>JAREIS010000063.1:752500-3152500 GCA_030060385.1 Muscicapa striata striata
TTAAGCTGCTAAGAGAAAAGACCTTTCATTTGTAAAAGAGTAGCAGTCCTCTGACTCTCAGTGGTGTGGGAGGCTGGACAATGGGGTTTACTTGTCTGCAGAAGAGTGGTGTGCATGAGCAAGAAATACAGGACTTGAGTCTGACTTCACTGTGGCATACATGAGGAGGATGGGTGGTGTGAAGCTGGAGTCCTTTCCTAAATATCCTGCTTCTAACAGTATATTGTGACTTGAATGAGGACTTAAAAACTCCACATGGACTTTAAGAAGTTGGAGTTGATTAATTATTCTGCTAAATACAAGTTTTCAGTTTGTAGGGTTATTAAAAAATGTGAGTGTTATTTTTGTGTATCTTTTCCCCTTTCTTTTTATTAGGTTGGCATTCCCTCTCTCTCTGTCTCTCTCTCTCTCTCCCTTTCTCTCTCTCTCTCAAATCTCCTTCGCTCTCTCTTTTGCTGTTGTGCATTTCACACCAGGAGATGACAAGTCTTGTGATTGCAGCAGAGGCAATTGAAAGAAAATAAAAAGAGAGTTCTTTTTCTCTGGTGCTGGCCCATGAACATACCGTAAAAATTGGATTAGACACACCTAGACTTGGGATTGATTGCATCTTGAATGGGAAATTAGAACATCTGAAAAATTCCTTTTTGGATGGAACAGAAGCACAAGAAGGAAAAGTTGGATGGAAACCAGAGAAGAACTGTAAATCACTATTGAAGTTACTTCCTATGGTTTACCATTGGCTGTCAAAGAAAATTGCCTCAGGCTTGTTTATAGCTAATTCCCTCTATAGAAAACTTCAATTTGTGGACTGGCCTCTGAACGGGATTGATAACTCTGTTTATAGACTAGGATGGGTATCTAAAGATAACAGATAATGCAAATGAGCCTCTTTTTGATAAGCCAGGGAAGCAATTATGGATACAACTTGGTTGATGGATTTCAGAGTGCTTTTTCACAGATTATAGATTTTATTTCTTTTTTTGCATTATAGTTTTCTTAGCAGTGTTAGAAAAACAAAATCAAAGTAATTCGAATAGAGCTAAAAAGATGGAGTGGCTGATATAACCAGCTTTCCTACCACTTGTAAACATAGTGAATCAGATTAAAAAAATAAACAGGCAGTCCTCAGCCTTCTCTGGGAGAAATATGATTTGATAAAAATGTGTGCTTAATATTCAATTTACGGTTTCATCTGAAGTGTGTAAACCTAGATGTCCCATGGGAGTTTACAGCCCGTTCCAACTTTAACTCAGATAAAATGCTCCTCATAAACTGTCTTCCTGCTTTTTTTTTTTTTTTTTTAGTTTGTATTTCTGCTGGAGAGGAGAAGGGTGGAGGCTGTACCCTGCCCGGTTGCTGGAGGCTCCCTGGGGTGCTCAGCATCTGTGATGAGCCCTTAAGCCTGGACTGGTTTCAGTGCTGACTGCATGGCATAGTGATGCAGAGTGGGCTCACTCAGGAGATGGCTGCACTGCATGTTGTGTTTCTCTCTCAACACTGTGGATTTTCCCATTGGAAATGTCTGGGAATCCTCACCTCCTCACAGCCAGGATCTCTCTGTGGCTGGGGATTGCATCTGCCAGAGGTCAGAGGGAGGTTTGGTATTCTCTCCCCACCTCAGATTTTTTGCTTAACTAGTTGGTAGTTCAAGCTTCTGTGAGTTACATGTTGTGTGAGGAGCCTTTGCTTTCCTTATCCTTTCTTGGGGTTCTTGGGGCTGCTCCAAGCTGCCTGCACCCTGCAGGTCAGTGAAATCCATCCCTTTCTGGGGTCAGGGTTCAAAACAGGGAGTAGGACTTGCAGGATTCAGTGGTGAGACAGGGATGAGACTAAATTAACCCCATAAAAGGTGTCTGTAAGGTGTGCTTGTAGTTGTAACTTCATATTTTTCTTCCATGGTAAGATATGTAGGCTTAAGTTCAAAACTTGCTGAAATACTGAAATGATTTTTAGCAACTTTAACTAGTTCAGGCTTTAAATATTCAGTCTTAGGTGTCTCTTTCCAGTCTTTACCCAAGCCAGTCTTTTAGTTGGTTCCCTTCAGTAAGATATCTGGGCTCCCAGCACCCTTGATCACTGAATTATCACATCTCTGAAACTTGAGACAACTTCTCATGAAGCCATCTCAGGACCTCATCCTGGAAATATGCTTTCTTTTACAAATGATCTATTTGAAGGCTCTTCTGTATGATCAGAAAGAAGAGAAAGAATAATGATATTTTAGTTACCATGCAGCTGTAATAGAATCACTCCTTGTAGTTTGAGCTACTCCACGTTTCAGAGACTTTATAAGATCACAACTTGACCTCTGTTGTGAAGCCAACTGCCATTGACTTTTATGGGAACAGAATGGAAATCCTTTATTTTATTCTATATTTAAATATCCAGTCACAAAGTGCTATAAAACCTGCTGGTTTTTACTGGCATTTTCAGGGCCTTCATAAAGAGCCACACCTCTCCCAGTTTTTTCAGCAGAATTGAAAACAGCACAACTTTGCTTAGAGAAATGCCAGACTTGTAAGCTGCTTTCTGAACATTATTGTAAACCGCTTTTCTGGAGGTGTGTGATGAATTGTTCTTCAGAGACATTTGGCTGAAGAGTTTGAGTGAATGGACATTAATACATTTCAAACATCGGGATGGGTACAGGATCACAGTGTCCCTGCCAAAAAAGCAGGGATCTGGAATCGCTCAGGAGGTTCCTACCAACCTAATTTCCAACATTCATTTCAGTCAAAGTCAATGCCAAGTTTTCTAAAGTATTGGTCAAAGAAAAATATGAATAGTTGGTTTTATTTTGTATTTTCAATTCAAGGTGCACCAGCATCTTTTTACAGTCACTCTGAGCTTACAATATCTGTTCCAAGACACCATTTTGTTTGCTGATATGGTAGAGGATAATGTTGCATATAAAAGAGTGGAAATAATTTTAAAAGTCCTGTCCCCAGCTTTGAACATTTTCTTTTGATTGTTGAGAGAATAGGGGGAGGTGGATTCATTTTGCTCTTTAAATTCCCAAAGACCGTTTTCTTCAGCCATCAAACTTAAATCAGAATTTAAGGCTTGCATACATTTTCTTTGGCACCAAGAAATTATTTTTTTTCCTCTGAGAAATAACCTTAGTATGAATGATACCAAAATATCTCAAGTAATAAAATACTTCAAGGGACTGTAATTATTGCTACATTTATCTTCAAGGCTCAAGGAGATGCTAAAAATAAGCCTACTCCTAAAAAAAATAATAATTATGTCTATAAGTGAATAAGAACCTTGGGCAAAAATATCAAAAATTTCACCAGGTATTTAAAGAGTAAAAGAAGGAAAGAAGATGAAAAAAAAAAGAAGAGGAAAGAAAGAAAGAAAGAGAGCAAGCTCTGTGGTACACTCAGCAGATTTCAGGTGATTTTTTTTGTTGTCATGTTGGACTTAGAACCTGTCAAAAATCAGTATTTTAGCATTTCTAGACATAAATCATAGTTATTTATGGAAGCAATACTTTAACTGCAGGAACGTAAGATCTTACAGGTTGGTGCAGAATAATTGATATAGAAAAACTTAATTTTATTAATAGGTGAACCTGAGAAAAATATCTTATTTCAGACTCCTTAATTACGGGGCAAAATGTTGCCTTTAGACAGAAATCTTAGACATGAAGGAAGAACAGCAGAGTTTTTTGTTTGCTTGGGTGAACACTAATTGGGCTGCTGATTTTGTGCTTGCATTTGCACAGACATACTGTGCTAGATTTCACTTGCCTCTGGAAAGTGTAACCTCTTCACTTCTTTGGGAGGTGAAGACAGACCCTCCACCCAATAAAAGGTTGGCACAACATTTTCTGCTGGCTTTTTGACATCCCAGAGAAGTCAGACTCACTGGCCAGGCCTCTGTGCAAGTGGAGCTGCACCCTGAGCATGTGCTCAGCAGGGATGCCTTGGGCATCCCTTATATCTGCAAAGCCTCAGGCGTGGTCTGGCTGCACACAGTATAGCCTTGTACAGATGCTTCTGGATTTCCAGGAGTCTTGGCTGCTGTGGAAACCAAATCCTTGGCAGTCTGGTAGTGGAAGTCCCCTGTGCTGCAGGATTGAACTTATTTTAATGTGGAACATACCTAAACAATGAGAAAATTAGAGGAGTCTAAGTAAAACGCTTTATTATGTTGGGCTTATATTTTGTTTAGCAATAAAGAGAGCAGTGAGATTTCTTTTCCTGGGTTCTGCTGGAGGAGTTGCAGAGGGCACTGTGTGTACGTTGCAGGCTATCAAGCTGTAGTTGAAAGAGAGAGCATTCAGAATTTAGCAACAGTCAATTCTTCAAAATGTAAAGAGTCCTTGAAGTTAGGTGGATGTTAGCTAGAGTCAACATAAGCCATGAAGAGGTATGAAATGATCTCACTGAAAATCTGTTTCTCAGCTTTGTGTCCCTTCAGTTTACAGACTTTTCTTTCACTTCTTTTGGAGTTCAGACAGAATCAGTCTCCAACCTGAAAAATGAGACATAAAAATAAAAATGTTTAATAGAAATAAAGATGTTGCAAACTGTGACCTGTTTCCTTCAACGGTTCCCTTCTAGGGATAAGTCTGTGCAGTCTAAATTTTCTCTTTAGTGGTCAGCAAAACTGTGAAGTTGGCTCATGTGACTGCCATCATATGATCCTAGTAGACTTCAAGAAATGGAATGGAAAGGGAGAGGTAAAGAGCAATAGAAAGGGGCAAGAAGATTCCACTTAGAAATTTACAGTGCTTTCAAAAAAAAAAATTACCTTTTTTTTTTTTTTAATTTGGAATGTAGTAGAATATTTTACTCGGCTTCTTTCCATAAACACGTATTTCTTCTTGTTCAGTTCTGGAAATGCTTTTGAGTGTGTTAAACTGAAAGTTTAACATGAAGGCATGTGAAGAAAGGAAGATGTTTTACCTTTCAGTGTTTTAGGAAATAAAAATTAGCAAACACTAATAGGTGTCTGTTCTTTTCTATTTATTAAAATGCATTGGATGTGGATCAAATGACTTTATTCAGCAGTTAGCTTTTCCAGCTACCTTGAAATGGGAGACTGCTGGCAGTTGGATAAATTTTCTGGAAAGTTGCCCAGTTTCACTGCTGGTTATATAAGCTTGCTTGTATCCTCTGGGGAAGACTATTTTGGAACTAATTATATCAGGATATGACCAGTATTCCTATGTTCCCTTTAGCTCTGGGATGACAGAAGTAGATGAGTGGTGGTGGTGGTGGTGATGATGATGAAGTCTCTTTCCCTCTCTCCTTTCTGGGGTTAATGAAAGTCATTAGAAACCTTTGCCAAATCAGTGTCCTACCCCTCTGTACTTCACTGTCATCTGAAAATAACATGCAATGTACATTAGTCGCAATAAGCAGTTACAGTTGAGTTATACATTATTTTGCAATTGCCATATTTTTGGAATTGCCTAAATGATAGTTAAACTTGTTTTGGTGCCAGCATAATTAAGGATGTGTGACTACCTTATTAGACTGCCTTGTTGGATTTCAAGAAATGAGCCATCACAGCTTGTTTATATGATGGTATTTTATCTCTGTAGATGGTTGTTCAGCTCGTGGCTCTGCTGCAGTTAAGATGGGATTTGAAGCCTTGTCCTTACTCTATTGCATAGCTGTTGATGTCAAACAAATTTAGTGAGTTTCACGTTTGGGACCAGTATTGTTAAGTCACCATCAGTGCAGATGAGACAGCTGGAATAAGCACTGCAGGCTGCATCTTCTTATCTTTGCCATGGTGGTAACCCTGGGAAGTACCTGTTTGTGAAGGCAGAGCCCTTTCTTTTATGAATGCACATTTCATTCTGGAACCTGCAAATGAGCACATTGGGTGCAGCTATATATGTTCCAATTTAGCACTTCATTCTTCTGTTTGGGTTATTTCATGCAGAAGCATGAAGTCATGTTCTCAAAATTCTGTGCCAGTAGGGAGCAATCTAGCTTCATTATCTACTGGCCTAATTTTACATCAAGAATTGCCCTCAGCTTGACAATAAACCCTTGCTATTGGTACTAAGTCTGATGATGCTAGTTATTTGCATTTTACAGTTCTTGTTGAGGGTTGGAATGCCGTGAGGACTCTTGAGAAGCTTTGAGTGACAAGGACAGTACATCCTAAGATACGTTTCAGAATAAAAAGAAACCTGTTAGGATATTTGTGGTCCACAGAGTCATTTAAAATGAAGGTACTCTCAGGCAGCCTTGCCTGAAGTCCATTAAGCTGATCAGAGGAAACTTTGTTGTGTAGGGCTTTCCAAACTGTCTTAATCTAACCTTTTTACCTCCAAATTGTCTCAAAACAGTGATTGCTTAAAGAACCTGTCCTAAAAGTCCCAGATCAACGTGGTGGCAAATGGTCTTTGGATGCTGGTGGGTGTTGCACAGGCTGCTCTGCTGGAGTCATTTATAGGTTGGCAGGACTGGGATGTTGCATGTAAAATGCCCATCTCAGAATAGAGTTATGGGTTGGATGAAATTCGAAGAGAGTCCTTTGGCTTCTTTTCAATGGCAGTTGTAAGAGGAGGTTTCTCTCTCATGATTTACATGGTTCAACGATTTAGAATAAAGTGGCAGGTGTGATTCTGAGCATGTGAGTTTGCACTGGCAGAAGCAATCATTCGTATGGCTTTTGCATATGCTCTGGTAGATGCTGTTAAGTCAATATTTACTTCTCAGAGAATAAATGCCAGAGTTGTTTCTGAGAGCTGCTACTGCTATATCAATGGAAGAGTTATTTGCTATGTCATCAAGTATCCTACAGTGCAGATTCCTGGAGTTTTAGAAGCACTGTGATTATGAGCTTGTGGACAGTAGCTGGAAACACAAACCATGTTTTTCAGCAGCTCTGTACAATCAGATCCTCTATTTAGAAAACGTTGCACCATGGCTCTCTAATGTTTTGCAAAAATTACAAATACTTTGTCAAGTGTTTCTCCTTTAGGGTCTTCAACACCATCAAATAATGTGTGTTCCAGTTGGCATTGCTGAACTTTTGGTTAGAAGTTTTGTTGTGTTGGGTGAGGGTGATGGGAGAGAGATTTTGGCTAATGACTGCAGGAGCTCTTTTTATTAGTAGGCTTTACATATGGACTGCATTTGTTCTGTGTAAGAGACCCTCCCAGGAGAAAAGCAGTGAGCTTCACTGAGGATAACAAAGGTCTGATATGAAGTAGGATATGTAAAATGATTATTTTGTCTGAATGCTGAAGAATGCTTAAAAATGTTTTTTTGTGTTATATCACCATTTCCTTTGGAGTACCCACCTGTGCACATCTATGCAGCCAGGTTCTCTGTATAGGGTGGAAGCAGGCAATCTGCAGGTGCAAATGTGTACTGCAGTGGCACATCAATGCTGGGCACACCTGGCATTCCTTGGGCTTTCTGCATCATTGCATTACTCCTGCCTCCTTTAATTTCTGCAGAAGGTGGCCCCCACTTTGCAAGTCTGTGGGAGGTAAGTGGGTTGTGTGAGGGGGTGTTAGGCACTTTTTGACCTCTGACTGCATCTCATGGGACACTTAAAAATCTTCTGGGAAAGAGACTATAGCATAAGACTTCTCAAGTCTTCTCTCTCTGCCTTTAAAGCCAGGGGGAGCATAACCTTTTTGGAATCTAGAGACTTCTGTGGTGTTCAGGGACTGATCCACAGCAGATTGAGGTCAGTACCCTCCTAATGGGCTTTGGCTGAGTCCCTCTGAGAACAGGAGCAATTGGCCCACAGAAAGGCTGCTAACCCATTTTTCACGCTTGCCTCCTCTCTGCTGAAGGAATCAAGGGGGAAAAGCATGACTCTTAATGACTGCTGATTATAAATAATTAGGAGTCATTCAACATTTACACTAACATATTTAGGTTGTGATGTGTTCTGCATTTATTAGACTATTGGCTTCTCTCCTGTGGCTCGGTGCCTTTGCTTAGTATCTCTCACCAGTTCCCTGTGTAAACACTGGGGGAAGATGGGAAGATGGGCCCCCAGTTTGGCATCCCACGGAGGCTGGCTGCCATGCAAGTCCCTTCTGTGCTGTGGTTCACTATCAAACAACTTATTAGCAAGTGTTGAGTTTCATCTTTAGTGCTTGTCCTTAGCTTAGCTGGATTTTGCATGGAGCAAGAATTATTAATCTATAGGTGATGCACAACCGAGTCCTTACATAATTCAAACATCATTGCCTGTGCAAGCACTTAGCCCACTGGAATATGGTAAAGCCACATTTGTGGTGTAGGGTCCAGTGTGGAACTACCAGTCTGTATTGTACCAGTCATGGTCCACCAACCATGCTCTTTTGGTACAACCATGAGTATGTTTTTTCTTCTTTGCAGATCATGTAACAAAATGAGAACAGATGAATCTAATAAATATTCCAGCAATGCTTTCATGTGCTGTTTTCTGTAAAATAAAATTAAAACCTGTAGCATATGTTAGTTTTTCAGGGAAATGAGTGCAGAAAAAAAAAAAAAAACCAGTAACACCTCAAAGGCTAGATGTTAGCATTTATATGTACCAAAAGGAATCTCTAGCAGACAAATAATAAAAAATAAAAAAGTTTGAATTTGCACATCAGAAATGGTATTGTCTTCATCCAGTTCATAAATGTAAAGCTGAGGTGAAACTACGCAGTTAAACTGTGATGTGACAAAGGCAGTGTATAACCTCTTTAAAGTCTATATAAATCAAACCTTTAACCTACTGCTTTTAAAAGGGAATGCCTAGAGAATGCTTTTGAATAACAACTTTTTTTTGTATTCCATTTAAATGTAGATTTTTAAGGCCGTTAGTATAGTGGTGCATCTTTTGCAATGAAATGTTAATCAGGACTCTTTTGTAGCAACTTGGTTCAAAGATAAAATATTTAGAGCTGTTGTATATTGAGCTCACATTCCTTCCATACACACACAGGCCTTCTCCCCCTCTCCCTTTCCCTCTCCTCTTTCCTTTTTTTTTTTTTTTTTTATTTTTTATTCTCTACACCATCAGAGAAATATTTTATTTAATATTTGAAGGCCTGGTCTGCACATTCCCATACTGAAAAAACCTGACTTGGTTATGGTTCTAGCAGACTGCTAGCAAGGAACTGTAATACTTGGATGACCGAATATAGTTAATGTCCAGGATCAGTCTCTTTCCCATTATCCTGTGTTACTGAGTAGAAAACAATTTTAGCTGTCTCTAGTTAACTTTCTTTGCTGAGCAAATTTGTGGTATTAGAGAAAATCTGGGTTTCTACTTCCCCTGATTTCAGTAATTCTCAACTCGTAGATACAGCTGCATTGTACAGTCATGTGGCTCCCTTGGGTTTTGGTTTGTACTGCTATAAGCAAAATATTCTAACACTCAAGGTAATGTGTGTGTCCTGAAGCACACACTCTACTAGGAATTGGGTTACTTAGGCCTGTAAATCTAAGTATATGCATAGTCTGCTCACAGGTTGAGGACTTAAATAATCAGTTTATTTAGTTATTAAATCTCTTTTTCAAAGTTTGTAACATTTGAATAAAGAGGCATGGAAAGTAAATTTTGTTCCTTCTAACGTTCCTTCATAATAAGCCTAAGGTGATTTCCTCTGGTGTGATGGGTGAGTTTGTTCCAATAAAAATACCTGTTTCACAGAAGCCGTATTTCATTTAGTGTGATTGCTATTTTTTCATATTTTTCTTATTGATATCTTGATCATTCTGGATTATTTTTTTTGCTAATTTGACTATGCACATTTTGAAAGAAGCCAAAGTGATAGAGATATTGTAACATTAGACTGATTTAAACTGAGTTCCACAAAGCCTTAGACTTCACAATACAGGAATGCTCTTCCTTGGTGTAAGGATTTACTTAATTTGTGTCTCTTGTGCATCATTTTCATTTTTTAAAGGAACATGGTAATAAAAGAGGTCAGGAGTCAGTCTGTCACAGAATGGAAATGTGGGATTAAGGGCATAGGGTCTGCTTTCTGTGAAGTGTGGAGCATGCATTTGGACTGCAAGGATGAGAGGAGCAAGGAAGATTGTCCAGTATTTATGCATTGGTAGGAATTTACTGTGGGATTATAGTTTGTCGTGTCTAAATTCTGCTTTCAGAGAAATGGGTGAGTTTTCTGCAGCACAACCTGTGTCAGTGCAAACTGCCTGTTGATCCTTCTCTTCAAGCTCCATAATGGCCACTGCACTGAAAATACTCAGCACAGGATTTTTTGTCTCCTTTTTAACACAGGGGAAACTCAAGAGGACTTGATGATGAACACTGACACCTTCCCAGACTCTATTAGGCTCCTCTTCTGAGCAAAATTATGTCTTCTTACCTGCACCAAACTGTTTGCTGCAGGTGGATTGTACTGTGCAAACAAATTCGAGCCAAGCTTAATGTTTGAACTCAAAAGGCAGATTGCATGATTTTACTTGGTGTGCAACACCCCAAAATTCACAATGGTACCTCTGGTGGGGATGGTGGTATTAAAGTATTCAATTTGGAAAACCTTGCCAGCCATGTTCATTGAACTCATGGTATGGCTATAATTACACTGGCAAGTTAATACCAAAATAATGCCAGGTGTTTCAGTTTTATATTTATCAGGAAACTAGTATAAATATTTCCTGATTTTTTTGCCAGTCTCTTCCCGTTCTGCAGGAATCACCAAAGCACCAGGAAAAAGAAGTCTTTGACTATTGTATATGTGGACTCTATGTCTCTGAAAGAACCATTTTGGTATGGAATAAAGAGGCTAACAGCTCATTGCTGTATGTGTTCCAGATTTTATTTGGTCCTGATAAACTCTGAAATTTTGGAACAATGTGTATTCCACCGATCTTTGAGGAGTTTCTTGTTCCATTTCACTGACATTTTTACTGGAATCATGAACTAAATTTCCATCTGGTTTCTTACAGCACAGCTACAGCTCCATTTGTCAGTGACAAAGCATTTTTAATGCTATTTTCTTAATTTTGTAACAAGGAATCTTGGTTTCCCAGACATGAAAACAAACCAGTAAGCAGTAATGTGTGAGAGCTGAAATCAAGCAGGCAATGCTATTATATCAAGGTATGGTAAGAGCCATTGTGCTGTAACACAGGAAAGGTCAGCTTGGGTGCCAGCAGGGAGCTACTGGTGTTTGCAGACTAGCTAAGATTGGCTTAGCAACTAAATCAGTGATAGCGTGCCCTAGGAAGGATTTATTATATGGAGGGTAATTTTTGCTCATGAAACTTCATGAGATAAGAGTCACTGGAGTCACAAGTCAGCAGTGAGAACAATGACACTCATTGATTATAAGGCAGCCTGGGTGAGGGGGAAACTGGTCTCCCCAGGGCAGTGCTCCTTCAGAGGCTTGGATCAGTTTTATCTTGGTGTTGCTTTTCTGAATGGCTCCTCTTGGTTTACATTGGTTTTGAGTGAGAGTGTAAACAAGTTTGCAGTGTTTAGTTCATAGCACTTGGTTCATTACCCTTTGGAAGTGCTTTCTGAGGTCTTCCCCAGGACTGTTTGAGCATGAGGTAGGATCCTTAAATTTTTAAATAGCAATTGTGATTTGCCCTGGCTGTAATCATCTCCACTCTACCTTTCAGTCACTGAGCACAGCTTTACAGAGCCTGTAAATGGTGTTCCTTAATTGCTTATGAGCAATAAAAGGAATGCTTACATTCACCAGATTTTCTTTAAAAAATGAGTGTTAAATATTAAGCTGTCTCTTACAGTTTAAAACGAGGCAGCCTTGTTTTGTAGGGAGCGAGAGCTGGGGACCAAACCAGTTGCAATCTGAGTCTGATCAACCTGCTGTGTGACTCAGGTCTTTATTCTTTCAGAGCATGTTAAAGGGAGGATTACATATTTTACACATAATTGTCGATCGTTTAGGAAGAATTTTGAATTCAGAGGACTGTTGGATGTAGATGTTTAAGCTGGTACCTTGATGAGCACGAGGCCTGTTGCCCTGCTCCCTGGAGGACTTTGTTGTTAATCTGATGCCATGTATCATGCAGCTTCAGTTCACCAGAAAAATGAGATCTTTTTCCTTTCCTAGGCACCCTTGCAAAAGGAGGAGGAGGAGCAGGAGAGGAGTCGGGACAATAGAACAGTTTGCAGTGGTTTCCACTAGCTGCCTACAGGAGGGAGGATCTCTTCAGGCTCTCACTCCCTGCTGCCTGGGAGTGGAGGAGTGGGAAGCAGAGGGTGGTGTGCTGACTGCATCTCCATGAAAGACTGCTCTGAGCTCCTGCTGCTCTCCCCTCCCAGGCCTTTTGCCTCCATGGTGTGTTGTCTCTGTGGTAACAGGCAGCAGATACTGGAGCTGGAGGTGCTGGCAGAGGCAGCAGCCTAGATCAAGCTGGCCTTGCTCAGAGCAGGGCTAATGCTGCAGATGTTCCTTCTGCCAGGGCTGGGGAGGAGAATCGAGGAGGGACCTGCTGTGCCGTGGGAGTGGTGGAGGAGGTAGGTGCTGTGCACTCCTGGGACAGCAAAGGGAGCAAGGGCTCACCACCCTGGGAGCCATCACAGCCTGGCATCTGCTCCTCTTCTGCAGAAAAGGGAGTGGACTCCCACCAGCTACTGGGGGCATCAGTCCAGTTTTGACCATTGGAATTTAATTCAGGGCTGTATTTATTTGCTTTCTGCCTTGGTACATCTTTCCTTGCCTATGCTTTGCACTCTGCTGGAGGTATGATTCAGTTGGGGAAGACTGGGCTGTGGGATGTTGGAAAATAAAATGGGAAGTGGTGAAAGATGGTAGATCAAAAAACAAAGAGACTTTCCAACAGGGTAAGGGAAAGGACATCTGGATTAAACAAAAATAAAGGAGAAACAAATTTTTAAAATCGTGATAGATAGAAGGTAAAACATCCAAAACAAAGCTAAAAATATGTGTTAAATAACTAGGAGAAATAGATCAAGTGGGTGGAGGAAGACATACATAACCTTAAAATGAAAAGAAAGGAAAATGAATTTGTGAGCATTTTTTGGGAAGGGACATCTGTGGTAAATCAAAAGCTAAATAGAAAAGACAATAGAGTAGCAGAAGTAGGATAAAGAGAAACAAACAGAAAATCACCAAGTAAAGAAAAACATACAACAGAGATCCATGTCTGAAAAAAGGAGACATTTTAATGACAAACCAACATACTGTAGCTTTAACATACTGAACCTCAGTTTCTAGCCCTGCTTCTCAAACTCTGAGTTTCCTTCTGATTAATGAAGTAATTCAATACTGTGTGTGGAAAAGAGAGATGGCATTTTTACACCTATAGAAAGAGTGATGTCACATGTTTTGGTTAAGATGGTGAGAGTTAGAAAAACAGTCTGTTATGAGTGTTTTTAAGTTGGAGGAGATGGTGAGATCACAGCTTGAGCTGAAATCCAGACATTCTGCTGAAGCAACCTCATGCATAAGAAGTGGCCTGTATTTTTTTTTTTTTCCTTAAGAAAGCCAAACAAACCTGAAACAAAAATAACTTCTCCCACAGTTTGGTGACAATCTTCAGTCAGGGCCCAAGTGATGATTCTCACAACAGGAAACCTCAGTTTGAAGGTATTTTGAGAGTCACCAGCGTTCTCATTATTTTAAGTCTACAAGTGATGAGTGGTGAAGTATGTAGTGGTAAACATGGAAGTAGAGTGGTATTTACAAAACCAGCATAAATCAACTGTCATTGGCTTCTTGGTGGCACAGTTCCTGGTAGAATTGCCCAAGGGAGGATGACAGGAGTTGTTACTGGTGCAGGATCATGCCCTGCTTCAGGAAAAGGAGATAAGGCTGTGTATGTGGGAGAGAAGGAAAAACAACACAAGAAGTTGCTGAGTTTCCCAGAATTTGGAGCTGGAATTCTGTTTGTGTATACTGTGGCAAGAGTGGCCATTTCTATTTCTATTTCTATTTCTTCTCCTTCCTTTACCTCCTCTTCAGTTTGCTTCCCTTCCTTACTTAGTTTTTTCAAGTTATCCTCTGTCCTGATCTTCTTATCTCCTTTCTAGGTATTTCTTTTCTCCAGGTTCCTGTTGTTTACACCTTGTTTGCTCTCTCAATTATTTTTTGGTCTTATCATATGCTAATTTTTTTTTTCCATTTTCTCTTATTTTTCTGCTCATTTCTTAAGTTGTCCCCATTTAAAACTGCCCTGCACTTCTGAGACCAGCATTTCCTTTGTCATGCTTCCTGTATTCACTAAAACCCTCCCCTCAGTTCCCTTTGTTGTGAGGTTGTCATGCACAATTTTTCTTACATCTTTCAGCCTGGTTGCCTATCTTGGGTTACTGCTTTGGCAGCATAACCTTACCTGATTTCAGCACTACCTGTCTCTGATGCTTTACTTTTGGCTTGATGTAATTGGAGCAGAATTTACTACCTTCTATATTCCTAGAGCTTTCTAGAGCTGCTCTTCAGCTGTGCTTATATATGGAAATAGCAGTTCTAGTTTTCTTCAGATTAGTTGGAGATCTATCAAAGTTTCCCTTTTTCTGCTACCTATATATTTTAGTTTTAGTGAGAATCTCAAGCACTGAATTAGTGAAGTGACTCTGATCACTGCAGGATGGAGAGAATGAAGGAGTCAGCATAGCTCGAACATTTAAATAAAATGTGGAAAGTATGTAATTAGATTTGATTTCTGTTCATTCACCATCCCTAAATACTTTGTGCAATTGGCAAAATGAGAATGCTTTTATTACATGTCTCTTCAAAAACTGTTTGTGACAAGATAAGGTGATGAATGGATGTCTTAGGGCTCTGATGAAAACCTGCATTTATTGTTTTAAAAAGTCTTCCCATTTAATGAAAAACAGGCAACACACTAGACTGAGCATGCCCTCAAGATATGCCAACATACACAAAACACAGAAAAATCTGTGAATCACATCGCGTAAGTGGTTGTGCACACTGGCACTGTAGTTCTCCACAGAACCATGATGGTGATGTTTGCAGGCTGTAAGCATTCGAACTTGGCTTAGAAATGAGTGTGAAACAGATTTTACTATTGCAAAGTTTGCAGTAAACAAACACTGTTTGCTGGTGTTGTGTGTTTGCTTATTGATAGCATGTATGCCCAAAGAAAAATGTTCCTCTTTTTATAAATGTTTACTTCAATGCCAAATGTTGATCTAAAGAAAAGTGAATTTCTTAAATAGTCTTTGATTAGTCTTGTGTATATTGGTCAGCAGTGCTGAAGTATTGTTCTCATGACTACACTCTGACAGCTGATATGGGTGCCACAAAGTTTGGCAAAAAGTTTGATAGAATGTGTTCAAAGGTACATAATTGTCATTTCCCTCACCTATACTCCGCCTGCTGCTATGTTTTCGTGATCATATATTTTGATGGACTGATTGGTTGCTATTTTCCAGATAAAGCTGAGGGGGAATTGTTAATTCCTGTCCCCAAAGTGTCCTACCTCTAAGAATTGGGAAAGCTAACAGAAATATGCCCAACGTAAAATAAGTGTTTCCTTGAAGCCCAGGTCCAGGTGTTGAGCAGCTTTTCTCTCTCATTCTGCAGCCATCCTGGAGGCTGGGTTGAGCTAAGTCAGCAGAAAAGTTGTTAGCTCTGAAGATCTCAGGGAGGAATGTGACCTGTTGAACAGGTCATCTTAATGATGCATCAGTATGGCAGGCGTTGTCTGCAGTTGCAGCAATGGTGACCATCACTACAAAGAGCTCTGTGAAAGCTGAAATGACTGAACTGAGCACTGCTGAGCAGGGCTGGTGCTGCTGAGTGCCTTTTGTGTAGAACTGGAAGCAGGGCTGTGTTCTGTGTGGTTTATAAACAGAAATTATATAGAACAAATGTGTTACACTTCATCAACTGTTACCACAAGATTCCTTGAATATGATGATGAACACAATAGAATTAACTAAAATGTGCATCTATCTTAATGTGTTGTATTCTATGATATAAAGCTGCAGAAGAATATCCTCTCTGATTTGTGTTGTCACATTTCTAGGAATGTTACAACCTCGCAGTACTTAGTCTGATACTCAGAACAAAACATGAAAACAGTTTCTTCAGACTGAGATTTGAATGTTTTTGGAGAGGTTGTGTTGTAGTGTTTGGGATAGTTTCAGAGACAGGAGAGTGTTTCCTCTTTCAGCTTGTTGAAAGTGATCAAAATCCAGGAAATAAAGGAAAACCCCATGCTCTTTATTTTTATATTTTAAGTTTTTCCCACAGCTACCATTTGCAGCCTGAATGATATGAAAGTGGGGAAGAACAGTCTTTGGTTTTCTTCACAAAAAGGGGAATAATGACATGTGGAACACTATGAGATACTAGTGAGGATTTAATAAGCTGCTTGTGCTTGTTACCATACCTTTGAGAGGCCAGTAAGGTGAAGACTTCTGTGGGATCCATTGGAATCCTTCAAAATGTTTAATCATATTTCGCTAACTTGCATAGAAAGGATCACATTTATTGCTTGCATTGTGTGTGCTGCATATCAGTACTCATGACATTGTAATTCAGATTCTAATGATTTCCCCATGCTGAAGTCTGTAAAAGATTTTGGGTATTCACTCTCCACTGTGAGCTTCTAATGGTCTGGAGAAAGTTATACCTGTGTGTGTGATAACTTGAGTGTGACTCTTTGCCTGTGTTTAAATGCATGGGTCCATAAGTATTTTGCTAGTCCCTACTGGATTATTTCCAGGAAATTCTGATGCATCACTGCTGACCTGTGGACCAGCTCTGTCTGTGCTGATGCTTTGCTGACTGGTCACATAACAGTGGCTCCTTGCTTTCTTGAAGCTGCTGAAATGCATTAGGCACAGTTAGAAGATGCGTGTAGTTACTTTTTTTGGACAGGTAATTTCTGTTGTCACTGTCAGTATATGTGATGTAAATATTAAAGGTGTTAGATTCTAAGCCAATCTAATGACTAAGTTCTGAGCAACGTCATAAGAAGTTTGAGGCACCCTGCCTTATTTCCTTTTTACTTGAATGATTTCTGGGGATGTGAGTACTTTGGGGATTTTTTAATACTCTGGGGCAACTCTCTGGCCTGGATAAATCAAATGTACATTCTTTGACTGTCACCTAGACATTGCTTACTTTGTTAAACACAAGACTTGCTGAAAACTTTCTCTTCTGAAGGAGCAGGCTGCACATTTTGTCTTCTTTAAAGAAGGTGGGAAAGTTCTGTTAGTGAAAAAATAACAGCACAGATGTTAAATGAAGAGGTATAATATTGAACAGAATGATATGTGTTTTCTTTGTGTTTTTCAATGTTTAAGATGTTTTTTCAAATGGAGGTATTACTGGATGATGCTGTTTTACCTTGGCATATGTTAATAGCTGCCCTGAACCCACTTATGCTCCTGTGCAAGAAGAGATTTAATGGTGTGTAATCAACTTTTGCCAGATGCTTAACAGTGCAAAGCCTTTAACAATTTGTACAAGAAAGGTATAAAAAAAGTATTTGGATTTTGGATACAACAACTCCATCTGACTTGATAAAAATTGATGCAAGAGTGGTTGGCACTTAATGTAGGCTGCTCTGAGTTAATATTGACCCAGTATATCAAGCTAGTATGTGTCAGAGAAACAAGGTCACACAGAGTAACCACTGATCATAAATGGAGTAAACACTGAGTAAACAGCATCACACTGAGTAAACACTGATCATTTGGACTGAGGGATTTTCTTTGGTTATTAGCTTGCTAAAAGGTGTGGGACTTTGTTCAACAAAAATTTTCACTTCCATGACTGAGACCAAGATTTTTCAACCACATGGACTCTTGCAGTTTGAAGATGATGAGTGTTTTGGGTGTGGTTGTGACAAACTGCAGCTGCTGGAATGTACTTCCAGCTCTCACTGATATCGTCATCTCTCTGCCTTGGTGTGCACTGTTCCAAATCCTGGAACCCTGGGCTCTGGGGACTGGCTGGTGTTGCTGAAGTCCTTCAAGGATGTCGCTGGAGCTGACTGTCAGTGTCTTACTGGGAAATTCTAGAGGCCTTGCAGAATGAGGTGCTGTTGTTTGATGGATCCTCAGTACTGAGACTGCTGTAGAAAGGATGGATCTTTTGTCTCTCACCATAAAAGTGAACTTGAATAATATGTGCACTTTCTGTATCCATAGCCAGGTGATTTATTGTCCTGGAAATCTGGTTCTGGCAGCTGCTATGATGGACTGAAATCATATTCTCTAGTTTGCTCTTTTGTGTTTCTGTTCATGCTGGCAATTGAAAAGACATAGAGGGGAAAGAAGGGAGAGTTTATGGGATAGTATCAGTTAAAACTCTTCCTCAGTATGTCTTGTGTTGGTTGAGGTATTGCAGTATCATGAGTGGGAGTATATGTAGCCTAGCCTAGCTGCGGTTTCTTGCTTATTGGCAAGCTTCAGGAATGCTGGGAGTATTTTGACTTTTTTCCTTGTTGCTTAATTTCATTCACAAGAATCTTATATTTCTGACATTACTCCTCATACTTCAAAGAAGAAACACTTCAAAGTCACGTCCTTCTGGATGCCATGACACCAAACTTGCTCTTCCTTTAGCCTCAAATTTTGTCTTTTTGATTCCAAGAAATGATCATCTCTACTAATGAGGGATAACTGTCAGGGGCTTTAAAGAAATCCTGTCTTGAACCCTGCCTACCCCCTCCCTTACTATCTAAGTTAAAACTTCTTTCTGAGAAGAGTTTATAAGCAATGATGTGGTTGGATCCTGAGAGTTAATGAAGGCCAGCAGGATAAGACCTGCTGTTTTCTGTTACTGGCCAGTCATGCCTTTATTTCAGTGGGCTGCTGTAACCATCCTTCTATGTCTGATTTGGGCAGTTTCTCACAGTGAGACATTCCAGTGCGTGTTGTCACTGGTCTGCTTGCACTCTGCCTCCTGCAAGAGCCCTCAAGGACCTTGAGGGTAGATAGCCAGATACTTTTAGAAATGAATTCAAGAGAAGCACAAGCGGTTTCGCCAGGGCCCTCCCAAATGGTGTGTAGACACAGCTCTGCTGCTCTTCTTGCCGCTACATACTTGTGAGGGGTCATCTATATTGAAATAAATGCTTATTTTATGGACAACACCCCTGAATTAATGGCTGTAAGTAAAATGCCAACAGAGAGAACATCTATGATATACAGCTGCAGGCAAACCTGCTAAGACAGTAGCCTTGTATATGTGTATTGATTCTGAGAGAGTGGAAATTTTGTTTTTTTGTTGTTTCTGTCAAGAGATGCAAGGTACCCATGAAAACAAAAAAAAGGATACTGTTGTGATGCTTTTGTGTGCAGTGGTGTCTGGGCAGTTTGACCATGGAAAGAGAAGGTATGGACAAAGGTTGAAACAATGCACTCCATGCTTTTAATTTCGGGGGATGGATGGATGGACATATAAAAAAGGCTGTTAATGAGAGAGCTTCTGTCTTGTCATTATTTAGTATGTGCCTTTTGCTGGGAAAGTTGGATGCTTCAGAGAAAGTCATTGTGATTGGCATAGTAGCAACTGTGGAAATACCAGAGTGAGAGGCTTTCAGGGTATGGTACTTTCCGGAGTACAGCACTGATGCCAAGCTGTGATAACGAAGACCTGTTAAAATGTTAAGATTAGATAAATGACTGCTGTCTGTAGCCCACAGTATGGCCTCTTCTTGCTCTGCTTTTAGCAGAGCCCAATTAATATCAAATAACTAGTCTGTCAGAGCTGGGTGGATACATCAGATCTTTTTGTTTAAAATTACTGGCTTGTAGTTGTTTTGGCCTTTTCCAAGCTTGTTGCACTGTACTGTTGTCACCAAGATAATGCTGAATGCCATCACTCTGGCATGTTTTTCTGTTGTGTCTGTAGTTTTTGAAGTTCATTTGTAGAGCATTTGAACGTCTCTTTTATAGACATGTCTTCCCCAGTACCATTTTTGTCTTCCACTGAAGACTTGTACTGCTGCTGGAAGTTAGAGCCACATCCAGGGCCGAGTAGCCCATGGGATTAAGCTAGGATTTCCTCTTTGCTGTGCATCACCCCACCCCCAGTGCTCTGTTTTCATAAAGCAGAGAGCTTTTTTTTTGCCTATATTTGCATAAGCTGCCCCCAGATCTTGTTATCTCTTTACATCTGAGTTATGCTCTCATTTGCTATTGGGTTTTTGCCAGCTGGGTTTATCGTTAATATTAGCAAGATGTAGCTGCTGAATCAGTTTTTTATACATTTTTCTATGCGGATTCCTTGTTTTTTTAATCATCCTCTGGGTACAAAATGGACAAATAGCATTACTAGCAATCTGGACTAGCAATCCACTTACATGTACAGTCAAATTCTCTCCTGTATTTGACACCAAACTGAGAAAGTTGGGAGGGAAATTAAATACATTGGAGCCAGTTGCTGGAGCGAGCTGGTGGACAATGCTCTGTTATGTTGGAAGCCTGAAGCATGAAAACCTGCAATATTTCAGCTGTTAGCTTTGCTTAAAATTGCTATCAACTTTTCTTTCTGAGTGACTATATTGCCTTCACGATGGCAGGGGAAGGGTTGATAGGGCAGTGGGAAGGAATTATCTGTTCCTGTGCTAGCGTTTTATATTTTACTCAGCAGTGACTTTTTGTTAAAGAAAAAAGGCAAGTATGAAAGGGGTGGCGTATAAAAGAAAAAAGTGGAATAAGGAGAAAGGTGGGAATGTAAGCTTGGAGGGGAAGAGGTAATGCAGGTATTCTTGTCAAGTTAAATTCAGTTTTGTTTAAGTACTTTTGTGCTAGACACAGAGCTCCTCAAATGCTAGCTGTGTAAAAAATGAATGAATTTTTATGTAAAGCAGTATTTTTACCTGTTAGCTCTTACAAAGCCATTCAGCTTATGCATATGATCAGAGAAATTATTTCCTATTTGGAATATCCATGTTCAATCTACATTAAAAGCAAGAAAAGTTTTGCTGTTGTTAGTTCTCCTAAAAGCCTTGATATGTTTACTAACAGGAAGAAATGTAGGTCTGTTTTAAAGAAAAAATAGATGCAAGCCATATGTACTGTGCACGGAAGGAAGCATCTAAAATCTGGTTTGAGTAAAGAACTGTTCTCTGATCTCTTTGTAGAGCTGTAAGGCAGAACTATTTTTTGTTAACAATTCCCTTGCTCCAGTTTTGTTCTGTGGTTGATTTTCTCTCCAGTTTGGTTAGCTGTTAAGCGATGGTAACAGTGTTTTAAAACTCATTATTCCTCAATGGTAAATATAGCCTCTCCCAAATTGGAAATCAAACATTTTGACAATGCAAGTTAAAATTCAAAAGATAGAATCTAAATGTATACCAGCTAAGCACAAATACTTGAGAATTTTTCTTGAACTTCTAAGGCTACCCTTAGCCTTATTTACAAACACTCAGACTTATAACAATTCTTGGATGATTTTGTAGCCCAGAGAGGGCTGCTTCAAAGTTGTCTTAAGCTTTGCAAATAAAACAATCTATAGGTTTTTTTTTTCCTCTTATTTCTACCCTCATTTCTCTAACATGGAGATTGTCCTGGCTGTGTAAGAAGAAAGACGAAATGTGATTTAATTACTCCACAGCTTTAATAACTCATCTGGGAACAGTGACAATTAACTGTCCTGTACAGTTCATCAATCTTCACTGGATTCTGGATTTTTTTTAAAAAATAGGTCTTCTCAGCAAGATAGGGTACATGTGCCTTTTCTTTTCCATTTGATCAGACCAATGATACCAGACAGCTCCCTCCAACTCAAGTGATATTTCCCAAAATTGTTACTGGAAGTAACAGTGAGGGAGGTAGAGGGAAATACTTGAAAGTTCTCAATCATTTTTTGTCCAGGCAAGCTACCTCTGCAGTGGTGAAGAAAGGTATATTCAAATGAAAATTCAAAGGGAAGAGTGAATATTCTGAGTGTTGCACTCCAGAGATTACTTTGTAAAACATTAGTGATGCCATTTAGACATGGGAAAATTTCTTGTACTTTCTTTGTACTTCAAATATGACTGAGACCTCACCATGTTTTACACTGAATGAACAGTACACCATTTTTTTTTTTGCAATGGTAAAAAAAAGATATATTTTTTGGGTAACTGATTTTTAAATATGGAGTCTCCGGTAGTTCTCTGAAAAATTCAAATTGTGTAGCCTGAAAGAAGCAAAACATTTTTGTGGTGCTTTTGAAGTACCCATTCTGAGAGGCCTCACTTTGCTCATTTGTGGATATATTTCTGATAATAGACAGTTCCTGCTGTGGGAGTTTATAGTCTAAAGAGCCAAAAAAGATGCAGATAGAGAGATAAAAGTCACAGAAGTACCAGCTGCACAACATTTGTGGAGATCCAGGTCCCTTGCATCTCCAGTCTTCTATGTAGGCACAGACTAGTACCAGTTGTTCACTAGGACATACATGCTCTGGAAATTCACTTGCTAAACACATTACAGGTCAGTAAATCATGACTGAAATTGATTAATGATGATAAAGTCCTTGTAGTTTTGAAACTGAAAATTTCTGAATGATTCACGGATGTAAATGGTCTTACCAACACTCAATGCCTTTGTAGCTCAGGCTCTCAGATGTCTATAGCAAGGTATCACTGAAGTGTGGCATCTGACCCAGGGAACTGATTTTGGAATGGGTCCATCTACCTATCTCATAAAGCACCTACTGTAGCCTTACAGATTATAAAGCTGAAAGTGCTTGGTGTTCTCTTGTAGTCTTTAGAGGAATATGGCTGTATTGTTTTGGCTGTATTGTTTTGGCTGTATTGTCTTGCCACTATTTCAAAATGGTAGACTGTATATTTGACTAAAACCACCAATCAAGATGAGTCATATTGTTTGGTTACTGTTTCAATGCTGATGTTCCAGTTTTGGTGCTGTTTGGCCTGGCTTCCTTATCTAAGTAGTGAGAGAAGGTGGTCAGGTCTATCCTAAGAAACTGCATGTATCACTGGGACTTAAGTTTTTCCAGTAAAGTCTAGCTGAATCATCTGAAAGCGAGAGTTGTTCACTGCTCTTCAATTTCCTCTGCAGTATTTGGTTGTTGTAATGAAATAGAGAATGAAATTTGTTAGCTTCAGTTTGACTACTAATGTTATTTAAAGATTAAATCAGACCAAACAGTTGCAGAAGTAAATTGAATATTGAAGGCAGATATTATTATTCTTATTATTCTTATTATCACTGGATGGCAAAATAGTACCTTCTGCAGAAAACTGTGAAAAAACAGTTTGCATTCCCCATATTTCTAAAAGTTGAATAGGAGATCTATCTTATCTACACTTATCTTTCTGAAAAGTAAATGTCTAACTGGGTGATCTATATTCAGTGATGTACATTCAAAGGATGAGTCCCTCCATTTTGAGGTATGCTGAATCACAGTCTGGAGGCATCATTTCTCAGCCAACAGCAGAAGGAGCCTAGACAACAAGAGTACATCAGAGTTAGGTGAGATGGATCCTACTTTATGACTCTCATTGTATGAAATGGCATTTCTCATCTTCCGTACATTTAACTGCAGCTGTGAAAGTTGCAGAAATAATTTTTCCTCAGGTGTTATCTTTCTTCCTCCTGCTAAGTATGCAAGTGGACCTTAGGACTGTGTTTTTCATCTATCGCTATTATGAGCCAGCTGCATCAAAGAAAAGGCAATGCTAGCAATGTAAAGGGAACAGTGAGAGGAAACTGAAGATGATCATACAGGATCTGCTGTTCCGAATATCATGTGAAGGACACCTCCACCAGTTTTCCTGTGCTTTTCCAGGGAATGATACTGAGAACGATGGGGGAAGGTTTCTGTTTAGTTGGGTGTGGGTTGGAGAGTGGGAGCCCTGTCAGAAGGGAGAAAAGGAGTAAGAGAGAAAAGATCCCATAAAAAGAAGCTGAAGAAAGGAGCCCAAGCTCAGTGTACTGAGATTGGTCAGAGAACCTAGAGGGAGACACAGGGAATCATCAGAAATCAGGCACAATGACTGGCATGCATGACTGAAGATTAAGAAAAAGACATATTGACAGAGAAGATGGGAACAACTGAGCAGGGAGATTCTTCCCACAAGGAATAGGACAAAGAGCTTAGATTTCATGGCTAACAGATACTGGTTAAAGAAAAAGGGTCTGAGATGAGAGGTTTGTGGAGTGCATATTGGAATAGCAATTAGGTCTGGGAGGAGGAGATAGTAGTGGGGAAGATGAAGCATTTTCAAAATTACAAGGGGAAAGATGGAACTGAAAATATACATTTTAGTGGAACAAGCAGCAAGTTTGTTCTCACTAAAGCAAATTTCCTCTTTAAAGCCTAGGGTGGGATTCAACATGCAAAATTTCCTCTTATCAGCAACTGTCTGCGAACCCTTGATATGCTGTCTGTCATCTTCTGCCCTGAATGTCTTGGGAAATGATAATTTACTGAGGTTACAAGGTGTTTTGTTTGCTTTCAAAGGGTCAGTGGGTTGAATTAAATCACCCATTTCTTATAGCTGCCATATTCATCTTCCCATTTTGCTTTTTCCTTTGTTGCTTTTTAATACTATGAAGCTACATGCAAGTCATTAAATAAAGGAATATTATTTGTATCACTAAATCAGGAATACCAACATAGAATTCTCTGTGCCTGTACATTATAGTGCAGTCTTTAATGGTATGATCACATGCATCCATCCATTTCTTGTGTGGTGACCTGAAGAAACAGACATGCAGCTGTAATATTTCTCTATCTCTCCCCCAGTTTCTTGTTTTATAATAATCTGTCATCCCCTTAGCCAACTTTTGCATCATTGACAGTGAGGTGGAGGTCTTGGTGATAAAAATTTCTGTATTTCATCAAATACATAATGCAGAAGACAAAATATCTCTCTGCTACCTTAGAAGGAGGTTTTACAGACTGAACTCATATTTAGATAATAAAATACTCTAAGAGAGTGGCTTTTTATAAATGGCCCTAGAAATGAGGAATTCTTCAGTCACAACTCCCACCTTTTTAAATACTTTAAACACAAAAGTGCAAATATGTAGGAATTTTTTGCAGTGTCATTAATTACCTTGAACCTAGAGCTCTTACTACTTGAAGCAACTCAACATCAGCAATATAGAAGATTTTTGCTTTTGTTTCTTGGTATGTGACTTGCATCTGGTTTTCAGAAAGGCAAACGTGTACCTGCTAACAAATACAGTTATAAATACTGCTTGAAAACATAAACTGTGTAAAGTAGATCTGATGCTAAATACTCTGAAAATGTGTTCTCTGAAAATGGGTTCTCAGGCTCTCTAGACCATGCATGTACAGCTAGGGACATTAAGTGCCTAGTCTTTGTTGGTAGTGGACAAGACCATCTCTTCACCTTGCGAGAACTGTTGTAAAAAACATTTTCATACTACTAGTGAAGAACTTGGATATTGCAATGAGTGCCAGAGAAAGTCCAGGAGGAAATTAACAATCTGACTGCAGAGCTGGACTTCAATGAAGCCAGTACATGGAGCAGAGGGACCATACCTTGAACTCCAAGATGAGAACCAGGTATTGATAAACTGTTTATGAAACACACACTCTTCACCCCGTGGGTGGTGCTGGATGAAGCTGGGGTCTTGCAGAGAAAAATGGCATGTTACTTTATTGGCTTCTTTTTCTTGTGGTTCATGTGGTTCCTGTTCCAGCAGTTCTGTATGTGCAGAGATATGTAATGCTTCATAAACAGTGCATGATAATTTTGTTTTGCACTTGTGGCAAAAATGAATACTCAGTCTCAAGTCCTTACAAGTAAAACATTACAATTTGAGATGAGGGAAGATAAATTAGTGACTTACTGCTACAAAGCAGGTAGTTCCAGTGCTATAAAGGACTTCTGTGGTCCTCAGATGAATAGCTGCAGGACAGAGTGAGTCCTAAGTGATTAAGCAATGATGGTTGATTTTTCTCCATCCCTTTGTTCAGCGATATTGTTGACACTGTGTTCTGTTGCCTAATGATTTAGAAACCTGCTTGCATGCCATTAAAATTTTAATTACTGACTTCTTAGTACCGAGACAACTTGATGGACCATGAGTATTTTATTGGTTTAAGGTGCAATTTGTTCCCAGCTTCCTTTGGGCCCACTCCCCTCCATTTTTTCCTGCTTCCACTGAAGTGAAGAGAGGTCTTGTTGAGAAGTTGAGAAGAAAGCCCTTTTGCCAGTGAACCCAGCTTCCGATATGCAAGTCTGGTATTTCTGCAGCCATGCTCCTGGTCTGTGAAGATGACAATGATCACTCTTGGGCCACACTTTTATTTCCTGTTCTTCAAGGCTTTGCATGCATAGTTTTTCAGTTTGTGATGAAATACATGGTCAGCCTGGCAAAACAGACTCTACAGTCGGTCTCCATCTTCATGCCTGCATTTAGTTTCATGGGTAAATGAAAGTATTCCTGGAAATTCTATTCCTCAGTGGTTGAGGGGGATTGCGGAAAACAAATGCTTAGTCCTCAAGAGAGTACTTATTAACTTGCAAGCACTGTGGATATTTGAATCATCCTATACTGCTAAAGCCCACAGAACCTCATGTGATTCTCTTGCATTCTGGTGCTGATTTTTTTATAAGATTTGTCCTGGAAACTTGCTTCAGATCACATCCCTAATCAGCAGGTCTGCTCAAAATGCAAAGCTGTTTGGAGTAGAAATGGACCTTCCTGGGAATTGCCTCCGGGGCATGGCTTTCTTTCTTGATTCTCTGGTGTCTGGTAAGATGCTGGCTCTGATCAAAATTTGTTGTTTTTTTTTTTTCTGGAATGCTAGTTGCACCTTACTCCTTAATGCTTTCTGTATGATGTAGAAAAATTACTCTGCAAACTTGATGTTAGAGGGTTGGTAATACAACATCTCTTCCACCCAGATGCTGCCTTTTTCTTTGTAGAAATCTAGTATAGAAACTCTTGCCTCAGACAAAAATGGTTTTATCCAATCAATGAGTTTCAAAGATATGTAGGATAGATAGCAAACTCCATTTTGCCTTCCCTTGATACTATTCAGTCTTGCTTCCCTCAGCAATGAGGCAAAAAGAACGTTGTATTATGGGAGGAGAGCCATCCCTCTGAGTACAGTTATGTAATACATTATGTTGCATCACAGCATGCATCCTAGCATCCTGGGTTTTGTCCTGTTAGCATAAAACAATAATAGGGTACCAAAAATGCTAGGAATCCAAACTTGAGCTTTTTCTTTCCTCTCTTATTTTCATTTAACCTGAAGTTTATACTTGTAAATGGAGATGCATATGCATATATGCTATATGTTCATATATGCTATATGTTCATATATGCTATATGTTCAAGCCATGATGTGTTGCCCCAGCTAAAGTTTTATGACGTATTACTAGTTAACATGTTCTGAAAGTCTTGTGTAGACTTAAATATGAACTAAGCTGGTAAGTTAAAGCACAAGGGAAAGTTAAAACTCAAAGTGTTGTCCAGCTATCTACCTGCACTTTTTGCACTGCCTTTTCTGTAGGTCACCTGCTTAGTTCAGTGTTCACTGGCCTTTTGTAAGGTCCTGTCCTTAAGCTCTGGCACAGTATCATTTGAATGCAAGTTATGAAGATGGTGTTGGAATAGTCTTCAACAAGGGGGAGTGTGTGTTGCTGCTGATGAACACCCAGATTTTTGTGGGAAATAGTGACGGTTAGGAGATCATAAATATTTTTTTTTACTTAAATTCTTTGATGAGAGAATTTGAATCCTCTAATGGGATATGCAGACCATAAGAGTGATACATATGATAATAGATGGAATGGGGGGAGGATCAGGAATACAGGTGAGATAATAAACAAATATTAATCTATTATCAACATCTATTTACATAATTTATTTATGCGCTTGTATAATTTTTTTTTAAATCAGAATTGTGATATACAATAACTTTTATGTAAACCAAAGGGCAGAGATCTTATACTTGCCATGATTTGATCCAATGCACAGAAGTTGCTCTGCATGGAAATGTTAAATTTTTTAAAATGTATTGATGGAGAAAAAAGAAATAGAAAATTTTATGTGTTAAGAAATGTGGACAGATAAGTGGTGAAAATGCCAAGAAGTGAATTTGGATTCCTGCTGCTTTCTTGATTGGCAGGTAGTTATAAAAACATACAGGGATACTGTGCTTTGAAAAGTCGCTGAGCAAATGCAGGCCACGGCACAGAGATCAGTTCAGCTGTTTCTGAAATTACATAGACACCCCTGATTTGTGCCTGATAGATTGCTGGTTCAAGGCTTTGGTTAATATCAAAAGTAGTGCATATACTTTGATGTTAACACTCTTTAATGTCCAAGTTTACATCTTTGTTTCCATGATTTTTGAAGATAAGACCCGAAAGAGAGGGAAGTATGTAGTTCAGTGCAGCTGACAGTGGTAACCTTACTGCTCTGGGAAAGATTTTTTCCTACTCTTTAGAAAGGAGTTGCAACAAGCAAGCCCAATATGTATTCTGCTGTAAAAAGACTGTGGACTGTCAGTCTTTTTGCCATGAAAAAACTGTGATTTCTAAAGGGAATTTCTTCTTTAAAGCTAGCTGGTTTTGATGTTACAACTCTGGTGCATCTGAAATGGTTAATTGAATTTTATAGGACAGATGTGTTAAATCTCATATCCTCTGCAAGGAGGATGTGTTAATACAACAAATGATTGTGGCACAGTTGACAACATAGTAATGAATAACTGTAGAAGTACCTGGAAGTATCTAGACTAGAAGCTGTTCTCTAGTTTTCATGTTTACAAGACTTGTGGTAAAACTGATATGAACAATGAGATTAGCATAAAAGTATTATCCTTAATTTGATGAATTTGATAGCATGATGTAGGATGTGTTGTGGTTCCAAAAGGCTATGTTTTATAAAGGAAAAAAATGAATTCTTGTTGGTGTCAGCAAGAGCGTGCACTGGGGAAGAAAGAACATGGCTACTATTTGGAGAAAAAGCTTCTTTGACTGTTTAGCTACCTGTTGAGATGCTGATAAATCAGGTGTAATTATTCAGTAATTCAGGGTGTTTATGAAAAGCCATGATTCAGCACTTACGGTAGCTGTTATGAAGAGGGTGAAGCACAGTGTTTTGGAGGAGATTGCTGCTGGAAGAGTAGCAGGGGTCTGGATGGGGTAGACCTCTGGAATTCAGGGCAATAACCCCTTAAAGGTTGATGTATTAGTTTTCTTCTGGTTTTATGTTGTGGTTTTTTTTGTTTGTTTTGTTTTTTGTTTTTTTTTCTTCAGAGGGGCATGGTAAATAGTTATTAGTCAACAGTTATGTATTTGTTGACAAGTTGTGGACAAGCATTTGACGTAATAGAAATGGGAGGCAAGTTCTGTTTTTTCAGAATTGGAACATTTAATATGCAGGGTGATTTGTAGGGCAGCTTTGGGCTAACTCTTCAACATATTTTACCTTCAAATCTAAGTTGATGTTTCTGAATATAAATCAAATGGACCTTGAATCCTTCAATCACACTGTGCTTATTTGCTGTATAAAAATAGTTTTTCTCTTATGAAATCAGTTATCAGTATTTTATGCATTTGGTGAGCGAAGAAGACCTACAGTTATACATTCCTCTGCAGCACACAGAAGTCATGGAATTGCACAGGGATTTTTCCCCCTTTTGTTTTGCATATAGCCAAATGAACTTTGCAGGTGATTCCCTTTCCCTCCCCAGCCTTCCTTCCATACAAATCATGCTTATTTTATGTTTTTGAGGGATGAAACTTTATTTTTCTTGGAAATGCATGTTGCCTGAGAATGTAGAATGAAAAAAATACAAGAATACAAATGAAAAAAAAAAAAAAAGGAATCATTGAAATTTCCTTCTTCCAGATTCTGTATAGATGAAGCCAGCAAAACCTGATTTAACAATTTAGGAATGCCCCTTTCAAACTCGCATGGCCAGTGTAGTAGAAGGACAGTGCTGTTTTAAATTGTTCTGCCACTGTCTTTGTGAACATGGGATTGTTTTTTCTGAGTTGGCTATCTTTATGATCTCAGGTGCCCATTGCATTTTGATAAATGGAAATATACAATATTACTTAAGGCAGTTATAATCACCTGAGTACATGTATGCAGTTAAGCAGTAAATGCTTGAGGCCAATATTCCACTGTCTTTAAAAATCTGTTATCCAGCATTGAGGTTAGAAAGACAAATACATAAATAATGGAAAAAGTGAAGTCTCAAAACGAGTTTTGCTCATCCCTGAAACTCAACAAAAAACATTAACCATCAGCTTGTTTTAATCCATAAAGTGATCTGGTTGGCATTCAATTCCTCCCCCTCTGGGGTTGTGTTGAGAAGCTGGAAAAAGCTGGTTTGTCTTGGCTTTCTTGCCTTTTCTACCAGAGGCTGGAAAGCCTGGCCAGAACTGTGCAGTAGAAATGACGAAGGGAGGAGAGAGGCACTGACAAGTAAGCCAGTGAGTGGTCATCAGCTGTCTTAACTCTCGACCTCCACCCACCCAAAGATCCAAAGCTTTTGAGAGGATTCCATCCCCTAGGTGAGGGGAGCGGAAATCATGATATGAAGAATTATCTTTGTCCTTTTCTTTCAGGCTCTCCAATCTCCATCCCTCCTTGCCCACTCGCACGCACCCATTCTGGGATCCAGGCTGCTTGCTCTGGCTGTTAGCAGTATTTTTGGTGACTGGAATGTGAAGGCAGGAACTGTGAGAGTATGGCAGCATGCAACTCTGCCAGAGGTACATAGTTGTACATCCTCTTCATTGGAGAAAGCTGAGAAGAAAATGGACGGAGGGGAGAAAAAACAGATTGGTCTTTGGGAAGGTCAGGATCTTAAGGCTTAAGGGGAGTTTTTGTAAGCAGTGTCTCCAGACAGGGAAGAAAGCTCCTGAGCTTTAAATTTAGAGGTAAACAGGCCAGGTTTGGGGCCTTCAGAATATATTCCTGCTAGAGAAGCAGTGTTGACAAAATTAATATTTTGCAAAATCTGTGGATTAGTAGCTCTGCTGTTCTAAACTAGTATGCTAATGTCCAGAAGATCATTCAAAGCATCAAATTGCTTGGGGTACAGAACTTGAGAGTTTTTCTTTGTTTGAAAATATCCTTTGCTGTAAACTTTACAACTGTTTTGCAGCATTCTTCTGAATTATTTAGACTACTGATGAGTACTATGAAAAGTCTCATTTCTACATTCAGGTATCCAGCCTGCCTGTGTGGACACTTATTTGCAGACATCATGTATCATGTATCGGCAGTCGGTTGGATTTTATGGAATGTAAGGTGGAGCTGAATTTGTGGGTGCCTGTGACCACATTTTTGTATGTAGAAGTACATACACATCTGCACATGGCATTCAAATTTTGCCCTTAGAAAACTTTGGTGAAATCATTGTCTGGAGATTGCAGCCACTGTAAATCAGGACAGAGTAACCCATGACATATTTTTAAACAACTGGTATTTTTCAGAGACCAGAAGTACAGCGATATAATGGAAAGAAAAGTCTTACTGCAACTGTGCAAAAGGACGCAGCAATAAGTAAATTTCGCAACTAAATAGGTGATATCTGCCATCTAAACTGAAGGGTTGCCTGGGTTGTTGCAAACCACTTTAGTGATTTGTTAATGATTCCATTTAGCAGTTTGAACCCATCCAAGGAAAAAGGGAAGAAATATAATTCTGTTCGTATGCCACATGATAAATAACTGGTTTTTATTTTCTCTTGAGGCTAAGGTGTCTGTGCTGTAGATGCCGCAAAAGAAGATGGTGCACCAAAGGTTTATAGTGCCTCTTTCACTCTTTTGTGGCTTTTAAGCATGGTTAATCAAATTTATATCAGGCTTCAAACAGCTTTAAGGCCTGGTCTTGCTGCTGGCTTGGTAGAAAGTGACAGCACAGAATATGTCCCCCAGTGTCTGAGTGAAATGAGGCAGTTACCCACAGATAGGCATAAATGTGCTATTAGATGGCTGAGAAATCTATCCCCCCAAAACCCTCCTGGGAATTTATTGTAGTGCCTTTGATGTAACTAATTAGCCTGCTCAAAGTAAGCAATGACTAACAGTCTAATAAGTGGCTAATGGAAGGAACTTCATAATGTTTTTAAATCAGGATCCTTTTGAGAGTTTTACAATAGGCTGAGGAGCTTTTTCCTTCTGAAAAATAGTTACCAAAGGTCAGATCCTGATGTCTGTTGTTGTCTTTTAGTTATATTTGACTCTCTTGGCTCTTTGAACAGTCTAGATGTTAGAGAAGGGCAATGATCCTGGAGATATTCTGCAAGTGCAAAGCTTGAGTTTTAGCCCTGATCAGCAGACCTTGAGTAAATGTTCTAGTTTGCTGAGGCTGTTGCACAGTGATTTGCAGTCTTTGCTGAATTTTGTAAGGTAAAGCAGGTTTTTGAAAGGGAAAATGAAAAAGTAAGTTTGTTCTCAAAAGAAATATTTTTTTCTCGTTTGAGTTTCCCGGTACTCAAGTAGCAAAATCAAAACATAAAATTTATTATACCAAGAAAGAGAAATGTCTTTGACTGCCTTCTCATTCTGCAAATTTAAAAGGAGAAATGATGGGCTATATGTTAATTTTTCCAATTAATTTTACCTCCAAATATCTTCTACTTCTGCATTATGGCTTTCTTTTTTTTCTTGTCCGCTGAAATTTCAAAGCATTGGCACTACTGAGAGCCCCTTTCTCATCAAGCTAATGATACAACAGTGCTAACCAACATCTTCAGCACATTTTCCAGACTGTCTCTTTGTGCCCAATGGTTGGAGCATTTCTGAGGCTGGACATGAATCCTTCTTGCTCTACTTGCACAAGTAGTTTCACTGAATCCCCAGAATTTCAGTGTGAGTAAAGCAAGCAAAATGTGGGCCTTATAGGCCCCATGAAGGTAAATTTAAAATCTTGCCACCTGCTTGGTACCTAGGTGCAGAGTTTAGTGTTTCTCCTGCTGCAGTCAATGTTGTCACTAACACCTAAACCAGAGTGCTGGGGGCTGCACTCGCCAGCGGTGTTAAGTATCACTGCAATAATCCACTGTCTGCCACGGGAGAAACATGTAGCCCTGAACTTGGGAAAGGAGAAAATGGTTTTCAGCTGTTTTGATTTAAGTTGTTTGTTTTTGTTATTTTAAAGCCAGTGTGGAAACGGGCTGGGAGAGGGCTTGTTCAGAAGTGAGGCTCACACTTCGTCAGAGGCTGACCTTGTGAGTTGCTGAGAATTAGTCCCTCCGTTAGCTTCCCAGAGACTCTGAGCCCTGCAGGCTGGGGCTGCAGCTGGGCATTGCAGGGTTCAAGCTCCACGTCTTGCCTAGTTGGTGGTTCAGCTGGGCAGCTTGAGGCACACTTGGCCAACAGGATACTGAAGAAATCTGGTTCACAACAAGCAACTTTGGCAGCTTCTTCTGAAGTCATTGAGGAGAGTGGGATGGCTCAAGCATCAGGTTAGTAACTTCAGGCATATGTCCAAATGCTACTCCTTTTTCTCCCACATGTCCTGAATGATCAGTTAGATGCAGGATCATGTGTAAGGCAGCCCTGCCCTGCCTCCTGCTCTCTTTGTCCGCCATCTGAGGCTGAGTCCTGGGACTGAGAAGGAAGTTTCCACAGCACTCTGCCTTTGTGTGTAGGTAGCTGTGTCTACAGCTACTTCTTGTATTTCCTCAGGAGGATTTTTATATGAGATTTTTTTAACATTTCCCTATAGATCTGATAGAAGGTTTGCAGATGCAGACTCTCAGTTAAATATGGTAGGTGTTTGCTTGTATGAAATTTTAAAGGTAGTTTTATTTTACATAATTTCCTATATTTCTATTTAGTTTCAGCCAGTTGGTTTTAGCTGGGAGTGGCTGGGGAGGTAACCAGCACTGTGAATTCATCTGGATTGAGATAAATTGAGATAAAGACATTGCTGCTAACAAGGCTCTCTCTGATTTAGGGATCTGGAAAAGTTTGCCTGAGTTGAGTTTTTTAAGCTGCTTCATGCCATTCTCAGGGTCCCCACCAGTCTTGGGGAAGAATTATTCACACATTTGGAAAAGGCTGTGAGCGATGTTCTCCTGATAACAATGTGTTCCTGGTTTAGTGTTGGAGCAGTGTGAACTCTGTACAGGCCTAGTTTTGTCTCACCCAGGTCAGTGGGAACTCTGCCGTTGACTCAGAGGAATGCATGATCAGGCTCTGTTTCCAAAGTCATAGGCACTGTCTCGATGCACTGTGCTCTGTCCTCCTCTGTACTGTCAAAAAAGGAACTGAACCGGGCTGTGCAGCAGATGCAGCAAAAATGAATGTATGTGTCATTTGAGGAAAATAAGGTAGTGTGCATGGAGTATTCGGTAGGTATTGTAGGGATTGAGTCTTCTCTCTCCTTCGTTGATAAATCCTTTTTCTTCCAATGAAAGCTAAAATTGACAACAAAGAATATAGCATGTTTTTCAAAACAAACAAACAAAACCACAAAATAGCTGTGTATTCATATTCCAAAGATCACAAATCAGTTCTTGGAAAATACTATACATAGGATAAAGAAAAAATAACTAAGGTAAAAATCCATTGCAAATGGGAATAGCAAACTATGCATTTGAGTGGTAAGCTCAGATAATATATGTTATTTATAAGCACAAAAGTCTTGTACGAGGTATGCTTAAGCATTGCAAATAAAGTGAGTACAGTATTTTTATCTATCAGATTTTGTAGGCTCTTGTGTGATTGGAGTCTATTTTTATAACCAATTATGAGCATTGTCCTTCATATCTGTGTTAGTGTTTCCAGACTGCTTCTTGTGCAGTTGCTCCGAATGCAGGAAAATAACAAACTTGTGACCAGGGGTGTCCAATTTAAACTACTGTACTCATCCAAAACAAAAGTCTGCTTACAACATACGCTGTTTGTAAAGGCAGGCACAATCCTACAGATCTATTTCCCTCAGTGTTGCTCTTAAGGTGGTCAGAGAGTGGAGAAAAGTGTGTGTATGCAAGAAGGTGCAGGTACAGGTGTCTTAATGAGCCTAGCAATTGTTCTATTGCATCATTTCAAGGAAGAAAATATCAGGTATCAAAAACTTAGACTTTCTTAAACGGGAAGAAAATTGCTTTCTTACTTAGGTATCTGTTCTGTTAAGAATCTAAGTAGTCAATCTTTTTTACATTCCACCTTCCCCCTTCCTTCTGGCTCACAGCATCTAAAATGCTACTTTTCTGGGAAAGACTGATATTCTGATTTCAGTTTTGTAATTTAATGATGGAGAGTTTCCTTAGTAAACCAAATTTAGAGTACTAGAATGCTTATCTTATATCCAGACCTTGAACATAAAAGGCATTTTATACCAGCAATTGTTCATTTAATGAGCAATTGCAGAGTGCAGGACGGTTAAGGGATTGAGCTATATGCACCATTATTGCAAGAAGTATTCTGAAATACCAGAAATAGGACGTAAGCTCTGATCAGGGGGACTGTGAGCACAATTACCTTCTTTTCAAATCCTTCTGTGACACTGCGGGAGGAAAAAGGACTTTGAAACTTGAAAGGAAAGAGCTTGCTTTCAACCTCAAAAGCTAGGAGGAAAGGGCTCTGAAATTTGCTCAGTATTCCCAATTCACCATTAGCCTGTTTCTTCCTTTAGCCTCAAGGCATTCTCCGCTTTTTGAAAAGATGTTAAGAAATTCAGTCACAATAGAGAGCCTAGTTTTGAACATGTTTCACTCGGTCCATTGAGGTCTGGTCTTCAGCCTTTGTGTGGGGTGAATTGAGCTGAGCAGCAATCTGGTTGGGGAGAGGTGAATGAGCAGTCTCTGTGCAGTCACAAATTCTCGCAAAGAAAAGATTACCCTTTCCTTTATTTTACAATATGCATTCCTGTACAATCCTGCTAGTGGCAATATGCAGAGTGGAGCTTGTGCTTAGGTCAATATGGAGCACTTGGTTTACAGCAACTCTTGTTAAGTTTGTCTTGTAATTGAAGCTGCTGTTGACCTTGCTTGGAGACCATTTGTAAAACCGTTTATTTAGCATAAACTGAAATAATAAACCCTCCTTCTCTTAGGCTGATTGTGATAGGGTGACATTAGTTTGATTTAATGATTAGCCGCCTGACCCCTCAGCTAGAGAGAGCTGCTTGAATAGGGAGAGTTCACTAGGAAGCACACAGGAAGAATACTAATGAGCTTGTTAAATTTAGCATGGCACCAACCACTTTTAATTCCTCTAATGGGAGAAGCACTGCCTCTGAGAGAGAGAGGGAGGGAGATGGGGGTGGGAGGGGGTAGGGGGGGAGAAGGGAGAGAGAGGAAAAGAGGGAGGAATGCCCATGTCCTGTTAGCCAGAGAATTTTGGTCAAGAGAAGAGAAGAGCTTAGAGGGAACATCAGCCAGGGTCTCTTGGACTGAGTTGTAAGTACCTTGTTTTTTCTCCTACTCAGCTGAAGTGCTGTCAGATCTCTCATGAGATAGTAATGCTCTCTGAAAGTTGCTAGCAGAAATATGGGGATGGAACTTAATATATAAAAAAATTTAACTGGGCTAGTGTTGTCTTGTTTAAGCAGGGATGTCTCTGAAGTGTGTTGGGATTGACTTTTAGTCTGCTCTATCAATAGATTTCAACTTTTTCTTCAGTTTCTGACTTTAGGTGGTTTAAAGTAAAATAGCTTTTACTTTGTCTTGGTCTATGGTAAAAAAAGGCAAAAAAGTTCAATAGGTAAAGAAAGTTTAAAGTATTTTTGTGTTGTTTTGGCTTGTGCTGATTTTTTAAAAACTTTCTGATTAAATTAGCTATGCAATTAAAAGTGTGTTTATTCAGGCATGCTGTCCGGTGCGAGTTTTTTGACAAAGCTTTTTCATTGAGTGAGAGGTGCTCCATTAAGTGAGGAGCTCTGCACTTCTAATAAAATTGGCTTCTGATCAAAATAGCAGGACTAAATCAGGTATTTCTCAGTGGATGTGAGAATCCTGGATTAAAGTGATCATTCAAGACTGGGCACTTCTAACATGTGTCTCTGGCTATTGGCTTGTTAAGTCAGAGAAAGGGTGTATGTGAATAAAGAGAAGCTTATGCAGATTGCTCTTGGGCATGATTGCTTTTTTCTATTCTTATTTAACCCTTCACTCTTACACTGGGAAAAGGTGAGAGGAATTATGCTGGTGTTTGGCTGCCACCAACTTCATCTTTCACTTTGGCGTTTGTGTCTCTACAACATTTAAATAAATCAGATGTTTCCTTCGACCCTGAAGCTGGTCACTTCTAAAAGTGAGCAGAGCAGTAACAGAACAGTTCTCGCTTATTTGGCTGTAAAACCCCTTTGGCAGATGCTGCTGGAGAAGTGGGCTGTTTGCTTACATTTTTGCTTTAGAATTCCACTTGTTGCCATGGCAGGCAGTGTGTTTCTGTCAATAATTTGGCCTGGCGCACCTTGCCCGTTCTTTCTCTTGAAACCTTATTGAGCTCTTCAGTTGAAGCAGAACAAGATGAGACAGCTTTCCCTTTTTGGCACACTGGAGTGGCTCGCCTGCCGTGAGAGTCGGCAGCGTTGCTGCAGGAGGAGTTTCCCGCTCGGCGCCGGGGGAGCTCCTGCAAACTGCTTGGCTCCTCGTGTCCTGGAGCGTGGGTGCTGTCAAATTTCTCATCTGCCCCCATCACGAGCAACCCAGTGGTGTGAAGTCAATGCTTAGTGAGCTGTTTGGCTGATGAATAAACCTTACTATTATCGAAAAAACACCATCATGTTTAGTTAAATACTTCTGGGGCAATTTTTGTGTGGCGGAAAACACACAGAAACTTCTGACTTGTAATGGCACATGGCAATAACTTTAAAATGGGGAGAGAGATCGTTGATGCAGAAGTTTTGTTTTATTTTTTTCTCAAGTAACCAAAAAAGGGAAAAGCTTATTAAAGCAAACCATACATTTCCTTTAGTTTCTAAGTTACTGAAAGTAGTGTTTGAATTTCATTCAGCAACTTGAAAAATCAGCCTTTTCCATAATAGTCACTAGTACCTTGATTCATGTTTTGAGAAGAAAAGTATGAAAGTAGAGTAGAGCAAACAGATATCAGCTTCTAGTTGTATCGCAGGATGGCAGTTTTAACAAATATTATCTTTATATGGAAGAGTAAAAGGACTGAAATCCTATCTGATCATCTGAGTGATTATACAGCCCCACAAATCACTCTAGCTTTCTTCTTTCTGAACTGTTGTAGCAGTGGTTAGCTTGCTCTACTTGAGAGTCTGTCAGAATTTCAAATGGAATGTAATACCCTGTTTTTATAGGAGTTTATGTCTCATCAGTAAAAGTTCACTCTAGGTTGAAATTTAACATAAAAGACAAAAGACTGGCTAAAGAGAAACTTGATGGAAAATATATCTTTGGGGTGATTTCCTTTTTTTTTTTTTTTTTTTTTTTAAGTTATACAAGCGAGTTTCTAAAAACCTCATATACGTTTTAAAGTTTTAGTCCCCGATTTGCAGCTCTCTTAACTAAAACCAGCTTCACTGTAAAAAGTTGAAACCTTAAACCCTGCTAATCCAGAGCAGGGACCAGTGCCTGTGCATAATAATAAAAAGTAGAAAAGGGCAAAGGGTTTAAACTCTGTAATGTTGTTGTCTATTTCCATTAACTCTTTCTCCTCAGACTCAACCCTGGAAAAGCTCTGTATGTAGAATTATTGGCTGCAAAAAGAATTCTGTCCCTGGAAGATGCTGATAAGTCAGCAAACCCTGGTTGCTCTAATACTTGGAGATAGAGAAATAATTAAGTGCTCAATAGGCTATGCTGCTGAGTTTTTGTGTTGTTGCTGCTTGGGGGGAGAGGGGGCAGGGAAAAAGCTGGTTAGCATTTCATTCAAATGGTGTGGCTAGTTTGCACATATAATGGCCAGGTATCTGTATGTACAGAGCCTGTTTCTAATCTAATTCGTATAAAGGCACACAGGCTGAGTTACACTGGTGTCAGGCTTGCTGAAAGTAGTCACCTGGTGAATTGCTGGCTGCTGCTTTTGCTGTGTGAACAAGTACACCAGGGAAAGGTACAAGTGAAAACTTAGCCCTGACCTCAAATCTCTGACAACTGAAGTGCAATCTTGGTGCTGGTGTCAATCATTCTTCCTTGCATGTGGATTGTAGAGTAAGAGCACTTTAGTTCTATTTCCTAAGGGTGTTTTCATTTCCTTTTCTAGTTGCCATTTTTGTGCCCAGCATTTAATTATTTGAGATTCCTTGTGTGCTTCTAGAACTGCAGAACGATTTTGAAATGAAGAGTCTTTATCAGTATTCCTTCAAGATGTATTGGTGGACACTTGCATGTGCAGTGTGGTTGATGGAACAAGGCTGTACTGGAGCAGTGGTATTGGCCAAGGATTACACCCAGCAAGGAATCATGCTTGTTTAGAGAAACATCTCTATTTTAAACCAATAATGCAACTGAAGGAAATAATTTACATTAGAGAATTATGTACCTAGCAATGCCCCACTGCCACATGGCACGTGTGTGAAATGTACTTAGGAACATGCATCTTGATTTTGAGGAACAGAACCATTTTGCCTGTTTTTTGAAGGCTGTATGTAGTCCCTAGGGGTTAAAATTCTTGTGGGAGCAGTGGGTTGTTTTAGCACCTAGTCCTGGAGCTGTCTGCAGGGAAGGCTGGTAGAACCATGGTCTGGAGGCTCTTTTCCCCTTACAAGTGGTACCACAGGCCTAGAGGCTTACTCCAAACTAGGGGTTGGGTATGACCCTCTTAGTTATTGTTGTTTCTCCCCCTGCTTTTCCTTCTCCCTTGTTCATTAAGAGTTTGTGGCTTTGTTTGTGTGGATATGGGAAAAAGAGGTAGGGGATTGCATGCAACCATCCTGCACAGGCACCAGCGTGGTGACGCTGTCAGAGCAGGTGGCCTTGCTTGTGCTTGCCTGATGCTGCTGGTCCTGTGCCTTGAGCAGTTGTACCCATTTTACTGCTGCCCACTTGGTTCTGATCACCTCCCTGCGAGGTTCCAGCCCCCGACACAGGCAAACCCCAGCGACCTGGAGCTGGCTGCAGAGCTGTGGTGGGTGGCGGGCTGTGATTTAGACCCAGCTGCTGGGGTTCATCTTCTCCTCTGTGTGACAAATCATTGCCTGAGTCCCCATCAGGGAGCTCCCAGCCTCCTTGTCCCAGAGGCAGGGAAACAGCAAGCTCTGTTGCTGCACAATTGATAGCCCTGCTGGTTGGAGTGTCGGTGCTTGGGTGACGGTGACGTACTGCTCCAGTGCTGCCGGCTCCGAAGGGGCAGCAGCCCCAGGCCATCCCTCACAGCCACACAGGCACCTCCTGTCGCCAACTTACACCGGCAGGAGGAGGAGGGCAGCGGGGGGAGAACTTCTCTTTATTGTATTTGCTATAAAGGGGCTAAAAGTCTGTGTCTCTCTTTTTTCTTCCCTTCTCTCTTTTCTTCTCCCTCGTTTTTTTGCAGAGGATGAAAGTCCTGGGCAGACCTATCACAGAGAGAGACGGAACGCGATCACAATGCAGCCGCAGGGTGGGCAAGGCCTCGGCAAGATCAGTGAAGAGCCTTCCACGTCGAGTGAGGAAAGGGCCTCATTAATCAAGAAGGAGATCCATGGATCTATATCGCACCTTCCCGAACCTTCCGTACCTTACCGCGGGACGCTCTTTACCATGGACCCCCGGAATGGTTACATGGACCCTCATTACCGTGAGTAGTGATTGCTGCCTCGTTTGGGGATGCAAAGTTGTAAGGCTGTCGAGTTTAATGTGATTTTGTCACTTTGCATCGCCTCCAGGGACAATTGATTTATCTGGAGGGAGTGGTTTTTTTTGGAAAATGCAAACTCTTTCTTTCCTGAAGTTAAAAACCAGGGTGCAGTTGCAGTGCAGCTAGAAATTATCGCAGGCCTCTGCAAAGTGACTTCCACAGGACGTCTCATCTGTTGCTAATCCTCCTCTGCCATCCAGGGCTGTGTTTTGCTCCACCTCCTTAATACATGAAGAAAAACGGGCCTCATTATAGAAAGCAGAGAAGGAAAATGAAACAGGCCTTAAAAATCCCTCTTTAAAACAATGTAAAAGTATGTTATTGGGAGGAAGAAGGACTGTGCCCTGTACACTGAGAATTTGGGGAATTGGAAGGCTTATTTTTGTGCTTTTTGGACTCTTAGTTTTGTTTTGGAGGGTTTTTTTTAGACCCTCACAAGTGTGTTTGAGAATGGAGGCTTGATGGAGTGGTTTTGCAATTTTCTTTCTCAGCTATAGTTCCCTGAAGTTGTAAGGGGGAGGAAAAAAGGCAAATGGTTTCAACTTCTGAATTCTTGCTCAGGCATTAATAAAAAAGTAAGAAATTAACTGACACTTGAACACAGATGTGGAGTGGATTTCTCCACAGGCAAAGTATGAAGGAGTTAAGCAATTTTTTTTTTCATCTGTTTCTAGTTTACAAAAAAAGAGAAAAAAGATCATTTAGTTGTGTAGTAATGAAGTACATCTTGAGGTGTCAAGGCTTGTGCCTTTTGATTATAGATTTATCACCCAGTCAGGATACAGATTTGCCATTTAACCTTTCAGTCTCCAATTCCAGATGATAGGCTTAAGACCCACAAAGAGAGAGAAGTCTGCATTGCTTTTCTTTTTTTTTTAAACATCATTCAGAAATTTTAGTGTTTTAAGGCAAAAGGTCATTAGCCAGACGACTGATTAGTGAGGACAGCTGATTAGTGCATGTTTTTTTGCTAAAGAAAGTGCCAGGGATAAAAGCTAATTTTATCCCTTCATTAGTTGGGCTAGCAGCAAAGGGGAATGTTCACTCATCAGGGTGCAGATCAAAGTATGTCTTGCACAACCTTAAGTCTCACCAACCTCCTTGGAAAAAAAAAAAAAAAAAAAGAGAGCGTGATTGTTAATAAGGATGGAGGTATTATGAGAAAATGGAACACTTGTTGTCTGTATAGTTTAGATCAGTATTTAGGGAAAAAGTTTGCAGTTATGCTTTTGAGCTCTTTTTCAGTGTAGTCAGTTGGTTTTTGTACACCCTCTTCTCCTGCTCTCGTACAGACCTGCTCAAACCCTCTGGGGGAGTTACTCACCTCTCTGTTGAGGAGCATGTGCTGCAGCACACCCGTGGCTGACTCCTGCTAGAGAGGCATGAATGTGCAGTGCACACTGCCACTCGTGAGCAGCAGAGCATACAAGTATTACCTCGGAGGCTGGAGGCACCATTCCTAGCTTCTGATTAACAAATGCCCAAATCTAGCTAAAAAGACACCCACCAAAACAAACAAGTATTATTGGGGAAGCAAAATAGCTTCTCTGTTTGTAGGCAGTACACCTGGGGAGAAATGAAGTGTGTGACAAAAACTACCCTCAAACAAACAACAGACCTTATGCTGAATTTTAGTGAGGAAGATTGCCATTTTGACCATCTGACCAGCTGCCAGCTCACTCCTAAAATCTTGTTCAAAGTGTTACAGAAATTATTGAAGATTCAAACAGAAGAAAAAGATCTGGTCAATCAGCATGTATCTAAGTCGTTTGCAATGAGTTTATTTTGGTTTATTTTCCCAAATTCACCTTTTGACAAGAGCTGTCAAGATTTAATAAAGCTACTGTGTTTGTATTGTGACCATTATTGCTAGCTGCTTGGTTCTGTGTCTACTACTAGAAAAGCATTGATGTCAGTATTTGAGAGAACACCAGAAGTTACCCAGCATATGACAATAGAGAAACGGGAGATGAGTTAATTTTAAATGAGCCACAAGATCTTAAAGCAGAAATCTAAGTCAGAAAGCATCAGATGGACAGGCCTGCTTCCCTCTCCTGTAATGAGTAGTACATTTGTATTCACTGATTTATAAAGTCCCTCAAGCTATTAATGTCATAAAAAGAGCCATCATGCTTTTATTTACCTTTAATAGCTATGATACAGAGAGACAACTAAAAAGACAAATGTCTAGTTAGATTTATAGGAAAGCAGACAGTCTTACTGAAATTTTCATAGTAGCTATATCATTTATATATGTAAGATATGCTTTCATCAGAGTGGTGACTGTATTCAGACTGACACTTTTAGTGGTCCATATGAAGAAGGCTGAATAATGTAAACTGTAGCAACAGGTAAAGAACCAGAGAGGCTATTGTTTTCCTTTCTTAATTTCTTGCCAGTTTTCTTGGGCATATGAATAGAAAATGTTTTAATTCAACGTAGTCAGATGTGTAAACACTCACAGTAATTTCTTAGTTTCCCTGTGGTTGGAAAATACAGACTTTTCAAGATGCCTAATTCATGCTTCTATTTATACCCACTTTGTATTTAAAAGTGTGGGCAGGCTTCCTGTAACACAGGAAAGGGAAAATAATTTTTTTAAAGAAAGACATCTGTATACTTTTATAAAAATATAGAAAAGAAAAAGAGTGTTTAAGTCAGTTGTGTGTGGAACTCATGTCCCTTCCATGAGCTGCAGTTATTAGCAACAACTTGAGTGCTTTGCATTTTTACACATAAATATGTATGTGTCTGTTTGTGCATTGCAGAATTTTTTTTGTTTAATTTTTTTTCTAATTAAAATGACTGATGTTGTAAATGTTGGTAATAATAGTTACCATAAATGTGGAATAAATCCCTCATTGAGAGAGAGTTAGCTCTCCTGCAGAGTGTGGGTGGGGGTAATGGTTATGTTTCAAGTGAACCAGCTTTTCAAACAGCTAGGATGAAGCATGCTATGGAGCTGGCGGCCCTTCTGCACCACCAGAGAGCCCCTCAACCATTTAACAACTGGGAATGTGCATATAGTCCCATGCTTAGCTCACAGCCTTCTATCCTCCCACAGATAAAAGGGAAAACACAGACCTAAACCAGAAATTTTTCTTTTCTGTCTTTTTTGCTATGGATTTCTTAACCACTGTTTAAACACAGCTCACAAAGGAAGAGGGGGATGCTGTTTTTGTTTGTTTCACTTTTAAAAACTTTTTTCTTTAAAAGGCTTTAGGACAGATGACAGAAGTACTGGAGTTAGCTCCTTTTCTTTGTTGAGGAAAGCAGAGTTACTGACCTTGATCATAGTGTTTCTTAAAAGGAGTTAAAATCCTGAGTTTCTCAGACACTAATTTCAGTGGTAGTTGGAGCCTCTCATTACTGTAAATTCCATCTCTAGGGTTGGGGCTGAGACAGGGAAGATGGGGATAGCAACTTGCCTTTGTTATTCTCTTCCGCAATCTTAATTTTCATGTAGATTTATGGCAGACTAAGACTGCCTGTCTCACAAGTCATTCCTCATGGAAAAAATGAATCATTCCTGATGTAAACACTTTGATTTAAAACATACTGTTGATATTCTTCCCTGGGTTACACAGCTTGTCTGAAAGAATTGTTAGTACCTAATTAGCAAAACCTGAAGAATTATCTTAAGTAAAAAGCCAAGTGACAGAACACTTGGCTCTGATCCAAAAATTGATGTATGCAGGAAAGTATGGCCTTGCAGGGTTCTCTTTGCAGTAAGTCACTTCATCTCAAAGAGGTTGCACTAGCTGAAAGAAGGAACTCACTCTTTTTTTTTTTTTTCCCTTTTCCTTTCCCTTTCTTTTTTTATCCTTCTTGTTATCAAGGATTTATTTTGCTGATTTTGAAGCTTCTGTATCTATCTGAGGAAGTGGGAACTGCTTATTGCACATTTCATAGGATTAGCCCTCCAAAGGTATTGATTGCCCTCAGTTCCCACTGACTGTTCTTGAACTTAGCTTTGTAAGGACTGGGCCTTGCATAACTGCCCGAGTTAGATTACCCAGTGTTAGTGTCACCTCAAAATCAATTTGCAACATGAACAAAAGACCCCAGTAAGGAAAATACAATGCTGGTTCACTAGGTGCACTTGCTCATTTACTAGTGTTAATTTCTTTTGAGAAGAATTCCTCTTCGTCCAAATCCCCATAGGAAAGGAAAAGGAAGTATGGAAAAAAAAAGGGAATTGGATAATGTCTCTAAAAATGCCAACTGTTGACTGGAAACACTATTTTAAAATGCAGTAACTGCAAAGCAATGGCTTTTCATGGCAGAGACCCTTGAACCACAGTGCCCAGCTCTATGTGGCACATTTGACAGTGAGGGTGGTCCAGGTCACCACCAGCAGATGGGCTCATGGATAGGGACTACAGAGGGGTAGGTGGTGGCCTCCCTTGTCATCTCCCTGGCATAATTTTGGACTCAGAAGAGACAACTGAGACACTTCTGGATAGTCCCAAAGTAGGCACGTTTCTCATCTCACCTCTAATTTCACAGAGGTTTTGGGTGACAGGAGACCAGGACAGCTTTTCATAGAGTGTTTCCACTTGGTCTGGTTGGACAGTGGTAGGAGAAAGTCAGTGGAGAATCCGTGTAGAGATTTCAGGCCAGAGTCTTTAAATACATTTAAGTGCTCTTCAATTTCAAACTGTGAGAATCTGGGTCCTACTTCAACTCGACAGCATTTTTCAGGGGAGAGGCTTAAGCACTGTAGTAACAAAACCCTCTACTGACAGTGATTTATGGGGTGGTTTCCAAATGTTGTCAAGTAGGAGTAGTTAAAAAAAGTAAAATCTAAAGCTTTTAATAGAACTCAGAAGGAAAAAAGCCTCTGTTAGAAAAGTGAATGTCAGACTGGTCATGTCAGCTGAACAACTGAAGTGTGAATCTTTAAAAAAATTAGCATGTTTGCAAAAACATTTTTGGGATTAAAAGTCTAAAATATAATAGCATCTTTCAATAGCCTCCAACAAAAACCGTTACTGTTCTCAAATTCAAACTTTTGGTCAGAGGCAACTTCAGTGTGAAATTTAGGAAGGTGCTGCAGACCTTGTAAGCTTAGCAGCTTATAAGTTGAAATAGCTTCTCCAAGATGCCTTCCAAACCTCTCACTTTGTTTTTGAAACTGCTCATTGGAAGTACTCTTGCCCATTTCTCTGGAGCCCTGTGAAATCAGCAGTGTCTCTTGATAGTGCTGGAGCTGTTGCCTTTGTGTGATGGTCTCACTGGGAAGTAACAATTGCAACTATAGATTTACAGTATGTAGATATGTTCTTCCTTCTTATGCATTTTTTCTCTCCTCAGCATGAGACAGACACCAGAACTGCCATTATCTGGAAAGCTTTGAAGTGTAGTGTGATTGAGCAATTGAAAGGTGATCATGTAGGTTTGGGTGATTTTTTTTTTTTTTTGTTTGTTTGGTTGGTTTTGGTTTTGCTGTTTTTTTTTTTTTTTGTCTTTTTTTTTTTCATTTGTTTTGTTTTTTTTTTTTTTGGTTGTTTTTTTTTGGGGGGAGGGGTTTTGTTGGTTTGTTTCTTGAGGGATTTTTTGTGGTTTTTTTTTTTTTAATTTGGGTTTTTGCTTTGTTGGTTTTTTTTTTTTTTGATTTGGCTTGATCTGGTGGAATAGAATGTTTCAGATTTTTCTTATTTTTAAGGAAGAAATAAGAAATTATAGAAATTATTTCTAGCCCTATAATTATGTTGGACTTCAAAATTCTAAAAATGTTTTGAGAGGCACATTAAAAGTGTTCTGTTAATCTCACCTTGTTTCGGTGTTCAAGTGCATCTAAGGAAGCTGTAGGGTGAGGTTTTATGTGTGGGTTTTTTTTAGGTTTTTTTTGTTTGTTTTTTTAAAGAATGGGGAAGATGAAGACAGGAGAAATGCAAACCCACTTCTCTAAAGAATTTGATTTGTTTTTTTCTAGCTAAAGCTTCTTTAGCTGCTTTACAGTATGTATTTGTTGTATACTGCCTTCATGGAAAGAGACAGAATTCATTGCTCAGAGCCACAGAATCATGATTAAGAACTGCAAAGAAAAAGTCAAGAAATAATGTAATCCATCTCTTGGGTATCAAGGCAGATCAGCTGCCCCTAAATCAGGAGAGAGTGAAAAGCTTCTTCAAAAGTTGTTTCCTTGTATCCCTTGATGCACAGACATTTGTCACAGTGCTTTTGAAACTGAAGGTCTGTAGTGGATTTGGGCTGATCTTGTGTGCCGTACAATGTAACTGCTGTGGCAGGTGGGGAGAGTGTGAGATGATTCTCTTGCATTCGTGTTCTCTCAGGTCAACTTACTAGACGGAATTCAGTTGCCTAAGTAGAGATTGGAACCTGAGTGCCATTTTCATGCCCGTGAGGATCCTAAGTGGTCTGACTGCCAGCCTAATCAATCCCTGTATCCTGGGTCATATCTGTTAACTCTGTACAAATGTCCGGGTATATTAGGGATCTAAGGTGGCCCTATGTGTCTGTATTTAGGCAGCAGAATCCTCAGCTGTTATGTCTAAATGTAGAAAACAAGCATTTAAATTCAGGGGTTTTTGCTCCATCTCTGCTGTCATTGCCCAGCTTTTGTTGAGCAAACCATAGCAATAAAAACGTTGCAGAGTAGCGAATGGGTACAGGATGGTCCTCTGTCATGACTCTTGTGTTAATTTTCTTTCATTCTGGGTGCTGGAGATCTGGGCATGCCCTACTTTTCATTCCTCTTGCCCCCTGGCCCTTGTGTGGGCACAGGAGGGCATTGTGCCACAGAGGATGCCTCAGGTGGGCAGCGCCAGTAGTGGGGGTGTGTGGGCACCATGGGGCAGCTCTCTGCATGGCATTGACCATGGACTTGTCAGGGGAGGATTTGAAAGGCAGCATGGGCCCTGTTGTCAAAGTGCAGTTTCAAGCTCGTCCCATGGAAGTCTGTCAGTACAAGCCTCCTATTGGAGTCCAGGATTGAACAGGCCTTTACTTTTATGACAGTTTAAATGCTTTAGTTGCTGAACCTTTTTCAGGATCGCTTGCAGATACAGCTTTATTCCTATTGATTGAGCTCAGTGCTTAGGAGGAGAGCCACTTAGCCATAGCCTCTACTTCCTTTTATTCACACCTACCAGCACAATTAGCTTTCTCTTAGTCTGGCTCTTTTCCTCTTAGCCTTGATAGTTTACACAGTACTCTCTAAACTCTTATTGAAACACTCCTAAATTACTTACAACTGGAGCTCTTGAGCTTGCTGAGTGGATCACATCTGAGTTTGGAGATCATGTCAGGAATACTTACCCCTTCAGTCAGACTTATACTGGCTACCTTTATTGATTTCTGATAATACAGCTTACAGCCAAGGCAGCAACCACCAGTGCAGGGCAGCAGTATGACCCTCAATATTGACGTATTCATAGCTGTGTTTTAAAGAGTACAGCTGCTGTGTTGCCATGTGGTCATTGGCATTGTGTGCTGGTGGGTACACAGCAGCAAGAAAGCCAGTATGTGCATGGAAATATATGTATGTACAGGTTTGTACATTGTTATACTTCCTTTTAAAAATAGGAGTTATCACTTGCAAACCAGTCTTTTGATTTTTGCTTTCTATATTGGTTTTTTTATTGTCTTGCAGATTTTTGAGTTCAAAACAGATAGCTCACCAGATAACAGAATTGCTTTCTAATCTCAGTTATGCTTCTTTCATGTTTCACACTGAATAAGGTAGTACAGAGGGTCTCCCATTGTTTATTCTAGTTTCCCTTTCACATTTGGTGCTGCCCTGAGCCATCATTTTTCCCAAACAGTTGAATGATGCTGATCCAGGACACAGTGAACTCAATGAATCAACAGCTGCTGGCTTCAATAAACTTCAAAATAATCCCCAGTTGCCTTAGATTCTACCCTTTTATCTCACCTGTTCTCCATGCTATTTGTAATTTAAAATCATAATTCCCAAGAATCCATGTTACCATTTTGCAGATGAAGAGTTGAACATTGTTATTCCTCCATCTGCAGTCCCCATTGAAGTAGTCAGTGGTAACAATCCAAAAGTAATAGCATATTAAATACTTCAAAATAAATGGCTGATTATAGTAATGTCTGAGTGTAACGCCATACCAAGAGTAGAAGCAAATAACTAATGAGTTAGAATGTGTTGAATTACGTTTTGTTCCAGCATGTCAGACTCCTTAGTGTGAAAAAGTACAGGTTTTTTTTTGGTTTTTCTTTACCAGCCTATATACAGATGCAACTTATGAAAGCTTCAGGCTTTGGCCTTGACTTCTGTTAGGCATTGTTGTTGAAATAGAATTGGGTTACTTGGATGAATGAAATTTGGATCAAGGCCTATATTATGTATAAACATTGGTTGCTCACTTTACCGGGACGGTCCAGCATGGTACAGTGATAGGAAACTGTTGGCACCAAAGCTGTTCTTGATGCTGGACAATATTTGAATTGGCATTAACACCACTGATCTAACGGTGCTGTTAACAATAAAATTGGTGCCAGACATCAAAAACATTAATTACGGCTATGATAAGAGGAGATTTTTTTTTTCTTTTAACTAGGAGGGAAAAGGGAGCACTAATCATATATTGCTAGCTAACTATTGAGCTATCCAGTATTTGGGATGGGATTTGACTTGGAAAGCCTGATGTATGTTCTGCTCTTCTAAGTCTTTACATTGCGTGAGACTTGCAATGTCTATGGTTTGTGCTTTTTTTCACTCTTACAAGTTTCCAGTTAATTTTGTTTTTAATTTAAACACATAAAGCAAACTGGAAGAAACTCCTTTAAATAAAAGCTAAAGGCCTGATTTGGCTTCATATGATCCTACAGAATAAATTAAAAACCTGAATGAAGCACAGAATGCTGGCCTGTGAAAATATTTCTGCCTCTTGTGGGGAAATAGCACACTTCTTCAAAGGCAGTAGTTACTTATCAGATTAACACACGCCTGGCATTTAGTAGCAACATTCATCCTTTGTGCACTATAAACCAGGTTGGGGAGGACAAGGGCTGCTGCAGTTCTTCCCATAGATAGGAATTTTGTGTCTATTCTGCTCTGAAAAGGTGATCTGTACAGATGGGTTAAAGCATGCTGTGTCTCTGTGTTGTGACCAGCCTCCCTGTCTGGAATTCTTTGGGAGGTAGCCTGTGGGAGTGTTGCCTGTGTTGCTTTAACACGTGGGGGTTGCCTGGGCATGCAGGTCCTGCTGGACCTGAGGCGTGTTGGGCCAGTTGCTGCTGAGGCTGTGTCTGGAGGCTGGCAAAACACAAGGCTGTCGTGCCTTACCGTGAGGGGGTGGCCTCTGGGCTGCCTTTAAGAAATGATGTAGAAATGGATACTGTTTGTTAAGGGTTACACAAGGTATTGGCACAGCCCTCTGAGGAGGGCACTCATATGAAATGCTGTGCGCTGCTGTCTGTGAGAAATGACTTTTGTATTTTCCTTACGGTGCTTAGTCTGGCATTTCTTTGTGGTCTTGAAGCACAATATCCTGTTGTCAGAATTATTTTATAGATGGGAAGAAGCTATCTTCAAATTCTTTTTGAGCATGCTGCTAGGCCACATTTATTTGGCAACATGTGCCAGTAGATCTTGGCTCCAGAAAATGCCAGGGTCTGCTCAGTGTTTTCTATGTAATGCCTTTTTTTTTTTTTTTTTTTTTTTTACTTATTATTCAGACTCTATATCTGTTGATTGTTTGCTGCAGTCTTTCACAGAGTCTAGCTCAGCTGTTTGATTCAGAATCTTGCCATTTATACGGTTGGTTGAATTCTTCCAGCTGTGATTTCCTAGGGAATTTCAAAAGCACTCAAGAAGGGTGCTTTCTCTTCCTGTCTGCTGCCATCCTAATGCATAGTGCTTCCTTGAGTCCCACCTAACTGCAACTATTTTATTTTGTCAGTGTGGGGAACTGAGAGGTGCTGCTGGCAGCCTACCTATATTTTGCTTCTTGTTCTTCTGACAGAGCCATGTACTTAGAAGAAAAGGACTCACTAAACAGTCCAGAATTAACTGAGTGCAAAGGTGGCAAGCCAGAGGTGGGACTTGTAGCAGTATTCCTCCTCAGCCCAGCCTTTATACAATCATGGTGATTTGTATATTATGGCTTGTACCTATGAGATAAAAATCTGATGATATTCCCCTGAATTTATCTTTAGCTCTGTAACTCCATCTGATCCTACTGCAAGTACATGTCACCAAGTCAGGGCAAGTGTGGTTGCCAGTGCATCACTGGTTACAAGCCAACCCTGGTGTGCAACATTCCTGGTGAAGCCATATCCCTTCGTGGGAGCTGGGTGTAATACTTCATGTAGGCATGTGTCTCAGGTAGAAGACCCGCTGTTTTATTTGTAGTGACCAATTCTTTTTCTTTTAATTTAGGATGATTTTGGCGCTGTATGGTAGACACTGGTATTAAAGGCTGTTAGTGTGCAACATGGGGTACATATATATACTACAACAATTTTGTGTTTTCTCTGAGGCTTGGTGCTTCCTGGTTATTTTCCTGCTTATTTTTGTGTTGTGATTTTTCATATACTTCTGTATTATGAACCTTTTTGTTTTTTAAGCTATCTCTGATATGCAGCTTTCATATCTTGGCTCCCAGCAATGTTGAACCTCATTTTAAAGTCCCTTCGTGTAAAAGCCATCTAGTTATAACTCTCAAAAATAAGAGACTTGTCTCCTGAGGACAGCTCCATATTGCGGGTGAAGTATAATCCTTAACATTGTTTTTTTGCTTTCAAATAGCTGGGGACAGTAAGTCAAGGAGTGAGAACTCCCTTTGTTTCATGTAGTGTGCATTGCAGGGAAAGAATGTAACAGAGCAGAAAATGAAGAAACACATAAAAGAATCTCAGCTCGAGGAGGTCAGATCCATCACAGGCTTAGCATTCCCTTCAAAGATGTCTGGGACAGGTGGCAGTTCAAGACAATCAGAGGAGAAGCATCCGCTGGCGCTGAGATAAGGGATTCTTGCAGAATCCTGATATCTGGTCCCAGTTTGCTTTGATGTAACTCTGCTAGAGAAGACTTCTGGGAGCAGGCTACTGCTTCCCCTTGTGATAGGCTGCTGTTGTTCAGCCTTTTAAGGTCTCATTACAGTGGTCCTTGAGGATTAATCCTCTTTAAGGTTTACATGGGAATGGTTTTGTCTGAAGGCCCAGTCAGGGACCTCACTACCACCTGTACAAAGCATTATTGGATTCTTTCATTCTATTTTTTTAAGTGGTTCATATTTAACAGTGTTTGACAGAAAGTAAAGCCAAACATCTTGCCTTTTTTTACTTCCCTCTTTGACTATTACTGAGTTTTTGTTGAGCACAGCTTGAGCAGTCCTCTGCAGACACTGAGCCATTAGCAGTAAATTGTACGCTTCCGGTTACTCGACTTAGCCTGCTGGTTTTGGCTGTCTCTCTTTTTCTTTTCTTTCCTTGTCCTCACTCTCCTTTCTGATTCTAAAAGGAGGGGAGTGATGATGTTTGGCTTCAGAATCAGCAATCATCCTTTTGCTGGTTTATTCCCATGCCTGCACTGATAGAATTTGCATTTGTGTTGTTCTGCTCAGTGTTCAAGGTATGGGAATGTAATCAATTATCAGCGTTAATTTATTAAAAGAACACAACAGCACTTTATAAGGGTTTGTTTCTGAAAATGCATTTGCCACTTTGAAATGGCAAAGCTTGCTTTTGCTGGAATTCCCACTCATGTGGGAATCATACCTGGTTTTGGAGATGCAGTAGCAGTCAAGTGCCTTCCAGGTCCTCAGTACATTCTGTTCTTGGTATTGTTTCTGTGTAACTCTGTTACAGATCTGCTTCTTGAGGATGGAAAAAAGGCATGCATCCTTGATGCCAAAGGAAGGAGCGCTACTCTGGCCTGGAGTCTCTTTTCCCAGCATCATTCATTATTGCTGTAATTGAATTAAGTGTTACAAGTAATTTTGATACTGTAACTTCAAGATGGTGGCTGAAGTAAAAGTTTCTGCTGAAAACAGTATCCATGATACTGACAGATGAAAGTAAAGTTACTCTTCTGAGGGTAATAAATAGTTAAGGGGACTCAGTCTATGTTGCAGTGGAACTCCTTAAGTTTAGTGCTTCTGAACACATATGGAGCATCTTGATGGCCCTAATTCAAATTATAATGACAAGTGCTACTGTATTTTAGTTAAAAAAAGGCAACAAAAATTTTCTACCTAGAAAACTCAGCAGTAGCTATAAGTTGAATCCTTTCAGTTTAAAATAATGAGTTGTGCATAATTGCCTACAGAATAACTTGTCATGAGTTACATAGTGATTGTACTTTATGAATAAAAGGCAAGCAAAACAGCATCTTCATAAACCTTCTGGGTTTTGTTTTGAGAGTTCTGTTTGGAAGTTATCTGGTATGTTAAAGAGTGCTTGTGATGTATGTGCAGCAGACTATTTTAAATATATACATTTATTATAGGAAACCCTATAGCTAATGCTGACTATATAAAACTGTATGGTGCTATTATAGCCATAAATATGCCTGTTACCTTCATACACTGCCCATAATTTAAAATTAGTGCATGTGTTTAATTTTTACTGTGTTTGTGAAGATTGTTAAATTCTGCCCATACAATTTTTTCCCTGTTAGCTAATTCTGAGAGGGTGGAAGGATGAGAGAAACAGAAACTAAGGGGAAAAAAAAAACCTAACTCAAATAAAGGTAATGAAAAGTCATGATGTGAGGTGCTGTAGATCCCTTCAGGAAGACCTGTCGTCTGAAGAAATACAGTCTAACTTTATATAAATCAGACAGGTGTGCCAAGTGCTGTAGCTGTAGTCTTAATGCACATATTGAATATGTTTATAAATAAAATATTTTATACTTACTGTCCATAAACTACAAATACTTTGAATAGCATAATGTTAAATTTCTGTTCACCTTCTTCAATTTCATGTTAGAGCTAGATGTCAGCAGTTTGGACTTCTATGGAACTAATCAGGAGGCTGCTGTTTCATTTCTGTGTTCATAAAACACAGAGAAAGTGAAGGTTTTTTTTTAATCTACCTGATGATAAATGCATGAAAACTGGCAGTGCTATGTTTAACTGAATTTAATGGCTATTTATGTAATTTCAGTGTAAAGGTGTCATCATGAAGCATCTTTTCAAACTGAATGTCAGCTGCACTGCAGTTCAACAACGCTTCATCACAGAGTTAAGTGTTTTCCAGGTGGAAAAATGTGCTTGATGACACCAAGCCAAGTTGTGACCTCTTCTCTAAAGAGCCCTGGCTCCTTTTTCACCCAAACAGAAGTGGACTGGATAGAAAAAGGGGAGGGCTGATTTCAGACAGCTGTTGGGAATGTGATGCTGTGGTCCAAAGACTCAATTGCACACTCGACAACGAAGCAAGAAATTGATAGAGCTTCCTTCTGGGCCCTGGGCTGACTCCTGGGCTTGTCTTTGTCCAGGCTGTAAGAAATAATGTTTCCTGGAGACAAGGAAGTGAAATGGCTGGCTAGGTGTTTCACTGTTAGTACATACACCATGGGGACATTACTAATAATAGTATTAGTGTTTTCTAAATAACAAAAGTAACTAGAAGTCAGTGGGAATTGGCCATCCTGGGAGTTCAAAATGTAAGGTTCAGCCTTTTTTTTTTTTTTGTTAAAGTAAAACAATCTATGAAAATTAAAATCTAGGTGTTTGTTTTCAGTTTTTTTTTTTCCTGTTGTGATGTAAATCAAAAATATAATATTTGATTCTGCTTATTTAAACAATCATGGAAAACTTAAACCCTGAAAAAGAAGTTTTCAGAAAGTTATAATGGGCTAAAAATAGGGTTTTGTAAGACATTATGTAATTCCACTGCAGCAGGTGCTACCCAAACCTCTCCCTATATATGTGTAAAAGTACACTTACATGTGTGTATGTATATTTGTACTGCATATGTTAAAAAATCTTTTGCAGCTTTGGGACTTTCTGCCTCTCATGAGTCTGAAATTTTTCAATAGTAATAAATTCTGCATGCTATATTATTAGCAGTGGAATCTTTTTTTTTCCCTACAAAAGAACAAAGCTGTAGTCAAAACTGATCTCATGCTAACAAGTGTAGAGTGGACTAGGAGTTGTTAAAAGTCTAATGGTTATACCACAGTGTCTTTATTTGTACTTAGAAAGTACTCAACAGCCTGATAATTCAAAAAAGCAATACAGCAGAAGTGTGTGTATCAAGTATTTTATTTATTTATTTACATACACAGATGCCATAAGCTGCTGACTGCTGTTGTTAGCACATACAAATTACTTTCAGAAGTGGCTGTAGCAATTGTTGTTGCTAGCCCTGTAAGAAGAAACATATACTCAAAAACCTGTTATAAGCAATGTGATCTGAGAACAGTAGGAATTCACCTCAAATAAGTTGCTTCAGTGACTTTCAGCTGCCAAGTCTTGTGTTAAACACTAAGTAAAAATTCAAATCGTATTAACGGAGAGTTTGATTAGGAACAAAAAACTGGATGGATTTTCAAATTGTCTTCTTTCAGAGCCTTTTAGAGTCTCCTTGTGTATGACTCTTTCTTTGGTCTTCTCTTTCTGTCAAGGTAATCCAAAGTTTTCTCCTTATTTTCTGTGAAGTTTTATCTTATCTCTCCCTTATCTTCCAATATTAGTCTCCTCATCATGCTTAAATATGCACAGGATCATTAATTTTCCTAACTGCTCTGTATGCTTTTTTCCCAGCCCTATCTCCCAGAGCTAGAGCTGCTTTGGACTTATTGATCTGTCTTCTGTTCATGCTAAGAGAAAAATCCTCAAAACTTAGTTTTTTTTCTGTGGACTCTGCTGTGTTAGATCATGTCCTGAGCTTGCATGTGCTGCTAAGCTTTTTGTCTTGAAAAAGGCAGCATAGCTGTGGCCTATAAGGTCTAGCAAGGGCCGGAATACTGGGTGTCAGATCAGAATCAAAGTGTTACTCCAGCAGCTCTGACAGGGTTTGGACATTCAGTAGGTGTCAGGTCATTTCCCTCCTGTCTAAACACTGTGGCTTTAGAGGAATGTACAGCTCTGGGGTATCAGGTGGCCAGCAGGGGTTTTCTGTGCTGGGTGCTGCAGTGTGAAACACTGGCCCTGGCTCTGCAGGTAGGCAAAGCTCATTCAGTGAAGCTGTGGTTGTTCTGTAGAGCAATCAAACTGATTCTGGGCTCCTTAGGGATGAAATCCCACCACACCCAAAACAGCTGAAGGCTTTCTAGTATGCTCAGGATTAGGTTTTATAGTCTTAAAACTAGAACACAGATGAATTACTTCTAAAAATAGCTTGATTAGAAGTGATTTCTTTTTGGAATTTTGATCTGCTGTCTTATTTTGCTGTTTCATGCTACATATTTTTTCAAGGTGTAGTTTTGGTGAGGGAAGAGGAAAGTAACTTTTTCCATCTGCTCATGTAAGCAATTTTCTAAGATAGTAAAGAAGTTATAAAACATGATTTTTCATAAAATCAATATAGAACAATGATTAGTCCAGAATGTTTCTTCATCACTGACCCACTGTTTTTTTTCCAAAAAATGAATGAAACTCCGGGATTGATTAAGAAAGGCCTCATGTCGTTTTCTGCATGAAGTGCTATTTTTCTCTCAAAGCAGCTATGCACAGACCCATTTCCTTTTTGTACTAGCTGACAGGCAGATAGTTTGAGATTTGTTGGAGATCTCCAAGTAAGTTTGTGGCAAAGCCACAAATAAAAATCTTTGTCTAATGTGCTATGCCCATGCCTTACTAAGTAACTAGAAAAACTTTCAAAGTGGATTCAAATCTCACTTCCTAGCCTGGGTTTCAAGTTGGGTAACTTTTTTTAACCATTTATTTTTTAGATGCCCTTTTGAAGTGTTATTTGTCACCAGTTTTTCACCTGAAGCTTGAAAACTGAGATTGGGACAGTAGGGTTGATTGAGGGTTGATTATCATTTAGATCATGTAAATATTGCTTCAAGAGCTGGAGTCAAGCTACAACTTGATGCAACAATGTAAGTAAATGACTGAATTTTCAGAAGTGCAGAGCATTGAGGAATTTATTATGGAAGCTCTTTGGTGCTTGGTAATTTGAAAATGAAGAGTGTTTTCTCTAACTCACTCCTAAAGTCTAACTTACACTTGGATTTCTAAAAACCTCGGCCCTAGTTTCTAGTCTTGAAGTTGGGTATCTTTGTGTGTATTTTGCCAGTAACCAAGGTGCATATGGACTGTGCTGTAATGTATGTGGTTAATTTTGCTTCAAAATGAAAGTGCAGATGATGTCAAGTGTGCAGTGAGTGCGTTAGGTCTCAGAGGAGCAATTATCAGCCTGGCCAGCTCTACTCACACCTAGATTTTTACATGATGGGCTCCTTTTTTTCCACACTTAGTGAAAAGGTTTCAGGGGAAGAGGGGGGGTGGTTGATTTTTTTGTTTGTTTCTTTGGTTGCTTTTTTAAATTAAAAAAAAAATGAATACTCTTAAGCATATTGTGATATTGCAGTATGCTTGTCCTTTTAACCCACGAACTGCAGCTTGTTTCAAAAGGTCTTTTACAGTTGAGTATTGGCTTAATTGTCCCTGAGATAGGATTTTTATGCAATAAGGCTGAAACTCTGCATATCCTAACAGAAGAAAAACAACCAAAGAAACTTGGACACAGAAGGTAGTATAGGGACCTCATGGGGAAACTCCCTAAAGAAAACATTCATTGTAATAACCAGTTACAATTACTAAATGACAACAGTAGAATTAACTTGTCACATAGTTTATACAATCCTTGCACTTATAAATGTGGAAATTAGTAGTTAAGGCGATCATACTATTCTCATAGTAAATAAGCACATTTTATTCTTATCAACTTTAAACTACATTAACTCAACTCAGAATAATTAGTAGTTGAAATTTTAATTTTGTAGTAGGAGACAGACTGAATTTGGACTTGGCTGGAAAACTCCAAGTGCTGCTCTTGTAACTGTAATGTCCAATACTAAGAACTACACAGAAATCTTGTATGAAAGATTACTCAAATTGATATATTATGCTAAGTACTTATTAATGATCTGTTACTTAAGACCCCAAATACTACTCACTAGCTATTAAATTTTTACCAAAGTCTGTTATAGACATATCCTTTTGAACTTCATGCAGAATGGTACAGGAAAATATTTTTTTGACATTTTGAAGTGCTAAACAGAAATGCTTGACTTCAAATAAACTTACAAAACAGAGAATGTGCTCTCTTAAAACAAAACAGTTTGATAAGTTTATATAATACAATTGTAAAATCTCATCAATTTAGGCCATGACATTGTAAGTTCAGGTAGGTGAATAAGGTACATCATAAGGATCAACTCCAACCCTTAAGTGGATGGCCAAAACATCAGATTGAACCCACAGCCTTGGTGTTCCAGCGCCACTCCAACCAACTGGAAACTAATCCCAAGGTCCCCTGATCTGATCAGGATACAGGGGCAGAGTCAAATTTTGTCCGCAGCTACTCCTTTCTTGACTTTTAAATTGGTAGATTTTTTGAAGTGATGTGTGACTGAGGTAGGCTTCTGTCACTGAGCAATGTTAAACAGACTTTTAAAATGCTGTACTTGGAATAGGCAGTTTCAAACGATCATTGGATGGAACAAATCTGGGTATCCCTGGCAGTCTCCAAAAGCAGATCTTGCTACAGTTTCTCCAGATGTTCCTTTTGTTAGGAAACCTTTGGAAAGCAAATGGCTTTCAAATTGCCTTGAACTTAAACAAAATTTTTAGAGAAGTAGAAAGAAGTAGAGAAGTGAAGTAAGATCCTGATCTTCCAAAAACTCCACCTGTGCTGGAGTTGAATGAGGATACCAGAGAGACAAGTAAATGTGTTGGTATTTAGAGCCATATTCCTGCTCACTGAATGATCTCCAAATCAACTGGTGCTCCAGTCCAGTAAGACTCAACCAGTGCTTGCTGAACAATCACCTCAGCAAAAATTAAACTGACTATTGTTTCAAAGCATGAACCTGCAGAGTGTGTAGGTGCTAATAAAATAAATGGGTATTTTCTATATGTAGCAAGAAACACCAAAGATAGCTAATAGTAAGGCTGAGTATCCAGGTTTTTTGTTTTTTATAATAGAACAGATGGGAGTACTGTTAATTGGCAGAAGTTACAATATTTGTTTAATTACAGAGATAGGATTTGTATGCATTGTAACATACATAAACAGCAGGCGTCATTCAGTAATCCTGATTTTCTTGCCTTCTTATCCTAGTCCTCTTGCCCTGAAAGAATAAAGGAAAAAAAAGCAAAACAAGCCTTTATTACAACCTTGCAATAAGAGACTAGGAAGGGTGCAATGAGCACCTACGCTGATACATTTTAATAAATATTAGTTTACTGCATGCCACAACAGAGAGTAAATACATGCAATTACTTGCAAATTTCTTCAGTGTTTGTACTTATAAATCTCTGCCTAAATCTTCCCAGCTGGGAGTTAGTCTGGTCTTTCTGCTGTGGAAGCAAGGCTTTGTTCTCATGTTCAGCTTCGGCTCAGTCTGGAATAATTCAGAAACGTATTAGATAGATTGCTGCTCCCAAAAGGCATAATGAAATAACCTTCACTCCCAGCCTTAGGGAAATAAGCACACAATCAGGGTTTGGGCAGATTTCTCGATTAAACAAAGAACTAACTGTGCACAAATTGCTCCCTAACAATTTGTAAAGAGTCCACTTTATAAATTTCTTGCAGATGTAAAGCTGATATTTTTAATCAGAATGGCAGGGTTGTTAAAGTTGAAATGTCTTCAACGTTCTCCTTTTGCTCTATAATTAGTATCAGAAATATTTAGATTTAAAATGGAATTGGTAACACATCCTAGGTTTTTTTGATTTGTTTTGGGGAGTCAGTGAAATGCAATGTCAAACCTAAGCTAAAATCTCCACTTAATACATACAGTGAACTTAATCCATCTGGAATAGATTCAGGATAACTTGGTCCTGTCAATTTTTATTTTGTTTAATTTTATATGGTGTTCAGCAAAGGAATGGAAAGTTATTGCATTTAATGTTGTTGTGACTTAAGGTGTTCTCCAGTCAAATTATTCAATAAATCAAAATCAGGCTGTGGTTGTAGCTGCAAAGTGTTGTTTAGAATAGAATATTTAGGAGATTTTTTGCAGCTTTTCATTGATTGAACAAGACGCATGTGTCATGCAAAAAGCATGCAGTATTTTGATGAATAGCTGTATTAGACGGCAAGTCTAGGGACCCAGTAAACACGACTTCTTACTTTACTAGCCTTTGTTTTTAGCTTGAAGGCTTCAGTATAAAAGAAAATACCATTTGAGTATCATTCCTTACTGTTTTTGTACAACCCAAGCTCTTATAATCCAAAACATCCCCATACTTTTAGAAATACATTCTTGTTTTCTGTACATTAGCTTCCCACTGATTACCTCATTCTTCAGCTAGTTAGATGGTTCGAAGTCTTGCTCTCACCTAAATGTGCAAGGTTCATGGAGAATGGTAGAGATTTTTAGGACGTCTTTTCTGTGAAGCAGTGTTCCTGATCCTTATGCTAGTGTCTGTCTGCATCTCTGGCTGAAGTCGATAGTCCTGCTGTCACAGAACAGAGAGCAAAATCCATTCCCAGTTTCCAATGTCACGCTGAAGAGGAGCTGTGCTTGTATCAGCACAGCTGTCAGCAGATGCTGTTAGGTCCTTTTTCTACAAGCACAATGTTCAATTTCGGTTTAAACAGACCTGATTAAAAAAAAAAAAAAAAAAAAGAAAGAAAAAAGTGAACTTTGATCAAAATGCATGCAGCTACTTGGCTTGAAGTTGTGCTGCTCAGCTGCAGGAGTGCACATCCAGCTGCTGCCTGGAGCAGTTCTGGAATACCAAAGGTGCCAGTGCAGCCTGGGGAGCTGCTCCTGCCAGTCTGGGCTGAGCTGGGTGTCCTGCCCCAGAACCTCATCTGTCCACTGCTCTGCTCTGACGGTAAGTTACCAGCTGGGGAGGTTTTGATTTGGAGGTTCTCTGAAATGGTTTACTTTTTACAGCTAGTGTGTAATTTCTCTTGCAGGCCCAGCTGGCCTGACATCACCTATTGCTTTCAAAAAAAAGTATGTGAGACATAAGCAGGAAGCCTGTTTGTGTGCTTTATTACATCAATGACAGAATTGGAGCTCTAGAGTTGTGTAAGTTTAGGTGTGGTTTGGGCATGTGTTATGGGGAGACAGAAATATCTAAATGCATCCTCACTGAATAATGGACTTGCCACATTTATATATAAATACATAGCACCTGTGTTTGTCTCATTTATACTTTATGTGTAAAAACAGAAAAAAATGCTAAAATGGTTTTAGGAGAGATAAGTGAGAAAAAATAAATAGTAATAGAAGGTAGGCTCTATTCAGTTTGCTTGCTGTGAAACAAAACAACTAAATGCTAACCAGCATATTGAGCTAAAGAGAAAACTTAATTTAACTAAATTTACCAGGAAATTAATCTTTTACTCTGTTTCATGTTTGACAGGACCTTCTGACAGCTTTTACCCATCAAGCAGATATGAAACACTGTTCAAACTGCTTGTATTCTGATAGCTGAACTCAGGGTTAGGAAATGAACTTTACAGTTCTAGTGGACATGTAATTAAATACAGTGTCGTTCTGCCAATAGAGACTGTAACAATTGCTTGAGGTGCTCTGCTTTTACGCTGGAGAATCTGCAGTGGCATGTTGAACAGGAAGACTCCGGCTTGGTTTTCTTTTAAAATTGTGCTTAAATGTATACTAGATACACATTCATCACTTTAATCTAAACTCTACTGTAAATTAACATGTATAGCCTCTGAGATCATACACTTTCACTGAAGTACTCTAATGAAACTTGGCAGCTTTCACCCCGTAACATCATTTGTTCCATTCACTAGCAAACACAGACCTTAAACAAGTCAAAACTGTGCTCAGTAATGAGTTCCATTATTTTTCTTCATGTTTTTGGAGTCTCAAAAGCCTCCTGTCCCATGTCTTTATTTTACACTAACTCAAAAAAGCATGACAAGCCTGCAGATGTATCAAAGGAAAGCTTTCTCATGTAAGATCCTGAGATGTTTGTCATTTACTGTTCCCTAGCATGGGACTTCAATTAGCATGAGTGACTTCTTGTCAGTAAGGAAGCTTTCTTCTCAAAACTCGTACATGAGGGGCTTGATGTACATGGGTGCTGTTACACAGAGTTGCCTGGATGATTCTGTCATACTTTTGCATCCCTATTAATACTCACAAAATGCTGACACGAAAACCAGGTGCCAAAGCAAGCTCATAAATATAAAAGTTTTATTTGAATTAACTATTTCTCCTGACCTCATGGAAAAGTGCATGCTATTTATCACAGACTCACCATTGGTTGAGTCACTCACCACTGGGCTGAGGCGTGACTTGGTGAGAATCAGACATTGTCAGTGGGAAATGAGGTGAGTTGCTCAGTTTTGAGGTGGAATGTGGAGAATTTGACTTGACGTGATGTGTTGCTCCTCTGTGAGGGGAAACCAGTGTAACTCAGTTTTGGCCACCTTAACCTTTAGAAATGAGAGGAAAGAAAGCTGTAGGAAGAACCTTTTATATTGAAAACACTATGTATCAGGGAGAAAGTAAAGGAGCATCTTCATGCAGTTGGTCCCTTGTGTGAGCTGTGATGTCTGACCTGTCTCAGCTCTGAGCCCTGATTTGACCTCATGACAAGCAAGCTGGAGAGAGAATGGGTCTGCCCCTTGGATTGATTTATACAGTCTTAGGGTTTCTGCTAAAGACAGCAGACAAACTTTGAGTTTGTCCTGTGCCTAACTGCTCTGCCTAATTGTGTAGGCAGCACTAATACATAAAAGACATTAAAAAGCTGTTGGCCTGCATGTTTTCAAATTTATTTTTCTTATGCTCTTGTAGATAAATCTAATAAATTAATGCCATTCAAGACTAAATTTAAAAAAAAAATCATCAGGGCAGCACTCACTTCTGCATAGAAAACCATTACTGGAATGCAGTCAGTACAGATCTTTCACGTTCACTAAGCAAGTGGTTTTGTAGTCATTCAGTAGTTAATAATAGGTTTTATTGCACTGAATTAACAACCTATTATGGCAGCTAAAAATAATCACAAAGTCTTTGCAAGAACTTACCCATATTTTTTTCTAGGTAAACAGGTATAAATTTAATTTGAACTCTTTTTATGTGTAAATGCAGCTTCTTCATGAGTTCTTCTATTTTTTGTTTTGTTTTTTTAATGTTGAAAATAGCATTAAGTGTCAGTAAACTGAAATAGAATTCTAGTTGCAAGAGAAGGAAAACCAGTTCTAAAATAAATACCTCCCCTTAAAAAATATGCCTAATTCAACATATGGGCTGATGGCCCACTGAAGTCTTTTACTGATGTCAGTGTTGGTCTATATGCTATCAATAGGTCAGTTAGTGGCTTTCAGCTTATCTGTATGGATTAACCTCGTCACTATGTCTTTGGGGCTATTCTGAGGAGCTCTCTAGATAAATAATTTTGGAAGCAGGATGAGGTGCCCAAGAAGTTGGAGGAATTTATCTTAGAGGTGTTTTGCTTCTATTTTATATATGTATTGGTTCCATTCCTCTCTGTTCTTTCTTGGATTCTGCTCACTTTGTACTTTATTTCTGTCAGATATTTTTCCTTCTCTTTTCATACAGTGTCTCTGCAGACTGCTTAGATAGTGATGAATGGGTTTCCTGACTCAGAACACCTGGCTACAGTGAGTTTTTCATTTAACAGGGGATAAGGCAGCAAAATTTAGGGGATAGAGCTCTCTCATACTTTATTCTGGTGATCACATTTAAACAGCAATCTCATACATTCAGACTCCACCGTATAGTGGAAAACTGCATATGCATCTGATAATGTATATGTGCAGTTGCTGTTAGTTGTTTTCACTTGGGTCTCTCTAGTACCCCACAGGTTTTAGTTGATGTGTCACTTTGTCTTTACTCTCCATGCTCCAGAATCCATAAATATCTCCCTCTTTTTGTGAAAGAAACTGATGTTGCTCTATATATTTTTCTATGGCTCTGCTTGTGGTTAATTATTTTCACCTGGAAGTCATAACCAACTTCCTGGTGTGGGAATACTTTTGCTCCCTGTTTCTCTTGCTCTGTACATGTATGTATGTGTCTTGTATTGCAGAGCATTTATTCACAGTCTGTGTTCTGGAAGCTCCCTTCTTCCTTTGGTTTGTACTTATTGAGAAAGGAATGGTTGAAAGATGAAGGCTAAGAATTAAGATGAACATAAATAAGGGAAGATTAGGTTGTTGGCTGGTGTAAGGCATGTGTGAGCTGGAAGTGTGCAGGGCTGCCTGTGACATGTAGACACCTTCATTTAAGGTGGAGTAAATTGGTCCTGCAGGTGTTTGGGTCCCTGATTTTTCTGGCACCATAGAGAAAAACCTTTGGGCTGAGCACTAAACTTTTAGATAGGCCAGTTTTCTCATTCATTCAAATGCATTTGATACATTTAAATGTGGGTGCAAACAGCATTCCAGAAACCAGATAACCATCCTAGGGATGAAAACATGTGCAGATGTCAGTCTTGTCACCAAACTTTCAGATGCCCACTGAATATATAAGCAATTCTTCCAGTATGGTTCACATCTTACATGACCGAATTGTCTTGTGGAATTCTTTGTTTCCAGTTTACCCATTAGTAAAAAGGGATCTGTGTTCAGGGCTTTTTAGAAGAACCTCAGTGTTTGTGTCCACTTCCTGTGTCTATGTTTGCTAGTCTCTAGAACATGCCTGAAGTGATAGGTTTTTCTGTCGTCCGAGCTACCTCATAGATGTTTTTCTCAATAAAACTTCTACTTAACTTAAAAAGCATGGATTCTTCTCAGACCAACTGATGCTACCTAATAGGTGAAAGAATATACTTGATACATCTGGTCAGCATGAAAGCTCACATCCTGGTGTTTGTGTGAACTTATGCTGAACTGAAAATAAGAATATTGATTGGATGGGGGGTATACCACATATGTGGTATACTGTAGTTAAGTATACACAACTTACCAGACCGATGTGTATTCATGGTACTGAACATATAGAAATAACACAAACAAACAAAAAACCGAAACAAAATGTATGCTATTCCATAAACCACAGTAACCTTCAGGAGCTGAATATATATTTCTTTTAAAATAATCTTTCCAAAAGGGTTTTTTTTCTCTTTTCCTTTTTATGTCTGTACTTGAATAAAAATTGAATCCATGCAAAGTGGTGGGACAGCAACAAAATACATAACCTTTCTGAAGGTAAGATATTGGAAGAAAAATAAAAAGTTTGTAAGAAATTCTAACCCTGAGAGAGATTGAAGAGATTCAAGGAGAATTCTGTTTGCTCTGCATGGCTGTTCTGCTCTTCTGTCAGCTGATCCCAAGGTGACAAGCCGTTGACTCAAAAGGCTCTGCAGGAATGTTAAATGGTTATCATTATTTAATACTTGCACTCTATTAAGTGACAGCCTCTACTTTGCATCCTCAAAATGCTTTTCAAGCATACACTAGTTTTCAAGGCTGGAGGCTGTTCTGTTTTTTACAGGTGGGCCCTGAGGTCTTACTTTAATCCTGCAGTGAAGCTGAGCCGGGGAGGAGTTATAAACAGAGTTTCTACTTTTGCTGGTCCCTACTTGCTCTTTGTGGTACAGAAGCAGACCTGGATAGGCCAGCTCACTCTGGGCTTGTGGCTGGTGGGCTGAAGTCCCCCTTTTACCTGTGATTACTAAAGCTATTCATTTAGAAGCTCTTTGATGAACCTGTTGGTACAGTAACTATACAAATGGCTGCTGAAGTTCCCAAGGGGCAGTCCTGCAACTTTTCTACTGGTTAGGAGAAAACTAAACCGCTTTTATTTTGGGCATGGCAGGCCTAAGTTATATTTCATTTTTGTTATCCCCATGATTTAAATACAATCTCTTATTCCAGTATTTTACTGTGCGCTTTACAGTTCTCACCAACCACTGAAAACACTATCAAGCTTGCTGAAAACATGAGTGAGAATGCTCAAAAAACTAACTGTCAGTAATGGTGAAGCTTGGGTTTCATTTGACTTTAGGGAGCTATAACTTCAGGAAACCTACAAGTTGTGTATTTCAGTTTCTTCTGAGGAACAGCTTTAATTATTTTATACTCCTTTCTCTTAGGTCTGATCCCTCCTGTGAGTTTTGTGACATATTCTGGACAGTTTTGCTTGCTTTGTTTTTCAGTTAACTTTCAAATTGTTGTAATCTTTTCAATGCTACCTAATTATTTCAGCTTAGAATTCCTCTACTGCACAATTGACATACTTTATAATTAATATACATTTGTACTTAAAAACTAAATCCAAACAATGAAAGACGAGGACAAGATTTGATCATACAGCTATGGGAAAAGCAGCAACACCTCAAGCTTCACCATGTTACACCTCTAATTTCATTTGTGTGTTTAGTTATTGTTTTTGTCATCAAATGGTCTTTCCTTTTTTGTCTTCCCAGAACTGCAGTACACTAGTTAAGCTTTAAATATACTTAAGAGAAATTGTAATTTTTGAAAGGCCTGTGAAATTGTCTCTTAGACCTCTTGCAACACTGATGCTGCCCCTTCATGTTGGGAGTAAATGTTAGCTCAGCAGAAATCAGAATGACAATTTAAGACAGTTAAGGTACATTAAAATCTTTATACTCATAAATTCAGAATTTTTCACTTAAAGGCCTTGCATTTTTTATGAATAGACATTTAGTGTGTAAAAGAATACATTCAGCACACAGTGAAAAATATCTGTTAAGAAAGAAATTGGTCTACAAGAAAATAGCCAAAATACTAGGAAAATATCAAAATATGTGACAGTAGTTGCACATTTTTAAAACATGACCAAATAACATATAATTTGAAGCATTTCCCTACCTCCTTGTTGTTTTTTCCCCCCTGGAACTGGGAGGAAATGGATACTACACACCCACCCATTCACAAAAATCCTGGCAGGAGGCCAGTTTCCCTCTCTCTCTTCATCCATGAGCCAAGCTCCGGTCTCTTTTTCCCTTCTTCTTTCTTACTCCTCATTGCAGTTGCTGCCTGCCAGATTTGTGCCTCTTTCAGAAAAAAAAAATGAGCTCTATGAGGCCTTCTCACAGAGGTTTTCTAATATTGTTCATTGTCCACAGAGATCCTAGAACATGCATTTATACTGGACTCTGGCTTGTTGGGGATTTTTTATTTTAGTTTGTACTTTTTTTTCTTGATTCTTCTTCAACTTTCTCTCTGTTCTTTTCTGTTGTTTCAGAGTGTCTGTAGTGGTACAGGCAGCTGCCAGCAAGTCGGGGGGGAAAGGAGTTTAAAAGCCCTTGCACACATCCTTATGCCAGATTTTTGCCAATACCTCTTCCCCAGCTGGTTTGGCAGCAAAAGTAATACCTGTTATGGGGACAGAGGCTGCTGCAACCACTCCAGAGTCTGTGGCTGGAGCAGTGTGGCTGGGTTTAAATGCACAGTCCCTCATGCCAATGCCTGGGGGTTTGAGTCTGAAGCTGTCGAATGAAAAACAGTGTGTACTGAATTGTCCCCATGGTGATTCTCAGCTGCTTTGGGAATTTGGGGTTTGGATTGTGTCCAAAGTCTGATTTTTATCCACCCCTCAACCCCCTTTTTTTTCTTCTTGTTTCCATGATTGGGTTAACACCATATGAAGAGGCACTAGGATATTAAATAGAGAACACTGGCTTGTAAAGCTCTTCCCAGCAAGCACATCTTTTATTTGACGGGCTGGAAACTCCCTGGCCCGCTCTAGCCCTCAGTCTGCTGAAGAGCTGGTAAGGTATGATCGTCCCCAGGAGAGCGAATGTGTCCGTATATGTCAAAGAGTGCCTCGTACAGCTGAGCACCACTCGAGCTGCTGGCTCTGATCACTGCTGCCTTGGGAGCAGGATTGAAGCATTACTTTAGCATCCTGCTTCCCACAGCTGGGCTTGTGCCCACATTCCTTGGGCTGGGGGTTAGCATGGAGCCTGCAAGTCCATTACAGTCAGAGGTGTGTCTGCTGCTGGTGCTTGTGCCCAGCAGCATCCCACCAGCTCAGGTGCTGATGCCAAGTGAGGTGGGCGACACACAGGCTACCCCAGCTCTGGGCTCACTGCCTGAATAAACAGGGCAGGACGGTAGCTGCAGTGCCAGGGTTTATACTGTCATGGTTTATATTACCACAGCTCTGTTCTTGTGGGGACCTTGTGAACCAGACTGGGCAAATACAGTGCAGACATGACTTTGTGCATGTGGGGCAGCAGCTCCAGGCTTTTCACTCTACTCCACTGTCCCTGCCGTGTCAGCCATGGCAGAGGGCTCTGATGAGGGACAAGGAGAAGAGTGTTGCCAAAGCAGAGGAGGGAGGCTGTGGCCTCTTTCTGGGGCTGCAGAAGGGAGTCCCTGTGATAGCTTAGCTGATTTTAGGGCTGAAGGAGCATACCAGATCATTGTATGACTCGTGCATGGGAGACTGCTCCCAGTCCCCAGCACAGCTTTGCTATTGTCTGATGTCTGCACATGCTGGTCAGATTTCCTGCACGCAGGCAAAGCCTCAGTGGGCTGCTCTATGCATGTACCAAATGTCCTTGCTCCTGGTAGATTTGTGCTTTCCTTGAAGAACCAAATATACATTGCAGCACTTAACAAGACTACTTTGGGTTGGTTAAATTCCTTCTTCTGCTGAGCCTCTTTCAGGCTCCTGAAAAGTCATTACAATCCAAGTTTGCTGTGTAGTTTGCTGTGATTGTGTAAGTGAGTAAACGGAGTTTTCAGTCTTATTCAGCAGCATATTGGTGCAAATCTGGTGCTATGCATGTCCGCTTAAGCTGGCTCTGCTTTCAGCAAGGTCTTCACAGTCCTCTGTGTGCACCAGCTCGGTGCCAGAGGAGTTTCCCTCTGTTCAAGGCATGCTGCTTCGAGCCGGGGATTTCTGTGTGCTGAGCTCACGTGCACAGGAGAAACGCCATCTGCCCGTGAGCCAAGTGCTTCAGTTAAGAATGAACTTAATTGGGGATTACTTACAGAGAGTTTGCTGCACCCCCTGACCTCTACCCAGTTATGTGCAGCTTGGGAGAGGAGGGAATGTGAGTCTCTTGTTTTCTCTCTAAGCCTGTGTCTGAAAAGGAAACTCTCCCCTGATTTTTTTTTTTCAAAAGGCAAATTCTCTGCCAAACCCGTAATCAGATACAAATAGGAATGAATGCCAGAAGCAAAAGCAGCCAAAGAGAGCTTTTCATGTTGAAAAAAGCTTTCCCACCTGGCCAAGAACTCCCAGCATTGGCCTGGCATGAAGAGGCAGCCCTCCCTGACTTTGCCCATAAGGGCCTGCTTGGTGCTCAAATGTTGATTGCCTTCCCTATTTAATCCTGGATGTTGCTGCCTCACTTTGACCATCCCAAAATCTTTCAGGTGAGAGGGGAGGAAAGGCATGTACCTCTTGTCCTGAGGATTTACATGCTGCCTGAAATGGAACTTATAGCCTGGATGCTTTAGGCAGTAGCCCCTTAGATTTCTGCCAGAACAGGCCAGAGGCCAGCCTTTTGTGTGAAGGAGAAGGTGGTAGATAGATACTGGCCCTTTTGAAACAGCTTCTGCTAGTTTCAGCTTCTGCCATACCTCATCATAGGGTCATTCATTACATCCCAGTAAAGTTTGGTGGTGGTGATTGCCTCTGTTGTTGGTTTTCCCCAGTTTCTACCCATGATGTACTAATTAGTCCTAGAAAAATAGCTTTTCACCTAGTTAACTAACCTGCTACCTGATTTAACTGTTGGAGAGTGTTCAGCAGGTTTTGGAGATCCGTTTTGGTAAACTGAAGGAAATGCCAAGTGTACTTGTGTCTGCTTTATAGCCCTGATGGTGTTTGTGCATGAGAAAGGGGCAAACTCCTCTTATGTGCTCTTCAGCTGCACTGAAAGGCAGCTTGTGCCACCATTATTGTAAACATCAGTGAAGGGTTGCCATCTCATTTTGACTAATGAGAGTATGTCATCAAGAGGAATCTAGGAGCACAAAGCTATTGTTGATCCGACTTGTTCACATTCCTCTCTCAAGAAAGCTGCTGAACTCAAGCGTGATTGAGAGTCTCTCAAGGATGACCCTGGCTTGGGCATCAAGTGAGAGGTCATTTTTTGCAAAGAAATGTCACCCCAAGTTAAACACTTAGAAAAGACAAGCCACGGTGATATCTCATGGAGCTAAAATAGTGACCTGGATTTCTTCATTGAATGCTTGTTATGTATTTCACTCCTAAAGGTGCATTCATAAGATGCCTACGTGAGTTGTTCTCTTTAGCTCATTTGAGGTTTTTATTGCTGCAGTATGGGTAGAAGCAATTGAGCTAATTGCAGACTGCTCAAGTAAACAGAGGAGCAGAAATTATACTTCTTGAGAAAGATGGGATAATGCTTTTCCTGTGTTTCTAGGATTCTTCTCTGTGTTTGCGTGTCAGAGGATGTGTGACTTCCTTTTCTCTGAACTGAGTCTTCCAAGCAGATTGGACATTTGTGGCAAGAGGATTTAATGGATTTGGAAGGAAAGCTGTGGTCTGTTGGCTGGTGCCTCAGATAGAGCTTAGATTAGCTCTGGCATCTTGAACCACCAGCCCCACAAAACCATGTGTTTTTTGGGTAGGCATAACTTTTTCCAGCTACTAGTTGAATGTGCTAGGGAACAAAAAACTGCAACAGAGGACTCACTGGAATGTTGTAAAAAACTGCAGAAGTGGTCTGGTTTAACTTGAAGATTGGGGAATGGCATAATAAAAATAAATTGTTTCTCCCCTTTTTGTATTAGAAAAGCCTCAGGCCATAAACATCTTGAAAGAAATGGATTTTTATTTTCCTTTCACCCTTCTGAATGGATCAGAGTTGCTTGAAGAAAATCATACTGTGCATAAAGTACAAGAGCAGTAGGGTTTGGAGTCCTATTTTTAGTACCAGTAAGTCAACCAGCTTGGTATGCCGGGAAATTCCCAACTCCTGGCACCTAAAGGTTAGAATTATCTGCTCTCCAAGAACTGGTTTAGAACATATGTTAGTTGCATTAGGTCAGCTTGTGCTATCTCTTGTTATAATAATAGTAAATGTATTGCTTGTATGATTGTAGCCCCTAAAAGAGCTGGCTATGATTGTCATTTTCTCTAGCTCATACTGAAACAAAGTTTTTTTTATTTCCACTTTAAACCTAAATTCAGCCTTTCAACTAAAATTTTCAGAAAGAATCTTTCTACCTTGTGGCATGCTTTAAGACTATAATCTGGGTATATAAGGAGAATTTTGAAGAAGAATGAACTCTTAATAGATTAAAAAAAAATTGCTCTGTGTTCAGGAAACATCTACTTAGTCATATAAAAAAATCATTGAAATATGAAGAGCAATTCTGGTATGGACCAAAATCTCTGCAAAAAACTTTAAAGATAATCACTGTTAAAATGCACAGATTTTAATACCAACAGACACCATTTGTAGCACAGATGTACTGTCCTGCTGTCACCTAGTATCTATGTGTTCAAAATAATAACTTTGTGTATGTGATCATACAAAACACATACATAAAATTTTGCAAATTTGCAAGATCCTGTCTCTACCTACATACCTGTTCATCTATGGTTTTTCTGGAATTTTTGATTTGCTCACATGTTATGATATATGCGGGTTTCTCATTTTCCAGCTTTTCTCTGCATCCCTAACAGCTGGAAACATACATGTGGTTTCTGGTTGGTTTTGCGGTTTTTTTTCCCTTAAATGAAAGCTGAAATTCTTACTTACTGACATGACTAAAAATACCGGAGCTTTAAAAAGAACCAAAACACTGAAAAGAAAAACAAGACTTACGATAAAATCGCAAGAGCCAGGTATGCTGACTCCACTGAAATTAATGATCAAACAGTTCTGACTTAGTGGGAGTTAATTTTACCCTGAGAATGGAAATAACTGAAAAGTATATTTTGCATCACTTCAGGGTTGAACTTACAGTTGCTGAGGTGTCCTAACTTCCATGTCCATATTTGATAAGACTTGATTCCCCCTAATAAAAATGTTCTCTGTTCCTTTCCTCTTTATATGATAGCTGGAATAACTTCAGCACTTGTGAGCTTGTGAGCCCTCTCTGTACAGACAGGTACAATGCCTCCTTATCTACAAACTTTCTGAAGAATATTTTTTCTAAATATTTCTAACTATTTAGATTTTTAGGTTATTTAGATTTTTAGGTTATTTCTTTTTTTGCCTGAGAATTGATTTAAGAATGTATGGATAGTTGATAATTTATTTTGGAAGGTTATGTGAAAGCTCTGGGCTTACTGGGGGCCTGTGCTTTATGACTGATGCAGAGATGCCATCCCTGTAGCTCGCTGTGATCACTCTGGTGATGACAGTAGTGATGAACACGGTGAGAATGCCCTTAACTTGGAACAAACTGCCTTGTGTCCTTCTCCTCAAAGGTGCAAATGACAGTATTTTAATTAAAATCCTTCAGCTGGCATAAAGCAGTTCTAAGCTGTGTATCTCTCTTGAAGGTGCATCCCCAGCTCAGCAATGAGCATCCCCAGGAATCACATGGGTGTGAGGAGGGGAGAGCCGGGGAGAGAAGCCTCCTAGCACTGCCTGCCTTCCATTGCCTCTCCTTTCTGCTTCCAGTTGTCTTTTTTCTCCCTTCACCTTCTGTACTTGTTTCTGGGATATAAGAGTACTTTGTGTGCTCCTGAGGTATTTGAATTGCCGTGTGTATTTTGTCCAGAAGGAATTAGCTTAGTGCTTTATCTGGTGATTTGTTGCCTATGCAACTTTCTCACTCTTTTGTACAGCTCTCTGCTGTTTGCCAGTTTAACAACTCAGTTAAAAAGCAATGAAGGTGCAATAACATTTTCATTGCTAAGGGTAAAACTTGCTGCCCTTTGTGAAGCCAAATACACCAAAGCAGGCTACCAAAGTAGTACTACTTTTCCAGTTTAACAGGTTTAGCTGATGTTACTGGTTTGCCACCAAGTTTATTATAGCTTCATACTTCACCCCGGGCTGGCAGCAAGTGTTTTGGCTTTTCTTTCTCTGCCCATGCAGTGGTAGTGATAGTTATCAGGGCTCTCAGCCCTTCAGATAATCTCTTTGGGTTATCATTTACTTGCAAACAGTCGTGTGAAGTATTTGTGCAAAGGCTTTTGAAGTGGCATTGCAGGCGGATGCTGCCCGGAGCTGCAGAGCAGGCGGTGTTTACACAGGGGCAGAGGATTTCTCTGCCCGGTGTGGTTCTCCTCAAGTGCTCGTATTCTGCGGCTACGCTGTTTGCCTTTCTAATGAAGTGAACTGTTTGTTTGAATTATGTGGTAGAAGGTATTTACACAGAGACTAAAGTAAACTTTAGGACTATTCACATAAGCCGTACATATCTGGTTTGTGAAATGAAGGAAAGCAATTTGGCTGCAGCTTACCTCTGGGAAGGGCAGTTAGGAATTGTTTAAACAATGAACTGGGCTGCAGCGGATGTTGCTGCAGCCTCTTACAGGCCTTCAGTGATGACTGCTGCTCATGTAGGCATTCCTCAGGATGCTGCCTCGATGGAGATTTCAAAATTGCTGTTGTTATTTAAAAGGGGGATTTATTCATTAGCTGAGAAAACTTGGGTACATTCATATTTGATTAAAACCATCCAAATTAGACAATGGATTGTTGAGAGCCAACATATGCTATTGCCTTTATAACGTCATTAGTAACCCAGAGTCCCCACTTTGAAATAAGATCGTGCCCGAGTGCACAGACATCTGTTTCTGCCTAGCCAGATGGAGGTCAGCAACATAACTTAAACTGCTAATCCTTATTGTAGAGAGGGGAACAGGAATCTGAGGAAGGTAGGAACAAATGAACTCGGATCCCGCTCCTGGCAAGGCATGAGGTATTGATGGCAATACAATGCCTGGAACATGCTCCGCAGAACTCTGGTAGTAAGTTTCTGCCTAACCGCAAGCAGAAGTTCAGAGAGCAAAGGAGGGCTCGGTGAAGTGAAACTCTCTGTGGTTAAGGCATTTCAATTCATCTCAGAGAACCTCACTGCTCCTCCTGGCTCCGCCACAATTGTGCCTAATGGGAGCGTTAGTCGGCTGCAGCACAACATTTCACAACAATGACTGGCAAAACAGACCTTGATGGTGGGGAGTGCTTTTCACCCCCTGTCATAGTACAGAACAATTAAAACCGGGCATGCGGGGACTTCAGGAGCTGATATTTCCAGCCCTGTCCAATAGAGACCATATGTTTCCATCCATCATTTATATTTTTTGGCGCGGAAAAAAGCACCAAGTTGGTTGGAACTACAATGCCACATCCTCTGGCATTGTTTCTCCGCTCATTCTCCCTGGGAGCAAGGGGAGTCACACCACTTCAGACTCCTTGGGTTCGGCACAGAGATAAAAACAAACAAAAAGTCCTTATGCTCCCGGAGTGCAATAAATATGCTACAATTTCAATAGGATCCAAACCAGCGACAATAGTAGCATTAAGAGCTGCAAATCCTTTGATGTTATTGACCAGAAAAGGACTGTTGTGGTCTCTGTCATGAACATTTAAACTTTTGACCTCCAACCTTTGTGTCAAATGGCTTTTCTATATGGAGGGTTACTATACCTCTCTCACTCCCACTGCATTTAGTAGAGCATCAAACACTTCACTGGCGGGAAACTGATGCTTAATGCATTGGAAAAGGTCCAAGATTGCCAGAGGGTGGTACTGAAGAAAACTTGTCTTCCCTTCTTCTGCTGAAGGGTAAATGAAGTCCCCTGTTTTCTTATAGCTTGATTGCATCTGAACTCCACGCAGAAATGTGGAAAAGAGGATTGAGTCTCAGTGGACAGGAAACAGACCTCTTAAGTTACTTTTACCACCACCTCTTTTATGCAGTGTAACATACAAACATACAGCTGAAATATGAGCTTTTACAGACTGGGAATATCTTCATGGTTATGTCAAAGAGCTGAAATCTCAGGGCACTACCCTTGGTGATATGCTGGCTGAATGTCAGAGAAAGGGATTTGCCTTGGGGAATATGCCAGGAGTGCACAGAGTATGAGGGACTTTATTGGCATGCCTGGTCTCCTTTCCAAACAATGACCAAAAGCAGATGCCATGGGGTTAACATAGGAAATTCACAGGTGACTCTGCTCTCCTTTTGCTCCTCTGTCAGTTTCACAAAACTTTCAGTTGAGGAATTCCTTGGTCCTATGGTTTCAGCACTTTCAGATCTTTACTACGCTTCTTTTCTGTGACTTTCCCCTTGAGGCCATTCAAACCTCCTGTGCCCATAGCCTCCTGTGTCACTTGGCTGTGTGGCAGAGAATGATGTGCCTTGTTCTCATCTAGCCATCTTTCCTCTCTTCTGGCTCCTTTTGTCTCCTTGTATCACTCCTGACTTCTCCTCTAAGATGTGGAGAAGAATGAAAAGCAGCTTCCCCTTTAATGCCCCCATAGCTGTTTGGGTGGGCAGAAGAACAGTTCTTTCCCTCTTTTCTCATATTTGTGGGTTTGTGTTCCACCTAATTCTATGTTTTCTCCTGTCTTGTCCCTCAATCACCAAGCTGAAGAACATGGCTGTGCACAGGCAGATTGTGTAACTTTTTGTCTGGTCCACCTGGACTGGAGGCCGGAGAAAGCTATACTGTTATACTCATCTGTGAGGATAACATCTGTGGTGCCAGAAAGCTCAGTCAGAGACTGGAGCCCTGTTGCAGTAGGCACTGTTGACAGGTGATGTGAAGATAGAAACTGCCCTGAAGACTTCGTTTTGTGCTGTTGCTATACAGATAAATCTTTGCTGATGCCATAGGCTGCTAATGCCAAATGCTGCCACTATGGCATTTTTATGCTTCTGCCTGTTTGGGTCTCTGTTCTTCCATTTTCCTTTTTCTTTTGTTAGTGGGAAGGTTTTTCCTCAGTGGTGAAGCTGGACCTACCCACAAATCCTGGCAATGATGCTGGTGTCAGTAGGACTCAGTGCAGGCTAAGGGCTTAGGAGATGGTGCAGTTGGTTCTGCAGCCAGGTGCCCTCTGCAGCTGTGTGCCCCTGCTTTGCCCCTCTGATGTGGACACTGCTGTCTCTGGGCTGTCCTCATGGGGTGCAGGAGCCATAAATATTAATTAAGCTGATATTTTCCATTTTTGATTTGTGCTTTTAAGTAACTGTGCTCAGACATACGTGCCCTTCTTCCTGTTTTTCAGTAGTGGTGCCAGCTTTAAATGGTTGATGTAAATGGTTGGCTCCTTTGGGTAAGCAGCACTTAGTTTCCAAAGCAAGAGAAATGTACATCAGGTCCTGCCACTACATCTGCAGAGAATAAGAGAGAGGAGGAAAGTGTTCATAAGACTTTATGAGGAACTTCCATACTTTCCCATAGAGGAATGCCCATTGGTGAGGAAGAGGAATTGTGGAATCCGAAATCCTAACAAAAGTCCTAAAGATATAAAAAAAGTGTAGTTATATCTAAAGTTGATACTGTCATCCTGTGTTTGGGTAGTGGGAAACAGAGAATTTGTCTGTAAAGAAAAATAAACCTAATAAAAGATCATGAACAAAAGCCAAGAGATGAGTAAAAGAACAAGCAGTTTCAGGCAATTGAGCCACTATTTTTAGAAGAAATAAAGTTAATAAAATACTGTCATTTTAGCTCTTTATTGGGACTTTTCATGAAGAAGTTAGAGTGTCTCAGAAAGGGTACCTCTTTGTTAGCAGTGACCAGACTGAGGCCCAGGGAAGTGACATAATTTAACTACGTTAAAAATATTTGTTAAAAATATTGTTAAAAATATTTTCCTCAAATTTTGATCTCTAAAAGCAACTAAGATTGATTGGAATATTGACAATATGACATCTCAAAAGTAGCCTGAGTGAGCACTTAGAATAAATGTCAATAGGGCAAATTAAGGGAACTCACTGTGCTTTCCATCTTCAGTAATGATCTGAAACTAAAAGCAACCAGCATCAAAAGAAAATACAGAGGAAGAATTTTCTAAGAAGCTGAGGGAAGGTGGGAGAACATGGAGGAAGAAAACAGCTTAAAGTTAAGTATTTAGAAATGTCAAGAAGTAATAACCAAGAATTGGTTTATGATGACTTTATTTGACTTGAGCAGTGCCTGTTTCACCAGCAGTCCCCTAGAAATGGTAGGTAAGGTCACTGCCACATAATGAATACACTGTCTCATAGTGGAAAAATGAAATATAATAGGTTTTGAGACTATGTGTAAGAAATACATATCCCTACTGAAATGGGAAATTTTCAGAAATAGGTTATTTCTATTATAATTTTTTAAGGCTGCCTCCTCCCAAACAGCATCAGCCTACGTGAAAACCTGGTGCCCAAGAGTGCAGGAACGACAACCCAAGCTGGAAGAAACACAGAAAGCAGAAACAAGTCACCTTGATTAATTTAGAATAGGAACAGAGAGATTAAAAGTTGCAATAAATGTATATTATCAAGTAGCCTGACAACATGTGCAATAACTATCTGCTCATCTGCAAGAGCTTGAAGAATGTAAACACCTCAGAAGGAGAGTAATTGCTAAGGATGATACAGAGAAAAGCAAAATAATTATGAATATTTGGATGAAATTTTTAAAAATCAAGTTGAACAGCAGGGAAAAGAAATCTCTCAGAGTGTTCATCTGATTGCGTATCCCATAGAATCTAAGGAGTTTTAATATCTTAAAATAGACATAATTGATCTAATTTTACATTTTCCTTTTTAATTCCTATCATTCCATAAAATACTCATCAAAGCTGCTAAGTATAACCTATTTCCAAGTGTTTCACACTGTGGTCCAGACCTTCAGCTGCTGAAAACCTGTTTAGCTACAGTGATTTTCCCTGTGCTGTACTGATACCCAACTATTTGAGGTTTGGCCTTTCAAATAGCTTTTAAACTTGGTTCTGCTACACAGGCGAGCACACAAGTCTCCAAACCTTTGTTTAAACAAATAATGTTTGCAGACTGACTCACTGATGCTTGCAAACTTCTAAGAATGTCACCAAAGCTTGTTGAATTACCTAACTTGTCTTCATTTGTTCCCACATCAAATCAGCAGCAATACATGGGTATTTCCAGTCCCCCCTCCACCGGTTCCTAGATTTCTGTTGCCTTTCCTTAGCCACATTTATCTTTGCATCTTACAGATATTTGTCATTGCTAAGTTAATGTGTCCAGCTGATATCAGGACATTCAGATGAACTCTTTGAGCTGTGTTGAGCCTTAGGGAATAACCAAGCTGAACTGTGGCAGCTCCTTCTTCCTACTGTTCAGGAAGTCCACGTTAAACTTCTGCTTAGAAGTTCTTTGGAGTTGAAAGCCTTGCTATGGGATTTCTTCTTTAGTTCTCACCAGTGTGGATCAGGATTTATTTTGCTTGTAATCTTTCAGTTTCCCCTTTGTAGCTCACCTTCAACCACCAGAATTTGCAGTGTGCTACAGAAATGGATATGAAGAGGTAGATAGGTGCAAATTATTTTCATATATATTGTGGTTATGGATCTAGTTATTCGCTGCTTGCAGAGGAGGAAATGCTGAGAATGTGATCCTTCATACACAAGTGTAATAAAAGGTGGGAAGCATTCCAGAGCAGTTGGGTAAAACCACTTGGCTGTGATTCTTGAGAGTAAAACATGGTTGCTCAATTTGGTTTTCATAATTTTTAAGCATGGATTTTGAAGTGGGGAAGACTACCCTGACACATGGTGGCACAAGCAGTTAGGGGCAGGAACAGCAAGTTAGCAACTGTGTTGCAAAGCAGAAGCTGAATTATTTTATTACTGGACATCCTTTGGAGGTAGAAGAGGGCAATTCCTCTTCCTGGCAGAGGGCAATTTGTCATTTTCTTGCAGAAACCACATTATTAAGTTTTTTAAGAAATGCTGCATGTGATCCAGAGGTTATGAAAAAGATGAGCTGTGCTGTACCGAGAACCAGCTGTGTTAGATGAGACAATTATACTTCTAAGTAATGGGATAGTGAGGCTCATTGTCCTCTTATCCTGAGACCATGGCCAATAGACAGGTGCTGGGTATATACAGTTGTGCTCCTCTTCATGCAAGTTTTTTAAGGTTGCTTATAGGATGGTGCAGCCCATGCGTCTTGGGTGGAAGGCAGGATATTCCTGATGGATTTCCACCAATCTGCTGTTTGTTCTTGGGCAAGCTGGGCTGACTTGGCTTTCCTTCTCTAAAAAGTATGTCCCAAGAGGGTTGTGGGGAAGCAGTGTTTTTCCCACCCCACTCACCAGGCAAGTTCATGGCTGCTTGATCAGGGCAGCACATGGAGTTCTTTCTTTGCTTACCAGTGCATCCATCCCAGTGGAAACAGTCTTGCAAACCACTGGGCTGTGATGAATCATAAATTATGTTCTGAAAGAAATGCAGGCTTTTCTGTTCTAGGTGTTTTGTACATGCAATATATTTATCACCCTGGGAGTCTGTCTCTTACTGTTTTTTTTTTGTTTGTTTTTTTGTTTTGTTGTTTTTTTGTGGTTTTTTTTTTTTTTTTTTTTTTTTTTTTTTGTTTTTTTTTTTGTTTCCGGTTGGAAATGGCAGTGAGCACTGGAGTCTGTTGAATGGACTTGACAAAGTTTAGTTAGTATTCCAGAAGGCAGTCCTGCTCCTTAGACAGCAGAGTTGCACTGACTGGAAAGAATAATAAAGTGTTCAAACTGAAATCAATCCAGCAGTTATTTAGCCAATACCTGCAGCAAATCTGGCATATTAAAACACTTCGCAGTGCCAGCTGATGAAATCAGTTCCAGCAAATTTTATTCCAGCACAATGATAACTACTCCTCCCTCAAGTGTTTGGCATAATGGTTGTTGTGGAACTGCTAACAATAAAACATGTTCCCACAAGGTGTTTAGATTTACAGACTGAAAGTATTAAAATGGATGACAAGAATCTAAAACTCTCCAAAGTCTTAATTTTTGTTTTTGCAAAAATAGAAATTATTTTTGAGCCATAACAAGAGCTCGAGCTTTGCTCTGGTTTGTGAGGTTTGGCCTGGAACTCCTGTGGGTTAGTTTTAAGGTCAGTACATAAGCTTCGTGAGCACCAGCAGAGGGTAGAAAGGGGAAGTTTGATCATCATTAATACACATAGACACATGGAAGGAAAATGAGCCCATAGAAAATTGTCTATTCTCTGAATGTATTACATCTACTGTATGTTATCACAATTGACATTTAGTGCTACTGGAATGGAGAGGACTTGCCCCTTAAAAGTTCTTTTCCTCAATTTCCTTCTGTCTGTTTCTTGGCTTTACACACTTAGTTGACTTTTTTCCCAGCTTTGCCATGGCTTTTCCTTTTTCCTATGTAGAATCCCCTTCTCTGTGAGTTAGCTGCATCCATGTCAATGCGACTGGAAGTGTGTGCGTGCACGTGCACACAGACACACAGGAAAGAATCCTGAGATAACTGGCTGTAGCACAGCAGTGGATCAGCCTGCAAACAAGCAGTGTTTCAGATGGCAGCCAGCCACACTTGAAGCAGGAGCCCCAGTCACCATAGGAAACTCTTCGGAGTGCACAGAGTTAAGTGCATGCATTAACGTGTAGCTGTGGCTCAGTCGTTTTTTTTCTTCCTGATTAAAGCCTCTGTATAAGCAGACATAGAAAACATAAATCACTCCTTATTGAAAGAGAACTAAAAAAACCCTCAGAGACAACATGTGCTCTTATTGAGCCCTAATGCAAGCTGTAATTAAACAGAAATCCAAAATAAGATCTTTGCTTGGCAACTAAGAACCTAATTCTTGCCATAAAACCTGGCAATACCATTAAGTTCAGATCAGTTGAAGCAAATGTACGTGAAGAAACAGTGGTGCCCTTAGGGACTCTGCAAAACTGAGTATTAGAAAATTCTCATCTGGTGATCAGCTTGTGAACCAAAGGAAGTGTAGAAATTTGCTGGCAAACTCTTCAAAACTGTTCTGCATATTGAAAAGACATTAACAGGGAGGCTATATTTTGCATCATAGTATGTCTGTTACATCTGGTGTGAAAGCTTGGTACTGTCTTTCAGCATCAAGACTGTAATGGATTTAAGCAGGAAGGAGATTTCACCTCAAGTGAGGTTATATCTGAGATAGAAGTCTGCACCTGGCTCAGCTCTGACATGTAATTTGGTGAGCTGATTGTCCTAAAGACAAATGTGCTGAAGCATAATGAGGGCTTCCTGTGTTGGGCTTGGGACCTCTGTTTTTGTGGTCCTGACCTCATGACACAGGTGCAGACATCAGGGCCACACTGGATGAGTTCAAGCCAGTGCAGATGTCTTCTATGGTAGCAAATGCTTTCTTGATGTGCTGAAAAATGCAGCCTGTCATTTCAGCAGCCATCTCCCTCAAGCGTTTGGCAGGAATCACAAGGTGCTTGAGCAAGTCAGCTAGCTGAGGGAGGAGTGTTTTACTAGTATCACCATCACAGCCGATCTTTCCAAATGCAGTGATCCCCTAAGTAGGGCTTATTTGAGAGACTACAGAGCGTACAGAAAAGTTATCATGAACTTCAGCGAGCTTCATAGCAGCCTAACCCTTCTGCCGTCGTCTCAGGGTGTTGCACAGCACCTTTGAGCCAGTTGGCATCATCCCCCTTTCAAGTCTTGCTGTGAATTGCATCTCATCAGACTTCAATTCAGGTTTGCTGTTCAGCATCAAGGATCATACATACCTGTTCTTTCTCCCAGTATCTTTCTCTTGATGCTGCAGCTGGGACTTAGGTGTCGACTTTTAGAGAACAAGAGTAGGTCTCTTCTCTTTTCCTGTATGGGAATGATTGTAATTGGCGAGAGATGATCCTATTCACTTCTTTTAGAAGGTAAGACTGATTCTTGAAGGAGAAATAAGAAGGCAGGTTTTACACAACAGAAAGTCAGCATAAATTGACATATTTTCCAGAAAAATCTCACAGTGATAAAACAGATGAGTTTATAGCATTACAGATAGTAGCGTCTCCCACTTTGTTTTAAGGAGACCCTGCTAGCTGTGCAGGAAACAGGACAGCATGTGAAGGAAGTGTCAGTAGTAGGCAGCAGAGAATTCAGAAGGCAGCAACAGCTACCAAACTCAGCAAATGTGAGTAATATCTTCAAATATATTTCCAATACTTTGGCATGTCCTTACAAGTTCTTGAAAACAGTGGAATTTATGCATAGAATCAGATACTTCTACTGAGCTGAAGCTGAGGGCTGCAAATACACAGCCAGCATCTATACATTTACATCAGTCTCTGCAAGGATGTCATTGGCCCAGGAATTCACAGTTGCATTTGGATGTCTGTAAGAAAATAAGAAAACTGCCTGGTATACTCTGTGCAAGTTTGCATCTTAGCCAGAATTTTTAAGAATTTAATAAGTAATTTCCTTAGCAGGATAGGAAGTTAGATTTTGTCAATTTGTTTTGGTGAGAGGAGTTTATCCTTGCTGAAGGAAAGAGGTTTTTTTTCCTCGCAGTTTAAATGAACTAATGAAAGCATAGTCAGAGCAGCTATCCTGTTTTTGACACTGAGTTTTCCCCCTGGTTTTCTGGATAGATAAAGCATTTCACACAAACAGCCATGAGTCAATAGGTTCAGATTGAATTCTAGCTTGACTAGTCTCACTGAGTTTTTTACTTACCTACAATATCAATAATCATGGTAGAATGTGCCCTTAATGAATGTGCCTTTAATGAAACAGTTACTGGGTGGGATGTGAAAAGTCAATGTGAAAGTGTCTACAGCCTCAGTTACTGCTTTGTAAACTTCTTATTATCTAATTTCCATATAAATACGCATCAACTGATTACATTTTATGCTGTTTCAAGTGAATTCCAAGTGAAGCCCTGGATGATGGGTGCTTTGGCAGCTCTCTGATCTCAGAGTCTTTCCATATAAATATTCAGTGCTTTTCAAAGTGGAGTGGTCTTAGGCCCCCCAGCACGTAGAATTTACCAGCTACTTTTGTGCTGAGGGCTGACCCAACATGGCAGGATTTGATTTCCATCTGTAAAATTGACTCCACTACTTCTATAGTTCCGTACATTATTCTCCCTGTCTCCCATTTAGCATGTTAGTCTGCTGACAGTAGAGTACACAGCACTTAGCAGCTGGTTTGTGGAACCATCAGTCAGGAAATTGTATGATAAATAGGAGGTAGCCAGGTTTAGTGGCACTTTATTCTGCTTCAGCAGTTTTAGCCTGACTTTGGAAAAGTCATCATGTGGTTTTTCTTAAGGGTTGCAACAAGAGATGGCTACAGTGTAGTAACTTATTACACATACATTTGAGTTATGATGTTCACCAGCTGTATTGCTCATGTGTAAATAATAAACTGTGAGATGGATAATTATGTTGGGGTTTGATATGCAGCTCTGCTCCGGACGGCTCAGGGCAGACGGAGACAGCTCCCTGTGCCATGATGGAGTACGGCTGTTTCCCAGATGGAAACTACAAACAAGATGCAACCAAGATATACAAAGGAACTTAATGTGAGAGGACTCAAAAAGATGTTCTTGGAGATTTATAGCCCATGCATAAATAGAACTTGTTGAAGATCTGCACTGCATAAGCCCCAATATAATAAATAAAATATAAAAATACCTTTTTTAGGTGGTTTAATGCTAAGTTTCCACTTCTCAGCGGAAAGTAAATTAGACATTGAGGAGGGTAAAAAAGTGTTTCACTGCATAATTACTAGGGCTGCTTTTAATGGGTAGGTGCTCAGCCTGGGTGAGGGTGGGACAGTGAGGAGGCTTGGCATCCTGAGTGGGATTTCATGTTTTGGCCTGGTGAACCACATCCTGTCTGACATGAATCTGGGTAGCAAAATCTCCTTGGTCTTACCTGTACTCTCCAGACTCACTCTTTGAAGGAAGTGCATAGGGCAGAGAAGGATTTGCTTGTGTATTTATGAGGGTGTGAGTGACTGGTTTTTTTGCTGAAAAATTGGTGGCAGACTTTGTGTTGTAAAATGCTAGACATCTGCTTTGAAACCTCCTCCCTTTGGCCTATGCTGCTGTAGTCAAATACCAGTTTAGCAGGGAAGAGGGCAGGCAGGGAGATGTGCTAAAACACACTTCCCATGTCCCTTTTCACCTTTGCCTTGGTGTCTGGTGGAGAATGTGTTTCAGGAGGTGGCAGCAAGCATCCTCCACTCAGACAATGACAGTGTGTTCCTGATCATCTGTGACCCATTTTTTTACCTCCGTTGAAGACTATGGGTGCTGGGTATGGGGAGTGAAGGTCCTAACAGATTGCATGCCAAGGTCCAGTTGGTGCAGCAGAACCAGATATAAAAATACTGTGAGTTTGAGCTTCCAGCTTACATCATAAGCCACAGTTATTTTTCATTTATGGTGCCTAAGTCAGTAAATGGCTGAAATGTGCTGTGGCTAATCACATGCTGATGTCCTTTCACAAAATCAAGCCATATAACTGGGCAGTCTGTGTCAGATGCTTCCAGGCTTTCTTGAAATTCTTGGAATATTTCCTCAGAAATTATTTCCCCTTCATCCCCTGTGTGTATTCCCTCAGGGCAACGAGGTCTGTTCCTCTCATTCTTCTTGCAATTCAAAATTCAGTAATGGAGCAACCCAACTTTTAAAAACATGATGAGGAAAAATTATTATTATTTTTTTTTAACCATCTCTAGTTGAGACCAGGGAACTGCTTTTAATCTAAGAGGACGTTTACATTTTGCTGAACAAGAAAGACGGGAAATATAAAGAAAAGTTACCTTCAAGAGCTGGTTGGCAAAACTGGAGTAGAATTAATTTTTCTGCCAGTACATGTTTGAAGTTTTTTTCTAGAAGCATTTTAGTAAATCCATGACCTAATGTTGGTACTTCTCAGCCTTTGGTGAAGGATAAACACATGGCATCACCCAAAGTGGCAATTGGGTAATGATTGTGCAGGATCAGTTTGTTTCATGCCACTGGAGGTGCTTAACTTCTCGTTGGAATTGTGAGTGCTTGGGAGGCAGTGATGAGCAGCATGTAACATTTTGAGGCACACAGATCACAGTGGCATGCTGGTGAGGAGAGCTGTGGTCTGTGTGAGCTGTGCCCCTCGAAGCTGGGAGGCAATCCAGCTGCAGAAGCTGTGGTGAGGGCGGACTGATGCTGACTCCTCAGGGCAGAGCCCATGGGGGTGTCAGGGGTGCATTCCCCCTTTTGTCAACAAGTCTCCGAGGCTCTCTGGAAAGAGCGGGGAGCAGGAGTTCTGACAGCTGTAAAATCCCCCATCCTGTGAAAGGCATGGAGGAGATGGAACAGGGGAGCTTACTGCAGCCGGGAGTCCCTGGGTCTCCAGTCACAGGGACAAAGAAAGCACCCTTCCTTTTTAAGAGCTGAGTATGAAATGAGTCCCTCTGTCCTCACACACATTCCTGCAGGTTCAGCCATTGGCATGCTGCAGTTAAGCATTTCTAACATGGCCTTTCCCAGTCGCATTTGCCTCCAAACATCGTTGTCTGATTTACTCCAGTTTTAGTTATATTTCTCAGCATGTCACTTCAGTTTGACTTTCTGTTGTAGGACTGTGAGCACATCTCTGAGGATAAATTATTTTATTGTATTGTGTTCTCTGCTTAGGCTTTTTGTCCTGTGATGATTTTTTTTTCTTGTTTTAATACAAAATAAATAAATCAGGAATGCTTATGAAAGCCATGATGGTCCTTTTGATCTGATGCTTTGCATATGGACACATAATTATTTATTAAAGATGTTTTTAATGCCCTTTTCCATTTTATCTATAAAAAGAGAATATTAAAATTAGTAAATACATATTCATTCAAACACTGTGGGCCAAATTCTTCTCTCAGACAGACCTGAGTGACAGGAGCACAGAAGGAGATTGTGACCCCTAAGTCATAGCACTCTTGACATGTACTTTTCAGTATCTGTTTTGTCTTTACGAGTGTTATTTTTAAAGAATCATTGGAGATATTCATATCTGGGAACCTTGCTTGTTTTTTCAGATCCTCCTCACCTTTTTCCAGCATTCCACCCTCCTGTACCAATTGATGCGAGACATCATGAGGGACGTTACCATTATGAACCATCTCCCATTCCTCCTCTGCATGTGTGAGTATTCAGTGTTCCCCCTTGCTTCCTGAAAAAATGGACAAATGGATTAACCTTTGCAATGCTTGAAACCATGTACCTGGAGCACTTTCCCAGTCTTGCCAGAGTGCGAGATTTACTTTTGGAAAGCACTGAAATTATCTGTTCATAAAGCAAAAACCCATGCTGGTACTTGAGGAATTCCTGTTACAATAGGTAGCTGGCAAAAGTTACTTATGTGTTTTGCTGACATTTAATCTGTATTATGTCATTCTATAAAGGCTAAATTTAAAAGTGCTGAGCCCTGTGAAATACAGCCAGATAAACATGTATTTAATCTTGGTATTCTTCATAGCTAAAATTTCCTTTCATGCCAAAGGTTTGTTTACAAAACAACCAAAAGGTTTGTTTTTTTTCCCCTAGTGACTGCTATGAAGCATAATGAAATTTTTGGTAAATTTTCTTAGTCCCTGTTGTGTGCACATATAGGCAATCGGTTGATTGATGGGAATGTCACCCAAACAAAATGGCAAATGTGATAGAGCACATGGTTTACACAAAGATAAAAGAAATGAATACCAGTGATAACATGCATTAGAAAAGGGTGGTAGTGGTGAAATCCTGTAGAAATAAATTTTATCTTATTCCATATAGGGAGGCGGGTATCAGCATTGCAGAAGAAACCAGTAGATGTCCAGAAAAGTGCCCATTAAAATGGGGCAAAAAAGCAGGGCTTGGTATTTCACTAAAAGGCTTGATGTATACATTTAATCATACCTACTAATCACCTCTCACACAGAGAAAATACAAGAAGAAAAGCACAAGTAATACTTTGAAGAATAATGCTAGTTGTTTAGATGGCAGATTGCTTTTCTATGGCTATTAGTTACAGCTGTGTAATTACATATGCAGAAGAAAAATGAAGTTGTTTTAAAACAAGTCCTCCTCTGTGAGCAGAATTAATTGATATTAACAATCCTAACTACATGCCCAAGTACACACACAATATTTTACTAACAGGTTTTTTTGGGTCAGTCTTCTATTACTGAATTGTAATTTCAGAGCAAATTTGCCTGGAGGTAAGTAATAAATCTGTGTTGCAGTCTTCTTGGGCATTAGAGGAAAAGTGGGTATTTATAGAAAGAGAGAGCACAGAAATCTGTGATTTATTTCTAAGGGTTCCTCAGATGCATCACTGTTTACACCACAATCTACCACGTAATAAAGTACACTCAAATGCATGCTTAAATTTGCTGCTAAATACTCTTGTAAGCTGAAGGTGGCAGGCTCAGACAGTCATTAAAGGGTCATCCTATATTTTGCAGTGCAGTCAATATTCTACATGGATGGATGTTTTTGGGAGCTGGGGGAGATGATCCTGCTTATTCTGAAGATAGTGGGGAATTCGCCTTTCTCTTTTTATTGGGCAGATGGGGTAGGGAGTTTTAACCTGTGTCAGCAGAAGACCATCATCCAAGACACAAGTACTGCCTACCATCTTGGAACAGGCTTCTGGAATTCTATGCCATGTGGAGCACTTCCTGATGGCATTTGCTGAGTTGAGCCATCCCTGGAGCCTCAATCCCATTAGCCCAGCCCATAACATGGCACCCCAAGCCCTGAGCAGGGCTTTTGGGTGGGTAGACCACTGTCACCTGCTTTGGGTGACAGTGGTAAATCAGGACTAGTAGTCTACACTATTCTCAGTGCCAAGATTTCTGTAAAGCCCCCAAAGATATTAGAAATGCCTGTTTCATACCTTGTTTGGCATTCAGGGGTAGTCCCCTCTGACCCCCAAGTCATGCTCCTTCTATGGAAAGGTGACCTGCTGTGTGCTGTGCACCCCTGCTCTGTGATTAAGTGATGATTCAGATGGGCCCTGAAGAGGCAAGGAGGTCTTAGCCAGATGTGATGACTGCAGGCAGCTGATGTAGAAATATATTCTGATATCAGCCCAAACTTTATACTCAAAATTGCCTTTGATATTGGCCAATTTTCCCCATGAACTTATGTTGACTCTTTTGCTCATTTGGTTTATGTCACCATTGAAATGATGAGCTGTAGTGGACCCTTGGAGCTGTTGTGATTGGTGTAATTAAATATAAACAGGTAATTAAGCAACCTTAAAAAAAATCATTTGGACTTCAACGTCTTTTTAGATGTTAAATGTCATGTTTTTTCAGTTTTCAGGAAAATACATTAATGTACATACATATGAGGTAGGCACCCAGTGGTTTTCTTGCAAGTTTTACAGAGCCTGGTGTGACTAGCACTTAGGATCACTTGGGATTATTTGGAGCCTATACTTGAACTGCTGTCTTAGCACCCATTTAAAAAAAAAAAAAAAAAAAAAAAGAAGAACTGGATTGGGAAGATATTTGAAAATTGAGAGAAAATGGCAAGAAACCAATCAGGAAGAAAATATTTACCTACAGCTTCAAAAATAACTTCATTGTCTGAGTGGTTTACTCCTCAGCTTTGTAGTACTCTCAAATGTGTGTATGTAATAGAAATTAAAAATAAAATTTTAAAAAATGCATGATTTTAGTTATTCAAGCTCCTTGAAATACGTTCTAGAACCTGTCAAGCCTTAGTGGAATTAGTTTAGGTATAATACAAGCGCAGAAAAAATGTAAGGAGGGCCTTGTCTGCATGGTGCCTACAGTGTCTGCACATAATTTTGAACACACTGGCCAAGTGGAAAAAAAAAAAGAAAGCAGGAATTTTAAAGATATTACAGGGCTCTTACATACTTGCAGCTCTAAACAAGGTATATATATTCTTGTACGTGATTCTTATAGTTTAATTGCTGATGGTCAGAACTGTTGCATCCCAAATTTCAGCCTGGAGCCAAATTTTATAATTTGAGCTATAAACCCTTAAAATAAGGGTTTATGTTTATGATGGAATTGCTGACAGATGCTTATGTATAGTAGGACTAGCAGGCATTGCTGTAATTATGCTATCCTATCCTATCATTAAAGATTTCAATTGAAAGAGGTTTATAAATTGCTCTTCCTCTTAGATAAACCACTCTACATTAAGGCGTCAACGATATGGCGCAGAATTAAATTAAAATCTCATAAAATGAAATATGTTCTGTATTAGCTGTTTGACACTTAATTTGCCTCTGAATGAGTAGAGGAAATCACAAATTAACCTGCCTTTGTTTTTCCAGCCATGGCTTATTAGGTGTTAGAACAACTGCAATTACAGCCCAATAATAACCCCCAACCCTTATGAATATGTACTGAAATGTGTCACTTTTTGTTACCAAAACCTGTTAGGACTGTGTAGTTATCTTAGAATTTCTACAGTACATCTCTGGTTTATACTTCAGGAAGATGTATGAAACTTGAGTTGTTCTTCAGTGGCAATGGATGACTGGCAGAATTGAGGCTGGAGCTTGTGTTTTCCTTTTATTATTTTGTTTTCTCAAATGCAATTAAAAAAAACAGTAAACTGTAATTCAATTTTGCTGCTTTACATTGAACTAGGAGGTTAAATTATGTCATAAACATTATATGATTAAAAACGTGATTAAAACAAACAAAAGAAGCGTGGCTTTAGTAATTCCTTGCTTTGTTTTTCTTTGTTGTTTTTGTCCAGCTCTTTCTCAATTTCCAAAATTGATTTCTAAAGTATGACGTTAAAGGAGGAGCTGAAGCTTATCTATGTTTTGGTCCTTGACTTCTGCTAGGTCATCCATTAGAGTGTGATGCCTTCTCTGGTTGGTGTTCAGTGATTCAAAATCATGTCACTAGTGAGGGTGTTTATTTGAAATTAATATCATGAGTATGCTATTTTTCTTCAAGATCCAAATAAAAAATTTATTATTGGCTAACTCTTCCAGTTGCTTGATGTCTTTGTCCAGAATGAGAGTTGTTAGCAGTGAACAGAAGAAGAAGGGTGTCGTCTATTTTTATGACAGTGCAAGTGTAAATAACTTTATAGTCCCACCACTTTTAAAATCTGTCTTAGCCAAGACAAGAATTTTTATTTAGTAATTAAAAAACAAATTCCTAAGACAGAGGCAGAATTCTACTGGTGGATTTAAATTCAGTGATTTAGGAAGCTACTGTTCTTGGCCATTCCTTCATTTGCATGTATCAACCAAGTTGCATCAATAGGTTCTTCCCAGTATGCTTCATTTCAAAGTTGAGTTGGACAGCCTTTGAAGGTGACCTATCCTGATATTTTCAGGCACAGTTACTGTGGTTGTGGAGGGAACACAATCCTGCAGAGATGTGGCAAGAGACAGCAGTCAGGTGGCAATATCAGGAATGGCTCTGAGGCAGTGGCTTGTGTACATCTCAGAGTGGTAAATATGTGTGTTGCAGGAAGCTAGTGGAAAGTTAAAGTTTCAGGGCTGAATTTATTACAAGATGCATCATGCATGTTTGAAAACATTCATCCATTTAGTCTCCATCTCCTTGTCTTGCCATCCCCTTTTACCTTAGCTTTGGACTGCACATAAGGAAGAGTGAGCAGGTAAAGCTAAGGGAAGATGCACCAATGCTACCCATGTGCTTACAGCTGCAGGGGATTGCCTATGCCAGGAGGAAATTGCAAGGTACAGCTGGTGTATTTTAGCTTCCTAGGATCAATGATATTCCAAGGTCCTTTTTGTTTCTTAACTGCTGATTTGAGACTATCAAGTTTGGCAGTGTTACGCCCTGAAATGATGTGCATGCAGATAACCATACATGGGCCTAACATGAATGGCTTGAACAGATATTTTGAACTTTCTCCTGTTCTGATACTAAACCAAAGTTTTGCATGTGTTTTGCTTGCAGTCAGCTCCAAATTGATAAAAAGGCAGTTTAGTTCTTTAGTTCTGGATATGTTATTTCATACCTAGCTTATACACACATCAGTTACACAAGGGCAGAAAGAAAAGCAAAGTCAGGCCCAGGCACTCAGCTTTTATCATTGTCTGATTTTGGTCCATGCAGCAAAATAAGGGATGCCCAAATGGGAAAAGATTAAAGCATATCCTCGATTATGAAACTGCTAGCCATACATTTGACAGGATGTTTACATTTTCCCAACCTTGCCACTGACATTATGATTTTTCTTTTCATTTTCATTTCTAATCTCTAATTTATTTTTTAAAATCGGAATGCTTAAACCTCTTAAATCTTTTACCTGCTGCTTTACCTCAGTGTACCTCTAAGTTCTAGACTTGGCAGGGAGTTTGTCAGCTTGTCAGAGCATTCATTGATCCCTTCACAGTGGAAAGGAGAGCCCCATCCAGCATGAAAAACATCACTTATTGAATTGGCTTTAATTACTTTAAGACTTGGAGTGGGTTTTATGGTTTAGCCAGGAGCCATCAAAGAAGAAAGCCTGGGAAGCTCTTGGGACATGAAAAGATGACTGTAGTTTCCAAAATCATCCGTGAAAGTATTTTCTTTCAACAGGAAGAAATCTTGTATTAAATGGGAAACACCCCAAGAAACCTGTCCCTGGAAGTGAAGTGCAGCATGAAGAATAAGCAGCTGCTAATAGCCTGAAGGATTTTTATAGCCAGTCTCTGAGAAAGAATCAGAATGGTCTGGTGACTCGTTAAGGTTATTCAGAATTTGTTATGTGCCACAGATATACATGTTGTAGGCTCTGCAAGCAGTGTGTATCCCTCTTTTCTTAGTGGTGTTCAGAGAAGTAAAATACCAGGGCCAGATGCCCACACATAAACTTCAGCAAGTAGTTTTCATTCAGTGCCAGACCTTTTATGAATTTTGGGAATAGGAAGCTTCTGTCTAGGCTAAAACTGTGGTATCTCACTCAGTGTATAGTTTTGCATCATTTAAAATAGTGAATCAGTGTTTTGTTCAGCTGTTCATTCTTGTTTAGTGGTATTTACCTTAAGATTTGCAGATCATAAAGTCTCCTTCATAAGCTTTGTAATGCTTGCAGCGTAGCTTCAGAAGCAGAATGTTTTTAAAATTTATCTGAAACTGTGAAAAGTTTGGAAAGCAAATTAGTAGTGGCATATATTGAATTGCATAAAAAAGGATAAATTTTTGATTCTGAGCTACATTTTAAAGGAAAAAAAGTAGGTTAAAAGGTGGATAAAAATAGTTAAATATTTTTGATGTAGCTGTTTTATGTAAGTTCAGTTACATTCATTTGTTTAGATAAGCTGCAGTCTGTAGTTATTGCACAGTCAATTCAACTCTCTGTGTTTCTCACTGATTTTCTCTCTCTCCTCTAGAAAAAAGCAGTATTTAGAAAAAACTATCTTATTTAATTTCTACTGAAACATAAATTCTAGATCAAATAAGAATTCACTGCTAAAATCCATCCCCGTTTTAAGCCAGCACATTTACATGAAAGTCAACAGAATTGCCTCTAAGTGCACCAGATTACATTTGGTTCACATCATTCATCTGTTTCTGTGGTGGATAATACTTTGTGACATAATCATTTTCTCTGGAGTAGCTAATTGTAATGCCAAGGAACTACAGATTTATAAAGGAGAAACAACAGCAGCAGATAAATATTGCTTTAACAGAGGCTCTTTGTTCTTTTCATACAGGCAGCTTGATTTTGGGCTGTCGGGAGAAGTTGCAGCAATAGAAATTAGAGGAAAATTTTGGTGAGATTTTTAAGGTAGAAGAAAAAGCTCGTAAAATGTAATGGTTTGTTTTGTTGAAAATCTTTGGTTCATGGGTTTTGGTTTTTTAATGTTGAGAAAAGCACTCAAGTGGCTGCAGCCCCCAGTCCTAGTGAGCAAGATGTGCTGGCAGCTGGCTGACCACCTCTCTTCAGCACTCTGGAGTATCAACAATGCACAGGGCATCCATCCTGTGACAAAGGCAGAAGAAAAATTGGGAAAAACCCTTGGGAACACCCCTCTGATGGTCTAAAGGGGATAGGTTGCCTCATGCCCACCTGAGACATAGAGAGGTACAGGTTTGCCTGGTGGAGCCCACTCCAGCAAAAGGGGCTCTTTAAGAGGTTTTTATGGATTATGCTGTTGCAGAGGAGCAGTTCCAAGGTTTATCAGCAGTAAGGTGTCTATCAGCACTCATAAGCACTGCCACTTAGCTGATTTACCCCATCTGGGCAGTTTACAGTCCTTAGATGAATTCTTGGCTGCCAGTGAGAAGTGGTTCCCTAAGGCAGGCTTTCAAACCAGTGTGAATTAAGGAATGATGGAAGCAAAAAGAATGGCCAGCAAAGTTATGCCTCAGGTCACTATTTTATGTAACATTTTTCTTTAGACTGAGGAATAGCTAGACATGATTTCGAGCTGTTTGGTGCTTGCTATGTGCAGATGTGTACATAAGTGTGTGAATTTGTGTGTGTGCATGCATCCTCTTTACATAATAAGATGAATATCTTTGCTTACGTTTGTCATGGATTGAGTAATTTTAGATCTCTGCAGTTAAAACTAATGCAAGGATCTACTCAGAGTCTGAGAAAGATGGAAAATTAGAGGAAAAATGTTAGCAAAATGCTTAGAAAAGAATGTTCAATGGCAAAACCTTTGAGAACATGTGGATCATTACCTTAATTTAACATTTAAACAAAAAATATATAGAATTGCTTCAATGCTTGAGTTCTGCTGCTTGAAATTTCTATTATCTCATTCTGTTATCAGCTGCAAAGAATGCAAGCTCTAAATATAGTGCACATTCAAAGGCTCTGAGCCTGTGGTTTCTTGGACAAAATTCCTGTGTTCTTTGTGCTGTAGTCAGCAGTATTAGTCGAGTGAGCAGATATTGACTGTGGTATTCACGTGCAGTGAACCAGAAGCAAGCCAACTCTATAGAGGCTGCTGTCAAACTTGTTGCAGTAGCCTGTGAGGTACTGGACTGTGACAGACTCCTTTTTTTTCAGTACAATTCTTCCACTCATGTTAAATCTTGCTTCAAAGAGAGCTGAAATGTTACAGTCTTAGTGGGGATTTTTCTTTTTTTTCTTTTTTTTTCTCTTTCTTTTTTTAAAGTGTACCTGTGAGATTCCTGTGTTGTGAATTGGAAGTTCCTTAAAGTTAGAGTAGGTATAAACTCCAAGAAACGTGAGTGATAAGTAGGATGTGTTGTAGGAACACAAAGTATCTTCATCACGCTCTCACTCTCACACAATCTTTTCCTGACTTAGACTCCATCCTCCCCCAACAAAGACATCAAGTCCTAGAATCTTGGAGTATGGCTTGAATGTAGTTGAGACTTTTTCTTTCCCAGAGGATGAATATGTGTGTGTGTGTGTGTGTGTGTATATGTGTGTGTATATGTGTGTGTGTGTGTGTAAGTCTATATTTGTTTACAGATCTATACCAAAACATAAGCTGTTGAGGCTGTGCTTCTGAAATGTAGGAGTCTAACTGTCTGTCCCTTGCATATTCTGTGTTGTGTGATGCTACAAAAAAGCCCCAGGAATACCTTAATTTCCCTGAAAGGGTTGTGTTTTGTGTTCAACGGGTGTTTCATCACTGGGCCTCGGGACAGGCTGAGCTATCCTTGATGACTGATGTTATTGATTAATAGAGGAAACAATTTAAAGAATAATGCTATTCTGTTTGATTTTTGCTTTTAGGATGCTTGACCAAAAAATGGCTTGGGACCTTATTTAAGAGTAATGTTTACATTGAAGCTATGAAGCTGCCATTAAAGAGCAGGGGCTTAATCCTTTCTAGCAGCGAATGTGGAGGTCTGAATTTACAATAGATTACATCTGCATTTATAGTCAGCTTTATAGGTGTGTTGGCAATTTTCTGGAGACTCTACGGATGCTAGACACAGAGGCAAAACATCCTGCAGCCCATGAATCAGGAGTACAAAGCTTCTGAAGGAATGAACTAGCCTATCATCTTGAAAGCATTATTTATGAGGTGTTCTGACCATTGGTGTTAAGGATCAACAGAAAATTAGGGAGTATTTCACATAAGGGAGAATTTCTAAACATATCAGATTTAAGTAGCTATCTCTTTAAAGATACACATCTTTCAGTCCTGTATCTCCTGTTGAAATTCAGCCTAGATTTATCATGTCTTTTCCACTGGCCCATGGAAGAAAAGATTGATAGTCTAGTCCAGTTTATAGAGGCCACCAACGCAAATAGCCCCATTTAACAATATTGTAGACAGATTTGGCAGAGAGAGCAGTAGCTGAGTCACCAGGGGTAATCAGGTGTTCTCTGCTTTACCCTGGAAGATCACTATCAGTGTATATCATCAAGACAGTACCAAGGAAGCTTGTGAAGCCTGCCTCTGTCTTCCTCTTCCTTGCTGGTTCCTTGGACATCAGGCTTCCGTCCCGACACCTTTTCTGGGAACTGTGTTTCTACTCCTGTGATTAGATTGAATTGCAGAGATGCTGAGGGAGGAAATGTGTAGCTTGTGCAGGTGTGTTCCAAACTGGCCAGGTTATTCCCCTTAGGATTTTTGTTTACACACCCAGCTACCTACTCTGTTTAGAGAACTAATAATACTTCCAGCATATAGACTGTGCATTTACCTTGAAGATTTCAAAACTGAATTTATTACTTTTCAAAAAAAAGTATGCAACCAGAATATTATTCCTTTATGTTTGTTGTTCAAAGTTACAGCTTTGCCTGGGAAATGTTTTTTAACTCCAGTATTTCACACAAATGGAACAAGAATATCTCTTGTTTCTTTTGATGGCTAAAATGTTCCAGCCATTATATATTTGCCATTTGTTAGAACTAACTTGTACTCTGCACTGTGTAGCAGCAAAATGTCTTTCAGGGCTTGCAGGATCAAAAAGCTGGCCTGACAAAGACAAGACTTCTCAGCCTGGCATGAGAACTGAATATTTTCCTGATCCTCTCTGGTTGCACCTCAGCCAGCTCCCATACCTGGACCTTCGATACTGGCAGAGAAAATACAAGAAGGGGCTGTTAGCAGAGTATCTTTATCCCCCCTTGTACCTTAGCAGCATTCACCTTTGATGTAAGTGGTACTTCATGTATCTGTGAATCCTACTGCCCTCATGATTACTGGTGCTGATCTGTGACTTGCACACCTGTTGTTTGTGGTGCTGCTGGGAGAACAGGAGAAGCTTGGAAGTTGTGTTTTCATAAGGTCACCCCTTGACTCCAGTCCTGGGTACAGCATGAATGTATACTGGACAGCTGACATTGTCACTCAGGTGCACTCTCAAAATGGCTTTTCTTTACCAAATCATGTATTTGTCTAGGGGAAAGCGGGGGGAGGATGCATTGCAGAAAATAATCTGTGTGTTTTATACAGAAATGTATATATGTAGAATTTTATTCAGGATTTTCTGTGGATTTGTATTATCTATTTTTTTTTCCTGCTGCATGTAGTTTTAGATGAGAAATTCTAGCTGATACTGTGTTCAGTAACAGTCACTAATCCCTGTGAATATCAATTTTGGGCTGTCTGTTGATGATAGTACAGAGGTTTTAAGCAAATCCAACCATACCTCAACAGAAATGATTAATGCTAAACCTTCACATCACTGTTTTGTCAGTACTGTAGTCCTGTAAAGTTAGAATTTTAGTCAAACATTCCCTTCACAGCCAAATATGGGTAGCAAGTACAATAGGAGAAATATTCAGTCCCTGAGTTTCTCTTTTGTTATTGCCAGTTTTGTTTTGTTTTAAACAATGAAGTTATTATAATATTATATAAAAGAATTAAGGAAAAGATTTCTTTCTTCTCCAAACCCCAATTTTTTAATATTGTGAATGTGACTTACAGTAGGCACTGGAAATGAAAGGGTTTGTTTTGGTTTGGCTTTGAATTTGGGAAAAGAGTGTTTCTTAACATCACAGAACAGATTCTGAGGACAGTGTTCGCTTGAGGTAATGTGAAAAGCTTTTCAGGTTCCTTTCCAGGAGAAGGAACACCTGCCTTAATGAGAGGAAGGAGTTAAGGGAAGAAGAGAAGCTAAAATTTGCTGGAACAATACTGTGCATTGCGTCTTTGAGTTTGAGGCAGGGAGGGTTTAGAAAAATCGTGACTGTGTGAGATGAGGAGAAAGGTTCCAAAGTGCTAAATGTGATAAAAGCTTCATTCTCTAAAAATAAAAAAAAACAACCAAAAACTTTAAATTATGACAGTAATAGCACATTAAAAATACTATTTTCAAGACAAGACAACAAACTATTTGTGAAATTTATATATCAGTTGATTTCAAAATTTAATTATATTGTCATGGGTCATACTCATTACGAGGAAAACTTCCCATGAATTGCACGAGTTTTTTCTGAGATTTAGGACAAGCATCAAGCTCTTCTTTCTGGTCAGATTATCCCCCTGGTGGATGCAGTAATCTGGTTCTCATGCCGTGGGAGTGGATCCTAATTAGCAATGCTGTTTTTTCCATGTAGAATTGCTGCGTGCAAGCAGGAGCACACGTTGCATCCTCTTCTCACCTGTGAATGGTAGAGAAAAAAATGAGGAATAATTGTAAAACCATTTAAACTCTCTTAGTTTTGTACCATTTGGTTGTATTTCTTCTTCTCCTAGTCATGCATGCATGTATGTATGTGTACTTTCTCTGTCCTGTGTAATGCCGTCAAGGTTATTTTTAAAGACCTGCAGGCATTTTCTGAGTGGTTTTGAACCAGTTCACTATTTACCGGTATATTGCTTTTATAGAGGTCGTCTTTGATGAGTTTTTTGTCATATGTGCCCACTGAAGTTTCGGTGTACTCAAGCATTAGAAAAGCCACTATTTGAGTGTCTTTGTTTTCTTTGTTGAGCTGTTTATTTTGCTTTCTTCCCACACAGTTCCCTGGCCTTGCTCTGACAACTGCTTTTCTGCATGAATTACATTCCTCGGGGCCTCAAGTCTCCTAATTCTTCCAGTCGATTTGATTCCTGCCTGTGTGATTAGTCCTCTGCTCCAACACACAGTTGGTCTTTGCCAAGCAGGCTGCTTGCTAAGTGCCTTTAACATGAAGACCTAACTACATTTTTTAACCTCATTAGTGTGTAGGGCACTGCTTCATTCTAGCTTAATAACATGGTCACTATTGAATCATCACTTGCTCTAAAATAGGTTACAAAAAGGTTACCTAAGTTGTCTGTTATTCTTTTTGTATGGCTGTGCTTTTGCTGGGTAAGTTTCTATCAGCTCATGTCCATTTTTTAGCATGTAAGTTGCTTTTTTGAAAGGAGACCCATAGATTCTGCTGAGGTAGATTTATGATGTTAAGAGATTTTATATTTGTATGCTCAAAAAGAAACTCAGCACATATTTGGAAATAGCAAAACTAAGTAATAAAACCAGTAAGAAAATATGGGTTTGGAACAAAATAGGAAGAAGGCTTGGGGGAAAAATTTCCTACTTGTTTCAGCTCTAGAATTATAAAGGCTTCATCCTCACCAGTTTAAACACAGGCTTTTCACTATAATGCTGGATTTATATCAGTGCAGCCACAGTCTGCATGGCTTCACTTTATCTCATGGGTTCAATTTTTAGCTGAATGTATTGCCACTAAAATTTAGATTTCAGTTGCACTTGTGTATAAACTTGAATGGAAAAGACATTCCTGGGCTTCCAAATGTTGTAAAGGCAACAGAAAAGTTTCCTAAGAAGACTGTATCCCTGGGGAGCTGGTGAAAGAAAGGAGGCAGTGGGTCACATGCGACTTGTGAGGGTGCATTTGTGCAGTTGCATAGCACAGCCACTCAGAGGGTGAGACTTCATGATTAATGGTGTTTATTCTTGACAGAAGCCTCCTTTATTTATCTGCAATACAGTTTAGTGATTTTATCAGTCACCTGAATGAAAAATATTCAGTCATACCAATATTGCAGTGTAAATTGAGTAGAGTCACTTTTTATTATATCTTTCAGCCTTATCATCTGCACAGTAATTTTCTAGCAGGGTTTGATATAGAAAGGCTGGATTTAGCTGTACTTGACACAAAGCCTCTTCAATTTCCTCTAAAAGTTCAGGCTACTCTTAGAAATGTGTATAAAATATATATATAAATATATATATAAAAATATATAACCTTCTTATCCAAGCAATTTCAGTATTTGAAAGAATATAGATAAAATGCGCAAACCTGGATGTGAGAAATGTTGTTCATATGAAAACATCTAATAGCTCTGAAACCACTGGTGAAACGCTCTTTAATGTTTAAGCTTGTGGCTTAGTGCATTCTTTTTGCATGGCTACGTAGTCTGACTTTCTTCTAATCAATCATCATCCAACTCCAATCAGCATACAGGCAGAGCCTATCGTTCATCCTGGGTGTAATTTCAGAGTTGAGGACTATAATGGCCACATACAGCACATTAGTCACTGCGATAACAGCTAGTGGCACTCCTGAGGAAGGGGGAGGATGGGGAAGAAGGGGAATAAAATTCTTCTCATTCTCACAGTGCATTAGTGAAATAGGAGCAAATGTTAAACAAATGTTTATTCAATTAGCTGACTTAACAGCATTAAGTGTGAGAAAGCTTCTGACACTCCTTTGACCCACTTTTTCTGAGAGAGGAGAGGAGCAGCAAGGGAGGCAAGAAAGGGGTACATGAATGCAGTCCAGATTTATATACGTCCACATACTCATAAGATGGTGCCTCTGGTTAAACACTGGAAGAGATGGGAGGCCTAGAGGAGGCTAAAATTTGAATAGCAAATGGGACCACCTCTAGAGCATCGGAAGAGAATTGCAGAGCAGAGAAGTTTGCTGTAGGAATGCAGTTGGTAATTTCGCTGCCTAGTCTGTTATTACTAACAACAGATAATAAGTTGGTTGTAGAGCTTTTAGATTTTCTGGCTGGACTTTGCGCTACAGCATAGTTTGAAGAAGAAATATTGTGTGCAAGTCCGTGGCGATCTTATTCAAATAACACGTTTTGTCCTGTGCATCTGTTTTATATTCATGATGATGATGTCTGCATCAAATGCAACATTAATACATTATCCTCCATATATTAATGTACAAGTCAGTATATTGCATTTACAAGTCAGTAAACTTGGAACCAGCTGAAGACAGGGGAGGGAAAATTTAGCTGCACTGAGTTTGGGGTGTCCTATGAAGGTATAAGGCCAAGTGCCTGGGTAAGGCTCCTTTCTTAGCAGAAGCAAGTGATGGAAATCATATGTTAGCATTACTTTTATTTACTGTTTACATTACTGCAGTGTCCAACAGCTCTGTGCAGGATCGGAGCTCTGCTGAGTGTTGTGCAAATACAATGAGCTCTGCCAGGAAGAGCTCCAAGTCAGACCTCTTTGGCAAATGAACTCTGGTGAGTCAGCTCTGATGGCCTCAGGGTTTACCAGCCCCAGCTGTTTCCTCACCCTGGGGATTATCCCTTCTCCCTCAGCAGGGTTGTGTGCCTTTGCCCCATTTACAGTCTCACAGCTTTGCTCTGGCTTCCTGAAACTGGGCAATGAAGTGGCCAGAGGCAGAGATGTTCTACCTGAGAGGGGCACCAGCAGGGTACTCAGAGGCTTACAAAGCTGCCACAAAATTTTCCGGATAACCTGTGGTAGAAGCCTAGAATGGGCAGGTGGCATTTGCAGGGAGTAGTTACTGTTGTTTACTTTTCTGTATGTTTGCATCCTTTATACAAGCAAAGAAATTGCCAAGTAAATCCATATGATCCTCCCCTAGTCACTGATTTCTTTGCAGAATCCTGAGAAGGATTTGAAGAAAGGAGAGGAAAGGGATGCTGTGTATTGCAAAGGCCAAGTGGACAGTGTTTCAAAGCAGTGCCAGGAGGCAGCAACAGTGGTGAGTGGATGGAAGGAAGAGGAAAAGGAGAGGCAGGTTGTTCTGGGGAGATTACTAGCATGTGAAGAAGAGAGCAAGAAGACTGGACTTGACAAATACTGGGAGACAGTAAATAGTTTTATTTACATTTTTCTTAATGAAGAAAATTAAACAGTGAAAACTGTGTCAGCACACACATTTAAGGGATACATGTTAAGACTCCAAATCAAGACTGTATCACCTGAAGCAGCAGTTGCTGTAGTCAGTACAGGTGTTACTGTGGGCTGAAGGTCACCAGTGTTACAGCTGACCTTATGTAAACAGCATTCTGTTAAATAACAGAATAATATTAATTGCTTTTCATGGCATAAACTATTCTTGAGGAAATCCACAAGCTGATGGTTGGGTTATTTATGAAGTCTTATAAGTAGCAGACAATGTATGTAAAAAACCTGGTCTATGTTCAGGCAGTCTGTCAGTTGAAAAATAGGAATACATCACTGGCTAAGGATTTAGTGCTTGATTAATGTAGTCAATTTTTAACTGTAACTACATAATCTTAACACTTCCCAAAGAAGGAAAGGGCAACCAGAGTAATATTCTTTTCCTGTCGGTCATTGCCTAATTGTCATGCAGATTTCCTGAACCATGAACATCTCTTGTACAGTCATTTGTGTCCTTTTTTTTTTTTTCCTGCAATGTTGGCTTTTAACTTTATGTGAGAGAAACTTTTATTCTAACCCCAAGTGAGATTATTTGTATATTTTGGGAATTTACATACCAGAACCGCACACATTTTGTAAAGCATTGTCATTGCCTTCCTGTGAGAAAATATTCATAACATAGGATCTCTGTATATGAGCATCCCACTGTAGATACTGAACATTTTCCAAGTGCTTTACCACAGTTTTTAAAGATGGGGAAAGAGTGGACCAGGAAGACAACAAACTCATACAAAGTGGACAGCAGATTAATGATAGAAATCAAACCAGAGCCTGTCTACCTTAAACCCTGATCCACTTTCTATGTGAACTACTTAGGCATGGACTCACTCATGATTTATTTGAACACGAATGAAAGGTTGCTACCAAATCAGATTCTGTGACTTACTTCCCTATGCTGACTACAGTTCCAATGTGAATTTTGGAGGAAGAGTGAGCAAATGTTCACCAGGTATTGAAACATGGAAAATTACACAGGAAATCAAAAGGGTTTTTTGTATTAGGACTTCAAAAACATGCTCACATTCTTTTTCTTCATTTCCACCATCAAGAAAATATAGTTAACAGTACTTACTCTTTTGCAGCACTTGAGCTGTTTTATATGAAGTGTGCTCTGACATTTCCATGTATTAAAATAATTTTTTAAATGTCCAAAATTACTTGCTTCGTTTTCCTAAGTCCAAAGTAATATAGCAGCTTTGAGGCAGTGAGTGATTCTAGGGGAATGGAGTGCCTATTTGAAGCTGGAATTTCTGAAAAAAAATTAGGTATTAAAAATTATATTATTGATTTCCTATAGTATGTATTTATAGGTTTGATTGTTTACCAATTCAATGAGAAGTGAAAAGGGAAAAGGACTGTGCATTGCATTTTAAAAATGCTCAGTGCTGGCCTCAATCTCCTTACATTGAAATCTCAGACCTCAACTTTATTAATATAAAAACCTTTTATTAGCCAGTTGTTGGCTTCTGGTGCTGAAGGATCAGTCTGTACAGGCAACCATGGTATTAAATAAACAATAGAAATTTAACATGGGAGGTATTACCAAAGGAATTGAGCCACGTGCTTTAGAATAGGAGTCATCGCATATCAAGAAAGTCCTTGTTTGTTCAACTTCTGGGTTCTACTAGAAATAAGTGTTAATGTTTTGTGGGCAGACATCAGAAAGTTATTACAGAAAAAAAATGAAAAAGATAAAAGTATCATAGGCAGTTTAATAAGTTTAATATTTTTCAGTTCTCCAGGCAGGACTGAATTGAACAGGTATCAGAGAAACAGTGTGGATATCATTGGTATGAGAGTCATGCTATTCAATGCTATCCAGCATTGAATAACACACTGTTAAATGATTAAATATCGAGGTTTGAACTTTGACACATTCATAATATAACAAGATGGATGAAAAGGCAATAATAAATTAGGTTATGTTACAATATTTCATCCCACTTCGTTGACAAGCTTTGTTCTGTGAGATAGATTATTGTTCCATCTGTAACCTCAGCTCAGTGTCATATTTACAATGTTATAGTTAAGGATCACTTGCTGTTTTCAATATAAATGTATTTTTCAACAGATTCATAAAAGAGCCATTTAAAATTTTATCAGGACAAAACTTGGCATTAAGATTTCCAGTCCTGGAGTTATAGTTTCCTTTAAAATCAGAAAGACCTTAAATCACCATTACTTTTTTTTAAAGATAGATTGTGCTTAGACAAGGCTTTTGTCCAAGCACAGCTTAAAGTTATTTGACAGATCTCTAACACCAAACCAACCTCAAAAATAGTAGTCCAGATTTTCCTGTGGTACAGACCTTTGTGGCTGTTCTGAGTGGCTTTACATCTGTTTCCAGAAAACATTGCTATTGAAGAATGCCTGTGACAAGTGTGGGGGTTGCACTACGCCCTGGGGCCTCCTGTAGTTTTCACAGTTGCAGGAGATAGAAGAACAGGGACAATTTGCACTGTATTGGTATTTTGGCATGTATTAAAACAGTTCAAGCACTCCAAAACAAGTAAGTACCCTGAGGCCACTAATTGGCTATAATTGACTCGAGTGGCCTGACCAGAGAGCTCTACCATCATACACCATCCATACATCTCTACACTTCATACATCCAGGAACTCCTTTTTAGCTGAGCTGCCTGACCTGTGTTGTAAGTACTGCCAATTTCTGGTCCTGCTCCTGGCTAATATCAGGATCTGCAAGATAGGAAGCTGCTCTGGATAGAGCCCTCAGAACCATGGTGTAACTTGTCTCTTGACCTTTGTCCCTGTCTTCTGCACAAGACTGGCCCAATCCAGACCTGGTTTGTCACTTTGCCTTGTCTCAGACTGTGGATGGACTGTGTTGGTAGCACCTGGCTCTCGTCACTCAGATCTGTTGGCATGGAGTGCATTGCCCATGTGTGGCCCCTGGCTTGCCTTTTCTTAGGGAGCAGCTGGTTTCTGCTATCCCCAGTGCCCTGAACTGGGTCTCTTTTCCTTCCATCCCCCCCTCCTCAATTCCTAACTCAGTTACATGCATCAATCCACATAAGGTAGTTTCATGGTCTATGGGCTGGTCCTCTAATCCCATCAGTAGAACACTGAGAGGGTGGTTGAAAGGACCCAACAAGCTCTGTGCTGGCTTACCTACCCAGGGACTTTCACATCTAGTCATAGCCAGATAGCAATATTTCACCTCAAGTTAGTTGTTCCATTTGTACCAAAGAAATTCATAGGATCTGAATCTGGGCAATCCAAACTTCCTCTCGGTAAAACTGCCTAATGCTTAAATACAAAAAACAGCCTAAAGTATGTGGTAGGAGTCCCTGTATCTCAGTTTTTTCTGCTGGTGGAAAGAATGTGTGATCCTTTCAAGATAATACTAGGTAATGATCTGTGCCTACAGATCATTTTGAAATATATGTAACTTGCTCATGCTTGCCCCATCAACTCTCAGATTCCCATGATCTTTCTTCCCCAATTAAAAAGGGCTGTATGGGCTGAAAAGGGAATTGCATTTGATTCAGTTTTTGTGGTGTTTAAAATCCAAACCTGCTGCTATTCAGTCTTCTTGTGCAGAGTTAATCTATTGCAGCTGTAAGCAACAAAACAAAATGACACACCATTTTCATGAGTAATAACTGAAATCCTACAGATAACTCACCTGTGGTTCAGCAGTGGTCAGAAAAAAACCATTTTTTAAAAAAGCAGCTTCACACATACTGTGATTTGCTCTGCAACAGATGCTGTTCACAACTGCTGAACTGTTGTGACTATGTAAGTTTTTAAGTCTGTGCAGACACCTCTGCAACAATTCATCAAAATAATGTCACAACTAATAGGAAAAAATACACCTGTTTACCCCTACCCTGACCTCCCTGCCTCAGCACATGTGTGCCAGTCACAAGCTGAGTAGTTGAGATTCCCCAGAGCATCTGAGTTGGGACAGGAAGAAGCTGGCAGGCTGGATTTGGCTGGGGAGTGGGAAGTCCTGTGTTAGATATGGAAGCTGTGTGGCACTCATGATATTTCAGCACCTTAGCAGTGAACAGGAAGGCCTTCTAGACAGAGAGGAGGAGATGCTTTCACAGCTAGCCCTGTTGTCTGTTTCTTCTCATTTATCTTGGGGTTGTAGATATAATCAAGGTTACTGAGAAAATAATAAAAGAATCCTAATGTGGCAGGATGAAAATTAGTGGTGAAACACAGCCATAGGATCTCTTTTACCCACAAACTTGGAGACCTTCAACTATGTCTCAGAAGTGTGATCAGCTTTGTGCAAAATTTGATTTGAGTTTGCAGGGTTTGTAGAAGTAGACACAGAGGTCCTGATTCAGAAAAGAGCATACATCTACTTTGCTTCCTCCCTTAAGTGGTCTGAATATGTTGTATAAGAGAAGAACCCCTGAACAGGAGAAGATGCAGGGCAAGTTCTGCCTTCCTATGGTTTACAGGTGAGGCATAAATTGTCAAGCAGTATCACTGAAAACCTCCTCGCCTCCTCCCCGGCTGAAGCCTCATTGCATCCCATGAAGTAGCCTCAGACCCAAGGCAGAACACCATTCAAGTGGATGCACAGCTAAGTTGCAGGATGTTGGGCTGAGGGGTCCTGAGTTTGAAGGAAGGTCCCCAGCTTCTTTCCCTGCTCATGACAGCAGAGTTGGACCTGAAAAGGTACCTTCCATTCCAAAACATTCTATTATTCTGTATATGTGAAATATAAATTATGGGGATGAACTGCCACCACATCTGTAGATTTGATTTGTTTGTCACTGAATGAGTATCTGCAGAGCCACTCACCTGGGCTGTACTGTTTTCTGTTTACAGGACAAAAGTCATTCTTTATTGGTACACAATGAGATTGCAAAGCAACAGTAAGGATGTTTGGCAGCACCCTTTCTAAAAGCTACATTTTAATTTGAAGGAGGGAGTTAATAGTTGTGAAAGATGTTCACAGTGAAGTGTAATCACGGAGGTTAAGGAAGGATTTATTGGAATAAATCAGGATGACTCAAATTGTGGGACTGAAAGCAGATGAAGAAGGCATGAGGGAAAATTGGTCTCTAAGGAAAGGAGGGTCTGGGAACACAGAGGAGCAAGAGAAGTCCAGACTGAAAGTGAGCACAGAAGTTAGCGGCATGTTAAAATCAGATCCTTGAGAGAAATTAGGAAACATCAGAGTCCAGAGCTGGGAATTCTTTGTGGAATCTGATGACTCCTTATTTCTGCCTCAGATAATACTGTTTATATGCCTGCTGTTGATTGATGTTATCCAGGTGAGTGTCCTTTCCCTAGCATCCTAGCAAAACTGAGGAGCTCAGAAGATGAGAGAGGCAGGGCTGAGGAGGAGAAGAGCAGCTGAGTCCTGGTGTCCTTGAATGGCTCTTGTTGGATCTGGAGGGAGAAGCTGACAGCCTGGCTCTTAATCTTGCTCCTGCAGCAGCATTTGGCTGATGGCCAGCTGGAGAGTGAATCACTGAGGCCGATACAGACTTTCAGCCTTCTTGCATAAGCATTTAAAGAGTTTTCTGTTCAATATGCACCAGATAAGGCCAGGGCCCCAGCCTGCCTGCCTGCTCTTCGTGTTTCTAACTATGAGCTGGGATCACATTTTAAAAGAATCACTTGTAAAATGACATCCAAACTTAGTTTCTGTGATACTTGTATTAAATTTACTGTACTACTGTATTTGCCTCACTGCCAGGATAGGAAATTCACTCTGTAATGTGATACCTAGCTGTAGTACTTTTCCTTCCTATGTCACCATGGTTTTTAAAGCTCTTGCCTACCAAACTTGGCCTCGTAGGGAATCAGGAGACAAAGAATATTTCATGTCTGGTGGGGTTTCATAGTACCAAGATAAAAGATGCACATTCACTGTAAAACACAGGTATTTTAGAACCATGCAGACAAGAAGTTCTCTGAGGAAAGGAGATGTCTGGTTTGCACAGTGATGGAAAGTGGCTTCTGGTTTTGGGATCTCAGTGCTTTTCAAATATGGTGAAGGCATGCTAGTGATTGGCTTAGCTTTACGTAGGTCACTTACTTGGGTGCCAGAGGAGTGACTGCACTGTTGGTACCTGCTGCTAGCACAAAATGCAGCTCTCTAACAGAATTTGGAGCTAGGAGGTATTTTTATACAGGAAGGCTAAACAGGCTTACCTTGCAGAAAGCTGTTGGAGGGCAAGAAACACAAAAAAGGTCAAATAGGGAAGGAAAAAGAGGGAGAAAAACACATCAGGAGAGATCTTCATTCCTCAGATTTTACAAGCCCTCATGGATTTAGTGGCAGGGAAGCTGGCGTCATGTTAGGAACTCATGACTTTGATCACTGTCCCACTCATATGCTAGCATTTCCGAGCTGATGGCAGGGCAGAATTGGCTCCTATGTAAGATTATGTTCTGTTGGCCTTTTAGGTGATGACAACTACCTCCATTGATCATGATACGTGTATGTTAAAGGGAAAAAAAATATGTTTCTTGTTTGATTACTCTTTGTAAGCCAACAGCATCAAAGGAACAGGCTGCCCTCACTGCTCTCACAGCTGCTGCCTGTGTCTGTGCTGTATATATGCTAAATTAATTGGAAAAACAGGGACAAAAAGGCATTTAGTTCGGGTCAGCCAGTTGGACTACAGCAAATGCACGGCAGACTTAATCATTGTCTTCTGCCAAAGAGCAGGTTGGCAAGGGCAGGCACTCCAACCCCTTCTGATGAAATTTGAACTTTTTCCAGTGCCTTTGGAGATGGGATGCTGTGAGAGAAAAGTCTCCGAGCAGAGCCCAGATGCTGTTGTATCAACAGGGTGGGATGATGGGGGGGGGTTATTGCGGGTTATTTACCTTTTGTCAGCTGTGAACTCAGCTTTCAGCCTTGGTTCATCACGCATAGCATGAGAGGGCACCAAGCTTTCTGTCACAAAAATGATGTAGTTAATTAATGGGGTCTTGTTAAAAAGCATTGGTCACTGGCACCATACTATAAACACACAAATGTGGCAATCTTTCTACCTCTGCTACCAAATTTTGGGCATTTTTCATGGGAGGGGACAGCAACCAAAAAAATGCTCCAAAGGACCCATCTGTCTTAATGGCTTACACAGTTTGGGACTCCTCAAGTGATTTCTGTATAAACATGCCATCTTACACTTTCAGAAAGAGTAAGCTGACAAATGAAGGGCATGAGTGCAGTGTTCTCAAAGCTCCTTTTTCAATAGCCACATGATTTTGAAGATGTAAATGATTCTGAATCTGTGTATGTATTCCATATCTCAGTAAGAATGACTATGTAATACAGAGTGCATATTTTGCACTAATTGAAGTGATTTTCTTCTTGGGGAAAGGGTATTTAGGGGTGTAAAGATTAAACCAAATGTAAAATCATGTTAAAATTGGTCAGAGAAATGTTGCTAATAATGGGGACAGAGAAGAATTAATTTCCCATCCTTTATCTTTCCAGGCAGTTGACTTCAGTACATGTGCAACCTAGTTGCTATTCTTCGAGAAACAAGTGTGTTACCTTTATAATTTTATTTTATAATTTTATAATTTTATGTTTCTTTACTGTATAGATAACCTGGCTGGTTTTGTTTTTCTTCCTTTTCTTTCTTCCAGGCCTTCTGCCTTATCTAGTAGCCCAACATACTCAGAGCTTCCATTCCTCAGAATTTCCCCACACCGAAATCCTGCTGCAACATCAGAGTCTCCCTTCAGCACCCCTCACCCTTACATTAACCCCTACATGGACTACATCAGGTCCCTGCACAGCAGCCCATCCCTCTCCATGATCTCGGCAGCCCGTGGACTCAGCCCAACAGACGGTGGGTTAAGACAGGCTTCCTGTTTTCTGTCATTGTAGCAACTTAAGTTATATTAATCTTGTCAACATTTTTCCCCCTTGTTCAAAGCAGCTTCACCAGGTTTGTCAGACATATTCATTATGTCATAAATGTTTCAATACTTCATCAGCTGATGATGGCTCATTTGTACATCTCACAAATGTTGAAACTTCAGGGAGAAGAAAAAAAAAGCTGCTTCATTCAAAATTTATGCTGGAAGGGTGGTGTATGTCTTGTGATATCTTTTGTTTGTGGGGCTGACATGGGGTGTAATTCTGATCTTCCAAAAAATCCATTGTATTTGCACTGAATTGAGTCAGATTCTTTATGAGTGCATGTCAGTGTATAACCATGGAGTTCTTCAGGCACAAAAGGCTTGTTAATTAAAATAGTATTTTTCAATCATATGAAGCATGCAGTGAATAGTTTCATTTAGTCAATAGTTCTGTTAAAGTTATGAATAATTATTTCAGTTTATCCCACCCAACAATATGGCCAAATGCAATGATGCTTACATAGAAGTGGCTGATGATCAAGATTGTCGCTTTTAGTCTGAATGGTGGGCAGTATACTTGAAATTCAATGCTTTAGGTCTTGGTGTGACCATGGCTTTTACTTTCCAGGCTCTTTGGGCTGAAGTGAACTCCTGTGCTTACTCTTGTCATTACTCTAGCACATTTCCTATTCATTTCAGTGGGAATTTTGCCAAAGTGAGCCATCAACAGAGTTGCAAAAAAAGGCTGTCTTGTTAGTAAGGTTTTTCAATAGTGGGTAAGCATAAGCAGTTTGACATTTCAAAATTGTAGCATTTGCTGAAGGGAACTAAAATATAACATACTCAGAATCAACTATGTAGAGAAAGGTAATGAAACTGGTACTTTAGCTACAGGAAAGATCTTCCCAGTGAATTAAGAAACTTACCAGAGTTAAACTGCCTTTAGCTGAATTTGAAAAATGAGCGGTGCACCCTATCCAAACGGATAACTAATTAATCCTCGTTTATAAGAATATATACCTTTACAGTTAATCCATTAGTTATGGGCACATATTCTTATGAGAATAAATTTTAATGACCTATTGTCAGTCAAGGTATATAGCACATAGGGCTTTCCTAGCAGCACTTTGGATGTTGCATGAATTCCTGCTAATTCTACCCTTTTTGTTTTAGCAGAAATATTTAAAAAAAATACTTAGAAGAAAATATTTGAATAGTCAGAAAGGCAAATTTTGACTTCAGGAGCTTTGGAGCTTTAGATACAGGACTAAAATGACAGAGCTATAATGTAATGGCATATATTGGAAAAACTCCTGTGGTGTACATTTGGGCTTTTTCACAGGAGCTAATATGCAGAATTCCTTGCTATCTTCAATATTCTTCAGATCCCATTCTTGCAGAATTTCATTTATGCTTAAGATATGTTGCAGTGGCACACAAAGGAAGGTGTGAAGGAAGCCATCTATCACCACCTATGACTTTAAGCTCTATAAAATCTTGGTCTGAGGTGTACCACACTGAATTCACTTGCAAAGAAGTAGGCATATACCAGTAAGCATATACCAGTAGGCTGGTTCTCTGACCCAGCACTCAACTGACGCTCCAGAAATATCCAGAGATGTCACAGGGAATTTGGTGTCAGATTTTGGCACCTAAATGTAGATGTGTACGGTATAGAAATGTGTGATTTTGCTGTGTTGCTCTGCTGTTGTAGTCCAATGAGTTGTAGGTAGTGAAGTCTCAAGGAACTGTTCAGCTCCCCAAAAAATGGACACTTGGCATGTTAGCAGTTGAGTCTGGAGCTCCACCATAATTATGATGGTGTTTGGTGTCAGTTCAGGTCTGTGAAATACCCTGCCTTAACTCCACCTGCCACCTTGGAAAGACAGTTTTCTCCTGCCAGCCTATGTAAGCTTGGATACTCTCAGGCTTTCGGAAGGCATGAGACACTCAGGTGTGGACAGTACAGCTGAGTACACTCTGTCTTAATGCTCATCTCCTGAGCATCGATTGCAGACTGTATACACAGCCCTAATCTGTCATAAGTAGATGCTAAACTTACTAGTTTAAGCATCTCTCTTCAGGTTTTAAACAAATACATGTTACTTCACACTCCCTGTAGGCTTACAGCTCATCTTTGATCAGTTACCACAAGCCTGATGTTGCACAGCATCCAATGAAAATACAGTAGCTTGATTGAGGCCTTGAAGGTATCTCAATCAAACAGCATGCTGTTGAAAACTGCAAGTTTGTTCCCTGGAATCCATAGTCTGTTTTATGATCAATCAGGTATACAGTGAAATGCCTTTTTCAGATGTGAGTTCCTGGGATCAGAGAATTTGAATCACGGCTTGAGCACTTCTAGAATGCAAATTAAACACTCCTGTGGTTTAAAGGGGTACACGCACTTAATGTACCAATAACAGAATGGACACCATGGCTTAAGTGATATAGCATTTTAACTATGAAAACTTGCAAGCTGTTATTGCTCTTCTGAAAGCCGTGGCAAGATTTCTGTTGCTGCCCTAATTGCTTTAGAACACTTAGATAATTAAATCAGTGTACTATTGGGCTCAGTCTGGCGACTCACAGATCTGGGGATGGCCAGGAGCCAAAACAATCTGGAACATAACTTTGTCACTTCTCCTTAGCCAGCAGATTTGGTGGGTCAGGGGTGGCTGAGGACTTCTCAGAGGATTTGGAGCAGGGGTAAGGATGGAGTTGTTGGTGTGTGTGGAGTACAGTGCTCAAATGAAGCTTAGCTGTGCCTACAGTGCAGAAGCAAATGCCTCTGCTTATAGAAATATGGGAACAAAGCTGAGGCTACCTGGGAATAAACAGGAAAGAATTCAGGGCTGTGGGTCTTTCTGTTTAGCCTTCATTTACCCTTCACGCAATACATCATTTAGTAGGCTAATTTTTTATGTTTGAGGGAGCTCGTAAGGAATAATCTTTTAAGAGTACCAGAGCATTTCTTGGCATAGGGAACATTTAGTAATGCATTTATGTGTTCACTATGTTTTCTGCAGCAGTTCATTTTAAAGTTTGCAGCCAATGTTATTGTTAGTTAACCCAGACACTTATGTCAGAAAGCTCAGGAAGTATTTTCAGTCTGTCTGGAAATATACCATGGTTGCCTACTACTGCAAAACTTTAAAACTTTCAGTGATTCAGTGTGAGTTATGTGTCTTTTAAAATTTGGTCTGAATAATTTCTTTACCATTTGACAGAAAGTGGAATGATTGTATTTAATTGTGAAATCAGTTTGTAATTTAGAAAAATTAGCAGCAACTATTCATTTATTTCAGCTCATTTTTTATGCCTATTCCTGTTTGTCATACTTCTATTTTTCACAACCCTTTCTTATATGTTATATTTAACATTTTAACATAAAAAGCACATTGTTTCATTTTATTTGGTAGTAATAAAGGCAGGTTATACACTTCAGCAATCTGTTGCTGAATAAAATTTTCACCAAATTCCAATCCCTTGTTTATGTTCAAAAGAACATTAAAAGTGTAATTCTTGATTCTTTATTTTTAAGGTTTGCATTTAGGATCTGATTTTCTAATGAAAATATAAATTATCTTTTTAGTAGCTCTGTATTGGTAACAATATTCAAATAATTTCAACCTAAAATTTTGTCTTCCTTCAAGATTCAGCTGCTGAGATTAAAGAAAAATCTCAATAAATGAGCTGGAAGAATATAATCTGGTATACCAGCTTGGGGTGCAGCCCATTAACCTAAGGAACCTAAGTGTTTTAAGCAAGCTTGCATACCATCTTATGGTGACCAGAGTGTAAACTGTTGTGCAAGTGGGACAGAGAGAGACCAGAGAGAAGGGCTGTTCACCTCAGGTTTCATTTCAGGATCAAGGAGAAGGAGCATAGCTTATTTTATGAGTATGTCTTATACAAATTCATGAAGTGGCCCTTTACCGTCAGTAGCATCTGAAGCCTGCTGAGAGGAGATGTTCCTAAAGTGATACCAATTTTTGTATTTGTCCAGGATTTCCTATTAGTTAAAGGCCTGCTTGAAAATTGGAGGGGAACAGGAAGCTCTCATGCTACTTTACATGAGAGAACAGCTAATACAAGTCATTATCAGAGAACCACATCATGATAACCTCACTGATGGGATGCAGAGTCTATTCAGTCAGATGTGGTTTTGACTCTGAAAACAGGTTTGTGTGTCAAGTATATTTATACATGAACTTTGAATGATGCAGTGGTCACATTTATTGACTTCAATCTGTCCTCCTAAAAAACTGACCCTGTGTTGTTCATGGACAGCTAGTATTTGTCCTGGAATCATGCTTTGCCCCTGTTTGCTCCAAAGCATAGACACAGAGGGACAAGGTGAGGGAGAATCTTCTAGTCCCTAAGTAGAGACTCCAGATATCTGAATGCTTATGGAAATTCAGATGCACTGTTACCTTAGAGATGGATTACTTTGGGCCAGGGATGAGGTAAATGTGAATAAAATGCTAGGAAGGTTTTCCTGCTTTTTTATATCACTAAATAAATCATACTTGTTTCCATTGCTGTCAGCCTGTCACTTTTTGAGTCACTTAATAATAAATACAAAAATATGAGATCACCAAGCTCATTAATATTTTATGTCTTACTGTTTCTTTGACTGGTGTCTTTACAGTACCATTGGTTGAAATATATTGACCTGTGGTGGCATACTGCAGATGTTGCATTACATTAAAAAATAAACAAGCTGTTTTAATAGTGAGAGAAACCAGCAATGTGATAAAACTTTCCTTCTTGTTTATCTTATGTCATTAACAGTACTTTTATGTTGTTTTTTTTAGCTCCACATGCTGGCGTCAGTCCAGCTGAATATTACCATCAGATGGCTCTGTTGGCAGGCCAGCGCAGCCCGTATGCAGACATCATTCCTTCAGCTGCCACTGCAGGAGCCGGGGCTCTTCACATGGAATATCTTCATGCCATGGATAGTGAGTGATATTTTCTAGAAATACAGATGGTCCTGCAAAGGGACCTACGTGGGTTGTTGTTGGTCTGACCCAAAAGGCTGCCATCCTGGTAGAGAAGTGGGAGTCAACATAAGCCTCCTCATGAAGCTGGAGGGCCAGAGAATTGATTGCCAAACGCACAAGGGTTATGTCAAGACTAAAAGTAAACTTTGAAAAAAAGTAGGGAGAGAAGCAGGGCTGCTCCTGAAAACAGGTTATAAATTTTATTTCTAGCAGGGCTTGAGTGCTTTTGAAAATGTCCTTTTCTATTTGCAATCAGTTACTCACTTTCATAGTTAGGCTGAGTATTTCCCTGATGAGCTCTCTGTTAACAGAAAGTTTACATCTGTTTTTCTTTTAGGAGAGCATGTCCTGCTAACTTTTCAGAGAGGTTGCACTTACAAGTTCTGTATCATAGACCAATAGACCAGTGACCACTTGTAAAGTGGAGCAGTTTGCTGAATTCTCAAGGATCCCGACTTAGTTTTCCGTAATATTTCCATAATATTAAGAGCCTTCTTTATCCACTCAGCATCTTTCAGTCCTCTAATCTGTCTCTGTTTCTCTGTTGAAGGAGGAAAAGAGAGGAACCCATTGCAAACTGTTTGCTACTGTGCTTTTCAGGATGTACTCTGTTCCTTCTGATGAGGGCATTAAAAAATGGCGGCAAGAAAAGGTGGTGATGTTGACTTTTGCTTGGCAGTACAGATCAATACAATAGTGTTAGACAACACTTGCTTTCTTGTAGAATTTTAAACGTTTTGTTTGCAAGTGATTTCTTCTTCCTGCTGTTGGCTGCACATGACAGTTGGTGATCTCAAGGAGAGTGGGTGTTGGGAGGTTTACCTCTGGAATACATAGGAACATGAGAGAGAGAGAGAGAGAGGGAGAGAGAGACAGAGCGCTAGCCCTGCTGTATATGAAGACATGCCTTGGAGTGTGAAGTACTTGACTCACCACAATAATTTTTATTAGAATCAGGCAAGACAGATAGTTGTGAAACTGTGCAGGAAAGCTTTTTTCATTTTGTTACCTTGCTAATGAAGGATTCTTAAAATTCATTTTCTATTATGAGTCTCACTTACCGGCAGTATGCATAAAGAATTTACAGTAACATACCTTGAGCACACTGCAGAAACACAGTAAACACGCAAGTAGTGCAGACTTAAACCAGAAACTAATGTGCAGACTTCAGTATTTGAAAGCTTATGATACTTCCTGATTTGGATTTTGAGTGGAATAGGGAAAGATGAGGCACACTGCTAAAGCACTGAATGCTTGTTAATAATACCTTGCAGGATGGACATGCTGTTATACATTGTTCAGGTAATGTAAATTTGCTGCTGTGTTCCAGCTGCAAGGACAAATCCCCAGCTTGCATGAATGAGCATGACTTCCTTGAATAGAATCATAGAATCCTAGAGCAGTTGGGGTTGGAAGGGAACTTTAAAGGTCATCACGTAAAACTTTACTTGCAATGAGCAGGGATATTTTAAATTTTCCAGGGTTTTGGTTCCTACTGTGAGAGAGATTCTGAATGCACACAGGTAGCAGTACCAAACCACATTTTTGGATGCAGACTTGATCTAATGGGTTTATTCAGCCTTTAGAAAGGTACATACCCATATATATGCCAGAAAACTTGAGCAAAACAGAAGACATTGCAGTACTCATACAAATACTGGCATTTGCAGAAGGATCTTCATGTGTTAGTAGAGAATGTGTATGCTGTAATCTACACAGAATTGTATATATTGCATCCCAAGAATATCATCACTTCTTACTTACCAGGAAATGTTTTGACTTTTGCCCTTAATTTCAGCCCATTCATAAAAGGTATCTAAACACCATCTTTAATAAGGATATTTGTGTTCACCAGCTCTAGCAAGGATACATTTGAAATGCACACTTTAATTTGTTTTGTGTTTGTTTTTAAAAATTATGATCACACATTTGAGATTAATTATACCAGCAACTTTTCAATTAGGCATTTTTTCAGAGTTAGAGACAAAAACTGCACTATTATGCAAATGGGTTATTTTTAAACAGTAAATAGAGAATTAAATAAGAGTGAATCCTAGTAAGGTCACTCAGCTCACCTTCTGTATTTGATGAGAATGTGTTTAGTCAGGCAATAGTTGCTTTTATCTAAATAGAGTATGAAGTTACCCTTTTACTTTGTAAAAACTAATTAAAACTATCTTAACTTGCATGGGTATACAGTAAATTAATTGTCATTAAGTAGGATTCTGAATGTCCTATCATTCATCATGCTAAAGAAAACCCCTTTCTTCTTTGTCAGATTTTTAGATTAGAAACAAGAACAAAACAATTAGCAGGAACCTGATATTAAGACTTTAAAAAAAATCCCCATGTATGCATTTAATAACAAAGCACAGTGATCAATGTGAAGCAATGCCATTTGTTTGGATCTTTCTTCTTAAGGATTTGTATGGTGATCTTAAAAGTAGTCTTTGCCTTTTCCCAATCTTGTCAAAGGAAGCTGAAGACACATGAGTAGTTTCCCTCATTATCTGCTATCAAATTCTGAGTGAGTTGACTCAACTGACTGAAAGGCTGCTGCTCATTTATCTCACACAACAACCAAATAGATACAAGCAAGACATTGTTCTTCTTTTGTGAAGCAAGTCTGTCTCCTAATTGTGTGCTTATACAACATTTAGCACAGAAATCTCTACCTCATCCTGTACTGCAAATAATAATTCCAACACCAGCATGCACTGAGTTCCAAAGTGTATTACATACAGTATATGCAGTTTGGGGCCTTCTGTTTTGCTCTGTGGTGCTGGAAAACTGATTTCAAATGGGGATTATAAGAGTGGGAAAATTGTTAATCAGAAGTTAAATCTTACCCAAAGAGCAGTAGACTTCTTGAAGCGCTGAACTTTGCTGTCCATGAGCTGTCTAATACATTGCAGAAGAATAAATCCAAGATTATGTGTGCTTAACTGTAATTCTTCATCCTGTAATTCTTCTTCATCCTGTCCTGAGTGGCATGAAAACTGGACCAAAATTTTCTCTGCTGCGATAAAGCTTTTCTACAGTTTTGGTGGCCAGAGACCCTGAGTGAGCTGTGCCATCTTCTTGCTCATTCTAAAAAAGTAAGATTTGTTACCTTTAGATATAGCATCCAAATAGGAGCAGGGTAGATGTGGCGGGTATTGACAGCACCACAGTAGCAGCAACAGAAATTGCTTGTTGTGGCTGGAAAGATATCGAATGCCAAAACTGTCTTTGAGCACTTTAACAATTTTTTAAATCACTGTCTTTTGGGTTGATAGGTGCATTTTTCACTTGGGGAATATGTTCTACTCTCTTAAGTGAGGTTCAGTGGAACACAAGCATGTTCCCTGAGGTTTCAAGATTCCAAATTATTAATATCCTCACTCAGAAGAGGAGGTTTCTCTTTTACAAAGGTGTTTGGTTTTGACCTACTCCTTTTGCATTAGAGACTCTGAGAGTAACCCAGCTGACCTAAAGAGCTTGGGCAGCTGTGGTTCGTTGACCTTGGCTGGATGCCACATGCTCACCAAACTGCTCTATCACTTCCTCTTCTCAGCTGGACCTGGGAGAGAAAATGGATGGAAAACAACATGTAGGTTGAGATAAGGCAGCTTACTCAGGCAAAAGTGAAAGATTGCATGTGCAGAAGCAAAGAGAAAACAAATATTTTTATTCTCTACTTCCCACCAGCAAGCAATGTCAATCCACTTCCCAGGAAGCAGGGCTCCAGCACACGGAGGGGGTGCTCCAGAAGGCAAACATTGTAAATAAGGAATGCTCCCTCACCTCCTCCTTTTCTTAGCCTTTACATCTGTTCTGACATCATATGGTGTGGAATATCCCTTTGGTCAGTTTGAGTCAGCTGGCCTGGTTGTGTCCAGGATCTTGCCCACTTCTGGCCTACTAATGGGGAGGAATGGTGAAAGAGAGTGCTGTGCCAGCACTGCTCATCAGCAGCCAAAACTCCTTTCCAGCTGCCAGTGCAAGGCACAGCACTGTGAGGGCTGCAGTGGGAAAAAAAATTAGCATCATCTCAGCCAAACCCAAACACCAGCCCAAAGAGTTAAGCCAGAGTGAGAAGCTTTGGCCTGGGTTTGGTTTCTGTTTGTCAAGCACAGTTAGAGAATGAGGGTGGAGTATCAAAACCATTCTTCTTCTCTCATACTGATGACAGATTTATCATTTTGAAAACTAAGACAAAATTTATGATAAATTTTCATAAAGTGAAAACAAATTTTTTCCACATCTGTAAACAGAAGGCAGAAGGAAAAGAAAGAAAGAAAAATGGTTTGACTTTAAACCCACCCCCTCAAATGTCCCATGTTCACAACCTTCAATAAAAACTAGTGCCTGAGACATGTTCAAAGAAGTTTGATTTAAAGGAAGGGAATAGAAAAGGTTTGATGAGTTTGATTTAAAGGGATGCAATAAATGATACATGTCTGAAGATTGCCTTATAAATGATTAAGCAATGCTAAAAACTTCAACTCAGAAATCAAATTCATGGGCAAATTTGCTGGATGGCATATTCCATTTTTGAAATTTATGATGGAGATAGATATCTGTTATTTTAGAATTGATCTCCACCTCACAATAAGATCTTTTCTTCTGACACCTGCAGGATTTTTTGTTGGCACACTCAAGTCTTTACTGTCTACTAACGACTTTTTATTTCTATAACATCTACTCCAAAAGGGTGACATTTCTAAGCAAATCTTCACTGTCACCTTCCATTTGCATGCTTTGCCTAAGCTGATGTTTTTTTTATCAGCACTTCCACAGAGGTAAATGTATTTTTAAGGAATCAGTGCTCCTTCATTTTCTGATTTTAAAGCATTATTGAGTAGTGAATGTAATAGTTCAGTGGGAGACCACTGTGAGCAGTTGAATGTCTCAAATTGCTAAATAAATATTGAAGTGTTTGTTTTTTAAAATAAATGCTAGGCAAGGCTGGAAAGTTTGGCTTAATATTCAGAGGCACTGACAAATTGTGAGCTGTTCCTTTTCATAGTAGCATACTAACTGAAACTCATGTTATGCTAAATGAATGGTTAAGCAAATGTCCTGTAACAAGTGGCCAGCTCATGCTTAAGACTTTTTAGGCATGTGAGACCTAATTAAACCACGAAAATATGTCAAACCAGTAATTCTATTCAATTGCATTTTCAGTTTTAAAATTCATGCTCCCTTGAATTGGATTCCTGTCTCCTCTGGTCAGACTCCATAGAGTTCTTGCCTGGCTGAAGCAGAAATGTTCTCTTTTTTCAGGATACTGCTAAATCTCCCTTAGGAGATTGTTCCTGTCCCAGGTAGATGGAGGGGAGTGCTGAATTCTCAGAGCTAGATGGGCCTGGAATAGGTGCTGCCTGGAGGATCAGAGGCAGCCTGAGACTGCTGTATGCATGCTCAAGCCCTGGTGCTGCCCCTAACATCTGTAGGGAGAGTCTTTGTCCATCCCTGGCCACCAATCTGGTGCATCCAGAGCAGACACTGGGGTGCCCTGGCAGCAGCTGGCAGGCAATGCAAAGGTGTAACAAGCAGTGGGCAGACATGCAAGAGCCGTAGCATGACTTAGGCAAGAGGTAAAGGAGACAGGTTCAGTACAGGAAGGAGGAGGAGGAGGAGGAGGAGGAGGAAAGTCTTTGCAGTTTTTGAGAATGTGCAAGGCACTGCAGGGAGTATAATATCTGTACTTAGCTATGCCCTTGTAAAACCATGATAAAGCACTTGAATTGTATCCTCATCTGGGGTAAATTACATTACAAGCACTAACTTCAGATGTATTGTTTTAATTCATTCCAGCTGAACAGTCAGCAGAGAAGAGTTGTGGATGAAAGATGCAAGTGCAAATTACAACTATTTTTGTTTTACCATGACATGGATGTTGAATTTCCTTGTTAGATACATTGCAGTTTCTTCTAGCTGCTGATCTTGGTTGTTTCTTATTTTAGCACAAGTAAAAGATTTCTGCCTTTGAAAGACATGAAGCACAGCACTAATAAAATACCAGACACAGTACAATAGCAAGCTCCTAAAAAGGAGATAAAGCAGATTACATAAAATAGCATGTGGTAGGTTTTACGAATAATTAAATGGCTATACCTAAATTTTAAATGATGAACCAAGAGTTTGAATATTCATTGAAAGATTGGAGCTGTATGGACTAAGGCTTATTCTGGAGACAGAGCAGGAAGGAAAAAAACCCTGTATTACCCAGATGCCAAAGAGGAGAAAGATTATAAATGGAGATCTGACCTCACAGTCACAACAGCAATAAAAGGGCAGCTCTTGATACTGTATTAAAATCTTGGCTAGCATGCACAGAAAGAAGGGAAACCCACTCAGATGTGTAAGAAAGCATACTAATAGATTGTAATCTAGCTCTGATCTAGAGATGAGTCTAATTGGAGTCATTTGGGCTCTTCTCCTGGTTATTGTTAGACATGTAAACCTAAATACTCTGCAAAAAAATGATCCCGGACACAAAGATGTTAGGAAAGGCAGACCTATACTGGATGCTTTTGGCCAACTGTGAATTATTAGCAAGTTACAGAGAATGTCAGGGACTCTAGGAGAAGTAGTTGTAAAGTAGGCATCAAACCCAAGACCTGCATGACCTTGGCTGTCAGGATCATTAGGAGTCAGTCCTTTACTACAGGTTAAAGGGATTTAAAAGGTAGAAGCAGCAGTACTGTTAAAGGAAATTGTTCAGTACGCAGTGGGGAAGCTAATTCTCTCCTTGCTCTCAACCAAGATAGAAAATAATTAAATAAAGGGAATAAATTTAAGGTGATATATCTTCTGTCAGGACTGCAGAGAATTGGGATGATGTGGTGAAATAGATGAGAAGAAGTAGAGAACAGGACATAAAATTTAGAAATGTAATATGTATTTATTTAAGTGGTATCTGTTTGCTTTCACTTTGCTGCTTTGAAAAGTCTTATCTCCAGTTTTAAAGAAATTTAGCAGTTGTAGGTCCCTATACACCCCAACAAAAGAATATCATGGGATCTTGGACAAATTCAAATAAAGCCTAATGTTTCTCATTTTAATGCTCTGAATGTCAATTTGAGTTCTGCTGATAGAGCTGGCCCTTTAGTGTTTTAGTCCTGATTTTTAGTTTTGCATCAAATATCCATCTGGCAGAATTATGGTCAACAAAGGAAAAGCTGCCTTTTCATTTCTATACTGTATTTGATGTGTGTAGGTTGGGCTGTATGTATTAAAGTGTTGTGGGTTTGGGCTTGCTGGTATCCCAGATCTGAACTACTGTCTCATTGCTCATGGTTGAATTAATGATGTGAATGTCTAAGAAGCCATCAGATTCATAAATCACCAGAAATGAGAGGGATAACTCATAAAAGTCTTTTCCTTTTGTTTAGCCATTTATCATTTTGCTTGCACATTAATAAACAGAGCTCCCCTGAGGTAAGCCATAGGAAGAAAGATTTTTCTTCCTAATTTTCCTCAATCGTAGCCAGTAGATCACAAATGAAGAGAGTGGGCTTGTCACAGTGTGCTGGTGTCTCCCTCTACCCATCAGTGATAACAAATAAATCCAATGAAGTACCCTGGTGGATAATTATTTGTGTTTACACAACAGGCGCCAGGTTTCCGAGCCCGAGGCTGTCAGCCAGACCAAGCCGGAAGCGCACCTTGTCCATATCCCCCCTGTCCGATCACAGCTTCGACCTTCAGACCATGATACGGACATCTCCAAACTCCTTGGTCACCATTCTCAATAACTCTCGTAGCAGTTCGTCAGCCAGTGGTTCTTACGGCCACTTGTCTGCAAGTGCAATAAGGTAAGAATTGTATTTTCTGCCTGAACTGCATATTCCCATTTATGTGTCTCACACACACACAGATGTGAACCTATACTCACATCTTTAGGTAACTTGTGGGGTTCTTTTGTGAATATGTGCATTTGCAGTTTCTATAATGTATGCTCATCAGAGCTTAATTTAAAGGATATATTTTGTTTTTCTTGCTCAGAAAGATAACCACAAGGAACTTTTTGGCCTATTATTGTCCGGTGCAGGTAAAATTTAATCTGACCAGCAGGAACAGTGTGTGTTTGTGTGTCTGGGAATCCGTTTTCAGAGAAGAAACTCTAGGACAGGTTTGTGACTTAAGTTACTTAGTTTCTTCTGCCCATAGATATCATGAGAAAATAAAGAAGAGAAACATGGTACTCTTCAATTCAAATGTTTGGCTTTTTTTTTTTTTTTTTTTTGGCACCAAGGAAGTACTGTCATCAGAAATGCTGTGATTTTCTCTTGGCTGCTTCACTTGTGTGTGCAAGAAAACAGTCAGAAGTTGTTGTTCTGGAGGCAGAAGAGCAGAGTAGCAAGTGAAGAGATGGACAGAAGCACAGAAGAGGGAAGAAAATAGGGCACAAAAGAGAGAGAACTAAAGGAATAATGTAAATAGAAAAAAGGGAAGAAAATTAGGAGCTGCGGCAGGAAAAATGGAGATATAACTGCAGAACATTTTTGTATTTGTGGCATGGCTATGTGTTAACTGAGAAAAGCTCATTTGGTATTCTAAAGAAAAATTCTCCCACCTCTCCAAAGTGCCAGTAAATGTTGAGTTTGCATTTATAACTCGTAAAGAGTGCTTCTGGGCCCTGGCTTAATCACAGTTTCCATCTTCAATTTGCAGTGAGGCAAAGGAGCAAATCCCTACAGCAGTTTCCTGAGATGGGACACCCATTTTAGCAAGGCTCAAAAATGCTACAAAGATCATGGATTTGACTCCCTGTATGGGCCATTCACTTAAAAAGTCAGATTTGATGAGTCTCATGGGTCACATCCAACTCAGATTATTCTGTGAAATCTGTGAAATGCTCTGTGATAAAAATGACACATTTACAGCTTCAAAAACAGGCTATGGGGGTTTCAGTCCTGGAGAAGATAGGGCACACAACTGGTGTGTTAGAAACCATGAGCCTGACAAACTCTGAGAGTGACAGCACTGTAAATATTGGTATTAGTATAAGTGCTGTGTTTTCCTTTTTGAGCACTTTTAAATAGTCATGCTTCGTAGCTCTGGCATATTTGACTAACTGTGTAGTATTTCACAGGTACAGAGTCATAGCTCTGCAATACAACTTTGCAGTCAATGGAATCATAGTCCCAGTCATGAAGCTCCTTAATGAGGAATGTGATTTATGTCAATGGCTGGCAGCAGTTGGACCACATCTATCAAATACATGTAACTGTGTGGAGATGCACATCTGCACTGCTAAGATGGGATGGCACTTAAAACTAAACTCCTTTCCCATAGCTTGCAACTTTGGTAAAACAAATAGTGCATGAAAGCTGGCATAGTCTCTACAGTGGAGTAAGTCTTCTCTCCTTTTAGTCTTTCAAAGCAAAGCTGGAGTCAGATGAATAGTTTTGTTGAAGGCAGTTGTGGAACTGGAGGAAGCTGTGGGCAAAGACTGAGTAAAGATGCTAGGGAGCCTTCAAAGTGAGTCTTGTGAGCTGGTGTCACTGAAGAAAGCAGTGCTTGTGTGACTGAACCTGTGGTTGACCAAAGTTTTCAGCCTTTCTTGGTCATACTTCCCAGGAATGCATAATACAAAATTTCATATGATTGTGATTTTTTTTCATAAGTGTTTGTCTATTCAGCACGCAAAGTTGGAAATGTACAGCTCCATTTTTCTCAGTTAAAAGGAAGGAAGGGGAGAACTCTTGTTCCTGCTTTGTAACTCACCTCTGTTGGTGCCCTTTAACTTCTCCCACGTGAACCTGTCTATATAAACCAAAATAAACAGTGATGTAAGGTGTTAAACCCAAACCACATTTCATTGCCTTAATAAATTCCAGGACTAAATGTGAACAAGACTGTCAGTAAAACCTAATTTATTATTCACTGTCTTGCAAATAATGCATTAAGCACAAGAACTGTTGTATTGAATAAAACCATAAGTTCATCCCATTTAATATCCTGTCAGCAACTGTGATCAAAGTACAGAAAAAAAACATTTTCTGGTGTAAAATTCCAGTTTCTGGAAACTTGCAGGTTAACATCATCAGAATTGCTGCAAGAAAATGGTACAATTCAGCAAACCACTAGATGGATTTGCAAGACAGGAAGGATTTCTCCTTTCAATAGTATCAGTAGCATTAACAATACTTAACATTACACAAATCCTTCTACTTCTTGATATTGTTTCCTATCTTTTTTAACTTAGTCCAAATAGTTTACACTTGGCAGCATTTTTCATGGTAAATACCTATCTAATGCTGAATATTTCCAAAAAAACATCAGCAAGGTTATTAATTTATCCAAATGAAGTTAGAGAATAAGAGATTTTTCTGCACAAACTAGAAGAACTATTGCTTACCTTTTTACTGGGATGCTGAACTTTGCCAGGAATGTTGCCCTAGATGATGTAAATGTGATCTTTGCTGTTCTTGAGAAATTGTCCCATTCAGCCAAGTGATAAGCCCTTAAGAAGTTTCTATTAGCATGTGTTAAATAAACTAAGCACTCAGCATGGTCCAGTCCAGGGCCCACAGAGAAAAAGGAGGATCTTTCCCTGCAGCTGCAGCTCTGGTACCTCCTTGGGAAGCCTGTGGAGACTCAGCTGTCTGTCCAGCCATAGCAGTTTTGTGAAACAGAAAGCAGTCTTCAGAGAAGACAGGAGTCAGCCCAGAAACTGTACAGGCTAAGCAAGTTGGCACGAAATGCCTTTCTATAACACAACATAGACTTGCAGCAGAAGAGAGAAAAGGCTGAAAAATACAGCACGTGGAGAATGAAGGTACTGCCCCCTTGTGATTGTGCTCTGATACCATCTTTAACTTCAGGGCTGCACAGTATTTGTAGGGTCCCTGTCTTCTCCAGTGCACAGCCTGAACATACTGGACATACTCTGTGGGTCAGTGAGAGCCACAGGACACTGCCTCACCTGTTCCAGACAGCCTAAAAGAGGAGGGAGCCTTGTACCTCGTTGTTTGCTGCCTGATGCTGGGCAAACTGAACTACTCAAAAGTGACCATCAGGCTCAGTTTGTCTTCTGGAGTCCCAGCCTACCACTCTTAATTCTGCAGAGGAGTCAAATTGTTCACAGCCATGGCTTGAAGATATAGACAGCTGTTTTGAACATTTTTTTAACATGCTGTGTCATGTTAACTAGCCCAGATCTTTTTGCCTGAAACTGGGCAACCACAATGCGTGGCACTTTTTGCCTCCATCTTTCTTTGATTCATGTTCCTGTGCAAAGTGAATCCTTCCCCTTCACCTCAGAGGGAGGTTGAAAGCATTAATGCTTTGTGAAGCAATTAGATTATACAGTGATGAGCACAGTGGAGAAGCTCAGGAGGGTGTCAGTAATTATTTATTCACTGATGGTTTAAATACAAGAGAAGGAAGGCCTATGGGCATTACTCTGGGCACAGAGAAGAAAAATACCAGAGGGCCTCCTGCTGAAGGCTACTGTGTGTCCTGTGGACTGAATAAGTTTAGAATCATGCAGAGGGGAAAAGGGGTGTGCTGTTACATAACTAAAAGCTGATGAGTCAGCACATGAAGATATGGGCAGGTTTACTTCTGGTATGTTTAATTTTATGGGTTCAATGCTCTTTCACACTCATTTTTGTAAAGGTACTGCTTGTGTTAAGAAAGTGTCTCCAGGACCTCAATGGTCTTTGCATTGGCTAAAAAAAGAGGCTGAAAGATTTCATCCTGTGCTTCACACAGCTTTTCAGCATTGGATCCTCTATATGAGCACTATGTGATGCTGAGGATGAAATCAGGTGAAAGGAGCCACATTTTGGTCTCTGTACAAAGCAAAGCACAGAAGAGCTCTGGTCTTTGACATGGATACTACTGTAGTTTGAATAATAAATTCTAGCAGTTTAGCGCAATCCAGAGGGAGCTCAGCTTGGCGGGTGCTTTGCCGTTGTCAGCTGGCAGTGTGGTGCTGTATCCTGACTACTGGCTGAGTACTTGAAAAAGAGATGACACTCCTGCTGACAGCTAATAGTGGATCTCCTTTAGCACACCAGGTAGAGCTTCTACTTTGTGCATTTGAAAACACCTGGTTTAGGTCTCAGCTGGGAGAGATTATGCAGAAAGGAGATGTGTGAAATAGCATCAAATGAGGATAATCCTTCATTTGACATTTACTCATTTGGTTACCTGCCTCTGTCCTGCAGTGCAGCACCCCTGCTATTAATCCTTTGTCAAGACGTACTTAATGTTACGTCTGCTCCCTGTGACAATTATTAGACTTTGCACTTCAGTAGCACTTCTTTTTGAGAGACAGCATGGTTTAGAGTGAGTATAGAGGGGGTAATCACTTTCCATGATATTAAGAGTACTGATTCAAAACCTTTACAAAAGATTAACTGGTCTTTAATAAACATAGGAGGCTGGGACTTCATGTTCTATAAGATTTGAAACTTAGAACCTCTAGTCCCTTGAAATTTAGTCCCTTGGCAATGCTGTGATACCAAAACTACAAAGTCTGTTTTCAGAAAATAATCTGAATTCCCTGTCAGATCCAAGGTGTTTAAGTCAGTAGTTCCACATACTACAAGAGATTTTCTTTTGGTCTAGGCAGATATAACTGTGAATATAACTTAGGCATCTCACAACCTGTGAAAATTCAGTTTCATGTAGGCACAAGAGCCCTTTGGGATCTCCTTGAAGGTTTGAAAGAAACTGAGAAAACTCAGTAGCACTTTTTTTTCCCCCTCATGCACTGCCCTGCTTCTCTGATAGTATCAGAACAATTAACATAGTGTGGATAATTACAGCCAGACCCTGGCTGCTCTATCTCCTGTCACTTTGCTCTGGGTTAATCTGAAGCATCAGGGAATGGTAGCAAGGATAGTTTCACAAAGAGCAGGTTTGTAGGGTGAGCTTAGCAGTGGATTAACATCAGTGAGGAAGACAAGGGTTGTGTTTCTGTAAGCAGGTATTGGATTCTCAGTTATTTCCTCATCTCATATAAGCTCCTTGTATAGAATGTTTGTTGTATAATGAGTCAGTGCATTGTATCTAGAGACGAGTGACTAGGTAATATTTTCTCCAGTTTTCCTTTTCAAACACAGAGAGAAAATCAAGAGAAAAATAGAAATAGAGTTAAGATATCCAAATGAAGTATGAAGTTATCAACAGATAAAAGTGAAAGTACCTTTAGCAGAGAGCCCAACCATCTAATTATATACTCTATTTAAAAAAAAAAAAAAAAAAAAGGAAAGAGTATCCTTTTATCAGATTTAAATTATCCAGTTTTTGAATTTAACAGAAAGTCTCATAGAAGACAGGAAACCCTCATGTTCTCAATTCTCCTTCTTTATTCAATATTTTATATATTCTTATTATGACTTCTCTTATTCATCTCCTTTCTAAAGTTGTTTTCAGTCTGCTCTTTAGAGTTCTTGCATTGTCTTTTCTGCTGATACTGTCTGAAAGTCTCCTTCTACTACATGGAACAATATTACAGGGGATGACCAGCACTTTAAATGGACCATGATTTTTTCTGGTTTTTTTTCTCCAGCCAATTTTTTTAACATGATTTTGCCATAGCTTCATGTTGATCAAATTTTCATTCCTTCGTTGAATTCTGCATTGAGACAAGCAAGTGCTTCTTGTCATTTGTCTCAGTTAATTTAGAACCAGTGTATGAGTAGCTCTGACTCCATTTCAGTATCGATATGCATCTTGCTATCAGTATTGCTCATTCATCTGGCATACTGGGCTCTGAAGATAACCACTTAGCTTTCACCATGCTGCTCAAAATAATTTTGTCACATATGCAGATACAATTTTTTCATTTCTCAACTCCATTCTCAGATTGCTGACAATTGCACTATGAAACAGAAGACCCCATCTGAGAATTTGGATCTAACCTTTACTTAAATTCAACTACTTAATTCTTACCTTTGATTTGTGTTTTAGACTGTAAGTTGAAAGTTTGTATATTTCTTAATTATGTCTGTGTAAAAGGACAAAATCAAATGCTGGTTAATGAAATTGAAAAGGACATGTTTAGCATAGCACAGGTAGAACAAAACATAACAATGTTTTGCAAGAAATTCATTATGATAAGATATGTAGGATAAAGAGTTTGTAAATTATGTCAGCATTATAGGTGTTTTGTTGTTTTATTATCACTCTTATTGGAATCTACCTAAGTTAGAATACAGAGCTGACTTTGACTGAAAGCCTTTCTTACACTAAAAGCTTTCTAATTGATTGCATGCAATATGTTGTAAATGAAGGTTTTGATTCAGTTCAGACTGCATCAAATTCATTCCAAGTGTAACCCCACTGAAACAGATCCTGGTATAACTAGACCTTCACATATGTGCAATATAAGGCTTTATTCTCCATGGTCTTGTACTGTGGTTAATCTAAAGAGGGGAATATAATACTCTATCCTGCAATAATACCTTCATTTCAAGAAGTGTGAATAACAGAGAAGTACCACAAAGTGAATAAAAGTGAAATTCACCAGTATTACAAAAAGTTGCATCTATATCAGGCTCTGTGGACATATAACCATGCAGCTAGCCTCCTGCACAAAGCTCATGCTGATTATAGGAGGGTGACATTCAGGGAGATTGTTTTGGAGGTCACCTACATCTTGCATTAGAAAGTGGTGGATGTTTCTCACCAGAAACATCAGAAACATGAATGGCAAGGTGTCTGCCTTTGGAAAGTGTAAAATCTAAGGAGCTGAGCAACATAAAGAATGCAGACTATGCAGGCATGTATTGTATGCACATTTACCTGTGCAGCTGCACCTATATATAAGTGACATTATGTATACATGACTGTAAATCTGTATGTCACAGATTTTGTAATTAAAAGTCCATTTGAAGCAAGTAGCTCCAGACTGGTTTAGTATTACTCAAAGTGTTTAAAGTCGTTGAACCCACAGCAATATTAGTTCCAGGAAAGTTCTCAAGCTAAGACAAGTGTGCTGGAGTTTAGCACTTCATTTCTTCATTTTCAGACCCCAAAAGCAAGTATTAATTAGCATTTTGAATGTAATAAATTATATCAGTTTTAGAAGCCCAAAAGTGCTTAGCCATGAATTTAATTCAAAATTATGTTTGCTAGAAGTGGCATGAGCTTGCATGGAGGGAGCACAAATAAATTATGCAAGGTACCATTAATACAAAGTCCAGCTAGGACACTAAGGATTCATTCACAGGAATAATCCAGTGAGAAGGACAAAGCTGACAGTGCTGTCTGAGCACATAAGGTTAATCAGTGTGGCCCCATTACTCTCAGTGAAACTATGCCATTTTGCTCTGGATATGGCAATGTATTCATGAAGAAAAATTTCACCTAGCCTAGCAGATAAAACAGAATAGATAATAACGTAAGCTGAAGACAAAGTACAAACTACAGACTCTGTTAATTTTAAACTGATAATAGACAATTAAAAAAAAAAAAAAAAAAGGGGTGCAATGATGTATGTGAATTAAATACAATTGCACAATTATTGTTATTATCTGATGAAAACCGGAAAACCTAGTAAAATACATGCTCTACTTTATTAGATGCAGCTATATCTTTTTACCATTCATTTAGATGACTCATCTCTCAGTTAGTGATTTTAAATGCAATGTGTCAACATTGCAAATGCAGAGGGATATTTGAAACCTAGTCATTTTTTAAATATTTTTACAAAAATATTTTCAAAATTCAAAAAAGGATTTAAAGTCTCATACCTGCATTCAAGATCACATTATGTCTGGTTTCATAGTCAACGTTTGGTATTGTTTTCCCCTGTACTTGAGTAACAATCCATATAAACTACTGATGACTTTTCTGCCTTGTCTACTCAAAGCACAGAGCTGTCAGTTAAAAAATTCAGGGAGAGGAACAGAATTTAAAGCACAATTTTTTATTACTTAAAGTATTACATATATTGTGGGTAAATTGCTCCAAACAGAAGTGCATTTTAAAGTCTCTCTTCCTGTAGTGCTCTTAGGTTTTGGTTTTGTGTCTAAGATACTTAAACTGTAAGAGTTTCACAAATCTCTTCAGGGCTGCAAGGTTGCCAAGTGATTTGTCACACCTGCGTCCTGAGCAATTTGTCAACATTCACTCTTGCAGGTTGTTGCCATGAGGAGAAGTAGAGGACAGAGTTGGAAATTTCTTTTTTACCCTGTCCTGTGTGTTTACAAGGAAGGTACATAATTCCTGTTTCTGCCAACCCAAACATCAGGAGACAGTTTTCTTACATATTGTTACTGGTTGCTTCTTATCTTCTGCTTCCTCATTTAAGGAGAACTCACTGGCTTGTTTTCTTCTACACCTCTGCTGGTGTCTGTCCTGCTGACTCTCCACAGCTTTACACATCTGAGTATGCAGAGCTCCTGGCTGCATCTTATACATATACATTGTTCCATCAAAAGGTCTATATAAACTCCTAAGCACAAAGTCAGCTTGTGCATATCCCCATGGCTCAACTCCTAGCCACTCTTACATATGTCCTGTATTTTGAACTACATGGCACTTTATCATGGGATGAATGATGCTGTTTCTTACATTAGGTTTTATTAAAAAAAAACAAAAAATCTGAGCATGTGAAAAGCAGTATTTGATCACTGTTAACTTATGACTTGTATTATGACTTACTTCAGTTGAGATTACTCTGTCTGTAAGACCCAGGCTTTAGGACAGCACTTAAAGACTTGCTGAAGTCAGTCCCTCTTCAGAAGTATTTAAGAGTTATTAGGGTGCTTTCCTGAACAGTAGCTGGGTCCATTTGTAAAACAGTAAAGATGCTTGTTTGCCTCTTAACAACTTTCATAAACAATTTATAAGGACTTTGAAAATCAAAATTAAAAGCTAGAGGTGAAAAGCTGGACTGGTCTAAGCAAAGGATAAAAACATCATTGAATTCAATGAGTCTAGATATTCTTCCAACATTAGCAGTTTCCTACTAACCCAAATTTCTTGGTTTCCCTTGTCCACGGGCTTTGTGCAACTCTTAAGGGATAAAAAGACAAAATGATGACATCTGTACCTACTTGAGAATGAGTATTATATTTAATATGATAAACATAATGTTCTTTATGAATAAATAAAGGAACACCAAAGAAACCAATTTCTCTTTCTGAAGTTTAAAAATGAAGGAAAAAATTGTTAAAAACATCAGAAATACCCCACTGGGTCAAACTAGAGGTGTTTCTCTAGTCAGTGGGTCTCTGATGGTGCAAATAGGGGATGCTATTTAGGAAGCACATGCACCCCCCTGCTTGCTCATTTTTGTTCTCTTAGTGCTCTCCCAGCATCAATGTTCTTCAGGTTAGCAACCCCAAAGTATACGTTCTTTCTTGTACCCTTCAGTATTTCTTCACGGACCTGCTGTCTTTGGGTTTGTCTAGTCACATGTGAACCTGCTGGCTATGTCTGCAGCTATTGCAAAAGTCCACAAATGCTTTTTTTAAACTCTCTTTCAAGTTGTTCCCCTATGTCTTTCATTTAATGCTCTCTCATTAACATGCTAGGGAAGCTTTTGTCCTAAAATCTTGAAAAGCAGCACCAGAAAAAGCACTCAGATACTTCTGCAAGACTTCCATGCATCAGATCTTGCAGAACTTTGTATTTTGTAACACAAAGAGGGTGCCTTCAGAGTTTTTGGGAAGAAAATTACTGTGATATGGTGAGACAGCCCTTGCAGTATTCACAAAATTGGAATCTCCTCAGCATTTTTTGCCTCCTTAGGCACACCTATGCAATGTGTAGGAAAGAAGAATTTTTTCCTGATTTTAATTCACAGATGTTTTGTGGTAAATTCCACAGCTGTGACTAGAAACTGGACGACCTTGTTAGCAGGACAGCCACAAAGTAGCCACAAAGCCAAAGTTTGGTTTTGATTATAATGTCTGTTTTTCTTCTTCTTGAAGTCAGTTCTTTAAAATTTGATGTGTTCATGTAATTGCAATGTAGTTCACTGCCCTGCATTACCTCCAGTGAAGGGAGTTTGAGACTTTGCAGATGAGGAGAAGAGAGACAGACAGACAGACTGACAGACACAGAAGCCCACAGTATGATAAAATAAATGATAACACTGATGGGCTTTTCTGTCAGTGTATATGAGTTATTGAATATTTAAGCAGAAATATTACATGTTTCTTCTAACCCTTATTCCTCATAAAACTCAACAACTAGAAAGATAACAGGCATGTAATTTTTAGTGGCTATACATGCTTTCATCTTCTTTTTCTTTTCCCCTTAGTTTATAAGTCTGTAACATAAATACAAATGAAATTCCCTCCAGTTGTGTAAATTTTCATATCTCAGTAGGTAGATGGAAGGAAAAGATTCATAGTTCATTTACATTTCTGTGAATTCAAGATTTTTTGGAAGTGATTGTGTTTTGGAAAACATGAACAATTGGGGCAGGAATCTCATGTTTTTCTGGCATCTGGATTTTAGATGTCTTGAGCTCTCCTTGTCTGAAATGCAGCCTCTTAAAACTGTCTTAAAAGAAACATGTCTCAAAATGAGGCCTCTGAACTACTCATTGCTTTTGAAAAAACTGGTTGTTGGTTTTAGTAGTTCCAAAGTCTCAAAATTGCTACTTTCAGGTTTTGTTTACTTCTTTTAGGCATGAATTTCAGGTGGTTCCTGAGTGACACTGCTGCAGATTTATAGGCAGACATGGTTGGAACAACTGGACAAGGAGCTGTCCACCATTCCTGCTGATACTGGCCACCTGGCTAGGAAGCAGTGTGAGCTTGGTAGGGCCAGCAGGAGGGCAAATGGCTGCTGGTCGAGACAGAGGGATCGCATGGGGCTCTGGGCTACAGAGATTCCCCATCCATCCTGTATTCAAGAGTTGCTGAACAAAGTGCAGTGCAAAACTTTTGGAAGAAAAGCAGGAATCCAGGCCTTCCCTTCCCAATAGAGCACACCATGCCAGCAATGTTGAGAGCTTAGATTTTTTTTTTCTTCTTTTTGGCCCTCAGCATAAACTTTATTGTATGGTTTCTGAAAGGCAGAGAAAGACCTACCACCTTCTGTTCTCTTCAGAACCTTCTGATCTGTTCAAATCAGAAAAATCATCCAGGCTGCCCAGTGACAACATCTTGCTTGTGAGTGACATTAAACCCAGCCAGGTCAACTTGCCTTTTGAGGAGCTCTCCAGAAACAGCTGGAGAGGATTATTATTTGAAGGCAGCTATCTGGGCTATTTAAGAAATCACCCTGATGGCTGAACCATTTTCTCCATTCCCGAGTTACTCCCCTTAGCTGTGCTGGCTATTCCTCTGCTCCCTCACAATCACCTTTTCATTTCATTCTGAGATGTTTGAAGTTTGGAGGTAGAGGGAATGAAATTAAGGTTTTCAGGCTCCGTAAGAAAATCCTTGTCCCTTAGACTCAACCATTGCTGATGAGCACCAGGTAAAAGAAAGATACTAGAGAAAAAAGGATTTCTCCTTCCCCTAGCACATCTGTCCACCTGTGTCTTGATGTACCTGCTGCTGGTGTCACTGTTTTTCCAGTAAGACCCTCTAGCTAAGATGATGTCTGTCTCCTCTATTGTACTCGACAATTTTGTCAATGCCTGGCTTAACATCCTCTTTCTGGATACTGTTGTACAGTGTGAAGACAGATGTAGATAACAAAGACATCTCTAGGAGGTAAAATCTATCATTTTGGTGGAGGCCATTTTAATTTATGTAGGGAGGGGAATAGCAAGTATACTTAATGTTTAAGCACTGCACTGCTTGAGTCATACAATTGTGTTTTTACTATGTGGGGTTTGAAGGACATTATAAAAGTTTTTAACCTTTGACTTGTAAAGCTGGATATTGTTGTGCATGGTCAAATGGAAATAAAGGTCTAAAACACCCCAAAACTCAACCTGTATTTCCAAAGGCTGCTATGTGCTTGGACCTGCCAGTGAAATCAGTCCACTTATTTTTTTTCTTTTAAGCTGACTCATCTGAAGGGTGAAAGTATCCTAGGCCTTAAACACTCACAGAGAAATAAAATACCTCATCCAAACTGTTTGTGTGTCCTGTTTGTTGATCTTGGTGAATTTGCCAGCATCTTCAGGATGGTGCTGTCTAGTGTTTGAGTGTATGAGGTGAACCCACAGTGTATGTGTGGAAGCAAAAAACACCAGGAATATAGTAAGAGGCTTTTTTTTCAACCTCATATATGGCAGTGTAATTGTGTGTTTTTTAATGAACAGACCAGAGTAGTTACACTTGGTAATGTTTGTTCACTAAAAAGGAAAAGGGGTGTTAAATCATTATGTTCTTTGATGAATGGCTTGTACACTGAAGAATAAATTGAACAAACTGGCATAGAGCTCAGTGAACATGAAATCAGCTATTAGAAGAAAGCTTGTGAACAAATTCTGAGCCTGATATGCATCTTTTGATTAATGTCCTATTAATCATCCATAGTGGCTACCTTAGCTAAGTCGTGCTGTAATCATTCATGGTTGCTTACAGGAACACTAAGCAGGGACTATAGAGCTTCAATAACTGAATATTATTACTGATTTCTCCCTAACTCTTGCTGTGAACAATTACTGTTTTCACTACATTTATGCCTCCCTTTATTAGAAAGAATACAATGCAGAATGAAAAGAGAGTTCCTCAAAGACCAGTAAAATTCTCCCAGGGTATTCTTAATGATATTCTGTCCTAAATGGGCAAACTATTGTAATGCAGAGTTCTCACCAGGAATAATAGTAATGTAATCACATTGAGGCTGTCTTTTTATGAACTGTAGTCAAACAGACAAAATGTATAGTCATATTAATGAACACAGAATTTCTGTAGAATTATTTCTTGAAATGGTTGAAATTATTTTGGCTTTTTGTATCACTGTATTTTCAGTTAATGCACTTAACAGCAGCAGCAATTAAGACTCCAGACTGTTAATTTGGATAAATTTGACATTAGAAGAAGCCTTGATTCTTGGAAGGTATAATGCCCGCATCCCTCTCCTTTGAGACCAAATGTTTTATAGTCCTGTGTCTTTTTTGAACTCTAATAGTTCAGCGTATTTTTTTTTAATCAATGAATATTCTTTTTCTTTTTTTTTTTCCCCTTTATGATTGGAAGTCATTGGCAAATATTTACAGGAGGATCTCTTACTCCTGTGTGTGAAGATTTAGTTCCACACCATTTATTTCTCAAGTGTGACACAAAGAATGCTTTTGCACTACCCACAAAATAGGTCCTTAGATGGCAGTGTAATTTCCTTCTAAGTCACTGTGGTCTGGGAAATACGGTGAAGTAATGAAGTGATGACAGGTATTAACATGCATAATGGGCTTTAATAGACATTTAATGTTGTTTAACTGGAAGAAGGAGAAGTGCTTTCCCATCGGAATATTTCTACATTGGAAGTCATTGATCACCAATTTCAGAGGGGAAAGGTTAATCCATCAGTTTCTGTAACCAAACGGCACTGATGGAAATTCTTTAGGTGACATTCTGGATGAACTGAGCTTTCCATCTTTGCAAACAAATGAGTGATATGACAAGCATGGTGTTCAGAACACATTTAACCAATTGATTTTCTCTCCTCTTGTAATAAGATCTAGAGACATATGAAAGAGTGTAACATGAGCCAAGATTAAAGGAACTGCTTCGTACACGTGAATGTAGGGGAACTGCATTATCAATAAAAGTACTATAAAGCATGTAGGCACCCATTCTTTTTCTTTATATAAAGTTTGTTATTGCAATAAATAGCTGGTATTGAACTACCTGCCTTTTATTTCAGTTTTTCTGAATTTTATTTCAGTCAGCTTTCTGTGGTTTTTGATAGAGGTTAGGAAAAAATGTTTGTTTTGTTATGGTATCATTTTTGTATTCAAAAGTAAATCCAGGGTACCTCTGGATTTAAAATCAAGATTTATCACCCTTTGGGGCACGAAGAAGGATATGAGGGGGAGGGGGAAATCTCGCTTCAAGTAATGTAAAGATATCAAATATATTTTAAAGTTTTAATCTGTATGGTTCCTTACCGTAATGATCCTCATCTTTTTCCTCCCTCTCCTTCCTTTTTCTCCCAAATTCAGCCCTGCTCTGAGTTTCACATACCCTCCTACACCAGTATCCCTCCAGCAAATGCATCAGCAAATTATAAGTCGTCAGCAAACCCTAGGTTCAGCCTTTGGACACAGCCCCCCACTCATCCATCCTGCTCCAACCTTTCCTACCCAGAGACCTATCCCGGGCATCCCCAGTGTCCTGAACCCTGTCCAGGTCAGCTCTGGGCCTTCTGAGTCCACACAGGTGAGAGACAACAAAAGAAACCTTTACACCCCATTAATTTAAAAATTAAATAAATGGCATTGTCTCGATGGCAATTAATCACCACTGTCACTGAGACCCTTCGATAACAGTTTTCTTGTAGCTCTAGTGCTTGCAGTCACTTTATTATGAATCACAGGAGTGTTGGTGCAGTTCCTGATTGGCAGTGTGCTTTTTAGTCCTCATAAATATTCCAGTATACTGCAGTAACTTCTCGTTCCATACTGCCTCTCCTTGATCTTCTACGGGAACTTCATAGAGGTGGGGAGTAAGAAAAGGGGCAAAAAGGGGCAAAAAAACCACCAATGTTTTAAAGATTAGCAGCTAAATCAGGCTGACACTAGAATATACAAAGTCATATTCTGCCCTCCTTGGACAGCTGTGAGTAACCTGGAGCAAGTAATTCTGTGAGCAAGAGAGTAACTAAAAAGCAGTGAAGATGATTGAAGTTTTTTACCCTGATTTTTACAAAATTGGACTTACTGACTCTGAATTAATCATTTCAGTAAGGTGTATTCTCGAAAGCTGGGAACAAGCAGCAGTGAATCAGGCCCCTAATGTGTAGTTTATCACAGTTCGTGATTTGCCTGTTATTAACTAGTGCTGTTTGTTTCTAGATGACCTGGGAGAGGTTATTTATCAGTCTGGAAGCTGTTTATCTCCTGACTAGCTTTTACAAATGTAGGAGAAGGACATACTGATGTAGAAAACATATTGATTTTTTGTGGGGTCCCTGCAAGTTCAGATATCTGTAAAAGATCTCTGGATTCCTACAAGATCCATTTGCAGGTGTACATAATGGTGTTTAGTCAAGCACAACAAGAGAAAAACAAGATTCTGGCCTGTTTATGTCAGCTATTTTGCTATTAACATGTGAGGATCCAGGACTTTATCTAGGATTTTTTTGTCCCAGTCTCACACTAGTGTTCAGTTCTTCTTCCTATCCACCCATTATAATGGGAACCACAGTGAATGGGGAACATAGCGAAGAAGCTGAGCTCTTGTGTGCAGATATTAAGTGCAAAACCTTTCCTTAAGAGTGAAAAAATAAATGTTTCTTTTGTGTTTATTTGAGCATGCAGTGATTTTCCTTCTCAAAGCTGCCTTTCCAAAGTTGTCATTATGTGGAAAATCAAGTTCTTCCTACCTCTAACTGCTCTGACAAAACCATCATTTGTTTGTAGCAAGCAATTACATCAAATGCGCCCCTTTCCGCTCCCCTTTCCACTCCCTCCCTGCTCTGCTACAAGGCTGAGCAATGCAGCTCTTCCATGAGTTAATGCTATGTAATTGAAGAACAATGTAACTGCAAATCCAATATAATTAACGTGAAGCTTCTCCATACAAAGTTGCTGAGCTGATGTTGCATATTTTGTTTGGAGACACATATTTATCACAGTCTAATTTTGTCTTCTTCTGGGGGAAAAACAAACCCCACCTGCCTGCAGCAGAATAAACCCACGAGTGAATCTGCAGTGAGCAGCACAGGAGACCCCATGCACAACAAGCGCTCCAAGATAAAGCCGGACGAGGAGCTGCCCAGCCCGGGAGCAGGAAGCATGCAGGTATGGCAGCCAGGCTCCAGCCATGAGCCTTCCCCCTTGCTGCTGGAGGGAGAATGCACCTTTCCTGTGGCACACACCTTTTCAGGCTCCCTGCATTGGTGTGCACGCACAGGCAGCCTCCGCCCGTGGCCAGGTTGAATGGGAGCCGCTCCTGGGCTGCAGGGTCTGTGGCAGGATGAGGGCGGAGAGGAAGGAGGCTGATGGAGAGGCGCTTCTGACCAGTCAGAGCACGCTCAACGCTCTGTTTGCCACAGAAAAGTGAACAAGAGACTTTATTCAGGTCTTTATTAAAGACATGTTTTCTGTTCAGCAAAAATACTTAAGGCCACCTTGACTTTTGCTGGGTCTTAGCACTGTTCTGCACTGAGGCCCCAGTGTCAGGCTCCAGTCTCGTTTGCTGCGCTTTCTATACCAGTTAATGCCACTGGTTTTAGTAGAGTGACTCTTGATTTACAGTGACTCAGGGAAGATGAGAATCAGAGCCTCAGTCTTGTGTGTGAATCCATGAAAACAAAGCAGAGGTCTGCCTAAATCCTTCAGCAGGATTGAAATGGAAAAATAGCAGGAGTGCATAATCTGAACCAAATGTTTTCACTAGCATCTGACTCTTACCCTCAGCAAATAACAAGCTGGGGAGAATGTGGCACCTGATGAACTAGAGATGGGAAATCTAACCCCAAAATTAAATACTTTCTTCCCCTGCTCACCCCTTTTATGCACTTTAAGGACAATAACAAGTAACTCAAAAATTACCAGTCTGCTATTGAAAGGGTTTTAGCATGCAAACCTGTTACTGTTTTAATAATGGAAACACACTGGATTACTGGTGATCCAATTTCTGTCCAACTCTAGTACTAAAATAAAAGTCCAATTAATTCAACTATATTGAATAGTGCCTTTCACATTAGTGGTGTCACTGAATCATGAAAGCCAGGTGCATGAATAGCAAGCTGCTTAAATAAAGTGTGAGGGGAGCCAAACTATTATGATTTATTTTTAATGGAAATTTAATGGGAACAAAGAATTTATTTTACATGTATAGTTTGCAAATGGCTTCTGGCTTATCAGGCCTGTTTTGGGCTTCTGTATTTTGTAGAATGGAGTAGCACAGTGAAGTGAGAGTAAAAATAATCCTCCCTCCCCCGCCTTCTCCACATACACACCTCCCCATCATCTTTCTTTTAATGCTGAAGTAATTCACTTTTCTTCCTCCTCAGTTCCAGAACTTCCTCTCTCTTCTTCTCACCCCTGTTTTTTTCCTCTCTCCAGGAACAGCCAGAAGGAATGACCTTGGTAAAAGAGGAAGGGGACAAAGATGAAAGCAAACAGGAGCCTGAAGTGGTCTATGAGACAAACTGCCACTGGGAAGGCTGTTCCCGGGAGTTTGACACGCAGGAACAGCTAGTGCATGTAAGTTAATGGTATTCAGGAACTAGGTTTTAAAACTGTGTGACCTTTTTCATGGGGGTCAGGTTCTCTGACCCTATGCTGAGTCAAGTTTCTTAGCTAACAGAGCTGCAAACTGGAGAGGGGTTTATGAGTTTCTGAGAATAAAGAAAACTCGAAGCCACAGTGCTTGACCTGTTCAGTCAGCTAAAGCTTAGTGTAAAATTCAATAAAGTCTTCCACAGAGATTGTAATGGCTCTGATCCTGTAAGCCAGCAAACGCTATTTTGAGTTAGAGACTTTGATAGTTATTGAGTAATAGTAAGCTGGACATGAATGATTATTAACCTTTAGTCAAGTTTGATTTTTTTCTCCCCAAAGGGGCTGTAACAGTAGAAATGGGTGAGGGGAATTTTCTTCCCTTCCCTGAGAGAGGTTTTGCTATCAATTTACTGTTGTGTGTAAACTGAAAGGGATTATTTGGCTAAATACATGGGGACTGAGTTACTTCAGTCATTTTAGCGAAAGCAAACTATAATCTTTTCTGTGGTACACCAAATATTAATTCTATCTTCCTTGGTTTTTATTTCTCTCTGCCACCTCTCAAATAAACAATTTGTGCTGTTTGGTAATATTGGAAGATAGAAAGTGAGCAATCAAAATTCAGAATACAACCTGACAAATACAATCCCCTGCAATTCTAACCTACTTAACTAGCAGCACCTATCTTATTTACTGGCATCATAGAACATATTGAATACTCTGAAAAAAAAATTGAATTCCTAGTACAGAATAGAAAACATCTTCAGCAAATGAGCAGTGTGACAGAATTGTATTTAGTATAGAAAACTGCTTACTACTTTACTGGAGATTATGCAAAGTCTATTGCAGAATGTGGCTAGTACATCTGAAAGAGCTAATTGAAAAATCCACTTTTTCACCCCACATGTATTTCACTGCACCATGTATTTCCAAACACTATGCCAAATGATAAACTTATCCTGCAAAGATGACTTTAGTAAAGCAATTTCAGCTTTCACTTGCTGGAATGTGAGAAACTCTTGGTGTTGCAGTTATTCATCAAGATGTATTTTCAGGTTCTTGTTATTATTAAATAGTAGCAGCAGTAACAACAATAATGATAAATTAAAGACAATCAACAACTAAAATAATATCCAAAATGTGACATTTTTCCAAGAATCCTTTTAGACACATAAATCCCTAGCAATGAAATAGACGAATTCACAATTCCTCAAATTGAAATGTGAGGAAAAACTGCTTTGGTGTCACAGTACCTTCTGGGAAGAAATGCCATACAAATGGCTTCTGCAAGTAGTTTGACACATTTCAATTGGAAGATCAAATGTTCGTCTTTGAATTGATTTTGTGCAAACGAACCAAATTGCATCATAGGGGGCTCTGCATAGGCATAGTCTTTATATCTGATAGCAATTGTAAGGCTGAAGCTTTATGATATCTGGCAAACCCTTCAGTATTCAGAAATTATCCAAGCGATGATGATAAATAATATACACAAAAATATATGAAATCAAAGAATAAAGGTACCTTTGGCAGTAAAAAAAGAAAAATTATTTTTTTATGTTCCAGGTGTAGAATTTAATGGAAGTCCACTGATCACGTTAGCTAATAGCTTGTGTTTTGTATTTTAAAGTGAATTAAATTTACAGGGTGGTAGTTTAGCTCTTCTGGTGTTTAATGTTAATTTGTTGATTTTGGTGGGATTTTCATAGCAACTCTGCCTGCATTTTAATGGTCAACAGCAAGTCTGAAAAAACTGTATTTCTTATGCTTCTGAACAATGACAACATCTGAAACGAGTTTCTCTGGACATAGAAAAGGAATATAAAAATTTTTTTAATGACAAGGAGTTCTTTTTGGCAGGGCTCAGGATTCAGGTGTGTTATGATGGTGTTTAGGATTACAAGGTACAAGACTTGACTCCATACCCTGAAGACAATAAATTCATCATGGCAACCATCACATTTAAGTAGCACAAATCATGCTCTAAGAGTCAGCGGGATTCAGTGATGGGGCCATGGTTTGTGATTTCTTTTGCTGCTCTGGCAGAGCCCTGCTGTGGGGACTCAAGCAAGTTATTTCTGCCCAGAATTGCAAAGGGCTTTAGACATCTAACTCTGTTTGAAAGCCTGGCCACTCACCCCAGTCTGTCTTTTGCACATTTTGTCTGCCCTTGATTGCCACAGCCTTCTGATGTACATTTGCAGCAGCTAGGGAAATGAGGTCTGGTCTCAGTGGGGCTTCATGGGAGGGCAGCCCTGGTTTCGCTCAGGTGCATCACTCAGACAGAAAGTGTTCCATCCCTGAGCATTAGGTCCTTGAAAATCTCAGTTGAAAAAGTGGTGTGCCTCATGTATGCCTCCTATCCAAATAGTGTGGGTAAATCCAAGTAGGTATGAATTGCTGTAGCTGCTGTGCTAAAAGCAGTGTCAGCACAGTTCTGAGTGCTGTGTGTGTGGCGTGTGCAGGCGTGTGCCCGAACCGGGCTCAGGCACGGTGTAAGTCTCAGGGCCTGTGCACACACTTGGCTCCACAGCCCTGGCACTCTGGGAGCAGCTGGAGGCCTCTCCAAGCCCCAAGCCTCACGATGCCAGCCGCTGCTCAAACACTGGACAAGGAGTGCATCTGACATGGGCATGAGACCCTTTCACCCTGTGGCTCTGGGGCCTCATACATTGGGCTGCTCGTGCTATCAGGAGCTACCTGATCTGGCAGCAGAGTTCTGCTACCATACCTCTCCTGGCTCCTGGCCCATGCTCCTGCTCTCCTGGTGATCCCCAACCCATTGGCAGACTCAGCAGAGCCTGCGCTGCTCCAGCTGACCTTGAAGAGCTTGAATGTTTGGAAGAAAGATGCTAGACAGGATGTTAAAACTATAGATAACCATCTGGTTTTGTTGCTTCTGCTGTGGGGTAGTAATCACTGAGATAGGGGCAACTTACATAGATAAAGGTAATAAAAGCTTAAATTGCCCTAGCAAGAGTCATCCAATAACATCTGCCATCTTTCTGTATGGTTGTAACCATGCATAATAGCAAGAGATCAGACGCAGAATGTCCAGTGGCACAGGACAGACTGTTATCCAAGCCTTGCTTCCCAAGGCACTGAAATTTTAGAGGAACTATGGTGGTGTTAAGGTAAGAGATGGAAGTATATTTCTAGTTGTTTGTTTTGGTTTGTTTTGTTTCCTGAAGGGTTAGGTAACTCCACGTGAATGCTAGTCATGCCAGGTTGAGTAGAGCTTCGAGAAGCTTTTCCACAATACATAGTGCGCACAATTCATGGTATAGATGTCACTACTCCCACTGTATATAGGGTGCACATATGCATGTGTTTTGAAAAAGGTAAATATGAGTTTGTGTATATTCAGGTCTTTCTGTCATATACATATAGCTTTGTAATTTCTTGGGGAATTTTGAGACCTGATTTACTTCGAAATCAACTGTAGTTGAATCAGCATTACAAAGTGATGTGTTACAAAGCACATATGAAATGGTAAATGCAAACAAAATCTGTGTCTAGATATGTGCTATAGCTTCACAGCAAAAATTGCAATGTTATGCACAGTAGTCAGCATTTGATGTAATTTTATGCATTTCTGTAGCAAAGTCCTGCAATTATTAGTATAAAATGTGGGTGCCACTGAAAGCGTTCTTCAGTCCCAATGTTTTCTGACTGAATTTATGAGCAGAACCTGAGCTGCTATGAATAAATAACTGAAAAGCTGCCTAAAAGAATCATTATTGACCCACCCAGAAGGGTCTGACATTGAAATTATTTTGGCACGAGTACTCTTATTTTCAAGTGATGTGAGCCACCTAGAATTCAGCATGGTTAAATTTTCATGATGTGTGCACCAAAAGGCAAGGTGTTAAACCATCAGACGCTCTGCCTTATTTATAACACCTATCCATCCTTCCTCTCCCCCCCTTCTTCTCTTACAGTTAATAGAAAGATTCATGATTCTTCATGGTTGTCTATCTAGCGTCTGACAGTACCGACTGCACTGCTAAAGCAAGTCACTATCTATAATTGATATCCTTCTATGGAATAGGGTACTGGCTGCAATTGAAGGGTTTTGCTGAAAGCTCTTAAATCCTGACAAGTTCTGCCCTTGTTCTGGTTGTTGCTGAGCTGCACTGCTGAGATCCCAGGGTTATTTGAAGTTGATGCAAAAGGGGCGCGTGTGTTGCACATTAGCAAGACACAAAGTTGGCAAGGCACGCTAGGGCTGCCACTGCATTCTCCTGCCAGGTAGTCTTATTTACAGTGCATTGCACTTCTGAAAAGGCTGGATACATTAATGTTTGAAATGTCTATTATAGGTTTCTTTCTTTCCCTTTTTTCTTCTCCTCAAAAAATTAAAAAATGATCTTATTTATTTTAAAGCCTCAGTTTGCTGCTGGGGTCTTTATCATTCAGCTGTTTAATTAATTTCTCTGCCCAGCGACATATTATAATTGGGCTTAGCTGAGCTCAAGTTTGTTTTAAATATGTGAGTGCCTAGAAGCTAATAAGATATTGTATATATTTATAAATCTGCTTTTTGTTGCAGTTTGTCCCTTTTTTTCCCCCAGAAATCAGTTAAGAATAAAACATTGCAAAAGGGTTAGACGCTAAAGATAAAAGTTTATTTAAGAAAATTATCCTTCAAGGAAATGACTGAATTTATTGTTAAATATTAATACAATGGCAATCAGAAAAATGCAGTGCTGCCTATTTCTCATCCCCCTTGCTGCGTAGCCTTGATGATAATTATTTTTTATTCAAAAACATGCTTGAAGAACTGTAGAGCTGTTTTTTTGTTAGTGTTTTCTCCTGAACTGTACAGCAATAAAATTCTTTCATTGTTGTTACATTTGATTAGATGATATCAAAAAGCCCTAAACGATCAACAATGGCTGACATTCAGGATTCCGTTTGCTGAGGTCTTCCTGCCTATTTGCAAAGCCCTGGTGTCTGGAGCACTCCCCTGGCAATCCATGGGGATTGTACTGATCCACATGGTTCCCTTGTTGCACCAGAGAGCAGCTTCTTGTGTTTTTCAGATACCTATATGTTCCTAAGGCATCACAGTTCACTGAAGGTTCCCAAAAGAACCATTACATGCAGTTCTGAGGTGGGAGTTTCGTAATGTTCCTGCTCTCTGTTCCTACAGAAAACAGTGAGTTCAACTCTGACTGACAGAATTTGGCCAGCAATCCATGGAGACCTACATAAACCCCAAACTGTGCCCACATCCAAGGCACAGGATGCTTAGGTTTTACATCATCTGTGAGGTGCCTGAATCAATCCTGTGCACCACAAAACACTTAAGAACATGAGGAGATGGGGAACACACCACTCTGAAGGATTAGCCCTCTTTACAATGGCTGATTTTGGATGCCCAGAAATAAGGATACTCAAAGTCAATAGATTTGAAAGTCTCACTTTGTTACTTGTTGCTGCCTGAGATGGTTACGGAGCGGCGAGAGGAGACAGCAACATGGCAACTCTCTTACTTGATGCAAGAAAGAGTGCAGTTTATTGAAGAAAGCTGTGGCTTTTTATAATACAGTTCGTGCAAAACAAAATACAGATAGTTCATTGGAGAGGCAGAGAGACACCTCTGCTCTCTGGTTCTCCCATAGATCCAGCAGGTGTGCTATCTATGTTATGATTCTTTCTCTTATGTTTACAGTACAGACAGAGGCCCTAGCATGGGAAAGGTTTCAGCTTGGCCTGAGAAAGTTTCACAGCCTGAGAAAGGAACTCAGACCCTGTGAGAAAAGGCTTAGGCCTTTACAATTTTCAGCCTGTGGCTTCACTGAAGCCCACAAGTCCCCCTTTTAGTTTTAAAGAAAAAAGAGAAGTGTTTGTAATCCTTTACAGGATCCTTTTGCAAAGGGGAACAAACACCACTCAGGAGATATGTGGATACCTGGAGTGCCTAGGGAAATCTTCAAGCTTGGTGCTTTTTCTCTGCAAAGCTTACTTTTAATACAATAACAAAACCCATCACCATTCACCCGACTTATCAAACAGTGAAAAATCAACCACTAAGTGATTATTCTAATATAACAATGAAAACTATATTGACAGTTCCAACATGAACAGATAAATGTCCATTCCCTGCTTGTAGAGGGATGATCTGCTCAGTGTTTTCATCTGGTTGGTGTTTGGTGAGCTGGTCAGCAAGTGAAGGCTGAGCTGTGATCACACTGTGCCCCTGGTGCAGGTCAGGGTGGACACCTTGCAGGTCAGCAGGAAGGACCTAGGCGTGTCTCATCTGAAGCCTGAAATGAGGCAAAGGTGATTCATAATAACACGATACTTTCTTTCTCTTTTTCCAATCTCGCTGTTCTATCATGGAGACAGCATCAGGCACAGGAAAACTCTGAATCTCTCTGATTTGAGTATCAGAGACATCTGCCCCAGCCTTCCCTCCTTCCTTGACCACTGCAGGAATGAAACCAGCCTCTGCTGCTCCCCCCTCTAAAGTAAAGACAAAGCTGTCGTTGCTGTCAGCACAGGGTGGAAGCGGCGAAGCGGCTGGAAATGCTGGTGGGAGGGGCCCGTTCATGACCGGCCAGGCGGGCAGAGCTCCTCTGCCTGATGAGGGCAGCCCTGGGGTCGGCACTGCTCCCGGACGAACGAACGGGGAGGCTGAGGGGAAAAGAGAAGAGGGCGGCCCTGCCTCTGCCGGAGCAGAGAAGGGCAGCCGAGACCCTGCCGGGGCAGGCAGGCCGAGCTCCGACATCGGAGAGGAGGGAGGAGCCGGCACCCCCTCCTTCTCTGGAGTGGCCGGTGCCGACAGCTCCCTCTCTGCAGGCGGGTCAGGGTCAGCCGGCATCTCGGATGGAGGGGCCAGCACGACCCCCACCTTTGCAGGGGGTGGCACTGGCCCAGCAGCAGGCAGATCAAGTGATGGCCCCGGCACGGTGGGGGGGCAGGCTGATGGCACCTCTTTGTCAGGAGCGAGCAGCGTCCCCAGAGCGGGGGGCTGCCCCCCTCAGGCAGTGCGGGCTGCACGGGGGGGCGGCTCCCAGCCGGCGGCTGCTGCGAGCCGTCAGTGCCCGGCACTGTTAAGGTGGTGTGGCCAGGATAGCAAACAGATTCTTCCTCGCTCTGTTCTGAGCCTGCTTCGCTCCGCTCAAAACCCGTCTCATCTTCCAAAAAACTTCGATTAATTGTCCCCCAGGTGAGCATTAGAGGGCCAGCTGCGACATCCCCGTTCCGGAGGGCTGTCCACAGAAGGTCCCCTAATTCTTCCCATTTGTCCATAGAAAAAACTTCTCCTGCGTCTTCTGAAAAACCATGCTCTCTCGCCCAAGTTAACAAGGCAATCAAATCAGTTTCCTCTCGTTTAGATAAATGAATCCCCATTACTCGGAATTTCCCACCTAGCTGCTATGCTGGGAGGGGTGGAGGGGAAAAAAGAGTACCTCTCTCAACAGGGAAGAAGGCTCGCAGAGGTGCTCGCAGTTCCCGCTGTCAGGGGTTGCGGTGTGCCGATGAGAGATGGCACGGCTCCGCTCCGGGCCGGGCCGCTCCGCTCCGCTCCGCACCGCAGGACGCTGGGGCTCCGCGCCGCTCCGCACGGCTCCGTGCTCTCTCGGTGGGAGAGCAGGAAAAACCGACGACTTTTCGCGGATTTTTTCGCAATGTCCCAGATGGCTCTCTGACTCGGCCGTCTCCTGGCTCGGTCTTGGCCCCAGGTTCGCAGTCCTGGTTTCCCGGGGTTCCGCCTGGTATGCCGGCTGTCCGCTCCGAGTTTTTTTTTCGGTGCTGTTCGTCGGTCAGAGATCGCTGAAAGCAATCCCAATCCGCTGGAGTGACGATCTCGGCTGACACCCCCAAATGTCGTTTTCTCGGTGGGAGCTCCCAAATGTTGTTATCTCAGTGGGACCTCCAAATGTTGCTGCCTGAGATGGTTACGGAGCGGCGAGAGGAGACAGCAACATGGCAACTCTCTTACTTGATGCAAGAAAGAGTGCAGTTTATTGAAGAAAGCTGTGGCTTTTTATAATACAGTTCGTGCAAAACAAAATACAGATAGTTCATTGGAGAGGCAGAGAGACACCTCTGCTCTCTGGTTCTCCCATAGATCCAGCAGGTGTGCTATCTATGTTATGATTCTTTCTCTTATGTTTACAGTACAGACAGAGGCCCTAGCATGGGAAAGGTTTCAGCTTGGCCTGAGAAAGTTTCACAGCCTGAGAAAGGAACTCAGACCCTGTGAGAAAAGGCTTAGGCCTTTACAATTTTCAGCCTGTGGCTTCACTGAAGCCCACAGTTACTGTGCTGGGTTTAGCCTGTGGCTTCTTCCTCAGCTCCTCTCCTGTAGGAGAGTTGTAGGTAAGGACTGCAGAGAGCTTCACCACTCTACTCTATACAAGGATCTAACTGCAGTAGGAGGCTAAGCCAGATTAAAGCAGTTCCCCTGAGTATCAGCTACAGTGCAGCAGACTTGTAAGTGATGCTGAGAGTTGCACATTGCCCACCCTTGCAAGAGGAGAAAATGCCCTGTAAGCAAAGGGCTCCAAAGCTACCAACGCCAAGCAGGTGCTGGGTGCAGCTGTGCAAGCAGGCATGGGCACCTAAACTGAGGCAATTGCACACATCTGGCCCAACAAACAGATTATCCTTTGTGTATTAGTAGTTTCTTTTCTCTGGGTCCTGGAGATGTGCTTACAAACTGGTCATGGGGCAGGTGAAGTCCCAGCTTTGTGAAGCAAATCTCTTAAAATCCCAAAGGGGTGTAATTATACCTCCCAGTTTGCATGCTTCTCAAAATATGTTGAGGTATTTACTTAATATTTAATTCTTCTTTGCAGAGGCAGTTTTTTGGTGCATTTTCATTATAGTTTTATTTGGCTCTAGCACAGTAACACAGAGAAGCCTCAGCCCATTCACAGGCTCATTGTGCGTGGCAGTGACAGCTACTGCCCTGAAAGGTTCAGGAATGTTTCCTTTAAATTGAAAAGAGTAAGGACTAGATAAGAACATGGAATCCATTATAGTAATCATTTTTTCCTGACAAAAGGAGAATGTTTTACGTACAACAGCTAAGGGGATTTTGTTGGTGGTTTTATTCAGTTTCATCTTGTTTTATTTTCTACTCACTGGGGTCTGGACCCTAATTCATACTTGGAGAAGGAATGCTGAGGACAAAAGAAATCATGTCTTCAAGTGAGACAAGCCCAAGGCTTGGGCTGAAAGTTGGGACACTTGGAGAAGGCAGGGAGTTGTTTCAGTGACAAGCAAGTGCCAAGGGAAGGGTTTTTTTTTTTTTCGGTTTGTCCATCCCCTCAATATATTTGATCTTTGTCGCTGTGAGGGTACAAAGGAAAGGAAGAAAACATTATAGCAAATAATCATAAGAGACAGAAATTTTTAGATTTTGAAATCTCTTCCTTATTAACTGTTTAAAGGCCGATTTCTAATTAAGGCACCACCTTACTGTGCTGAATTATAAGCTGCTGAGCCCATCCTTTTGAACTGTGCCACAATTGTTGGATTGTTTATAGGCCAGCAATTTATTAGATGGCACAGCAAATATGGTAAGCAGATCTGTGCCCTTGAGAGCATGGTCATTCTCTCTTGGCTTCTGCCGGGGTACCTAACACAGTCTTGTTAAAATTAAACAAGTCTTTAACCCCCCATCAGAGGTGTCCATGTAAGTGCTGTTGGGTTTTAAGGTTAAGTAACCACAGATGGACCTCACTGCTGTTTTCTGGAGCCTCAGTAGCCCCCAGGCTCTGGCATGGCCCCTGCTTGTGTTTCTCAGCACATCCTTGTTCTGAGTCAGTCACCGTGATGCCCTTTGCCTCCCAGCAGTGTTAAAAGTCATTGGTGCTGCCTTGTGAAGAGATCTTATTCACTGTGGGCTTGACCCAAAGGGCAGCTGTGCTTTGGCACAGGTCCTCTTAAGCACTCCACTACACAAGTGCATCAACAGTCTCCCTGCCTAGAGTCTGGCTTTTGATAAATCACAGAGAAGAAGGGTTAAAAAAATAACATGGGGATTTCTTTTTTGATAGAGAAAGGTTTACAACAAAATAAATCCACCCTAATCTGTGAAGTATTAAGAGGGGATTTAGAGAGAGAAATGTAATCATTTTTTAATTTTAATTCCTCTGTAATTAGCATTTCTTTCACAGCATTAAGAAAACTTGTTGTTAGCCTGCCGCTGCTATGGCTTCTGTTCATATGAGTTGCCAAAGTCATTGTCTTTGAATTGGTATCCCTGAAAGAGGTTGGTAAACTAAGACATGTCCTTTAAATAACACATCTTTTTCACTGTTGTATGTAGGGATGAACAGTGCTCCCCCTGTGCCCTGGGAAGTTGCTCAGACTCTACCCACAGTGAGTGGGCACTTGGGTGGAAAGGGCTGTGCAGGGCTTGGCTTTGGTCCGTGCTTTTAATCACACACCTCTGTTTAGGTGGTTTGTGAATATAAATACTTACTTGAAGTGTTTGCCTGAGAGTTCAGCTGGTGAACTTTTCTAAGGTACTGATATTTTATTGGTGACTTCCACTTTTGGGGGAGAAATGTAGGATAAGAAGCTGCCAGCCAAGCACCAGGGGAGCTCATGCTGACTGAGTGACAAACATATAGGCAAGAGCAAAGCAGAAAACTGAGTTGACTCTTCGCCTCCTGACTCTTGGCATATCATGGAGAAGTGAGAAAAGGGAAGTCCCTCCCTGCCTTAATTTTGCTGTCTCAGAGCTGCAGGGAGGGCTGGGCTTATGCATGGACTTCAGGTACCTTTCAGTCCTGACCAATGGGCCAGGACAAAGCAGATTCACCTGGTCAGAGCTGTTCTTTCTGTACAACTTTTTCATGCCTTTTTTCTTTTAAGTGATTTGATGTTACATAGCCTGTGTTACCCATATTCTACCAAAAAATCTACTCATAGTAAACCAGTCCTGGGAAGAATAGAAATCTGTGAGTGCTGGTTCAGCTGCATGTGGAAGTGCTTTTTCTGAGACAGCAGCGGCAGATCAGCATGTACAAATGGAGACAGAGACAGGCAACCTAAATACAGGCACGAGTGAAGTTTCTGCATTTGGTTCTGAAAAGGCTGGGCAGCATGAATTCATTTTTGCAGTCTCTATTGTTTCTGTAACCTCTTAATAGAAAGAAAAATGAAAAGCAGATGAGCTCTTTATCATGGGGAAACAAGTCTAGTGTTTTCTTGTGCTTAAACTTTAGTGTGAGCGTGACTTTTCTTCAAGATGTAGAGCACCTAATCTATAAAATGAATGGGTGGTTGTTTTGTCAGGAGTGGGTCCTCTGGTGGCTTGCACTGTAGGTATGAGGTCTGCATATACCATTCTTATGTGTATCACAGGGCTGAGATGCTGCAGTTCTCTGTGAGATAAAGTAGTCAAGCTGAAAATGAAACAAAGCTCCAACTGTATCCCTCCTTGTGTTTAGCAGAGATAAACTACAGTGGAGTCTCAGTGCTGCTCCGTTTGGCTTCTGGCAGCAGCTTTAATTGGTAAAATGCAGATTTTTTTTTTGATCAAGAGAGGATTATTCTTGTTATCAGTCGGGAGCATCTTATTTCAAGATGAAAAGGCTTTGCTGAATTACAGATGCCAACATTTTTACAAAGCACTTTGGCGATTGACATCTCAAAGAGAAAGTATGATTTATTAGCCTATAATGGCTAACACTCAGCACTGGGCTAGGTCCCACTGATTTGTGAAATTGCTTAATATGAATTGCCTTTTTGTGCAATTCAAGCCCCAGGTTTTTCAAATAAAGTTTGAATATAAAGTATATGAAACATTACATACCTGAAAAGGGAGAAGGTTAATGGGACTGTGTAGCTAAAATGAAAAGAAAAGCAAAAGGAAGAAAGGGATAAAGAAAAAGAGAGAGAAAGAAAAAAAGGGGGAAAAAAAGAGAGGAAAAAACCCCCCAAACCAAAGACCTACTTCTAAATCCATCTTGGTGGTGCTTTTTTACAGTAGTTTGGTTGAAATGTTGGCAGGGTAAAGATTAATAACAAGCCTTGTCGCTATCAGTACTTGCTTGTCGATTCTCTGTAACAGGGCTGTCTGTTCAGCATGGAAATTATTGATTAAATAAAAATTGCTATTAGATTGTGATGTGATCCATAATCACAAACAATGGTGGACATTCTTCTTTCAGATCCCAAGCCATGCATCAAGTTTTTTCTTGCAGCAATTTATATTGTGCTGACACTCGCACCCATTAGGCTTTTATCCTCTCCTACACGTGCCAAGAAAGAATGAAAAGAGAGAAGAGCAGCAGCACAGCAGCGGGTAGGCACTCACTAAATTTTCAGAGAAGCACCGTACAGATAAGTCCATCCTTTGCTTCTGTTTAGCACCTTACCTCAGAAGTGATTCCTGCCAGATAAGGGCAACACACCTTGAATGCATCCAGGGAGGTCCAGTATGGTTTGCAGGAGGGGAGGGTTGTGGTGCATTATTTTAGGATTCTGTAGTATGAAGGACAAGTGTCTTTCCTGTATTTATTTAGCTCTGATGCTTCCTAATTCGAGGAATCCAGGATTGGAGCACATTACTTAAAACTGCATTACTTTAGGCTGAATTAATTAAAAAGATAATATCTCACTCTTCACAGCACATGTGAGCATGGTACTAACTTTCTTTCTCCTGTGAAAGCCTTTGTCTAAAACTAAAGGAAACTTAGTAGAAAAAAAATTGTGGGTTTGGCTACTTATAGGAGCTTCTCTGTCTCATTGTTTTTGAATACCTTACACAACATCTGTATGTCAGAACTGATCAAGCCCACCTGGCCTGGCTGCTAGGGAGAAGCATTCCTGTAGCTCTGGTCTGTTCATTGTAAAGTGTTTTGCCAGTTACCAGCATCAGGCAGGATTGCCACGAGAATTCTGTACCTCTGTACAAGAGCTGAGAGTAGAGAATCTTAGTGCACTGTGGATATGAAGTGATTTTGTTGTTGTTGTTGTTAGTGCAAGTTTTCTTAAAGTGAAGCAAAGGCTATATCCTTTAAACTGTTATCAGTGCTAATTATCAAACGATGTGTTGTACAATTCCTCTATCTTACTACCATTGGGGTAGTGTTTACATTTCTTTATTGCGCCTACATTATGTGTAATATTGCCTCAGATAACCAAGAAAACCCTGGCTGCAGTATTTGACCATTTGCCACATTATATTCTGCTTTAAAGAGTGCTTAACAGCAAGCTGAGCCTACTCCATTATGCAGGGCAAGTAAAAAGTTTTCAGGCTTGGCCGCTGTCATTTAAATTGAGAGACCACTTCATTTTGCAAAGTCAGAGCATGTGCCTTGCACTCCTCCCTCCAGAGCCACTCTCTCCAAATGGATCAGAGCCAAGGGATTACCAACCAGGAAATTAATTGCCAGGGGGATTCCAACACTTATGGTTAGTAAAAAAAGCCTGAACAAAGAAGTGTGTTTTATATGACATTCTGAAGGCACCAGGCTGCAGTTCTGGAAAGTTTTTGGGTGTGGAAGAGTTACAGAGATACAGCATTGCCCTCTGGTTTGCTGCTGCAGATTTCTGTGGTTGACTACCAGCACAAGTCTGTCCCATTCAGATGATGCCACGGTGGTATATAGGAGAAGATAAGAATCTTTGAGATAAACTAGACTATTTAGGATTGATTTTAGTTACCAAAAGCCCATGTAAGTTCGCTGGAAGTCAAGTAAAATTAGTGTGTGGAATGCAGGGGCAGAAAAAAAAATGCCTTGGCTCTATTCTAAGTGGTTTAGGTGATACTAAAGTTCCTGTGTTTTACTAAGAGATCCTGCACAGTTTTCATTGCAACAGCTCAAACATATATCTTTAGATACAGTACAGGACTGTAAAGGACTGCAGGCCTACTATGGATGCAAAAAGGAAATTCTAGGTGGATATCTGGTAAAAGAAAACCAATGGAAGTCAGAGCAGCAATAAACTGCTACATGTGCTGAAGCTTGTTAAACATGTTTCTTGGAGGTGTTAGGAGGAGGAGCTCCAGTAACTTCCTTCAGTCCAGTTGTGATGTTGTGGCTTTAACAATGACTGCTGCTGCTGTCAGCTACTGAAGCTGGATTAATTCTACCAGGATCTTCTCTGTGATTAAATATATGTTAAAACATATATTGCTAAAGATTTTGGCATTGCTTATCACTGCCAGCATTTTTCTTTGTAGTTTCTGTGATAAGTGTTCTGTGTTTTTAAGTCACTATATTTCCAGTTTTTGTAGAGGTTTTTAATGCCTTTCATTGAAAAATGTGGATCAAGCATTATCTCTAATCTGAACTGCAGCTTTCATAGTTTATGTATAAGGAGACACTAAGTGCATTTATTGAAAAAAAAAAGCTGTTATTCAATAATCTTTCTGCAGACAAAGCATTGGTATTTTAATCATATGAACAATTTGTGTCCATGTGGTAAGCACAAGGGTTCTCTTTGCAAAAAATTAGAAAGATTTACTGATTGATTTACAGAGGAAGATCCTGCTGAGGAATATATTTTTTTTTCATTTTAAGTAGATCAGTATTAGCTTGCTGTAATTATTAATAAAGTACTAAAAGTAGAGAAAAGTGCATCTGGTCCAATGTTAAACCAAAGGAGGTGCATGTTTTTCAGCAAGTCCTATATACATGCTTAGTGCTTGTGCCCATATGCTTAATACACCTTGAAAAGCAGATCCCATCGAAATATCTGACATTTACCTTGCTATTTATCCCCTTTAGGAACAAAGAATTTTCAGTAAAAGAGGCAGAGGTTTAACTTTTTTGTAAAGGATCAAATATTTTGCAAATCTTTCTGCACAGGTAGACCCATTGTACCACTCCTGGAGTTTGGAAAAATTCAAAATCTTGTTAAAATGGTACTTTTTAGCTTTTCCTCATTTTCTCTTGCTATAGCCTTTCTAAGTTGGTTCGTGGGATTAAGCAGTTTGTGCTAATATGAAATTGTATAAAGCTGCTGTAATATACAATTACATTTTAACCTAAAGAGCCTCTTGATTCTAAACTGGTTCCAGTGTGTTTCCAAATATATGAACTGAAAGAGAGTATAAAATTTTAACAGATTTTTTTTCATTACAGCCTTACAATTTTTATAAAATAGCTCTGTCTTTGTACATTCATTTGGTGCACCAGTTGTTGGGATACTTTGCAGGGTACTTTCTTACTTTTTTTTTTTTTCCCATCTCTAGGCGTCTTTACTCTTAAGCTTTTATTTCTTGGCTCCGCTACTCTGGTCTGTGCTGTGGAATGTAAAGATTAGGAACCTCTTCCAATTTTATTTTCTTGTGAACATGCCTTATGTTAAAGGAGAATATTATTACTTTTAGCATGGTCTGAACCCACAGCTCAATAAGTAACTATAAGAGTTGCTAAAGCCCCACTCCTGCAGAGACCTCAGTGTGTTTGGACCCAATCGAATATAATGGGCTCCAGGCTGCCATAAGAGCTCATGTCAGCAGAGCAGCTCACTGAACCAGGATCTGTGCATCTTGGCCAGGAGCAATGGCTGGAATTTATCAAAGCCAAACAATATGGGGGGAGAATAGTTAATTTCAGGTTTAATATATACAACAGGTCTGATTTCCATTGAAGTCGGATGAGTTATGGTGGCAGGAAGGAGGCCTATAGTTTTTTGTCTTCTGCAGAAATGTGGGAAAACATCCAAAGTATTTAGTTCTGCCTTGTGTGTGCTGGTGTGCTTCTGTCAAAAGCAGGAATGGTATTTTCATTCTTCATACTATTTGCAAATAAGATGAAATACCTTATTGTAATGCCTCTTTATGATTACTTCCTTCTCATGTGTGCTGGCAGGAGTCATCTGTGGTCTGTCTTTGCCAGAGAGAAAAGTCCAGAAATAGAATATATGCTTTTAACTGTGTTATACTAACATCTGTAGCAGTGCTAAGTGTCAAGCTGTTCAAGTTTTTCTTCTTTTTTTTTTTTTTAAGGTAAGTCTTGTATGTTTTTGTTAAAAATTGTGTACAGATGTACCAAGTTCAGATTTGTAAAGAAGAGTAAGCCATTGCTTGCCTTGGGTACTGCCTGTGGGAGAGATTTTCAACATGGTTTTCCTGGAAATTCTCCAGCAAATGCACGTAAAATCAATTTTTATCCTTAAATGCAAAGATTATGAAGCAGAAAATTTTGAAGTTGAGCCTCAGGTGGTTTTCTCTCTTTCCATACTCAGCCACTCTTAGAAGGTATCAGACAATACATTTTCTAGGCAGCATTCACTGGCAGTCTTAGAACCAGTGAAGGAAGGGCAGATGTTTGGCTAGTCTTAACCTTCTTCCCCATCTAACTGTAGGAAAACCTCTCCCTTGTTTGTGCACTACTACTTTGGCTTATTTGAGAGAGAAATGTCTAATGGTTTTGAGAGGAATGTGGAGTTCTTTGCAATGTGAATTTCCTCTCTTGTGAGCTTATGACTTGAACAGGCACTGCACCTCTTTGCAATCATGCTGAAAAGCTGTTTCCTGAAGGCAGGAGTCCTTCCTGCAGCTCAAGCTGTAGAATTCTTGCCTGTAGCCACCTCTCAGAAAGCCTGTGGGGAGAGCTTGGATGTATGTGTGATGGAGAAGAATGAGAGGAAAGCAGGCAGAACGGGCTGAAGATCATCAGTGCAAGGCTAGGGTATAGGATTTGGGAGAAGACCACCTTCATTTGCTATTGCACTATAAAGATCAACATCACAGTTTGATCATGTAGTCAGCAGTGGGTCTTCAACCCTTCAGCAAATTGCCTTTGTCAACTTTCTTCTTCCAGCCCTGGTCCTTCAAACCAAGTTTAAATTCTCTGTCACTGGTACACACTTCACCTGTATTTTTCCTCCCTCTGCTTTTCTCCTTGGTAGTCTGTTTTGGGGCTCTTGTTATGCTGCAGGTACAAAATTACCCTGTATTTTTCTCATATGACCTTTACATAAAAGACAGGTGAAATGTAGGTGTAATTGGGGGACCTAAATGTGAGGATAGTTAAAATAAACTAAGTAGAAGTGACACACACAGACACACACAGACACACACAGACACATATATATGTGTGTATATATACATAAAAGCTAATTTTTGTAGAAGTGAATTCTGTGCATTGCTGAAGTCTTGGTGAAGTTGGAAGTTATAATGGAGTTCTACCTGTGGTGCTGCCTTTTAAAAAGGAAAAACCCCACAGCAAAGTCTTTTGTGCAGTTAGCACAGCAGTTCAGGTGCTTAGAGCAGCTCTCAGCCTGTGTGTTCAGACACAGTCTACAGCAACAAAAATCCTGAAACAAGTGGAAGTTGGAGGAGAGTTTGCCAGCACCCATGCAGTGGTGTGGAGCATGCAACACAACCTGCAGGAGCTGTGCAGGGTGCACTGCAGTGGAGGCAGCTGGGAGGGAGGGCAGCCAGGAGAGCTGGGAAGCACTGCAGTCAGCAGGAAGGTAGGAGAAGGTGTTGGGAGAAACACCAGAGTGCTCAGCTTGTGGTTGGCCCCTTGCACTCTTCCAAGAGATGGTAAAACCCAGTTATCATGACAGCATGCATTGAAAAATTACTTCTCTACAGCTGGGGGAAAAAAAAGAGTGAAGAAAGCTGGAATTCCTGTACCATACCAGCTTCACCTGTTAGTGTCCCATCTGGTAATACAAGAATGCAAGTTCCAAGAAAAACAAGGTACTTGATTTTTGACAGAGCTATGAAAGGGAACATCATAGAAGAAACAAACCTGAGAGTCACCAAAACACCTTTCCTACCACTGTAAAACTGGAATGATTAGTGTCCACAACATTTATGTTGATGTCCTCGCAGAATCTCATTTATTAGATTTTCAGGTGTAGCAAATAAAGATGTGATTTCTGCCCATCGCTTTATAGCTGCATGCTCTGACACAGGAAATCAAGGGAGAGCTGTAAAACATTGCCCTTGATGGACTGCATTTTGCTGCTAACAGACTTTACTGCATACGTGAATATATGTATATTAAATGAAACAAGAACAAGATGTGATCTTATTGGGAAAGAATCCCTGCAATATCCCATAAGTTCCATTTACTCCACAGAATATACCAGAGTCTACCAAAAAGCTGTCTAAAACCTGCAAACAGATACAGGCTGAGGGAGTTGGTTCCCAGCCTGACAAGAAAGCTGTATTTGCCCTGTTGGTATTCTATCACATCCATACTGGATAACTGCTATATCAGAGATTAAAAGAAGGTCATGCTGTATTATGAACCACTGTCTTTATTTTTAGGATTAGATAACTTTTCTCTTTTTTTCCCCCCACTGATTCTCTTTATATCCTAAGGGCAGATCCTTTCTCTTGGGTCAGGAATGTAATAAGGCAGGTTTTCCTCTCTCCAGGATATTGTGTCTGTCTCACTGTGTTTAAATTGCCACAGAAAGCTCTTCTGAGCAAAATACAGTATTTTCTTTGTACCAGAGCCAATGATTGATGTATCCGTGGGGACTTCTCTGTCTTTAGCATTTAAACATACAAGTTGGATATGTTTAACCTATTGATAGGCAATGAAGACAACTACAGGATTTACTTCAAGAGAACAAAAGGAGAAGCAGAAAGAAAATATATATATATATTTGTTTTCTAACTGGCAGATTTAGAAATTTTATTGCTGTTGTTTGGGCAGAGAAATTAAAAAAAATAATCAGACCTATATGTTCAGCTGAAAGAGGTAGGTGAAAATCAAACAGTCCTGGTGAGCTGTGTCCTTTGAATTAGCACATTCCTGTTTATTAGTAATACAGTTTCACATTTAGAGAACAAGACTTGTCCAGTCCCATACGTAAAAAGTCATTTGATTCACCATGGCTTGCTTAAGCAGCATTTGAGGCAAAAAGTTGATTCCTGCTCAGGCGTAGAGTAAACTCCACAAAATGCAAAAGTTCATTAGCTATTATTAGTTTGATTGCTCTTGGCCTTTGTGCATTCCTTGCTTCTGAACTTGTATGCCCCATGAAAGAGGGACAGTCTCTGTCCATGTGTTGCACTGAACCCCAGATCTTTACTAAATTTTTACATATGACTGTAAGCTGAGTCTTCTGCCAGTGGCAGCTGTGCTGGTCCAAGAAAGGTGTTGACCCCAATTGTTTGTTGCAACATCTTTGAGGTTCCCTTCAGTCTACCATTGATTTGGGAATGGTCCCTCAGCCACTGGAGTCCTCCTTTCTTACTCTTTCCTTCCTCTCTTCCAGCCTTTGGTTTCCATGCTGCCCTTCTCCCGTGCCTGTCATCCCATCCTTCTATGTACATGGGTTATCTCAAGTTATAAATCATCATAATTTTCAATTGACTTTGGCTTCTAATTTTGATTGCTCCCTTTCTTCATTGAGTGCTGTTGCCAGTTCTCAAGGGACAGAAATGGTATCCAGAACAGCACAGTAATAAATGAGCTTCAAGCATTAATTCAGCTGGAGTGCTGACTGGAGTCTCTTTTTATTCTTATAATTGAGTATTAACAGTCATGGACACAGAGTTCAAATGTTAAGTTTGTAAAATAGGTAAGTTACATTTCCCATTTTCCACATGCTTCACTCGTTTATAAAATAATTTTTAAACTGAAGCTTTACGTAGTAGTTTTTTTTCTTAATGAGTATAATTTTTTTTTTCTTAAGGAGTTTTAGGACATTTCTAGAACATTTTGAAAAATGTTCTAAAACATTTTTAGTCACACTGGACTTACAAATATTTGCAGTATATATATAATTTTGCATGCTTTTACCCTGGTTTTGGCTGGGATAGAGTTAATTTTCTTCCTAGTAGCTGGTACATTCCGCATTTTGGATTCAGTATGAAAATAAGGTTGATAACATACAGATGTTTTAGTTGTTGCTGAGCAGTGCCTACCCTAAGTGAAGGACTTTTCCGTTTCCCATGCTCTGCCAGGGAGCAGGTGCACAAGAAGCTGTTAGGGTTCACAGCTGGGAACAGCTGACCCAGACTGACCAAAGGGATATTCCATGCCACAGAACATTGTGCCTGGGATATAAACCAGAGAAGTTGGCTGGGATGACCAATTGCTGCTCTCTGGGGCATCAGTGGTGGTGACCAAGGGAATTGTGCATTGCTTGTTTCTATTAGCTGTTATTCATGTCCCTGTTCTTATTTCCCTTTCCATCACTATCATTATGAGGGCTATTATAGTTTTTATTTTGGATTTTGAACTACTCTTATCTCAACCTATGTATTTTACCTTTTACCAATTCACCCCATCCTGCTGGCAGGGGATGGTGGGAATGAAGATGGTAGGTAGTTGTTGGCTAGTGTTAAACCACTGCAGCTGTTAAAAAAGCCACACTGTCTCACATGTAACCCAAAAATATCTGATTATGGAATGTGGCATGTCACTAGTCTTCATTTAGGTTTACAGTCATGGCCATATCTAGGGTGAGTGTGGGGCTTCATTTGTTAATAGTAGAAAATGTTGAAAATTAAGTATAGAGATTGAGTGACAAGATCAAACACCGTGACATGAGGAGTGCAGTGCACAGACAGTTCACAGTGTATTCATTATACACTGAGGAAATTGCTGTGCAGTGTTTCTAAGATCCAGATGATCTTAATTGAGTGTATGCCATTTTAGTAAAGGTGTCAAGACTGTGGAGGCACTGACCTGCTTTGGGCCAGATCAGCAAATTGTATGAATTGTCATGTTACTAATCAGCGTTAGCAGAAATCTGTCACAACAGCATTTCTTAAATCTTCCATAAAGTGTGAAAGACAACATCAAGAACTCCAATGGAATAACAATAATTGCATCCAAAGAAAAGGAAGCAGGATTGGAGATAGTTATCTGAGCTTCTCCACAGGCATGTGCCTATGTGGAAGTGCAGAATTCTTCATGTATAGCTATAGCGTCCACTTGGCTTTGGGAACTGCAACCAGCTTAAGAGTTTTTTGCCACCATAAGGGCTTAAAGCAGCTTAAGTCCTTCTTCCATCTCAGGAACTAAAAATGGCTTAAGTACTTATGCCACCCTAAGGACACAGGGTCAAAAGTGTACTCTCAACTTGAGCAGCAGGGACGAGACATTGGTCTCTTGGGGCTGTTTAGCCTGGTTGTGACTGCAAAATCTTTAGTGAGGAAAGGACAGACAGGATCTGTACCTATTTTCCATCAGATAAGAGGAAATTAAAATGCATGCATTGTTCTAACAGAGAGTCACAGAGGTTAGAGAGAGACTCGATTGCAGTGATTGGAATGTGTCTGAGAAGTCTGCTGGGGATTTCACTCCATGGAGATGCATTTTTTATCCTCCTCACAATGAGATTTCTATTGTCATGGGAGATTTCCTGGCTCACCAGGACCTCCTTTATATCCTGACTTTTTTACAATGCCTTTGTCTGTTCATCTTGCTGTGGATGATGGAGTCAACCTTTATCAAGATGTTAATGAAATGGTAGGGAAGCCTGTCTGATGTCATCTCTCAGTTGCCTGACTACCTAAAATGGTAACAAGGAGCAGTGATGAGTTGCATATTGCATTCCTGGGGAGCAGGAAAGCTTGGGGAGTTGCTTAAGGGCTGCCTTTTCACCGTTCTGAACACTATTCTTTTTGCAGTCACTTGGCTATCTCAGGAAGCTGTGCAGGTCAAGAACCTCAGAAGTATGCACACCACTCATGAACAAATGACTACTTTTAGTGGGAATCAGAGATCTGAATACTCCTATAAATGTGGCCTTTAGATTTCCTGGGCCTTAAGTCTCTGCCTCAACTGTGGCCATAGTAGAAGATACTCTTTTCTGAGTTTGCTGTTAGGAGAGGCACATTCACAAGCTACAAGGCACTCAGAGGCTTTCGTAATAGTCTCAAGTCTAAAGTAAATGTGAGATTTGTACTTACACCTAAGTGGTGACAGGGAAGTTTAAATTCTGTTACACCAAGTCTGGTGAACTCTAGTGTGCTTCACACTATTCTGGTCAAGAAGGCTGAAGTTGTACTAGAGCAGGTGAAGGGGCTGAGAGAGCCACTGATGGACTAATACAGTCCTCAAAGTGGCAATGGGGAATCTGGGAACAAAATGACAAATGGGGCTGGGACTTCCCCACCTCAAGCCAAAGCAGGTTAAGGGGGGAATGAGGACTTGGTCGTTGAAGAGAAGACCAGAAGGAACTAAATTATTTAATCCAGCGAATGAAGAGTGAGAGGAGAGTGCTGTCTGCCAGTTATTTAGGGTGGGGAAGGGAGAGAACTAAACACTGCAGGGAAGCAGAGCTGTTTAAGCTGAAGGATAGTGTTGGCATGAGAACAAATGAATATAAATTGGCTGTGAATAAATCAAAGCTAGAAATTAGTTGCTAAACAGCAGAAGAGTGAGTTCCTAGAAGCGCGTTCCACTGGGAGCAGAGGGAGCTGATCACCAAGGTACTTAGAAGCTGAAGCTCTGTTCATGACCAGGATTATGTGCAGTGGGACTTGCCATAGCGAGGGGATGGGCCTGATGACCAAGAACCTGTTTCTAACTGTATGTGGGCTTAAGGACAAATCTACATTCCCTGTACAAAACACAGAAATAAAAGTGTTTCCTGCAGGACTTGCAGGTCAGGGATAGCTAATCCCCTTCCAAACCAGCTTCAGAGCTATCCAGCCTGGTATGCCAGACATAGCCTCTGCACATGTCCCCTCTGTGGGCTCCACAGCTCTCTTGTGCAGCTGTGGGAAGGGCTGTGTTTGCAGCTGTTCTACTGCGATGCCTCTTCCCCTTTAGCACTTTGTCCCCTATGCATCAAATGCAGCAGCTGTGCTGGTTTGAGGGACTTTTTGTGACAGTACAGTACAGGGGGAGATTTGTGCTAGAAGATGGTTTAAATGCTGCCTCTGCCTAATGTCAGTGGTGAGCCCTAGTGAGAAGTTATTTAGCACCTCTTTTTAAATACAGGGAAATACTGTGAGAAGATAAAAATCTGAAATTGTTGTTGTATAACTGAAATTGACCTAATTTTGGCAATGGTGATATGTCTTTCACTCTGCCACTAACTTACCACATTATATCAATACAGGATGGTCTCTTACGAGTTTTCTCCTACACTCTAGGGTAGCATGTCTAGGTTAGAAAACAGAAATGTGAGATTGTTCCAGAGTATTCTGCTCTTGCCACCAAATGACACTTTGCTTTCAGATGCAATCCGAGTTGCGATGACATTCTCTTTCTGATGTTCCTAAGTTTTTCCACTGGTATGGAGAGGCTTTTCCTCCTGCTGCTTGATTACTGTCAGAGCACATTTGGCCTTTGTTTATGTATTGAATAGCTGATGGGTACCATGCAGTCAGCTAGGAGGTGTGCAGATTCTCCTAAAAATCCTCTTGGAGGAGGGAAATGGAACACTAAGATTATTGCAGATCCTACCTTCAGTGTCACCTCATCTCGTCTGCTACAATATCAAGTAACAGGTACGGTTGGTATGGATTATATGAGAACATGCATGATTTAAGGCATTCCCTTTTCAATAGTACTTCTTACCATGTAAGCATTTATGCTTACAGGATACTGTGGATTGAATTTCCCATTACCCCTGGATTTTGAGATTGCCCAGTAGAGATGACAGGTGAACTTCAGCCTTGATTTCAATTAATTTAGTGGAGTTTTATGCTCTGGAATTGAAATCCATTTTAGAGCTTCCTCCTTCGAAGGCAGGTCATTCTGAGACCAAAATCAGTATATAGGTCAGCTTCCTCTGTTTGTTTTAGGGTATTTTGGAATTGGATGATAATAATAACATTTTTTAAAGAAAAGAAAATGAGCCAGGGCAAACAGAGGTTTGCTAATAAGCATTGAAGTAGCATGAAAGTGACTGGTGTTCTGCAAATGACCCTTGTTTAGCAGCTTTTTGGAGCTGTCTGCAACGGGAGATAGCTTGTAGAATTTCAGCTTTTAATGGGGGCTTTTTTTTTCAGGTCAGAAATTCTTAATAATACAGAGCTGGTGCTTCAGAGCCTTATGCTAGCAAACCTGACACTAGGGAGTAATATCATTGGCTTTCATGCGCCTATTTACTGTAATAAGGATTACAGACATAAGTAAAACTTGCAGGTTTGGGCCCACAAAATTAAAAGAAAAGCCTTTTCACACCCTGAAACTGCATCAAAATTCAATTTCACCAGGAAAAAAAAAATCCTTCTGATCTAGTCCCTGGAATGTGACATTTCATGGGTGTAATAAGGTTACAAACAGATTATAAATTGAAACCCTATAAATCCTTATTGTACTGTACCAAAGCTTCTGCTTTGCATAATACTCTTATTCCTGACTGTTCTTTGTTTTACAAGCTCAAAACTGTTCATTTCCTCTCATAATAGAGACCAGGGAGCCAAAAAAACCGTGTAAAATCCAAAGGTAATTATCTGAGTCAAAGAACCTGAATGCCAGAGTTCACAAACTTCTGAACTTTTCTAAATGATGTTGTTTGCACAGTGAGACTTCCCTCCTCTTTAAACGTCGCAAAAATTGCACATTCTTCCTGCCAAGTGATAATGGTAAAAAATCCCAGTGTAGATTTAGTTAGTGATTTGCATTGGTGTAGTTCTGCCTGCATGTCCATAGCAGATGACTGACGAGTTTTCTCGTCATAACTTGAGCAAGTGATGGTGTTTGAAGCTCAGGATGACAAATACTGTGAATCTCATTACCTGAGAGCACTGCTGGTGCTGATTTTGTGTCTAGTAAGTGTCTTCCTCCAGACCAGTCTTTCAGTATTTGGACATGTTTGCAGGTCTCCTAAAATATCACCCCTCTGCAAAAGCAATTAAGCAGCTCACCTGTGGACCAAATAAATTACCCAGATTAGCAGATCACAGGCTCATTTATTCCAGGCTTTCCCTAAAGGTGAGTATCCCCAGAGGGATTGAATGAGAATGAGATGGATTTGCAGGTGAGCTCACACTTGGAGCATCACAGCAATGAGGGAAAACAGCACAAAGAGGGGCTTGATTGTATGAAGATCAGAGAGTCTGGGAAAGGATTGACCAAATAAGAGAGCAGGGCAAATGTGTATTGAGGGCCACAGTTGTGAGAGACCAAAGGATGATCACAAGATATTTGACAGGTACGGCAGTGATGGAGAGAGGCAAATGATCATCACTACTCTCAGCAAGCTTTGTCAGCTGCTGCAGTGAGCCTGGGCTGGGGAGGGAATGAGGAAAGGACTTTTGGGCCCATGAGAAAGGTCAGTTCTAGAGGATTCCCATGCTGTTAAAGGCTAGAGGTCTGGAGCACAGGGAGCAAGCTGATTTGCAGGGACAAAGAGAAAAATCTGTCCTATGGAGAATTTCTCTGGAAGAGCCCTCATGGTGCCTGAGTGTCCACATAGCAGGAGGTAAAGGCAGGTGCTGTGGTGAAGTGATTGATCCAGCCTTGAGGTTTTTGTATCAAATGGAAAGCCTGTGTCACACACTCAAGTTTCATCCCCCTCTTGGCTGTGCAGGTTTAACCACATAACACACAGTCTGCAATGATTACAGAGAGATTTAGCCATGAATTACTTGAATGCATTTAATTTTGTCCTGTTTCTTCTTTCTCTTTCAAGAAAGCACACATTACCCTCACTGAACTCTTTTGATGCCATTTCATAGCACAGGGCATGTGTATGCTTCTTGCAGAGGTGTGTGTGTTATGAACGGCTACAGATCTGCACTAGGAACATTAACTCTGGCAGATTACAAGTTGTGTGTTGCCCAGCACCTCTGCTCTGTTCATGCAAACTGTGCCTCATAACAACTTTTAAGAAATGGCAATAAAGTTTCAGAAAAAGATCTGCCATCTTTTACAGGCAATGGATGTCTGTTTTCTATGGTGATGGTGCATAATTTTGAACATATGTGATTTTATGTGGCTTTCTGACTGATTTCAAGAGTTCAGAAAAGATTTGGATTATTTTCTTTGTGTTCCAGTATGAGCTACTGAGTTTCTGTACGGCTGGCATTTTCTGTGGGCCCATTATGGAACAGATACAGATTTCATCCCTGTGCTGTGATCAAATAAAAACTGGAAAGACTTGAGTGGGAAGAATGTCATTCGCTGAGTAATGCAGCCATCTAGTGGCACAATGGCAGAAGTACGGCACTGTGGAATGATTTCTCCAAGAGAGTCTGGGAGGATGAGTTGGTCATAGCTTCCATTGGGAAAAAAAGATTCTGAAAGTCCAGGTGTAGTTTTTTGGGGGGTTTGTTTTGTTTTGTTTTGTTTTTGCTTTTTTTTTTTTTTTTTTTTTTTTTTTGTTTTTTTAAATTTTATTTTCTAAAGCTGTGCAAAAATATTCAAACAGTTAAACCTCTAAAAAAAACCTAATTTTGATGGCAGGCCCTGCTTCACCTGCCTGTTTCCACTCAAACAGAGAGAATTAAATCCATTTTTTAATGCTTCTCTGAACTAGATCTTAGTGAAAGAAACAGAGCAAGCTAATTTTGTGGAAGAGTAAAAGGTACACAGCCCTGTCCTGCTTCTGGATACACTCACATGGATGACACTGACCACAGAAAGATGTGCCTGCAAGTCAGCAGGGCTGGGGCTGCTGTCACTCCCACACACATTCAGACAGAGCCAGACTTGGCAATGGCAAAAACTGGCTTGATGTGTGCTTCAGTACTCAGAGTTTATGTTCTCAGTGTATGCCACAATCTGTATGTTTTCTGAACTAAATACATTTAGTGGAAGAAATATGAGTAACAGGAAGTGAGTTAAAATTTGGGTTGGAAACTTGGTTTAGCAGTTCTGTTGATTTTTCAGGTTGGAAGATATGTTTCTAAAGGCCTAATTTTGTAAACCTTGTTTATGTTGAGCAGCACTTAAGTAACGCTTCCCTGCTCTGCAAAAACAGTACCCAATGTGAATCACACAAGTGGAGCTGTGCATGAGATTATCAAGGATCCATTTATCACCTTGTATCCCTGAGGCCTGATCCAAAGCCTGTTGATCTCAGTGGAAAAAATTCTTGGATATTAGTGGACTTCCAGAGGGATCTATAATTTGAACACTGTGGTCACTTGGAAGTGCAGATGATCTTATTCTTTTGGTACCACAAGGACCTAGTTCATACCTGAATCTCTGGTGCTCTTCCAATGCAAAATTACAGGCTGCACCTGATGTTGTATTTCTGTTAAGCTGTAACCTCTGTTCTACCTGAACAGCATATCAACAACGACCACATACATGGTGAGAAGAAAGAGTTTGTGTGCCGATGGCTGGACTGTTCCCGAGAGCAGAAACCTTTCAAAGCCCAGTATATGCTGGTGGTCCACATGAGGAGACATACAGGGGAGAAGCCACACAAATGCACTGTAAGTAAAGGGGTCTTTACTCCAGGCTTGTACAGGGAGGCCGGGGCTGTGCAGAGAACAAACAGAGCAGGATGAGTGCTGCATCCCCTGAGCCCTTATCTGTCAGACTCTTGTGGAGAGGAGACTGCAATGTCTGCTTTGTTATCCAGCACAACCAGATGACAAAAGCTTTAGGACAGTGGATTCCCTGGATGATTTGGTCCACTTCCTCAAGTTTAAAGCGTTAAGAAGGCCCAAAAGGCATTATTAAACCAGGCTTAGTTTGCTCAATTATTTTAAGGAACTTTCTCTTACAGACCTTGTTATTGGTGCTGGCCACCAGCCTCCTGTTGGCTTTGCAATGCATTTCAGTCTTCATCAAAGTACACAAATACTGTGATCTCCTGTAAGAGAAGATTTACATAATGCTGAAAGCATTTTAACTTGAGCTGTGGTGGAGTTTGCTTGGGTAAAATAAAACCCTCCAAATCAAAACTACCTTGGACAAGGTTATGAAGGCTTGGAAAATTTCAGAACTTTTATAAGTCCACTTTTACTGTTTCCTGCAAGTCCAAAGATTAAAACTAAACCAGACTTATTTCTTGTTTGCAGTTTGAAGGTTGTACAAAGGCCTACTCCAGACTAGAAAACTTGAAAACGCACTTGAGATCCCACACTGGAGAGAAACCATATGTGTGTGAACATGAAGGCTGCAACAAAGCTTTCTCCAATGCCTCTGACAGGGCCAAACACCAAAACAGGACTCATTCCAATGAAGTAAGTAAGCACAGCTTCAAAAGATTAATATAATTCATTGTTGAGCAGACTTACAGTGCGGTCATAGCATTCTATTACAGAGGATAGGCACAGCAAGTTATACAGACCTGGTGTTTTATTACGTGCACGAGAGTTTTGAACGAGGGATTCTGATGGAAACACATGCATTAACCAGGGACAGATCCTGTTTTCCCTGTAAAGCTGAGATCATTTTTCCCTCTGGAGCTGGAAGGGTTCGTTGAGTGCCTGGGCCCATCCCCATGCCTGTGGTGGCACCAGGCATCTGCAGGGATGCAGCTTCCCCAGCATATTTTGGGGTGCTGCAGGCAGCCACAGTCTCCAGATTTGAAAGCATGGATTGCCTTTTAAGTTCTGAGTTATGCCTTTTCCTTCTTGTCTGACCTCTTTTACTCTTTATTTCCATCCTGAACAGACCTCACGGACTAGGGATGCAGCAGAGGAAATATGACCTTTCTCAAGGAAACCAGCTGTGGCAGTCACAGCTGTTTCCAAAACTCTCAGCGTAATATCTCTTTATTACTGTGTTTCCTGCCACTGCTGCCTCCATTTCCAGGAATCACACCATGTTTTATTGGCCCATTTCAAATTGCACAGAGTCACATCATCTCAATCTCACATCTCAGAGTCCACTCTCTCCTTCTTGACAAATACTCCTTCACCTCTAGCCTAAACCTGGAAGTCCTAGAAGGGTGGGACATACTATAGCAGTTATATCCATTTTCACACAGCTTATATCTTTAGCTGGCTGTGGGGTCTGTGGCAAGCACACACTAGGGCCAGCAGATCTCCAGGGAGCGTTCATCTTCTTCCAGTCCCCACCCTGCAACATCTCTTCAGTCACAAGGGAAGCAGAGGGCATTGCACATCTCTGAGTTTCCTCATCCCTGCCACGTGTGTTTTCAGCAGCCCACCTAATAATGGCACAGAAGCCTTGCTATGATTTCATGAGTGGTCACCAAGGTAAAAGGAAGTTCACCAAGCCTTGCCAATAGCTGCCTGAGCTTTCTTTTTTTCATTCACTTTCTGAACCAATCTGTGTGCTGCCTAGTTGGTGAGTTAGATCTTCTCATACTTAGCAATGTGACCTGCCCCTCTGTTAAGACCAGAATTTTGTGTATGACAGGAAGTCAACCAGAGAGATTTTATGCTGCACATGATTTCTGATAGGTACAGCCACAGGGGCAAACGAAGCACTTCCTTCACCATTACTTCACACCAAAATAGGCTAATCTTCTAGGGCAGCATATACTGGTGGAGTGATACGAATACAATGAAAAGCACAGAGCAAATTCAGCACTTGCTTGCAGTGCCATTTTGGCTTTAAGTAGGTAACCAACAGAGAGCTCTAAAACAGCTGACATATTTTGATGACAGTATGCTTTACTCATGCGGACGAGAGCTCAGTGACTTGTACTTCCATAATAACTTGAGAAAACCTGCCTCGGTAGTTCAATATCGTCTCTAAATTGCTCATTTTTGCTCTTATTCAAGTAAATGGGAGGGTTTTTTCCACTGATGTCAGTGGAAGCAGTATCAGGCCTTAGAGAGCTATGACAAAGCTGTATTTGTCAAAGGCTCCACAGTACCATGTGTAAGCAGACAGAGAACCACTCTGAGAAATTCTGCATGAGGATCTCTTCCTATTTTTTGAAAAAAAACCTTTAAAATAGTAGTTTCTTGGAAACAATTCAATAATAAAAGTGAGTGAACAATACTTTGCTTCCCAAGGCAATTAAAGGATTTAGGAAGTGCTCAGCTCTTCATTATAATCCCCTCACAATACAAGAACAAAGGCTTTGTTAATTTATAAGACAGTAAATTTACTTTATTCTACGTTCCTCAGTGAACTATAGAAATTCACAGATAAAGAAAGTGGTTTCTTAAAAAATGAGTGATGAGTTATGCTAGTAGCAGTAATAATAGTGCTAGTGCATATATTGCTGCAATGTGAAAATGTTCATGGCACTGTGTCTTATGCGTTGACCTCGTACTGGTGATCTGAAGGAGCCAGAAAAAAAATGTTTCCTCAGTTAATTCTGCCTGAACAAATGGCCCAACATCTTTTGAAGGAGGTTGTTCCTCTCAGTGTCAAGTAATAGGTACTAGGCATACTGGGAATGCTATCAAACTGCTGAGGGCAAGGGACAGGGTTGAAAATTAGACCAGTCTTCATAAATTGCCATAGCTGAGCTGACTCTTCTGTTAAGATTAATGAAAGCTGTGCCAGTTGTGCTTGCCCATGAGAGACTGTCCTCAATCAACCATGCAGCACTGATTTCTACCTTCTGAACCAAGGGGAACTAATGGTTTTGACTAGGTGCAGTGACAATTGGATAGGACAAGGAGTGATGGCTTTGAACTGTAAGAGGGTAGATTTAGATTAATTATAAGGAAGAAATTGGCTAGTGAGGCACTGGTAGAGGTTTCCTAGAGAAGCAGTGGATGCCCCATCCCTGGAAGTGTTCAAGGGCAGGTTTGAATATGGCTTTGACCAAGGGGTCTCTGCCCATGTTGGGAGGGGAATGGATAGTTAGATAATCTTTAAAATTCCTTCCAACCCAAACCATCCTATCATTCAGTTGTTGTGGAGACCATAAATTAGGCAACAAATTCACTGTGAAAGCGTGTAACTGTGACACCAGCTGTGCTCCAAGGAGTTCTTCAGGAGTCCCACGTGGAATTAAATCTAATATCAGTGATTTTTGTGCCTTGTCAGAAACCATATGTTTGCAAGATACCGGGCTGCACGAAGCGCTACACGGACCCCAGCTCTCTGCGGAAGCACGTGAAGACCGTGCACGGCCCGGAGGCGCACGTCACCAAGAAGCAGCGGGGGGACATCCACCCACGGCCCCCGCCACCAAGGGACCCAGGCAGCCACTCCCAGACCCGGTCACCAGGCCACCAGACTCAGGGTGCAATGGGTGAGCAGAAGGACCTCAGCAACACTACCTCAAAGCGTGAAGAATGCCTCCAAGTGAAAGCAGTCAAGTCAGAAAAACCAATGGTATGCAATACACCGTGCCACTCCCTTTGTCCTTTTCTTCCTGCAACCAATTAACAATCCCTTTATGAAATGCTCAAGTCTGTAAGCTCTGGCTCGCAAGGTTTGGTTTTGTGAGGTCTTCTTCTGTGTTTACATTGTAAAATGTTTTTAAAGCCTAAGAAATAGAAAATAAAAAGATTATATCTAATCTGTGTAATATGGAATAAGTGCAGTGCTGGCAGCTGCCACAATAATTGTTTCTCTTTAAAAACTCCATCTTCTGGAATAAGCATAGTATGAGAAAATCAGAATTTTCATTTTAAAAAAAACAACACTTTTTCCACCCTTCTCTTTCCAGAAGAAAGAGGGTGAATCTGAATCTTGCAGGCTGAAGGCCAGAATAAGAAAGAACCAAACCAAACCAAGCCACAAATGTCCAAATTACTAAAATGATGATATTGATGATGACCCTTTTTGGAGAACTTGGGGATGCAGTCACATTTTAGGGGCTTGAGTCTTTTGGGTGATGGATCAAACTGATTAATTGACTTTCTTAAACAGCAGATGGGCATCTTTTAATAACATCTCTTGTGATGTGACCTCTTATGTTTATCTGATGCTTAATCAAGTTAACCTAATCCAAGTTTAACTAAATCAACTTGAATTGACAGTCTGCAGATCTTTTCTCTGGTAAAACTTGACATATTGCATTACACTGTTGAAAGGACTGTGTTCCATTTTTTGAGATGCTATCTTAAATACACAGGTTCTTTTATTTGCCTGAATTTCATGTGCCATCTGCCCTCTTCGCAAGGGTTAATTCTAAGGCAGCCACTCCATCCTCTTCCCCAGCTGGGTCTATGATTCATCTGTATCCAGCCCTTGGAGACTACAAATATGAGCCCTCCAAATTCTGCTCATACTGTTAATCATGCTGCAATTCAAAGTGATTACTAACTGAAATATGAGTTACTGCTATGTTGTGCCTAAGACTTATGCTCAAACTGTTCAGTATTAATACTGAATTCAAAAACTTCAAAGAGCTGAGAGTAAGCTCCTCCTGAAGTCTAAAGGAGGTCCTCTGCCCTCTATTGTGATAACTACCTTAGTTTTCCAAAGAACAAAATCTCTTTTGCTTTGCTTGATAAACCTGTAACATTATTGAAGTATGTTGAACACAGTTTTAGCAGGAAAACTTGTGGAAGAAGGGTACTAATGCCTATAGCTTACCCATTATTAACTATTTCTCACTGAAAATTGTATTTTAAAAATAATTCTGCGTTTATTGTTTTTCATTGCATGTATGAACTAGGGCATATTTTCTGGTTTTCAACTAATCCAATGTCTTTTCTGTCTAATGCTCTTAAATGTCTTATTCTAACTTCCTAAGGACAGTGGGTAATAAGGTGAGGGCATTTTAACTTTTCTGCTGTTTTTCTTATTGCAACATTATTTATGTCTTTATTTTAGTCTTCTGCCTGTTGTTCAATCATTCCTTTATTTAGTAATGTGCAATCCATCAAGCACATTCCCAGTTGTAATGTGTTGTGAGCATTTTGCAACACTTGACATGTGAAAAATCTGGCTTATATTGGTGACATATCTTCAGAAATGTCTTTGTACTTTCCCCTCTAGATGAGACATCCATTCTTTTGTATTGCCCATCTAGAAATATATGTCCTGCATAATACAGTACTTGTTTCTGTACCCTACCTCACTGCAAGCTTGACATGTGCTACAAGAACAGGTTTCTGATCACTATTACTTTTCTTCCATATAGCATGGAGCTATTGTCCAGAAACACAAAACTTTCTTCCGTATAATAACTGTTATTTTTATTCTTGTCACCAAATCTGCTATGGCCAGGATTTGGACATAGAATTTATGAGGCCACACTGAGCAAGTTCAAGTATCATCATTCAAGTTAGAAATAATAAAATAGTTATTGAATCTCAAATGGACTCCTTAGGGGCATATGAAACTACAGTAGTGCCATGAATCTGTGTCTTCTTTCATTGATGTTTAAAGTGAGAGTCGTCCCTGCCACTTCAGAAATTTTAGATCTCATTTTTCAGTAAAATGTACAGAAAAATCACAGAGTGGCAGACAAAAAACCAAAATCAAAAAACAAAGCCACATCAGAAATCCTAAAAGTTAAATACTTACATGAAACTGTTCTTGTGAGCAAAATGATACTGCATGCCCCACTGATTTGTGATCACACTGATAGAACCTTACAGTGAGATATTAAGTCCAGAGACTTCTGTCTGTCTTCCTCTGTTTTGTCTGTCAGTTTGTCAATTTTCCCATTCTTTTGTGAGAACTTTTTAAAAGTCTGAAAAGTAAATCAAGACTGTGTTTCTCCACAGCAAGAGTTCTGCTAGAGCAGCAGGGAACACTCCCTGTTAAGAAAGATGTTATTGTGGCATGTTTATATCCCTGCAGATTAGCAGCCTCTATGGTCTACTTAAATTCTTTAACTTAAAATCTTAAATTCTCATCAAACAAAGGATTTGGTTTAGTGGATCATCACCTTCTTGATTCAGGGCAGAGGTGCTAGAAGTTAGGTATAAGAGGAGGTGTAAGTTAGACCTGATGCTGCCAGCGTCACGGGTTGCTGATAATATGATACAGTATTTTTTGCACTGATGCTTTGTCCCTGTTTTATTACATGCCAACATTTCAGGCCAACCACTGGTTGTAACAATGAGCCTTAAGCCTGGAAAATGCTTACATTCTTTAGCCGCAAGTCTAATTAAAAAAACCCAAATTCCAATGTTGTTGGAGTCTTGTTTGTTTGTTTGTTTGTTTGAAAGCCTAGCAGGGTAAACTAATATCTTGTAACATGGCTGAATTCTGGTTTGGTTTTTCTGAGCTGCAGCTTCAGTTGGGAACAGCACATAAGCAAAGTAGGGTATCCATCCGTACCTGTTTACAAATGGTTTGAAACTATAGAAGTAACTCTGGGAATAACTCTCATATATGTTTTATGGAGATATATTGTATACCATCAGCAACATGTGAAGGGAATTTAGTCTTGTGTTTTACAATGCCACTCACTGCAGTTGAAGCCAATATCTAGAGAGTCTCTTTATGAACAATCACTGTTATCATTCAGTGCAGAACTTTTCTATACCTGCATCTTCGGCTCCATTTAGACCTTCTTTTAACACAAATGCTCTGGTTAACATTGTTTGCTTAATCCTCACACTCTTTTGTCTCTTGCTTCCCTCCAACAGACATCTCAGCCAAGCCCTGGTGGTCAGTCTACATGCAGCAGCGAACAGTCCCCCATCAGCAACTATTCCAACAATGGGATCGAGCTTACTCTGACCAGTGGTGGTAGTGTAGGAGACCTCAGTGTCATCGATGAAACCCCAATCATGGACTCTACCATTTCCACAGCCACCACAGCACTTGGCTTACAGGCCAGGAGGAATATGACAGGGACCAAATGGATGGAGCAAGTGAAATTAGAAAGGTTGAAACAAGTTAATGGAATGCTTCCAAGACTGAACCCCGTTCCACCTTCCAAAGCCCCGACCTTGCCGCCTCTCATAGGAAACGGTGAGATACACATAATAGGAGTGATAACACTTCTTGTCCTCAGTCTTGTTCCTTGCTAGATCAATCTTGCAACTCTTGCAGGAGTTGCACAGCTTAGGAAACTCAGCAGCTGTGAAATGATTTTGAAATTGATCACTTTATGTTTATTCCCTCACTGCAAGTCCTTCTACCTACCATCTGAGAAGTCTGATAGTCCTGGGTTTTACAGAACAAGGGCTAACAAGGGAGACAATAAACACATTTTAAATATTCCCTTCAGTTAAAGGTTTTGACCCAAGATTATCATAATTCTGTCTTGTTTTGAGACAAGGCAGAAGAAAAAAATACCTGTGAGTTTATTGTATGGAAGTCCTTCTTTTGAGGCTTTTGCAAGGCGGCCTTTGCAGAGATGTGGTGGGCTTCCCTTTAAATACCCTGTTCCCACACATAGAAGAAATCATATGTACAGATGCTATTGCTAAAAAGGGCAGATACCCATGAGTGGGAGAAAGGCAAGGTTGAACTCTGAAGATCCCCAGTTGTTTTCCTCCAAAGAGCTGCTCATGACCAAAATGGATGTTACTGCTGCCCCTGCTTTGCCTACAACATGCCTGTAGGTTTCTCGGCTCCATCCAGCAGCGACAGCCCAGGTTTTCTGAGACCCATTCAATCAAAAGAAACTATGTAGAATTAAGAAATTTATCCTGTTTACTTAAAACCAAAACAAGGAAACCAGCAAAGATGTTTTGCAGTTGTTAGGAGTTATTTCAAGAATATTTCAAGAAGTATTAGAAATGACCTTGAATAGCCTCCAATTTGTATATTTTGCCATTCCATGCAAATGCCTGTTCAATTATATTTTGCCTATAAAAAGCTCCCTTACGAATGTGTCCTCCTGGCACATCAGCCAGCATAGCTGCACTGCACCAGCTGATGACAGTTTGTGGCTGTGGGCTATAAATTTTCTGCTGGGATTCACACTGAAATGTTACCCTTGAGTCTCTGAATTAACTTTGAACCTAAGGACACAGTTTTTATCCCCACTTCTTTCAAGAAAGAGCGCTGCTGTGATTGGCTGTGATGGTGTTCTTCACTTATACTCCACTTCTTTACTGTGTGTTTTTCTCATGTTTCTGGATCATACCTCTTTGTTCAACTGTGAATTTTACCCGCAGGTACCCAGTCGAACAGCAGCTGCAGTGTCGGAGGATCCATGACTATTCTGCCAAACAGGAATGAACTCTCAAGTACAGACATCACTGTGTTGAATATGCTGAACAGGAGGGACAGCAATACTAGCACAATCAGTTCAGCCTACCTGAGCAGCCGCAGGTCCTCTGGAATCTCACCTTGCTTCTCCAGCCGGAGGTCCAGCGATGCCTCGCAGGCAGAGGGAAGACCGCAGAACGTGAGCGTTGCAGACTCCTACGACCCCATCTCGACGGATGCCTCCCGGCGCTCCAGTGAAGCGAGCCAGTGTGATGACCTGCCAAGTCTTCTCAGCCTCACCCCCGCCCAGCAATACAGGCTGAAAGCTAAATATGCAGCAGCTACTGGTGGACCCCCACCAACTCCACTGCCTAACATGGAGAGGATGAGCCTCAAGACAAGGATGGCACTCTTGGGTGACTGCAGGGAGTCTGGAGTATCTCCACTGCCTCCAGTGAATGTCCCTCGAAGATGTAGTGATGGTGGGGCAAATGGTTACAGCAGGAGGCATTTTCTGTCTCATGAAGCTGTAGGAAATGGGACAAGGAGAGCCAGTGATCCAGTCAGAATGGCCTCCGACAACCTCTCTGTCCCGAGAGTCCAGCGTTTCAACAGTCTTAATAGCTTTAACCCTCCTGCTTTGCCTCCATCCACGGAAAAGCGCAACCTTGTCCTTCAGAACTACACCCGTTCTGAGGGTGGCGTCTTCCGCGGCTTCGGCTCCCCCTGTCCTCCAAGCATCAGTGAGAACGTCGCCCTGGAGGCTGCTACCATGGAAGCAGGTAGCAGTCTGAATGATGAGGATCTCCTGCCAGATGACGTGGTCCAGTATCTGAATTCCCAGAACCAGGGCATGTACGACCATTTGTTGAACAATGTCCTAGACAGCAACAAAATGCATCACACCTCAGTTTCAGGAAACAACAACCCCAGCAACTTTGACCAAGCCCCTCCACCAAGCAGTCAGCAGGCGAGTCCTGAGGCAAATAAGAGCGACTTGCCCATTCAGTGGAATGAAGTAAGCTCAGGGAGTTCTGACTTGTCTCCTTCAAAGCTGAAATGTGGTCAGCGGTCAGCAGTGCAGCAGGCTCGGACCTTCAGACTGTATAACAATATGATGGCTCAGCAGCAGAACCTGGAGAGAAGCAACATGGCCCAGCAGAATGGCTGTCAGAACCTGGTGGAGAACAGCACTTCCTACAGTTTACAGCAAAACATGACTCTTGGCAGCGGAGCCGGGAATTCTTTCAGCATGCAGTCCAACAAGCCTTACACTGAAAGCATGGGCAGGCAGGCAATGATGTCTGGGGTGACAGACAATTCCTGTGGCATGACAGTGCAAGGGCAGAAGCTGAGAATCAGTAACATGCCAGTGAATGGGAACCAACAAAATTTCAGCCACCCCCTGGCATCCAGCGATCAAACAACCAGTATGGCAAACGGGATGCAGGACAGGAATATGATGGAACAAGAATATTTGCAAAGCCAGCCAGTCGGAGATGGTGTTCATTACCAGGGAGTCAATCAATCGGGGCAAATGATGCTAGGGCAGGTTAGTCCTACCTCACAAGGCAGCCTGTATCAAGGGCTGCAGAGTTGTCCACTAGTGTCTCACACCATTGGTAGCCAGCCTTCAGGTTTGTCAGTGGCCAAAAGTTACCAGTCATGCTCTAATTACAGCAGCAACAGACGGCAAAACATGTTGAGAAACAACCTGTCCCAACAGCAAAGACACATTGGTGATGACAACCAGATGTACAGGGTAAACACCATTAAGATGGAAATGCAAGGTCAATCACAACAGTTCTGCTCTAACATGCAGAATTACTCTGGTCAGTTATATGACCAAACCATGGGCTTTAGCCACCAAGCTATGAAAACAGGTTCTTTCTTTGGTTCAGAAGCCAGCTGCCTGCTGCAGGGGACTGCAACTGAAAACTCATCTGAGCTTCTTTCCCCGGGGGCTAACCAAGTGTCAAGCACAGTTGACAGCATTGACAACAACAGTCTAGAGAGTGTGCAGATAGATTTTGATGCTATCATCGATGATGGGGACCATGTCAGCTTAATTTCAGGAGCCCTGAGCCCAAGTATCATTCAAAATGTCTCCCGCAATTCCTCACGCCTCACCACTCCCCGAGCATCTCTTACATTCCCAGCTATGCCTGTAAGCACAACCAACATGGCTATTGGGGACATGAGCTCTTTGTTGACCTCACTTGCAGAAGAAAGCAAGTTTCTTGCTGTTATGCAATAGACATAAAAACAAAAAACACTTAGGAGATAACAGATGGAAAAAAAAAAAGACTCATATTTTTTAGTTGTGTATGTATTTTAGCAATCTCATCTCACCTAAATGGGATGTGTTTCAAGTATATTCCTTTTATGGAATAAGGACTCTGAAAACCCTAAAGTGTTCTAGGGAGAAACTGTCTTCCATTTCAGTTTTGAATCAGTATTGCTACGCCCATTCCCTACTTTTCTCTCTTTTCTCCCTCTCTCTCTCTCTTTTCAAATGTCTGTACGCTTATTTTTTTTTCTTTTGTTTTTTAATTGTAAACCAATGTAAACGTGTGAAGTGCATGTTGCTTCTTTTTGTTTTGTTTTGTTTTATTTTGGGGGTATTTTTGTAAAGAAAGGCCTGATGAAAAGACTTGACAATTTTCTGTTACTCAAATGAAGCTAGACCTTATAAAACTGTTGCAACTTTTCCCCTTGAACCTTAAAGCAGGCACAATGTGAAGTGAGCATACAGTGATGAAATCCTCTCTGGATGCACTGGACACATCACACTGAGGTGGAAAACCAGTTTATAAATGCACTGCCATGGTACCTCTGGGATGCAGTTTCAGAAACATGGAGCACAAAAAGTTGGGAGGTTCAAGGAAATAAGAAATGTAAAAACCATCAGCCCTTTGATCTCTAGCAGAAACTTAAGGATTTTGTAAACACACACAGAGATAGCTGTCACTGCCATGAATAATAGTACTGAGATTGTGTCAGGTTCAACCTATTTCAGGGGAAGGAGAGGACCAGGAAGCTGTTCATAGTCCAACTCTCATATTTTGCAATATTTGGTATTCTGGTTTTCAGCCTTCTTTTTTAAATGACTAGATAGCAGAATTACGGGCATCTGTAGTGACTTGGGTAGTCTACAGCCTTCTCAATGCATACCACATTTGTGGAGGTACAATCAGGGTCTTATGAAGTATTTCATACAATGAAATAACAAATTAGCAGTATTTCATACTGGGGAATTCTTTTATTTTTAATGCAAATTGTTGAGGTGTATTTTGCTGAGCCACTGGTTCTTATTTGCTGGAAGAACTGTGTGTTCATCCCCTTTAGCCCAGACAGCTCCATGGATACATGCAGCTTCAAAAACATCATGGGCATATCATGTAAAAGAAATAAAAAATGAATGGCTGGCCCAGTTCTCAGACTAGCCAAATAAATCAAAGCAGTTGCAAGCAATCTGATAATCTTAAATGTTTTTCCACTGTGTCCAGGCTTTACAAAATTAAGAAATTTAAACTGCCATTAAAAATAGCAAAGAAACAAGGGGAACAGCAAGTCATCACAGATCACAGACTATTCTGATCTGGAATTATTATCAGGTCCAACTCTTCAGTGAATGGCCTGTATGAGGATCAAACCCACAACTTTGATGCTATTAGCACCATGCTCTAACCAACTGAGTCTGGCAACTAATCAAAGCTCAGAAAGACCAACCCAGCTTCTTTCTTTCTCTCTTGGTGACACCATGTGCATTTAATTTCAAAGCAAACCAGTGGGTCAATGCCCAGGGTCAATTACACTGGCAAAAAATCGAAACCAGCGGACTGTGATCATGAAGCTGCTCACTGGTAGAGGTGAGTGGCATTTGCTCTGGGAGCACTGGCTTGTTTTTGGCTCTGCTGGGCTCCACATCTGCACCCCTGAACACACAGTGCTCCTGGGTGAACAGTCTGCTGAGGGGAACAATCACAAGACCACAGTTTAGGTTCACCCACTCCTAGAAGCTGCCTGGAATTCCAGCCCTTGCAGTTAAATCCCAATACTGAAGTCCTATTATGGGATGCAAATTGTGCAGACACTTACAGTCATGGATTTGATGCCTGTAAGGAGCAGATGTTATAGTAGACATACAGGGAGAAGAGGGAGCGTAGTCACTTTTGAAATACAGATAAACTTTAGCCCAGTCAAAATCAGAAGGTGACTTCTGTAGGCTAGAAAACCATAAATTTTTTTTCAATTGTGGAAAAAAAGGTGAAATACCAGATGATTCAGGACATGGCATTTGAGGAAATATGTAGGAATGGAATCTCAGTGAAGCTGTCAGATAACATTGATCTGTTAACAGCTGTTAGAGTCAGAGGATGAATCTATAAATCAGTAGGAAAACATTATAGGAATCCGGTGCAGGGGCCATATTTGAGCTTATCACAGCATGTACCAAGAGATTTGCACTGTGAGCTGGAATGTCAGAAATCAAGACAAATGTAAATAGCCCACACCTTTTATCATGATCTAGCTCCTGTCTTTCTTTGTATTTTTAGCCAGCATTTCTTTCTTGCCTTGTCCCACACACACATATTCGCTCATCCTGCACTGTTCCCTTTGCCTGTTGCCCTCCCAGCATCCCTGCCTGCCCCTGACCAGCTATCACAGCCCGCCTGCAGTGGTCCTTGGGCTGCATGGGCAGCTGGGAACAGCTCACCATGGAAAATGACTGGACTGCTGTGGCAGCAGGAGGAAGCTGCTCCCTGTTGCCCTCTCGTTGCCCAAAGGCCCTGCAGAGACCTGCTGCCTGTACACAACCATTGTCCCTGCCCTGCTGCTGGAACAAGAAGGGATGCATTCCACTGGGCAGGTCCCCAGGGGGAAGGATGTTCCAAGGGCCGTGTTGGGCTTTGCAGCACTGGGGTACAGCTCACAGCCCTGCAGAGAAGCAGCACTGTAGGCATGAGGAGAGGCTGTGCTGGACATGTTTCAGACAGTTCTCAGTAACCAATCCTGGCTGGTTTATTAAAGCCATCAATTACATGTTTATAAACAATTTCAACAGGGAGACTTATGACCAGCCTGGGAGTAGGTGGCTGGGGAGAGAAGTCTTTTATTGTTATGGAGCCAATACATTAAAAAAACCCCAAACATCCCCAACTATTTTTTAAACGCAATTTTCCAGTTCATAATTGTATCTGCTGGTGCAATTGATGCTGGGAAGCTATTAACAGATGTGATCCATCAGAGCTTAGAAGGAGCCATTCATATTGCTCCAGGCTGAAAGGGACTGTTTGAGTAGCCAATTTGCCTTCCTGGATTTGACAAACCTTCGTCACTCACTTAGCCTTGTCTTGGGCCAACAGTGTGTCTTGGTAGAAACCACATGCTCAAGAAAGGCATCCCATTTGATTTGGCTGAAGCTGAAGAATCAGAGACTCCACTGTGTCCTTGGGGAGTTTGTGCAAATGATTTATCATTTTCACCGTTAAGTGTATGTACCACTTATGTTCATGTGTCACTTTTCAGTTTTTAGTGTTTTCTCACGCTTTTCTGTTTTATACTAAAGAGCCTGTTTTTGGTACCTGTGAGGGTAACAATACATCATAGCCCATCTACCCTGGGTTTTGGTTCTGTTTTGATAAGGTAGGCTTGTCCCTCTGGGCATGGCACTGTTACACTGGACACCAGCCTTCACTTGTCAACCTCGTCTCAACACGTGGCAGGCAGTCTGGGGAAAATCCCATCAACACTGGTGGGATGAGTTTACTAGCATCCCTCTACTCTTCCTCTTCCAGTTACAGAGTCAAAGCTTGCTTTGGTGTACGTGGCACATCAGTTGATTTTTGCATAGCTGTTGGAAACACTGCTCATCCAAGAGTACAAGAAAATACACAAAATATCATGAATGTTCTATTTTTAAAGCATTGCAGCGTAAGTCTAAATCACCATTTCTTGTAAAGGTTCTGTGAGGGTCTTCCATATTTATTACTGTTGGCCTTGGGCACATCAGTAACACTCAGCCTGCCTGAAGCATGTGGGTTTCTCCAGACAGTTTTACTTTCCATGAAGTGGAAGCTGCCAGTGAAGAGTTTATTTGCCAGTTGCACGCAGGTGAAGGAAAGGTGTGTTAGCAGGAAGGTCAGTGGGCTCCCACACGGGCCTTGCTGGGGAGTACAATGGTCCCACACATCCATGTGGCAGGTGACATTATTCTCTCCTTGGAGAATGGCCCCAAACGGTTGCTGCATTAAGATGCTGGCTGGCTGCTGACCTCCTGCCCCTCAGTGAGATGGCAGGTCACGCCTGTCCCGCCATGGCAGAAGTGTTTATATTCTCACAATGTATGTGCCTTATTTTGCATTGACCCTGTAAAAGAGAGGGACCAGGATGTGTTTTCCAAATTTTCCTGATGAGGCTGTACTTGCCATGAGCTAATAGCACATACCACTGTTAATAGTGTCCGAAACGTCTTGTAAACCTCTGGTATTCATGTGGTATTGTCCTTGGATTGGTGGAATGTCTCCTATGGAACAGTTACTGTTGTCAGTCCTGCAGATGTGTAAGATAAAAAAGTGTTGCTTTTTTTTTTTTTTTTTCATTTTTAAATTTTTTTATAAAGCTTGTAATCCTTTTAAAAAAAAAAAAAAAAAAAAAAGAAAAAGAGAACATGTAAATACATTTATGTATGGTAGGAATAGTGTTCAGCTGTAACAGACCTTAGTGGTCTTCATTTGATAAACCTGCAGTTATGATCTGATGTTTCTCAAGCCTTAGGTTGATCTGAAGGGTCTGTAGCACTGTGTACATATGAACTGTACTTCTGCTTTCAGAACCACTTAGCTTTTTTGTAACAAAGAAAAAATGTTTCTTACAATGTCAATAAAAACAAAAGCCTTTGTACTTAAGTTCTTAGTGTTCAGCTTCCAAAGTATCTCCTTGGGGGAGGGAGTTATTTTTTCATACATCTTAAAAGCCTGGTTGCAATCAGTGCTTGTATCGCTTCCACTCAGAGCTGCTTTCCTCTTTCTGCTTCCCAGCCTGTTGCTTCACTCCATTCACAGTTTAAATACAGATGGGAAAACAAAACAGGGTGTTTACCTTCTCGCTAAAGAAAAATGGCTGATGGGTGTTGGGTGCAAAAACAAATGAAAATGCTGTGTCATACAGATGATGTAATTGAAGGGAGGAGAGAGACTGACCTGGTTAACTCTGCTGCAGGAACAGTCAGTTCAGAGGCCAAAGCCAAGCTGAGCTAAACTTTGGGCTGTTCTGTGGGGGCTGTGTTTCCACCTCTTGCTTGCCAAGGATGTTTCACAAAGGCTTGCCCCACCCATGGAGAAGAATGGGAAGGAGAAAGAGAAGTTCCTCTGGCTGGGTTAATCTGTAGGTGTCCACTCAGGTGGGCTACAGCGTGACATGCAAAGAACTAGACGCGGTTATCTTCAAAGTTGGACATAATTAATGAGTGCTCCTTTTGAGTACAGTTGTTATGGATGATGCCAAGTTATGGTGGCAAACAGTACAGAAAATGTTACAGCGCTGCTTCGTCTTAAGGTGTCTGAGCTGTTCTCATTTCAAGGTATTTTGTTTCCATTGCTGGTACCTTGGCAAGACCCAGAGCACTCTGTTGAGCTATCAGTGCTCAGCTCCTGCCTCAGTCCTTCCTCAGCCAAAGTAGGTGAGCCATTTCCCAGGTTGTGGGAGGTAACATTGCATTGTCACTTGCTCATGTTAACTTTTTTCTTTTGTGTGTGTGTCCTGTTTTGTTGTTCACCATTATTAAGTTTTTGTCATTTGGCACAGGCCTTAAAATTTATGAAGGACAAAGGGTATAATGGAGAGCTAAAGCCTAAAGCTTGCCCAGCTCAGAAGCCAGTGAGGCAGGAGAACTCTGGGAGTGGCCTGGTGGGGGTGAAGGAGATCCTGCAGTTTGAAAAGGAGGTTGATGGTGGCCATGGTGCCTTAGTTTATATGCTGCAATCCAAAATTCTCCCAGACTTTGGCAGTGCTTCGGCATCAGCTCATTTTGTGGGTTGGGTGTGTGTGACAGAGGCTTCCCCACAACTTTGGCCAACAGGGGGTCAGCAGCAGGGGTGGAACAACACTCAGACAAAGACATAATGGACCAGCAGAGAAACGAGCTGGCCTGTGGGGGCTGGGGAGTCAGTAGCAGGATCCATGCTGATCATGGCTGTCAGGGGCTTAGAACTGATCAAGGCATTTCTGAGCCTTGCCAGCTGCCTGCAGGTAGTGGGAGGTGAGGAACTCCCACTTCTTATGAACTAATGCAGTAAAGTCCTGCACACATGCATGTGTGCAGAGCATTGTGCTAAACAAACGACCAGCATTGCACACCTGCTGCCTGAAGGGAGCCCACACACCTGAACTGACAGCACCTCTCTGCTCTGTGCACCAAACTTGCACCGCTACCTCTAACCAACCCCTGCAGGCTCATCTTCCAGCTGTATCTCCTCCACCAGCTGGATCTATTTCAGGACGAATGCTGGGAGGGCAGGAGATGCCAGGGGCCTCTGTCCTGCTCAGCACGTTGGTTGTGTGCTGTGCTGGGGCTGCAGATGAAGGTGCTGCCAGGCAGTGCCAGGTCAGGCACCAAGGTTACAGCATTTCCAGAGCTGAGCGCTGCTAGGTGAAGAGCTGGGGCTCCAGGTCACATTTCTGGTCCTCCAGCCTAACCTGGGATTGGGCTGATGAAAAGCTGCGTGTTCAAAGCTGGAGCCGGAGACAGGAGGACCTGTGTTGCCATGTGGTAAAGCTCAGTATAATGCCAAGTTCTCAGGAAAAGACAAAATAGCAGGGCAGTCATGGTTTGTACCATCCAAAATCAGCAGATGCTGTTGACCTTTAGTCTATGTTTTGGTGCCAAGGCTGTAAATGAATTAATTTAATTCATTAAATTGGTTTCTTACTTCAGAAGGGCACGTACCCAAGAGATAATTGCAGTTTGCAAAGCTTAAAAAAATACAACAGAGATATACAGCATCAATCAGCAGAGGAGGAGGAAACTCCCCACAGCCCCCCAGTACCTTAAACAGGTGACATTACTACACTCAAACCCGAAGATGGGCAACACAAAAATCACCAGTAGTGTTAAGACCTGGCCTGCCATGGTCAGGGATGAAGCAAGGGAAGAGCAGAGAGTGTGGCCCACAGTGCTGATGGAGTTACTGGGCTGGCTGAGTGTAGGCAATGACACTGTAGGGCAGCCCAGTGCATTCTCTTTTCCTTTCCCAGCTTTTGTGGGCTTGACTGTGTAATCGTTGAGCTGCTTTTTCAAAGAGAGGGTAATGGGAAAGAGACGACTTGTTCTCTTCAGGCTGAAACACAAGCTATTTGTGCTAGGAACACAGCTTTGTTACATGATTAGTGCAATGGGAGCCCCTAGGCACCACTTCCCAGTACAAACAACTAGTATTAATAACTCATGTTAAAATTGCCTGCTATTTAATAACCTGGGCCTCTTTCCACCCCGAGAAGCATACAACTGCTCTGTGTTCCCACCATCTCTGCCTGTCTTCCCTCACTGCCTTTGGACTCTCCCTGCTCATTTCCCAGGAAAAAAGGAGCAGGTTTGGGCAAGGGAGAAGGAGGAATTGACAGCTGACAGGAATCCCCGCAGCCCACGTGCGTGCACCTCCTTGCCTACCCCCATCACTGGGTACTGCTGCTGCATCTGACGAGAGGCTGCTCATTGCTGCCACGCCTCACCACCCATTTCCACCCCTGCTCTGCCTCTTTCCACCTCTTTCCTGCCTCGCCAAGGAAGCAGCCGCCCTCCCTGCGAGCTGCCCCAGCTGGTGAGATGTGATCGACCAGCAGAGTCACTCATGGGTGGGAGGCCCGTGTGAGTCACGCTTCCCTGGCCCCCCACGCCGGGCAGCTGCAGGGAGCAGGGAGCAGAGCAGGGCTGATCCCGGCACGGCCACGCATGGCGGCACAGTTGGGCCCAGGCGGGAGCAAGAAGCAGTGGGCAGATCAGATGGTGATGAACCATAAACAGGATCGTTTCCCATCGGCTGCCTGAGCTGCTCCAGCCTTTGCCAGCAGCACTGGGATGGCTGTCAGGTCTGCAAGGCGGTCTCTAAGCCACCCTGCTCTGCAGAAAAACATTACTAATGTTCCCACGACCGGAGCAAGAGAGAGGAGACAAATAACTTGGACGGCAACATGAAACAGTGGCAAAAATCTGGAAGACAGAGGAGGAGAGAGGAAAAAAACAAGAGGGTGGAAAGCTCTATAATGACTGAAAGAGCCCCAGATGGATAGAAACCGAGAAAAGGCCAGAGACAGAAATAGTAGCACTAATTAGCTGAGCTGAACGACCCCACTCCTGCTGTACCTGAGCATCCTCCGCTGTCCTCAGAGCCCCGGCGCTGCCAGCCCTGGGAGAGGAGGAGTGGGAACAGGGAGCTGCTCAGACCTGGATGAACAGAAGCAATGAAGTTCCTATAGCAACGCCTAGTGAAAAATCTCAAAGCAGGGGCACCTATAGAGCTGGGTAGAAAAAGGGTTGTGGCTCCAGACAGCGTCCCCTGAGGCAGAACCATGAGAAATATGTGCTTCCCTATCCTGAGCATGGTTCCTGCCTCACCTTTGCTTGCTTGAAGACTTCCTATTTCCATTATATGAACAGCCAGCCCTCCCAAGACACAGGAAAAGTTCACTTGGCCTATTTTGCCTTGAGGCAGTTTTGTTTTGAAGTCCTTCAGCACATCCCACACAGTGCCAAGGAATTGTGGCAATGTTTTCACTGGCAATTTTTTTTTTATCTGGAAGGCTTTTGCTGGGAAATGGCAGATATGTCTCATCCCTGTCATTGCTGACCAACTTCAGCCTCCAGTCAACTGCTTTCAGTAAGCTCCTTCAGCTTTGTCTGTGGGACCCCATGGCATGGCATTGCTTAAATATGGCTTTTTGGATGAAGCTTCAAAGAAGAAAAAATGGTCTGCATCATCCTGCTTCAGAAGCTGAACTTCAGCTCTCATCAGAAGTTTACAGATGTAAAAGAGGGCTAAAAATCCCCAAGTCATACATTTTGTGAAAGCAGCCATCAGGCACTGAGCCCTCAGAGTTGTGCAGCTCAGTGGCAAAGGCCCCAGTGCCCATGGTAAGGCTGGGAGCTGGGGCTGGTGCAGCAGAAGCCAAAGGCTGCAGGGCTGCCATAAGTGGCAAAGTGTGCTGCAGCACGTGTGGGCACTGGGCTTTGCTCCCTTCCAGCAACAGCAAATTGAGCTGCCCTTTGCAGCCATCCAGGGAGCAGCAGTGATGTTTGTCCCCCAGGGCTGCTGTCTCCACATCACCTTTGGAGTAGGCAACCTCCTGCTGCTGATCCAGCTGGCAAGAGCTCTCCTTTGGACACCATTACTAGGACACACCATGCCATGCTTGTTTTTCTGTTGCAGGGAATTAAAGGAATTGATGTCACTTTGAAGATGGCAGTGCAGTGTCCCAGCCCAGGCCCACCAGGACAGTGGGCTGGCACTGAGCAAGCCCAGGGGCACAGCTCTACACCTGCCCCCTGCCAGTCCTTCCCTTGCCTTGGATGCCTCTCCCTGTCCTTTCTTTCTCTTCCCAAGGCTGGAAGCACAGAGGAAAACCAAAAATACTGCATGCTATTTTTTTTTCTCTCCTTGGCTAGTCTCTTGGAGATTATTGCTGTTTTCTCCCAATTACAGAAAATGCTTGAAGCTGTGCAGAGGCTTAGCCACACAGTCAGGGAGGCAGCAATGCCTTACTTAGCTCTGTGGAGTGCAGTCTTGAATCACTGTAGCACTTCTTGCTTACCCATGTACCCTGAGACCTCTTAGGTTTCAATATTAGGTTTCAATTGCTCTTCACCTGAGCTCTGCTTGGCATGGGCAGCCGGAAAGTGCTGGGCTCCAGTTTAGCTGGAGCATTAGCAGGAAAGGGGAAGCTGGAGCATCAGCCAGCAAAATGTAATAGGGAATCCTCTTGCCCCCATCTCTGCTGGTGCTAAAGCCAGGGCCTGGCTTTCCTGTTTGACACAGAACTGGGGGCTGGGGTCGCCTGCTGCAGGGTTGGCTCTGCCTTTGGCAGCTCCCATAGAGGGAGGCCTGTGTGCCAAGCTCTGCTTAGAAGCTCTGGTGCAAAGAGCCCCACTCTGCAGAAAGCCCAGGGGAATACAAAATCCCCTTTGACTTTTTATTGTGAAGGGGGAGCTGGTCAGAACCAAAATCAACAGTCCTGAAGCAAACAGTGCAGGCTTTGATCCACCCAGTTAAATATGAACCCTGGTGAACTAGATCCTCCTCTCTTTGTGCATGTTCTCAAACAAAGTATTTTCCTTCAAGAGAACAGGCTGCAGACTGGCAGACTTTCTCTTCTCCTGTCCTACACCACATGATGAGTTTTATGACAACATTGTCCTGACTTAAGTCATCCCATGCTTGGCTGGCCTTATGCTAAACTTAAAAATGGAGAGCCTCAAAACCCCAAATGTTCTTCCCAGTGTGCCATAGATAGTGGCACTGCTTAGATTTTCTGGTGCCACTGTGTTTGCTGAGTGTAAGTATTTGGTCAGTCTTTGAGCTGATAAGTGCTGGTCCACTGCAATGAAAACATAAGATTTAAAGGAAGAAAAACAAAGGAAACAGACAAAATTTAGTAATTTTAGCGACACCACTCAGCAAAAATGGAGCCAGCCCAGCTTCAAACTGCAGATGTCCTTGAAAGCTGTAGCCACATATGACCATCTCAGGGCTGGCTCCAAGGACAGTTCTTCCTCCCCTGCCCAGGGATCACTTCATGTTTTTTGCCATACAAGAGGGCACCAAAAAGCACGTCTGAAGCCCTCAGGAGTTGAGCATCACCACTGGTAAAAGGAAAGCTGGACTTTGGTACCTGGCTTTCAGGTCCTTCCTGAAGTAGCACAGCTGGGACAGGAAGCTGACCTGTACCACCCTGACCCTGGGTCTGGAAAACCCCAACTCCAGCTCAGGGGGAGAATAAAATAAAAACCTTCCTGAAAGGCAAGCAAATGGCAAAAGTGAAACAATGAGCCAATTGGTTACCAGGAAAATCCCCCAGCTGCTGTGTGGGTGGTGTGGGAGCAGAGCCCCATGACTGCTGGGAAGCTGGAGCCCTTTGGGACAGCTGTGGGAGCCAGGGGCATGGCAGTGATGGTGTCCAAGGAGCTCATGTCCTGCACAGCCTGGCCTACCCAACCAGCTGCCATCCCTACGAGTTAAAGTCAGCCAGTTTCTGGGGTATCCATGCAGGACCCCTGGGTGGGAATCAGCCACAGGCTTTGAGAGCAGGAGAGAAGGGGTTTGCCTTGGCCCAGTCCTTGCACCCAGGAGTGGGGCTGGGCGCCTGGTTTGCACTGCAGGGCTGCTCACTGTGCTGTCACATCTTGCTCAGTCTCACATGCCTCCTTGGCTCCATCACACTTTGGCTTTCTAGCTTCTAACAATCCTCTTCCAGTACTTGGTGCTCACCTTCAAGAACTCAGCAGTGACCCTCTCTGCCCTGGATGTGTGTTTTTCCCTGGGCCACATCTCTCATGGTTGGAAGCAGCAGGGCAAGGACCATCTTTGTGCCCGAGGTCCCGAGGCTGTAGCAGCAGTCCAGTGTCTCCAGGCTGTGGGAATCACAGCTCTTGATGCTGACCTGCTCTGAAGCCAGCCTGCTGTGCCAGCCTGGCTGCAACATCCCGCTGTGGGCACGCCACTCCCATCCATGGGCTCTGCTGGAACCACTGTCCCACCATGAAGAGAGATCCTTAATGGACTGGCTGGGGCTGTAACTCAGGGTGGGGATGAACTTCTCACCTCTACTCTGGACTGGCTTCTGGTCTGCTGCCAAGACATGGAGCCATCACCTGTCAAGGCTTCACCTCCATGTTCCTCTCCAGGCTCCACCACCACTTGCCTGCCTTTGTTTTTAGATGAGCAAACACCAGACAGAGTAAATCCCACTGGTGCATGGAAAAAGGTGGTGCAGAAGTTTGTTGGGGGAACACGTGTGTCATTTTGCCCTGTCATCACCCTTCCTCCCTGGAAGCATCCAAACAAGTGAGTGAGGCATCCCAATCAAAGCCCCTGCTGCCCTTCAGTAGCAGGAGCAGCAGTGACTCTGCCGCCGAGATGAATTTGGCAGCCATGTAGCAGATTTCTGCATATGCTCTAAACTGTATTTGGATGGCAAGTGAGGACAAACCAGGCTTTGCCCTTGAAAGCAAACTACCTAAGCTGGCTGCTGGCGCAGGTAATTAATAGCAGCTGCTTTATATAAAGCAGCTGGAGGAGCAGTCAATTTTCCACAGCTCCTGAATTGGCCCAGTGGTGGCACTGGCATTGGGACAGAGAGCCCATGGCTGGAGGACCAGCACTGCTCACAGCAGTGCCCACAGCACAATTTGCAGCCTCTTGCTGAGCTGCACAGTGCTGCCCTCAAAGACAAACCACCAGCCATGGCCAGCTCAGCTTGGGAAGGCTGATGGGCTGGCAGCCCAAAGCACTGTGGAGTTTTCCATGGTCAGTTATTGTGCTGGCATGGCCAGAAGCTGCTATTATTAGATGGCATATGAATCACCGGCACGACTGGAATTAGCAGCCTCAGCCTGAGCCGAGCTGGACACTTATTGGAAAAGCCTCATTGAAGCCCAGCCAAGAGACAAAAGTGGCTCAGAGAAATTGCTTGCCCAATGCCCACTTCAGCCCTGGCTGCCGCCTCTTCCAGCTGAGAGGGAAGTACCAGCTCTGGGGGTTTCCCATGGCCCCGATGGTGAGGCAGAGGAAAGGAAGGATCAGGAAAACTACATCCCTGTTCATTCACTGACAACTCCATGCAAAATATAGCAAGAGAAGAAAAATTTTGGAGGATACAATCTTAAAACATGATCTGATGGGGTTGGTTAACACAGCCTGACAAAACGTGGGGGTGAAGGGCTTACAGCTGCCATGCCCGTGCCTTGGTCTGGTTTCTGCAGAGCAACATCAGCATGCAACACAAGCAGCTGCTCAGCAGGGTAACAGGGCTCTGTGGCTGTAGGGCCCAAACTGGCAGATTACTGGGAACTCACTGGGTGCAGAGCAAAAAAAAAAAAGAGGGAGCTGGAAACACATTTGCTTTTCTGGATGGGAAAGCACTGACGCCCTTTGATTCCTGTTTTGACTCATTTAAGCCTGGAACTGCAATAAGACAGCCCAGTAAGTAACATAACTTGTAGGAATTGCAGCTGCTAAAGTTTTCCTTCAGTCTTGTCACAAGTCATTTTGCCCATGTTGCTCCTCATTTACTCTTTTGCAAATGAGATAAAGTCCAGTCTCCATGTTCTCTTGTATGGTTGTGAATCAAATGCATTGGCAATAAAGTTCAGTCACCAGAGCTGTGCTGTGATATTTGCTTCACCCTGAGCTTTTCCAACCAAAATTAAAATTACACACAATTATGTCATCTTTTCACAGGACATGAAATAGAATTTCATATGCATTGCAAAGTCACACCAAGGCACATTGTGAAGAGTGGCGGAGTACACACCATTTCTTATAGCCTAACAAAGGAGCTTTTATTTAATAATGAACTATTACAGCACAGTACAAAGATTTGCTTTGTTCAGTGCCTAGAAATTGTTTGCAGATTTTTCCAGCCACCGGGAGTTGACAGTTCACTTAGGAAATCAATTCTTAAAGCTAGAGAGTCTACATGCCTGTTTGGCTCTTGGAGCACCACAAGCCCAGAGCTCCACAGGGTCCAGTCCAGCTCTCTTTTTCCATGGACTGAAACAGTGAAACATTTTTGGATATATTTCTTGGTGGAGGAGGCAAATCCATGGTTTCAGCTATTTCTCCCTCATCACCTTCAGGAAAGCTTAAAGCTTCTTATCCCTATTGCTATAAGCAAGGGATGAGAAGATGAACCTCAGAGCAAAATTGCAGGAGTTTCAAAGTCAGTCAAAACAGATCGCATGGGTGCCACAGAGGGCTCAGCTGTGTGGGGTGGATTCTTAGGTCTCTGAAGCAAAAACTAAAGATATCCATATCCATATAAGTAGAGATGATGGAAAACATGGTGCACAAGGACTGGGATGATGCACCACAGTAAAAAAAGGTTTCCAGCAGAGCTAGGCACTGCCAGGAAAGAATTGAGATTCTTCCAATCTCTTCCTCTACATCTATTAATAGGCACTAGTACCAATGCAACCATGGGGTGCAGGCACACAGGATCCCTGGGAAACCCATCCCATGCATTAGCATCTCTGGTGAGGGAGGTGAGCTTGTTTCAATCCTACAGAGCAGGTCAGGCCTCTTGGCTCAAACACACAAATCTCACAGCCAGTGTGTTAATGAATGGGAAGCAAAGATGGCTCTTTGTCCCAGAGAGGGATTGTGGTTGGCGGGAGGGAACAGGAACCAGCATTCACCCAGGGCTGTGCCAGCAGCCACTCCACCACGGTGGTAATGCAAGTACCAGGCTATTTTCTCATCCTGCACCTTTAACCATTTTAGTTATCCCCCGTGAGCTTCTTGTAGAAGGGTGAAGGAGCAGGAGCACAAGTGTGCTTGGCCCTTTAACTCCAAGTGAGGGCACTTAATGAACATACCTCTCCTTACTTACCAGCCAGCTTTCCCAGAAATATCAGAGCACAGAGCAAGGAGCTGCCTTGATACTAAATCCTTTGGCAGGTTTAAAGGCACCAGAATCACAGTCCTGCCTGTCAGCTAAAGAAAGACAATCTCTGAAAAGTCCCAGCACAAATTGTCCATGAGCATCTTGTTGAGACTGAGAAGCCTAACTCCTGAGTTCTGGAGAGGTACTAAATTCTCTAATATCAGCTTCTGAAGACTTCCTCTCTTTAGGTCTTTCTGAAGCACATAATGTGCAGGTGCTAATATATACACATATACACATGTTCATTTGTTCATTGATTTTTTAGCAAATTAACTCACTTTTTTGATTTTTTTTCTGGGAGGGAAACTAAAATCTCCTAAAGCACCAGTCCCTCTCTGTCAGCCAACAACCTACAGCAGGGAGTTGGAAATTTGGCATTTGGCCCATGCATTAGCTGCAGGTTAGTGCTGAGCAGAACCAGTTCCAGCCAATCTGAAAAGATCTCATGTCTCCTCTGCACCCTGCTTTGTTCTGCCAGGCTCTGCCATAATTCCTGCACGTCACTTCTGGTGAATGATAAAATAGTGTTAGCAAATAGCCTTGTTGCATATTTGGATGCAGTGGCAAGGAACTTCACTAATGCATTGCCCCATGACATCACTTAAGCTTTTGTTTGTCTTTCAATGGTGAGAAAGGAAAAGAAAAGAGTGGGAGGGGAAATTGACTTGAAGAAGCTCTGTCTAATCATTTATTTACCTTGTGTGCATGCCTTACACACTTACTCATGGGTTACAGCCATGGATTCACACAAGGTCCTGAAGGTCCTCAGCACAAATCCCTCAAGAGAGGAACTGGTTCATGACATGCTCAAAAGCATTACTGTTTCATCACTTTTCTCATCAGATAACAACATAACTTCATTGCTGCTTCTGGCAACCTCTGCACTTCCTTTCCCTATGTGTCCCTGAAGCAGCACACGTTGCATGGGAAATGCTCCTCAGTTTTGACACACTGCTCAGCACAAAACCAGGCACCCGGGAAAAGGACACAGCAAGCTGAGCCAGCACCCCCTGATGCTCCACAGGGACCTGAAGACGGGCCTGCTGTACTGCAGTCTGGAAAGCAGAACTGGGAAGGAAAGAGGGGCTGGGAATGGGGAAGTAACTGGTCATACAGCAAGTTGCAGTGGTATCAGGAGTGTGGTAACTTTTGCCTGCAAACAGCAAAGCGGAGGTACCTGATCTGGTTCAAAACAAACATAGTCTTGGCGCTAGGGTGACATCCCACGGTGACTTTTATAGGCATTTTTCTTAGGCCATTTCCTCTCCAGCACTGCTCTCCTTGCATCCTCTCCCGCAGTGAAATAAGCTGTGGGTGAGACAATTTACCCCACTCTGCTGTGGTTACTCAGCATCTGCTGGCAATGCCCCATCACAGCTTGGCCCTTTGGTCCCAGATCAAATCATTTGGTTTGGACACCAAAGCTCAAAGGATGAGCTTTGTCTAACTTTACAGACCTACACTTGGCCCCTTCATTGCAGCTCCTTTGAAAAGCAAAGAAGAGAAATAGGCACGATTCGCCTGACCTGTTCTAGACACTGAAATGAGGAGGAGTGACTCATAGCTGTGCCTGTGCTTCCCCATATTCTCCTCCATAAAGGAGCCTAATGTGTCTAGCTGAGATGGAGGCCTCTGTGTTTAGTCAGATGAATCCCACCCGAGTGACTGCAGCTGCTGGAGGAATGTGAGCTTTCCCATAATCGCTTCCCTTCCTTCCCTATTTGGGGCAGTTTTGGGGCAGAGAGAATTATTTGAGCTGATGAGTCCTTGAAGGATTCCTTGAAATTTATGCAAAATCTGCATAAGAAGGATGTGTGTCTTCTTGCACCAGGCCTGAACACAGTTCTGTGGAGGTTCCAGGCAATAGGGCATTCAGAGGGCAAGGCAACACTGGTGTTATCACACACTCTGCTAGCAGGCAGCCTTAAAATGGAAAAAGCATAGACAGTAACAGAAGGAGTATCCAAACATCTCCTGAGTTTGGACAGCTACTAAGTTGGCCACATCCCAAGAGAAACAACTTCTGCTTTCTCCCCCGGCTCCTACCCTTACCTCTGCCTTCCTCTTTTCCCTCTGCTTTCTTCAGTCATCTCCCTCCTGAATAGAAACTTTTGGGAGGAACTTATTTCCTTGCACCTGTTTCTGCTGTGATGTAACTGTGGTAATAACCACTGTTGGACATATTTCTTGGGGATTTTTGGTTTGGTGGTTTTTTTGTTTTTTGTTTTTTGTGGTTTTTTTGTGCATTTTATTGTATTTTGGCTATATTTATAGATGGGGTCAGATCAGAGCTGTGCAAGAGGCACACTTACATGGTTTGGGAAGATCTGAAGCAAGAGTAAGATCCTTTCATCTCAGCTGGTCTTCCTCTTACTAAAGTGCAGACCCAAAACCCAAGGTCAAGCTGAAGAAGTTCAAATGCAAGTTGCAGTGCAAACTCTGTAGGTGATGCCAGTCTGTGGTTGTGGTGGGATGAAGCAATGTGCAAAGCCTTAAATTCTGTCTTAGCATGTGCTTTCTGCACTCCTTGATGGAAAAATGCAATTAAGGAAGGCTAGGAAAGCCAACTTCTGCCTTGCCTTCTAGAAGCAGCAAATGACACAACAGAGAGATCAAAGATAATGTCAATAATGATAATTATGGTGATGATGATAATGAAGATGATGATAATAATGTAATCCCTTTCCATGTATTTTAAGATCTCATGGCCTTTATTTGCAGAGGAAATTGTGTATTTGAACATGCTGTTTGATATGACCTGGTGCTTTCAACAGGATCATATTTTGACCCCCAGCTTTCACAGTTCAAATTGAGCCTGTTGAGAACAACTGGCAAGAGCCCCCGTGCTGCTCAGGGCAGTCAGCAGCACCTGAGCCTGAAGGCTTCAGACAGACCAAGACACCACAGTTCTCTGAAAGCAAAGCTGCTTGGTGCCACATATAAAGGTTAGAAAAGACCAAAGGGGGAGCTGGCTCGTGCAGTGTTACCAAGTGGATTTGTAAGGTTATTCTGAAGCAGGGCAATGCTCAGCAAACCCTCATAGAAGTGACAGCCACAGGAGGGGCCATAGGCAGGTCCCAAGGGGAGAGAGATGTACTGCATCATCTCACAGCTCCAAAGCATTTGCTCCATCTATGTCCACTGTCTCCAGAGATACCCAATAACACACTATCTGTGGCCCAAACCCTTAAAGCTGAAGGGTGGGCACCACCACTGTCTCAGTGCAGAGCTGCACCAATGAGAAAACTGAAGGAAATGTAGATTTTTTTTTTTTTCACCACCCTGAGAGAAAGGAACTGGAATAGGAACTGAGAGATGATAATTCCCATCAAATTTTACACACTAATGCTGGAGAATTTATGAGTTTCTGTCCTGCAGTGGACTCAGACATGTCTGTAAAGGCAAACTCCTTTACAGGTTATTTTACCATCTCTAAAGGCAACCTCCTGAGGTGATTTTACCATCTCTTGCCTGTCCACCAGTAGCAAGCAGGGTTTCATGTCAAAGCTGAATTAGAGTAATTTTGATGGCCTCTCACTTCACTGCTGTGATCCAGCATTACAAAGACATAACAAACATTGTCACAGAAAATTTGACTGGATGGCACACTTTAAAGGCTTTTCTATTCCCAGCCTCTTCCCACAGCATTCCAGTGACCATGCAGGAATTCCCAGCCACCTTATCAGTGGTCCTCCACAGTGTTTCCTCTTTCTCACTGAGGTGTGGACATGGTGAGACCACCACTTGGTGCTGCAGCCCAGGGATGCTCCTACCTATGCTTCCACCATCCCCAAGTCCTATTATTTGCTTCTAGGTTCCCAGAATCAGCTGAGCTCTCCTAGCCCCATTGAACCAGCAGCTATTGTGGAGACAGTTACCACAATGATCCCATAATCCTGTTTTCCAAGGCAGAGTCTCCTGTCCTGTAGGTACAGCCTGAACTCTATTTTCCCAGATGTATTACTTTTCATTTAGCTAAATTAAAACACATTTTCTTGGATTGGGACCATTCAGCCAGCAGTTCCAATCCCTCTGTAACTGTAAACTATCCTTGCCATTATTTACTGGGCTGCAGGTGGATGGACTGAAACACTAGCTCTGCTCAGGATGCCCACATTCAGCTCAGTGGGCTGTTGATGCTGTACAATAGTGACAACTATTTTGGTGTCCAGGGAGAAGATTATTTCATGACTGACTCTTTCAGCTGAAAGATCCAGCTCTTCTGAGACTTGGGAGCACATTTAGGACTGCTGAAGAAGTAGCATCTTTTTCTCCACAGCCTGTCTCATCATTGAATGATAAACTCTCACTGCCTCCCCCTCTTCATTTCCTTTGTATATGGAAAATCACAGATAAGAAAGAGAGAGAGAGAAGGAAAACAGATTTACTTCATTAATTTATGCTCTGAGTCATGCAATGACAGAGCCACTGAACTGACATCAAACCCTTTCCTGTCCACCCCACCACAGCTGAATCCTACCCCAAGCCATGAAATGTGACCAAATAAAGAAACTGAGGCACAGGAAAGATGAAAAATCAAATTGTCACCTTCTATACTAACGCACACAAACTGCTGCAATGAGGTTTCCTTTACAGTAGAACAGTTCCTGGTACAATGTAGGAAGGTAGAAGTCTGGAAGACCTCTCCATAGCAATTTTAATACTCTAAAGAAATTACAGAGAAATTATGTACATCAATTACACAATGGATAAATATTTTTTTAATGCTCTCTATGTCCACAGCATATCTGACAACAGGATAAGTATTCTTTTCATGCAACTCCAGTAAGGTCAGTAAACTTATCCTAGGATTGAGTATAATGACATTTGGGTCAGAAATACCATTTGCACTTCTGCAAAACCATTACCTCTAACAGCTCTGGGTCAGTGTGCAGGCACACCAGCTCCTTCACTGTCCCAGTGCTGCATAGCCTGAACATCAGACATCTGAAGAGATGACACAGCCTTCCAGCTCTTCTCCTGGGCTATGGCACAGAGGAGCCACACAGATGAGGACAATCAAACAATGCTAAGCAATCTATGAGAGGTCAGATTCTCTTCCTGTAGGATGAGCCACCAGGTCAGGGAACTTGCCCTCTGTTTGTGAAAGAACGTTAGGCTCCCACCGAGGCTCCTGTCCCTCCTTCACTGACTCAGAGGCTGGTGTGGTCACAGAATGTGCTGCAGAGGCCACCGGGCCACACACATGCACCTTTCTTGTGCACGTTGCCGAAATCCCACTGATCAATGACTTCCTGCATGGTCACTGGAATGCTGTGGGAAGAGGCACATAAAATTCCCTGCTCTCATTTAGCCCTCCTGTCAAAGCTAGAGAAGTCCTGGCCCAGCTTCAGCTACAACAACATATGAAATATATCAGCTGAGGCTGAAGGGAACAGAAAGCAATGGCCAGTCCGGATATTGCTGCTGTTTCCCTGGGAAGGTTTCCTTCCGAAGCCACTGTGGATGATTCATTCAAGAGCCCAGGTGCTCAGGCCCTCGCCAGGTACTACAGTAAAGGGAGCCAAGGCCAGGTTCAAGGGAAATCACTGTAAATCCACTACCTATGGGCTTTACTTTCCAGTGGTTAAAGGACCACAAGAACAATGAGAAGCACAATTAATTTTGTAGTATTTGTACTTTTGTCGTCTTTTCATGGCTCCATCTTGGGCACTGGTGAGGAAGTAACCAGAGAATTGTATGAAGAGGGAAGGCCTATCTTGACAAAATCTTCCAGATTTTGATATCTGGCTTGATTTTTAAAAAGAATGGAAAACAAAAACATTCTCATGCTTCTAATGGGAGCCTGATTAAAAACAACAATGGAACAATTATAAGTCACTGGTTCCTTCAGTTCTATGGAATCAACTTGAAACACTTTAAAACAAGACAAACCCAAGACAAGATGGTAGATGGTTAATGCCTTCAGAAAATCACGTTCTTTATAAGACACAACTCTGAGTGAACAAAACAGGCACAAAACACATTACTTACAAAAACAATCAGCCCTCACTAGAAACATACAGTTCTGAGAGATGGCTGGTGAAACTTTCACAGACACAGCCTCCAGAAGAAACATAGAGTTTCTTGTTTCCCTTTCTAGACAAAGAAAACAGTTTTAAGTTGGGTTTTCCTATTCACATTGAGCACTGTTTGCATGGAAACAACTGCAGAGAACTGCTAACTAGTTAAAGAAAAGAACAACAGTAATTTCTGTTGTGATTTAAAAGTACAAATAATGAGAGAAATACCCATGCAGGCCTAAAAATCAGTAAAATACTTGATTATGCCATTCTTAAACAAAGCATGTATTTGGTTTTTTTCACTTAAAAGCTTATTCAATTAAGTCATAATTTTATTTGACTAGAAATATTTGTTAAAAGACAAATGCAAGAAAAACTCTTATTCTCAGCTGTATTAATTTCATTGTATGGATCTCAAATTTGGTGTAACAAAAATGAACCAAGCTGATCTGATAATTAACTCAAAGAATGAACAATGTCTTTCAAATGCCTACATATAAATTCTGAAAATTGGTATGGCTGGTAAGGGGAAATGAGATAAAAAATGACATTAGGCTGGATGAAAAACCTCCAACACCAGGATGTTGTAATCTTATCAGGAATGGAAGAAACAATAAGATGAATATGTTCTGGGTACCACCATCTTCTAGGGACTCAGACCAAAAAATCTTGAACTCAGATGACTGCATAGAGAAAACCCAAGAAGAAATAAAAGGAGCTCTCAGGATCACCTGGCCAAGAAAAAAGGAAAGGTTGGTTTACTCCTTCAGCCATTGGGGTTTTTTTATATGCAGGAAAGAAAAATAAATAATTGGTTGTTACAGCTTGATTTGAGTTTGAAATATTTTTCAGGTTCCATTGATACCACTGAGTCTAGAGTTTCTAAAACTAGCAGATAATACTTACTCAGCAATTCCATAGAGACGGTGACTTTACTATGGACCTCATTTAGGCTGGAAGTCACTGGTTGTGTCAGGACCATTAATTGTGATGTGATTACAGTCTCTGTGGGCAAAGAGAAATTTGCAAGTAATGATTAATATCTGTTGTATCAAAAAGATTTCCCAAAGTTCCTGTAAACTGCATTCAAAATTAGTTAGGATGAAAAATCTAAACAGAAATAAAATATGAATGAAAATTTTGCAGGCATAATAAAAACGAAAATGAAATAACTAATCTGCCTCCCTCCACAACCAAGCTTAAGCTAAAAACGCATTAAAATTCATCAGCAACTGGAAACTACTATATCAGTAACAGAAAAGGAGGAAAAATGTAAGAATATTGATGACACTGTGAAATGCAGAAATGAAGTAAGGGAAGCTATGGGTCTTGATGGAAATGGTGCTTCAATATCCAGGCTTTCTATATTTAGGTAGAACAAAAAGTTTAACTATATGTTAATAGCAAAACTGGCAAAGTTGATGCAGAAAAAGCTGAAATAGTTACCTATTACTTCAGTATTGGAAATGAGTGGCAAGGAAATTATTTTATATGCAAAGGCAAATTATCTACCAGTCCATTACGAAATAAACAACTATTAAAATTCAGCAGCATCTTCTTCTGCCTGAGAGCTGTGCCACAGGGGTCTCAAGAGGCATCCTGCAGAGTACTCTGCTTCAGAAACACCAGGTAATACCCGGCTGGGCTGTAGGCAAGCAGAAAAGTCAATATGCCTCTCCCCTGGGCTCGGAGTGGGAGGTGGGATGGAGCAGGAGGTGGGGGCAGGCGACAAACAGGGCACTGCAGCCTTGCTCTCTGGCCCTGGAGCGCTGGCTGCGGCTGCGAGTCAGGACTGCCAAAGGAGTGTTAAAAACCTGCCAAGAGCCACACAATAAATGGCGAAACTGCATCTAAGTGAGACTCTTTGGGAGGGGGGTTATTCATGCAATCACAAACAAGATTTAGAGGCATCTCAATTTCTGCGTGAAGAACAGAAACAGTCCCCACTAAATCTTTCTCCATCAAGCAGAGAAAGCCATCACAACAGTTCAAGCAAGAGCACTCAAACCTGATCAGATGAGAGAGCTGGCACCAAGTGTTAAGAATGACGGCGACTGAATTACTTAAAGAGGTTGTGGATGGCTCTGTTTCTTGATGTTTTCATTGGCTTCAGCGAGGAAAGATTTCACACCACCAGCTGCACTCAGCCAAGTCACTCAGCCAGTCTCTCTCGCCTCTCCCTGGTCCATGGAGAAAGATAAAATCCTCTACAAGGGATGATTCAGCGTGCCTAAATCCAGGGTGCCTAAATTCAGCATTGAATGCATTCTGGAGGAAAACGCCTCCGCCCTGCCCCGCTTCCTACCCCCTGATTATCAAAGGGTCTTAGGGAGACAGGTGTAGCACCAAACTTCTTCCTACTTTTGAGGAAAGTCCTCTACAGAAAAATCAGTCAACAGGCTCTTCTTAAAGATCAGAATTTGGGCACTGGTGATAATGATGCATATGGCCGTTTCTGGAGATCCAGTAAATGACCTATAAAATTCAGACCCTGAATAAAACACTTGCCCCAAACAGATCACAGTCTGCCCCCCTCCCCCTGCCCCGACTTGGCTCTATAAAGTATTTGTTCAGCATTGCAGAGTAGCAACTAACTGGCTTTCACAGGTTGCTTCTAGTTCACAAATGGCTCATATCACAGAGAAGGTGAAAAGTCATAAAATGATTATTATATATTATAATCATTGCCTTCAGTAAACAGGCAAACCCATTCTTGCAAGCACTGAGGCAGGAATAACTTTAGCAACAAAAGTCTTGAGTTAGACAGAACCAGTTCTAATTGGCATTTCTTTATATCCAAGTGATAAAACCCCCCTTTGGCAGGGAGGTTGGAGTAGATGACCTCCAGACAACTCTTCCAACCCCCAAATGTCTGTGATTCTGTGAGAAAATCTGTAGATTTCTCTGTGTTTTGCTTTGCTTTTAGGAGGGACATGACACTTTGTTTTCCTCTCTTATTTGCTCTCTATGAGTAGTGGTCATTTTTCTCCATCCCTGCAAACATCTATATTTCTTCCTTTAGAGCAGGTTTGCCAGATGCCTTTTAATTTATTACATCTGTCACCTGCTAAAGTGCCATTTATCAGCTGACATCTTCAAAACTGCATGCTAAGGGATGGGCTGTCATCCATCACTGAATCTGGTAAAAAGTGACAACTGTGCAGCTTTCCAGCTACTGGCTGCCCAGGTAAAACCTTAAAACATCAGTGGAGCCACATGCAGAATTGTGGGGGGCATTGTGGGCTGTGAGTCTCTGTGGCTCACATGGAAGTGAGCCCAGACACACTCATGGATTGTCCCTAAGGAGCACTGTGTGTCACAGGCAGGACGTGCCCATTTTACACGTGGTGCTTGGAAAGGCCCCGCACCCTTCCTCCAGTCTACAGTCACTGCTTGCAGATCTCTTTTTCTTGAGTTGCAGTTTAATAGTATGAAGCCAGTCAGGGCTAAGGGCTTTGTCTCCATGCTAAAAATCTTGGTGATTTCACTTCTATCCATTTCTAAACCGGTGCAGTTAAACCACTGAAACTCCAGTGGTAACACTTTGGCTGATTTTTGCTCAGCCCATCCAGATTCCAGTGTAGCCGATTAAAGCTACACTAAATCGAGCATAGTGCAAAACCATGCTAAGAGAATGCACTTGGAGATTGCTCTTCTTCAACTAAAATGGCTTACTAGACTAGAGTTGTTCATTCATGGGAAAGAAAAAGCCAACATATTCCTAAGTACATTCACAGTGGAGAGCTGCAAAAACATTTTGTCTCTCAGTCTGTCATTAAGGGCTGCAACATTGATTATTTATTTATTTCTAATTTAGCAACAACAGTAACACAAATTGCCTCCTTGACCCGAGGTAGTTGCCGAAAGTTTAGTTCAGAACCAATTTCAGTGCTACTGTAATCCCCTGAACTGGAGAGCTGGAGCAGAAGTAAAGCTGAGCCAACCTGAAACTGTAGCTGCTCAAATGGCGCCAATCTAATTAAGTTATGAAAAACTGTCCCTCTGGAGATGACTCTCCTGCAGCTCACAAGCAAAAGGTGGAGAACATGTGAATCTGGCCACAAGCCCCAACTGTTGACAACCCAACTTACAAAGTATCTGTACACATGCCCTTCGGGAAGAAAGATAAGTGGTACTCTGGGGAACCACATATTTGTTTAACTCTTTGTTCTGTACTTGTCCAGGCAAAGAGAAAATGTTTCATATTATGCTGAATACCATCTCAGATTCTGGCAGGATTAGTTGTCAATATTATTACAGCCTCTTCAGTTACAGTGCTTCAGCAGTAAAGTAGTTAGACTGGCTTTGAAATACAGAAATTCAGGCAATACAATCGCAGTATGAAAGAGTGCTCATTAGCCTTTGGCTGACCTTGAAAAATTGCATTTCTCTCCAATTCTTCCACAAATTGCCTTTAAGGAGACCTCCTTATTTCTACCGAGTCACAAGGTTCGACTGTGTGACTCATGTTTTTTAGCCACTCTCTCACGATCAGAAGGCATGCTTGCCTTTTACACGCAGCCACAATTGCTACAAGGAGGATACATAAAAATGCTCCGACAGTCTTTTAATAGGGACATGTTCTTATTTGTTTGGGATTTTTTTTTTCCAACCTCAAAAGTTTCATAATGAAACAGTTGGTCTTATAAAAAGTGTCACTCATCAACTGAAATTTTATGTCCAGGTCACTGTAAGGACTTTGTCAGATTGTGACCGTGCATGCTCATAGCTGAGGAAGCTGAATGAAGTGTAATAAGATATGTCTGGGGGCATGAGTGGGCTCTCAGAGGGATGTGTTCTCCTGTTTGAGACAAATATCATGCCACAAGATCTGACTGTTGCTGGACATAGGTCACTAAATGTGTTGAACCATTAGGTTGACCCATATCCTAAATCTATGCCTCTGCTAACAACAGCCCTTGCAGCTTAATGAGAGATTCTCTGGCAAAGCACTTGGACAAAGGAGGGGAGAGCTCAGTGCAAGGTGCACCTTGCCCCAGCAGAACAGGTTTTGATGCCTTCTCAGTGAAGGTCTCAGTGTTTTCAGCAGAACTTGGCACTGGCACACAACAACTGCCATAATTACCTACCTGCAGCAAGGCTGGAGCCAGGTCTGCTCAGCCATTCTTCTGTTCCTGCTGCACAGCAGATGATGGAGAGAAACAGTGGTGGGGAAAAGCACCTGAAGCAACTGCAGTTGGGATGTCACGATTCACCCAAGGAACTGGAGCCTGTCTCCGGGGCTGGATCAGAGCACGCTAACAGGCTGAGGGGCTACACCTGTAATGGCCACGCTGCTGTCGGCCAGCATCCTTGCTGAGCAGAGCCTTGCACACATGGGCATCCCGCTGCTCAGCTCTCCCCACGGGAGCACCGCTGTCAGCACTGCCGCGGGAGCGCTCCCCGGGCGCTGGAGCATGGAACAGCCGCACGGCTCTAATTCCACCCAAAAGAGGGCACTCGTGCTCACGGACGCACAGTCAAGGCCGTAGTTTACACTCTGTCTGCTCGACTTTCCCAACCGAGCTGACAGAAACTCCCCAGTTCTTGGCATAGGCAGAGCAGTCCACAGAGCTCTGTCTTACACACACTTAGTTAGCCTCTGCTCTCACTTCCTCCCTTTGACTGACTCATTAGTTGTTTTACCGCTATTTCTCTGGAAATTCAATGAAAAAAATCACTTGGATTCATCCAGGCCAGTGCTGAGTACCAGGTGCTCTGTGCTACCCCCATCTATCAGCTATTCAGCTTCCAGCCAGGACGTGCCTTCTGCAGACGCAGCTTCTCAGACAAACTGTGGCTTGGGTGTAGTTGGGAATGGAAAATTGGATACACCACAGTTTATGGCAATCAGGCCATGTTCAAAAGCTTGATGTCACAGGAAACCACTGATACTGTGAATAATTCAAAGCAATTTTAAAAAATCCCCAATATAACCAACTGATTTTCTCCTATTGTAGCTGCTATATTTTCAAATAGCCTGCTTGTCCAGTGCTTTCACTCTCACCTTTGATAGGTGTAGTTTACAAAACAATATAATTAAACCCAAGCACCTGCCATTTACTTTTGTACTTACCTGGCTCCTCTCTCAGCCACAGGGCTGTGTGGGTTTCCATGGCCATAGGTGAATGCAGGTCACAGACTTGAAGAGGGGAGAGATTGTCACTTTGCTTCCCAGCATCAGAGGGTTTCTCAACCTGGCAACCTCTGCTGTGTTGAGGTTGTTCAGCTGTTTTCTTGGCTCCAGTGCTAAAAACACCAGACATACTTAGCAGCAGCCAAGGTATTAACAACAAAAACAGCAGTAAAGACAATAGCTACCCAAGTATAACTCATGAGCTTAGCTTTGTTTAATGGTACAGGAGCTGCACAGCCTCTGGGAGCTGGACCCAGGGCAAAAACCACAGCCAACTTTCCCTCCTCTACTGCTCCTGACATTTGGGAATGACCATGTTCCAGATTAGCACAGCCCTTTACTCCTGGGTGAGATGAAACATGGTTTCAGCACGCTGTGGTGAGCACAGGCCTGGAGGTGTGATTTCTTTTCAAACAAAATATGTTTGGACAGAATGCAGTGCAGTAGTTGCAATGCAGCCTTCACACAGCTGAGCTGATAGCATTGCACAGCAGCCCTGCAGATGATGCTCCTCCACATGACACTGTGTCCCCTCACCAGGGCTCCAAACAAGCCAGAGTCTGCCACTGCCTGCTGTGATAGATCACTGTGCAGGGTCTCTGTGCTGAGAAGAAAGTTCTCCTTCAGGTTAAATCCTAAGATTGGCTTTCCTGTGTGTGAGGAGCCTGATTAGAGGATGAGCCGAGCTGGAATGTAGGGGGATGTGTAACAACTGATCAGCTTCGTGCCTCTGTCTAGTGAGACAGCCCTTTCAGAAGGGGTAGGAATGTCACCCCTTCACTGATAACTGTCAGATTGTGTCCTTTATTGCACTGACAGAAACCAGTCAAGCAGGATCAGGTCCTTAAATCACAGATGCACCTGCTCTGAAATGATCTGATTGTACCACATGCACAGATCTAGCTGCCTTAGCATGGGTATGAAGCACTTCTGGGGTACCTGGGGGAACTCAGGCTTCAGGGACTGGGACATGCCCTCTGCTGGCACTCAGAAGGGCATTAGTTGACTAGAGCATTTAAACTGGGACTCAATTCTTGCATTTGAGCTAGACTCTCATCTAGGTAAAGAGCAAAGTCCATGACATCCTGGTTATAACCTCCTTTCCTGAGGCTGCCTGGACATACAATCCAAGAAGCCTATTATGTCTCTTCAAGGAGAAAACCCCACTTGAACTGTCAGACCAAGACCTACCACTCTTAGTGGAGCATGGTGCAGATAACTGAGTGAGTTCAACTGCTCACTAGTCCACAAGGAAAGATTAGTGTGACTCCTGAAAGAAGAGTCAGGCTATTGGTACTGCACCTAAGACAAGAAGAACTGGTCCCCAATACTCCCAGTAGTAGTAGGCTCCATAGTACTCCCAGATCCGGAGCTGATGTTAGAGTCAGCAGCTGACACAAGCATTGCATGATGTTGATCTGCTCTCTGATGCCTGTATTAATTGTTGACACTTACCAGATATCTGCAGGCCAAACTTCAGCTTGTTCTACAGCTTTAAAAGTGGCATAGGTAAGCACTTGTGTTTGCTTCTATTTCTGATTTTTAAGCATGCATGGTTAGATGTGCTTCTAACATCTCCACTTCACTGCAGATGTGATCAAATCAGGACAAGGACCCCATAGGCAGTATGATGCAATATGGAAAATCTGTGCCTTTTTCTCCAGAGAAAAAAATTATTGCTATTGAGTATTAGGAGAAGATGAGCAATGTCATTATTACCACACTTGAAAAAATGCAAATATGAAATTCTTTCCCAGTGAATAGTGACAGTACCGTGCTATGCAGAAATGCAGGGAATTAGGCAGTGTCATCCCATGTGATTTGTAAATACTTAAGAGGGAATTAAATCCTTGTGAACCTATCCAGTTTTGCAGATGTTGAGACCCGATTTGGCTTGTTGATGTTCCAGTTTTACATGGAGGCAACTCCACTGAGACCTGTGGAGGCATTAAACACTGACAGAAGGAAGCGGAGGCTCAGATGCTGCCACCCTACTTGCCCTGCCAAGAAACAGCAGGCATTTCCCAAACACTTCATCCATTGAGCAATAGCAATAGCACTAGCAAGGTCTTCTGTGATTGGCTTTGCCCACTGCCTTACCCCTAAGTCCATGGGGCACCACCTCCAGGAGTAAGGGGTCAGTAGTTTATTTAGACCTGTTCTGGTTTGGACCTCCTTGCAGCACCATAAGGAGATCAGCATCTGTGTTCTGCCATTTGCACATCATCCCAGCTCACAGGCTGTGTAAGGGTCCTTTGCTGTACCATTTGGTGCCCAGATTTCTCTTCCCTCTTAAATTACTGTCACATACTGCAACCACTTTAATGCTGGAGCTAATGCAGCACCTTCTCTGCTGAAAGGCTCCGTTTCCGGTACCCTAATTGCAATTTATCCCATCATAATCATTATCACCCCCATTGAGCAATTGCCTTTTCACCAGTAGTGGGCCATATGTTCTGGTTTACAGTGATGCTACACCCCTGAACTTCCTCCTCATTTTTGCTGTCAAGAGAAAAGTCGAAGTCAAAGCAATTAGTTCTTTACATAGGCTCTCTGAATGTGCAGGGACAGGGGACAGGAGGGCTGTGAGCATCCCTCCTGTGTGTGCACCCTGTGAGGAAGATCCAGGCTTCACTCATGTTTTATGCTGCTCTCAAGGAGCAATTTGGCAGCCTTGCAGCCATGCAGCCTGGTGTCCATGCTAGCCCTTGTGAATGCAGCCTTGCAGTCTTTTCTTTTCTTGGCCTTGGAATCAAGCCGTGGGAGCTGGGAGAAAAGATTGGGTTTCCTCTTTGTTGTTTTGATATTTTCCTATGAACCCACCCAACTTTGCAACATTGCAAAATGAAGGCATTGGCGATTTTTATTTTTTGTGTCCTGCTGAGGGAAGGGACAGAAAGAGCTGGGTGAGATTAAACAATGGAAATTAGAGTGGAATGGAGGAGTGTGTAAAACAAGAAGGTTGAGTTTATGAAAAGCAGGACCAGGCTTGGGAGACAAAAGTCCTTATAAGTGTTTAGATATTGTCTAATAGCTGTGCTACAAATGCACCAAGTACCAACTGAGCAGATACAGAAAGAGCAGACAGGTACAGAGCTGCTAACAGAGCTTTTGTAAATTGCTGTTCAGCCTCAGGCAGAAACCAGGTGACTTCACCTTTAGCTAAAAGCACTATGTGCACTATGTGTGTAAATTGAATTGCCAAAAAAAAAAAAAAAAAAAAAAAAAAGGAGAAAAGCAACCTTTGGATTAAAAATGACAGCATAACCACACCAGGTAGTCCTAGGGAGTCTGGCAAACTCTGCAACTGCTTTGCGTTACTCTTGTCCCCAGCAGTTCAGTGTGTTGTCCTTGGCTAGGATGGCTGTGCCACTGACTCCAGTGCTGCCAGGCCTCTGGCTCACTTGCCTGTTCTCCTCCATTGTGCTCTGTTTCATTACAAGCAAGTAACAGCGAGCAGTGGTTGAAGTTCAGCATGACAGAAAATCAGAGGCTGCAACGCTTGACAGCTCTGCCCAGCATGGACCAGCAGGGCCTGATTTTTGGGAGATGATCAGTACCTTGTCTTTGCAAATATGAAGGGTGTCTGGGAATCCCATAAGATGGCTATGTCTTTCTTCACCACTAAAATCCATTTTAAAACACAGCACTCATTTTCATGTTTTCCTAACACCTCATTTGCAGGCATGTGATTAGACCTAATTAATGCTTGTAATCAATGAATGCTTAATTGCTTTGGGTGAAAAATGCTGGAGAAATGCAGAGCACTGAAACATTCCTTCATTGGCTAATGGATCACTCTGTTACTCTTTTAGATTCTGCTTAAGCAGGCAAAATATCAGTGTTGGTGTAAAACAATCCTGCAGTGATGTCTCCAGCCGAGAGGGGTCTTTCTAGTAATTAGAAGGGTGGAGACAGGAACAGACTTGGATGTCTGGAGGACAAGGGGGACTGGAAAGAGTTTGGGGTTTTTTTGTTGCTGTTTTTGTTTTCTTGAGTTTGAGATTTTTTTTGTTGGTTTTTTTTGTTTGTGGGTTGTTGGATTGGTGGTTTTTTGTGTTGTGTTTTTTGTTTTGTTTTGTGTTTTTTGGGTTTTTTGTTTTGCTTTTTTTTTTTTTTTTAATTTGAAAGCTTTGCAGCAAATAGCAAGGAGAAGACTGGTTAGATCTTTTGACTTTTAGCTGTAAAAAAAACATTTAACATTCTCTGATAAGCCTCTTGATTTAAACAGAGAGGCAGTTTCTTCTCCCTGGGAGTTCCATTTGAGTGAGTCTGGCCCCAAAACTTCACAAGCTCAAATCTCTGGAACCAAATTCCAGGAAACATTCATATGCGGATGATGCATCTGTAACAGATACAAAGGGGAGAGTGGAAACATTTGGAAACTAGGAGCTGGAATAATTTATAACTCCAGCTGGTACTTCTCTTTTTTCAGGTGAAATGTCTGAAGGGGAGGAGGAGAACCTGTCAATGGCATGTTTTGCACCATGTCTTGCCTTTTCTTCATATTTAGGCTTTCCCTCATGAACTATTCAAATGAGGCCAGTTTCATGAGAACAGAGAGCCAGCACTAGTTTGGTCTGCACTCCAACACCCTGCACAAAGGCTTCCAGGGATCATTCTCACTGTGCTTTTCTGGATTCACTGGTGTGCATGTGAGAGCAAACTGCAAGTGAGTCTCTCTATGAGCTCTGGCAGCCACATACAAGGTGTGGGTCCTAATGCCTGACCTGACTGTGTCTTTCTGGGTACTGCCAGAGCAGAGCCAATTATCCAATGCTAAGCATCCAGAGGGCATATAATAGGGTAGATTTTGGGAGGGAACAAAGGAACACAGGGATCCCCCTGCATCCTGCAAGCTCATTTCTACTGTGATGATGTTGCTGACCTTCCACATAGATCAGTAGTGAAATTTTCCATGGAAAGAAAAGGGCATTTAAAAAAGCAACAGATGTGAAACTATGAGAAACTGATTTCCAGTTGCCTTATGCTTCCACATGAGCTTTGTGGCACATCAGAGCTCACCCAGCACTTTTTTGCAAGGCTGAGGACCTACAGGAGCAACAGAATCAGCACATATAAATTTTGGATTGCAAGTGAGGTTTCCACAATCCAGCCCATTGTCTCTTTAACTTTATGGTCTGTTCAAATGCTCAGGCTTGTGCTCCAACATAAATACATTGCCTGAATTTCCCTCCCCCCACATTACTCCTCTTGAGCTCTAGAAGATTATAGGAAATAGATAAAAAAGCTGCTTGTTTCTTTGACAAATGCAAGGCTTAAAGACCACCCTCTGCTCTTGAGCAAAATTAGCTTATCTTTACCCCAAAAAATGTTTTTACTAAATATGAGCAATCATTTGTGTGTGGCCTGCATGAGACGCTCAATTCATCTTATTAGAGGTTATCCTTTGAGGAGCTTTAAAAGGAAATGCATTGTTCTTAATTATTCTTATCTCAACAGCTGTATAATTCCTGGGTTTGATTAAAAAAAAGAAAAAAAGAAAGAAAGAATATGCAAAGAAAGATTATACTGAAAGCTGGAGATGGGTCTGAACCCAGATTGCAGAGTTGAACCTCAGCTCTTATTCTGTGCTAAACTGTCTTCCTCTTTTCCTTCCAAGGTGTGTGTCCTTTCTCTTCTTTCAAAATTAAAATATGAAACTGTGCAGAAAACAACAGAAAATCTCAGAAGAATAGGTTTCATCTCTCTGTTTTTAAACTTGTGCTAATGATGTTGTATCTGAAATGGTAAGCAAGACTGGCTAGAAAACACTCCTGTGTCATTTTTGCACTCCAAGCTCCCCAAGCTACCCTGAAGAATTTTGTAAATACTTCCATCAGAAAGGCCCAAACTCAGTAATTCTTTTCCATTCAGTGAAAATTTAAAAAAATAAAATCAAAGCAAATTGAGATTTGGGTGAAATTTACTACCATGCTAAAAAGCCGCTTTATGTTGGTTAAATGTTTGCACAAAAAGTGACATTTGCTGTGATGCTGTACGGTTGTCACAAGCTGCTAACCACTTTGAAGTGGAGCAGCACATAATGGATCGAATTCTCTGCAGAGTCCAGTGCCAGAGTTTCAAGTGCCTGGCATCCCGCATTTGGTCCAGATTCTCTGAAGTGGTCAGCATCCAGCAGCTTCTATTGTGACAATAAGTGGAAGATGTTTTGCAAAAGGGCTTAGCTACCAAGCTGCTGAATTCTTCTGAAAAATCTGGTCCAGGATGGTATTGAAGGCAGTTTCATCTGGTTTGATTGAACCAGCTGTTGAATCAGAGTGGATTCCTTGAACTTATTATTATGACATACCTCCTCTGTAAAATGCTGCCCCCTCCCCAGCAATCAGGTATTTGGTGCATCCTCCTCCCAACTGGTACCATTTTATAATCTCAAAAATATTTCTTTTTCTTCCATTCCATTTTCTTAAGCTCAGCCCCAATCCCTATGTTTGCATACAGAAAAGTTTCTTCCTATGGTTCAAGTCTGAACCCAGTAATATTGGGAGGACCATATGTCTCTCTTTTGGTCTCTTAATAACTGATATGCTTAAAAATGAGCACTGTGTCAAGCTGTGGGAGTTGGACTGTGCTAAAGCATTAGTCCTCATACACACTTCATATTGAGGTATACATGCAGTATATGTGTGCCATGAAAAGGCTATGGGAAGCTCTGGAATGACAAACAGGAACTTTGCAGCTGCTGAGGGAAGCTTTTTGTTGATATCTTGCATAATCCCTCTGATGGAGAGGTCTCAGTCTCTAGTCTCAACTGAGCTATTTAGTCCTCATCACATTTGAAAACTAGACTGCTTTGTTGCCACAATATGGAAGTAGACTCTGACTTTCAGAGGTATATGAAATCAAAAGGAATTAGACACCACTAACAGTATTAGCTGCAGAAGCCTTATTTTATCCAACTTTGTAAACTTTGGCCTCACCTTCCTTACACTCTAAATTACCAAATTAAAGGTAATTTAGGTAATTCACAGGTAATGGTATCTACATTCAAATATTAATTTAATTTAAAGGTGTAAAAATAAGTTAAGCACTTGCCAGAAGTGCTAACCCCACTGCTTTTTCTCTTAGCCATGAAGTAGGAAGTAGGAAGATAAGCTCCCATGTTTGACTCACATCCCAAGCTTATCCAGGTTTCTCTGGATTGCATCCTATCCCTCAAGCAATGGTACTACTCAGCTTGGTGTCATCTGCAAACTTGCTGAGAGTGCAATCCATCCCTTTGTTTGTAACTGATGAAGTTAATAAACAGCACTGGTTCCCAGTATTCCCCTGAGGGACACCACTTGTCACTGATCTCCATCCAGAAGAGTCTGCTACTCTGCAGATGCGACTGTCCAACCACATTCCTTATCCACCATACTGTCCATCCATCTCTCTCCAATTTGGAGGGAAGGATGATCAGGGGAATGATGTCAAAGGCATTACAGGAGCCCAGATAAATGACATCTGCAGCTCTTCTCTTTTCCACTGATGCAGCCACACCATCATAGAGGGGTCAGTCTGTGTTTCACACGGAGGAGTTTGCAGATGTGCTGAGAAAGGCATGTGCAAAAGGCTCCTTCTGAAGTGGGACTGTCAAGAGGCCACATAGGACAGTTGGAGCCCTATGAATGTCACATAACATGTGACATGGTCCAGTATGTAGAACCTTCCTTAACTAGTTTCCCCTGAGGACTTCAGAGTGAAAAGGCTGCTCAGTCTTCACGGAGCATCCCCACTGCACAAACAAGAGGCTTGTTAGCCATCCAAGGCACTCACTTTCTTCCCAGAAAGCACATGGTAAACCAATAGAAAATCCTGACTGCTTCTAGCTTTTCTGTTCTTCTTTTTTTTTTTTTTTTTTGTTTCTGAAAGAGTTAATCTTGAACATGCTGCAAAGAACTTCAGTAGGTTCCTGCAGATATTGTTTCTTTAGTGGAAAGGAACAAGCAACCACTACCCAAACATTGGTAGCTCAGGACAGCGTAGTACATTGTTCATGCTTCTATATTTTTGGGTTTGGAAGATATTTTTTTCTTCCCAATGATTTTTAAAATTTCAAGCAAGTGCAAAACATGCTGGTCTTAAATATCTAAATGATTTTTTCATTACAATCATTCCTTGGTGTACTAGCTGCAAGGTGATAATGGACAATGAATCAGTTTGTGATGGGAACTCTCTACTGAGAGCAGTTGTAAAGAGGTTCTGGCTGTTGGTAGGTTCAGCAAGGACTGGTATACTTTTTGTACAGCCTGCCACCCAGTCAATATGAACCTGCATGTAAAGGTTGCCTTCTGTCCACATAGCAACTACTGAAAGCACCTAGACACTATTTTACTGTAAGAAACACTCCTAGTTAAGCAGTGTTAGCTCAGAAGTCCAAGCTGCATCTGAAAGAAATGCCCAGCTACTATCATTAGTGGGTTTGGGTCTTCCTTCCTGAATGGTACAGCCTCCATTTCTAATCCCCAAAAACTGATGGTCTTGCTCTTACTTCTCATTAGTGAAAGGCTAAAGCAGCAGTACAAGATTAATGACTGCAGCACAACTTCACTCAATTCATATAGCAACAGCAGCTGTTACCTCATACAAAACAATATTTTTCTCCAGGGTACTCATTCTACCCACACCAGCAGTAGAGATAAGGACATTTACAGTTTCCTAAATTTTTTATCTTTATCTCTGGACTCATTCTTAGTGAATGTATAAGGCACCACTGCTAGGCATGAAACAAAGAGAAAACAAAAACAAACCTCCACAAAGCTTAAAGGTGACTACAGCAAGATTTAAAAGAAACATCAAGGGGGTATGGCAACAGGCCATCTCTTCCAAAACAAGCTCTGACTCCTATCCAGACATATGTTTCCCAAAGGGTGAAACTGCCAAGCAGGTATTGATAAGAGAGGAATTGTTTTTAAATGCTTGTTTTTATATAAAAAAGTTAACATCTGCTGCTGAAGAGAACCTGACTGTTAACAGGAACTTTAATGCACCATCCATGCAGAAATAACTATTCACCAACACCACAGAGATCCGACAGGACAAAAAATAGCTTGACTCATCCAGACAGTAATTCAAAGCAGCAAAATATATCCAATCCTACCCAAAACCCCATCATGCATTTTCCACGTGGAAAGTAGACGACTCCCACAGAGAATATCTTGTTGTCCTAAGCACTTCTGAAGTTGCACTAGAAAAATCTCTCTCCCAACAAGTCACACAATATTAACGGATGCATTGCTCCTTAATCACATATGTAAATAATTCTGTACAGTTTTGTACACTTATACTGCTGCTTGTGACACAATTTAGCCTCATTGACCAGAAGAATGATTGAGCAGTCTCTGTACATACAATGATCCCAGCCAAGGGCTGGGGGTGCCCGATATCACTCATGAAAAAGTCTGTACTGTACCAGTTGTCCTACATCAGGCAAAACATTTAGCTAGTTTATAGCAACAGCTTGAGCACAAACTGATTTGGGTAAGGCTTGTTCTCTTGGTGGTGTTCTAGAAGTGCCTGTCTGGTTCAGATTTTGCTGAAGATGTAAACCTGCTCCAGTATAATTGGTCTCATTTTATGACCTTGGGTGAAACATCAGGCTGATTCTGAATGTATGCATGGAACTATGACTATCACTCATCACATAGCATCCAGAAGAGATGAGAACAAGTCACCCACTCTTCACTGGCCCAGTGTTTCCAGCAGCTAATGGACTCTCTGTTGAGTGGAAAGGAATGACTGCACATTTCTGAACCAAGAGGATTTCTCACATCATAAACAAGAAAGATGAATGTCATTTTAGCAGAAGATACAGATCACTTTTCATTTAGAAATGGGTGAAACAGCTTGGACAACATAAAGTCTGATTTCTTCTAGAGCCTTGAGGTAGCCTTAGCAGAAAATGAGATATGATAGACATGTTAAAATAACTAGATCCCATTTGAAAACATCAAAGAAACAGAAACACCACAGGCCACGTTTTTAAAAACTGGCTGCCTGAACAGTGAAAGGAAAACTGTGTAAGCACCACCTCATATACCAAATATGCACTGATGTGTGCGAAAAAGGATACTCACATACCCCACCACCATTTCTCCTCAGGCAGTTGTCCATTCCATTACAAAAACCTGGTCTTGTACAGACAGAAAATAATCAAAGCCATTTGTAAGAACATTTGGGTTATCTAATTTTGAAAACATATCCCTAAATGATACACTCTGCCTGATGAGGACTGGTATGCTCTACCAACATGCAGAGCTCTTGCCAATATTAGTATTTGGGCTGGTTCAAATTTCCATTCAAAGCTTGATTTTAAGTACATTCAATTTTGAGCACTCACATGGAAACTCTGACTTTTGGAGGGCAGATTTTCAGTACTCTTGTTTTCAAATGAGCCTTTCAGGATGTCTCCAGCTAGACCTCTCTCACAGTCTGTAGGCAATTTTGGAAAGGTAACCTCAATCATGTATTTTCTCTCCACCATGTTCCTTTTTACCATGCTTTCTGGAAGAAGCAGTGTCATGGTGTTGTTTACAGGTATTGAAGAGAATGGAAAAAACAGTTTGACAGCACCAGACTCTAAGCTATGCTGTCAAACTCCAAGAAGAGGTGAGAAAAGCAAAAATCATTTTAGTGCACCTAAATGCTTCAGCGTGAGGATTAACATTCTCTAGGGAGCCTGAGGTGAGCTGGCTGATGCCCTTCAGCCCAGTCACTCCAGCCCACAGCCCTTGCAGGGCCCCTGGGGAGCTACTGCCTGCCCTGGGCATGAATCAAGGGAAAATGGATCAGCAGGATGGGCGTGAAGCTGGCTGAGCAGCCCAGAGGCTCCAGCCCAAGATTTTGCCAAGTTTTATAACAAACATTTGTGGGTCCCAATGAAAAACACTTCAAAACACTAGAGCTCACACTGCAGGCAACAACTGCAGAGCACATGGCTTATTTATTTATTTATTGTCATTTATTAATTGAAAATAAAATTGTTTCTACACTTTTTAAATGGAGCAGGGGCTGGAAGCATGGAGGGGGAGGGTGGGTGGTGGAAAAACTACTATTTGCCCAATGCAGTGAAAGGATCTATTTTTCCATCAGGGAAAGAAAGAAGCATCCTGAACTGATGCACTGAACAACCACAGCAGCAGCTTCTGCAGGCTGGGTCCATCACAAGCTGACCCTTTAAAACTTGGGAGTCAGGTTTAGTGCTCAAAAAGTGAGGAGCAAATAGCAGATATGTTGTTCAAGCTTTCCTGCACAGCTCTGCCTGCACAGTGCATCTTCGTCATGTCCTGCAATAACCTTGTTCTCCCAGGCCCTGGAAGAACTTCTGTAATTTTTCTCATAGTTTAATTTCTTGCATGGATTTTTCTATAGTCTGCCTCACCAAAACACAGTCAGGGTCTCTAATCATGGAGCCTTTGGAGATCTCTCCATGGTGTCTGTCAGATTGAGTAGTGGTGTTATTCCATTTATTTCCGTTTTTCAGATGCAGAGATAGTCTCCTCCAGGGCCAGCCCAAGAGCCTGGCAAAAACTGGGGAGAGGTGGGCTCTGGGTGCAGTCAGCAGTGCAGGTGGGAGGATCATGGCTCTCTGTCAGGGTCCAGGAAAGTTGCCTGGGAGTTACCATCTCCACAACCTCATAAAAGCCATGTGAGTGCAAGCTAGCACATCCCAAACCCTGACATGTAGAAATAGAAGCAGCTCCCTTGATTGGTCCATTTATAAATCCTGTGGACTTGAAAGGTCCAAAAGGTCAGTGCCCTGTAGAGGGAACATCTGGCAATATCAGCTTTCAGCTGCCGTGACACCTGTCTGAACAACAATCTCCCAAAAGTACTAAACATCTGCAAAATTATGAGCTTCTCATTAATATTTACAAATTTCTGTTCTCTTTGTATTATTGCAATTTTTAAATGCAGCAGTATCATCCATGAATATTCAGGAAAAAAGCTAACAAAAATTTAACAAAATAACCAAACTACTGGGGGCGTGTGTGTGCCTCTAAACACTAAGACTCCAACGCTGATCTAAACCAGACTGTTTCTTTCCTTCCCCCCATCTGCCTCAGAGAACTGGAAGGGAAAAGACTCCATCAGTCTTGGAGTCTGTAAACCTTTCCCCTCCCTAATATCCGAGACAAGACTTAAAGAAGAACCAGTCTGGAACAGGACATGAAAAATCCTCTGAAAAATGACTGGAGGCCTAATGCTGTCACTGTCCCATGTTTATTTTTCTTTCTTTGATGTCTGATGTCAAAGAAAAAATAATGTCATCTGCTGGAAATTCAAACATGTTTGCATTTTGAGGTAATTAGAATTAATGTCGGAGGGCAAAACTAACACTGGGCCACTCCAGTCTTTCCCATGTGAGGAAAACATTCCGTAATGACTTACATTTAATCTGGGAGCTGGCAGACAGTCAGGAGCAGTACGGATTCAGGCAACAGGGTAATATTTCAAAAGAATTTTCCTAAAAAACCAAAAAGTAAAGCAAAATAAAATAAAATAAATAAAACTAAATAAAATAAATATCTATATGTGCATTTATTCATAAATTATGGCAGTCTGACTGTGTTACTCCAATTCCAGAAGGGTGTAACCTTGTTGAAAATCGATGGCTGACAAGGGTGTAAATCAGTAATGGCAGCCCTGGTTCAAGACCACCACTGCTTCCTAAGTTCTCTGCACCCACAATTGCAGCCAGATTTTTTAAAGAGCTCAAGCCCCCATTCACATTCAAACAAGGGCCAGATTTTTGTAAGTGCTTAGCATGCAGTTTCTCCCCATTGTGGCACTAATGGCAACATGCAGAGCACTTTTGGAAAATTGATCATACATGTTTATTTTGGAAGAGACCTTGCCACCCTTATACGTGTCGAGTAGCATCTCAGTGAAGAATCCTACTAAGCAGTACTTTTCTGTGTGAGTATTGCTGCAAAAGGACTCTCAAAAGGAAATTGCAAGGCATGTTGCTCAATGCCACACTGGATGAATATCGGACACTCTGGTTATTACCAATCTATGAAAACCTGGCCTGAATATAATAAAACTGAACTGAACTGAACAGCTATGGGTTAAACCTTGGCTCATGAGAAACAATTTGATCCTCATAGGACAAAAAGAAAAAAAAAAGGTTATTTCTGGACTGAGGACTTTCAGTTGAATTACTCAGCTGTCTTCAGGGGTTAAAAATAGAAAAGCAACCTTTTCCAGTTCAAAGAAAATAAATGGCTACACTTATCTGTGTGGGTAATTAAATCCAGCTGAGCTCCAAGAGCTGAAATCCTCCATACAGCTAGTCCTTACTGAGGAGTAGCTTCTAGCAGCATTTGACATATTAGAAAAAATTACATTAATAAAGATTACTCTGGGTTAAGTATAATGCAGATTTTGCCAACATTCAAAGGCAGGTTATCGGTGATAGAAGTATGGAACAGATTAAAACATTCAAACACCAAAAGAGAAAACTTTTTTTTTTTTTCACATGAGTTGATTATGACATCAGCTGAGTTAAAAGCAGAACAAATGCTGTATTTTCCCATCTGTAACTTTGCAGAAGTGCATACCCTGGGCCTTGGCATCGCACAGCTGTTGTGGCAACTCAAATGAGTGCAAGGATGGCTAATGCACTCACATGGTGTGTCTTGTGCTGCATTTCCACCTCATCACTTCCCCAAGAATCATGGGAACGTCAACAATTATTTTCCCCTTTTCAAGCACTGTAAATGTGTTTCTCTTTGTCTGCTTTTTCTAACAGGTCATGTGGTCCAACAGATAAATATGAAAGAAATTACGCAGGGCCATTTCTGCCAGCTGGCCCAACTCTCACTCGGTGAGCTTGGGCAGAATGACTGTGTGTGAAAAGAAGAGACAGGGTGGTGAAGGAGCTGCTTTCATGGTACATCTTGCTCAGCTGTCTGTGGTCACATCATAACTCTCCTCTAGCTCCTTGTGTGTGCAGCTGAAGCCCTGGTTTAACACAAGCGTAGTTCAGTGAGGTTACCCTTGTTCTGCATCGTGGCATGGACTGTTGTAGAGGAGGCAGGTGGGTATCACATGCTGTCAGCCTGTGGGATGCCTTCCCAGTCTCTCCACCATGCTGTCACAGCACATTCTTCTACTGACTTCTACTTGACAGCCAGATAGCAATTGCAAAGGCAACAGATCAGCTGGAACAATTGACAATGTCTTTCTGCACAGAGGAAAACATTTTAAAAGCCAATTTTTCTTCATGTTTCTTCAAAGCAGCCTATAGGAAAATGAAATCCCAAACTTTGATTATAATCCAGATCATCAGTCTTTTTAAGCCTGCAAAGCTGAAAGTAGATACCTCTTATATTTACAACATATTTTCTTTATTTAATTGTGGCCAAAAAAAAGTAAAGCAATAGCATACTGTCCTTTTCAAATTTACATTGGCCCATACAAACAACTCCAAAGACAATTTCCCTAATCTGCAACTGCCTCCCAGGCCTGGACTTAACCAGGATGTTTTCCATGTTCACAAGACAAAAGCACTTCTAACAACTGTGGTAGCCTATTCCTGTGAATGTCAAGGCCATACAAATTCCTGGGCCCCGAGTGCTGCCTACACATCAGATGTGGTCCAGCCACAGCCAAGAAGGAGGCTAGAAGAGGAGGAAGAGGGCTATGGAATTAAATTCTTGCTGTTTTCTTCAGCCCTGACCTCTGCTGCTTCCCATCTTCCTTACTATGGGAACCTTCTCCCATTTTCCTTCCAAATGCAGGACTGCCTGCTAGGGGCAATATCAATTTATGCAGCTATTTGCATATACATGCTAAACCAGCAGGTAGCTCTTCTTTTAGAAGAGCATTTGCCCCTTGTCTCCAGCCACCTATTCTAAGGAAAGGCTGATGAGTAGTGGTGCAAAATGGATTGTCAGGAAGCAAGTTCTGACAGAGAAGAAAGGCAGCACAGCTTCAAATCTCTAGGTCTTTTTTATCTGCAAAAAATATTTCTCTCTGTGTGCTTCTTTTCCAAGAACAGCACTACTATCACAGCCTGCCTTCTGCTCAATGCTCTCTCCCTATCTTATTACCTCCCCATGTTCTTCACTGCTTCTCCCCTTTGTTTTCTCTCTTTTAGTCCTTGTGCTTTCTCCTCCTCCAGCTCCAATTAATTTAGAGCAGCCGAGGTTTGCACAGCATGGGTACAGTGAGATTAACCAGGTTTGGAAAGTTTGCCTTTGCTGTGCACACATGCTCTGTTTTCTTCCCTCCACTCCCAATGTAGAAAAATAAGTCCAAAACTGCTGTGAAGTTCCTCAGTGAAGAGCTGGCACAAAGCTTCCTAGCCAGAGCAGTGCCATGCCTTTGTCTTGCACAGAAACCCACACACAGCTTACAACAAACAGAATGCCAACTGTTAATAAGAATAAAAAAAGCCTCCCCACACAACATGCTAGCACTTTAGTTTAAAAAAAAAAAAGAGAGAAATTAAAAAAGATATCACACAAATCACCAGTCTTTCATTGCTTAATGTAGATGCATTGTACCCAAAAACTCGTTTCACTTCATTTGGTGTGAAGCTGTGGTAAGTCCATTAAAGCTGAAGGAGTTGCATCTGCCTAGAACTGGTGCAAGCCAGATCACAATCAGATCCGTTACATCTATTGCTATAATATCGTCACCTTCCATATGGTGCTGCAACTAGTCCGTATGCTGAGCTGAATGTTGCCTAAAATCTGTTCATCCCAAAAGCTGCATCCATCTTAGTCTCTCTTATATCAAGAGAAGCATTTCTGTGCATCTCACAAAGACATTGACATTGTCATACGGCTTCTGAAGAGTTACAGTGTGGTAACAGAGGATTCACCACCCATCTCCACCTACTCCTGAACATAGATGCTCAGATCAGGCTCAATGGGAAAGACCAGAGCTGGATTTCCTTAGCAGAGTCTATGGGGCCTTGGTCCTTTATGAGCTGTACACTGCAAACATGGTCCTTCACTTTTGCTAACTCACTCCTCACTTTCTCAAGGACACATGTGAAGTTTAACCCTTTTAAGTATAAGGTTTCCAACTTCTTCCTTTCATCTGTTACAAATAGTCAGTGTGTGGACTTTCTAATCCTGGTTAACAACAGCTGTATCTAATTACTTAGAGTATATACCTGTGCCAGTATCACACCTACTTTTTCTTACTTCACTGCCTTTGGATGAGTAGTCTGGTGCCCCATTCCATTACAGAATACAAGTTTCTTCCAAGTTCCTCTAATCCAAGAGTCTTCAACCCTGATCACAAGATTATATCCCTGAAAGGAGAGTGTTTGCAACAAGAAAATTTGAATGACCAACATGGAAATGTATTTATTTTCACAATAAGATTGTCACACCCAATCTTCAGTTTAAATGTCTGATCTAATGGGCAGAGGGATTTGCTACTGTTTTTCTTGCACTTTTTGCCTCACTGAAATGTCCTCATATGTATTGTAATCAATTTCCCCACTTTTAAAATACCAAATCCAAATCGCCAGTGATCAATACCATCCAGTGGAGCACAAACACTCACTGTCTGTATTAACTCCTGCTTTTTCCTTAGGGGTAAACTGAACCTCCCCCAAAGTATGCATCAAAATGAATGGCTTTAAATAGCAGTCATCTGTGGTATTAATCAAGTTTCTTCTTAAAACCGTCCCAGATGTGCCACTCAACCAGCTTATACTGGTTTCTGTAAGAACACCCACTGTTATTATTGTACCAACAGATTTTGCAACTTCCTTAATTTCTTTTAACGCATGAAGGTCTCAAGCTGAGATCTTTTGCAGCAATGAGGGTGTGCTAACAGCAGAGGGTTGCATAAATCTATGCAGTCTTTCCAGCAGACCATGAAGGCTGTAGGTACAGAGTGGACGAGGGTGGGGTTACTTGAAATACCTTGCAAGGTTTGTAATGCAGCTGACCATTTCTTTAGGCTGGTAGGTACTGGAAACAGGACAGAGGAGCAGGAGATGTAAATTTGGACTTACACAGCGCACAGGCACATGAACACAGATTGTATGAGCCAAACTGCACTTGCCCATGTCCTCTTTATCCATAGTTAGAGGGACAGGGAGTGTGTCAGCAAACCTGTTAGTAAAGGCAAGCAGGTGGGCAGGGATCCACAGCCACTCTGCACCAAAGCTGCCAGGGAAAATGGTGCTTGGCCATCCTATAAAAGAGCTCTCCATCTGGGATGCTTGGGACATTCTGAGAACCTTTCTTTCCACCCCCCTAAGGCAGTCGGAAATTACTGCCTCTTGTGTGAGTGGAGAGGAAAAGAACCAGGCAGTCTCCATTCCAGCATGCAGAGGCAGGTGGGTCCCACTGCCAGGTGTGTCCATCCTGGCAATTCTTGGGGTGTGCACTGCATAGACACGGTCCAAGGAATGCTACCACAGTGCTCCCCTCTGTTGCAAGCCCCCACAGCTATCTTCTGGATCCTTTGATCATCTGTAAGATGACCCAATGCTCTCTGGATGCGAAAGCTGCTTGATGTATTAGCTATCACATATTCTTGATCTGTCTTTTATTGGCTTTCTCACACTTTAAAATTTGAGATTAACACACTAAAATCTAAATGGTAAAAGCAAAGTCCGAGGAAGGCCCTGTGAAATGACACTCTAGATAGCTGGAAGTCTTTGTGCTGCTGGTGTTTTTCAGTCATATCCCTAATACAAATATCAAACAGCTCTATGACTTTACAGAAATCCAATAAGTGTTTTTTATGCAATGGAAACATTTTTGTAAAGACTTACATTTTATTTGGGAACTGGCTATCTGTTACAACCAGAAATTCAAGTCAAAGCAATGGAGTAATATTTCAAAAATGATGAGAGCAAAACAAATAATCACATGAATGGTATTATTTTGCAAAACATATGATCCTCAGTAATTTGTGGTTTATGGTCTCTGGTGCTAAAACTGTGCTGTGTCTTTAATCAAGCTAATTATGCAAAACTCTCTGAAGGTCACAAAAGGTTCAGGCAGAGGCTTTTTGATGCTGAAATGCAGACCAAACAGCCATAGTACATTGTTCTGATTAGAAACGAAGCACTGCTTTCTTCAGACTATGACTGTGTTTGAAATTCCACTGTGAAATACCAGCATTTATACCTTATATACCCTCAGATTACTTTGCACAGTGCTCCAAAAAATCAAATTGCCCTCTCCCTCCCTTTAATGTGGATATGGAAATGAGCTTTCTCTTTCCATCATCGTGTTCTCTAAAAACATTACATTATACTTACAGCATTTATTTATTTTTGGCAGCCAGCCAGAGAAAAAAAAAATAATCCTCCTTCAAAAATACCCCTCCCTGTGAATTGGATTATGTTGTAATCCGTTCTGGATCTACCCCAGGCCTACTTGCCTTCCTGGGTAAAATGACAACGCTTTGGATGGTCTGCAGGGCAGGGTGGAGGGAGTGGACCACCAGGAGACTATGATACAGCCCAGGTTTCTCTCCCACTCCTTAGTTTTACAGCCACAAGGAAAAAGTCTGCACACAGAGCAGGCTTTGTCCATCTGTGAAAGCCCTGCTCACCCAGGTCGCTGCCACTCATGAGGTCACGGCACGGAGCAGTGCCCAGTGGTTTATGGCACGGGGCAGTGCCCAGTGGTTTATGGCACGGGGCAGTGCAGAGGGGTTTATGGTGCGGGGCAGTGCAGGGTGGTTTATGGCACGGGGCAGTGCACAGTGGTTTATGGTGTGGGGCAGTGCCCAGTGGTTTATCGCACGGGGCAGTGCACAGTGGTTTATGGCACGGGGTAGTGCAGAGGGGTTTATGGTGCGGGGCAGTGCCCAGTGGTTTATGGCACGGGGCAGTGCCCAGTGGTTTATGGCACGGGGCAGTGCCCAGTGGTTTATCACACGGGGCAGTGCTCAGTGGTTTATGGCACAGGGCAGTGCGGGATGGTTTATGGCATGGAGCAGTGCCCAGTGGTTTATCACACGGGGCAGTGCTCAGTGGTTTATGGCACGGGGCAGTGCGGGATGGTTTATGGCATGGAGCAGTGCCCAGTGGTTTATCGCACGGGGCAGTGCGGGGTGGTTTATGGCGGGGGGCAGTGCGGGATGGTTTATGGCATGGAGCAGTGCCCAGTGGTTTATCGCACGGGGCAGTGCGGGGTGGTTTATGGCGGGGGGCAGTGCGGGGTGGTTTATGGCGCAGGGCAGTGCAGAGTGGTGTGCCACGCTGGCAAAGTGCTGACACTAGCCGTGCCTTAAAACTGGCATGCAGTGGGCATGGGGTGATCTGGGGACATTTCAACCCCACCAACCATCCTCAGGGCTGCCAGCCAGGGTGTAAGCCATGGTGCCATGCCTCACTGAGATGGTGTAGCTCCCAGGTCTCCTGCAAAGCTTTCCTGTGGCTCTTTTCCCTGCAGGGCCACTGCTTGTGCTGTTTGGTTGCCATTTTACTTTGCTCTTTCCCTGAAAACTGGTACTCCCCTTTATTTTCTTCTTCCTGAGTGGTCTCTGTGGCCTCTCCATCTGACTTTGTGGTGAGTTGGGGATCGCTGGTGTTCTGGAAACCTGATCGCTACATCTCTCTCTGCAGTGTAGGGACCAGAACTCTCTTCCACTTACATCGAGGGCAACTTGATGACAAACTGAAGGGACTTCAGAGAGGGGAAAAAATGAGCCAGGGCTCAGATGTGGGCTGACGGAAAATGAAGGGAATGGGCTCTGCACATATCTTGGCTGAATGATATCTAATTGGGCTATGATAATTCCCCATCAGTCTTAGGAGGATACAAACACTTAAGAGGCAAAGGGGTTGATTAGGATCAGAGAAGGGAGTATAAGTGGAATTAATGAGATGAAATGGAGAGCAAGAAGATTTATGCTTTAGAGTAACATTTCCTATTAATGAGATCTACTACAGTGTGGGGTAGGATTCCAAGGAGAAGCAATGAAAACATTGTTGCTTAAGTTATTTCAGAGAAAATTGGACAAAACACTCAAGAACACTGTAGGGAACAATTCCACAGTGACAGGGAATGGAAAAGAGGATCTAATAGTAGCTCTTTCCATTTTAACTTATATGATGACCTTATACTAGAGAGCTTTTTTTTTTGAGCTGCCAACCAGTCATTAGTAAAAGAAACATGCTAAAAATCCTTCTGGCATTCCACAACAGTCCCATTTTTTCCCCACTTCCCAAGTCCTGTCTATTACACATATACACTACAGACCTGATGATTTATAGCAGAAACGTCATCCTCCAGTCATCCCATTTTGCTGAGTTACTGCAGGGTCTCTGAACAGTGGTTATCTTGTGTGCTGTATGAGCTAAAACATCACAGCACAGTCAGATGATTCAATATTAATTTCCTGGCTTTGAAGAACTGAAAAGTCAAATCTTCAGTATCATTTTAAAACCATTTTTTTTTTCCTATTACCTTTACTTCACATACTCAGGCAACTGTGTAGAATAACTTCGGAAAATCTTTGCAAATAGAGTCGTAGGAGAAATGCAGTACTCGGCATTATTTAGTAAAAAGAGGAGGTGGGGGAAAGTTCTCTGTACTGCAAAATGTGGCATAAGAGAAAAGAAATCCTCACTGAGGACACTTCTGTACTGTTGACTTTGTAATACATACCATTCTATGTGGCATTCTATATTTTTTGATTGCTTTACATCATTTACATCAGTGACACACTCATTTTAATAATGGAGGGCAATAAATATTCCCCGAATGTTTAACCTAATAATTTGAGTTGTGAAGTGACAGCACAGATTGCCTGGAGAGGCAGAGGATAGCAGTTGAGTCAGCTGTTAGAAGTAATGTAGACAAAGTCCATCTTACTTTAGATGAGGAGAGATGAGATGCCTGCTCAAGCTCCTTTTCAGCCATATTTTCTACTTTTTTTTTTTTTTACAGTATTTTCCATCAGCCTCTTTACAAAGTTTCCAGGCATCTATCTGCCAAAATATGTGCAGATGCATATAGGTCAGCTAAAACAAACATCGGTAGACTCTAAGGTCAAAATAGATTGTTGAGTTTATCTTTTCCAGTGTTTCTGAACGTTTTCCAAACCATGATCTCATATGACTACAGTGCAGAATAACAGGCCCTTTCCCCTCTTCTTGCCTGCAAAGAAAGGGCAGCTGAAGTGAGGATTGAGAGCGAAGGCTGTGGTTCAGCTGCTGACCAGGACCATACACACCAGCTCCCAGTGCTGCATGGCTTGAGTGTGCAAGCAGTGAAATGCACAGACAGGACACAAGGCATGCACAGAGAGGGACACAAGGTCTGCTCTCTGCCACATGCCCTATGAATTGCTGGTAGAAAGTGACTGATTTTCACAGACCCATATGAATGTATACCAAAGCTGTTCAGGGACTCATGTTAGCACATACCACAGCTAATGTTGACTTCATTAAAGCTTTCTGGTCAATAAAAGCAATTGTGTGTTGTCTAGTGGTGGGACTGGAAGACAGGAAAGGATTTGATTCAGTGCTAGCTGTGCTACTGACTCATGATTTACCCTTCAAGTAAGTCATTTGACCTTTTTGTAGTTCAGTCAATCTGGCTGAAAAATTGTGCAGGAAGAGGGAAAAGGACTGTTCTTACTGAAAACCACAGACAGAATCTCAGATGAGTTTCCTTAGGGCAGAAAAGTAAGACACAATATCAGAATGAGAGTCAGGATCAGAACCTCCCTGACCTTTTCCATTCAGGACATCTGGTACTATCATCATTATCACAGCAGAAAATAATTTACTTCAAGTATTATTTCTAGCTCAGAAACCAAAAGGAAATATTCAGTGCCTGTGCCAGGTACATTCAGCTCCTGAATAGACTGAAGAACTATCTGAATGGATTTAATAACGTTTGACTTCTCTACATGGATCACATTTACGAAGTAGAAATAACCAGAGCAAAAACTGGAACAGAGATGGATTTATATTACTAATATTTTTAAATTTTTTTCTGATGGGAAAATGGAAAAAAAGTAGGGACTTAAAAATACCTTTTTTTTTTTTTTTCCTTGTGTTATGCTTTCTGTCAGATTTTGTACTATAGAGACCTAAAGAACATTTTTTGGCAAAATACCAAGCTAAATACGAAGTGGTGTAAGTTCCTAATAATGGAAAGAAAGTTGTGGTGGGAAAGTGTCTAGAGCAGATTTTGTAGACAGAAGGTCCCCAAATTGGCTGCAGAAACAATTCCTTTTTCAGAATGTCTTCCTCATTTCGAAAATATAAATAGCTCTAATTAGAAGCCCCAACCTTTTTCTTTTAGTATGAGTAGGAAGTGGAGTTGTAAAAGATTGATTTTGGCCAGTGTACCGCTATAAAGCGGTGAAAACAATAATGATCTGTAAGGGAAACTGAAATTCAATGGGGGCTGAATTTGTGGTTCTGGGTATCTTGAAAATACCTCTGGTTTTGTAAGAAACCTCTACTAGACCTATGAAATCAGAGCCTTTCTGGATTTCAGGAACATTTGAACTAGAGTGAAAGGCCCTGACTGACAAACTGCTCATGTTGAGAATAGCAGTCCAAATATACAGCACTGTGATCCACTTTTGTGCATGGGGTCTTAGGGGGATAATTGAATCAAAACCCACAAGCACTCCATAATGAGGGAAGAATATGCAAAATGCCAAAGATGAGTGGGGCCATTGGATTCAGATACTGTGAATTTTCAGTGGAAATTGAGTCTGCTTCAAGTTTGATATCAGGTGAAATATTGATACTTGATGGTAGAAATATCAGTAGAAGTGTGACTTCAGTATTGCAGCTTCCACATTGCTGACTTGTCAGTCATTTATCAAGTGGCCTAAAAGAGACCTGCCTTATGAAGAAATGGTTATTTATTTTCACTGATCCAAACCTTTTATGTAGGTCTTCTGAACTTCTTTTCAGAAGTCTCAGGAAGTATCTTGCTCTTTGTTGGTCTAGATACAAGGATTATCAGAGCTTTTACGTTAATAAGACCCAGTAACTATGACAGCATTACACAATAGGCATCATTAGTGGGGAGAAGCTGGAACGCGGAGATGGATTTTATCCGTCAGAAGTTTTACTGTTGTAAAATGTGATACAGATAGGAATATTTTTATGAGTCCCACTTCTCCATCAGCATCATGAAAAGAAAAGAAGACTCTCAATTTTATTTTCAATTAGGTGGTAAAACATGACCAAGAAACTCTTTGTGGGCTCCTGTGTATTAATCACCATCACTAAACTGCAATGTTAAAAGACACAGAGGACGTAATGGACAATAGAGGCCTGGCAAGATTTCAGAGTAAACAAATCTGAACTGAAACCTTAGACTTCTTTGAACTCAGACCTGACCTTGTCCTAAGCTTCATTTACATCCAGAAATTATTCTCTTGGCTTATACACAGAAAGTCAAAGCTGTACTTCTAGACACAGAACACTGCAATGCTCTGAAATAGTGACACACATCTGTAGCACCTGGGAAGTTAAAATATTTTCATGTAGAGTTTGATAGTTGTCTGCATTAAAGGCATATCTCATCTGTTAGAGTTCTGAATAGTTTCAGAAGTTTTGCTTTCAATCTCTGTAGACACTTCATTTTTGAAATTCCCCTCTGTTACTTCTAGTGTGTAGGAGACAACAATTTCCCATTTGGCTATTTTTTTCTCACATGATGCAATCTGGAGGGGAATATTGTCTCTTTCTCACATGCTTTTACTTCATTAATGAATAATTTCGTACATTCAGATCATAGTGATATAGCAAATTCAAGAATTAAAAATTTGGTCATAAAGTACAAGTGAAACATGACCACAGTACAGGAAAAACATTCCTGAAGCAACCCAAGATTTCTTATTTCTTTCAAGCTCACTTTTACAGCAATATTGCATAAATTATGTTACATTGCACCAAACAAAAACAATTGAGCCAAGTCCAAAGGAGAGATGCAACAAACAACTTTTTGCCATGTGTTGAGCTGCATGTTAGAAGCAATGGATGCATGGCAATTATGTGTGAGCTAAGTATGCCCCGAATTCTTCAGGCCAAACCAGCTTTAGAATTTAGACATTTTCTTTATTCTTTCTTCTTTCTTTTCAGGCAGACAAAGGTTTAATAAGCAGTTGAAACTCTGACGCAAAATAAGTTTATACTGTTGTCCCTATCTTTGTAAAAAACCCTCTCCTTCACCTCAAATGTCACTGTCCTGGGCTACAAGTTATTACTCTGATTTCTATATAATCAGAGATTTGTATTTTGTCATAAATTGCATCAATACAAAAGTACCCAATCTTTAAACTTGTGCTTTTCTCTGCTCCTAAGTATCCTCTACCATCCCACCATTCTCAGTCTTTCCTCAAACTGGAGAAACATTCTCCAAATTGATCACCTTAACCAAACAGAGCAGTCAGATTAAATCCTATTATTGGACAGCAGTAATTTTCTGTGTGACTTGAGGGCAAGGCATGACCTGAATAGGAAGGGGAGATTCCTGATTTTCTACACAACCCAGCAACTATACTTGGAAGGTCCCAAGAAATTAGAAGGGGAAGTTGGGTAGCTTCTAGTCACAATATAACTACAGTGGTATTTTTAGTGACTTATTTATTTCTCCAAAATCCCCCTAAAGAATAAATACCAGAAAACACTATTGGACCATCACAGGTAAACAGAAAAGAGACAATTTCTAGTAAGGTTTAAGAAAATTTGCCTGAAGCAGCTGTTCAGCTGGCATATCCAGCTGGCAGAATGGTACAGCATAAGCTGTTGGTACTGATGTGGGTTAGTCTCACTTATGAATAATCTCAGATCTGTGCCAGTAAAAGATTTATCACACAGTGCTATGTCTTTTCCCCCTTCCAATCTGACCAAACAAAGTGAAATCAAATCTAATCAGTAAATAACTTTAACTTTGGTAGTGTTTCTCATTAATTTGTGGTTTCTCATTTCCCACAACTCCATCACTGCATAAAACTTCCCTTTTTACAGGCAGTTCACTGTTTACATGATAAACATACTCCCTGCATTACCCTCCTGGACTTGAATAGTTCAAGCGTGAGAATTCCAGTACATCCCACTTCCTTACCAGCCCCTTGAAAGCTCCTCGATGACAGTGCTTGGTGACCACAACAGGCAGTGAGTACTAATATTGCAGTACAGAGAATTTCCCCCCACCAATGAAGCATAGCATTCAGTTTCTCCAGCTGTTCTTCTCATTCCTGGAAACCTGCTGGAAAAAGCCACTGTGGAGGTAAATGACTATCTTGGCACAGAGGTATCACCCACATCTCAAAAGAACTGACTAAAGAGGATGGGTCTCTTTCCCAGAGACTGGCATTGCTGGGATAGAAAAATGCTTTAAAGTGTGTGTGTGTTATCTGGAATCTCACCAAAGGGAAGAACATTCCTCTGAGGGTTTAACTAGGACAATTGACTCCCTTTCAGCTGCTGGCATGGAGGGTGTGCCTGCAAGAAAAGGCTCCATGCCAGTGCTCACCCTTGCCTTGCTGTCTCTGATTTCCTGTGCCAGTCTGGATACACAAAATGGTGGTTTGCCTCTGATAGGCACAGCCCTTCTACAAGTGGCTGCCTGCACCCAAAGCACAACAAGGAACCCAATCTATTCAGCTCTCCTACTGGCATATGGAAGTCAGCCAGTGTCAACAGAGGGTGGATATTTCTGTCTCTTTTTCTTTCCTTCTTAACTAAGTAAAACATTTCCGCAACAGTCTCAGAAATCAAACTTCAACATTTACCTGCTGTAAGATACATTGTAAGATACATAAATGCTACTGAGGTACGTTTGAGCGCCAGAAATGGCTCCATCCCATCAGCCCTCCCTATCCAACAAACCTTGTCAGAAACTAGGTCTTTTAGTAATGTCCTTCCAAATTTACTTCTGGGAATGAATTGACAAGAGTCATGAGGAAAACATCAAAATTTACCAGCAACTTTGATTATACTTGTAATTTTACTCCAGCATAGGATTTGCTGTCTACAAAATCAGGGGGTTTATACTGTATACACAATTTACCAAGTTAATTTTTATGTTCCTCCCAATTAATTAACTAAACAGTAAGAGCCAGGACCCAGTCTCAGATCCAGGGACACCATCTGTCACAACCTGGCTCAGTCCCATTGTGTAAGGTCACCAGTCTGCTGTGAGTGGGCTCAATCCATGGGGTCCCACCTGCTTCAAACCCAGACATTTCTGAGGCAATGCCCTTCTCTTGCATTCCCTGGGGCCCCAGAGCTCCTACAACTCCTTTCTAGGGAGGTGAAACCCTGCAGGACAGTCAGTCCCCCCCTGTGCTGCCCCAGGCTCATGCCCACTTCTTGGAAACTGATTTGGGGCTTCAGGGGAGCATTTCCACACTTCCAGTTTAACCCTCCCACCAGGGCAACATGATGTGAAAGCAAGGATCAAAGTTAAAGCAGAAGAATGTCTGAACCACAGACATAGTACTCTTAAAAAGATTTAAAAATCATAGACTTCTGAAAAAAGGCAAAGTCCTGGCTTAGTCGCCCCTTCTTGTGAGTGTGAGGGCTGGAATGAGCCCATCCTTGTTGTCCATACACTCTCACTCAAGACTTACCCATGTTCAGCTGCTGTCAGCTGCAGTGTCCCTGCCAGGAGCCCTTGGCCTCTTTGTCTCCACTCTCCTGTGTTAAAAAAGAAAACATTCCTTGCAAAGGCCAGTACTTAGAATATGATCAGCATACTTACACCCAGCTTTGTGTCATTACAGCTGCTGCCACGAAAAGTCACCATTCATATTTCTGAGGCAGAGACAACCCAGCAAGCTGCTAACATGATGTTTAGATGTGTGTCCAGGAAGATACAAAGTCATTCTACCTGACCCAAATACACAGTGCTGTAGGATAAGGATTGCTGTAAGGCACTGCCATGAGGAGCAGTGTCACAGAGCCAGGGGTCACGGAATATAGGGATCCCTCTTCCAAGCTGTACGACAGCGTGCTCACAAGCTGGTGATTAAAGATTGGCAGGGCAGATCCCCAGCATTACAGAGCTGAAAGATCTCACTTTGATTTGGCTGTATTTAAAGTTTCAGTCATGGGCTACAAATACTACAAGGAAATGCCTACAGATAGATGTATTTTCTGGATTCTATTCTGGGTACTCACTATTTCATAAGATCAGCATGTGGATCTTCATGCTGGTTTTGACATCCTCTGAATTTTTGTATTTATTTCTGAAACCAGCTAACTGCCTGGAAGTGTTCTAGGCAAAAAACAATGAAATTATCAAGAGATTTGAAAGAATGTTCTGTGATGAGAAATTAAAAGAAAGTGTCTCACCTACCTAGAGCAAAATAAATTCTTGATAAAAAAGCAATTGCCACCCTTTTAAGCTGTGTTGAATTTAAACATACATCTGAAATGCACATATTACATAAATGAGAATGATGGACATTTTGCATACTGCACAATAAAAACTGTATTTTAATGAGTTTTTTACTGTATAATGAAAAAGGCACAGCCTTTATGTGTAATCACCTAAATAGTATTTATGTATGTAGGTGTATGTGTACTGGCACATGTGCATGTGTGGATTTTTAATAACAAATTTGAAAAGTGAGAATAATAAATATGAAAAGGGACATTTACGATGGATCAAAGAATAGCAAGGAACAGTGGAGAAAAACCTTCCTCAAAGTTAAGAAAATAAACGTATTTTCAATGTATGTTAAATTGACTGATTTCACAGAATATTCTGAGTTGGAATTGACCCACAAGGTTCATCAAGTCCAACATTTAAAGTGAATGCCAAGTATAGGGATTGAACCCATGACCTCAGTGTTGATGTGAAATTAAAGATGGAAGACACAAATATAGCTAGAGAAGCTGTATATTGTTTTTCCTGCCTTTACATAAAAGCAAATAAATTAATAAAATGGATTACAAGTAATTAGGGACTTTAGGTACCTCCACTTTGGAATGCCAAGTTTTACTCACTGTAACAGTATCTAGAATGCTGCAAGTGACTTTCTTAGCATTAAAAATAGTCCCTTTTCAGTATCTAAAGTTCAGCACCCCAAGGACACAGTTGGGAAGTTAGACGAAGGACCAGATGTGTGAATTGTCTAATTTCCATTGATATAAATGGGAGTAAAGTGCCTCAAGAAAGAATGAGGTGCCTCTTTGCTACAACCTAGTGTTTTAATGGATTCAACAGAGACTTAAAACTTGCACCAAAGATTAAGAGCTTACAGAAATTTTCAATCAAAATCTCCAACAGCCAATGAATAAATGAAAGCCTCTACTATCATTCAGCATGACACTTCTTTTCACATCACTAAAACACTTTTAGACTTTCCAAAGGTGGCTTAAGCTATGCAACATTTCTCTCATCTGCTATTTAGGGGAGAGCTGTGTGTGCAAAGTCATGTTTTAATTTAGGAAAGATTTGGGAGTATGCTGACAGTCAGAGTATGGTGGGGGAAGGAGCTGAAGAGAAAATGTCCATGTGGATCATTGCTTGATTTAGATAGGATTTGCTTTCAAGGCCAGAATGAACTTGGATGAAAACATAGACTATTCTTCAGCAGCCCACTGTGGATTTGTATATACGACTTGTTGGGATTTCTCCCCTCAGCTGTCAGTCCAGAGGGTCACTTGGACCATTTCTTTCTATGCTCAGGAATACCAATTTTTTGCATTGCCTTCAAATATGTAGAAAAAAAAATCCCATGAGTTTTGAAGGCTGAAATGAAGCAGAAACCTATTGCTGCTGGCTGCAATGAAAGTACATAGAGATGGCCCAAAGCACAAGCTATATTTTTTTTTTCCTTTGTGACCTTACAATATGAGAAACCTGGACAGTCTTGCAGGTCATTATTTTGGCAATCTCCTGATTCAACAACAGAAACAGAGGGAGATGTGAGTCATTTCCCAACCACCACTACCTCTGACAGTTGAAGACAAATTACTGACCAATTTCTGGGCAAGCAAGATACTTGTCTATAAACTCTGATATTTTGTCTATAAACTGATACTTGTCTATAAACTCAGACTTTTGGAGAAGACATGAAGCCACCTCAGTCTGTGCAACACCCATGCTCTTTTCCCTCAAGATTTTCCATCATAAACTAAGATGGAACAAATATCCAATACTAATTTTATCAGCAATCTATAGTTTTCTAGCAGCTAGGAGGAAAGAAGGGAAGGCCTTTATGTATACAAACAGCCATTGCACTTGAATTTCTTTTTTTTTTTTTTTTTTTTTTTTTTTTTTTTTTTTCCGAAGGCAGAAGCATGTTTCTTATTTATTTGAAAACATCCTGTTCAGATTTAAGATTTTCTGTGGTTAGTTGCTGCTCATTATTATCTGTTCTCAAACCAGTCAGGATGGGAACAATTTCTGATGGGTGACCAACAGGGAAAATAAAACAAATGAGGAGAGAAGATGTATGGGGAATCCTTGCATGGTGTGGTTGATGTTATGATCTGTATTTGAAATGGGATAGGATATGGAAGGTCTACCAGCACTTTTGAGAAAGTCAGCTAATAGCAGGACGTCTGCTGGGCAAATACATCCATGTGTCCTTTTTCAGACTGTTACTCATTGCTGCACAGTTTAAAATGTGTGCATCATGAAATAATCTGGGTAACTTTATGGTCTAGCTGTTATACATGATGTGCCTTGTGCCTTTCCTTGAATCAATCATATAGATTTTTAATCATACATACATAATAACAGCAATTATTTTACTCCTCCTTTGGAAAGTATTTCTACATATGCATTTTAAATGATCATCAACATTTAGTGTAGCAAAATGGTCTTAATCCAACATCTAAAGTTCAAGTTTGCTAAAGTTTGCAGAAAGCTCCTTGTAAATGCTAACTAGAAATTTTGCTAAGTTAGTGGAAGAAATAGAATATGCAGAATATTCTGGTTTCTGCTTCAGTAATGGTTACTTTTTGGTCTTCAGCATATGTAGAGCCCCTTTAGCTTGGTGAGGCTCACTGTGCATTGCAGAGCATTAGCAAAGAAGAACACTGAATGAGTTACACTGCATTGCCTTTTGGTTTTTTGTACATATAAATCAACCTTAGATCATAAAATACAACCTGTAATAACAATCACAAATATTTAATAAATTTCTAACTAGTTTAAAAACCTGTTCAAATACTTTGTACCACCCACAAAAACATTTGTAATAAATTGCATAGCAATAAAAATCACATAACACATAATTACTGGCATTATTGTATATTCCACTATTTTTTTTTTATGAGTAGGAGCTGGGTAAAGAGAGGGAGAGACTGAGTTTAAGAAAAAAAGGAAACTTTTTCAATTGTATTTCCCAAGCTAATTCATAATATGAATTTTAAATAATAAATTTCAAGCAGTGCTAAATACAGAAAAGGGCTTTTTCAAACTGCTCACCAGGTCTGCTTCTGAATGAGTCATTACTGATCAGTAGGATTCTCTTAAAAGGGGATTTACAGTAAAAGAACCAAAACCTATTTCCATTGAAATTAGTGGCAAACTCCCACTGACTTGAACAGAGGATTGACCTGGCAGACTTTCTAGAGCCAGGGATGGAAACATTAGGAAAAGTGGTAGGGTTTTTTTCTAATAAATCTGCAAGGATTCTTTCAATTCTATTTCCACAGCTTTCAGCACATTCTATCATTCTACCAGTTTGCACACAGGAATGAGGCATAAACACGTAAATGGCTTCAATACATGCAAACACTAAATGCATGCTTGCATTTGCTCTAATGTAAGCTCCTGCTTTCTTATCTATAGCTTGTGGTGAATTTACAACAGCTGTGTTATTTTGTTTTAAAATAGCAGTTTACTGGCCACTAAAAGCTCTTCTGCCGTGATTCAAAAACAGAAGGCAACGCAAGGAAGAGACCAGCAAGAAAACAGAACACCTGCTTTCAGGTGAAAATATCAGCTTTTGTGCTTAAAGTAAGGACTGAGCTGATTGGAATGTAATGTTTGCAAAGCACCAGAAGTGCTAGAAGCACCTAGAAGCATGAATCTTTGCTGGGTTTTCTTTGGGGTTTGTTTTAATGAAAATCCAGCAAGCTTAATTCTCACTGAAAGTTACAGGAACTTAGGAACTTGCATATCTCTTGGAAAAAGACTCAAAGTCTTCTGAATGCATTACATTTGAACATTTATACATTTGAAGGAAATTACCTAGTCAGTTTTCTAAAAAAATCAGCTATAAGGTTTACTTATGATTCTGGTTAATTCCTTGTCAAAACCAGATTTATTCTTTAATAAATTCCATGATGATTGTTAGTTACCAAACATACTACAAAATACTAATTTCTTTTTAAGAATATCAATTAATCTGATAAAAGGTACAATACAGGGGTGATTCAAAACACTATAAGGATTTATGCACAGTCTGTTAGAGATGGTGCCTCTGGAACTGGATACAGTGAAATGGGAGCTGCAAGACAGGGCTCAGTACTTCTGGAAATGTTCTCATTGTCTCTAACCTGGGTTCTGTTCTGCTCAAGTTTTTCTGGGATTTAAGCAAACCAGAGTAGATCATGCTTAATTTTGTAAGTGTATATATAAGGTGCTTTATGTATCTATATATATAGATATAAAAAAATGGTCACAAAACCTGGCCTACATAGACACACACACACACACCCCCAAATTTAAGTTTAAAGTCTAAAGTATTGTCTTGTAAGGTCTTTTTGCTGGGCTGATTCTCTTACAAATGGGATCTGAGAGGGAACTGCTAGTCCTGTGAGGGTAAAAACGATTTGCAGGCCCAGTCTCGAATATGTTTCTTGGCTCTGAATTCACAAATGGCATTCAGCCCTTGGGGTGTGTGGTGATATCACTGAGTGGAAGAGAAAAAGGCAGGAAGTAGGACCAGGTACTGAACCTTGTCATGAATCTCCCTGTCCCTGGCAGATATCCAGGTGTCTCTGTGGCTCTCAGAATGACTTCTACTTGCTTTGGAGAGTAAACTGACAGCTCATTTGAAGGAAAGCAAACTGTCTTTACTCCCCTAAAAATAGGATTAAAAAGAACTCAGCATATGGAACTTTGCAGTTTCCTAGCTCCTTCTTTATCCCAATTTGGGCATTTTCGTCTTTAAACCAATGTTTTGAAAAATTCAGGAAAAAAAAAAAAAAGTAAAGCATACAATTAGAAAAACATTTATTTCAATACTGCTGAAATGCTTTTCCAGTCTCTAATTTTAAATCCTGCAGGTGAAAAATGCAAGAAAAACAATTTGGGGCATTTCCACAGGCAGTCACAAGATCAAGTAAGACAAATTGTGGATGAAGGGAGGAACTGCCTGTGCCAACTGCAGCAGCTGAGTTTGAAAGTTACATTCTTCCACCAAGTACTTTTCCCATTGTTAACATGTGTACCAAGGCATTTGGGGATGATATGCATGCGCTGCACACAGACAGTCACGGGATTAAGCAGAGCCGCTCACAGAATAAATTAGCCTCAGTGTTAATCACACAAACCTGTCAGGCAAAGAAATTATAAGTATTGGCCTCAGCATAAGGGTTACATTCATCTTCTAACAATAAAAATTATATGCATACATGGGACATTATTTGTAGATTATTCTGGGATTACCAATGAGCAGGCAGCGGGTTGACAGTGTGGTGAAACAAAGAAAAAACCCTTTGCTGAATGGTATTAATAAAAACATGGAACAAAATTTTTAACAGACTGAGACAGAGGAAGCAAACTGTAATTTAGTGTACACTTGAGATGCAAGATTAATGCTCCCAAGAGCAAAAACATTGAGTCCAAATGTCTAAGCTAGTGAAGGCATATTTATACACCTAAACAAAAATGGCTGGATCTGCTGTGTCACTGAGCACCTGCTCTTCCCAATGAAATCAGTGGTTTTAATGGCATAGCTCAAGTAACACAGGTTTGAAATTTGAAATGGAATAAAAAATGGGGAGAGCAAAACTTGCATCAGCAGATGCACTAGTGTTTGCCATAATACTGTCCTGCAGATGTTACAGAGACCAAAGCAATTTTTCACGATAGATGATATATTCAATATATATGCAATTAAAATAATGGGAAACAAAATGAGAAATGGGGTCATGCTCATCTGCTCTTTTGAAGATGTTTTTTTCCATAGAAAGAAGCAGCTGAATGCAACTGTTGTTTAGTTACATCAAAACAATATAACATGTGCGAGCAAGGGAATCCTGGCACATTAATTGGCAGGGTAACTGGTAATGTGCTGTGTGCTGGACACTGATGCCTGTCTTTCTCTCCACCTCCCACCTTCTCCCCACAATACTTTTCACTTCTTAATAGGAAAAGTGAGCTCAAGAGAAGGCTTCCAGAACACGAATAAGAATGGTTCCCTGGATGGTAGATAGGTGGGATGTATACAACAGATTTTATACCACTGGGTATGGGAAGATGAACAAGTCACTGAGGAGTAAGCCAGTATTTTGGACTGACAGCACACAAGCTGCTCTGTAGTAATAATCCTTATGCACCCTGCAGGACACTGCAATAAATGCAAAACACTTCACCTCTCAAAGGACTTGGATGTCTAAACACACTCTATCTTCAGGGGTCTAGCCTATACTGAAATCCATGGGAATCTGGCACATGCATGCTTTTGTAAACATTACTAGTTGTCCACCTGCAACTTTATGTACCTGAATTCCTTTGAAAAACCTAACCTTGGAATGCAGGAAGGTAATGAACCATTTTCATACTTGTTTCATTTGATGCATGTAGCGCAGGTAGGCCATTAGGAGAACCATTAACTCACTTGCCACCACGGGAGTTTCTGGTCCTTATGGCCTCTGCTGCTGGGGGAAAAGCAGGCAGCTCCTGGGGCAGGTGAAAAGGATCAGCCTTCTATTGCATTTGGCAATATGGCTCTTCTACATCCACCTGCATTAAGTCTTTCTGCCAAACTGTGAGCTCTATTTTTTTCCTGGTCCAGTTACGTCTCTCAAAGTGCAGGTGGACGGGTAATATAGTAATCTGGAATTTCCTCAAGTTTAGCTCTGAAATCAATATGCTCCAATTGTACCTAAAGAGGCCAGATTTTCGAAGTTGAGAAACTCTGGCTGAGGTCAGGGGACTGCAAGTCCATCCAACAGAAACTTTGGGATGTGAATCTCTGAGAGAGATTCATGGTTCAACCCTCCTTTAGCAGTAGGACCACTGCTATGGGAACTGTAGATCCCTGATTCTCTATGGAGTCAGCTCTTTGCTAATGTTTCCTCTTGCTCTTTTTCTCATAAAACAGCACTTTTGCTTGCCTTTTTAAGCCTTCCCTTTTGAGCAGTGAAGAATACCTGGTGAAACTACAGAAACACCAGAACAGATGAGATGACTGGCCCACATAGCTTTCAGGTAGTATCTAAGGGAACTCTCTTGAACAAAATTAAAACTTTTGGGTCCTTGTTGAGAAATGACAAATTAGGAGAGCAGTTGGCACAGGAGGATTCAGAAGTCTGAAATTTGTGTATTTCCTACTGCAAATAGACTTTGCCATGATATTGTGCCTCACCCAGCTCTGACATTGCCCTCTGAATTAACACCCTATGCTACGTATTATTAGTATAATAAAAATAGTGAAAGTTGCATCACTTAAAGGCTTCATAGGTATTAAAACAACTATCACTTACCAATTCCAATCTGACACAGAACCACAGGACACTGAAAGATGTGACCTTAAAATTCATTCATTATTTTATACTTTTGGAGCATTATTAAATTGGTAGTGGCTCTTATGCATTAAAACTCCATAATTTACAGCTCCAGTTTAAACCTTTAGATGAAATATGTAGAAACAACAAAACCAACAAAAAACAGCTGTTGAGAAGGTACTAAACTCACTGAAATACACAGCTCTGCAATGAGGATCCTTACATTTCTCTTCTACAAATATGAACTTAGCCTGCACTAAAAAGATGATGCAAAAAGTATTGCATAGATTTTTTTTAAGCCTGATCCTTACTGCTAAATGCACCTGTGGTTACAAAATACTTCAATTAATTTGATGGTTTCAGAAGCCTAAGTACAAGGAGATAGTAGCTGGTTTAAGGGCATTTTAGCCTTTCTAGTTACCAGAGGAATTTTCTCTCTAAGCATTTTGGCACAGATAACGAAAAAACACTCCTGTCTCCCATCTCTTAAGCCTGCATTTTAGCCACACATCCACTCCCTCCCTATCTATGTGAAAGCTGGAAGACCACAGTGTCTGGCAAAATATTTAATGATAATAACACTAAAACATTTCCCACTGACTGAAGGAACTACAGAAGTAACATATAGTGTGTATAGGCCTCCGTCCAGGAATAATAAACTATAGGTTTCAGTCTGATGGTGAAAAAGAGCTCAGATAGCAGTGAAACAAATACATTTATCCTTATAAGACTGAAAGATAGCTGTGCTGGGCCAAATATTAAGTGATAATTACTAAGGATAAGCAAACCCTGTGGAGCCAGGGGTTTTGTAAGCAGCTCAGGCTTTATTGTCTTTTGGAGTTAGAGTTTTATAAAATCCTTGGCTTAAGGAAAAAAAAAATTGGAGCGGTTTGGAAAACTCCTAAGTTTCCTTTTTCTGTTCCTTCTCTGCTGCTTTGGTTGGAATACAGAAATGATCACATAGGAAAGGACAAGGAGAGTGAAAATATGGGAGTTCACCTCTAGCCTCAAAATCCTGAGCACCTTGCAGGACACTGAGGCTGATACATTGCCTCTTGCACACCCAAGTAGGTCAGAGGGAGTGCTCTTCCCTCAACTGAGAGTGGAGAATAACCAGAAAACCTCAAGCCTCTCAGTTTTTATGGTATCCATTATGATGGTTGGTATTTCTTTCTCAAGATCTCACCTTCTGCAACTGGGAATCTTCTTTACTCTTTTAGGAAAAAGAAAGAAAGGATAACGAAATGAAACAAAAATCTAGACATCACGTCTTCTGGAAGGAGCTGTCCTGAGTCATGTTGTCTCCACTCAAGAGATCTGCAATGGTGACTGTACCACAAATCTGCATAAAATTGTGATGCTACCTATAAGCACATCAGAAAAACAATCTCTGAGCCCTTGCTTGGCTTTTTGAGTCCCACGCAGAAAAAGAAAAAACAAGAGCAGAAATGCAGAAGGTTTGCTGGCAGCAGCAGCAGCAGCTGGGAGCAGGGAGTTACTGCTGTACAGAGATATCCAGCTGTCTAAGCAGACTGCCCCACCATGCCAGCTGCTTTGCCCTCACCCACTGTTACCTAGCTTCACCTCTCCTCATCTGAGGCCACATCTGCAAACCTCACTGCTGTTACTGCAGCTTCACTGCACAGTGACAAGACCTTAAATTAGTGGGGAATGGTGAGTAGAGCTATTGCAAAAATGCACATTTTTGAGAGGTAATTTGGACAGCTGCAAAAAATAAGTCATGTAAATCATCACATGGGGAGACACAGGCCTTTATCCTTCCAAAATCTCATCTTCATTTGCTGTAAAAAAAAGGCCCAGCTTAGTTCTGCAAGCGGATGCTTTTTTATTTGTCTATACAGAGAAAAAAAAAAAAAAAAAAGAAAACCAGGCTTGCTGTGGCACATAGAAGACTTTGCCACCCAGACTGAAATTCAGCTGCAGCAAAGGCACAAAGGCAAAGTGTCAGAAGAAAGCAAAACTCAAGGTGTATATACCATCATAAACAAATGCATATTGTCTTTGCTCTGAAGCAACCAAGCCCCTATTTCTGAAGGAGACTGCTTTCTCAGAGAGCCTAACAAGGAAGTCTCATACTATTGGCATGGCCAGAAACACTTTGCTCAGAGCTGCAGCTGAATATTTTGGCTCCTTTTACTCCTTTCAGCTGTAAACATTCTCCATTACACTGGATGCAGTAAATATTCTTGGGCAGCACTGGCCACAGTGGCAGCAGCAACAGCAGCCATGACTTGGGCATAATACTTTTACTCCACTTCCCTCATTTTCAGTGGCTGTGCTCTGCACCACAATCCAAAAATAAAATAGGAGTTAGTGACTCCTGAAAACAGACTCTCAAAGCAGATGAATGTAGCAACTCTCTTGTTATGGAGAGGACAAGCTGCCATTACTTCTTCCATTCAGAAATGAAGAAACATGAGGACTATGCTTTATGTCCACAGAAGATTTGGCTCCTGAGAGAATGAGAAGAATGGGAGAGCTTTGCAGAAGTTGAAGGGTGCAATTGTAAGAAGTGGGATCCACAGATAATGTGGCCTTTTATCTCTCTTCATAACTCAGCCAGAGAGGAGTGTTTGGCCACTGCTAGGAATTAATACATTGTTAATTCAGGACTTCCTTCTCTTCACAGCAGCCCAAATTGGCATTTTGCCTCCTTTAAAGGGAAAACAAATCTAATCCTTTTGGAGTTCTGTTCCTCATTTCAAAAGTGTGTGTGTGGGTTTGAAATGAAACAAAATATGTCCACCTCTTCTTACTAATGCTGCATTACTGGAGCTGATTGAAGGAAGGAGTGATTGGAGGGCACATTACACGAACTCTGCACAGATTGCATGAAACAAACCTCTCTCTAAAACAATGCAGTTCAGGGACCAGTGAATTGAGCACAAGTACCCTGAAACACCAGGCCAAATACATCACTATAGTATTGCTGTTTTCGGAGGAACTGAAAGATGCATTTATCAGAGAGTATATGTTGGAGTCTGCCAGCCTGAATTTTACTTGAATTTGTACATATTGGGTGTAGTGGTGTTTGAATCAATGATCTCATGTCAGCAGAAATGAAATACAATCAGAACTAGATTCTAGAAATACACCCTCCACCATCCTGTTTTGTTTTCTTTTTCCCTTGCCCTTCCCCACTGTCTTGGGCTGAATCAAAGAACTCAGATAAATGGTATCTTGTCACTGAAAAAAATAGCTGAAAATGGCTTCTGCTGAGCTGGACTAAGCATGGGAACATAGCCATGAAAACCAAATAAGAATCAGAGAATCTGGAAGCAAAATCAGGGAATTTGGAAGCAAAATTCTCCTATCTGAGGTCTTAACATAATTTGAAAAGGGTGCAAATCATACCAGTGATTGTGTAAATTGCTTGAATCTTTAGTGATGCAGCAATGTAGATGGAGTGTGAGCTAGAGAAGAAAGTCTGGAGGAGGCACCAGTCTGTTTTTATTATGCAGTCATAGCTGGAGTTGACTTGTAGCATCTGTGAAAAGGCTTCTCCTAATAAAGAGCCTCTCTAATACAAGGATAATGAAATCCTGCCATTTTATTAGCTAGGATAGAAGTGATGGGGGAGTGATGCTCACACTGGAGAAAGGTGCAGGTTTTAGAAAAGAACAAGACAGCATTTCTGAAGTGAAGTAATATGACTCACTCCGCAGGAAAGCTGGACTTCCAGACAAATAGAATTGCATAATCATTAAAGCAGTACAAAGGAAAAATGGATCCAGAATACTGAAATGACTGTAAGGATTAATAAGGCAAAGATTTGTCTCTTTCTCATATCCCATGCTTTGGCTGGGAAATAGAGGAATAATAATTGTCATGATTTTAGGCAGAAGGATATTGTGGCTAGGTATTGGGTTTGGGATGAAGGCTGGGAAAGAATTTTACCTGGAATTAAGAGGAGTGTAAGTTAGATATGTGAGTTACACAATGGAGAGTTCTGGTATCCACATGTAACTCTGGAGACAAAAAAGATTCTCTAATCAGAAACAGCATTATTGGTGAGACATGTGATTTCCGTTTGCAGGAGAAAATATAAAGAGAATCATCTTTAACCCTGGGGAAAGACATACAAATGTCAATAGCACAGGAGCTGTCCAAGGGAAAAATCAGAGCAGTGACAGCCATTAGTGTGCAGAACAAGTATGTAGATCCAAGATAAAGAAGCCAATGAGTCAGGACATAGCCAGACTCAAAATCATGGCTCAGTGCACATACTGTGGGAAGAATATGAAAGGCAGAAATTAACATTCTCAGCCACTGAATACAAGTGGAGGGTGTAGCAAATCTTTTCCAGCATACAGACAGCTGAGAAAGAAGAACAGTTTTCAGCAGATGAAGAGATTGTAAGGGCACTGGCAGTGGCAGGATTTAAAAAAATATTGGGAAAACTAGCATTAAGGTTGGTGACAGCATTAGAATTTGTAAGAGAGCTCAGTCTCATTGCCAGATCCGGCAAGACTCACTGAGCTAGTGGAAAGCTTGAGGGATAATAAGTCAAAAAGCTACAGTACAGCTTCAGAAGAGTGTTAGAGATGTGAAAAGTAGAGATGCAAAGGAGTGTCATTATTGCTACATCCTTCAAGACTTGCAGGAACAAAGTAAGGAAGGGTGAAATACAAAGATTATTTCTGAGGCCCTTTAGTTTTGGCTACAACTACATTATCAGCTTATACTTCAAAATGACAGTGTCTGAGAAGCTGTGCTCAATCCTTTATTGCATGTCTTTCAAAGAAAAGTGAATTGTAATTAGTGTCCCAGGTTCAAGGGACACACTAAGCTCAGGATTAGGATCTGGAACTGGTCACTTTGATTTGCTCCTTGACTGTGAGCTCAGCTTGGTAAGGAAATTGATTTAATATGACAAGTAAAAGCAGCTTGTGGCTAAGACTGGATCTTTGGCTGTTTCAGTTGATAAAGAAAGTTGATAAAGATATGTCAAGCTTGGACTGAGGAACGTGAGTTGGCCTTAGAAAACCAAACTAACAGTCCTCATGGCTCTGAGAATGGTCATAGGGAGATGCCTAGAGAATAAAACAGAGTAAGCCTTATAAACACCCTCAATATTCAGCCATGAATTTAATTTTCATGATCTCACCTCATCTTGAGCACATGCAAACAGTATCCACAGGTCATCCAGGAAAGGATTTTGTGCCTTAGTAATCCACTGTGAAAAGAACCAAATCCTTCAGAATTCTGAAACATGCCTCTTTCTGATTTCATTTGATTGCTCTAGGTTTGTATTGAATGAGACAGTGAACAAATGATCACTACTGATCCTTTCAATTCTGCCAAAGATCCTTATCATACTGTCCCTGTACTTTCTCCTTTCCAGAACAGAAATGCCTAACTTACTTATGACTGAGCCTTTTTATTTTTATTCATAAGCCAACACTCAGTATCAAATTAGGTAAGAGCTGTTCAGCTTTCCAAAAAGAAAGGAAGAGTTAGGTTGAGTCTGGTTTAGAATAACAGAATAATGTTATTCTGGGCACTAATGTCTGGGCACTGCTTATGCCACACTGAGACCTGAGGTGCTGAGACAAAAGAAAACCCTTGGTCATGACAACCTCTATTCCTGTGAACTTCACGGACCTAAATCTCAAAGCCAGGCATCCAGGGATTGCCCAATGAGTTTCCACACTTCCTGCTGCCTGGGGACAGGGGAAATGGAGGTGTGTTGGGGCATCTTATAGCAAAGGACAATAACAATAAGATGGTGTGTTCTGGAGAAGGAATTAATTTGTTACTGCCTGAAAAAATGGTCTCTCATGACAACAGATCAAACTAGGAACTAGTTAGAAAGGATATCTTTACTCCCTACTGTATGCTCAAGGAGCAGCTGCAGCAGTCAGTTACATGTTTCTCCCTATAAAAATCAGCCCTGGCAGGAATTTCTTAGCTAGACATGTGCCTCTGGATTGCTTTAGTAAACTTTATCTCCTTCTCCCGGCTGCTCTCCTGCTGCTTTGTCCAAGCACTAGTGGGGATGCCTAGGGACAACAGGACACAGAGTAACAGCATAGCCAGTGTGTTTCTGGCAAGAGTTGGGATTAGGAAGCAAGAATCTGCTTTTCTTCTTGAATCTTGGATTTTCAAAAAAACAGATGATGGATATAGCTTAAAAATGTGAGTTTGCCATGCAAAATGCAATATGCTTGCATTGTAAACTGTCTTGGATTACTGCCTTCAGGCCAGGGTTCGGGTCAGCTCAAGTGTTGCAATTCAGTACAAGAAAAACTAGAATGAAATACAAGCCTCAATCTTGCAGGTGCTGGTAAAGAAAGATAAAGAAAGCAGTTGTTATCGTGGAGAAAGGATGTGTGATTGAGGTTTTTCTGCCTAGCCTCTGACTGAGCTCAGTATGAATAGTTAGGAGCACTCTTGAAGAAAAGCAATAGAGCTAGTTCCTAATAGAAAACCTTGGATTTTCAAATAACTTCTTTTGAGTTGTAAGCATCTCTTTTAGGTTCTTAGGATTTGTAGGACAAGAAAATAAGAAGTATAAATTGAGATTAATTTCTCAGTCTTGCAAGTCTTGCTATTATAAAGATGGAGTGATGTATTTAGCAGGAAGAATTAGTTCAAACCTAACTCCTTTTTTATCTAATGGTTTGTGATTTCTGTTTCAGGACATATGTTTAGGTATATTGACAGAATTTCTTTTTGAAAAGAAGCCAAAATATTACTCTAGAATCTTACAAGTTGTTCCAGAGTTGTGTGTTCATATGACAGAAATTATGTAAGTTTTCTTTCTTCAAGGAGGCAAATCTCCATTTTGAGATTGAAGCTGAGGAGAAGAAAGTCTCTAAATAGTTTTGTGCTCCTGCCCTGAAAATCTTAACAAGTATGATGAAGGATACAACTAGCACAAAAAAGTAAGTAATGAGTAATTTCAGCACTTCAAGAACCTGTCTTTTGAAGCAGAAGTAAGGTGGGGAAGAAGAAGCCTAGAATTTCAGGGACTTTCTTCTGGGAACTAGCCATCAGGACCAACATGAGGTAAGCATCCTCCAGTTCAAATAGTTTATGATTAATTTTATTGTTCACGTGAACTGCAGATTGTCTGTTTTAATCTAGTCCCATCTGATGAGGCATAAGAAATTTGTCATATCTTCTTTCTCCCTGTTAACTTCATGCAACATCTTACTCTCTTAGTGGCTGTAAGATTCATGAACAAATCTAGCTTCACAGTTTTCATTGCCTAAACCCCACCCTAAACCTGAAGCCCACGGAATAATCTCACTCAAAGAATCACAGAATCACAGGGTAAGGTTGGAAGGGACCACAGTGTGTCATCTAGTCCAAACTTCCTGCTCAAGTAGGGTCATCATCCTCGAGCACATAGCACAAAATTGTGTCCAGATGGCTCTTGAATATCTCCACTGAAGAGGACTCCACAACCTCTCTGGGCAATCTGTTCCAGTGCATGCTCACTGCACAGTAAAGAATTTCTTCCTCAGGTGGAATTCTCTGTGCATCAGCTTCTATCCAGTGTCTTATTGCTTGGCACTACCAAGAAGACCCTGAATCCATCCTCTTGACATCCCCACTTCAGATATTGATAGACATTGATGAAGTTCCCTCTCAATCATCTTTTCTTGAGGCTGAACAGGCCCAGCTCTCTCAACCTGTCCTAGTAAGAGAGATGCTCCAGTCCCTTAATATTCATACCTCTCTGCTGAACCCACTCCAGGAGCTCCATGTCAGTCTTGTCCTGAGGAGGGCAGAACTGGACACATCACTCCAGATGTGCCTCACCTGGGCTGAGGAGAGGAGCAGAATCACCTCCTCCACCTGCTGGCAATGCTCTTCCCAATGCACCTGAGGAGACCATTGGCTGCCTTGGCCACAAGGGCTCACTGCTGGCTCATGGACAGCTTGTTGTCCACCAGGACCCACAGGTCCTTCTCCACAGAGCTGCTTTCCAGCAGTTTGGCCCCCAGCCTCTGCTGGTGCAGGGGGTTATTCTTCCCCAGGTGCAAGACCCTGCATTGTCCTTTGCTGAATTTCATTAGGTTTCTCTGCCCAGCTCTCCAGCCTGTCCAAGTCTTGATGAATATCAGAACAGCCCTCTGTGGTACCAGCCACTTGTTCCAGTTTTGGGTCATCACTGAATCTGTTGAGGAGGTGTCTGCCCCTTCATCCAAGTCATTGATGAACAAGTTAAACAATAGTGGAGAAAATGGAATCAGTACTGAAGAGGATACAGAGGATGGCAAATTTTTTAAGCAAAACTAATATATAAAATGGAGCTGTTCCCAGCATAGTATGTGTGATTCAAATAAAAGCAGGCTTCCTTTGATTGAGAACAAGATGCACCTTAGGTTCATGATCACCTAAGGCCAGCACTGTGGCAGCCCAAGAAGTGCCCATTCCTCTGCTGCCTGATTTGCTTGATCAGCGTGTCACTGATGCTCAAATTCATTTCAGGCAAGGACTCCCTGGAGCTTTTCTCTCCCTCAGGAAAGATAGACTCAAAACATCCCAAACCCATAGGCTTTTCATCCAAAAAAATTCAAAACTGTATGCACCATTCCCTTATTGTCTTAGTTCCCAGCTTCCAAGGTACAAGTTCTCAGCTAAGCTGAAGTGTGCTTTGTTGGCAAAAACAAAGTTGGTTGCTATTTTTCAAATAGGAGGGGATATAAAGAGTGATAATGAGAACCTGAACATGGCTGAAGAGCTTTCACTGCCTCCTCAGTGCCAGAAGTCTGCCTGCAAGCCTTCCAGTACAAAGCTTTAACTTCCCCATATGGACACCAATATTTATCTTCATGTTTTATAAGGAGACAAAAAAATGAATATTATGGAACTTACTATTTTTTGTTTGTTTGATACTGATCCTGTCAGGTAGCAAAGTACAATTTCTCTGTAAAGTTTAGCCACAGATTTTCTCACTTTCTGTAGTTACTTGTAAGCCTAAACTGAATTCTAGCATTGAGGACAACTTGTATTCAAACCCTAATGAGAAGTTGTCATTTCCCCATACCAGCATAGGAAACTACTGGGTTAGATTTGGCATTGAGGGTAGCACAGGTGGAGTATTTAAGATTGCTATTATCTAGCAGGTTCTATTACAGGACAGAAGATTTGCCATTCTCAAAGATCAAATACTAGAGAAAGTACCAGAAGTGTCTTTACCTGTTCTTGGCCTCTACACTAATATTAAGACAACAACAGTAGCATTGAAATAGGAAAAGTTTCCAAGCAGAAGACACCATGAGAGAAAATTAGTTATCATTTTGCAAGTCCTCCAGACAAAAGATGGTGGAAGATCTTAGCAAAGGCATGTAATTCAGTATTCTCAGTCACTTGGAAATAGTGTAGCTTAGGCTAGGATTTTGAAGACAAACTGTTTTTCTCTACACTGCAAGGCTGAAAAAGATTGCTTCTATGTAGGTACTAGAATAAGGACAATGTCAACATTAGGTATTTAAGATTTTTCAGGCCAGTACTTTCAGATCTAAAGAATAAGGCAGCATCTGCCCAGGCTGCATTTATATCTTTCCTTTGTTTCCAGCCCTGGATGTTTCTTGCTTCAGATTTTTTTATTTGCCTCATTGAAGAGGAAATTATTTGGTTGTAAAGCAAATTCATAAGTTCCTCTTTTTCTTTACCTAGCTCTACTCCTAACTGTAACCTGACAACGTATCACAGCCACAAGACTAAGCATTCCTACCAGCTAGTTTCAGTTGCACTTCTAACTTTAATAACAGCAGGTATTGCCCTTACTCATTCAGACTTTCTATCCATGAAAGCTAGCATGAAAATTTACAGCAGGTAATGGTAAGTGATTATTTTTCACTTTCCGATGTCATCTACCACAAGTCTAACCAATGATATCTCTTAATTGTACCACAGGCAAAGGAACTTTATTAATTCAGGACTGGATATTGGAGTTTGGGCTACATTAAAAGGTGGGGTTCAGATTACTTTTGGGATGGCAAGGACTAGAGAGGTAGTTTTATTGTTGGATACAGCATGACCTGTAGGACTAGCAGCTAGACTAACAGAGACAAATGGCTTGTGATTAATTCTCTTGCTTTTAGGGGTCTCTGGACTATTAACTCTAATTTTAAGGTTAGGGTTCAGAAGATCTGGGTCATCAGAGCTAGATTTATTGCTGGATTCTGCAAAGCCCAGAGGGCTAGACTGATGGCTTGAACAAGAATGAGCAAATGATTTGTGGTTTAGGGCAGTTAGGCATGAGTAGGCCATGGGAATAATGTAGCAAACGGTTCGCACAGATGCCAATTTTGGCCTCAGAAAAGATTTGGACTGGTAGCAAGCAAATGATAAGTTAAAATGTCTCTTGCATTTATTTAATTTATCACCAAAAGGTTTCTATGAATGTATTAGATTAACAAACTTATCAGGCTTATTTCCAGTCTGTTGGAAATACAACACTGTTAAGTAAGTAATATAAGACAATTTACCAGTTCACTAATTCTTATCCAGTGCAAATTATCAGGAAGAAGAAAATACAGCCATATAAACAAGAGCATTTTAGAATGCAAAGCTTGGTGTCGCTGACAGGCCAACCCACTAACAACAGGTCAGCACAAATCTTGCAACTAAATCAAATTTTTATTCTTAGTTTGAGACAAGAACAATTACCTTGTTCAATATTCTCCAGCATAGAAAGCCACATTTATAGAAGACACAAAACCTGCTGAAGCCAGAAATTACTCTTGCTGTTCAGCTCAAAATCTAACCATGATAAGTCACTAACATTAGTTCTATGAATGACATTACCCATTATAGCCAAAACCAAGTACAAAATGAATCAGTGCTCTAGTAATCAAGAAAATGCCTTCAAAGGAAGGTGTAAGGGTTCTACCCAGTTGAATCATGAAAAGATTTTTACTACCCCAGTAAGGCAGGGGGTTACTAGCAAAATTGCTTTGGACAAAAGGGCTCAGTGTCCTTGATGTGACTGTTGCCTTGATCTGCTGAACATATTGCCCATTGCCTGTCTATTTGCCATCACATTTTGCATTTATCTTTAGTCGCAAATTTTGTTGTCACAAATGTAGCTACACAAGTTTTCTGACACCAACGAAACTTGTCACTAACTACAGAGATTGAGGAACTCCAAGCATGTAGTTCAGCACAATCTTGTTGCAGTATCCAAAGGTAAAAAACCCAGGATATTCAGTGAATTACACGATAAGAGTCACAACCAATTCCCAAGGAAGTACCAAGAGTTTCATGTATATGAATGCAGCCAAGAGGAAACCAGACACCTTCTGATCTCTGAGAGATACTGGTCAGACCTGGGAAACAGAGATGTCATGATCATGTCTAGACCAGGACATGAAAGGGGAAATCCACTAATTATATGAATGGCCCTTTGGTTTTCTGGCTCTTGCTTCTTCCAAGTTCTGCCTTAGACAATTAACATACAAAGATACCAGGTCCCACATGGACCTGGAAAAAGAGTAAGAATATTCTGAAGTGTGTTGTCTGTGGGGCAAAGAAGGCAGCACCTTTGAGATGGGGGTATCTCACCTGTATGGCTTCAGGACAATTGCAAGGAAAAGGAGGGAAAGAGGCAATTAAAAATTTTCTCTCTTTTTCCTGCAGTTTTTCTTCCTTCCTGAAAGCTTTCTCTCCTTCTCTGACAGGCACTTGAAATGACAGCATTCAGTCAGTTTCAGTGGTGGCATGGGGATATGAAGCCAACAGGACCAAAGGTTGTGGGCAGGCTGAAGGTCTCTCTTGTATGTGCAGATACCAGATGGCTGCCTGCTCCTTCCCATGCCTGCTCTTCCCTGCACAATGGTAAGCTGAGTGGGGCTGTGGGTGTAAGCTCTGACTCTTGGGTTGACAGCATGGTTAGGTCTAAATTTCCTCTTTTGGAATGTTTTCAAAGATACTTAGCTCAAAGAAGGCTGCTTTGGGGAATAGCTGTGCCAGAGGATTTAGCATAGGTAGGAGATACAAGGGTGGGAGACAGTGAGGAAGAGACAGCCTGTGGTTCTGGGACTAGAAATACAGAGAAATAGGAAGTGATAGCAGGAGCTGTCAAACAGCCAGGTTAGGAAGGTGGAGGAGAGGTAAACTGGGCAGGCTCTGATCAGCTGGCATTTGGAGTTGTACAGCACAAGATATTTACTTTTTAGAGCTACGTCTGTTATTCTTGAAATAGGGCCTCTCAAGATGAGGTGAAAGGGTCAGCAGAAGACCAGAGAGGCTGAATGCATACTGACAATGAAATGGGAGTGGCAGAAATTAGTAATGGAAGAACAGGGACAATGTTATGTACCTTGAAGAAGTCTGCAAAGCTGCCAGCTCAGAGCATTGCTCTGAGCACTGAACATAGCCACATTAAAGGCTCAAAACCAAAACAGCATCTGAATGAACTCCTTGGAATTAAAGGATGCTATGAACTCACCTTTCAACTCTAGCTGGATATGAAATCCCAGGGAGGAACTACTGTCCACTATGCCCAAATAGTTAGTAAATGTGGTAACCATACAGAGCAGGATAGCAAGGCTAACAGAAGCTATGGACTGGCTTCCATCTAAGGATTATTAAATACAGTAAGACCCTTCAGCCTAGAAGACATTATAAGAGATGTCTGTAAAATCACAAGTGGCATAAGCACGGTAAATAGGAAACAACTACACACTACTTCTGGTATACAAGCCAGATGGCACCAAATGAAAAGCAGGAAGCATTTTTCAAACAAATAAAAAGCTAGCTTTTAACTTGCTTAACTCACAGTAAAGCCAGCTAACCCCTTGTCATGGGATGTTGGGAGACACCACAAGTTAACTTGCATTTAAAAATTCATGAACGAATTCACAGAAGAAAAATCCATCAGAGCTATTAAAAACAAAGGCCCCATATCTGGCTCAGGAATTACCCTAGCCACAAATTCCTGGAGCCTGAAGAGTATTTTGAGGAAGTCTCACTACATTTCCCTCTTCTCCCAGCCTTCTTCAGACATCTGGCCTTGACCATCCTCCAAAATGAAATATTGAGTTAGGGATACCTTCAAGCTTAACCAGCCCATTTTTGTAGGCAAAATGCAAGAGGTAGAGAAAAAAAAATATTGCTATGGGATAAAAGCATAAAGTCCACGTGTCACAATAAATGGAACCGAGCCTGGTATTTGGAAATGCAGAGAGCTTTAGCCATCACTGGAAATAAGATACGTCAGTACACGCAAACAACCATGAAAACACCACCAAACAATAAAAGGAGGTCAGATAGGATGGAAGCAGGTCCTTCACTAGAAGCAATAATTCAACCACATAGTGGGAGTTTCATTTCAAAACCAATATATTTGAACATCTGTGAGACTTATGACGCTGTAATGGGCTGGCAAGACAAGATTCCTTGTCTCTTCTGTGACTTACGTGCTTGTAATGTCTGGCCTCAGAAAATCAGCAAGTACTGGCACAAATAACATGGCAACAACAAACGTATTTAAAAGTGAACATGTAGCAACCTGTGTGGAGCTTGGAGGGAGGAATCCAGGCTGCTGCCAGTCAGAGGGAGAGAAAGCAGCAGGAAAGCCAGTATGCACTGAAGAGTTTCTTAGCTACACCTATGCTACAGTCTTTATTCTCTTCTCTCTTCTGACAGAAGTTTTCTGTAAACTTCTGATGCTTTGCTTAGAAGGTTCATCCCAGTTCCAAGGCTAATACCTACACATGTACTTTTTGTCAATGAATTCTCTTGCTCTTAATTTTCTTTTGCTTAGAGAATGCTTCCTTGAAATCAGTATTATCTGCTCCCATTTCTCACTGCCCTCATACCTTCAAACTGGCTACACTTCTTCACATGTATTTATAGAGATTAACAATTTCCTGTCTCAGTCTTTTTTTTCTACCAGAAAAAGCAGGCAAAGCTGTTTTTATCTTCTCCCATAAGACAGACAAAACTTCTAGTTTAAATTCATTGTTATTTACCATAAACGGCCAGAACTGTACATGGTATACCCGTTTTGGATCTCCCCCTGACTTGTAAAACAGTTTTAATTCTTCTCCATCTTTACTGAAGTTGTCTCTGATATAGTTTAAGGGTTTAATTTGCTTCTTCCTGGTCTCCTTCAAATGACATGAACATTTGTTGTCACCATGTAACCCAAAACCCCAGGCCTTTTTCTTCCTCTTGAATAGGGAAATTGATGAGTTCTCAGACTAGAGTAGAAATTTCTGGCTTTAGCTCTTATATATGCATGATCTCACAAACAGTCCACTCCTGAGTGCAATACGATTCTTCTCATAAGATATTTGGATCTCTCCTTTTTTTTTTTTTGACAGTGCTTTCCATCAAGTCAAGAGCAGATTTTATTAGCATACAATTAATTCTGAGCCAACATCATTAATGAAAATATTCAAATAACTAAGGACCAAAATCATCTTTGCAAATATTTGTGTGTTCTCTTGCCAGTAGTCCTTCAGCTATGAGTACCAGCTATTCCTGTATACCTCTTAACCACCTTCTTAAACACTGTCTGTTTCTTCTTAATCAATACATAATGTAAGAGAAAATTTCAGTGAAATACAGAAAATATCAAGCACAGATATAAAGTTATCCTGGCATGATACACCCTGGATGCCATTTAGTTCTTTCCTCCACTATTTCTAATTGTCCATATCTTTAAAATACAGACTAAAATGCTGCATGTTGAGGAGGTTAGCCTAGAAGGCATGTAAATTCTCCAAATCAGATTTTCTTCTTTTCAGTAGCACTAAACTTTTATTTTACTAGAAATATTAAATATAATTTTATAGTAATGTGTCATTTACTCTTGTTGGTTACCTGTACTTGTCTTTTTTTTTGAATTATTAAATTACTTTGCATGTGACCTGTAATTTCATGTGCAAGCATTCAGAAACTGAGATTATCCACTTTCCTCTCTGGATTGTAACAAGGATTTTAAATTTTGCTTCACATCATTTTGGTTTCTCTAGGTCCTGCTCCCTGCCTGTTAACCTGCCCACCCTATGTGAAAACTGAGGTATTTACTCCCTTTTTTTTGGTTAGACATTGAGAATCAAACTTGTGCCATATCCTTAGTTTATCGAGCATTCCAATTTCATCTCCTTTCTTCTTTTGCTCTCTTTTAATTTCTATAGCCAAAGAACTTCTTGCTGCTTGCTTTAATTTTCTTTTCAACTCTCTCTGATTCCTGGCAGTTCTCACTTTTTCTGAATACTTTCTGACATAGAAGATATAGCTTTCTTCACTGGTTGTTTCGTTTTTCCATCCCTTGTAAGCTTCCTGCTTAGTCTTAATATCCCTTTCGAAATGGTTATTCATTCAGTTGGAGCTGGGGCCCTCTAGGTAAGACTTTTCCATCCACTTTCTTGGGATCCAAATTACAGAATGCTTTTTACTTTTGACTTGAGAAATTCCAAACTTCCCCACATTTAAATCCCTGTATTTTTCGTGCCAGTTGACTTCACTATCCAGTTCACTTAAAATTTGTCATATGGATATTTCCGAGTATATAATGTCACATAATCCTTTACGTGTTAAAAATACAAGTACCACTAACTTCAGTTGCAGCTGTGAATGCTCAGCACTTTTGCAAACCAGACCCTAGAGTCTCCTGTCAGGACCCTAGAAATGAGGAAAACACAATTAGTGACCACCTGTGGAAAAGTGTGATGCCTGGCAAGGCACAGGGACTGAATGTTAATGGGAAAGGGAGAGAATCGAACTTTGTGAGCCAGTATTCAATTAGTGCAGCCATATGACTTGTTCTTTTCCTTTCTACAGCCACCTTACATCACCATACATCTCACAGCTTTTTGTGAAGAAATGAAGAAAGAGTACTAAAGACATTATATTGCCCCAGTGCTCATTCCTGATCCACACCCAAAACTGGTCAGTGTCTAAGTGGCCTGTGGAGAAAAAATATCCAACATAACAAAAAAATCCCCATTGTGCTTGCAATTGAAGATGGTATCAGAGAGCAAATTTATGGGAATGGGCAGGGAAACAAAATCATGATTGCAAGTTCAGAGGGCTTTGGAAATTTAAAAAAAAAAAATCCAGATGCTTAAATTAAACTTTAATAGTACTATTAATATGTATTTTTCTTTGCTTATTTTTATGTTTTTTGAAAGCAAAGTGAAAAAACAGAAGCTCCATCATGAAACTATTTGTAAGCACTGCACTGTCAGCCATAGGAATTTTCCACACAAGTCTAGGTAATTTAATTTAATGTAGTAGTTTATAGCAATAGGTTGATGACCTCTTTATATGCAACACTGAAGTGGGATGACACACACTCTGCTAGCATTTAAACAGACTTTTGCTGACAGCAGAGAAACTGGGAGCAGACCTAAATATCACATGTACTGTTCCATGTTCCTCAGCTATTTGTCTATGCCATGTCAGCATTACCCCTCCTGTCTCACCTTCTCTGACACAGCTTTGCCTTCATTAATCTCTTCCCTCAGGGATCTAAATCTCTGCCTCAGGATCCAAATTTCATCTTTCTCATGAAACCTTTCCAGTCGCTGCTCTCAGCACTTCTCTCTCCTTGAATAACAAGTCTGAGTCCTCTGGGTGCTTGTGCACAGTCCTTTTTATTCTCCGAGTCCTAGTCTTAGTGTCCAGAAAGCCTCAACTCCCATTTTAAATTGTAGGTTTACAATTCAAATTCATCTATTCATTTTTGCTGCTCTATGGCAGCTGCCTCATACCACCTATCATTCTTTACTGCTATATCTCCCTTTCCTGTGTTCCAACACAGTGTATACACAGTCTTTGTATCTACCTCATTATTAACTGTTTGCCCTCAAATCTTTGCCCAGCTAGCTAGCTCTGGTTTTCTCTGCTTCATGATCTAGACTCCTCTTTAGCACTCTGCTCTCCCTCTCTCTCTCTTATCCTGTCTAGATATATTTCAACTCTGTTTTCATTTTCCCATCAGCACTAGTTCATCCATTTTCTCATCCACTATCATTTCTTTCTCCTGTTGGTTCTTGCAGACTTCTTGTCATTCTTCCACCTGAAGCATTGTCCCTTTTCCCAGATAGTTTGAGATTTTCTTCTGAATCTCAAAACATCTTGTGGCAGTGATTATGACAGATCAATTTACACATCCATGATCAAACACTTCTTTTAATCAATTTTAGAGGTTTTTTCTTTTATGTTCAGTATGTGTCCTAATCTTCAGATAATGTGATGCTTAGTGTCAGACAAATGTCCATCTTCCTCTACTTTCTTTTTAAATGCATCTCCCTTTTCTTTCTCCCCCTGTTCATTGAGAGGGAAATAGCTCAGCCTCCTAGCCACACAGGAAATTTTTTTTTACTCCTCTTATATGAATACAGTGAAATAAACAGGACATCAAGCATGGAAAGTTGGACATTTAAATATAGAGAGAAACTAAGGTATTGCAAGAGAAAGGGAGAAAAATATTTTGAATGGAAAGTTTACAAACCCACAGCAGTCTTCGAAGTGACTGCTGCTCCATGGATACACCTGATCTAACATATGGCTGTTTTATTTGATAACTCCACATTTCAAATCAAATAGGTCACCTCATACCAGTTTCTAATGCTTTTTAAGAAATGTTTTATTTTTACATGGGGTGCCTAGCAAGTGCTGTCACACTAGCTAGGGTGAGATGTGATAGATTGCAGCATTAGTCAGTCTCATACATAGTTGCTATCCAGAATTAGCTTCGGCAGTGACACAACCTATCCTTGATTTAGTGCCTCTCCCAGACACAGGGGCTCCCTTTATGTACAATCTGCCTGTTTTAGGGTCTCTTTTAGTATGAGCTGGTATGAGGAACCCCAGCTCTGAAGCTAGCATGCATAGGGATAAAACAAAAACATGAACCACAAAAAACCCAATACTGATTTATGTGTGAGGTAACAAACCTACTCTCCATAGCTCTGCATACTGTGAAAGGACACTATTCCAGCAGAATGCTGCTTCTGCAGAACCCTGCAATGTCTTAATGAAGACAATCTGCCAGAGAACAAAGATTAGCCATGTCTGAGACCTTGGCGGGTCAATTCAATCAAACAAATTCAAAGGCATGTTGGGTGGGTAATTTTGGAGCAGACTATTACTATCACTAATGTAAGCCACACGGCAATATTTCAATTCCAATGCTTTCATCTGATGATAAAACAGTCTTTCAGGAATATAACACCAGGAAAGACAAAAACCCAAAAGCTAAATGTCTCCGTCATGATTACACACCCCTGTACACTGAATGCTGTAGTGGTGGGAGTTGTTTCAGGGAGTTAAAACTGAGGGTGAAGGAGGGCTTTTTTTTCTAATTACCTTATTTAGGAGTTAAAATTGTCATTCTGTTCTGAATGTATAACTAACTGAGTAACTTAAAACCTTGAGTTCTGCATACCTTTGGATGAAGACCAAGAATACTGAATACTATATACATGCAGCCCTAATTGCAGTTCCCAGCCTGCACTGAGAATGAGGCAGTTTTTATAACAATTTGAAATGGCCCTTTCAGTGCTGTGCTCCAACACAGGTTAACCACCTGAGAACTAAAGAGTGCCAGACTACACTACAAATTTTTTTCAGAGGTGGTGGCTAAGTGGGGACTTGGTTCCTCTGGTTGGCTTAGTCAAAGACCTGGGAAATGCATCATGAGGAGCCATCTTCAGCCTGGTTTTCAAACATGCCTCCAACTGTTAGAAGTGCAGTTAATCAAAAGGCCTAAAGTCTCTTTGCAAGGTTTGTGAACCTTAACATACCATTTTCTCAATAGACCATCCTGGTCTGAATTTTGAGTCATAATGAAAGCTGAAACCAAGACAGTGCTTGGTGGTTTGGGATTTGACAGAGAGTATTTCACATGGTCCTAGTTATTGGACAAGGAAATACAGTATGGCTGTGTCTACAAGAGAGAACTAAATCCCTGAAAAACAGATTGGTAAAATAGCAACAGTATTAGAAAAAGTTTAACGTGAAATGACAGCCTAAGTATTTTTGTGATGTTTTTGCAAAAAGCCTGCACTTATGATGAATTTAGCACCATTTCAACCACACTGTCCTTTATTTGTCTAGCCCACAGCTTTCATCACAACTACCTGAAGATCTATCTTTTGGATGAAGGGGAAGATCTTCCAAGAATCCAGGAAGAACTGTGGAAGAACAGTCAATACTCTTGGGAAAGATACATTAAAATTCTGATAGGGCTTTTAAAGCTTCAGGAAGGAAGTGAGCCTTTGATAAAACAGCCCTTATGCTTCTCTGGCAGCCAGCTCCATGCAAAGTTGGTGAATACTCCTGATGAACTAAAGTACAGCTCTTGTGCACAAATAGGAAAACAGTGCCTCTATTATTATATATGACATGAAATATAACTCTTAATGAGTAATTGCTCATTTTTTCAGAGTTTGTAATAAATCTTGTACCTGGCATAACAGTGGAGATCCTCCTGTGAAAGGAGGCTGTGGATATTGTAGACCCTTTTCCAGCTGTTGCCTTCTATAGTTTTTGACAAGAGACAATGAGGCCAATGGACATCATCAGCTTCAGTTAGCTTGGATTCAGGGTGTTAGTTCTGATAGAAGGAAAAAGGTGCGTTTTATTCTCAAATATCTGTTCTGTTTTGTTCTGACTCCAGCTTCATATGGTACATTTGAAATGGAGTCTCCCTCTCTTCCACCAGTAGTTTAGAAAGCACACTAAAAAAAAGCATATTGATCAAAGTGCTGACAAAAAAAATCTGGCCACAGCCAATAAGCAAAGAACACTGACTATGAGCCAGATTGGCTGGTGTTAATTTGCTTTGTTCTGTGGGATTCACTGAGGTTAGGGACAACCAGGTGATGATTTGCCTCTAGAACCCTATGCTGATGCCTGCAGACAGAATCGGATGTGTAACTCTCCCAAACAAAAACGGGATTTAGGAGCGTAAATCTTTATGCCTTATGATGAAATATATCCCACGAAAAAGAATCCAACTTCTATTTTGTGTTTGTGTCATAAAACTTAAAAGAAGTGCAAATTTTAGCTGGGAGGGAACTTTTATGACCTAGTTATAAATCTGTGCAAGGAGCAGTTTGCAATTGAAACACTGACAAACTCTCAAGCAGAATAGTGCAAGTGGGTGTGCCAGTAACATCCCCTCCAAATTCTACTCCAGTGCAGTCAGTGTGTCTCATGCCAGCATTTAGAGTCCACAATGAAATAACAGTACAAAGAGAAGAAAATAGCAATTTCTGAATTACTGTTTGTCTTCAGAAAATAACCACAGAAACGGGGTAATTTTGTTACTAGAATGTTACTAGTGGTTCATATGTTCTAACAAGACTGTCAAAGCAACATATTCCTTCTGGTGTATGTAAACAGGAGAAGAGGAGGAGTAAGAGATTACAACAGTACTACTGTGACAAAGAGAAAGCATTCCATGTTGTGCTTAGAGACAATGAAATGTTTTTTTGATTCTTCTTTTTCTATTTCATAAGACCATCCTATCACTTTTACCCCTTTTTGTTTGTTTTGCTGCTATTTAAATTGTATTTCTGGTTTTTAGTTTTCTTTTTTTTCTTTATTATAGACTTGAAGCTTAATAAATCTAACAAAAACAAGTTTTTTAAAAAAATGTCAATGTTAACATCTTTATCATATCAAGGTGCCTTGATCAATGAATCAGTGTTTTTTTTACAGTTTGTCTCCTGTGTCCTTTCCTGGCCAAACTGCTCTTAACAAAGAATGACATTTCTGTTTTATAATCCCACTGATGGAATTAATGACTATGCTTATTAATTTGGATTATTGGAATTTCCCGTCTCTCTGTTTCATAGTAGCACTCCACCTCTGCTTGTCAATCATAACTACTGACTCTATCACATTTTGCTTTTCCAAATGAACTAAAATGTTTGTCTTGGCCTCGTGCCAAGAATGGGGTCATTCACAAACTTGTAATAACATATCCTTAGCTGATGTTTCTTAGTAACATGTGTAAATAGGAAAAAACAGTTACACTGCGGGGGTTTAGCTTGGCCACATGTGACTACAGTTAAAGAACATGGGAAGAAAATCAGTGGTCTTTCCATGATAGCTGTCCAGTTCAACAGAGAGCACACAGTACAGACATGGCAGTGCAGACACAGCCAAAGTTTACCACTTTCTTCACTCAGAAGCAAGCTAGTGCAGCATGTCCCTTCTCTGCTAGGAACCAGATGTGCAGCCTCTGCCTGGAGCTGAGGTGAGGAGCTGAGCCTTAGAGACCAGCCTAGCAAAAACATGAAGTCTCCCAGAATATTCGTTGTGATATCTTCTATTTGCCTCCTGCAACACTGAGCTTTTTTTACAATTACAAACACATCTTGGGATTAATGACATTACAAGTGGTTTCTTGATATCACCCTCTGGGTAAAAGCAGAATGTTAGTGTCACTATGAGAGATGGGCTAAAGCTGTGAAGCTTGGGCCAAGGTTTGGTTCTTGGATTTCAAACATTTTCAGTTTGAGATCAAGGGTTTTACTCTGACCACTACAGAAACAGGCTGCCTTTCAGCTTGGCTTAGACTGATACTCCTAGCAACCAAAGTTCAGGAACTCATGAACTGAGGGTATTCAGATTCATAGAACAGATTTGCCCCATCTTCTGTTGCACAGTAAAATGGAAAAATGGGAGATTTGATATGGAAATAAACCATAAAGAAGCAAATACATGAAACATGTGAAATTATCTTAAAACTACTTTTCCTTCCAAAAGCCCGAATAATTTTCATTATTCAGATTTTTACTGGTTGTTTCAGATTAAATTGCATTAACACTGCATTCTGCAATGCAAACAGCTGCAGGCAGAAAATTATCATTAAGACAAGGGGAAAAAATAGTGTTAGAACAAAATATTTCAACTATGAGATACTCCATATACATTGCTGGTACAGCAATTGCCCAAATCTGTGCTGGGCATGCAAAATTTTTCCTGCTTGGTTCTTTTGGGATCAGCTGTCCTGCCTCAGCCTCATAGAACTACCCACCTTCCTGTCTGAAACCTGTAACTGGGGAAAGCTGCAGGCCCCATAACATAGCTCCCCCCTTCAAGGACCAGGTGCATATGCAGAGGTATGAATACAGCATTTTGGAACCACTGTAGTTAGTCTGAGAAGTTTTGCAATGTAAAAATAACAGGTTTTCAAAGAAGAAGAAAATCTAAACTGTAAGACAAAGATGTTTAAAAAGAGTCTTATCTGAGTTTTTTTCCTTCCTGCCCTTCCAGTGTAATGAACCCTCCATTGGCAACAGCAAAGAAAATATGCTCCTGATCTGCCCACAAGATTTAAACAGAAGGACACTGTATAGTTTTCTTCATTACAAATTTGTCTATGTCTCTTAGTGACTTAAGAGACAGTCTAAAAATGATGCAGTGCAACAGGGCTGTGTTTTGAAGGCCAAATGAATATATCATGTACTGGGAAGAATCTTTCATGTGTGGTTTGGTGGTTATGGCAGGAAACTGGCAGATACAGCTCTTGGGAATTGGCATTTGCTGGGATGCTGGTGTGCAGCAAAGTAGATTTAAGGCAGGTGGAAAATGAAACAGCATTTGAAAATGATGTGGCTGGATTATCATTCCTACTGTGCAACAGGACATGAAAGCACAACCTTTAGACTGGTCCAGGATGAAGCACTGAACACTTTGTTTTTCACATAAGCTCAGCAGAATTTTCACATAACTTGTACTGAAGCAGGTGTCTGCTCTATTTTTCACATACTGTAGAGTCTCTCATAAACTGGAAAGTAAGTCCAGATCATCGCCCAGGCTGTGACTGCAAAACTGGTTTAGCAGCATATTCAAATATTTCCCTATCATTGATCTACCAATGGGAGTCCAGTGGACATCCATTTCAAGTCAAGCTAGGGTATGCATGAGGCCAATCTCATTTTCATGCAGGGTTATTCTGAGTAGAACAGATCTACAACCACCATTGCCAAAGAATATAAAAATCTCTATAATTTTTAACATTCTTTCTCTACTCATCTATTATTTTATATATCAGATCCAAACTTTATTTTGCTCGATTATGGACTGTGCATTAGTTATAATAAAATCAAGATAGTACATTGCACTGCATTGTTACAATGTAAGAGACAGTGCTAGCAATTACCAAAAACTCACTGGGTTAGAAGCAGTAACAACAGCTGGAGTTACCCATATTCGTGGATGCCTCTGAAGATGATATATGTGAAATGGAGCAAACACTGTAAATATAGGTGCCATTATACTAGAATGGAATTTTTATGCTATTAAATCAGTGATAAGAAGTTCAAAGTAAGTTAAGAAGAGTGCCCAGAATAAGCTGCAGGTTTCCAGAAGTTAGACAGAATACATTTAAGTGGAGTGCTTATCCCTTAAATAAATATGATGTATTTCCTATAAGGTACAGCACTCTTGACTTCTTTGAGGAGGTAGATATTTTATTCCAGCAAGGCTGGAGCTATCAATCTAGTCAAAGTTCACTATAGTTGGATGAAACTGGAACAGGAAAACAGGATTTTATGTGACAATTTATATACCTTTCCTCACACAGAATGCTCCTCCCATGTACATAATGACATTTCCTCATGTGAAGGCACTTCTCCTGGTACATACACAGAACTTTCACATGAGAAAAGAATAAAGACCATGTAAGCCACAAAGTAATCTTAAAAACTAAGTCATGTATCTAAAGCCTTTTCTTTCATTTGTCACCATGGGCACTGTGGTATGACTGATTCATGTAACTGCCTTTCAATTCGGAATTCAAATATGATTTTAAGAGAACTGTGTAACTCTATTACAAGGAGATATTTAATGTTTAGATAGCTGCTTGGGACTTGACACAGTCATCTTGAAACAGACAGGAATAATATCAAGGCTCATATGTAGACTAGAATGAATCAATGATGTTGATTCACTGCTGTGAAAAGCTGATTTAACCTTGACCAGAGATGCTGGAAGGGAGCCTGTGTGAATTAAGGCAGCAGAGATCAAGGCCAAATCCTCAGCTGGTAAAACTGTCATAGCTGCACTGAGGTAAAGGGTGTTAAATCCCCACTATCAAATGGGACTGTGCATGTTATTATATTAAAAAAAAAGCTTTAAAGTTTAAAAATGCAGATAGGAAGCTCAAGAAGAACAATCGATTTGCAGAGCAGGGAAAGCTTCTATTTATTAAGGGTCAAGCATACGGGCAGTAAACTTCCCTTTATTTGATCAATTATCCTTTATAAATCAAATTCAAATCATGCTTAAGGACACATGAAACAGTTAAAGCCACAAGAATGTAATTTTGTTGGGTAACAGTAAGGCAGTAAATCAGATCTTTTTGTAGGCCTAGAGAATGCAGGGCAAACAATAACTAAGACTATGGCAGCAGAGCTGCATCCTTTGAACTGGACACTAACAGATATATACTGTGTTTTGCAAAAGCAGAGCAATAACATGCTGAAGAGAGCATACAGAAAGCTAAAACAAACAAACAAAAGTTCTGTCTCTTTACTTTCAGTCATAAAAAGCTATGAGGAAGTTGAAATACAAGGACACTACAACTGCTTTCAAACAGGTCACTCTGCTACGTGAGGTCAGCAGTTCTGCTGCTCTTGACTTCAGCTGAATCAGGATTTGGCACACTGGTTTTAATTTATTACATTACTGAAGCTGTACACTGATATAAATCCACACAGTAAACTGGAATAATGCTGTTGTTAATCAGGCCCAATGAAACAATGATTCTCTAGGTCAGAAATAAAGCTGTATCTCTGATGTTAGGATAAATACTCGCTCAGCTTTGAAATTCATTAAAAAGATTCTCGCTGTGGATCATGTACAGTGAGGTTAACCAGCACAACCCTCAGATCTATGTGATACGGAAAAAAATGTCTCACAAAGAGATGTAAATCAATAATTCAAATGATCCGTCTGCCAGAAGAAATTCCATTGGCTAAGCACTTCTATAAAAATTCAGCCTGATAATATGGATGAAGCCCAACACCAAAAATATTTGCAGATTCATAAACTTCTTCTTACAGCCTGGGTCATAGCACAGCAATACTGGTGCATGTTACTGAAGAGGAGCAAAACCACAAGTGACATCTGCCCAGTGTCAACCAGATCATTCATATATTCTGACTGATCTGCTTCAGATGCCTTTAAAACACCCATTGAAGTACTTCCTTCTATAAAGAATTATCTGTACTCATATAAATTATAAGGTATTTAAAATAAAATCTACTGAGTTTACTTGGTATTAATCCTCTCCTAAGCCCCTCAAGTATCAGAGATCCCTGAGGAAGGAAGGAAATGATGGATTTCTAATGGCTGATGATCTAACTTAAAAAAGAGTTTTTAGTTTTGATTATATTGAAAGACACAGACACATTTTCTGTATTATAGAGAAACATATGCTGCTTGGTCATACACCAACTACCGAGGAGTCAAAACCAAGCGGAAAGAGTTGATGTACAACATCAATTTTTTTTACTAGTTCAGGCATCTTGCTTCCCCATGCTTCTTATGATACCCATAGCTCATTCCTATGGGAGTATGCTGACTTCAGCCTCTACAGTTGCTGCTGGGGTACCTCCTCCCACAGTCACAAGTGCCCAGTCTGCCATTCCCTGGTCTGTGCTCCATCCCAGGAGCATGTCAGTGAGGTCACTCATGCAAGCCATGCTTGAAATGCTCTCAAGTCAATGGCTGGCACTCTCTTCCCTGCAGCATCTGCTGTGATGAGGAGAAAAGCTGAAGCAAATACACCACTTTGAGAATGACTGCAATTCTCACTAACCTCTGTGGGTGACTTCAACCATGGTAAGCTACAGAAGAACGTTCTGCACCTAACTAAAGATATTCCTGCAAAAAGTAATTGCGTTGCATTAAAGGAGCCTATAGACAAACAATTCAGCCACCAAGAATTCTGATCATTTATTTAAAAATATTTTTTGTTTGATCAATCTACCTTGTTATTTATGCCTCAATCAAAACAGCAGTTACTTATTGCAGAAAATGCAATGATTTGTTTATTTCAACATCTCTCAATAACACTGCAGCCATTTTTTGCTCCTAATTGGAACACAATGCCTGTATTGATATAGAGAATTTTGGCAAGTTTTGGCAAGTTTTCAAGCTTTATTGATGCAGCATAATACTTTACTTATATAAAATAATGACTTTTAAACTGAAAAATGTATTTTACAAACTTTTTTGTTTTTCCTGAGCTGCAAATACAACATAGATATGGGAAACAATTCAACTTCAGAAGTCCTGTGCTTAGCAAGTCAATAAACAGATCTACACCAGCTAAAAATAAAACACATTCCTTTTCATTCCACAGAGCAAGAAAACTATCAGAGGGATAGATTTCTCCCCTTCAGCTTTGCACTAATTAAAATCCACTGTTTTATAAGGACTGTTTTATAAGAGTAAGCAAAGGGCATTTGCCACAATCTTGGCATTTGAGAAAGAAATGAATGGACAGAACCATATAGTGCCAGAGGGAAAAACATGATGATTTCAGCAGTTTAAGAAAAAACAATGTATTATAGGTATTGAAAAAAGTTAGCAAAGGGCAAGACAAGTTTTGTTATGGCCTGGGATATATGCTTAGATAAATGACATGATAGTTCCAAAGAACACAAATGAAAAAAATCTGATTCAAGTTCATGAAATGATAGACTATGGGAAAAGCAAGAGAGAATTTGACCTAAAAACCTATTTCTTAGAATATGATTCCTACTCTAAAATTCGAAGGCAAGCCAAAACTAATAAACAATTATACAGTGTCAATGCTTGTGCACAGCGAATCATGATGTGCAAGGCGAAGAATATCAGCAGTTCAAGTTACTCAGTGAACACCCAGTGAGGTGTATCAGTTGCTCAAAACATTTATGGGGCAATGAGATGGCTGAGAAAGGCTGCAGGAAATTCACTCTCAAACACAGCAAAAAAGGCCAGTAAAGATCTGTGACTGGATCCAACTGGATCTTTGGAGTGCACCACTGAACAGGACTGGTTTCTTCAGTGCTGATAACACTGAATGTATGAATATGGGCACTGCTGTTTAGAAGGTCTAGAACACGTAAGTACAAGAATGTATTTACAGTCATGTTAAACAGCAAAGGAAAAAAGATCTGTGAGGAATGACACTTACAAAATATCCCCCAGCTTGATGGTCACTGCCACAATGACAACCCAGACTACCCACCTGAGAACAGACCAAATATGTCTCAAGTCAGAAAGAAAAATCATGATAAGGTTGGGCTTTCAGCCACAGTGGTCATGGCTGTCCCAGCTGCCAGCATGGGGAACTTGTGGCATCCCAGATGGCAGTGCAAAGCAGGAGGTGAAACTGCAGCTTGCACTGCAGCTTGAGGGGATCATATATGATGGAGACAGTAAAGTAAAATTCAGCAGATAGGAAGGAGTTTATTCCTATTTAAGCAGAAGAATAATGAAACACTGAGTCTGCTGAAACCTAGATTTTCTATTATAAAACAAGTAATAGTAGCTCTAATAGCATCTTTAACAGGTAAGAGACTGTGAGAAGAGAACCATGGACACATTTGCATTCTCCTGCCCATACCTCTTTCCCTCCCCTAGCTGAATCTCAAGGGGTGGTGGCAACTACCAGGAGACTAAGTTTTACTAGCAATGGAGAAAACAGCTCACATAAATAAGTTCCTTTCATGTCTTTACCAATTGGACAGCAATGCTGAGATGTGAACCATCATTTTTATTAATTCAAAAGGTTTACATTTAAATTCTCTGCTGGAATGCTCTGGAATAAATTCTATGTGGAAGTGGAAAAATGCCAGGAGGAATGGGATTATCTGTTGTGATGTAATTCTTTCCTTTGGGATTTTCCAGGTAAAATCTGTTCCTCTTACAAACATTCCTTTGATGAGAATTCAGTCTCAAGTGTTGCAATAAGCAACACCTGTGACAGTGAAACAGAAAAAAGGTCATGTCAAACATTACACTAATGACTTGAAGTTGTTACCATCTACTTTCTGTATCCTGGTCTGAGTAAAATAAGTTTAGTGATTGCAGTCCCATTCACACAGCACAGAAATCTCCATGAGAAGCACCACTGCAACCCTCTGGCTACACATGGTAGGGAGGTCAAGTATTTAAAAGCCAACAACATTATCTAAGGCCACCTCTAGATAATCCTCTTCCAAAGCAGTTTAGAGAAACAGCAGAGGGATAATGAGAGAAAATGTACATTAAGCACAATTTCCTTTTGAATACACAGTTGAGGTTGGTTTTGCTTTCTGTTAGCCAAGGACAACAAAAGCCATAGCTGTGTGATAAACATTTTTTTTTGAGCAAGCTGGACAGAAATGCCCTTTAAAATTAATCTAGGGGGGAATAAAAACTTTTTCACTTAGCAACAGTCCCTTAGTCCCTCGACCCTTCTGAAAGTCTATCCCTCCAAAAGAGGTGCCTCTAGTCCTGTCTGTTCCTTTTGGGCTGTCAGCTGGGAATCGTAGCTCTCAGCTAATTTCCAGTATTTGGGTACTGTTTTGTTATACAGCGGCACCAGCTATTCCCACAGGTCCTTCAAGGGGCCACATGCACTGTTATACTTCTTCATCCCATGCTGTCAATGTAACTGTCCATATTCCCTACAATGGCAAGAAAATTACTTCTGAAAGACGAATACTTAAGACCCCCCTGTATTTTAGACCATAAGTAGAACCTTGTGTCCCAATGGGCATTCAAAGAGCTGCTGGGCATGACTTCTTGTGAAATTTCACAAGAAGGGGCACACAGTTCCTTCAGCAATCACATCTGATACAACTTCAATTCGCATCTGCAGAAATTTAACACATCTCAGATCTTTTTGACAGCACTAGAATTTTTGCTGATGCCGAGAACATTTTGCTGCTAGTTTATATCCTTTCCTGAGGAAGCACAGAAAGACAAGCCAAAGCTTTAACTCTTCTAAGCTATTATTTTTATTTTTCTTTTGATACACAGTTTAGCCATAGGCATCTTGGTTGCTGGCTGCACTTGTGATTTCCACAAGCACTTTGGAACACTTCTCTCATGGTGCTTGTTCTGAAATCTGTTTGCAGAGAGCTTGCTGAATAAAACATATTAATCTCTAGCTTCTCTTTACGGTCTTTTCTAGGAATACATACTACTCCTACCTTCTGTGAACTATTAGGGTATATGGGGTACTACCCACAGCACTGCAGCACACATTGTGTAGTCCGGTTCTTGAGAGGGTAGGGCTGTCTCTGTGACACTTTTCTGTGCTATTATAACACATCTAAAGCTCAAAGTGCTGACTTGAACTTCATGAAAACAAAAGAAATTCACAGGTTGGTACAAGCAAAAACAAATCTGAGAAGCATATTTCCACACCCTAGGGTGTTATCAGTGCTGTGTATATGTGCTGTGTGATACCAAGAAAATCTCTTGCTTCTGATCCTGTCTTTTGTGAAGAGAGACAGAACAAGAAACTAGTTGCTATGATCTGCAGCTGAAATACAGAAATGCTCTACAGGGCAAAGGAGTGGTAGGATAAGCTCTACAACAGACAAGCAGGCTCAGTCAGCACATTGTTGCAGGCAGATGACGTGCCAGCAGAAGAGAACAACAGTCCCAAGACAATTGTGGCTGGCCCACAACCTCAGTCTATGTCAACTCTGTGGCCTGCAAGCCAAAGGTTTGCCTTTTTTCCCACTCCCTTGCATACCACATGGCATCTCCAGCCTTACACAATTACTGACTTCTCCTTGGATCTTTGGGTGAGAGAAGCGAAGTTGAGGGCAGGCTACAGATAGCAGCAGACAGTATGTTAAACATTCAGTCTGAGACCTGAACAGTGGTAAAGGCTTCTTTGACTCTGAAGAACGTTCCTCCCTCATTCAAACCAGCTTTCTTGACCCTCCAGCACGTGACAAAAATCTGTGTCCAAGAACAGAGCAATTCACTTTTCTGGCAATCCAGGTACTCTTTCACAGCTACATAGTAGTTGTTCCTTTTTAGTCATACTCTCAGTCTTTCCTGGTTCCAATGCCAAATGACTGGTTGTTCATGTAGTTCCTATTTTACTGGAATTCACTCCCTACAATAGGCTGAAAAATTCCTTGTGGAACAGTTCGAACAGAGAAAAAAGTCTCCACCAGATTACAGCTCATTGAATGTAGCAGAAGATATTTAAATGAATGAAAATTATACTTAGACTGTTCTGAAAGATAATTACTTTCACTGCAAGATCATCATTACTCTAGCTACTTACTCTGTTGTAAGTTATGTGTCCTCTAATGATGGTCGTGGTATCCAAAGAGTGAGATACACACAATCAATTATAAAGCTGCTCTTGAACCATCTTCCATATATACCAATGTGTAACTCATTAAATTCCTCAGATTAACTGGTCCGGGGCCTCTCTGCAGCAACAGACTGTCAGAATCAGGTGTTTGGAAGAGATGGTAGCTCAAAATTATTCCTCCTTCACAGAGACAGAAGAGCTAAGAGGCAAGCCTGTGCTAATGCCTATCTCCATAGAGTATCAGAGAAGCCGACTGAAAAGATGCTAGATAATCCAATACTTCTCCTGGACACCAAATAACATAAAAAAACGAAGAATTTTAGTGGGTGGGGAAATGGGGAGGGAGAGAGTCTAGGAAACTTGACCAGGCCAAGTTCTGAGTGCTCAGCTACACGATACAGGCAGTACAAGATTTTAACTACACACAGCAAGGCGTATAGGACAAAAGTAGCTCCCGTTCCCCGTTCCCGTTCCCGTTCCCGGGACGGTGCCCCCGCGCCAGGAGAGGGCGCTCGGACACCGACCAAGCGCGGGAGTTGCTCTAATGAGCGCGCGGCTAATTAGCGCTGCGGGCGGCTCCCGTTAGCGGGGCCGGCTCGCTCGCACGCACGGCCGGCTGCACCGGCACCGGGACCGAGACCGGGACCGGGACCGGGACCGAGACCGGGGCCACGGGCGGGCTGGGCTGCGGCCACTGCAGGCCCTCCGCGGAAGCTTCTCGTTTTGCTTTCCTTTCTCACTACGCCTGCCAAGTTCTTCCCCAAGGTAGGGGAGCTCTGAGGCTGTTCCTGACTCTGTGACATTCCTGGGGGCTGTGAGACTCCTCATTGAATCCACTGCTTCTCCTTTTCCAGCGGGATCGGGAAGTCACACCGGGAAGCCAGAGCTGCTCCTGCCAGAGTAACTGCATGCCGGCTCCTGTCCTCTTGCTACCCTCTCCCATCCCACCTCTCCATTAGGCCTGGCATGTATACTGAGTGGTGATGGGGCAGCCACGGGGCTTCTGGAATGCAGAACCCACATCCAACCCACTGTCGCGTCAAGCTTTGGCCTCCCACGATGCTCAGGATGACAGAAGTCTCCCTCTAATGCCTGCATCAGGATCTAATGTTCAGAAGACCCTGCCCCACGAGGTCTTTCTGTCCCCACCCCTAACTCACAGCCTGATCCATGAGGTCTCACATACCAGACAGAAATGGTGACATCCTTTGGCTCCCTGATCCAACCTTGCAGCCAGGTGTGACTCCAAAGTTGGCCTTGCTTTCCACAGGAAGCTGGGCAGTGACCTCCAAAGGTCCTTCCCAAACCAAATAGTTGTGTGGTTGTCAGTGTTGAATAAAATATCCTTATTCCCATTTTTTATTTTGCTGCAGAAGCAAAAGTTAGAGATGAGTAAGTCATTTCTGACCTGAACATGTAAAGACTGGGAAAGCTTCAGACATCGCAGATCCTGTAAGGTGATTGCCTCAGCACATCACTGCCTTCCTCTCGACACTGTCCTGTGCACATTTCTTTTACAAACTCTGTGAATCGTGTGTGGGATGGGTTATATTAGACTACCTATGGGTTACACTCCTGGATTCACTGTATATAAGAACATCAACTTTATTGATGGTGGATATCCATCCTGTAGGAAGACTTGATGTTCACTGATGGGCCAACTAGAAAAATGTCTAATTTGTAATCATCAAGAAGTTTCTTTCAATGCTAACAGGTGAAGGATTGTCACATTTTGTCCTTACAGCTGCTCATTAGTGAGTCTGCTGGTTCACTCACTCTTTCAAGTCCCACCACCACAAATCCAGAACTGGTTTAATTGAAGTCACTGAGTCTGAATCAGTTTGCTTTTATTGCAGCCTAGTAAGAGAACTTGCCCATAGCTTTCAATTTGATTTGATTATGTAAATAGATATTTTTTAAATAACATTGTCCATGCTTAAACTTATTTTTAAGTTATTGTGACTATTACGAGGGGCCAAATTTAATTCAGAAGTGGGTTAGCATATGATAAAGAAGGTTGGTTTTACTTGGTTCCTGCAACTGTTCCAGTAATATGGTAAGAAGGTAGGCTTGACCTAGTGGATGCTGCTGTAACCTTGCACTTGGACTTCCCAGGATTCCCTGGATAGGCTGTGTGCCACACTTTGGTTTTCCATCTGCAAAAGGCAGCTAACAGTTCCCTGCTTGGCAGGGGCAGTGGGACTGAAACCCAGCTAGGATTGCAAGATGCACAACTACTACACCAGTGAATGTCATATAGGTGCCAAGAACAGATATCTATCTACATATTCAGATAGCTACAGACTTATTGGGACTTAATCAATTTTAAACATTTTGAGATTAATGCTGCTATTTCAAGCTTCTTAGTCTCAAGGAAATCCATAATAAAAACAAACCATCAGCACAGAAATAATTTGGATTATTCACACTCAGATAAAGTGAGAGAAATCCTTTGTCAAGGTCACTTTTGAGAGTTTGACAGACTGAAGAGAAAACAAAAAAAAAATCACGCGTATGAAATCCATGACAGAAAAAGACATTGGATTAAACTTCTTTCCCCATTACTTATTCAAATGCAGAGGTAAACCCAGTGTTTTATCTCCAGCTGAATACTCCTGCATGCTGAAACACTGAAAATAAAATGAGTTTGTACATAACAAGCCAAGTTTATCTTTTCTAAAATGCCTTAAGGAACAGATCTGGGGCATAGATTTGGTCCAGAACATTTACTCTTTGGGTAAAAATCAGTTAATCTTGAAAACACTGCAGCCCTTCATTTGCCATAGATTGCTGGAGTGTCGAGAGACAACTGCCTCATGATTTACCCTCTCCTCAGTTCTCAGATCCTGGTCTAATTCAAACTGATAAATTAAAAGATTGGCCAACTTTTAACCCTGGCTAGAGGTTTTCCTCCCAAGTGCTGGCCCACAGGAAATTCTTGTTTTAAAATATGCTGGAGTGACACTAGCAGAACCTTTCAATCAAAAGGAAATTTTGATCCAGCGAAAGTGCAAGACTGGTTCTATTTCCAACTCTCTCTCTTGTGTCAAAGTTTTAGAAATGCTGTTGCTTGTACAGATAGCAATAAGCACTACCACTCATCCACAGCCTCCTATAACAAGGATGGGACTGAACTACCGGATTCTGTTCTGAATCCCAAATCTACCTCATGTCTCCCTACTTCTGGATTTAGAGTTTTGGTTCAGCCACAGTCCTAATACAAAGTCACAGACACAGCCACAGAAACATAGAGATATGCACTTCCCTGAGTGGGAACTTTCAAACATGTATGGGCTTAATTGGATCTTTATCCCCATACCTAATGACTGAAGTAGCATGAAACTCAGTGTTACACACTATGTGTAAAATGAGCTCTTCAGTACTACCTCAGCCTCGCTAACAAGGGTGTATTATGTGTGTGTGCCTGTCTGATGTGGGCAAGCTGTACACTCAGTGGAATGGATTACTGGGGCAATTCTGCATGAGTTACTTGCTGCAGAGAAGATCTGGGACCTTTCCTGTAGCAGATCTGTTGTTCTCCCATTTCAGCACTTCAGTGAACCCCTCTGGTCTGAGGCTTCCCTACTGAGCTGCTTCATTCCTCGGCATCAGGGTGCACAAGTGTGTGTTATGTAAAGCATGTGGGAACATTAGTGTGAGTTTTTACACAGCAGCAAAAGTGGCATATGTCTGTTTTTCAAGATATAGAGTGCTTCATATGCAAGTTATTAGCAAGATACAGATAAAGACATAGATTTATTTAGATAAACATCTGTATAGCTCTGGAAAATGTTGACACTCTCCTGTGCAGGGGATAATGCATTTTAAATCTACCAGGGAAGAGGCAAGACATTGTTCTTAGATGGTGTTTGAGGGATGGAAACAGTTGGTGAGTGCTTCATTTTGTAGCTGGAGCAAAGCACTGCTACTCAACTCAAAATGAATAAAAAATAGTTGTGAAAACCTTCCAACCAAGTATGACAAAATAATTTCTCATATTATTACTTTTAACCTTGTATTTCACTCTTCATTTCTGCATTTGATTTCAAGTAACATATTTTTCCTTCTTTCTTTCAAAGGAAACGGAGATCAAAGAGCATTGTAAATCCAGAGAATCTCTGTTACAGAGATTGCCAGTTACCTTTTGCTTCTGCTACCCTTTAACTGTAATAAAAATGTGAGAACACAGAACTGGAAAGGACCATCTGGAACCATCTGTGAACCGTTCCTTGCACTGTAGGCTACTATGAATTAGATGTTTAATTACAAACAGTGCATAGAACATCTACTCCACATGTCACAGGCCATGAAACAGTTCCTATGTAACACAATTAGGGAAGTTGATGAATAATAATGAGCATCCAGAATTATAATGTGCCATAGAAAGAATATACCATCAAGCATCATTAGCATCTAACTACTGGGAGCTAAAATCATTTTAGAGTAAAACGATTTTGAGAAATAAAGCATGAATTTTGCTGTTAGAAGGAAAACCCAAAAAAATTCCCAGCATCCACTACACTGACCCAGAGGAATATTTTTTCTTTACTTCAAAACTTTGCAATCAATTTAGCTTTGAGTGTGTGAATCAGATTCACCTCCCACTCACTTACAGGAGAGGAGTTCGTGATGGATGCATGTGTTATTGTCTGTAATTCATCTCCTTTTCATTTCCCCCATCGATAGTACTACAGTCACTGTATTTTAGCCATCAAGAGTGTCTGTAAAAGCTGGAGAAGCCCATGCAGTAGAAGTGCAACCCTGGGCCAACTCACTTGACCTGCATCTGTATACTACCAAGATCTAAGGGCTACTGTTTTGTGCCCTAGGCTGAAAAAAGTTCTTTCTTCACATTCATGCCCCGTAAGTCTTCCTCAGAGTGTGACTTTTTCTTCTAAAAAGGAACAGTAGGGCTTTTGGATTCTTTGACTGGATAGCTTTTGGGTTTGGGAAGGTATCTTCTAGCATTAAGGCCAGATTGAATCCCAGCAGCTTCACTTTGCCACAATCATAAAACAGAGCTTAAAACAAGTGGCAAGAAGTTGGAACAAAAAGAAGAAGAGAGCAATAGCAGTCTACAGCTTATTTTTCTCTCCCCTCATCCTTATGGGCTGATTAAGAAAAATGTAAATGGAAGATATTCCTTAAATACATTGAGTGGAGCTTACAGTGTCCCAAGGGGGTTATTCATCACCTTCAACAGGAATATGCACTGGGAGGCCTTCAAAAAAAAAAAAAAAAAAAAAAGAAAAAAAAGAAAAGAAAAGAAAAAAGAAACAAAAAAGACCTATCCACTTATCTCATCATTTAGTTATCTCTGATTTCAAGGAGTGAATAGAGAAATGTTAAGCTTTTACTAGATTTTACAGCCCAATATCTCTTCCCTCCCCCCCAAGTACAGGAGAGATATCCAACAATTTTTACAAGTACTGTCTTGCATTAAAAGTACATTTTAATTACTTTTAAATTACATGGGATTTAAATATTATTTTTGCATTCATTTTAAAAAAAGCTATTAAAACCCAGACAGAGAAATTCAATACTCCATTGACAGACAGTTTTAAATACCATTGGCATGTACTAGTGTCCATTCTGCCTGAGCTTCAGCAGAGTTTTTGTAATTAAATTTAAGATTCTTTAGGGACTGTAAAGTAAAAAAAAAAAGTCAAGGTTCAATCTTACAAAACACTAAACATTTTCAAGACAGATTGAGTGTCCTCAGTTTTATCTTAATCCAAATGAAAGCTGATGGTGCTCAGTATCTATCAGAAGTGCTCAGCATTTTGTAGGGTTAAGTCTCCCAAGTATACTGACAAGCCTTTAGAAAACACTCTAATAATGACCTCAGCCATAACCTGAGGGACTATTTCTTGTGAGGCCAGAGATAATTCAGCATCTCTGTGAGTTCACACTTGAGACTTCCCTAAACAGAAATGGGCAAGTTCTGAAAATTACAATTTAGTGGTCGGGTTTCAAGATACAAATTACTGTCTGTTAGGAAGCAAGAGCTATAAATGAATTTTATTTGGAGTTCAACTATGGTTAAAAAAAAGATACTCTATCTGCTATGCCACTGTTCTCAGGAGACTTCCAATTCCAGTTGAGAAGGCCTGGAAAAGAAGAACCTGGTTGTATTGACTCCATACTCTATTATAACTTTTGTATGGAATTGATCACTGATCTGTGGAGTATGCAAAGAACAGACACATTTTAAATTTCACTGAAGTTTCACTTTTGGTCTATAGAACAAAAGGTAAAACTAAGTATACAAGTTGTAGAAATCAAATTTGTGGAACTTACTGAGACAATTGAGAAGCTGTCTGATCCTTCTACAGTCACAAATGAAACCTAGCATTATGCACTTCACTAACCTGATCCTTTATCTGGCCTGATGGTATTTATCCCAGGGTACTCAAAAGAGCTGTCATCACAAAACCTCTCTGAATGGTTTTTCAGTGGTCTTGGAAATCTGGAGAAGTCTCAGTCAACTGGAAGCTGGTAAGTGTTCCAAATTTCAAGACAAGAGGGATGATCCTGGTAACTATAGGCCTGTAGTCTCACTTCAGTGCCTGGTAAAGTTATGGAGAAAACTACTCTGGAAGTTTTTGAAAAACACTTGAAGTAATTGGTCACAGTCAGCATGGCTTCATGAAGGGAAAGTCTTGCTTGTCAAACAATTTCATTTTATGACAAGATTATCCACGAGCTGACCAAGAGAAGCCACTTGTAATCTTTCTGGATCTCACAGGATCCTTCTGGACAAAATGTCCCGTCCACAGCTGGATAAATACATCATGCAGTGGGTGAGCAACTGGCTCACAGGTCAGGCACAAAGGGTCACAGTGAATGGAGTGACTTCAGACTGGTGAGCTGTCACTCAAGGATAGAGGGCTCCATCCTTGGCCCTGTGCTCTTCAGCATCTTCAGAAATTACTTGGACACAGGACTGGAAGGGAAACCAAACAAGTCTGACAATGACACTAAACTGGGAGAAGTTGTTGACTCCCTCTAAGGCAGAGAGAACTGAACAAATCAGAGGGCTTGGGGAGCAAGCAACTGTATGAATTTGAACAATGACAAATGCCAGGTCCTGCACCTTGGACAGGGCAAACCTGGATATATGGACAGACTAGGGAATGAGATGCTGGAATCTGAGGGTCCTGCTTGGCAGAAAGCTGAAAATGAGTCAGCAGTGCCCTGGTCAGCAGCCAGGAGAGCCAACAGTGTCCTGGGATGCATCACAAGTTGGACTCTATGATCTTTTCCCCTTTCCTAGTTGAGCACAAATAGCTCAGAAGTAAAGAGTGACAACTTCTACACATCACAGATGTACACATCTGTGCTGTGCAGAAAGACTTTGGGAAGAATACCACGCAGGTAGAACAGTGATGGAAAGTTAGAACAGCAGGATGTAGCCGTCAAGTGAGAACTGATCAAAGAGGCAAGACTGAAGAAAATAGCTTGTTGCAAGTATGCTTAGGCTGGGGACCAGGACTGCAACTGGGCAGAAATTTGGCCTTGGTTGTTCTCCTAAAGGCATTATCCCTATCCCAGTAGTAATCATTTCAGCTTCTGACACACTGGTATATGTTCTGTCAAGAGAAAGAACCACTTTTCCATCAGCCTCCCCCATTCACAGAGACACCTTCCATCTAATGCTGAACCACCCCTATCACTTCAACTGGATGCCATAAAGAATGGAGGCACTGCCAGAAGGCAAATTGCTACGCTTTTATAGCTTAGCTTGTATGATTAAATCTCTCAGAATCAGAATACTACAGCATATAATGAACTTGCATCTTGTCAAATGAAAGGGACAGCCAAGTGACAGAAGGCAGTGGCTTAATATGACACTGCATTATAATGCAGTTCTGGAGAATAAAATGCAATTGAAATTATTTGGATAGAAAATGTTCAATCATACGCAAGTTTTTTTCCAGAAAAAATGTTGTCTTGGCTTGGCTGAAGCTTAGTGGAAAAGGACAGTTTTCTTTTATATCTTCCTTAGGAAATTAAGACAGAAAAAGTCACCTGCAATTTCTGTCACAGTAGAAGTGCCAGTCATTCAGAAACTGACAAATGAGGTTTGAAAGCAATTTTCAAATTACATTCATAATGATAGTATGAACATTTAGAAAAAATAAAAATGGTTGAAATAATAGAAAATAGAAAATGTCATAAATATTTAATGAATATTTTATCCATGTTTGTGGGTTTTTTCTTTAACTTAGATTTTTATGTTGATTTTTTTTTTAATTCTGTTGCAGCTGGGAAAAATATAAAATATGCTGGCAGCTTTCATGCCTTATTCTTTTCTACCAGTCCTGAGGACTTCCACAGACTCAAACATTACTTTTCTTTTATCAGGGACTTGTATTTCCATAAAAGACAAAAAGTCATTTGAAAAAGGCTCCAGACCTAACTGGGCAGACAAGGATACAAGAAGAAAACTAAGATTATGTAGAGAAGCTTTCATAAAAAATGAACTATGTATGCATGAAGAAGACTTCCTTTTGGAGGTAAAGAAGTGTGAAGTTATATTGAGTCACACAGACCTCATGAATTTCCTGACTCTTTGAAGAAAACAGCAAAAGGTCCTTTGTTCAATACAAATAATAAAATAACAAGAATTACTGCTGTGGAGAAAGGGTGGGTCCAGACTCAAGATGTGGCTTCAACAATGATCTGAAAGTGTTGCTTCAGTTTCCAAGTAAAGATGCAGATGTTGAGCCTAAAGGGCAAGGTTATAGAGTGAATGCAAATGAGATTTTGTAATGGACACCTCTAAGGCAAAACCAAAACTGAAACAGATAAGCATGCTCAAATCACAAGATAATTGCCACCCCAATTTTTACTTTTTTAAAAAATTGGCCTGTTAAACAGTAAGCCTGGTAACAATCTGTTAATCAATCTGTCAAGCTGTGGGAGCACTGAATTACTGGCAAAGTTTGAATGTGGATGCCAGAGATAACAGGGGGGAGTGTGATCCAGGCAAAAAAAGGACATTTGAGTGATCTCATAAGGACTTTAAAGGAAAGAGTAATTGAGGGCATGCAGCTACATGCAGCTGAGTAATAAAAAGTGAACAATTTCTTCAGATGTACTGTGTGACAGAGCATCCACAAATCTTTCTTTGATTTTGACAGAAAATTTCTAGAAAAGTAAGACAGTTTGTGTTAAAAAAAAAATTGTTATGATGCCACAACAGAAATTATTAGGAATTTTAAGAGGAATAATACTCTAAAGCTCAGTCATGTCCCAGAACAGAGTATGGAGAACTTCTGTTATTTTCAAATCTTCTCCTTTATGGCGAGTAGGACTTCTTTCTCAGAGGTTTTCTCAGGAACAAAATCTGGATATTTTAATTAAAGTCTTCAGGAACTCCAAGAAAATATAGCACAGTGATGGTTGAAAATGGGGCCTGTGATTAGTTAGGACTAACATAACTTTGAGAACAAAAACTTAGAAAGACAGCTACAAAGGCCGGAGATGATGGTTGCAATGATATTTATATTGCTGGCAATCTAAGCTATCATCAGAAGAGATTTTAAATCCTGAATACAAGGAAGAAATATTGAATAACAAAGATGTCAATCAGGATGATATGCAACTTGGCAAACATTACAAATGCACCAGAGTTGAAAAACTGTCCTGAAAGATAAGCTTAACAGGTGGAGGAGTTCTCTATTGCACAGTACCAAAAATGCCTGATGGCACTAAGCACACACTCTCTGAAATGGAAATATGTGAATTGTGACCACAGCTGGTGGATCTCACAGACCTATGGTGACAGCATCAATGCTTCTGACAAACTCAGAAGTCCCTTGACCCCTTGTTGACTGGCATGAGGGATGGTGACCAGCATCCAATCTTGCCAGTGGTCTGTGCACTCTTCTCCCTAAGGTCTCAGGAGTTGTAACAGCCTGGGTTACCCTGTGAGCTCTAAGATATTCCTACTGTGCAATCTGCCTTGTAGCACAAAAAGAAGAGCAGAAACCTGTTTTTGAACAAGAATCTCAGGAGAGAAGACTCCACAAGGGCTCAAAAATAATAAATGAATGGCAGTCTGAAACTGGAGTAAGATGCAAAGCCCTTGACAAGGAAGCTTTAACAACAAGAAAACATTTTGCAAGACATCCTATGAGCTGAGAGCTGCTAGACTGGCCTGGTGCACCATAATGTGAAAAAAGTCAGCCTCAGTCATCAATTAACTCTGTAAGATAACTAAAGGAAGTTAAGAAATCAACAGTGAGCCTCATCTACTTGAATGCTACAATGCAATGTTTCTTACTGCTTTGATCTACTATCACAACCATTAGGAAGTTGCAGAGTGCTATCTCCATAAATCTGCCTCTGCTGTTTGGTTGGAGGGAATGAGATATGATGTCTGTGTTCAGGACAAGAAATTGTGCTTTACAAGTGTGAATTGACAGGACAATCCATACAGACATGCTTCTGCTCCTTTCTGTTGCTTCCTAACAATTGGCTAGTGATGCACTTGGATTCACACACATAAAAATATCATACTCACCTATTGATTTATATATGTGTGTGTGTGTGTGTGTGTGTGTGTGTGTGTGTGCAGATATACTCCTAAATCAACAGAGAGAAACTAAATCAAATACTAGAGAACATAAAATTTCTTATAATGTTGCTGGGTAATGCATTATGTTCTGCAGCATGATGCTAATGCACATTCAAGCATATTATAATGTGAAAATGCAAATACTGAAGTGAGGTCATATGGAGCAAGTTATCAAATCTAGGCTCACTGAATTTTATGAATAAGCACATGAAGTATTTCCAGCCAAATTTAAGCTGGGTAATTCTCTTCCAACTGCCTATATTTTCCTTGAGATTTGAAATGGATAGAGAGTTCTTTATTTCCTATGCTAAACCTTTTTGGCTGTGAATTTTGTGTTCATGAAAGATGCCAGATTAGTGGCCTAGAGACCAAAATCCCCCTTATGCACAGAACATAGCATGTTACAAGCAGAAGCAGTGCAAGTTCTCTTCATCCTTCTAGTAACACTGTTCAAACATGGTCAATTGCTTTTTGAGGGTGATAGGAGATTTCACAGAATCACACAGAATCATTTCAAGACAGACTGGAGTGAATCAGGAAAAATGGTATGTATGACAAATATTATGATGTTGAATATAAATCAAATACCTCTGAGAAAGATGGATATTTTAAACATTATGGCAATTTATGGTGAAGCTAAGTGGACTGTAAGATTAAGCATGACTAGTTGACATGAGGTTTAGTAGCCCTTATCTATAATAATCTGTATTTCTCAAATCACCTTATTTTATGGGTATTCTTTAGTGATATGATTTTCCATTTTTCCTAAAGCCCTTAGTACCTATTAAAACTTGAGAATCTGCTGAAATATTGAACAGCATGCTATTTCAATGAATATAAATTAGATGCAGAGGAGTGCAAATAATTGCTAAAGGAAGCAAAAAATATTAATGAAATTCCATGATCAATAGGTGTTAATTGCAGAAATAAATATTTCTTGTCCCAATTAGCTTATAAATCAGGTACAAAAGGAACACCAGAAATACATCAGGTCAAATTATATTCAGATTTTTTATGTCAGCAATAATGAAAGAAAAAGAGAAAACATGCATTATAACTACTATTGTTCTGTATTTTTTCTGTAAGAAAGAAAATGGGAGATTGCATGCATGCTTTATAATGGATTACTTTCAAGTTTAGCAATAACTGCAGATGTTGTTTGCCATAATGCACTCATGCTATCAAAACCCAAGTCAAATGCATTTTTTTCAAGCATTTTAAAGTAGGTGACTTCAATGCTGTGTTATCACTTAAGCACTGGTTTTTAATATTTATAAAATAAAAAGAAAATTCATATTATTAGAAAAAACCCACTTAGTTTCGTTACACTTTCTCTGATTCCTAAAGATTCAGTTATGCCAAACAACCTTTCCTAAGTTTAAAACAGGTACAGAAGATAATAATTTATTGCACATTGGGAACTGTTTGGAACTGCAAATCCTTTTAATTTCACCAAAACTTCCAGTGTCTCAAGTATTGCCTTCAGTATTGCAATCTGAATACATTATGAGGAATATAATTTTTCATCATTACTGGTAACTGCTAAAGGCAGTGAAAGTTTGGTGTAACAATAGTAACAATAGTAATAATACAGACCACTTGGGCAGAGTGCCCAATTGACAATGACCTGTGATTGTGACCTGTCTCAATTGCTGACCAAACTTTGTAAGTTCTGCTCAAGTGTGTTACAGGTGTCTTAGCACTGTGGAGACCAACACAATACACCTTTCAACAGAGAATACCTGTCAGACTCACAGAATGAGGCATTTTGCCCCAGGAAAAAAATTCAGAGGTCACATTAATTAACAAAATTAACAAAGCTCTTTGTATTGTATTGCAAAGCTGTTTGTATTTGTGTAACAAAATGGTGCTGTTTCTGTCTATCAAACTATCCATTTTTGTTTGTTTGCTTGTTAGTTTGTTGTGGGAGGAAGTTGTTATTTTTCGGGGTTGGGAGATTTTTTTGGAAGGTGTTTAAATAGGAACACAAAATCTTAAAGGTTTTGGGGAAAATACAAGAGAAATTTAACCTAGGAGCCTCTTAATTGTTGAAAAATGTATGAGGTTCAAATGATTAACTTTCCAAAGAGAATGTTAATATGCAATTTTATGATGTTTTCTAAGTCTCTACAGTAAGAGAAGGCATCAGATAGTAACAATATCTCTAACTAGCAGACAAACACAACATGCTATCAAAACTATGTCCTGGTGTGTTTCCTTCTCTGGTGGGAAAGAATCACTAATGATATAACCCTTGCTTACTGTCTAAATTACTCTTCTCAACTGCACTTCTCTTGAAGGTATTTTGGCTTGAAAATAACTGAAATATGGAGGCAAAAGGGTAGAAGGGTAGAATCTGTCTCTTCCTTGGTCTTAGGCAATAGGTCAAAGAACATTGACCTCTTAGCAAACAATTAAGTACATATCCTTCAAAAAATCAACAATGAAAAAAGATCCTTGAAATTTAGTTGTTTTTTTTTGGTTGTTTTTTGTTTTTTTTTTTTTTTTTTGTTTTGTTTTGTTTTGTTTTGTTTAACGTTATCCAAAACAAAAATGAGCAGAAAATGTATGCTGGAACTTACCAATGCTGGAATCATACGAGGAGTATGAGATAGCCTCTATCTGAAACACTTCAATATATTATACTATGAATGATGATGTTTTGCTATAATAAATGCCACTAATATTTTATATGGCAAGTGACTTCATCTTATATGGATCCCCTGGAATGTCCCAACTTCCAGTTAAAGATATTCTCTTTCATCTCTAAATAGATTACACCTTCAGCAGGTGTTTGAAATAGGCAGAGACTTGTAGCCTCATAAAGGGGGAAAAGGGGGATGATTGGTCAGACATGGAAAGTGAGAGCTGGTAATTATTTTCATGTGACACACAAGAGATGTTATAGCAAAGCTGACTAAAGCTGAGCATGATTTAGCCAGTCTTCTTCAACAATGATGTCACTCTGTTCTTGCTTTCTATAAAGTTATGATTAATAAAAGAGGAGGATTATTACAGTAACTTACTCTTAGTGGGCAAGGGGTGACATCAACAGCAGCTGAGCAAACTGACCAAACTTCGTTGTATGTTGCTGAGGTTTTTTTTCTCTAGCAGTGACTAACTAGGGGCTAAGAGTGTCTGACAGCACAAAGGGCACTTGAAATGAAGGACACTTCTGGTGGAACTTCTGAATAGGAGCCACCATTTTAACTCTTCTTCATTATCGGGTTGCAAGATGTTTCTTTTGGCCTGCAGCAAGCTCTTCCCTTTCTCTGTTAATGCATACACACTCAGACGCAAACCTGGTCAAAAGTTATCCCAATGATCTTTCCAACACAAAGCTGCACGATCCTCATTTTCTGCCTCATCTGCTGGTATTGCGATAATTTTTTATTTCATTGCAAATTACAGAACATCTTTACAAACGCACCCTATGTATCTTTGTAGCATGGATTTTACCAGCAACAACACAAAAAAGTTAGACATGCTATTGAGGATCCTGAGCTTCTGGTTCATCTGTGGGAGAATGCTGTATTTAATTACATTTTCTTTTTTCAAACTGATAGAGACTTATAAAAATCCTGTTTGCTATTTAACCTCTGCAAGTTTTCCCTCCCTAAAATTATACTTGGCCACCTGGAAATATTTATCAACTGAACTGAAATGCTTATGTAAAAAGACTTCCAGTGTAAATTGAATTCTTAACCCTACAGAGTAACAGCACTTACATTGTTCAGCCCAGGATATAACTACAGGGTGCTCTGAGAGAAGGTCAGATACTTTGAGCTTTTTCTCTCGAACTAACTTTTTTGTGTGAGGTATACAGGTTTTGCACTGATAATATAAAGGGTGTATAGCATTACTTTCAACTTCTCTGTTCTACAGGCACTAAGACAACAGTTCCAAGGGAGAGTTGCAGAGGCCAGACATTACATTACCAAAATGTTCCCCAAGTTGGACAATTCAAATGCTTTTTCTGAACATTATTAAACAAAAGATAGAGTGTGAAAGCTAACCATTTTCTTGTCCAAACACTAATAATCATTTTCACAAAGACTTCTTGAGAGGGAAACAAACAGAATTTTCAAAACCGAAGCAGTGAATAATGGTCCCACTGGTAGTATTGGGAAATTCATGCAGAAGATGAGCTGAGAAGTACAACAGATACTGAAATGGTTAACCACAGACCAGTTAACTGTATTCTAAACATTTTCTGTCTGAGGCTTTGTGCATCTTGGTATTTTTTACACTTCATGTGTAGGTAGCAACATCTTTTATCAAGTAGGAAGAAAAGTCCCATTTTCATCCTGACTGCAGACTTCTTTGGTAACCCTGAACAGCAAACTCCCACCACATATCTTCAAAGTTAAAAAAAAAAAGTGACATACCTATTTCATAGGATTTACTGATTAATCAGCTGATCTTTAAAATATCTATATATAATATGAATATAATATATAATATGTAATATATGTTTTATATGTCACATGTTATATGTTATATATTTTACGTTATATATGTTGTATATAATATTATATATTATATATTATATATTATATATTATATATTATATATTATATATTATATATTATATATTATATATTATATATTATATATTATATATTATATATTATATATTATATATTATATATTATATATTATATATTATATATTATATTTAGAGAGAGAGCAAGTATTCATGCTACCAGAAATCAGGTAATTTTTATCCCTTATACTTAGCTTGGCTTCTCAGTTAAAACACATTTAAAAGATAGGTTTAGATTTTGTGCAGCTCATACTGCATGTTAGCCCATTACTGAATCTCAGAATATGCTTGGGAACAACTAACTTTTTCTTCTGGGATGATCAGATTTTCAGCACATGCCTAAAAATGTCTTGCATCTCCAACTCTGGTAATTTATGTCCAAATATGTCTATATTTGCATGTCCAAATAGCTCATTGTTGTAGAGATCATGTATTGAAACATCTAATTATCCCTTAAGCAGTTATTTCACATCTGTGAGCTGGAGAGCTCAAATGAATCTACTGGGGTGGCTTTTACATAATAGAATCACCTCCTGACTTTCACCCCTCTTTCTGAGTCAGATGTCATCCTGTAATTCCAGCCTAACAGCCTGTTTCTGTTTCCAGATGCTGACATGTAGCAGACTTCCCATAAATGTTAGGATATCCGGCCATACCTGGGCAATTCAGAGCAGCTTTGCAGCTAGACAGCAGAGGCAGTCTTTCCCAGTGATTCAGCTTCAAGACTATGAGAGAGCAGTCTAATGTATACAGAAGATGTTTTCTTAACTTTTCATCTTAACCAGACCTTGACGTGATACTTCAACATCACTGGCTGAGGAAATGTTTCCAACTGCCTGTGATCAAAGTTAACCAATAATCTGATAGTGTTTTTGCTCTTAAAAGCACTCACCAAAATGACTGTGAGGTGTCTGGATTAAGTTCTCATATATGACACTTTTTCTGTTCTAGAGCAGCAGTTCAAACCAAATCTGTGTCAGTTGTGATTAAATGTGGTTATTCACAAGACTTCCTTTTGTCTATGGTAAATTTCCTTTGAAATTGGTGGCAAGAGATGGGCTTTTCTGAAAGTGACTCAGGGCAGGAACAGTTACATTTTTCTCTGAATCACCTTCAGGAACTTTCCACAGCATAGAGACAGGAGTGCCTCACTACCACGTAAGGACATTTCCTGAGTAGTCCCCCTGGTGGTCCATCTAACCCCTTTTTCTCATTCCAACATTGGCAACAACAGATGCTGTTTGGAGAGAGAATGTGAGCCTAGCTGCTCTCCACAGGCCTATCCCTTCAAGATCCCCTGAATCTGCAATTGTTGTATTAAGGATGTTAAAGGACATGTCCCTGCCTATTCCCTCTGGTAGTTTTTAATGGGTCTTCTTGAGTCTTCTGATACAGTCTGCCTCCACAGCCTCCTGTGGCAACAAATCCCAGAAGCTCAGTCTCCATTGTGTAAGCTCTGGATCTGTTTTAAATCTTCTCCTACTAGTTTCAGCGCATTCCCCCAGTTCTGCAGGATTTGGTGGATAACTGTTCGGCACTCACCTTATCTACCATCTTCATGGTTTTCTAATCCCCAAGTACATGTTCTTTCAGCCTTTCCTTCTCCAAGCTGTTTTTTCAGTTTTTTTGATTAAGCAGCTGCTTCAAAACCATGATAGCTTTAGTGTGTCTTCTCTAACTCTCCTGTGTCCTGCTTGAGATGCAGAGACCAGAACTGCAGACATCTGCTTTGTGGATGCAATATGTACATAGAAGCAACATGGTGCCCCCTGTCTTGCTCTCACACTATTCCTAACAGCATCCAATTTTTTGTTGGCTTTTTGAGCTGTCACTGCACATTACATTTTTAAGTTTGGAGACCTCTAAATGATACATCCAAAACTCATATCTCCCCAGTCTGCAGATACCCCTCATGAATTCTTACCAGAATGGCACTTCTACATTGGCTATTTGCTGATTTGTATGAAAGGATTCACTTCTTTCAGCTCATTTCCCACTCAAAGCAAGACACTACAGCAGACAGCTCTGCTTAACGTCTCCAGAACTTGTTGAACCAAGGGCATGAGCAGGTTTCTGCGCACCCAAGAATGTGGGTGAGGAAGATTGTCCTGTGGCTGTCCCTGCTGTTCTCTCCTGTGAGCGAGCAGATTAAATTATTGTTCAGAGCTGTCAATTTGACTCTGATCACGTGAGATAAATTCAGTTTAAGGGGCAAAAAAAGAACCAGAACTAACCCTCTCAAAAAAGAATCTGCTTTATGAGAAACATCTGAACACTTCTTTGTTGTTTTTATACTTCCTAGATGCTTGGTTACTGTCCCTGAATGGACAGCTTCAAAGGAGCAATTAAAAATGTGTGCATAGACACACAGTTGAGCCCTGTTTGCACACAAAAACTTTATTCTGAGCTACCTTATGTCACCCCTTTTAGAGGAGTCACCATGAGGGCATGACACCAATAAGCAGACAATGAATAAAGAAAATAACTGTTTATAAGTTCATAGTTGGCATACAAAAGTTATTGAAGAGGAACTGATATTCTAGGCAACTGGCCATCACTGCTGCCTATCAACCCTCTGTTCTCCCAACTGTTACTGGGTATTATAAAGCTCATTTTAAAAGCACTTCTCCAAGACCTGTGAGCTTGGCAGGTACTATTTTGCCCTTACTGATAAAGAGGCTTAAGCCTAGTTCTTCGTGCACGTTGTAGTCTGTTAGCAGACACCAGGAAAGTGGTGTCTACTGAACTACAAGTATAAAATTTTAACTACAAAACATGAAGTCAAATTAGAAAATTTAATTGAATTGTAATTAAATTCAGCTTTGAGGATCTCATACCCATTCCAAAAGTTCAACTTCATGCTACCAAGTTAAATCTCAAGTGCTGTAACCCCAGATTTGAGGAAAAAAAATCTGAGATAAATTCTGAAAACATAGGTAGGTTAACATTTGAACCTGGAATCTCAGGGTAATCTCCAGTGCTTGTTAAAACAGTGTTGGGACAGGGGTATGTGCATAGAGAAGGGGACAAGCTTCATTATGTCAATAAATGATGACTGTCCATTGTACTCCCCTCACTTCTCCATATGTGAAATGCTCTCAGTTATTTCTTTGTGTTTCCCTGAAAATAATAATTGGAGCCTAACCCATCCCTCAGATTTAACCTGTGTCTTTATTGGAAATGCATTCAAACACTATTTTAAATAACCTACATGAAAACCAGTGACCATGAGAAACAAAACAGCAGCAAGGGCTTGTTTGTAATTTTTGGCCCACAAATCTCAGAAGAGAAACTGATTCCTTCAACTGTACAGATGAGGACATGAGGTACTTGTCCTCAGCAGCTGATGGTAGAGCCACAGTGTCCAGATTTCCTGGGTCCCCATCAATAGCAGTAAATAGTTGGAAGCAGACAGGCTTCCTCGGAAAATTTTCACTGCAGAATGTATTTACTTCATCCACAGTGATTTGCTCCACAGGGGATTCACAGTGACAAAGCAGTAACCATGCAGAAGATCAATATATACTTTTTCAAATTTACCTGTGTCCTTAGTATGCCACTTATGTTCTCTGCTGGTTACTCTCACAGATGGCAATATCTGCTGATGTGTGACACTGCAACTTTTCCCAATGGCCTGTACATGAAGACTACCTTGGAAGATTTGCCAGTGTAATCTTTTGTTGAGTTCAGCTCAGTGAAAAGAGAAAGCTTATGAGCTTCATTCAATTCCCTCCCATACATCAGCAGATTTATAAGTAATCAAAACTTAATACGCAAAATGTATTCCCATCATGGAGGGAGCTAAACCAAGATGAAATTTGACCTTTCAAACAACATAAAAACTGGGATCTGTTTTTAAAAGGAGAAGCCAAAACCTAAACATTAATATGTAGAAGTTAAACTAAGCAAATAGACTTTACATCAGACTTACTGATATAACTCAATCTCTGAAGTCAGAAGAGCTACCCCAATTCATATTAACTAAGGGTCCAACATTCCTCTTGCACACACAGTCGTAAATCTTTCTAAAATCCACAGACAATATTACTTTGGGAAGTACATCAGTGAATAATCATCTGAACAGCTTTTATCTAAGATACAACTTTTTGTTTCTCTTTCCGTCCGTCAACGGTTTATGCTTATCCTCAAAGTTTGATTCAACTGACTTCTGCTCCCACAGTCAGCATTAACTTCTGTGGCATCAAGAGCAGGCCCTAAAAGCTAACAGGAGTGTGTAACTTAAATGGTTGTGTGTGCTGTGATTTGATTAACTGTAGTAAAACGAACACAGAACAGAGAATTCAGGGCTTGTCAGATAAATAAGACCATTTCCCATTATTCTGAAGTTGGTGCAAATGTATTCTTGATAAAACTCCACTGACTGAAGTACAATTACATAAGAAGTTATTTTGATGTATGCTTTGACCAATAATCAAAGTTTTCAACAGCATGGAAATTATTTTTATTTTATATTATTTTATTTATTCAATAATAGCTTTAATTCACCTATGAATGTTTTCACCCTACTTGGAGCCAAATGGGAACTGTCACCTGGTGGTCCTTCCCTTTGGGGATTAAATCATTGATGTGACACTAATAATAATCTCAAAATATCTTTGAAGACAGCATCACTCAAGATATTTTATACATTACAGAACAGTTCTCAAGAAAAAAGATTACTTTTGCAGTACTGTACTGAAAATGCACCTGTCAGATGAACAAGCTGTGTGAACAACTTTAATTTTGTGGACTACTCCCTCCAGTTACAACTTAACTCCATACTCTCTCTATAAATTCAAGAAAGTTCTCTTTGTAAATAGGTTTTTCCTAAAATGAAAAGTTTTGAGCAAGTTCTGATTATAACACATATTTGTGTCATATTGCATCACACTAATAACATCATCTGTATCACCTGGCTTATGTATTCATATGCCTTGGCTTTTATTTTTAAGCATAAGAAGCCAACACAAGCTAAAATACCATGATCATGAAATATCTTTGTTAAAGCTCACTGTTCCATGAGCTGGCAAGAAAATATATCAATGAGTGACATGTCAAGAGACATAGGTATAGTTTAGAAAGAAAATTAACATACTTGCTTATATTTGTCAGATTGACTTTGTATAAGGTTCTTGTAAAACAGAACCTATCCTGCCCCCCTGTAAAAAGTATCATCCATCAATATTGAAAAGGAAGGCAAGAAAGCTCTTATTTACCCTACCCTCTAGGCTGAGTTCTTATCCTCAGATGAACTTTATTTTTTGACCAGCTCACTAATTATTATTGAAATCACTGACCCCTCTAAAGAAGCACATAAGTGTTGGAGTTAGTAGCAACAGCAATACCAGCCTTAATTGGTCCACTTACATAAAAGTAGAAACATAAAACTTCTAAATATAAGTTTATGGCATAGCTTTTCTTATTGTTACAGGAAAACAAGGTAAAACAGAGTGAAATTCCAGCTGATTTGCACAGAAATCTGTGCCAATGTGTTTTCTAGTGGCTGCTCTTTCTTCAAAGCAGGGATGGAGATGGACAGATACTGTTGTATGCAATTCAGGATTCCAAAGTAGCCAGTAAATCACACAATATCCAGGGGGTGAATAATGAATTGGCATTGGACCGTTTTTTAAAATGGTTTGTAAGATAAAATCCACAATTAGGAAAAGAATTTTAAAAAAGAGAGAGACAGGTTGCTAGAATACTAACCCTTCTTTCCCAGTCCCATTCCTTTAGTTATTTCTGATCCATCAGGGAACTAAAATATGCCTGTGAGCCAGCAAGATAGACTCAGCATCACTCCAATGTTTTATGTGGTCTCAGTTGGTGGTATTAGAATTTAAATTAGAAATCCCAACTGAACAATGATTATCTAGACTCTGAAGTTGACAGAAAAAAAAAAATCAGAAAGAAAGAAAAAAACCAAACCCAGCTACAGTCTTCCCAAGAGCAATTGCCCTTTCTGACAGGAAGGGGTAAAAATAGAGGCAGCTCATTAATATGGCTTGGCAGTGCTTAATGGCAGCTGGTCTGAAGAGTTAGATCAGTGGGTCTTTCCAGCAGTACTCCCGGACCGCTGCCAGCAGGTGTTGCTGTGTTCAACAAAATGAAAAGGAGTGCAGGGGGGATGGGGAGAAAAATATTTATAAAGAGAGAAATAGGTGTGAAAAAAAATTAGTCACCGAGTAAAGCTTTCATTAGGCCTTTGGTAAAGCTATACACAAACTCCCCGAGGCAATAAGGAGCATGCTCTGAAATGAATAATGCTTTTCACTTCTCCTAAACTCCTTTCAGAAGTTATCCTGCGCTATAAATCGCACACATGCTTGCTGTGCTTCACTCGGTAGCTTTCTCGTTTTGTCACAGACCACACACTCTCTCACTGGGAATCCTCTGCCCCTCCGCCGCAGTGGGAGAAGGTCCCTGTCCCTGTGCCTGTCCCTGTGCCTGTGCCTGTGCCTGTCCCTGTCCCTGCTGCCCCAGGAGGGGGATGACGGTCACAGCCGGCGCCGCATCGCTCTGACTCCAAGGAGAAGGAGACAGCTCCGTTATTCCCAGGGCAGGTTTTCTATCCTCCATAAAACCAATGCAATGTAAGGTCTCTTGCTGAGAACGTCTGCTGCCAAATTGCAATAGGCACTGCACTAACAGTACGCAACTAATTTCAAAGAGTTTTAGGATGTCAGTTAAAACCAAACTCACCCGGGTCCTGAGAAAAACAGGGTTGCAAGGTGGAAAAGTCATTTGGCAAAACTTGGGCTTAGGATCCCCACTAAAAAAAGAGTCCTGAGACAAACTAGGTATATACATATTCATATTCCTTATCTGGTTTTTGAAGCAAGTGTCTCGCTGTCCCTGAAGACAAAAAAAAAAAAAAAAAGAGAGGCAAAAAAGGAAAAAAAAAAAAAAAAAGGGAAAAAAAAAAGAAAAAGCACTGTTCTTTGTAACAACTGGAACTACCAATTCATTGCACCTTTCATTGCAGCTTCTACAACCTGCTTCACTTATTAGATGCGTATTGAAAATGGGAAACAAAACAACCTATCTGGTCACGTTTCCCATTAACTTCTGATTTTTTTTCTCATTCTACCAAAGCTGATGTGTGAATACAGCACACTCACCAGTTGGGATGAACACTGCTATAAGGACTCCCTGGTATTACGTTAAATTGAACGTTTGGAATCTTTCTTTGATCCAGATCAGCCATATTCCAAGACAGATTAAAGTTACATTACTAACAGGACATAAAAATATAATTATAAGTACGATTCAGGCCAAAAAAAAAAAAAAAAAAAAAAAAAATGGGATCTGAGGGATGGGGATTTTCTGGTAATCAGTGGGTGTTATGAATGAGTAAAGACTGCATGATCATGCCATTTGTCATAAATGGTACCACATAAAGCCAGTTATTATATGTGTTTAAGAAAGGAGATGGATTTTGGATTTACTTTTGACCTTTTATGTATTACTTCTGTACTGCCTAATTGGCATAGTTATTTCTGATTTTCATTAATGTAAATTGAAATGAAAATTGCTTTTTATTTTATTCCACAAGTGTTAATACCACACTTGCAAAAAATGTGACCTGTCATTCATTGTAATTTATTTTTAGATGTCTAAACAGTTTTTAATAGTGTGATGCAATCTGCACGTCAAGGAGCCAGGAGACTTGGACAGGAGCAATATGATTCATTTTTTAAAGAGCTTTAAAGGGATCCCTAATTTAAACAGAAGGACATATTTATTCAGAGATTGAATTTTAAAAAAAAAATCATCCAAAGCAAAAGGATTCTTACTCAAATGCATTTTCCTGAATTTGAAAAGAATCCAAATTTCCAGAAAGATTATCTGGTATATCCTTAAGTGTGTAAGAAAAAGAAAACAATTTGCAAAGTAGTAATTAACTATCTGGCAAATACTGTATTTGAAATAGAACAGTGTTATCTACATCTAATATTATCTATATCTAGCTATGAATACAAGTTAGAGTGTATCTTCCTGACTCATAATGTTTGCTTTGTCTGATTTTAAGTTCTAGTCTTTAAATGGATACAGAAATCACCTCTATGAGTTGATCCACGATATTTTGTCATGCTAGAGAATTAGGAGTTTCCATTAGATAATTACCAGAAGTATGTCTCATACAGGAAAAACAGTCAATTGCTGATGTAACAGGATTAACCAATCCAGCACAGTGAACCAGCCCACTTTTGACAGACAGTATATGTGAGTGTACACACGAGAAGTATAAAGCTTCACATTATGAGTACCACAAAGAGGAACTTCAGCAGTTCTTAAAGCACAATACAGCAGTCTCCTTCTGAGAGTCAGGACTAGAGAGGTAAAACTTTCATTCAGTTTTTTTCCTTTAAAACTGAAACTTTTAATTCCTGTGCATGCTGTTGCATACTGTCAGGGTTATATTGAATGAATGCATATGCAGAACTTTGCAGCTCAGGTGATTTGTGGAAAGAGCCTGAACCACCATTTCTGTATGTATTCAAACACATTTCTGTATGCGTTTTTTGTACTTATATGTATATACATGTAAGTACAAATAAACCATGTATCAGCAGTATTGGAAGACTCGCTTTTAGAAATAGTGATTTTTAGAAAGTTATGCTTTAGCATTAAATCTGTCATCATCATGGCATGCAAGTAAAATATGCGATGTCTCTATGTAATGGAGATTGTATGCGATAACTGTACCTGTAGAATAGGGCAAGCCGCATATACCCCACAGCAAGAACCCAGACATACTTATCTGTATTTTATTTTGATTTATGCCTCTCCCTTACTTTTCCTCAGACACTGTTAGGATAGGTGCTATATTAGAACTATATATAACTCCTTTAATTATGTCATCTGTTAGTACATCTAATCATGAATGCATATCTTCATCTGAAATTATTTTTTCATCCAATTAAACTTTTAGTTCTATTTCAAGCTGACTTTCAGACTTCATATAATTACAACAGACTTTGGGCTGTTCACAAGATCCAAGAAAATTCGATGTATTATAGTGAGGTTTGTGTTACAAAGATGTGTTTATAAGAATGGCTGCAGGGTTTATAATGCTGACAGACCTGTAAGTGTAACAGTATATAACAGTATAGCAACTGAGGTCAGTAAAACACAGATGAGGGGGTACTGTGGATGCCTTATAACAGTAAAAGACTTATAAAAGATCTTAATTGAAAAGGACTAGCAATATATAACATTTGTAAGACTTTGGTTGATTGTTCAATTACTTCTGTATGTTTCAGTTACTCTACCTATAATTCCTTGCCTGTCTCTTAGCCCATGTGCCTGTAGTCATCTCATGGAAATTAGAGACTTTTCAATGCTTTTATTTATAAATTACTCCTTTCCACTGTGAAATACAATGGTTGACAGTAATATACTGAGAGTGGAATATTTGCTAGGTAGGAGGTAAGCCCATCTGAGAAGACAGAGGTGTGTGAGAGCGAGAATGAAAGGAATGAAAAAAAGAGGGTAAACACTAAAAAAGAAGCAGCTGCTCTAAGAAAATCTGTACAAGATAATATCTGAAAGTGAAGCATCTCAGAAGTTATAGTTATATCTGTCATTTTTCTGTTACCAAATCAAATGTAAGCGAGTTTGAAAACTTCAACTTTGCTGGGTAAAGAACAGAATGGAGAGGATACAGAATGTACAGGCAACCTAAAGCCATGGCAGTGGCACAGGGAATGCCTTTTCACTGCAGAGCAAAGCCCTCCCGGGAATAAACTGACAAGGGGCTACCAACACTGGTTGAAACTCCCGCTTCTTATAGTGCTTTAGATTTCTTTTAATTTCCAATGTCTCAATCTAACATTATGATTGTTCTCTGTGATTTAAATGAATGAAGTAATAAGTGCCTTCTAATAACAATGGGCCAAATGTAGAAGATCTTACTCAGCCTTCACTCAGACAGAATTATTATTGGCATCGATGAGGGATTTGCCTGAGTCAGAAACAAGTATGATTTGGCCAGATGACATGTAACACTTTTCACATTCAAAGCATTTTTCAGGCATTGCTTGATTAACCCCAAACCTAAATATATCTACCCAAGAACTTCCAGGCACAGACTAGCATTGAAGTAGGGATATTATATGGGACTACCATGGCATGTCACATATATGTACGAACTCCTGCTTAGACTTTCAGTGCTGACTGCATATTGCAGCTGGGGAGTGTATCATGTATTATAGAGCCCTCCAAACAACAGTGCTATTTTGTGCCTGTCAAACCTCTTGCCAGTGCTGATAACCCCCAGCACTTAGAAGTGAGCAGAAAAGATTTTTTTCTTCTACTCCAGACAGAATAATGTTCTGTTCAAAATATTCAGAGCCCCTGCCCTCTTTCCCATCTCATTCACAAGCTATTTAACATCTCTTGCTATACCTAAAAATACCAAGCAGGACCAAGAGCAAGGTGCTCATTAAAGATTTCACTCTTTTAATTCATTCATGTTTCCTCTATTTAGTTAAGCCAGTGATACTGTTGAAGGAATAATACAAGCAAAACAAAACAAAAAGAAAGGGAAAAAAAAGGGGGAAATGACAGCTGGGGGGGGGGGGGGGGAGGGTCAAACAGAGAAAAAAAAAGAAAAAAAAAAGAGAGTAAATTTACAGGAATAAGAAGGTATTTTAGAAAGGGGGGAGGGAAGGAACCACGAGTAGTGATATTTGAAGAGAGGTGTGTGCTAGGGGAGCAATGAGCATAAGGAAGCCAGCCTGCCTGTTCCTCCCCCTTCCTAATCATAGCCTTTACTCACAGACAAAACTCCCTCCCTCTCTCATTCACTCACTCACTTTAGGCCAATCCGTCCTCTCTCTCTCTCTCCCTCTCTCTGTGTCTCTCTCCTACTCTGAGACAGAGTCAGAACTCTTCTCCCTGACAGCCACAAACATCTACAGCACTTATTGCATTCAGAGAGGGAACCTGCAAACAAAACTTCACAGAAAACTTTTGGTTCTTGTTCCAGAGAATTTGCTGAAGAGAAGGAAAAACAAACAAACAAACAAACAAACTAAACCAGCCCCCAAAAAAACTGTCGTGAAGGGGGAGGAAAAGCAGGGCCTTTTAAAAAGGGAATCACAACAACTTTTGCTGCCAGGATGCCTTTGCTTTGGAAGAGAGGATTTCTGTTGGTGCTTTGCTGGATTATAGTGAGGAGTTCCCCAACCCCAGGATCCGAGGGGCACAGTTCAGTCACTGACTGTCCATCATGTGCCCTTGCCACGCTCTCAAAGGATGTGCCAAGCTCACAGCCTGAGATGGTGGAAGCAGTAAAGAAGCACATACTGAACATGTTGCACTTGAGGGACAGACCTAATATCACCCAGCCAGTGCCCAAGGCAGCACTTTTAAATGCCATCAAAAAACTCCACGTGGGAAAGGTGGGAGAGGATGGTTATGTGGAAATAGAGGATGATGTTGGAAGAAGAGCCGAAATGAATGAAGTCGTGGAGCAAACCTCAGAAATCATCACTTTTGCAGAATCAGGTGAGTGCTTGAAAAACAAAACTGTAAAATATCCTTTGTGCCCAAACTGAAAAATATTCTTTGTGCTAAAAGTGCAATTAACTTATTTTCTTCTCCTCAGCAATAATGTTTTCTGAAAGGTTGTCGGATAAGACTTGGGGTAAGGGAGAAGGAGGAATGGGATGGGGGGCGGGGGGGGTAGGACTCTGAAGGAATTTGATTTTTCTGACTTAGTCTTGGCTACAGATTACACTTGCTAAGCACAGTCAGTCACACAGGGAGGAAGCTCTCTAACCAATCTTGAACATAAAGTCAGGCTGCAGCAGGGTCCTCCAAACTCTGCCTGTAAATCCAGACAGAGTACTTGCAGTAAAGGGCTGGATTGCAGAGTTGATGGTGAAAGAAAAAAAGGCTGTAGCCTTTTGGGGAGTTTATCAAGACAGAAAGTGAACTGTAAACTACTTCAGAAATAGCCCTTTCATGTAAAAATTATAGTGGAAGTTATAATATCACATGAAACAGCTTTAAGTTTTAGAAGTGAGAGGACTTTTTTGTGGGTTTTTTCCCCCTCTTCTTTTTTTTTTTTTTTTTTTTTTTTTTTTTTAATTTAACACAGCATCTTCGGCAATAAAGAGTTGCAGGGACTGTCAGATGACTTCAATAGAACTGGACAAGTTGCTGTAGCTGGTCCAATTTGTAATGCAGACTTCTGCATACTGGAAAAAAGATTCTGCTCCTAAAACACTCCTGCCAAAAAATGCAACCTTAGTAGGGTGTATTTTGAACTCTTTCACAGTTCTTTTTCCCCTAACTCTTAGGCAGCAAGAGCTCAGAATATATATATTTAGTAAACAAAGTCTTAAAGCTCACATAAACTGCCCATAGGAAACAGCTCTAAAGTTGTACTTTGCTTTTTTGTTCCTACATGAATAGGACCAGAACCCATTTTAATTCAATGTATATGTATCTGCACATACTTCTGTTAGTGTACGTGGGTATGCTAATGCATGCATCAATAGCAGTTACTTGTAATAAGTCTATCATCTAACTAACATCAACTTTTTATGATGCTGTCTAGCCAAAGCATTTTTCCTGTTGCCAAGACTGTTTTAAAAGAATGTCATTGTTTTGTTTGGTACAGCATATGGTAGGCAAAGTATGCAAAGGAACTCCAAGCATTTTTGTTTAAAAGTTTGCTGCAGCAGTATAAACAATTAAGACAACACTCAGAGTTTCCAGTCCTGAAAACCTGTTGACTCAGATGTTCTGATTTCAGGAAAGCCATGCACAAGAAGTGTGCATGCTTTTAAGTGCAGACATTCCTGCTGGCTGTCTGATTTCCAACTGTACAAGGAGTCCTAGCCTTCGGAGTCCTTGTCAATATACACATTAACAGCTCTTTCAGCATGAGAGCTCAGGCTTTTCAGCTTTTCCATCCCCTCCACTTCAAAAAGCAGGGAGAAGTTGTCAGTGCCAGAGGTCATTAGAAGCAGGGGTAGCTCAACATTAGTTTAGAAATTTATAAAAACAAGGAAACCTCTAAGCTATCTATGAGTCGTATTCCCCACCTGGTTTTCAGCAGCTCGCTGTGAGCACAGTGGAACACATATGGCATGAACAGTGCTTTCTCCTCACTGTGTGCGTCGCAATCATTTGTAAACACATTATTGTCTCTCCTGAGCTCTGACACAAAGGAATTTGGAATGTGATATATGCCTACCCTGTACAATACCCTCCATCGGCAGCTCCCGAAGCCATTGGCTCTGGGGGTCACGTGAGCAGCACAAACCGTGCCATTGCCCACACACCGGCCAATCATCCTGCCAGCGATCCCCGCCACAGCCACCAGCGCCACACGTCACTCGTGATTCACAGCGCGCTGTCTGCTGCTGCTAGGCAAGGCGCTTGGAGAGGACTCATGCTATGGAGCTGCAGGACAGGAGCATCCACTGTGTTCTCATGCCTTCTCCTCCCTTCCGTACTAAGACAATCCTGGAAGCCTAGGCAGGAGGGCTGCTTTGTCCATTATTTCCACACCTGCTACCTTTCCGTGCCTCTTTGATTTGGAACAAGGGAGGGACAATTAGCAACCTAAAAACCGAGCTCTGGTTTGGGCTTGTAAAGAAAATGATAAATCCACTCTGTGGAGTAATTTCAGGTTACTGAAGCGTATTCTTCATCGACAGCCACTCATGTCTGGTGACTTGCTAACATCAGAGGATCTACCAGGTTTTACAGGTGCCAATGCTGCACCAACTCAAGTAACTCTCTCTACCTGAGATCCTGTGCACTGGCAGTTTTGCCTGTCAAATATTTAACCAGTATTTTTCCTGTAAAGGAAAGTGAGGCAAAAAAAACAAAGGCGAGTGACATGTCATATAGGAAACACGAGTTTAAAAGGAATAGAATATAGCTGCAGGGACAGTCTCCACTTTTCATTCTGTGGGAACTGGGAATAGCATGAAGAAGTTTAAACACCAAGCAGCAGAATAATTGTGTTCCACTCATAGCCAGGTTAATGCATTTCCTGCTTTTAACATCAAACTCACTCAGCCTCGATAGAGGGCAATAAGAAATCAATGAAAATGAATGAAAACATCTCATATTGTATCAAATAAATGCATATAAAAAGCAAAACAAGACTTTAGGCTTTTTGTTTCTTTCAGTATGGCTTGACATAAACCAGCCTTTCCCCATGCCTTTCAGATGCTACATTTACCACTTGCTTTTATTAAGAAGTAGTATTTCCATCTTTCATCCGTCATATTCTCAAACATACAAAGAAATGGAGTGAATGAACAAACAGCACCCTGTGCATGCAGCTCTGGCTTGAGACTGCTGTTTTCTAAAACAGACCAAAATTCAAACAAGCACAGACTTCAGACAATTAGAGGGGAAATAAATGCAGTAAACTTGTCTGAAGCACAGGTGTAGTTATGTCCAGGAAATCACCAAAATAGTTGGCAGGTAGTTTTCACAGCTAACAAATCCAGACAGATCTCTGCAAAACTAATGACTGTGAGTATTGGGCAAAAGTTACAAATGCACCCTACTGTCCTTTGGCACTCTTACAAGTAAAACATGAAAATTACTTTCTACTTGCATATCAAACTAAGATTACTAACCCCGATTAGTTCTGCTGTAAGGTTAGCTGTGCCAGATTCTGTGTGTTTCTTTAAAGTCTTAAAAATAGTTTTTTGAGGAGAGGGTTCATATAATTTTGTGACAAATGAATCCAACAGGTTCGATAGCAGAGATACTCAATACTTATAAATATGATTGGCTACTAACTCGTTCATTATTTTAAGTAGACAGCTTATTAGCCAGATCTGGGATTTTGCCAACTGGCAACTAAACTACCAATGAAATGGGTTGCTAACATCAGCCCCTGAGAAGGTGATAGGAATTACTGGATGGAAATACTGAAATCTAAAGGTTTATCACCAGGGGAAATTCCAGCAGGAAAAAAAAATAGAGAAGTCTACCAGCTATTTAGACCACTTCTACTGTTTTGTACCACTTCATACAGAATTCAAGATGAACTATGAAATGCTCTCTTTCATGTGAAGAGGAATAGGTGTATGTATATATTCACGTGTTTTCCCAGAAGATACATATCCTATATAACCAAGCTGGCCGTTCAGGAGGAAAATAGAATCAAAGGATGTGTCACTTATGTATTTTGAATAATTTCAACAAAATTATTTTGAAAATAACTGTATTTAAGGGTACAAGTATTCATGCTGAATAAAGTACGGCCACGAGAGGGCACACTCCAAAGGCTTTTTGCTCCACAAGAGGCAACCTTCCTGCAAACTCTTATTTTACCTAATTGGATTCTGAATACCAGAGATCTTTATGCTTATCTGTAGCTGCTCTAAGTGCGGCTCGTCTCTCTCTTCTAGTTTATTTAAAAGGTAGGGATTCACTGCAGTGAAAAGCTGCAAGGAAAATAATGCAGAAAGGAAATAGGTAGAGGGGTAAAAGATAAACTGATGGATGCTAGCAGTGCTGGAAATCTAGAGACATCTGAAATTATAAATATTATTTTTTTTACAAGATACTGAGAAATGTGACCATGAATCATCATCTGAGATGATCTGCTCAGATCTTTTTATTTTAATGCAGTCTCCTCGGCTTTTAAAAAACAAGCCTATTTTCCCTAGTTGTTTTTTCCTTTTTTTTTTTCCCCCCTTGGCATACCAAATCAAAGATTCCAAGTTTAGCAAATGAAAGCAAGTTACTTCCAGAAGAGGAAAACCATTCTGTATTGATCTGTTTCATTGTATTAAAATGTGAGAATTCGGGGGGGTATGGGGGGAGGGGGTTGGGGTTGGTTGGTTTGAAGAACAATCTGAGAAAGCAGAGATGAATCTAGGAAGGTGGGAACCAGTTTAGAAAAACATACTGGAGAGACAGAAAGTATTGTATGTATCCATCTCTGTTAGCCAGGCCCACAGTTCTGTGTGCTAGTAGGGAATATCTGAGTATGTATTTGCCTATATGTGTGTATAAGCATACAGGTATGTCAGGGCAGACATGCTCGTGTACCTGTGCCTGTACCCATACCATTCCTGCAAACAAGAATGTGCATTCATGTGTTTTCCCCTGTGCAGGATATATCTACCTTGCATGCACATAAGTGATTCATGCTGAGGAGTTCTTACATCTATATCTATATACAGAGACATGCCTATGAGGAGGCAATCTCATTTAATGCAACAGAACTTTGCAAAGTTGGTTTAGGATTGAAGTTTAGTTTACTGGAAGTAACTGGAAGTTCTGTTATTAATTTCAGTGGGCTTTGGATTTGGGCCTTAGTGCATAGAAATTAAATATTTCAATGAAAACAGACAGGCAGCCTTCGATCCACTTAATTTTAAAAATTGCAGCAAATTATTACAAGTATGCACAAAAAAACAGATGAAGACTGGGGATTGTTTTTACCTTGGAATATTTTACTGATGCAAATGATCCTAAACTTTGCTTGAGCCATTTTAGACATAAATGAAGAAATGAAAAAAAAAAAAAAAAAAAAGAACAACTTCAACCAAACAAACACCTTTTTTGTTTCTAAATATTTAAAGCCATGTGGGGGAAGGGCTTTCAATTTGGAAAGAACTCAAAGCTGTGGATGTAAAGTGCTTCCCTCCTAACAAAATAGCAGAGGAGAGTCAAGGTTCACCAGAACTGAATTATTTCACATTCTGAATGACCTTGTCAATGCCTCTTTGGGTTAACTTTTGAAGAAAAGGTATTCAAATAAAGTCGCTGCTGTTTTTTTTCCCCCCACGAATGCTCGGGGAACAGTTCTTTTTCCTGATTTTCTTTTTCAGTTTATTTTTCTTGTACAACAAAATCTCCCTTTTCTGGCATCTAATGGTAGGTGAGCATAAATATAAGGTATTAATTGTGCCATAATTTCTCCTCCCACTGTAAGAGGCAACAGTAAGGGAGCAGGAATGAAAGTATGCAACCTGGATGACCGGTGACATATAACAGATAATGAATAATCAGAATAAAATGTTTGCCAGTGATCCATAGGCTGAAATGCATTCACAGAAACGGCCACTGTCTAACTGTGGCAATAGGACATTTGTAATCATCAGTCTGCCTAGGGGATAATTACCAGACGATAACACTAAATTCTGTGAATAAATTCTATGCTGTAGAGAATTCATCTAACTCCAGTGGTCACTCATTAGTAAACATTTTGAGCAATTATCTCTCAAAAACCATGCTCTTCTCTCCACTCTCTTTAGAGGAACCTTTCTAGTAACCTATTTTTTTTCTGTCTCCTGGGGAACGGAAATGAGAAGTGAAGGGAAGGATGCTTTTGAATGTAATTACAGATTGGCACTCAGTACAAATTCCCCCAAATCTAAACATAGGCAGTAGTAAAGTTAGCAACTAAAAAAGGAAAAAAAAAGCTTGCTTTGTATGGAAAAACAGTTCACTTAGAGTATAATGTAAAAACGTTTCAAAAATTAAGCACCGGTGAAGCACAGAAATTTAAAGCGACAGCACCTTACACACTGAGCATTTTTCAAAGGAAAATAAATCCTGTGTATTAAGAGAAATTAAGAATAAGCCACATTATAATTTCACAAAGGATAATAACTTTCATTATGAAAGAAAAAGCCTTAATAAATAAATGCATGTAGTTTAAAAAAATTAAGTATCTTCACATTTTACACAAAATAATATACTCTCAATTGCATAGCTTTGACCCCCACCTAGTATATTGAACTAACAGGGCTTGATCTTGAATCCTGCTGCAAATTGCAAATAACAGAACTTCAGCTGCACACTTAAAGCCAATGGTACTGTAGGAAGGATCCTTAGCCTCAGAGGAAGAGCACACTGGACCTGCAGATTCCTGCTGGACCACAGCATGAGCTACCTCATGCAGGGCTGCCCCTCCAGTCCTCCCGTGCCTGGGCCCTCAAGGGTTCTGCCAATCTCTCCATGGGCTCCTGTGCCATGCCTGTCACCCAAGTGCTGCTTGGGAGCAGGTGCTGACCACAGAGTCCTGTGTGAGACCTCGCCAGCCCTTCCAGAGGTGGAGAGCAGGGTACCTGTGCAGGCTCCCCTCTGCTTGCATGTTCAGGCTTCTCTCCTAAAAAGGTGCATGAGCACTAGTGAAGAGAAAAACAGATACGAGAAAACTCCCATGCTATATATACTGCTACGCTTTCTTTCCATTCAGTAACTCCTTCCATTAAACCTTTTACCATATATGCACTACTTCTTAGAGCTTGTATTTTTAACCACTTCTCACATCATTTGCTGGTGTCACTTGCCCTGCTGGACTGCTCCTTTGGCATCACAGTCCTCCTTCGGGAAGGGACTTTGCTCAGCAGTAAAGCAGAGAGGTGGCCTCTCCAAAGTTTTGGGAAAGGGAAATGCGGAAAAGCACTCAAAAGGAGCCCAAAGTAATCCCTTGTCTCCTTTTTCAGCTGCCTTCTGCTATGATAACAATCCAGGCTGTTGACATTGCTGTTTATATGAGCATGGAAGTGATGAAGGCATTATCACTGTTGGCTCTAGGTCTTTCCTCAGCAGTCAGGCAGGAGGAGCAGGATGATTACAAATGGAAAAAGACCCTCGCAAATCAGCTGTGGCAAATGTAAAGGCAGGACAAAAGGGTAAACAAAATGTAATTATGAAAGTGATATCACCCCTGAATTTCAGGAATCTCCCTTTCATCTTCAGGTTTAATGAGTGGTATATATTTCCAAAGCTTTGATCCTGACCATTAATTCAGATATAGAAAGAAAGACTGCTAAATCCCTAAGAAATATCTGGAGAAAATTAAACATAGATTTTTTTTTTTTTTTTTTTTTTTTTTTTTTTTTTTTTTTGTCTCAGAACACTTGAAGAATTTATTTTATTGTAGCACTGAACCTTTTGAAAACAAAGATCCTGTTATAAAGTGAATGTGTAATCATAATAAGCCAGATTCTAGGGTCTCAATTTATTTTAGCACAGGCCAAACTCTAATTTCAAAATGAGCTTGTCTGAGAACAGTGACCTCTTAAAAACTGCAGGATTCATACCATTTGTGCTGTGTGATTGTAACAAACTAGTTGTGAATGTGGAGAGAATTCAGAAAAGCTTCGTTTTTTCCTAATGTGAAAGCATGCTTTTTATCCTCAACCTTGCACCATTCCCAGTCTCCTTCTAAAAAGACTTATGAAAGGGAAAGTGTTTTTAAATTGCTATAAAACCTTTCATTAGCTATGCAGGTTTAAGGATTTTGTTTCATTCAGAAATATTAGACTCAGATAAGCTTCCTGCATCTTTTTTCTTTAGAATATTAATCCACCATTTGTTTCTGAAAATGTAGCTAACCACATCCAGAGAGGCTGTTATTGTAGCTAACAACCTACAAGGAGGCTGTTATCCCTGTATAAGGACATGTCTTAGGCTACCTTGTTCAAGCTTACTTCCTTTAAGCAAAGAAAAAGCAAGTACTCATGTACTTTCACCATACTGTTCAAATATTTTTAGTAGTGGGGAAGAATTCTAGTTCCACACATAGAGGAGCATTTGAAAAGCTATTTAAGAGGGTTCTTGAGGTCCTGTTTCTTTCATGTAATATTTGTCAAAAAAACTGCTTGCATCACTATACTACTGGCCATTGCAAAAAGGTAATATGAATATTTGCTGTTGCAGATACGTCACTTGGTAACTATTTTCACCTTCCGCTGGCATGGAAATAGCAGAATACAAAACACCATGCACTAGCACTTAACAGCATTAGGTTATTCTGTAATGCAGGGGTGCCTGGCATTTCAGATTAGATGGGTCATACAGCTTCTTCCACTGTTGAGCCAGGTCTGCACGCCCTACCTGCTTTCTCCAGAGCAGATGACCAGATCAGAATTTTTGTCCATGTCCAGCACAGCAGATCTGCCCATGCACAGGATCCCTGCTACTTCCAGAACTGCTGTCTGTGCCCAGCTTGGTTTCTCAAGAACACAAAATAAGTATGGCAATTCCCAGCAATTCATGCTGATTCCACACACAAGTCTGTAAGCTCTGGGGAAAGAGAGCAGCTGGGAAGAGGCTGGTGGTGCCAGAAGATCTTCTGCAGCTTGACCTAAACCACCTTTTTTTTTTTTTTCCACCAAGGTTTGCTTGGTTAGAGGCAGCAAGCAGAATGGCTTGAATGGAGAGTCTTGGTTGGCAGCAGCTCACCCTTGGCACATCCCCTGCCTTCAGGCTCCCTTGATGCCAGGTCCCCCTCAGGACTGGAAAGGGATAACCTAAAGTTAGATGCTTGCTTTAGAGGGGAGAGTCAGGGGGGATAAAGCCAGAGGCTGGCTGGTTTTCACAGCCATTAGAAGTATCCATTCTCATAGAGAACATTCTATAACATCCCTGCATACAAGGCAACCAGCCTTTTGGACAGACTTGCTTTGGACTGGAGGGACGTCACTGTACAACTCCTCATGCTCTGAAACTGAGTCAGGAGTGAGACTGGTGTCTATTACCTGACCTCTGCTCCAATACAGCTGGCAGCTTTGGTATAGTTTGATTACCAGAATGGAAAAAAAACCCAAAAAACCCCAGCATTAGCCATTCAGTCATTATTGAATAAATCAAATAAAAATAATAGAAAAAGAGTAATTTCATCATTCCTCACAGTACTGGTCAGCATGCTCTGCCTTTTTTATGAGCTACTTCCTTTTTTAAAGCACAGTCCTGCTGGTTCATGTAGCTCCCTGAGAAATTAACGTAACTCACTTTGGAGACTGGCATCAGCCAAGCAGTTAACACAAACCATGTGTTTCCATATCTCAGTGACAGTTAAAGTCTACAATTTCACACTCTCACTTAGAGGGAAAACAAAAACAAAACACTGTGCCCTTTGGACACTGTAATTGAGAAATGTCTCTCTCTTTGACATGGGAATGCCATGAGGGAAAGCTGAATGTGTCAGTGATAGTACTTCACAGAGAAGAAAAGCAACAGGTAGCTCAAGGGGCAGCACAGCCTGCCTACAAACTTCAAAAATCATCAACTCTTGAATTTACAAGTGAACACAAGGTAGATGTCTCTTGTGATTTTGCTCCAGTCCTGTCTCACTGGAGAATGGGTGAACAGGGGAATGGTCAGGGAGCTCGTACTTGTGAATTCAGTTGCAGTGAGAAGAAAGGAGAAGAGCCTTGCTACAAGGAGGGCAATTTTTCCTGTGTATGCCCAACTACTTCTGTTTTAATCACCACTTGTTGTTTTTAGGGTGTAAAGGTGTTTTTAGGGTTACTGACAAGAAGAATTGCTGCACAGAAAATTTGGTAAACAACTATGGGTAGCTCAAGAATAATATTAATGACAAATTGATAATTATGAATACTGTTTGTTTCTCACTAAGGCCAGATATCTGTACATTGCAAATCTGTGACCCCCAGTCCATCCTGGCCTCCATGCTGAGAAGGAACAAAAGACATCATCAGGGCATTTTTCTTTGTCAAGAAAATAGAAAAGTACCTCTCCTGAAAAAATAATATCACCACCACCCCCCAGCTAATTTATTCTCTCTTAACTTCTTCATGCTCTAGTGATCAAATCATTAAACAGCCCTCATTATTCATTCCAGCTTCTGCCAGGGATATGAGCTCTGTATCCGAGAAACACCTCCTCACCATCACAATCATCATAATGACATCTCAGCAAGTTGATACAATTATGCCAGAGAACCATCCCCATAATTATACAGTTCTTTAGCTCATTTCTCAGTGTATTCACCATTACTATAATCACAGCAAGTACAGTGTGTTAAATTAGGAACAGGATCTACAGCGAACATCTAACAGTATGAAAAGTCTGCCTGCTGCAATTCTTCAATTCTTTACAATATAACTCTGTAAACTTCTTAAAGCTGAGATTTATATTTTAGCATGTGTTTGTTTTTGAAACAATAGATATTTCCAATTCATTTGAAGATGCAAATGAAGGATATATTTTTATGGAGGGAGAAAGAGTAAACCTCTTTTCCACATAATTTTCAAATAATATCTAAAGAATTGGCAGCACCGGACCTCATTCCCATACCAGATATTAGGTGTAGATTTTTATGGATATAGTACATAGGGACTGCCATCATAAAGCATTTTTGTCTTTCAACTAACAGTGATCACAATGACATCTTAAGCAAATGAACCCTTGGCAGCCACTGATGCTTATTTGCCATGAGCTTTACATTAATGACTATATTGTTAGTATGAAAAATGCTCTGGTTAAAATAGGTTGGAAAACAGGCAAATATATACTTTTCTAAATAGAGAATTTTCACAAAATACAATCTGAGGAGGGGGTGAAGGAAGGTTAGAACAGAAGATCTATACAAATTTAAAGAACCAAATAGAAAACGTAGGGTACTTCGTGCCTGTGGAAAAAGTAACAGAAGTCTCTTTAACAAAATGCAAGCAGACATACTAACAAGTTCTTCCTATCTATTTCCATTTACCAAATCAGGCACAGCCAAGAAAATGTTGCACTTTGAGATTTCCAAGGAAGGCAGTGAACTATCCGTGGTGGAGCATGCTGAAGTGTGGCTCTTCCTGAAGGTCTCCAAGGCCAACCGGAGCAGGACAAAAGTCACCATCCGCCTGTTTCAACAGCAGCGGCAGCCAAAAGGCAATTATGAAGGAGCTGAGGATGCAGAGGATGGGGGACTGAAAGGTGAAAAGAGTGAGACTTTGATTTCAGAAAAGGCAGTGGACACCCGTAAGAGCACATGGCACATCTTCCCCGTCTCCAGCAGTGTCCAGAGACTCCTGGACCAAGGCAAGAGCTCTTTGGATGTGCGGATTGCCTGTGACCTGTGTCAAGAGACAGGAGCCAACCTGGTGCTACTGGGTAAGAAGAAGAAAAAGGAAGATGATGGGGAAGGGAAAGAAAAGGAAGCTGGAGAATTCACAGGAGAAGAGGAGAAGGAGCAATCACATCGGCCCTTCTTGATGATGCTTGCCCGGCACTCAGAGGATCGCCAGCACAGGCGGCGGAGACGAGGCCTGGAGTGTGATGGCAAAGTCAATATCTGCTGCAAGAAACAATTCTTTGTCAGCTTCAAGGACATTGGATGGAGTGACTGGATCATCGCTCCTACAGGTTATCATGCCAACTACTGCGAAGGAGAGTGTCCCAGCCATATAGCAGGCACATCTGGTTCATCATTATCTTTCCACTCCACTGTCATCAACCACTACCGCATGCGGGGCCATAGCCCCTTTGCCAACCTCAAATCATGTTGTGTGCCCACCAAGCTCCGGCCTATGTCCATGCTCTACTACGATGATGGCCAGAACATCATTAAGAAAGACATACAGAACATGATTGTGGAGGAGTGTGGCTGTTCGTAGATGCTGGTGTGCACAAGACCCTTGTTAAGAAAATGTATCAAAAGCCCAAGAAGAAGAAAGACCAGACATGGTATAATCTTTTTTGAGTGAAACAATAATCAGAAATATAAGCAAAAAACAGAAGAGACCAAGAAAAGGGAGAGAGAGGAAAAGAAAAAAAAAAAGACTTAAGGAGGATCAGAAAAGACTTCAGCTATAAAAACGGAAGAAAATGTCATGAAGCTGGGCTTGAATAAGATAGGTCTGAATGGTGGTATGGATTGGGGATTTCCCCTTCCTTTCAGTATGCTCCTTATCTTGTTACATAGTATACTAAACATTGGTTACTACTAGGGGAAGGAAGTTCTGTTCCCTCCCTTAGTTACCCATCAGGTCAAGCCATGGTAGCAGCTCACCTAACCTGCAGAAATTTGGACAAAGTCCAAAAGGTCAATGAAAAGCCATGTGTACAATTACTACAGTCACTGGCTCTTTCCCCCCACATTTGCAGAGCAACTGAGTAGGTGTGTAGTGTTTGTGTTTGTATATATATATGGCTATGTATACATGTCTCTATACATACAGACACAATACACATACATATACTTAACATTGATCAAGGGTCAATACTGTGCAGGTGTGTGCACCTACATCTTCTGCACTACATTTACAAAAATAAAAAAGAAAAAAGGAAAAAAAGAAAAATGAAGAAAAAAAAAAAGAACAAAAAGTTAATGAAAGAATAAAAGTTACATTCTGTAAAGGTGCTTATAATGTTAGAACTATGCAACCTGGATGGTTTGAAACTGTTTACCTGCAAGAGAAAGAAAAAAACGAAACAGAGAGACTTTTTTTTTTTTTAATGGAAGTAACTTGTTTTAAAAAAAATATTCAGTGAGAGATACTTGAAAGGAACATGTTTGTCCAGTTACTGGAGTCAAACATTTCTATATTTTGTAAAAAAAAATTTTTAATCGTTTACTATTTGCACTACAATGGTGTCTGACCTGTCTAATCCTTATTTAACAAATATTTGCAAGGGAGGGTGGTTGGGTGTGGGAGGGGTTGAGAGCTGCACTTATTGTGAGCTATACAAGAACTGCTACAGCACACAAAATAGCTATTTTTATTATTATAATAATTATTATTATTTTTTACCTTAAAATGAATAGACACATACACCAAAGACATTCGTGCAAGCCTCTGCAAAGTCTGTTTGTGGTTGGTACCATTCACCTGTAATGAGTTAGGTTTGAATTAAGAGTCAGTGGGTTGATTACATTCAGGCTAAAATATCTGTTAACCAGTTAAATTCAAATAGTGCCCTCAACAGAAAATTGCCATTTGAAATAAATCCAGACAATTCCCGGGATTTGGATCCAAGGTGCTTGGATCCGAGGTCCATCTGAGCATAATTGTATTGTTTTGTATGTACAAGACTAAACTTGGCCCTGATGCACAGCAAATGCGCATTGTAGGGAAACAACTTTGTCCAAGAGATATACATATATATGTATATATTTCTGTATGTATATATGTATGTATACACAAGGTATAAGCACTTCTGGCTTTATTTTACTGTTCTTAAAACAATGAATGTTTGTGTGCAAAGCACAGTATGTTAAAAGATTTTTTGTTTCTTACTGCCAAGTGGGAGGCTACATGTTCAAAATGGTATTTGTGCAAGAGAAACCTAAAGTGCTGGTATACACTTAAAAAGTGTTGATGTAAAATTGCAAGCAGCCTTGGGTCCTGTCCACCTTTGCTCCTGCAAGTATAAAGAAAATGGCAATTGTGGTTGGATTTCTGTTTGGAATACAGTCTTTGCTGAAATACTGGCTTTCTCAACCACCACCCTCTCGCATGACAACTCTTAATGGGTTTGCGCGTTACCTGTGAGACCTAATTTTCAGTGTCAACACCTAACCTGAAGGGTCCAACCCGTAGGGCATAGGTAGATAGTCATTGTTTTTTAAAAATTTTTCGCTGTCATATTTAAAAGAATGTTAAACTTACATTTGTGTTTGGGTAGGGGGAGATGATAAGAGGGAACGGGAGAAACCTTTAGGCCCTGTTTACACTGAGTTTGATAACCCTGAGCCTGAAGCTTCAGACTCTCATAGGTTTGCTGAACCAAGCCCCAGTTAGCGGCCTTCTGATGGGACAGGCTTCTAAATGCCTCTTCTGTAAAGAAGTACTAACACAGCTCCCCGTCTTGTTGAGAGCACAGTTTGTTTTAAAAAAAAAAAAAAAAAAGTTAAAAAAAAGAAAAAGAAAAAAGATAGCACAATATAACCCAGTCACACTGGCTAGGTATAGTGTGTTAGCACCTTCATGGCAAGAACCATGTTTAAACAGTGTAATCAGGGCCTTCATTCTTTGTCAGCCAAAACTGTTTGTGTGTGCATGTGTGCGTGTGTGTTCTTTGCGTGTGCATATGTGTGTGCGCATGGGCGCATGTCCGTATTTGTATGTATCTATAGAGATAAAAAAGAAAAGGGAAAAAAAAGAAGAAAAAAGGAAGAAAGAAAAAAAATAGCCCTTTCCTCTGTTGAATAGATATCAACATACATGCATATAGCTAAGTTTTCTATCTAATTTATTCCACAATATTTAGATTGCATAGTACAGCTAATGGGTTACATTTATGTACTTTTTATACAATGCATTTTTTACAGACTTGTTTGCAATTTGCAAAAAAAAAAAAAAGTTGAAAAAATATAATTGGTTAAACACTAAATTTTTCACTAAAGTGTTCTGTAAAATATCAAGGCTTTCTGATTTAAATTATTTGCAGAAGTTTGTTGGGTTTTTTTGTGTTTTCTTCCTGGGGAAAGGGAGGGTACCAAATGCTAGTAGAAAAAGTACCAGGGTAAAAAAAAAAAAAGATGCACAACTAATTTATCTTTATAACTTTAAAGAAGTATCTGGCCCTGCTTATTTGAAGCATGTGGCAGAATTTCTGTTGATTTTTCTAGAAGCAGAGCCAGCCTTTGGACCAGCAGGAGCAGGGACACAGTCTGTGAGAGTTGTTGAGGAGAGTATCATTTAGTTCACTGGTCTTTGTACTTGACTTTAAAATTGGATGCCCCAGAACCTTTATTTATATGATCAGATGTCCCAGAATGGTTACTCATGTCAACAGGCCCTATGATTTCAACAGGTCTCCTTACAAGATCTGTAAAACTGACATGAGTAAAGTTGTGCCAGGGAGAATCACAGGTTCCTTCTGCTGCGGGCATTGTCAAGGGAGAGAAGGGATTCTGAATGATCGGCACCACAGCCAACACTGTTTAATCCAATCATTTGAGTGAGACTGTTTGCATCATGGTGGATCTCTGAACACAGTGGTAAGAGAAACAGGTCAGATGGGTCACATTGATAAAAATTATTCTCAACAGTGATTTTTTAGAGAGTATTGGAGACTTGAAATCCCAGAACCTTCCCCTAGATGACAATGGCAAAACTCCCACTGTCTGCTAGCAAAGTAAGTTTAGACTCATGGTTTTTCTGGCTAAAGGAGAAAGAGCCTTTAAAAAGTAATTCTGATCTTGAATTTGATAGCAGATTTCAGGCCAGGGACTTGTCTGAAAAACATGAAACTACCCTGAGACAACTTCCAAGTGAGGAAAGAAAATAGGATTTTAGATATTGTGAGCAGGTTTCATAATAGCTACACCAAAAACAGGATAAAGTTTTCAAATCAAGAAGTTACTGTTCCCAAGCCCTACTTTTTAGCTTTCAATTGTGTGTGTATACTGGTCACAAATTTTAAAAATTTCTCCCTCCAATCTCTAGGATCAGTCATGGGGTTTTGATTTGTGGTCAGAGTTATTTAAAGTAGGGGGAAATGAAAAACTGTATGATAAAGTAAAATAAGAAATTAGGATGTTAATCAAGACTGAATGATTCCAGCAAAATAGCCCATCCCTGATAATTTGGTTTAATTAAATCTGCATGTACTTAAAATAGCATTAGAAATTGTTACCATATTTAAGCAGTTGTTCTAGGGCATGCAGCCTTAAAAATTACTTCTCCTTTCAGGTATGACTGTACCAAAAAAAAAGGAAAGGCTCTTAACTACTAACACATTCCTTTCCATATAACCTACTGACTGTTTATATTGAAAATACATTTTCAGTATATACTTAATCACAGAAATGTATTTGTTTAGTACCTCCATAATCTTCTTGCTTGAGAGTTGACCACATTTGGTTGTCTTTCCACATCTTGTGTCAGATGCTTTCTGGTTATAAAGCCTAAGAAACTGGCATAAGTGCATGTTAAGATGTTTCTTTGGGATAGCTGAATGTATTTGTATCCTTTAGATTTAGCAAAAGGAAATGCTTACAGCTGCTTGTAATTATTGTGCAGTCATATGGTCCAGTGCACAAAACTGTAGAACTGAATGAAATGGGAGTTTTGTCATTGACTTCAGTAGGAAGAGTCTCCTACCAAATCACTGCAAAGTAGGGCTCCATTATATATACCTCTTTTTCTTTTAGTTTTGTTGAGAATTAAGCTGTCAAGTTCATTTAACAGTGACACCACAAGACCATGTAGAGGCTAGCAGCAATATCTCTTAGGTAGAGAAGTTCAGGCATCAGTAAATTATATGTGCAAAATTAAAAATCAATGGACTATAGTTACTCATGTGGAATTGTGCCTTACTCTGTAAGCAATGCCATTGATTTTCAGAAGGTCTCCTTTCCTAGAAAGTTACCAGTCAGCATCACTAAATTGAGCAAAATCTGTTTCTGAAGTGTAGGTAGATATGATGGAAATTATTGAGTTCTTTAAGTTAAACCTCATGTCAATAGTGCATATCAGTATAAGAACCAGATGCTAATCCTTTTCCTTACACTGAAAAAAGCTTTACTCCCCCATATGCTCTCACTGCAGTACATGTGGAGTAAAATGTTTTCAGCATGAGTAAATAAAATCATAATTTGATCTTTTGTGAACAATTAGAAGCAAGGTTTTCATGGGCTGAAACAAGCAGCACTTCTGGGTTTTATAGCTATTTATTTTTTGAGATATAATGAATCTGTTAATTCTCAATGGGTTTCTTTGTATTTAAATACTTTCAAAAACAATACATTGACAATGGGTTGAAGATATATATAAATATATATATTATTTATATATATATGTATATATATCTTCATAATAATATGTATATAAAATATAATATAATGCAATATGACATAATATATTACATTATGTTATATTACATTTTATTAAATATATATACATATTATATATGTCTACAGTATATATACACACAACTATATATATGTATATACATATATATAAATTATGAAAGCCAAGATATTATGAAGCCTATTTTGTTTCTATCATTTTGTGTTTTGTTGTTGATATTATTATTATTGTTATTATTATTATTTTGCATACTACATGCAGTGCTTTAACCAATGTCTGTTTGGCTAATGTAATTAAAGTTGTTAATTTATATGAGTACATTTCAACTATGTCAATGGTTTCTTAATATTTATTGTGTAGAAGGACTGGTATTTTTTTTATTTACATTATGTTTAAAGAGGTAACAGTTTGATATGTTCTCATTTGTTTATATTAGAAGTTATTTATTTTCACAGCATTCCGTCTGGTATTTTGATATTTGGAAGGCATGCTACCTATACTTTGTACAGTTAGTGGGCAGTATTCAGCAGCTCCCAGTAGATTTTTAGGCCCTATATTAAGTAAAAGACTTATTTGGGCTTTTTATTTTAGATTTTTCCTATTGGTTTGCCAGGACCACTCAGTGCACTTATTGCCAGACACTCTGCCTGCGTGACCAATTTATTCCTACTGTATTTACCCAGGATAGAGGACCAAAAACACCTCTGGTGTAAGTCCAGTGACTTCAGTGAAGTTATACCAGAGATGTATTTGGCTCACAGAGAAAATGCTTGTGCAAATCAATGCAAAGAAAAGGCAGAAAGAAAGAGTCTTTGCATTTGGAACGCGATTTCAACATGTTAAAAATGTTTGGATCAGCTGTTACTTTATTTTACTTTGTTCTTTTTGTTATTTGCTCTTTCTTATACAACAGCAGCAACAACACAAGTGAAATAAATAAAGGGAGTTTCACCAAGCCTTGTGTAATCGTTCCTTAATATGCATTCCTTGTTGAGAAATTCAGGGGAACTTGGGAAATAATGCCTCTTTGGACTGAACAGTATTATATCTTTCTCTTCAGTATGAATATGTTGAATGGACATTTGAATTCATGGCCCAACAAGCCATGAACAACCAATTTTAGGTTGTTCACTTCTCCTTGTGAAAGACATAGAGTACAAAAGCTAAAGCCAACTGTGACTTCCCTTTGCCTGCAGACTGTTAGGTCTTCAGCTACTATCACCACAATTCCCTTGAAATGATCCAGAGCTAGATGCTTACACAGATAAAAGGGTAATTTTCATTACTGAGAAAAAAAATAAAAATTTGGAAAGTCGTCAGTTCACATGGGTTAGTTTATAAATTGATGGGTAGTTGGATGAAATGATCACAGGCCTGATTACAAGCATCTGATTCCTGCTCTGAGTGAGAATTCATCTGAGTACCCTCATATTTGAAAGCAGAGAGAATTTATGAAGGCTTTTCACCAGTCATTGCATTCCTATGGTGATAAATAGACTCCTGCATTCCAGTGGGGTGAGAATTCTGAAGCTGACCTTTAAACAAATTATTTGCATGGTGCTCAAGCATAGGCCTTCAGCAGGCCATCAGCAGGCCTTTAAATAATTAGGAAATGAAAGCCTTTCTACAAAGCCTGGAGAACTGAATTGGTTTCCTATTACTGAAAATATATTAAAAAAAAAAATCAGTGCTAGAGAAAGCATTTGTTTCAGAGACTAAGAAGACATGTTTGAATATTTGCTTTCTTTCCTTCATTATGATCACTATTACACAGTTGGACACAGTGATCTTAAAGGTCTTTTCAACCTAGATGATTCTATGATTATTATTGCCAGCAAAGACAAATCCAACCAGATTTGGAAGTTGCTTTAAGAGAATAAAACCATAAGAGTTACTTCATTCCAACTGCTAATGTATTAACCTGGTACAAGTGAAATTTCCACTTCAGGTGTAAAACAGAGAGCTATCCTTTCTGTCGTGACACAGAGTCCAGTACTAGATACTGCAATCCAGATGTTTTCCATTTTCTCCAGCCATTTTATTTCGTTTTTACTTTAAGAATGCTGTTGAGAACTGTTGCTATCGTACAAGCTTGTTGAAATGCTCCATCTGAAAAGAGCAGTGGAGAACTAAGAGCTGTCTTTTTCACAGCTAGAAAAATATGATAATACTGAAAAAACCTATCCTAAACAAATTAGACCAGTTAATAATATACAAGGCAGTTAATTAAGTTAATAATATGCGAAGGCAGATAACACCAAATTATTCTGGTAAACAGATACATGAATAGTTTTTACTCAGTGTGGATTTCTTACCTTAGAGGAGCAGCTTCACACTGTTCCTTGTGCTGTTGAGTCACTGGGTTAGTTTCAGGATACTTTCCATGCTTGTCAGCAGGCCAACAGACTCAAATTTTTGGTAGTTCTATGGCTGCCCTCAGTGATTCATTTCTTACTTAAGTTTGTCTGTCTCCAGAAAATACAAACACAGACTGACCTGAAGCACTGCATAGGGGTCAGAGTGACTGTCCTCCCTTATAATGCTGATAGAAATATAGCACTGTGATCAAATCTATGGCTTGCAAATACCTGCTGCCCAACTTCTATGACCTCTGGGTGCTTCGTGGTTTCAAAAGAGCTGCATCACACAATGTCACCATATGATCTCATCTCTGTCGACCATTATTTCTCATCAGCTTTGCTAAAATTGCATTGACTGGGAAAATAGTGCAGAAAGTCTGCTAGAGAATCTCAAATACTCTCTGCAGGACAGAGTTAAGTGAACAATTAGGTTTCCTTTTTCCCTCCAATAGCCAGCGACTCTGAGCACCAAAAGTGAAAGCTGGGAGAAAGGTCCACATGACTAGACAGCATCTATGTATCTTCATCTTATGAGGACTGTGAGAGGGAATGGGTTTGTCTTTGAATGGCAGACACAGGGACAAATTCAATCCCTTCTTGTGAGACCGCACCTAGAGTACAGTGTTCAACTCTGGGGGCTTCAGCACAAGAAAGACATGGATCTGCTGGGGTAAGTCCAGCAGACAGCCGCAAAGATGATCGCAGAGATGGAGCACCTCTCCTACAAAGACAGGCTGAGACAGCTGAAGTTTTTCAACCTGGAGAAAAGAAAGCTCCTGCAAGACCTTAGAGCAGCCTTTCACTACATAAAGGGGCCTATAAGAGAGCTGAAGAGAACTTTTTACAACAGCCTGTAGTGACAAGACAAGGGGGAATAGCTTCAAACTAAACAGGGTAGATTTAGATCAGATGATAGAAATAAATTCTTCACTGTGAGGGTGGTGAGACACTGGCACAGGATGTCCAGGAAAGCTGTGGATGCCCCATCCCTCTAAGTGTTCAAGGTGAGTTTGGATGGAGCTCTGAGCAACCTGGTCTACTGAAAGGTGTTCCTGCCCATGGCAGGAAACTAGATGATCTTTAAGGTCCCTTCAAACTCAGGTCCTTCTACAATTTTGTTAATTATTTAATATATCTGACTCATACAGTTTCTATTACATGAGTAAATTACTGTTTCTGAGAAGATAGAAATGTATATCAATAGAATTATGGCTTCCAGAATGTCATATAACAGCAGACAAAACGAATATAGCAGCTTTATTCAAATAAGAAAAACATTCAGAGGAAAGTTTGCAAGAGATACTAGTAGAGATCCCTAGAGGGGCTCTTGAGCAGACTGCTCCTCCACAACTTAGACACACAGAAGAATGCCTCTTATGGGTGAGTTAGGATGTAGTAAGCTTGATTTTAATGAAGGCAGATGGATGTTACAGACCTGGGTGTCTTAACTGAGAGCAAAATGAAGGAAAATGGGAAAATCCTATTTTCCAAGAAAGATCCCTGAATATAAAAGAGCAGATAATAAGGTTGTAGAAAACACGTCCACTTTACTGAACTACATATGAGAGTGATCAGAGTTTAATACCTTTGAAAAATGTGAAGATAACTGAAATCAGACTAGAGGTAAAAAAAATTCAGTTACAGAATGCAATTGTGCAATTTCACAGCAGTCTTTCTGCTGAAGGAGCCCATCCAAATGTCTAAATCTTAGCTCTCGGCTGAGCTGTATGTCTTCTTCACTGACACATGGTCATTCCAGCCCCAGAAATGGCACAATTCAGGAAGAAGACACAGCACCACTTTCAGACATTAGACACTCATCGCTTTTCCCACCAGGAGAGTATACAGAGGCCAGAAATCTATCTGAGTCTGGGCAGACAGATTGGTTAACAAGTGACATATCACACTATTACATTTTTTTTTATTTTTAATTTCTAGCAGATGACACAACCCTCAGAAGCAATTCAGGCCCTTCTCAGCAACGGCAAATGACCTTAGTATGAATCAGGTTCAAATGTGGCATGCTTTCAGATGCATACCTTTTCATGTAAATCCTACTCCTTTCTCACGCTTTCAGTGGGAAGCCTGGTCATTTGTACACAGCTGTTGTGGTGAAATCGTCTCTAGATTTAGGCTTCAGGCTTTGCCCCTCCCTTCCCATTTCTATAGCCTAAGAAAGTACCCTCAGGCACAGGAGCTTTATGCCACCCCCACATGTCTGGACAGGAAGAAGAGAGATCAGATAAATAAATTAATTATGTCAACAAATAAGAGACATTCTCTACTAATAGAAACTCCAAGTCCAAACAGGAGCTAGACCTGCCCTGCCAGTTACCCACCCAGGTACTAAGAGGGTCTGTAGCATCTGAGGAAGAGTAGAAGGACTGTAGAGAGAGAAAATGCAGCAACAGGGGAGTGTTTTCAATTACTCCCATGCAATCACATCAGGTCATGATGCAGAGATTGTTTTTTTTGCTGCCATGAATGGCTTCTTCAGGGAGCATCTAGACAAGAAGAAAAGAAGAAACTTCTATGTATAACCCAACTTAATAATCTATTGTCATAATTTGTTCTGAAATAAAAAGGTAAGTTGTACTTGTCCATCTTTCCATTTTCCTCTGCTACAGAAGAAAAATAAACCTCAAAATCTTATGGAGGCTTCAAGAGGATAAAAGGGATGGCTGAATATTTTAAAGCAGATTGCAGACTATTTAGGGATACTGCAGTATAGTCACAGTATTGAAAAACAGCCCAAAAGTCAGTATGATGGGGCAGGAGAAAAAGTCATATTTGAGGAAAAATTGAAAAGAACAGAAATGTCAGTAAATAATTCTAAAAACATATTAGATGAAATTGGAAAAGAATGAGAAAAGCCTGCAAAATTCATAATACCTAAGAATGAGCTAAAAGATCAAATAAAATAAATGACAATAAGGGCCAATGTGTGCTTGCTATATGGAAAACTCTTTCATTTCTGTGAAGGAATCAACAAGTTCATGGAATCACCCCCACAAACTGATACAACCAGCTTGGACTTTCCAGGAGAAATTTAAAAAGATACCCCACTAACTATTCTTAAAGGAACCAACCCATAATGGAATAAAGAAGACAGCGCACAAGTAATAGTTTTAATTAAAACAGGCAAAAGAGAAGGAGAGATGTCATTAGTGTCTAGCCCTGCATTAGGGAGTGTTCTGTGAGCATGAAAATCTGAAAAAGGAAATGAAAAAAAGGCTGGGGGCATTGAGTTGTTGAAGAACTTCACAAAATAATGAAAAAGCAGCTGAATATCAGTAATCATAGAATCATGGAATGGTCCATGTTGGAACCGACCTTAAAAATCATCTAGTTCCTATCCCCCTGCCATAGGCAGGAATGCCATTCACTAGATCTGGTTGCTCAAAGCCCCATCCAGCCTGGCCTTGAACACTCACAGAGAATTGAGCTGCCTGCATAGAAATGAACTGTCCTTCAGGAAAGGGACTTGAACTTTATAATGACCAGAGTGAGCTAAATGCGCATCATCAGTAAGAAAAGCAAGCTGAACATTTAATTCAGCTGGTTGATATAGGTGGAAAATGCAGACATGGTTTTGGATATTGAAAGAGAATGGCAGACTTTAGCGTAAAACAGAAACTCTCATTCATCAGAGTCTGAAAAGAATAATTTCTCTCTAGACATCTTGAGATTCTAGGAATGTGCATTAGGGAGTGGGTCAGGCTTTGCTCTGGGGACGTAGTGCCCTGTCCCCCATACCCCCTGGACCCAGAGTCTGTCAATCGTGCACACTGGAGGCAGTCCCAGTTTTGCCTAACCCAGGCCCTGAGTAGACAAGAGACCATAAATCTCACCTGGGAAGAAGGCCCAGGATGCACCAATGCTGTAAGAAGCCTGACCATGAGGCAAGCATGTTGCTCCTTAACCCTAATTTAATCTTGGAGTTGGCTGCATTACATTGCTGGAACCCAGGACTTGGCTTTATGTCTGTCTTTCTATATCTTTTCTGTCTTTCTGTTTTTCTCCCTTTCTTCTTATTTAAATTTCTTTTCACAGAATTTAATATCAAATGGCATTAAAAGTTTTTATGTTGAATGGGCTAAGTCTATGCTGTGATAAATGTTTTACGTTGTACTAAATAATTTGCCAAAAATCCTTGATTTTCCATATTTGCCCATAGACTTTTGTGTGCTTTTCACCTCTTGAGAATATCTGGTGAGTATTTCTCCTTTGGCGTTTACCCAGAGCAAAAGAACCTAGGGTTAACCCCTATCAAAGTAGGTCAAGACAGAAATTAGGCCTCTCTTTTGCTCTCTCTGAGTCCAGCTTACTCAAACTCTTCACATGCAATTTTTTTAGAGGGACAGACCGAGGGAAGAAAAATAAGACATAAATTTTAGGTGATCATGTTTCTGATTGGAAAAGCTAATTGCTGATTGTCAGTTAGCTATGTCACTTTTACCTCAGTAAAATACCACACTTTCTCTGATAGAATAGCATGGTGAATCTGGTTATTAGAAAACACTGATCCTGTGTGGACAGAGAGAATTCACTCTACATAACAAGGCAAGAATACATTTATGCTGCAGCAAACCAGACAGATTGATTATTCTTCTGATGGTGGGGTGGTTTTTTTGGTTTTATTTTTGTTTTTTGGGGGTGTTTTGTTGTTGTTTATTTGGGGGGGGGCGGTTTGTTGTTTGCTTTTGGTTAGTTGGTTGGTTGGGTTTTGTTTTTAAATATATATGTTTTTGAGATTCCTTCCTGTTAAATGACAGAACACTATTATCCTCATTTTTGAGCAGCTACAGCCTGTGATGATTGTTTCTGAGCTTTCTTCAAAACCCAGTCATACTTCCTTCAAGCTCAAGTCCTCCTAGGTTTTCCAAGGAATCCCTGTGGAGACAGATCCATGAGCATATGAGTCTGTGAATGGCCAGGCTTGCCTTGCTGCATTCATGCAACAGCAGCAGAGATCATGCTGTTTACACTCTTATTCCAAGCCTACACTTTCTAAAAAGAAAAGTGAGGGGGGAAGCAAGGCAAACTAAAATAAAGAGGAGGCTAAAACCAAAACTAGTTGTCACAGCATTTTCACATAAACAAAATTGTTTGACAAGTTTCTTTTTTAATAAGAAAAAGGAGGGAACATGGACTGAATAGGAAAAGTGGTTGTAACTTCAAAGATAGGAACACACCAGTGGGTAATAAATATTTATAATGTAAGACATGCATCAGCCTGCACATAGGCTTTCTACAAAACGATATATGGATGAGTAAAGTGTGATAAAGAAATGCAGAGTAAAGTAGCACAGACCCTAAATATAGACATTTAGATTTTTCCAAATGCATTTTCAAGTATATTTTTGAAAAGACTAAGAGGGAGGGGAAAGATGGTGTTTTTGTTTTGTTTCTTTTTCCAAAATAAACACAAGTCTTTCATGTCTTCATTTTTTTCTTTGTTTCTTCCATTTTTTTAAATTTCCCTCAACTTCCAGCCTTTGTTCCTTTGTATTATAACACATTATTCTCAATATGAAAAAAGTTGTACTTCTAAAGCTAAACTGGTTGATATATTTTATAAAAGAAAATGAAAGACAGACCTTTGACTGCAATGAGATGTGGAAGTTTGCTTGGTGCCATGTGCTACGTCCATAATTTTCAGTTAACCCCTTTCTCTGCCAACTCCTGCCTGTACACCCTTAGCAGCACATTCTCTGACAAAGCAGCTGCCAAAGTGAAAGGTACTCTTCTCATTTTCTTAGACTCTTCTCTAGAATCAAATTAAGACTTTCCTATTACATTTAGCAGAATGGTGGCCAGATCTCTGTGCTAAAAGTTCTGTGCGTCAAACTTGGCACCCAAAGAATGACCTTGAATAGATCCTTATTTGTTTCTGATAGAAAAAGGAAGTTTTGCCGCTATTAATAATTGCAATTCCTGTCATTGAAACATGAAGTCTGCTTTTTTTTTTCTGAAGTGTATGTTTGCCTTGCATAATATGATCCTTTAGACTTGTAACATGTTTATGCAATGCAAAAGGTCTGGCAGTGCTACCAGGGGCATGATTTAAAGGAGACAGGGTGGCGCAAGCAAACAGAGGCTTTAAAATGTAAAATGGCCTTCAGTGGTTGCAGAATATGAAGTCATTGTGTCAATAACTCGAATCATAACTCCCTGTACATTCTGAGCTAAGTATTAGGAAAGTATTAGGAAAGACAGATTTTTAACTTATAAAATGAGCTCTTCTGCAACAGAAACAACTGTCAGACAAATATAGAACCCTGAAATGTCATTTTTATGGTCTTTTTTTTTTTCAAAGTAATACTACAATTTAAAGTACAGCAGAACAAAATTACAGTTTTAAAGCAAAAAAGAACAGATTTGATTTTAAAGACTAGGTATAGGAGAAGTGAGTCAGACCTGATCTTAGCGACACTAGAAGAGATTTGGAGTTACTGCATTCCAATTACTTCTGATGTAGTCCAGTATGACTGAAATCAGGATCCAACAAACTCTGGAATAAACAAGGGCAGAAATATCCTTCACTATGAAACACTTGAACACAGTAGAAGAAAAAAAAGATATAAAAAAGGTACATAAAGCAAAAAGTTACATAAAGCAAAAAGGTACACAAGCACAACACAGGGCTCCTTGAAAAGCTGATGGCTGACCCAAGATCAGGTACTTTCAGCCAATGTGAAGAGAGGCACAGCAACTCGGTTCTCTCTGTTCAATAAATTCCCTAATTTGGAATTACTGCAAGAGTGTTCAGGGTGTTCTCAAAGAAAACTCTGGGGTGGAAGTAGCATGTAAAACTGCTTATAATGCTGATCCTGGCAATGCTTGTATGTACTTTATCAGGGGAGAGAATGAATAGGCAGAAAGTCAGAGAAGTATTCTAAGACACATCAAGCAGAACAAGACAGATTCTTTGAAGCTCTGATCTGGAAGTAAAGCTGCATATAAACTTATTTGTTTAGATGGAAAACTATGTTACCCTATTCCTAGTCTTGCAAACAAGGTGACTTCCATCGAAGGAAGTCTTTAATACACTAAAGTATTTGTTGAAAAGTAAAGGATTTCTTGCTTTAGTGATTCATGCAAAGGGGGAAGTACACAAAATCAAAGTATGGGTTGCCACTGAAAGATATAAAACATACTCTTAGGTAGAAACATACTCTTTTTAACAGACCAAGTTGAAATATACTATATAAACAATAAAAATGATGATTCAGTAGCATAATTATATAGAATAACAAGTTCACCTAATCATAATCCTTTAAGATTAGGAGTATTTGGCAAAACTTTTGGAATGCTTTCATATGGTTTGGCATATAAAGGACAAATGGTAGAGATTGCAGCCACAAACAAAGCCTTTTGCTTTCATCCATGTGTGTTGCTCATCCATTCCAAAAATGAAAAGCAAGGAAGTAGAGCCTGCTTTAATTTGACTGCATTTCTTTAGCTTCCAGCATCACACGCCCTTTTATAATTGGGCAAAAGATTTTTCTGTAGTGGGCAGGAATTGCATCTTTCTATTGCACTTTTAATAACTGCTACATTTCACAAGAGGGTAAGATTTTTGGACTTCCAATAATCATACACTGCTTGTACCTGGTATCTCTAAATATATTTTAATCAGTCCCCAAAAACACAAATCATCCTTTGACATCAAATTTTGTACAAACCATTTCTGGCAGCAATGTTAGCATTTTCCTTAGTCGGACTGCAAGAAATAGCCAGCCTAATAGGCTCTAGAATTATGTATGCCTGGTATTTGCAGTTCTACATTCACTATATTCTGCTCATCTCAGCCATGTGACTTGTTACTCACTTTTTGACCTAAATCATTATGCAATCTTACTTCATGCTATTTAAAAACTACCTCATTTCACCTTGAATACCACAAAGTAATGACAGATGAAGTAATTTCCAACATGGTTTGTACTTAGTTTTTTCAGGTAACAGGCCATATCAATGTAAGGGTGTTATTATCTGACAAATCACTGTGTGCTTGGAATAAGACTTAAGTCTGCACTTCTAATTTGGACTTCTGAAACAATCACAATTTTCAAGGGATTAGTAGTGACTGAACAACATAATAAATACAAAAATATTATTTCAGTATTGTTTCAGTCTAACATAGGGATTTATGATTTTTTTTAAACCAGAATTGCAAAGATATTATTTCATATTCTCTAACAGAGAGATTTTAGAGACACTGGTGAAAAAAATTATGTTTAAGAGTATGGTACCATAATTACACAATAGAATTTAATCATTTAGGTTGTAAAAACAGTTATGGTGAAGAGACACAATTAAGAGGTGTCTCAATCCCATAGATAGCAGGATGAATCCTGCTGTCCTTGCCAAGTCTTTTACCTAATAATTCCTATTGAGCTAGGTACACCTTTCCTGCTTCAATGGGACAGGATTGTTCCTAAGACATTTTGCCATGTTTAGCAGCTATGGATTTCCTAAATATGGTGCTCAGGGCAAAGACAAAGTCAGTCATGGGTACAGAGGCAGATCAAGCTCCTTGGCATCCTGCTGCAGAAAGCCAGTCAATGCTAGTGGTGGCAATTAAGGGGGCATGCTCCCTTCCTCTGGCACAAATCAGATGATAGCATGGATAGATGACTGGTGTTTTAATCCCCAAGTGGCTTGTGGAGACAGAAGTCAATACCAATGGGCTAAACAGAAATTGGGCTCTTCTGAACACTCAAGAGAGTTTCCTTGGCACTGGACAGAAAGTCTGGGAAGAGGAGAGAAACCACACATGAAGTTGAACCCTCAGGAAATTTGCCATCAGTGTGTTAGAGTACAACAAGATTGAAGCTCTTGGAGAATGGTTATTTGAGGACCTTGTGATTTGAATCACGACTGAAAAGTCCAGTGTGGTAGCAGTGACCTACTAGGAGTAGGCCTCTGTGGAGTTAGGTAGAGAAATGCTCTGTGGTTACATAAGCCTCTATGGGGTAATATTAAGGCACTGCTGGCATTTGCAAAACCAGTACCTACTCCTGGAGCCACACAAACTTTGATTTCTAGATTTCAGTGGCTGTCCAGAGAGCCCATATAGCTGTCAGTGTGAAGTTTCTAGCCAGACAGAGTTGCAAAGGGCAAGATCTCAACAGGGCTCCACAAAACAGAGTCCTCCTAGCTGTTTCAATTTGGCATGGATATGATCAAATCTTCAAAGCTTAAAAAATTAAATTAGAATAATCTTTATCCTGGTTAACCAGTGGCTAGAAAGTAATTTAGGACATGTAAAGCACAGGAACTAGGAGTTCCATAGCCCTTTCCTAAAATGACTGAAATTTTCTCCAAGGCAAGGCCTCTAGCAACAACACAAAATGTGGCCATTTTGCCACAAGTCTCACTTGCTTCAACTGATTCAGTACTTATTGAATCCAGAATATGGCAGCAAAAGGTCTGGAAGACCTCCATCCAAATTATTTATGACAAGACTACACACAATCAGGTGAAAACTTCTCTCATATTTATTTTTTAAAAAAATGCCAAAGAGAAGCTCCAGTATTTTCCGGCCATACTACCCTTCATTACTATTTTGTAACTCCACACAAGCAAAGTTTCACCGCATTTGGTAAATGCCTGTGAGGGCAGGATAACTCAGCCACTTATGTATGTAGCATGGTTTCCCCTGTTTCTGCATTACAGCAACACCCAGTTTGTAACTCTGAGCAAGTCACAGGCTCTTTCAGAGGGTGTTTAATGTGAGGTTCTCACTGCTCTCTAAGAAAGATTCCATGGCACTTTTCACAAAAGTAGGGCTATTAACCTCTTTGACCTGACCATATTCCACTATGCATTAAGAACCATGGGAAGAAGAACTAGTTTAGTACTGGCTGAGAAGGAAGAGTGCCACCCACTGAACCAAAAAGAACACATTTAGTAGCAGCATGAGTATATACGTACATAGACATATGTGTGTTTTTTAGTATATATACACATAGAGTATGTTGAACAGACACCAAGGATTAATCTAATGGGAGAGCTGTAATTTACCGTGTCTTATATTAATCTGTTACATTGTTCAATGGCAAAACTGACAAGTTGTTACATGATCATGTTTAGTCACATTAGGTGTGTTGTAAAGCAAAGAGAATTTTCTCTGATGCAGTTTCAGCATTCAGGGAGAAATCCCTAATCTATGACTGTAGCCTTAAACTGGTTGATTTACACCAGCAGAAAAATGCAGCAGAGGAATGAGGTCCACATTATTTCTCTCATCCCACTGTTTCCTCTCTACATTATGGCTGCTAAGAACAACTTTCCTGCTTGATATTTTTTTCCTTCTGCCAGCTGCCACCTTAAATTAGCCTTTCTTATGTCATTTGGTAGTAAGGATCTTCGGGTTCATGTCAGGAGATGCATTTAACACGTTTCTGATACTCCACTATAAGCAGCTGTGACATGTGGGCAGCTCTGAACATCCACAACCATCACCATCAATTACCCCCTTTATTAATCTGACCTTACAGTGGATACCCAGGGAGAATTTCACTGTCAGTCTAACATTTCACAACTTCCTATGTTTCATGAACATATATATGCTGTGTTTCATATTTAACTTGTTTGCTGCCCTCCCAAACACCAGCTTCTTAATATTAGCTGCTTTGGAACTAAGACATAAATCATTTTTTTTTATGGCTGCTGCACCATTTTTCTGCTAACAGCTGCCATATTGCATTAGGCTACATTATGAAGAACGACAGAGAGGTGGAGCACATGTGCAGCCTAGCAAATTTATTATGCTGTTCAGTTGATAGGCCTATTCATCTTTCAACGCTAAGACTACAGTAAGTCTTACTAACCCAAACTAACAGCACTCCAGGAAAATGTTAAGAACGTAGATTATATAAAAAACAGTAAACTCTGATACTGTGTATTCAGTTTGGATAATCTACTTCTTGATAATGGAGCTGATACATTTTAGGCATCTGTTACCCTTAGGGTGCTTTTATGGAAAGGAATTTATAATTCCATTTTCAAGCACAGCACAAAACTGTATTGAACAATGAAACTGTTTGGCTTGTGGTTATGTTTATACAGCTCAAACACACTCAGGACTTGTCTACACTGCAGGCTGTGGGGTGACAGAGATATCCCATCTCAGCTGAAATAGCTTATGTCTTCCTACTGTAAAACGAACATTCCCTGGACCCACATTTTGGAAGAACGTAAGTACTCACCTAGAACAATGCAGGAAGACCCTAGGGTGTCAGAATTGCTGCTCTCTCTTGCCTGAGAAGTCAAGACTCACTCCTGTGTTTTGAAGAGGTCAGTCCCAATCTGAAGCATCCCATGTCATTTTTATCATTTCAGTGCAGCTGGGCTTCTTTGACACTAGTATGTATTTTTAAAATGGACTGTAAAACCTGGCAAATGTGAAAACCTGTTTGAAAGTGGACCTCAAACCCATCAGGAGTTCTTACAGCTATTTTTATTGAATCCTGAAAATGAAATTTCCAAGTGGAATTCTTCCAACGGAAGAATCAGTCATTTCTAGAAGTAAGTAATGAAAATATGTAAATTTGGAGTTATAGTATAGATTATTTAGGTTATAATAGCACAGACTACACAGAATTTCATAGGTGGAACAAAGTTTTAAGAAGCTCTTAAAAGAAATATTGATTTCCTTTCCCATGCAAAGCTCCCTGCAGCTTCTGCAGTTATTGGGAGTTCCTTAAATCATGGCATTGAGACTCTGTATTAAGGAATACACAAATTCAAATCTTTACAATTCTAACTTTTCCCTAATAATCTTTATGGCAGCATTCATAGTGTGGGGAATACAGTAAACCACGTGGTAATGCTAATTATGTGCAAATGGCAATTGTAAAGGTTTTAATAGTGACCTCTGCAACCTTATTGATCATTTCTATACGTATAATCACATAGTGCTGGCTGAAACACCAAAATCCTTGCCTGACTTGTACCAAAGTCTATGTAAAACCAGGAATGGACTCCTGAGGAAGAAAATCTTGTTTGGGTGCTTCTCAAAAAATGTTAAATATTTCCCCCTTTCCCTCAATAAACTGAAATGTTAAAAGTTGAACAATGATTCTGCATTATTTTATAGAAGTATGAAGAAGTCTGATTGAATAAAAAATTCATACAAAGCAATCCATGCTGATTTGAATCTAAAGCACTTGCAAAACAATACTTGGAAAAAGATTTTTGCAGATGTGAGGTGAGGGTCCGTAGTGATGTAGGGTCCCCAGGCAGATGTAGAGGAGATTTGAGTAACCCTAGGGTGTCAGAATTGCTACTCTCTCTTGCCTGAGAAGTCAAGACTCATTCCGTATTGGTAAAATGCAGATCTTGTATTTTCTACCAGGATATCAGCACTATTGCATGAGACCCTCATTTATTTTGTGTTCTGAGACCTATATACAATAGTGATTTTTGCTAGTTCAAATGGATCTGGTTTTTGTTTGGCAGTAGGTTTTCTATTGTGGGGTTTTTTTTGTGTTGTTCTTTTTCATTTGGGTTTTTTGGTTTTTTTTTTCCTGGTCATTTGATAGGTTGGTTTGTAGTTTTTTTAAATAGTCTGTAGACTTGGGAAGCTGGTGAGATCTGCTTGAAAATCCACAATGCACCAAATCACAGATTTTGTGCTTGTCATCTCTTTTACCCAGCTGAACAGATAGTCAAAGTTTTCTTAAAAGTCATGAATTTTTTTTTTTCATGAGCCGCCAATCATTTGTACACAGAGATCAATAAGCAAGGCTTAACACCATGTTACATTTAGGTAATATCTCAAAGGGTCTTTTTTCTGGCATATGGGAGTTAATAGTCTGGAAAATTTAGATTTTTTTGCTACAACTCAAAAGTGCACTGGACAGCACTATATCTGGTCAGCTTTGCTGGCTGCAGTAAACATTAAATGAAACCACATTTTTTGTTCTCTTTCTCTTTAAAATGTGAGCTTCACTGTGTACCAGCACACGTGCTCAGCAAATATGCAATTACAGCTTGCCACTATATAGAGGTGTTATCACTCACTCTCTCAGTGCAATCTTACAAGACCTAGCCACATTTTGTTTTGAAGAGGTTAATCTCTGAACCTTATGAAGTGTTTTGAGTGTTAATAGTCTCTGTTCAGTTCTGTATTGCTTTGAGATAGTCCAGCTTATGCATCTGTTTATTTGAACTCAGATTAGCTAATGCAGTTGTTTATTTTACTTAACTCGAGCACTAAAACTCTTATTCTATATAGTTTTAATCATCAATTCCTAAGAAATACATTTTTTCAGCATAAGAACTTGGGAAAAGTTCTTTACTTTGAGTGAGATGATTTCATCCACATTTGTAGAGTCTTATTGTTTTAAAAGTGGAAGAGAAATTACAAAATCTTGAGATCATTACAAAATGTGCAAAATTATTTATTTATTTGATTTTTTTAACATAGTGAAATGCATGAATTTATTTAAATTTTGTTTGGATAAAACTTTCCCTTGAAACTATAGTCTTTATATTTTAATTTGGTTTAGTACCCAGATGCTTTGCATAAAGCCAAACCCAAAAAGTACATTCTCCAGCTATACCTAAGAATATTGCTAGTTAACCTCTTTTTAACCTTTCCTTATGTAAGGAAACCCTTTAACCTTTCCTAAGTAAGGAAGTAGCATTGGTCTCAAAAAGTTGCTCTAATTTCCTTACAAGGAACAATCCGTATTACAGCAGAATGAAACCCTTCGGTCAAAAGAAACATTACAAAATGTCAAGAGGAATCATATTGTTTTCAAACAGAAACTTTACAGTTCTTATTTTGCATTAAGAGTTTCTTTTGAAATTTACCTATTTTTATCTTTAATCAATGTTAAAAAGCCTACTTGAAATGTCTTCTGACCTGAAATGACACTTCTTTCAAATTTGTGTGTTGCTGTTTGGCAGTAAAACTGACAAATTTTAATTCTGGGTAGACCAATTTTTTTTTTTTTTTTTAATTGTTGATTATTTTTTGTTTGGCTAACTAAAAATGCAAATAAATAAATCCTTTTTACAACTCTAGTTTTCAGATATAACTTGATCTGCAAAACTGTCCTTTTATTTTTACACATGTAAACAACAAGTAATCGTATTTGTTTTCACAGCGTTACTTCATACTTATGCAAGAGAAAAAGGAGCAAGATTTCCTGTCAAAATACTAAAAAAAAAAAAAAAGGTTAAAAAAGGGGAAGGACAGGAAAAACAAACCAGTGCAATAGAGCTGCATCTCTCCTGTGTGTTGCTCGACACCAGCTGAAACAAAACTGACTTGAGACTCTGCAGAAGCATAGCTTGGAAGCGAGAAAAATAAATTGAATCCTGCAGCAGTAGAGCAACTCCCCCAGACACCGCTCTGGGAGAAATCAGGGGAGTTTCAAGGGGCTGTGGGTGGAAAAGAGGATTAAGAAGAGCCAGCGGGACTTGGCTGACCTTTGCTAACTTCCTGACCCCCACTTTTTCCCCCTGGGAGCTGGGCTCTGGTCGTGGGAACAACACCTGCCTTCCCCAGCCCCATCTCCGCAGGGGCTGCTTCTGCCCCACGGGCGCCTGGGGCTAGGAGTGACCACAGCAAGGGGAAAGCCTCCTGTGCTTCATCAACCCTGTTTTGGAGCCACAGGGAGGGGGTAGCAGTGGCATGGGAAACTTCTGAGGGATGGTGAGCAATGTGACTCATTGCTGAAGATTTTTCTATGCCCCACTGAGGAAAGTGCCAAGCCCCACCTCCTTGGGTAAGATCTCAGCTGATAGGGTCCTGTGGATTCCATGACATGGAATGACAGCTCACAAACAGAAGTCACTATCAACTATGGCCTGTGACCCAAGGTGTTTTGGGGTGGACAGCAGAAGTTAACCACATGTCTAATTCAGTCATGTATACCTATACCATCAGTATTTCCATTAAACTTAATGTTTAAAGCATCAGCTACAGAAATAGGCAAGATCTGAACAACATACATGAATGAATATTGAATACACTTTCTGTATCACACTGTAGTGCAGGGAATTACAGTAAGTTCTATACTTATTTCAATACATGTGTTCCATGGACTAAAAATGTATCCACATTTGGGGCAACACCTGCACTTCTATCCATGTTTATGCAGACAAATTTTCATCTATAGTGTTACTTGTGTACTCTTGAGCATGCATGTGAGTCTGCACACATTTATCTAACGTGCACATTGGCTATCCTTAAATTCCTGTTCAGAGGAAGATCATTTACCCTACAGGAGTGAAAAATCACATACCACTTAACATGTCAACACGGTGGTCATAAATGGCCCAGTATCACTACAAAACACAGGCTAGTGACATCACCACTAGCAAATATTTTACCCCTTCAAGGTTGATTGCAGGTCCAGGGCAAAAGATGAGGGGATTTCTGATGAAGCACACTTTTCCTCTTTTTCAGTTGTCATTACTCTTTTTTCATCCTTCCATTTACTCCTTTCTCCAGCTCACCTTTTCCTTCCTCTGAATAATACAAACATTATATATTCTTCTAAGTCTATCATGCCAAATCAAATTAAAGAAATCCATCTTGTGACATTACCAAAGTCCTTTTTTATATTTCTCTTATGTAATATTGCTCTCATTTCCATGACTTACACAGAAAGAAAGATTGTATTTATTTGTTTGTTTGTTTATTTGTTTGTTTTCAACAGGAAACTACTAGATTATTTGACATCTTAGACAGGAAAGACTTGTATATGTCCAGATACAGGAGAATTAAAAATAGCATAAAAGTGTTATGTTATACATACCCACACATATTTTGTATATGGCAATATGAGGAGTAGATTCATAAACTCCTCAGCTCTTAGGAACTGTGGATGCTAAGGGTGGAGCAGATAAGGGGAGGAAGCTTGCTCCCACCTCACTTGTGCTAGTGACAATCTGAATAAATTAGAAAGGAGATAACAGGCTCCAATGGGGACATGAAGAAACTCCCCTAACCTTACACAGACCTTTATAATTCACTATTTTATTATTATGTGCTATAGCTATAACTCCTTTAAAATGTAGAATGCTATAAAGCAAATAAGATACAGTCTGAAACACAGGGTTGTTCAATATTGAATTCCACATGAAGGCACTAGAACTTGAAATGTAAAATTATTAACGCAAGGAAAAACTGGACAAGTTGATGTCTGTAGATAAATACAGGTTTTGAGATAAACAGTGAAGCAACTCATTGTCTGAAAAATCAGTAATGGAAGGGAAAGGTCTGTCTCTCAGAATATCAGATCTTGGTGGTTGCTGCAATCCCTATTAGGTAAATAAAATGTGGATCTGTCTGGAACTAGACAAGAAGCAGGAGGAGGAGACCTCCATTCTGATTTTGATCTTCTATCTTGAGATGTGCCCATTTCAAGATTCTTTTACTGATACATTTCTCTTCACACCTGCTGCCCCCTCCTCACCCTTGGAAGGGCAGAAGGTGGCAGAGATAAGCACTTGTTCATGGTCCTGCCTGGTTGCTGAGCGCCTGCTGCATAGGGCATAGTTCACATCGGCTGTGGTCATAGGTCTGACTTGGGAAAGGTGCTTCCATTGTAGAACAGGAGATCTTGACAAAAGTGAGTTGGGGAGTTCCCAAAGTGAGCTGCTCTAGGTGGTAGCTAGGCTAACGCCATAAAAAAGAAAGCTCTTTTTATGAGCCTTTAGTGAGGAATAAAACCAAGTAAGTTGCCGAGATTGTTTGCAAGAAGCCAGCTTCAATAAGGTCTTGTATTTCAATTTCAATAACAACATGGAAGCCTGCTGTTTTATTGCAATGTGTTTTTAGAAACTTTGGGATGCTTCAGGTGGCTACAAGTAATGCTGGAGCTTTAAGCAACAAATGCTTGGATGAGCTCAAACATTCCGGGTTTTCCTGTGCTTAATATGTTGCATTGCTATCTTGATATGTAATGTCACAGATGGTAATATTAGTCATGAAAGAACAAAGAAGCCAAGTCCACAGACAAATTAAGGTGGTGGAGAGACAGAGAGAAAGGAAGGAAAGAGAGGGCCTACAGCAAACAAATTTTGATTTAAAGATTCTTTATACACACCTTCTCAAGATCTATGTGTTGGCAAGAGTAGCCATAGAAGGCTGTAAATCCCCAACCTGGCTTGTATCCACTGCAAAAAGTAGAGTAAGTAGTGTGGTGAAAAGGAATACTCTTGGAAATGAATAGATGAACTTAATTTAACAATGGGCAGCCAACCCACAAATTCCCATGCAAACCAGGGGTGGCTTTTTTTTTCTTTTCTCCTTAACTACACAGCCCTTCTCCAACAAGAAGATTTAGAATGATTGCCTGTTATCTTCTTAGCACCTTTCAAATGTCTTTTTTAACCATTTGTATACAGTCCACATTACCTACCATGAAGAGATTAAGGGAAACACCCAGATAAATCAAATGGAAGTATGAAAAGCAATAATAATACAGTGACTGAACGCACAAGTTAGCAGACAAATTATAAAGCCCATGAAATTACATTTACTATGTGAAGTTATGGAGGAACCTGTTCTAGTTCAGTATAAAACATGCTCACTAGGGCTTTTGCTTCCTAAGAGAAAGTGGAGCCCATGTTAAATGAGGTAGAAGACTTCTATGAAAGAAACACACCTCTTGAGCAGTTTCTAAAGTAAAATTTGCAAGACTATTGAAATAAATTCAAGTGTAGAACAGTACCAGTGATATTGCCTGTCTTATCTCTGAGTCATCTAAATGTTCAGGAAGACATTGAGAAAGGTAAGAATTGGTCCAAAGAGCTTTGAACTGATACAACTGTGAAATTTTGTGGAAGAGGAGGCAGTTATTTCACCTGCAGTAAATGCAAACAGTTTGTCCATAATTTCAGCTTAAAAACCAGATTTTGCATTTTGCTTTTGCACTTGTTTGAGTTCACAGAGTTTGGAGTATATATCATGACAGTTTACAAGAGTTTGATAGTTGAACTCTTAAGAAGGAAGCACAGAAAAGGGTGGCTTACATGTGTAAGTAAGTCAGTACAAGGGAACAAATCTATTTTTAGGCTGAGATATAGGGAAAATTTCCAACACTGATTTAATTGTGCTGTGGAATAGAGTCCTCAAATGACAGGGTAGGTGCCTATTAGCCTAAGATGGAAAGTTCTGTATATTGGGAGTACACTTCCAAGGCAAGGAAATGCATCACTTAATAGGTCATTTCCATTTCTATGATACTATAACTTGAGCTTGTTCCAAAGTGTAAAGTAAAAGGGAAAATACAGTGAACTTCTGCATCCTTTTCATAAAGTACTTGACCTATCTTGGCATATACAGGCATATATATTGAAACTATTTTGTTTTAAATATACTACCATTTGAAAGGAAGTTTGATCATGGTCCAGAGACTGGAAAAATATAGTGAATGCAGAAATAATGACAAGTGTTAACTTCTCCCTTTAATGCTATTTATTTTATAATCCAGATTTGACAGTCTTGCTGCTCTGCTTGGATTTCCTTGAAAAAGAAACAGCCAAGTAAGTTGCATTGCAAATAAAGATTTTTTAATCTTCCTTGCATTTATCATCATTTCATCCTCTGTATCCAATGCTTTTACATAGCTGTAAAGTCAGATTTTCATTTAATACTTTGTTTTATGGTATATACAAGTGGTAAGACAGAAACCTACAGTTACTCCTCAGCTACTGCACTAACGAAAATACACAGACATTTGGCCTGTTCAAAGCTTTCTGTTTAATTAAAAGTCAAATGTGTGGCCAAACTTATTCAGACTCAATACTTTCATTAACATTTAGCAGAAACATATTTTACAGAAATAAACTCAAATGGTGTACATGGTTATAGTGATTGTTTCTGAGTGATTTTTGGGCAACATAAATGTGGTCTCAGCCTTTCTGAAAAATAAGCATTCAGGACAATTAATCTTTGGTCAGCTGCAAATGTATTGTAATCAGGTAACACAACATAAAAGTCCATTCCATGGGGTGTTTTTTCATCCTGCTAGATGCATAGGCACAAAATTGGACTGCTCAAGACATTAACACCAGAGGATCCCCTGACTCCCAATGTTCTCTCTAATTGATGTAATCTGCACAGTTGGGCTAACTGATATATTTTCCCAGACCACCAATCTCGTTAAATATAATATACCATCAAGAGGAAAAAGCATGAAGGACTTCTTTTGATCCAGGAAAAACTTCAATTCTTGGACATCAATGTTCATTTCTATTCAGGATTATACTTCTTTCCAGTGAAAAGTTAGGTTTTAGAATCTTATTTTTCAGAAGAACAAAATACTTAAATGTGCATGGATAAATATCCTTAATCTCCTTCACATTAGGATGTACAGTTTGTAACAACTGGATTCAGACACACATCTAAAGATCTGGAAAAGAGGTGGAAAAGAGGTTTTATGTACAACTATCCAAACAATGCAGATTTATGAACATTTCTCAGGAAAAAAAAAAAGAAAAAAGAAAAAAAAATAGGATAAGAAATGAATTGTAAAAAAAAAGGAGATGGCTTTGACTACCTTGTGGTGTCAGAAGCATTTAATGTGTTGATGGCCAGCTGACTGCTTAGTACAGGTAGGGGATATGGTTCTAGTACCATGGATCCCGAACCCTATAATACTATAAAACAATATAGTTGAATATTTCAGTAAGTTCAAGAAATAGTGCTTCTGTAGTTTAAGAGTGAATACCATTACAGTTCTGAAGATTAGGTGCCAGAATTAACAGTACATGGCAGAGTTCTGTTAGAGAAAGTGGTCTTACGGCACAAGAAATGTAGTTAACTGCTGTAAGGTTTACTCTAGGTAGTAAAGAAGGTTAAATATTGTCTTTTTGACATTTCAGGATTTTATATATGTGAACAATATTCTAAGGATACAATCTTTAATGTTCCAAGTTTTAGATAATTTCCTTTTTTTGAAAGAGATTCAAGCCTTCTGTTAAGACATTTGTGTTTGTTTGTGGAGAATTCATCTCACTGGTTAGACTATATTAATTGAACAATGGCCTTAAAAGTATACATAAAATAAATCAGAACAAAAACCTTAAATGCCACAACATCTACGTTTTTGGCTTTTTTTTTTTTTTTTTTTTTTTTTTTTTAATTGCGATCTACAGAGCAATATTACTTCATTTACTCACTATTTCGAGTCAACCTGGTCCCAGAAGCAATATGGGTCCTTTTCTCTTCTTTGGCACTTCTAAGATTAAAGATCTGTTTTGCTTGTCTGACATGACAGTAATAACCCCAGAGACAGCATGGCATAAACAGCATCACCTCTCAATTTCTTTGCTATTTCAGCATCGCCTTGAAGAACAATGGAAAACATGGGACTATGAACACATAGACCAAGGAACTTTCTGAACTTTATATCATTTATCAGCTCGCCTGTGAGGTCACAAGACACAGACAGGTTGCATGATGTTTCTTGTTGACTATTCTGACAGCCAAAGAGGTCAGTAGCCAGCCCACAGAGCTATGCAAGAAAGGTACCTCTGCATGCAATTCTTCTGTACATGTCTTAGTGTTTTTCTTTTCTCTCAGCAGACAATACACAAAGATGGGACATATTGTCCACCAGAAGCAGAACAGCTTCTCTTGGAGATAAAGTTGGTTGTTATTGGCTGTCTTGGGTAGGACCAATGCCAGACACTTTGAGCACCATGATGGGACACTTGATGTCTGTGGAAGGGGCAGTGCCCAAAGATCTTAATAAATTGTGTCCTGAGCAATCATTGTCTTACAGCTTTCCACTCCTTTTTGATACCTAAAACAGTCTGCCAAAAAGGCTCCTTTTTGCCCATTTTTTTTCCTCATGTCTGGACTTTTGTCCTTCTCCACACCACAGACATATGGAGTGGACACAAACGGAGGGATATAAGCAATTTTAAGTAGATACAGCAGCGTTTTTGGACCAATACTGTGAGCATGAGGTCATAGCAGTCTGCAGTTAACACCTTGAGAAGAACATACAGCAGATACCAGGCATAAAATACATTAATTGCATCTTAGGTGCAGTAGGAAAACCCTGCTGTTCTTCTACATAGAGAACAACGAATTACAGACTTCTAAGATGTGTTGGATGAAGTTCAAGCCTTTGGCTGTTTGATTTTTTTAATCAACATCCTAAGAAGCTAGAGTATTTTACTCTTTTCTCCAGCATGGACAGCTGGGATTTCTCTCACTAAGAGAAGGAATTGCTTTGACAGAATTGGAGTGCTGTCTGTCAAGAGGAATCAGATACAAGGTTTTGTTGTTTCAAATTGATCATTCCTGCTCTAGTCGACAAAGGTGCTAAACAAAACATTGGTGATTACATTATTAGATTCTTCATCATTCTTCATCTCTCACTAAATTGAACAAGAGAGGAAAACTAAGCTAAAAAAATGCTCTAGAAAAATATCCAGGATAGATTTTTGGCAAAGAAACCATATTGCATGCTCCACATTGCTGATTATTAACTAATGGGCCTAGTTTGGATTTGAGCAGGAGAATGGACTAGATGACCCTCTGAGGTCCCTTCCAACCTACATTAGCCCACTGTTCAATGTGATACAAAGCCTCCTGTACTTCACAGAAGTAAGGTGGGCCTGTGTTTCTCCTGGAGATGTCAGTCTGTGAAATGATTCAGCAAGGGACATGAAAGCTTACAAGATGTAGCAGGTCCGAGGACTTTTGCAACACCTTCTGGCTTTTTCTACCCCCAAGCACCCTGGACCCCTGGAGAAAAAGATGTGGAGAGATGTAATTAAAGGTACAGCAGTTGATACAGGCCCTAAAAGATGTCACAGGTCTCACAAGAACACAGACTTAAATAACTGTAGTATCTGCATTGTGTGGCAATTCATCTGTGCATTTGGGTACAACCTGCTGCACTTTTGCCCTGTCACAAGACCTTTTGCAGAAGAGGGGCTGGCTGACCTGCAGCTGTGGCTTCCACAGCTCTTTATGATTTGGTGGGAGATGAAGGCCAAGGAAAACCCACCTGGCTGAGACTGTCAGCTGAGGGAACACTGCTGACAGATCAGAGCCAACCTCCATGCTGAGACTCTCAACAGAAGAGGAAGCAAAAGGCACACATGGTTCATATGTTTTTGGCTTTTCTTGGCCTAACTTGATCCCTGAAGTCTGCAGGAAAGCAGAGCTGAGGAGGCAAACTGCTCCAAAAGTAAATGCCGCCTGGGGACTTGGCTGGGAGTTAGACAGACATGTTGCAGAGCCAAAGTGTAAATCTAAAATTTTTGAAATAAAGTTTGGAATTTTCCTCAGAAAAGCTTGGCTACCAGGAGGTCTGGCTGCAATGCCAATGCCAGAAGAAGCAGAAAAAACTGGACTGAACTTCAACAAGCAAGATATTACCTGATTGCCAGTGATTGACAAGCCTGGCTTCAGTCCCACTCCTTGAACACAACAGAACAGCTATGAGAAAAAGGCACCTACTAGTGAAAATTACAGGAGTTCAGTGGGTGGTAAGTCTGCTTTTCACTCAGGAACCCCTTAGGAGTCAGTTAGGAGCAGCACATGGGTCTCAGTAGCAGCAGAGGCTTATACAGTTGAGAAAACAAAGTTGAAAACAAACAGCTGCATAATGTATTGCAGTAAGGCTTTCACAGCAGAGATAGTGGGTCATAAACAAGTCCCCCAGTAACTGGATATTATCCAACAAGGCACAAGGCCTAAAAAGAACTATTTGTTTTTTTACTCTTCATGAGATGAAATGCACACTGCAGGAAAATCCCGTGCAAATCAACATAGCGTCATGGAAACCACGAGATCATCAATAAAAGTAATAAATGGAAAGGGTTATAATAATATATACTTAGCACTTTACATTTTCAAAGTGTTGACAGGACATTAATCCCATACCCTTGTGAGGGCAAAAGCAGCTTTAACATTTTGAGGTGGGCTTGTGAAACAATATTTGGTCTCAAATTGATTCTGTTCACTAGGATCATACTACTCAAAACTAAATTGGACTATAGTATTTTTACACCAGATAACATGATGCTTCATTGTTTTTCCTGCTCTGAATATGAGAAGCAGAGCCTAGTCAGTGTTTTCTAGACTACATGTTAATGCCAGTGTAAAACTGCTTTCTAAGCTCAATTCTTCCTCTCAGCTTGGGCCTAGTGTTTACTATCACTGGAGAATTTTATTACTGTCTGTTACTCAGTTAACCTTTTTCTCCATTTAAATAACTATGCAAAACATAGTTGCCAGAAATTCATATACCAAAACACACAGATTAGCCATTTCCAAGGAACTGAGAGAACTGCCTCCAAGACAGCCAGAAAGGAAAACAAGAGAGCAAAAGTTGTATTTTATAACTTCAAAGGACTGCTTTTATCTTCCACAGATTATTTGTTCAACTGCAGTTTTGAATTAGCTCTGCTTCTCCTTAAGCTCAGGTCAGGGACAGGGGATGGGGAATGCATACAGTCGTTCAACTTGTTGCACATTTTTCCTCCTATTTTCAGTTGTTTTCATCGGGGTATTGATAATTCTACCACCTCTATTACTGTTAATGATTGCATGAAGTCAGAATGTCATAAATGCTGTATACTCCTTTGTAGCTGTGAAAGATGGGTTTCACTAAAATCATATGAAATTAAGTAGATGGCTATAAATAAAAGGTGTGTGTCAAAAGCAAAAAAGCTGGGGAAAAAAATGAAAAAAGGAAAAAAAAGTCCAAAATTACATCTTCAAGAGAAATTATAGAAATGATTAATCAGAACCAAAACTAGGAGAGGTGAGTTGGTGGCTGCAAAAAGATGAAAGACAAAGAAAGAGGAGAGATTTAGAGATTACACAGACAATGTACTTCCTAAATATATGGAATAACCAGCAGTCCAGTGGATATGATATTCGGCCCAGCTGTATGATACTTTCTGTTCTGTCCATGTAACCTCAGAACTGAATGAGGAAATACTTGAGAAGCAGGTTTTTACAAATATCGAGAATGATAGCATGCACTGTTCAAAACTCTATTGTGAACAATAACAGAATACGAATGCTCACCATAAGTAATACGTAACTAAAAAGATTTTTTAAAAAAACAATATTCATGGCAGCACAATATGACATTTTCTGATAAAGGAAAGACTTGCTACTGAAGGTCTTTTTCAGAATTTATTGGAACATTCTGCTGGGGAAAATAAGTCTGAACTAAGCAATGCTCATCTTTAGAATCATGGACATACATTGCATAAAACAGCCATTGACCAACCAGGAGAAAGAGGAATAAACAATACACTGGTAGCAGGAACTGTGGAATGAATATGTGCTGCCAAACTGTGGCACAAGCAGATGTGCTGTAGAGGCTTATGGGAGGTGCATGCATGGACACCTAGGAGAGGGATGGAGATTGTAGTTAAGTTCTGCCAGATCTTGCTAAGCTAGAGATTCCTAAAAGCATCTGTAACATTTTGCAGATTTCTAGCAGACATCTGGATTGGGTCCCCCTATACTGCTTGACTAAAGAGATAAAATCAGAGCTGGGAATTTACTATGAAATATTCAAAATCTTTTGAAGATTAAGTTTTTAAAATGACTGAATCACCTCTTAATTAGTAGTGAAAGTGAGAGGTTAAATGTATTTGAAATGACGAACCACTTCACATCACGTATTGCGAAATCACCTTAGTGAGCACAATCCAGCAAGCTAAGTGTGACAGTGGCCCAAAATTTCCCTTCTATTGTCAATTAGATGAAAAGCAATGACAATTCTGTCTGCACACAGACTGTAGTAAAAGATTTCAGTGACCCAAGCAGATCTCAGATAATAACTACTGCTCTAATTTCTCCAAACTATGAGTTCAGAAGTTTAAGCGGATACAAACAGTGTGTCTTGCCATTGTAAGCTCACTCTTCTGCTTATCTTTATATTTTATGCTATGCTTATTACAGTGGTATTCCTCCTAGGCTACTCTTCCCACGAAACACTCTTACCAAACTCCTAATGATCCATTCATCCTGTGTCTTGATCTAAAATCCTCATGCAAGACATGATAAACACTAACACAATTACCTGGACTACCTGCCCCATTCCACCTACTTGCCTGGATCAAGACCTGTACCAGTAAGATGCCTTCCACAAACACACAATTATGTTTATTTTTGGCTACTGAATAAGACAAACTTCCTTCTTGCACCCTATTAGTTTCTCCCAGAAAGTATTTAAAGCTAGAATACAGAAAAGCTTCCCTCAAAACTATCCCAGAGAGAAGAAATTTTAAAACACACCAAAACACATAAATTACAGAAAATCATGTGCTCTTCAACCACTCTGACATAAGGGAAATGCAGACATTCCTTTGTAAAAAAGGACTTTTATCTTGTGGCAAAACTGAATATATAACTCATGCTTTCTACTATGTAAACCTTAATCACTATACATAATGCCTATGCATATTTGAGGTTTTATGTTATCCGGGGGATAGAAAAATATAACCAACAAAAACCAGACATTCCTTGCTTCAAGATGGAAGTATCAATTACTGCTTTAAACCGCTTTAAGAGGGAACAATTAAAGATCTCCTTCCTTGAAACTGTTCCCCCCCCCAAAAAAAAAAAAATTAGCACAGCTACACCAACTTGTTTGCAAAAAAATATGGAATAGAACAGAAAAATAAAGCCACATAAGACAAGTATAGGGTCTCCTACTTACCATTTATGGTAAAAATATGGTTATTACTGCACTTTGTATTCCTACCCAGTTATTGCTAGTATCAGTGAAAAGACTTCCACTGCTTTAAGGTATATAAATCTGAATCAGGAAAATATTTTAAAGTACAGAGCTTTAAGAATTTGCATACTTCCACTGATTTTAGTGAGAATCTATGACAAGCATTAGGCTTCCACATAAGAATCCTGCTAACCAGGAGCCATAGTGAATTATTTCTTTAACAAAAGAATGTAAATAATACTCATATTAGGCTGAGTACTGTAAAATTCAATGGCTATTCTATTGTGGGCTAGCTAATTTAAGCCTACTTACATTATTATATTATTTTCAATACTTTCTGGAGAATCTATGTGTACAATGCTATTTAGATTTATGCAAGAAGTACTTAAGAGGATTATAATTATATTATTTAACATAGTACTGTAAATACTGAATAGACAGACATGTTGTCTTTATGTCTCTGTTACCATGCCACGGAAATCATGGAGAAAATTTTAAACCTCTTGTAAGAAACATTTAGGGAAAAAATCTACCTCAAGTGTAATATTTGCTTTTAACACTTTAGAAAAAAGTATGAGCATTGTATTTAGCAATGTTGAAGCTGAAAATTTTGCTCACCAACCAAATCCAAGGGTTTTTCTCATTAAAAGATAGTGAGAAGCAATACTTTCACACACTTTCTTTCATTTCCTAACCATAGGAGAGAATTACATGAAATGTATACTTAAATTGTCTAATTTTTGCAAAATCTTCTTATATTATTAGTTGCTAAAACACAGTAACTGAAAAATTTGTGTGTATGGTACTACTTTTTGTAGATGAAGTATAAATCTCTGGAAGTTTCATTCCAAATTCAGGAAATCTTTCATTGTTGCATCTTAATTTCTTGTTTCCCATCAATTAAAGTTCCTCTCTTAATATCAAATTAGGATCATTTCTCTAATAATCACAAGAAGATGGCTGTACTCACATTGAGGCCAAGGAAGTTGGGCTGCAGAAGGGAGAACAACTGTGCCCAGTGTTGGATCACATGGTTTTCCCTTTGGACCCTATATCTTACAGATACAAATTGAACAAAAATCTAATTTTAATAGAATCACAGAATGACAAAATTGTCTGAATTATTATAATGGTTTGGGTTGGATGGGACATTAAAAATCATCCATTTCCAAACTCCCTGTCATGGGCAGGGGTGCCTTTCCTCAACCAGGTTGCTCAAAGCGCCATCCAGCCTGGCCTTGAACACTTCCAAGGATGGGTCATCCACAACTTCTCTGGGCAACCTCTTCCAGTTTCTCACCAACCTCACAATAAAAAAAATGAATTCTTCCTTGTATACAGACTAAATCTACCCTCCTTTGGTTTAAAACCATTGCCCATTTTCCTGTCACTACAGGCCATGGTAAAAATTTTCTTGAAAGCCCCCTTTAAATATTAAAAATACCCCAGCAAGGCCTCCCCAGCGCTTTCTCTTGTCCAGGCTGAACAACCTCAGCTCTCTCAGCCTGTCTTTGCAGGAGAGGTCCCTTGGACCATCTTCATGGCCTCTGGATTCTCTCTAAAAGGTCCATATCTTTCTTTTGCTTGATGATTTCTTTGGCTTTTAGACTTGGATGCTGCACTCCAAGTGGGTCTCAGGTGAGCAAAGGTATTTTCCCAAACACCAGCACACAAACATTATACATATAAGTCTGACAAAGATGTCATTCACCATGCAATTAGCCAGATCTCAAAAAAATCCAAAAGGTACTTTTTTATCTTTATTGTTAAGCAATGTGGGCTGCATTTTCCTTAACTGAGCTGGTTTCTGCATAATTTATGCTAAATGAACTGTTCTACAATTCATGATGGATTGTTTCATAAAAAGAGGGGAAATGCAGAAGGGATGTTCTTGTGCCTCTGACCAGTTCACATCTGATGAGACAATCTGACAACCTTCACCTGCCAAAATAAACAGTGCTATAGCTTAGCAATATTTGTTCCCAAATGTATATCCTAAATACAATCACCAGGCAAGCTGTGCCAAGAGATTTTACTCCTTTATAAATATGAATGGCTGAAAGGAAAATGTCAACAATAACAAAAAATTCCATGCACTTTCTACAAACTGGGATACTTTTACAGATGACGTAAATCTTTTGTTCTACAGTGAATTGCAATTATCTAAACAAAAGAATTACAACTGCCAACTGATTTTTGGTAGCAATTCTTAAAACTGACAGAAGTTCCAGTAAGAGATTTGCCAGTTGGCACAATAAAGTAGGGAAACCCCTCCAACATGCTGCACATGATAGAACTCCTCCCTCCCAAAAACACAGAAGCTGCAGAGCTTACTTGTGTCTTTCTTCTTTTCTCTTCTTTACATTGAAGCAGCTCACAACTTATATTCAGATCCTCAAAAACCTGCTCTTGTTAGAGTGCTACAAATGCAGAACAAATATGCTTGTGTGAGTGGGCATCAAGATGATTACTTGGAAGAGAGGGCAAACTGAAAATAGCTTGTTTTCCTGATTCATGGCTCATAACTTAAACTAAGGGCGAAACGCCCCTTCCATTTCCCATGTGCATCCTTAGAGATGGCTCCCACTATGATGCAGCAGCACAGCCAGCCCTGGTAAACTCACATGAAATATTTGAAGCTACATCACCAGAGCAAAGGGTGGCATGGGTCTGCTTAATTTCAGAAAATGGTAGTGTTGGAATTACAATGTGGTGACAGGATTCATCAGAAGAATTTATATCCATGCTATGGGCCTGTGGCCTAATGAATTGGAAAATATTTGCCTATGTTCTCTGCTTATGCTCTAAATTAAACTAACACCTTTTATTAAAAATGTCAATTTTATGAACTGAAATGCATGACATGCTATTGCCTCATTGATAATGTAAATTTGCTTGTAGTTCTATGTATAATAACAACATTTTTTCTTGGCATACATGGGGGCTGTAAGTTCTCCATATGTCAAACTCTTATATCCTGAATAGTGTATTCAGTGCACTACCTAGACAGTTTCTATGTAACTCAACAAGTATATCGTATAATCCTAGCAGGATTATAGCGCTAAAATGGTATACTAAAATAAAGATTGCATTTTTACCTGTTTACAGTGTCATAAAAAAAAACCAAGAGCATTTTACCTATTCTTCTGTGCTCCAGCTGATTGGGTAGGGACTTGTTCCAGCTTTCAAGAAGAGCAAGAAGCATGACCCTAGAAATTCTAAGGCCTGTTGGTGTTTCTGCAGTGATCAGTAAAATTATGGAAAAGATTCTCCTGGAAGATAAAATATCTAAAGGACAATGCAGTCATTGGTCACACCCAGCATGGCTCTTAATTTTCCTTTTATGACAAGGTAACCCACTTACCTGATCAAGGGAAGCCAGTTGATGTAATCTTTATGGATTTCAGTAAAGCTTTTCCAAACTGTCTCTCATAGAATCCTTCTGGACAAAATTTCCAGCCCACAGCTGGATAAATACATCATGGGATGGGTGAGTGACTGGCTCATGGGTCAGGCACAAAGGGTTACAGTGACTGGAGTGACAGCAGACTGGAGACCTGTTACTAGTGGGGTTCTGCAGGGTTCCATCCTTGGCACTGTGATCAACATCTTCCCAAGTGACTTGAATGCAGGACTCAAAGGTACTAAACAAGTTTGCCAATCATAGCAAACTGGGAGAAATCACTGAGTTACTCAAAGGTATGGATGCTCTGCAGAAAGACCCGGACAAATTAAGAGAGCTGAACAACCACCAACCATATGAACAAATACAACTGCCATATTCTGGACCTGGGATAGAGCAACCCTGCATATAAAGACAGGCTGGGGAACAAGACACAGGAGAGCAGCACCACGGAAAGGGACCTGGGGGTCCTGGTTGATGGAAAGCTGAATGTGAGTCAGCAGAGCTCTGGCAGCCAGGAGAGCCAACCATGTTCTGGGTACATCAGGCACAGCATCACCAGCTGGGCAAGGGAGGGGACTGTCCTGCTCTGCTCTGCACTGGGGCAGCCTCACCTCGAGTGCTGCGGGCAGTTTAGGGTGCCACAATATAAGAAAGATATTGAGCTGTTAGAGAGTGTTGAAAGGAGGGCTATGAAGATGTGAAGGGCCGCTGAGTGGAAGCCATTTGAGGGGAGTCTGGGGTCACTTGGTCTGTTCAGCTGTGAGAAGAGACTGAGAGGTGACCTCATTGCAGTCTACAACTAACTCATGAGGTGCACACACTGATTTCTACTCTATGGCCCACAATGATAAGACGCCAAGGGAACATTATAAACTTCTGTCAAGGGAGATTCATGTTAGATATTAGGAAAAGATTTTTCACCTGGAGAGTGTTTGGGCACTGGAACAGGCTCCCCAGGGAAGCAGTCACAGCACCAAGCTTGACAGAGTTCAGGAAGTGTTTAGACAATACTCTCAGGCACACGGTGTGACTCTTGGGATGTCCTGTGCAGGGCCAGAAGTTGTACTTTGATGATACTTCCAACTCAGGATATTCTATGATTCTATTATTAACAGACAATTTCATTCAACTAGGTCTTTCATTCTGAAGTGTCTCAGAGTAGAGAGATCTCCTCTTGGAGGCTCTTTAATGGAGGATATAAAAACTTTGCCTGTTCATGGCCTCCTCTTCTGACTCCATGCCACTAAGAAGAAAGAAGCATGGACTATGTGCCCCTAAAGGGCTTATTGCAGCATCTGCTGGAGATCTTCCAAAGAGTAATGCTACTCTGTAGTGTAAAGAAATGGGTTGATAATGCTCCCTCCCTCTTAGCTTGGAGACACAAAGGCAGCAAGAAGAGATTTAATTTACACTTCAGAGACTCACAGTTGTGTTCTTCTAATTAAGTAGTCTGACTCTGCTAGCTTTTCTTGCTAAAAAATATAAAAACTGATAGGTCATGTTAATGTTATTATCAGTGGCTCAGGGATGGCATACATATTCTCTGCCTGAAATTTTGCCTAGAGGTATATTAGTCTAAATAGTCAAGTAATAAAATCCAGCCAATTACATTCTAGAGTGGGCTAAAGGAAAAGTGAAACCAGCAGCATTACAAGTCATGAAAGATTTATTTTCTAAATTCCTATTTCCTTAAATAGATTCATTGGAAATTCTTGCAAGAATCAATTTATATCAAGTGATAACAGGGTGAAATGTTGTTCTCACAGAGAACAAAATGATCCTGTAAATCTCCAAGTATCTGTGCTAATTTTGAAGTAGCTGCCAAAACCTCTGCAGCTTCCTGAACACAGTTATTACTTACAGTATGCATGTCCAATGCTCATGCAGTTTAACCTGGGCATTCCACAGCACAGGAATGAAAAATCTCTGATTTCAAATACTCACAGCATTTTTCTGTGTTTGCTGCATACTGCAAGTATGACTGTAAGAAACGCACACCATGCACAGAGGTCTCTCACCATGGGAATTCTGTTCCCCCATGAATTGCCTTTCTCCTCCCCTGTGAACCTGTTGAATTTAGTTCTTTTGACCACTTTGTATTTTTTGTTTCCTCTTTCTTCCTCTGCCCACAACAGTTCCTAAGATAATTTTAGAGAAAAAGTTTTCATTTTCCTCTGTACACTACATGCAGATATGCAGACTTACTCATCTGTCACTTAATGGTGTTTAAATTGGTGATGTTATATCAGTGTAAAGGTGGTGTGAAAGGGCAATTTGGCTCCATCTAGTCTTCATCTGTTCAAGCTCATACTAGCACACTGAGTTCCAAATAATTAGGAGCTTCTCTCCAGCTGGTGTTTTGGTAGAAAAGGTGGTTGAGCAACCAGTCTCGATTTTCCAGATCTGAAAGAGTCTAAAGATGCCTTGAACATTACATACACTTTCCTAATATGTTTTCAGAGTCAGCTATAGCACAGAAGTGGGTGGAATGACAAATAACTATTCTTTGGGAATGAATTGCCACTGTCAGGGTTCAGAGGAGTTCAGAGCATTCAATTTATATTTATTTACTAGTGCTTTTCACTGTTTACCAGGATTTCTCTCCTGTCCAATCCATTCAACTATACTCAGAGAAGAATTGTTTTGTTGCCAGACTTCTCTTGGACTTTATCTTCTACAAAGTCTGCACACTGACGAAAGAACATAGGAACTTTCAGTATATTTTGCACATTCAGGTTTAACTTCTGGCCCTGTTAGTGATCTGCTGTGCCACTTTTCAATGTGAGTTTTTTGGAGACAGTGTAAAGCACAAGGTTAGTGGTGTGTGTATAATGTAACTTAACATTACTAATTAGATTAAACTAAGTGATATAATTATCTTTAATAGGTTGTGAAGCAACAATGGATAAGATGTCAAACATGGTCTCCTCTCAACCTCTCCTTAAGAGTGTATTTTAAAAGTGAGAAGGGAATAAAAGGGCTTAAACCATTCAACAGAAAATTTAGCATGCCATTACAGAGGCTTCTGGATATTATAACTCTATTATTTCCATTGGACTTCCTTCCAAAAATTCAGGTGGTTTCTGTTAATAGCTCGAGCATAGTGAAGATTTCTAACTTAATCATCCGAAAGACTATTTTAAAGAATGACTACATTAACAAGTCACCAGCTTCCTGCTCAGGCTAAAAAGAACTTATTCTTTTAATACAACTAACCCCAGAGTTTGATTTTTTTTCCTGTCTTCTGCCTCCTCTTGTCTTCATTTCCTTGGGTTTCACAAATATACAGTAATGATTAGTTATGACTCAGACCAAGGTGGTTAACACTGTACTATTAATAAAACTTTTCTGGGGAATTATAAACTACTTTTGCATTCATAGGTAGCAATATTTATCCATGCATTATTCATCAGGAGATGATGAGCTGGATAGGGAAGATTGTATTAGTGTAGATAAATTAAGAACAGATGAATACCTCACCTTAAAAATCAAACTGCATATGGATTCCTTTTCCCTCTGGATTCTTTAAAGTGTTCTTTCCCTTTTCTCTCCTCACTTCTTTAGTTATTTATATAATTCTTGTAAATATCTCTCTGCATTTCCAAGCTTCATTCAATTATAGCATTATGGGAGGAAAACTGAAACGATAACCATTAAAATCACAGTAACAACAGAATCGAAAACAGTTGATATTTTAATTGCTTGATTAAAAAATCCCCCAGAATTGTTATCTGCACTACCCTCATTTATCTGGAGGAAGAACTGACTGTAGCTCATTGCATGCTATTCAGATATAAAGAAATATCAAGAAACTCTTCCCACAAATACATTAGAATACTTCAGTGGAGCTAACCTAAATTATTTTCCACAACTAGGGCTCAAACAACCCTCACACATCACATCTTCGAACACACAGAAGAGAAAAATGCATGAGTTCATATACAAGCACTGAAATGGCACTCCTTAGATGATAAAGAAATAGGAATACCATTGATTCACAGAATGACAATAAACACCAACTTCAGAACAGTGTAGCTTAGTGGTGGAAGAATTTATTTAGACATGTTGCCTCATCCACAACAATGAAAAAATGGTATTAATTTAAATGATGCTCAGGTCACTAGTTGTATTAGAGCATGGCCTCAATAGGAGTTAACAATCTTCTTACTAAAAACATACATATACACACATGCACACACAAAACCCCTAAAACTTCAAAATCTTGACCAGCTGAGATAGCCTATTAAATAATGTTTTACAATCCATCAAATAGTCATTGTTATGCTGTTGACTTAATTTTAAACGAAACAGCATTAGGTCTGATGAAAAAAGTGTCAATAGTTTTCATCAGCAGTAAAATTTCAGTGGGAAAATGACCTGTGCTTTCAGTAAACATTTCAGCACAGTTGCAACTCTGTGATTTAAATATTTGAAATATTGGAGAGGTTTACTGTTCAATATTATGGATTATATTTATGGTAGAATATATTATATTCTAATATATTACATAATATTATGGTTTATATTATGGATTTCACAAAGGGACCAGGAAATATCTGAAAGAAAATTTTTCAGTTTTCTAAACACATCTAACTGCCACACTATGAAGAGAAGTTTGCTCACTTCCTGATTTATATATAACAAAAAACTTTATGTACCATTGCTAGGGTGGGGGGTACATATGGAAGAGGAGGATGAGAAGAATAGGACATTAAGAAGAAATTCTGACATTACAAGTTACTGAAAAAAAAAAAAAAAGAAAGAGGTACTGCCCATTTTCAGTCCTTGTTTATTTTCCTTTCCTTTCCTTCTCACAACTCAGTTCAAAAAGCATTGCTTTCCTGCGTGACATCCACTTCAGATTTCTTCAGAAACTGTGCAACTTTGCCTGATACCTTTTTTTTTTTAATTTTTAGTGAAAAGGTAAGAAAACAATCCTGTATTGAAACCATGATGTATTTGAAACAGAGTGTTTTTCAGTACAATTTAATGGAAAAAGTATAGATTTGATTAATACTAAGCTATATATATATAGTTACGCATGCACACAGAAGCATACACCCCTTTCTGTGGCTTGGAACAACTGCAAAGGACAGATGGACTTGGGAGGGGTTTGAAAAGTACTGCAAAAGGTCTCATGTACTCATTTGTTTACACCAAGTGTTTAAAAACACATAAATCAGCCACTTCAGGGGAAGTAAAGCAAAAAAAGGAGGTGCAAGTAAAACACATTGTACAGAAAGCTAACGCATCTGCAGTAACATTCAGTAAATGTGAAGAATATAATCTGCTGTAACTCATGCTGCTCTTTATGCCATGTTAGCCTCCTTACAGCAATGACTTTACAGGCATCTCAAAAGGAAAGAGATACAGTAACAGGAGTATGAAACTGGTTTGCATACTTCGCATACTGGTCCTAAAAGACCATAGCCAAAGAGTTCCTGTGCTCCTTTGAGACTTATGTAGAGGCTGTGATTCAACACAAGAGAAAATGTTCCTAAAACAGTCCTGGCCTATTGTAGCACACAAGGCTTGACAGAACTGAGTCCTATCGAGTAAAGGACAGAGCTATGCTGAAGAGTGAGATTACACACACTGAGTGAGAAACAGCATCTGAAAGCAATAAATCCCTTGAGGGGATGTATGGGGAAACTCTGAAGAGACAGCCTTTCCCCCCCTCCCCCACCTCCCCCCCAGAAGCCTTTTTAGCATTGCACTGTGTAGGAGGAGACACATGTAATTCACAGAGAGGCTGAAAGGCCTATAATTCAAGGAACAGTTCTCATTTATGTAACCTTTCAAGAACAAAGTATACTGGTCAGTTCTCAAACCTTTTCCTTCTACTTAGCTCCTGGCAGCCAGAACCTTGGCCCCTGACTATCCAGTAAATCCCTGGCAGTAACTGACTCTCCTCGAAGAAAGCAGAGGTAGCGTAAGGACAGGTCTATCTACCTGCTCTGTGCAAACACAAGCATCTTTTCCCTCAGAAAACAGTACAATTACCCAGCTCCCATCTTCTCTCTTCTTTTCTTTCCTCTCCAGATGAATTCTTTTCTATATTCCTCCTAGCTGCTGAGCCTGCAAGTCAGTTAACAGAGCTGTAGCATCAGCATTCTCAGCATTATATGAAGCAGAAATATTTAACACACCTTTCTGTCTTTATTTGAAGATGCTGCGCTTCCAGTGCATACTTGGATTTCTGTGGCAGGGTGCTGCACACTCCAGAAAGCAGCTGTTCCATGTGAGACCCTCAGAGAACTTTGTGGCAATCCACATATAAAAATGCACATCCTGCTTTTAGCTTAAAGTCAGCAGGGTTTATCTAACCATCAAATTTACAAAGCCATTTTTATATATTTGGTGAAACATTTGTGTGGTCAGTCAAATGTGTAAGTCCATGAAGTAGCGTAGGAAAGGATCTAATTATCCCAGTTAGTGGCTGGATCCATTCTTCTTCCTTTCTGTGTGGAATAGCTTCCCCTAAGCTTGAGTTCCCACACTGTGAATAGAAGAGAAGAGAAGAGGCTTGAAAATTTTGCACTTTCACAGTATACTCACTACTGACATTCCTTAGAGCTTCCGAATTACAGCTTTCATGTGAAGGCTTTTTAGGGATAAGCTTTTTATTCTTTCTATTCATTTCTGGATAGCTCATTTGAAATTGTGCAAAATCATCTTTCCCCAGGCAACAAAAATAAATCAATATCCTCTCCACTCCCAATATTTTTGTATAATTCAACAGTCCTCCACACTGCTATTGTGTGTTTTCACCAATATAAAAACACTTTTTGGTAGTGATGCCACTGGCAAGCATTATACTTCTTGTAAGTTCTGTAGCAACATGAATTGAGGCATAGCAAATAAATGCCATGTACAGATTCACAGGCTGTGTTAGAAGATATTAGGCTTTAACTAACACTGTACTTGTAGTTCAGCTGAAGCAAGTTTGTGTACTGATGCTAGACAAGATCTTTTGTAAACTGATACTTAATTTTGCTTAAATTACAAAAGGCAGGAAAAGCTTGCATGGCATGCTGATCTGAATGCAGAAAACGTGACAAAAAGTCATACAACTTCTGTATTTAAACATGGTCTTAACAGCAAAGGTGTTACAAACCCCAGCAACCCCGTACAACTCTACTCCTCTTCTCTGAATTCAGCCTTTCATATTTCAGCACAGGCCAGATTTAACAAGAGGGAAAAGCAAAGTTTGTACCACTGCCATGCATGATGAATTTGCATAGTGTTAGAGTATGCTAGACAAAATTATCCATTATTCATCGCAAAGAAATTATCCAGTCATTCAATATATGCCAACAGTCAGAGCAAAAATATCAGTATCAAAATTTCTTTAATCCAAATCACTATTAACTTCATTATGTCTGTCACATCTTGAAGAAGCTGCATTTAATTTAATGAGCTGTTTCTATCCCCTAAATAAAGAATTTTAGCAGCAGCATAACTGTAAGACAACGCAGAAGACCCTAAGGCAGTTTCTGCAAGCTCACATAACCACTACATGTTACAGTACCATTCACTTGCTTCAATTCATTGAGCATTTGTTTATGACATCAGAGCTTTAAAAGGATTCATGCTTGGGTTCATGTATAAGACAAGATTGCATTGCTTAATATTTAAATGGACAAAATTGCTTTAACAGAAATGAAGGTGCAATATCTTCACCTACTTATTTGTTCCCTGGTTTTCTAAACATAATGGCTCCATAAATTTGCTGGCCTTGTTTCCTAAAAACCACAATGAATTGACCTTTCTTCAGATCTGCATCTGCTGCCAGTGTTCTCCACTGATGTTGCACTCTTAATTTTACTCCAAGTTTTTTAGGCTTTCCCACTTTGGGCTTTCTCACACTTAGTTTCCTCATAAATTGCTAAGAAGCAGTCCATATATTTAATCACTGCTGCTGAGCCTTCAAAGCAAGACATATGGAGAAAACCTCAAATGAGTGCCATGAAGATGTTACTCAGCGAGTGATTGCATGGTATCTGGTAGGCTTGTTACTCTTATGGAAGTCCCATAGCAATAGTGACACTTTACTCAAGTGACAGTAAGAAATTAAATTCCTGTCTTTCCAGGGACATGCACAGAACACTCTTCATCATGGGTGTCAGCTGAAGTTTTGGTCTCTGACGTACACTGAACAGAATTTAGCAACTGATAGGCAGAAGCCAATCTCCACAGACAGAAGGGTGTATGTTCAAATCACACCAATTCATTCTGATAACACTGAAAATACAGGGTAGTCAAAGAAGTGGGATCCAGTGACATGCAAGCTATAAAAAGGGTCTCTTTCACTCCAATGGAGTAGCAAAATGGAAATCCAAGTAGCAGAAGTAGTTTATTACCTACCATAAGTAATTTGAAGATGCACTTAAGGACCCCTATATTTATCTGATTTATAAAGTGTTTAGTGAGGGAAATGTTGACTAAAAAGTAATGAGATTCAGGTGCTTAAGTATAGCCATCTAGGGCCATTTTAGATACACCCTTCTGTCTGAGACATTTGCAAAATACTTAAGAGGAGACATCTGAACAGACACTAAATATCTATACTGAAACACTCAGAAATTTATCTCAAAATGCGTATTATGCAGAATATTTGGAGGCAGTAAGAAATGAGAAAACCATTTTAAGATGGATAAACAGATAGATGTTTAGTTAAGGAGTCCACTCTTGCTTCACTGGCTGAGGGCACTGCAGGGCCTGGCAGATAAAGGGATTTCTGCTTAGCAGGTTACTAGCTTGAAATCTTTGAAATTGCATAATGGGTACAAAAAATGGGAACTCACTTTGTGCTAAAATTTAAATCATCCTTCAGGTTCGTGAGCAAACACTTAGGCTCATAATAATTCCATTGCTGTCATGGACGAATAGGCCAGTTGATTACATAAAAAGGTACTGATCATCATCAGACTCACCAAAACTTCATTTCCAGATGTCAGAATGTCTAATTAAAAAACAAATTAATATGTGTCATTGCCAGCATTATCTATTTCTGCTCATACTTAACAACTAGAGACAGCTAATTCTTATTTTAAAGTGAACAGAGCAAACGCAGGAGAGGCATGAGGATTCACATGGCTATATGTAATAATACCTTGCAGGAATAACAACTATGCTGAAAGCTAGAATTATGACTCCTAGGGATTTTGGAGTACAACTTTGGATTCTGATAAGGAATGAGTGTGGAATGGAAAAGCTGGAACATTTCACAAGGTAACTGGGATCATGCTGTGGCATAGATGAGGAGGATGGACATCAAATGAAAGCAATTAAAAAGCATTGCATTCAAATGTGCGACTATTATGCCCACACTGCAGGAGACAGCAGGAGGCAGTGAATCATCCAACATTTAAATCAACACCCCCTTAAAACAAAATGTATTCAGCTCAATGTGGGTATCTCCAACGGGCTCCAAAAGTTCTGACAATGCGTGGCATGGGTTACTCACATCTTGCTCTGCCCATGATGAAGCCACCATTTAGTAAGCAACTTGATTCAGAGGCATGGAGAGTTTCTGATGAATCATAACATACTCAGTGTCTGATTTAAGGGGGTTTTGTCATCACTGTAGATTTTCTAGTGCTAATTTGATGTAGAAAAGGGCTTTCAGGGACAAAATAATAATAGGGTTGAGGGGTGATGGGGAGGAAAAAAAGAGAAAAGAGAAAAAATTCAAGGGTCCTGGAAATTGACAGTGAAAGTGCTGTGGCAGCAGCATGTATGTTTTCTACATTTTTGCTTTTGTTTTTTAAAAGAAGGGAATATTGAGGAGACATTAATCAAGTTGTTAAAAACCTGGCAGTATAAATGTGTCAACGAAACTCCTTTTTAAATCACATTCTATTAAAACACTTTGAAGGATTTCTATGGAAACAGTAGGCTGTTACAATGGGAAATACCCAGCATAGCTGAAAATGTCAATCTTCCTTTCAGCAGTGGACTGAGATTCAGTGGAAAAAAAAAAGATTCAGTGGAAAACTGGTATCACTTGGAAGCAAAGCCTCAAGTAAGGGAAGTATAGCAATGCAGGAATACTTAAAATACAAGACAAAGAAAGTGTTTGCCTTGCTGAGTAGCAATAGCAACATGCTAACAATAAAATATTTAATTACATTGTCTTTTATTTTGGAAGAGTGTATTTGGATGTACTAGGATATAGGATCTATCCAGATATACCAGTATAGTTCTTGCAGCTAATTTTTTTTGCACTTGGAGGTAACTTCTAATGATAGAAAAAGGATAGCTCACAAATTGCCCATTTTATAGGTTTGTCTTATAACTGATGACAGTCCATACCACTCATGATCAGCAGTACTGCCTCTGCCTTATCTACTGCCCACTTATTCCTTCTCTTTGATCATACCATTTTCAGTGTCTTACTTAACCCTTCTATGTGCCTTTCCCAGTGCCCAGAGTAGAAGTATTTATATGTATTTTAAAATAAAACCCTAAAAACACACTATTCTTTAAAATAGTAAACCAAGAAAGAGCTGCTCTTGCTCTTTTCAGAAGGCCCTCAGTTATGCACACACCCCTTCCCACGCTCTTCCCACACACATAGATCCTATGACTGGAATAGTTCTTCCTGAAGCATGAAATATTGTGAAGGCTTACTTTAAATCTCAGGCTGTTAATCTCACCAAAATCTTTACATCTCTAAACTGTATGAAAAAGGAAATTAGTCCGCTTTCTGCAGCACAATAGATATGAAGAGCATACTGGTCCTTATTACCAACATGCACTCCAGTAACTTGGAATAAAGCAGGTTCCAAAATGCTTATAAAAATAAAGATTTTTTTTCCCTATAATTTACAAAAGGATGCAAGGAAGCACAGAGACCTCATAAGCATACTTTTTATGACTGCTTCTTAAATTCTGTCTCTGAAACTCTGGATAGCCACCTCTTGCTGGTTTTGCACAAAAACTGGGGTCAAACAATTCTCTTGGTGGCAAGCTGCAGTTTGGATAAATGAAGCACTGACTCACTGGTAATATATGGAGCAGAAGCTACTGGTCTTGGCTACCATAATGCTGCTGTGTTAGATTGGTATCACTGCCTCCTTTATTCATCAAACACATGAATTACTGTAAAACACTAAAAAAATTTCATTGTTTTTTCCCCATGTTTCTTATTTCCCAAGAACAAAATGCATTTCACATATGGACGATGAAACCTGAAGGGCAATGACATAAATTGAATGAAACATTGCCTGTTGCTCCTGATTGTTATTTGTTGACAAGTCCATTTATTTAAGTGTGCCAAAGTAACAACAAGTTGGAATCTAAGATAAGCATTCCAGAACACATTGTTGAGGAATGCTGTGAACACAATTGTGTTTCATGCCCTGTGTTGCCTGTTGTATCAGTAATGAGTTCATGACTAAATATGTTTTTGGGCATTTACCAAACTAATGTGATTGTGAAAGACCGAGGACCACAAGAATGATGGCCTGATACTACAGAGCCCAAAAACGGTGAAGGTCTTTGCTAGACCAGTAGAGGATTTCTCAGTAATCATCTGTAAATTATGCAATTACAGTTGATTAGCGTCAAACTCAAGTGGACACAGGGATTGAATCAACACCATACAATCACACTGCCAGAACAAAACAGCACTTCACTACGTTAAAATAGGACTTCAGCAATAAGGATGGCATATCTGCTCCAAAAGTAACTATTTTTTGAATGATACAATTTTTTTTCCTGCAGTTCCATCTCCCAGTTACCTCATATAAAGACCAAAAAAAAAAAAAAAAAAAAAAGCTTGAATACCTTCCTTGGAAACAGTTCCAATGCTCAGATGCTTATGAGGAGACAGAATTTCCTGATCCTGTAGCATACAGCAAAAAAAACCTCACAAGTAAAGGCTCCTTGGGAAATTTTTGGGAACTCTGCCTCCAGCTGCAATTGGGATCACTGGTTTAATTTTCAAAAACAGCTAATGTTTTATGCTTGATTTGAAGAGGACGGAAAATTCCTAAGGGACAATACCTTCCAAAAATCCTGCTTCTTTGAGAATGCTTTGAACTGCGTATCCCAAGTATGACCCATCTTTACATAACTAGTCTCTTTATAAAACTTAGGCTTTTTTCTGGTTGAAAATAAGAACACTGAGATTCTTAAGTATAGTCAGAAGTGAATCTTAAGATTAGTACAATCAGACCGTAAATAAAAATTCACTTGCAGGCAGGGAGTTTCTTTTTTAACAAGCTGAGTAACTTTTACCATGGCTAAATTAGGAAATATAGCAAATATGCAGTTTGAGGTATTAAAAAAAAATCACTGCATAAAATACTTCATAACATGCAAGTATAGAAAATCATAAAGACTTCTGCCAAAAAGGAAAGAAGCAAAATGTCACCATTTTATCATTACTGGAAATGACAGGAGGTTCTGAAAGGTTCAGATGGAGAAACAAATTTCTGCAGCAAATTGTATACCAGACTTTTCACTTTTTACACATTACTCCATCAGTCCAGCCATTCGCTGGGTGAATAACTGCTCATCTGTACAAGATTCATGTTCACAACTGACAGTAACTATCTCATGTCCAGAATGTAAAATCATTAACTCTAGTAGAACAGAATCATGTCAATTTTTCTTGGGTGAAAATCTCGTCATTATATTGTAGGTTTGAAGAATAAAAACATCTAGAAAATAACAACGTAGTAACAATCCATTGTGAAAATTTCTGTCTGTAGGGAATGAGTTTAAATCATTTTAAACAAAAAATAATAGACAGGGTGCAATTACTGGCTGGCAGTTCTTCCTAAGATGACCTATGGCACCACTCCTAACATCACAATGCTAACAGTGCTACATGATTTGTTTTGTTTTTTTCTTGTGATATTAACAGAAAGGCGAGTGTTTCAGTAAATCCCAGTGGATGTGTTTCCTCTTGGAATTTCACCATGTACCAGTGAAAATGGCTTGCTTACAGATTGATGTTATTTTCCCAAATCATTGCCCTGACTTGTTTCCCAAACCTTACACTTATCTGCTTTTAAAATGTCATTTTATCACGTGTCTCTCATTCATAAAATCAAAAGCACAGTATCTTTTTAAAAATGTAATCCTGAAGAGCTGATCTGTTTTGAATTCTACTGTTTTTCTTCTTGACAGAAAAATACATGCTTCTCAGATGGAACTACTGAGTCAAAGTATTTTATTGTGTTAATAGCCTTCATATGGTAACTAGAAGAAATATATCTGTGCACAAAAGCAAAACCAGCAGCTGAGTATCTTGGTGGAAAAGAAAAAAAAAGAACTCTTTGAAGAACTTAGGATCTATGTCAATTTTAGAGGTACTTTTAAGTCATTCTGGTACAGCCGAAACCTGCATCCTTATATATGTGTTCTTTTTGTCTCATGAAGAATTTCCCCTTGCATTAACCAAAGTCCCTCCCATTTTGTCACTAACGCCCTAGATGGTGTCTCTTATCCACCAGAGAGAGCATGTCACTTACCTAGAGAAGAACTGGGATCTGAAAACCATGTCAGACCGAGGTCACAACACTTGCTCTTCCTGCTTCATCCTTACTGCAGCTTGCTTCAGAGCTCACTACCCAACTCAACTGATCACCCCAAGAAATTTGCACAGACAGACCCATCTTTGAGATGTCTATTTGCCAGCCAAGCCTGGCTGAACATGACCATGAATTAAATGACAAAATTTGTGGCGGGAAGAGTGAAGGATGGAGAAGAGCAGAAAGGAAACAGATACAAAGACTGACAGGTACAGACATACCAGTTACTTAATTCTTGTCTCTTTGCAAGGATAAGGAATCTAAAATAAAAATTAGATATCTAAACTAGGGGATGTATCAGAAGACACTATAATACATGACAACAGTCTTAGGGGCACCCAGCTGTAATACAACTGAGATGAAAACATTTGTTAAACCTTTGTCTCTCATATAGAAAAAAAAAAAATGTGTGAATAAAAGGTTGTTTACTTTTATCCATTTCAATAAAAAGGTATCCTCAGTAAGCCCACAAGTTAGCATTCCATTAATTTGTTCTAACTCAAGAATAAAGGATTTCAATGTTATTGAGAACGAGACTGGACTTTTTGCCTGTATTACTCAAATTATTACTGTTTCAGATACAGTCCGAGTTAAGGACTATTAATCAGGATGTAACTGGCTGATTGCATTTGGAGGTCAGCATGGGGCAGGATCTGAAGTCTCACTGCAACCACCCCAAGGCCATTTGCACGTACATATATGAAACTTTTGACGGCTGCTTTTCTTTGAGAAGTGTCCCTTTCATCAGTCAAAGACACTGCAGGAATCAATTAAAGTTCAGTGCATTATTCACCAGAGATGAAATTCTGGACTATAAACCCCTCCAGACTCTCTTAAAAAATCTGGGACCAGTTCTCTATTAATCTATCAGGTTCATGTCAGGCTTTCCTTCCTTAGTAAACATCCTCAGTGGCGTGCTTAGTAAGCCAATAAAAAAGAATAATTCCAGTCTGCTTTCCAAGAGCATTGGAGAGCACTGAGTATGGGAATGCTAGAATGAAAAAACTGAGAGTACGAAGTAAGAGTATGACAAGAGTGGCTATGCAATTTACCAAAATCCAATTTACCAGATGGTGTCAGAAGTAGAAAAAGGAGGGAAGAACATGAAAAAATATTCCCCGGCAGGGCTTTCCTTAAGACTTCATGCTGCAAAGAAGAAGAAAACTAAAAAATTCCAGGTTAGTGCAAAATTCATAATCTTTCAGTCAATAGAAATGTGAACACGTGTCCAGGGGCAGGGTATTAACACCTAAAGCAGGTGTTGATGCCAGTATTTTCAGCAAAACTTTCTCGTCATTAAAGAGGTTAAAATGTGAAAGCAAAAATAAAGCCCAAACCTAACAAAACTGAAATGACACCACATTCAAAAATCTGATTTATATGAACTGTAAATACTCTTATTAAACTTTTCAAAAATTTTCTTTTGTTTTGTTTATAGCTAATGGCATACAATTTATGCATAGGAGCTACTGGTACTATGAGGTATTATAATTTTACTACAATTTTAACAAAAACAAATAGATTGTAGATTGAAATTTTAGATTGTAATCCAGAGAGGAAGACGCTTTTCTTAATGGCATTCAAGTGGTTTAACCAACATTGACTATTTTTATAACACTGGTCCCTTTGTTAGGGATAACAATACTGGGGAAGACCTTGGGAGGTAAACCACACATGTAATTGGTTTTTAACTTTCACTGTGGTGTTAGCAGGGATACAAGGTTCAGTCTTTACAAAGATCAATTCCAGCAGCTTGGACATGACTGTCTCACTGTTATTTGTGTGATGCTTCTTGTACCCAGTCATTTGCCCTTTAACTCCGTAGTCTTGAAAATGTGTTTGTTGCTCAGCTTCCCAACTTATTTTGTCAAGTTGAATTCAGTATGGTGTAGATGAGGTATTGAAGACACTGCTTGGTGTGTTCAGAGCAGGCTATCAAGTCATGATACTTCCATAGCCCTGAGCTGTTTTACCTGTGTGTTGGACACAGGAGAACATGGCAACAGAGACTGTCACTGACTCAGGGACAGCCTGCAGGGAAACAGGAGAACTGTTGTGAGTCACTGGAGCCTGTTTCACTGTCTATATCAACTACTTTTTTGGGGTTCACAGGATAAGCCTGCTGACCTCCAAAGGGGACACCCTAGGTTTTGCATCACTTTGCCTGACCTCCCTCTCTGCAAGGATTTTAGAGCTTGGAGATGCATGGGACAGGAGAGACAGATCCACGCCTTTTGATAATTAACTATTTTCTTGCCAAAGGGTTATTAAGAGATTATAGGGCATCACATGTATTTGAAGTAAGAATATTTCACAGCCTGCATATTTACTAGTTCCATCTATTCAACCTTTATGCAACTAATTTTGTTTTCTTTTTTCCAACTGTCCATTAAATGGGTTGTTCAGTTTTCTGCTTTACAGACTTTTCATTTTACTTCTCCTGAGTTATTTCCTTCAGGCAGATACTGTAACCTTTATCTAATAATGATTGTTACAAACTTTATGATTCTTAACGTAAGAATCCTGTAGAAAAAGGAACTGCTTCAAAAATGATAACAGAAGTCAATAGCACAGCTCTTGCTTCCAGACAATGATAGATTTCTCAGACAGCTATAACCAGGATTATATTTTCTGAGCCTCTGGCTGCAGGTGATTACATTTAATTTTTTTTTTTTTAAGGGTGAACAGTTCAGTGATTGTAAAAATAAAGGCAGAGGAAGTATACGAAAAGAGGAAAATTCCACCACAGAAAAAAAAAAAAAAAAAAAAGGCTCTTTTCCATTTTAGAACAGCAAGGCTTTCTAGAAGCTGATAGAAAGTAGAAACCTGGGGTGGAAACAGTCCCCACCAAGAGAATCTCACTTTATTTTGATTTTGTCTACTTACAACACTTTGAAACTTCGATTTTGTGCATTTACAGTAAAATAGGTGCAACTTAGACTTCTCAGAAAAATTCCAACTCAAGAAAAATTCCGTATAAGCTGTACAAGCACACATGCATTCCTAAGTTAGAAGCTTAGTGAAGAATTTAGTAACGAGGCAGGAATTAGACATTACTTATGTATAGATATGAGGCCTTGGGAACACCTCTTTTGTTCTTCATGATGGCTTGATTCCAAGTCCCTACATTAATATTTCACTGTTCCTTAGAGGGACAACTTGTTTTGGTGCCATCTGCAATTAAAACTGATTTCTTCAAGGCTTCATTAACACACTCCCCAAACTTAGAAACAGCAGAGACTTTAGTAATTTTTGAGTATCTATGAGTAGTTATGCAGAGCTAAAAGTGAAGCCTGTCTAAATCCTAATCTGCATCTCAAACTTTAACAGCAAGCTTTTAACTTTCTTAAAATTTCTCAGGAAATTTCACAAAAGATCCTTTCTAAGCTTTTTGAAATACAAGTCTGGAAGTTTTTCTGTGTGGGAACGTGCTTATGGATTTTACATTAAGGCAAACCAGAAAGCTCTCAACTCTACGGGGATTAATAACCTCAGAAAATAATAGACTGTCATGTGTATATTATTTACATGACATAGTACTTTCCACTGAGACTTCCATCACAGGAAGAAAACAGAACAAGTGCAAGTGAAATATTGTAGGAAAGAACACATGGCAGCTGAAGAGTAATAATTCCTAAAGCAAGAAAGATGAAAGTTATTAATCAAAATTGTTATTCTCTTCCTTCTTCCCCACTCACTTCAAAATACACAAGTTGATAAATTAGTAGCATGTCAGCATAGGAAAGAGGCTTTCAAATTTGGTCACCTAACAGGATATAGAAATGGATTCAGAAGAAAGTTTAAAGGGCTTAAGTGAATGTAAGTTTCTCCAATTTACAGCTTCTTCCAGCCTTTCCACATGTGGAAATTCACTTGGAAAGTTCCAGAGATATAATTTTCACCCTCCTACACGTCACCTCTCATACAGCTCACAGCTTGCAAGAATGTGAGGGACTAAAATGTTACCTGACATTGGTAATTGCAGACAGCCCAAACCAGAGCACATCTACTTACCTCTGGGAGTGCAGAAACCCATGCCCACTCACCCTACTCCCATGAGACAGAGCAGTTCAGGAGTATGCAGATGAGAAAAATGACTTATGAAAAATGAGTTTGCAACCTCAGCTGGGCTGGCCACTTGTAGCAGAGAAAAAGTGCTAGGATTGAATTATGGCAGTGATTTGCTCACTACTGTGTTACAAACTCTTATAGCAGTCCAAGAAGGAGAAGACAGGGATAGTCTCTGCTTATTTTTTCTAGAACAGTAATAACATAAATGATGAAAGCCAATACATAAATTTTGCCTCAGGCTTTTTATTCACCTCAGTTTTTTGTTCTTCTAATGCTAATTTTCTACTTCAAACCCTTCCAGTTTATCATTTGCTCACTACCACTCATATACAAGTATCAATCCAGCTCAAGAAATGCTAGTTTCAGGGGTGGTTTTTTTGTTGTTTTTTTGGTTTCTCATGTTTTTTTTTTTCCTTTGGAAGATGGGCTGACCATATTTGGTTTTGATTACTAGTCTTTGAACTTATTTTATTTAAGTGCGGTCGTTCTCTGAATATATCACTCCGTAAATATGTCACGGTAGGGTTTCATGTTTACTGTTTCTCAATGACTTCCAGATCAAATTTATTTGGTTTGAAACCAAAAAGATGGTACGTGTACTTGGTTTTGGGCTGGGGTTTGTTTTGGTTTGTTTCTTTTTAGGCATGTGAGGGGGAATGGAAACGGAAGCAAGGTTAACCAGTATTATTCTGTCAGCCACGTCTCCAAAAGTTAGGTTGTCTCATGCACCCTCTCTATGGCAAAAGATTTTGACACCAGGATGTCACTGAGGAATCCATTTGGGATGTGCAAGAAAGTATTCCATAGTTTGCTCCCCATAGGCCTGCAGGCATTCCATGGGCAAAGGGATTGAAATTGACAGACTTACTCTCACAAGTCAAGCTTACACATGAAAGTGGTAACGCACATAGGGAACGGATCTGTTGACTAAGAACATGCCATTTTCACAGTCACTTTTTTGACTGTAACCACACTTTAAACTCCAGACAAAGCTCTGCTTTTCTCTGCTGTGGCACAGCAGATGTGAAGCATTTTAAACTTTTTAACAGGACCAAATCTGCAGCTAAATGACAAAATCCTGACAAAATAATCCTTAAATTTGTATCCTTGGTAATTTTAATGTCCTGTGACAGGGTCAAAAATCTTGATAAATCAAAATTCTCACACTGGAAAAAACAAAACAACACCGAGTCATGACTCATTGAATGGTAAGCAAGCAGATGTCTCCATGTAGTCTGTTTGGAACATTAAAAGTTTTAAAGATGCAATTTAAAAAATGCCTCAGCTTCCCAGATGTATTTGCCGACCACAATATAGTGGAGGAAGAGACGTGGGGTTTGGTTTCTGGGAAATCTCAGCTAACTTCCTGCTGATATGCATGCCTCTTCAGTTCAGGTGGACTCTACCTCCCCTTGAAAGTGTCATGTATTTTACCTCCCTTATGAAATGAGGCAGTGGGACATTGAACATCTCAGAAGATGGCTGCATCTTGCTAAAACAAATAGGCCAAACAGGGGCTTTTATGGGAGGAGAAAATGAGTAAATGAGAAAAAACTCCCTCTATCTGCTAAAAACCAAGAGGCTGTTTGGCTCACCAGCCATTTTTCTTGACCTAGCAGAATACCACTGGCACTGCAAGCATCGTGTGTTTGTCTATGACAGTTACTCTTTTTTAAAGGTAATAGTCTCAGATTCCAATTTTACAACACACCCTGGAGACATGAAACAAATTAAACTATCCATATTTTGCAATAGTTTCTTGGCATGATCCATGTGGTAATTAAAAAATTTTAATAGAAATTGTTGCCACAATTTGCAGGCTTCCTTAATCCAGCTATGCTATCTGCAGCACCTCCAGGCACTTGTCTTGTTCTCATAATATAAAACCAACAATACTGTGGCAGGACTTGAGGGGATGTCTGATGATGATGATAACTTAGAAAGGAATGCCAGTTTGAAAACTTGGCAGTTTGGTAGGTTTTTTTTTTCTTTTTTCTTTCTTTTTTTTTTTTTTTTTTTTTTCCCCATTGTTGTTTATTTATCTAACTATTCTTTTCCCAGGAAATATCACGTGGACAAATGAAGTCTTCTATTGTGAAGGTATCTGGGCCAAGTAGCTGTAAATGATTTTAACACAAAATTATTAAAACAAAAACATTTAAACGCTATAATTCTAAACATGGCCTTCAGCTACATACATGCCAAGCTACAGCAATTGCAATGCAATAAATCAATGTGAGATATATACTAATGAAGCAAAAACCTGATTTTTGCCAGGACAAGGGCAAAGCTCTCTTAAATATTTTGAAACTGCAGTCTTGAAATGATCAATTATCAACAGACAGCTGCATGGAGGTTTTTGGGTTTGTTTTTAATGAAATTTAGCCCTTCATTGCTGTACTTGGAGTTGGTAACAACCATTTGTTTGGTTCTGACTTGAATAATCCAACATGCTACCTTCTAGTTCTCAAATTCTCATCCTGTTCCACTGCCCAATTTTCTCTTCCTCCTAGTACTCACGTCAAACCTTTCAACAGGAATAGTGCACAATATCCTCCTGAACAAATTCTGTGTATCAGTTTTATGAAGACTGAAAAATCCAAATGATGTTATATACCCTCCTATGAATACAAAATTTAATGTGTTTCTTCTTTTTCTTTTGTACTGGATACAAAATTCTTTAGCCCATTCATATGAGAAATGTCACACCATAATACTTGGACTTGGAGTATTCAACTTTTTTTTTTAAATGAAGTATCATTCGGGGAAGGTGCTTGAGAATGCAGGGAGGTGGGCTGTGAGGGCATGAAGAGGGGGAGGAACACAGTCTTTTAAGAGTTACCTACATCTGTTTTTTTCCAGCTTGTTGCTCTTTTGCATATTAGTGGCACATTTCTCCACACTGGTTTGCTGCCCATGAAAGTGCACTGAAGTATAACATAACAAGCCACCCACCCTCCACCTCACACTTTCCCTTGTGGAGGGCTGCAGTTTCACAGAGGCCAAATTTCTTTTGAGAAACATACTCCAGCTGTTGTTTAAAACTAATGCTTATCCATCTGGTGGTGTACACTGACTGTCTCTGTCTTTCTACGTCTAAAGAATATGAACACAACCCTAAATCTATTAAAGAACAACCTATCTGACAATAGCCTCAGCTCATCTTTCAGACTCTCAAATATTTTCCTTGTATGGCCTCTCTGTCCAGCTCTCTATGGCAGCACTGGTTCTGCCTGGATCCCCATTCCCTGTAGCGAAACTGCGGCTGCTCTCTGTCAGCCTTGAAGGAAGCTGACAAGCTGGAGCAGGTCCAGGAATCAGTAGCTGCTGACCTCCTGCCACTGCAGGTGGGATGGCTGTGAATCTACAAGCATGCCTGGCCCCATGGTGCCAGCTTGTTTGTGCCTGGGCTGTCTTTGAAGCCTTCAAAGTTACAGAAGGGATCACCTTTTCCCCTATATTGCCCAGGGCTGCCTCGGGTCTATTGCTGTTTCCCTGGATTTCACCATGCAGAGTAGGCAAGGGTGCTCACCAGGAAATCCCCAGGCTCTCCGACACGCTTCACCTTACAGTGCACTGGAGCACTGGCTTGGCACAAGCCTCGGATGCTGATCCATGTGGGCCTGTTTGTAGAAGCCTTTACAAGAAGGACAGTAGCATTTGGGGAACTAAACAGTTAAAATCAATAGCCTTTGATCTCAGGACTAATTAATGCTTTCTTGTTTTAAAACTCCATCAATATGCATTCCACATAAATAAATTTCTGATATTATTCATGTGCTGTATCTGCTCTATCTTATTTGAAGCAACGGATTAAACATAAAGCAAGTGGCAGGCAATTTAACCTTCCTCAGCAGACAAATACTGTTTATCTTATCATGTAAATTATGAAAACAGACCTAGAGAATTTGGCACGGGAAACTTAACACACAATAGGATAAATAAAGCTTTAGAAAATACTAAGCAGTCTATCATTAGGACAAAGGGGTGCAGGGTTAGATGACATGCATTTGAACTACAAGTGTCCATATGGAGATGGTCAAACTGAAGATTTATAATAATTTACTGCTGCCTTGCTCTAAGGTTAATTGTTAAAATACAGAAACCTGAAAGACTGAAATTTCCTGAAGTACCAATTTTTAATTTTTTTTTTTTAATTTTGGCACTTGACATCTTTTGATCTGAATAAAGGATGTATGAATTAATTCATCATGTGGATTTTTCAAATCTTCTGACATCACTAATTTGAATTAAGTGTTTCTAATTGCAATCAGAAGAACATACAAAGAATGGGACAATCAAGACATCACAGAAAGAAAAAAATCATTTAGAATATAATCAGAGTTCAGTGGTTAGCATAAAAAAGGAATATAGGCTAGGAGGAAAGAGCGAGAACAAGTTCTATGAGAGTAGAACTCAGAAGAGATTTGTATCATCCCCTTGTGACTGAGTCAGCATATGATCTTTGATTAAATTCCTAAAATAATACTGACAACACTGTACATGTTCCTCATACTGCTACTATGACAAGTAGTCCGGGCATGAGCCATGACTAGGAGACCCACCCTCAATCCTAACCTGTTTTAAACAAAATTACAGTACACCTTGTAGGCACTTGACACATTCTCCACCTTATTTTCAAAATCTGCTGTCTGAACATGTGCAGCCTTACAAAAGGGAAGTGTCAAGCTTCTCAGCCATAGACAACACCAAATTTTTCCATTCTGTGGGTAAAGAAAAAAACAGGACCAAAATATCTCAAGGCACTAACTAAGATATACCAGCACCTTGGGAAATATGGCTACCCAAGACCAAGGCCAGGGTGCTCAGTCTCTTGCACAGCCCCATGTCCTTCAATAAAGACAGAGAGCAACCCATTATCACAGTGGTTTTGCCTTCAATGAGTCTGCTTTCCTTCAACTACAGCTTACCTTCCTCGCACCTGAAAAATTCCTGCCACAGAGTTGCTCTCTCCAAGAAGTACTGGCAGCTGAAAGTTTTGTATTATATTTAGACAACACCATCTCAGACCAAAAAAGCCTCCATGACCATTCTGAAATCTTTAAATATGAGAATATCCTATAGCCAAAACCTGAGGACCAGGAGAAAATGGGAAAAGCATGCCTACTAGGCACAATCCATGCTCACCAAGTGAGGGTTAACCCCAAGCTTTAATAAATACAATTACATTCCATGCTATAGCTGTGAGACTCTTACAGAAGGATGGCTCTGTCTTGCAGGATTGCTGCAGCAGCCTGGGTGCAACAGGCAGTCATGAAGAAGCAGCCCTTGGTGTGAAGGTGAACCAACATGTAAAACACGCCCTCTGAGTAGGTCAGAGCACATTGACCAGCTGAGGTGAGCAAGAAGCTGCCATAATGTTATCAGCTGGAACACAATGCTGGACATGTAGAAATTTGAAACTGCAGATGGCTAACTCTTCTTCCTGATAGACATTTATTTTGCAATGTAACATATGAAAACAGGCCTTTGCATTGTAAATGCCCTATTTAATGTAACTGAGAACACAAAACAATTTGTTGACTTTTTGTTTGTTTGTTTGTTTGTTTTTTTCTTTTTAACAGTTTTGCCTAATATTTGCATGTAAGCAGAAAGCATGATGGTCAAATCTCTTTACCTTAGAATGCGCAGTAGTACAACAGGTAAGAGCAGTGAGGCTTTTGAAAAGGGTGGCTTTAGTCATCTCAAGTTGATCCATTCCAAGCTTCAGAGGTGGGTAAGGGTATGATGGACTTTTCTCAAGGTTTCATATTAGTCTTCAACAAAATAAAGGCAGGCTGCTGAGTAGAAAGCTTCTTGTGGTATTCCTATACTCGTATATATATATATTTTTTTTTCCTTATCAAATGCAAAATGGGAAATTGAATTGCCCATAGCTAACACAGTCACACTACTTCTATACACTCTGGGGTTTAGAGAAAATCATGGCCATAAACTCATTTCACAGATGACTAAAAAAGAGAAGATTATCATAACTTCATTTGATGTTGGTAATTAAAGGTTTTGAAAAATAAAGTGAAAGACAATGCTCCCTTGCAGTTTGGAGACTAAATAAAAGCATATATAGTTTTGCAACATATGCACTTAAAATGGCAAGACTTTGTTTCCTAAGCCTTTATTTTAGGTATAATTTATGTAGATATACAGTACTGCAGATTTTATATTATAGCAAATGGTTAGGCAGAGAACTCTTTAAATGTAATAAAGCAAAAGGAAAAAAAATGGACACCAAATGCAAAATCCACAGTCCATGCTGTCTTAGCACTTTCCTGCAACCTTCCCCTGCAATTAACTTTTATCTGAAAGGGACAGCTGGCAGTTACTGATTTTATAGAGCAGCTGACATGAGCACATCCAACAGGGTCCTCTGATGGAGTCATATAAAAAAAAAAAGATTTCACATACTTAGGCGCAGGGGTGGTATGTGAAATGAAAAAGTAATGTCTACTTTTTCATAGCTTGAAAATGGTCTAAGTAATCATTATATGCATTTATTTTATTAAAATGAAATGGTTTAAGTAATCATTATATGCATTTATTTTATTAAAAGGAGAGACGTTTTTTGTTTTGATTTCTTTGTTCTGATCCCACTTACTGCTGCTGTCTTTGAAACTCTACAGATAATCGCATTTCTGTTACTGCCTGGACATTTTTGAAATAGTACCACTATCAGGTAGATCAGATTGTTGGCAAAAGCTTTGGCACCGAAGAGACTCAACAAATAAATTTCATCACACTGACCCTGTACTAAAGCAACTTTATGTGGATAACCTCATGGGAATGGAAGTTGAGAAAGAGCTATTTCAAGGTCTCCAATAACTTAATCTCGGTTCAATTCATAATGCAAGCCGTTTCTGTTTCCTTTGCTCACAAGACTAAAGAGTTTTTTGGGATACTGTAATCCTAATAAGATGGGGAGAGCAATGTGGGGGGTAGGGGTTTGCTGGAGGGAGAGGAGATCCCACTCAAATTTGTTCCATTTAAAAAAAATTTAAGAAGAAAAATAAATAAAAGGCCAAGTTTTTCATCTTGGAAATTCTCAGCCTCAGTTATGTGAGTGCAAAAAGTAACTTTTATTTGAAGAACTAACACTCACTTCTTTGTTAAGAAAACTTAAGGCACCACCCAGCAGACATGAAGGCTCCTATGTTATCAGCAAACTATTTCCTGGGTATATGTTCACCCTTTCCATGCAGTTTGCTTATTTTTTCAACTCAACTCTACTCAATTAAAAAAAAAAAAAAAAAAAAAAAGAAGAAAGAAAAAAGGCAGTGCAAACAAATTCTGTAACACTGCTGAATGATATGTGTTTTGCTGCAACAACTACTATATTGATGTAATGGAAATTTCATAGGTGTCCAGTTTTGCAGAAACAAAATTGGAAAAATGCCAAGGGGAGTTCTATTGCAACCTCAAGAATTCTTTCCGAGGGCTCTGCATGGTGCTACTATCTGCAATCATCTGAGAGCAGTCCCTGAGAGGCATAGACAACACTCAAGCTTAGCAAAACAACCTGGGTGGAAGAACATGAACCCCCTTTCCCCTATTAACTGAACCCTTTACCCACAAATGTAACACCAGTTACGCTGCAAATTCAGCATTGCAAGCTTGAGTTCTGCAGAGGAATAGGCTTGAATGATTATGCTTTCTGTGCATTTGCCTCTGCTCCCAGTTTTGAACCTTTATGCTAGTCTGAACTATGTTGTGACAAAGGTGGGAGATGATTGGACTTGAAAAGATATAAGAATCTCATAAATTTCTGGAAATCCAAGAGTGGAAGGAGAGCAGGACAAAAGTCTGGTCATGCCTGCACAGCAAGGACACCCATAGCAGCTCCCAGAAGCTCTTTCCTTCATGTCCAGAGGATCCTGCAACATCCGATGCCTTGCACCCCACTGTGAAACACTCAAGGATTCCATAGAGATAGGGGAAAGAGAAGGTAATGGGTACATAGGGTTCAGCTCCAAGGAGTGTGTAAAGAATACTGGATATACTGTGGGAGAGACCTCCAAGACTACAGGAGAGTGAAGGCAGTTTTTTGCTGCGGACATAGATTCCTTAGTGTCATAGTCTACAGTACAAATTGTTTTTCCACTGGATTCCCCTTCTCCCCCAAGAAACATTTTTGTAAGAGGGACAGGAATGGTAAGGAAGGAAGATTATACAACATCCAAAATCAATAGCAAATATTCCATTTGGCAAATTATTCTTTCTATAATCCTGGGGGTCACCTCAAGTAAAAAAACATGCAGTGATACGGCAAAACCTTAAATCCAAAAGAACAGAGATAACTGGACCTGTAATAATGCCACATGTAGCAGGATGAAGCAGTTTTCATTGCCCAGTGTGGCTGTAAAATGTTTGTCAGAAGCTGCAGGGCTCAGGGATCTTCTCCCCTGCAGCCTCAAGACCATGGATTGCTGTCTCCATAGCATTGTTTGGCAGCATAACCCAGTGCTTGCAACAAAGCTCCTGCTACCCTGCTGCAAGAACCTCATTGATTGCCAGGAAAGCAAGGCAGAAACCCAGCATCCACTGGCAGCAAAAGACTGCCTTTTCTTCTGCAGACTCATATTCATCCTTTTGGAGCAGCAAAGCAAAACCTCTGAAGAGGGGTCAGGCCTCCAGTGTCAGGGAGCTGTGCAGACTTTGGTGGGCTCACAGCTACTGACAGGCATGAAGAGCAGTATTAATATAAAAGCCAAGTGGTGCACAGCTTTTCCAGCTGTGATGGCTTGCATTTGGGAAGGGTAGTATTGAGAAAGATGCAGATGACCTCTATCCCTCGGCTACTCTGACTAGTCTTTCCTGATCTCTGACTTCTTTTAAAGTACAAGGCATCTTTTCATGAAACTGCTCTCAGAAACCAGCTCTTCCAAATGTTACTGTATGTCAAGACACAGTAGAGTGCATAGGCCATGTTAGTTTCTATGGGACTGGAAGGGGAGATGAAGAAGTCTTATGAGAGAGGAAGCTATTTTTGAAAATGGATTTAGTCTATGGATTTCACAGATTTAACTAGCAGCAGCCAGTCATGGCTTTGCTATTTCATCAAGCCAGAGCTTTAAATGCACCATTGCATTTCACCAAGTTTTGTCCTTGATATAGTCAGCTGTCCATGACAAGCATATAGAGACACGTAACCCAGACCAAATGCAAAAAAAATAAAGGGCTGTTGTGATGGAGAAAATGCTTCTCTCTGCAGCTACCCTTTGCAGTTTCACTCGCTTTGTCTCTTCAAGCTCATTGACCAGGTAAGGTATCTAGCAGCCAATAAACAGAGACCAACATTTAAGACAGCCTGCAAATACAAAGTTAGCTTTACTTGAACATTAGTGAAAGAAGAGCCCAGGCAGCCTGCCATGGTAAACGAGCAGAACAAAGCAAAAACAAAGTTTTAAAGTTTATCTTCTGGGAGCCTTTTGCACCCTCAGCAATGCCTTTGTTTTTCAGGACCTTTTCAGCTGGTCTTGTCCTGCTAGAAAGACCTCTAAACAGTCAATAAAACACTCTCTCATAAAGAAACATGATAAAGCCTCAAACCTCAAGTTTTAAAGAAACAATGACAACAAAAGAGCAAACAAGCTAAAGAACAGAAGATTGGGATAAAAATATGAGCTATGACGCAAAATTACAATTTTTAACATTTTTAAAATATCAGTGAAAACATTAAATTGCAAGAATGATTTTCATGTTTGTTTTCTAGCACCCCTCATCTCCAAGAGATTATTTTCTTTTCACTTTGGCTGCTCAAGACAAGGATTTTTCCCTCAACTGCTTATTCTTTCACTCAGTCTTCAGTAAAATGTCAGTAAATAATTGTCATTTGGTATCTGTAAAAGATAATACAGGTGGAAAGGGGAATACTGTAATCCAATACCTCCCTGTAAAAACTTACTCTACTATCAACACCAGATAACTTCCGTTTCTCTGCTAGAAACCTGACCTTGCAAATACGCTTACTAGGATAACGGTAAGGGAATACCTATCCAGCTTGTTTGGGTAAGTTATCAGCAGGTCTTCCCTCTCGTAAGACAGAAAAGACAGTTTTCTGGAAAGTAAATACCTGACCCAACTTTTCAATGGCACCTTAAGAAAGCTTTTCTCTGGATCTCAGGATGGAACAAGAGAGGTTGCAAGACAGTTAGAATGGGTCCTGCTCTGAAGTACTGGTCAGGAAGAGGCATTAAGGTCAGTATGACATATTCACCCTGAATGAAAAAATTAGAAAAAAATCACCTCTTCTTATCTTTCTCAGCACATCTCATGATAAAGCATTCAGTTTGTCTTTCAGTTTGGACATATATTCTCATCAGAACTGTACTTTATATTCTAGAGTTTTGAGGTGAATGTATTATTTACAAGATTATTTAAGAGTAAATTAAGGAATCATTCCTACTGGTCACAGAGTTTTGAAGAAAAATATGGTGATATATTTTTTTAAGTACCTCTTTGGAAGCTTGTTGATGAGAGATACATCTTCAAAAGATCATTTTTAAAATTTAAAGTCACTTGGAAGTCACAGGAACCACCTGCATTAGCAAGCTAATCAGGCTTTGGCCCTTAATGACCCCATTGAACTCCATGTTATCAACCTAAATTCTACATGAAATTCAAGTTGATCACTACAGGAGTGTTGTTTCAACAGAGGCTCTTTCACATGTCAGAAACATGGACCACAAAAACACCACTACTACACAACTGCTGATCTTTACATGCTTTAGAACTTTTCAGGGGGAAAAAAAACTGTTGTAAAATACTATTTCTCCCTCTTCTTTTGTTCTTAGCTCTACATTGAATTGAAGTCTCACCAATTTAAGTACAGAGTTTTGAGTGTATACGTCTTACATATGATAAATGACCAATAGAAAATTAAACATCTACTGCTATAACACTGTCAATCCTGAAACAACGTAGGATCATGAATCCTAACATTCACATCCAACCCCCAAATTTGTGTTCTGAAGTATAAAACAGCTCCAACAATCTTTTCACCTTACACAAACATCCATGTGGGTCAGATTTTAAAGAGCTGGAGTCAGTCTATGCAAAGCTTGGAAGTCATAAACCTGTTTGACAAGAAGCTTTGAAATGTGCCTGATGGAGCTTTCCCTGTCTGGTTCCACCTGCAGGAGTGCTCGACCTGGTGCCTCTTTTCTACCTCTTGACAGAGCACTGCCATTGGCTGCTCAGAGAAGCAGTGGAGTTTATATCTATGGGAATATTAAAAACCTGACTGGACACAATCCTGGGTGACCAGGTGACCCTGTGTGAGCAGGCTGGTTTGACCAGATGATCTCAAGAGATCCCTGCCATCCTCAATAATTCCACCTCACTCTCCTCTTACAGGAGGAAAGGAGAACACCATGGTAAAAAGCAGTTTCCTGCACCATCATGCCAAGATCCCCACTCTCAGAGATACGGTAACAAACTTTTGTAGCTACATACTAACAAGTCTTTGCAGCTGCACGTTTTCTCCAGCTGGAAGACTCAGGACTATTAATTAACTTGACCTAATTTCCTGCCTAAATTTATCATAAGTCAATAGTGATTGATTCTCTGGCCCATCTTAATCTTGCATAATTCTTTATTTTCCACTTTGTTTATCTACTGCATGCATTTTTAGGAAAAAAAAATCTGATTGGTCTATGATTTTTTAGACTGGAAAAAGAGATTTTTTTCTGCTCTTGCTCTAATTTTGAGGCATCTCCCTCAAACATCATGTAAAAGGCTTTGAAGTTGTTTACATAGCTTCACAACAAGGACAAAACTAGCACAGGCTGGAGAGCACTACACCATCATCACTGATTCTAGAAATGCATCTTTATATGAACACAGACCTCATACTTTATTTTTTTTTTTACTGCTTTACCACTGATATCTCATAGTAAGCCTGTCAGGTTGGGACATTTGAGCCTACATTTCTTTTCTTTGCATAACCTTCCACTTCATACTCTGAGATCCCACTTTTTTTTTTTTTTTCCCCCTAGAAAACCAGCCATGAAACCTGCAACATTAGTATGGCAGGTTCTAGCACTTTTAATTCACTAGACTCAGGGCTGCCTTTTTTCTCCATTTTCCTTTCATCAAATCTTAACTTGTTCCCTTTTACCAAAGTTCATCTTAGCAGTTCCACCAAAAAAAAAAAAAAAAAAAAAAAAAAAAAAAAAAAAATCTGGATTCACATTTATTTCAGGTTATCCAGTACTTTGGAAAGCTGAAAGACATTGCAATTATACCCAGAGTATGAGTATGCATGTGTTCAGGCATTGCTTTTTAGAAGAAATCAGCTACTGCTTCTTTATGGAAGCATAAGAAATTTCACTGAATTAAAAATGACCCTGCATTAAAACTAACCAGTCAGGCAAGCAGAGGCCACTTTTGTAGCTGTATTTCTATGCAGAGCTTTTTAAGAGATCCCAGAGGCAAAACAACTGAATAATATATATGCAGGCAGAGGCAGACAATGCATATTTGTTGATAAAGCAGCATGGCAAGACTAGAACAAGAATTTGAAACTTCTTTCAAAAATAGAAAGTGGTTAAAATACCCAAGTGAAAGACAAAAAAACTCCACTCCAAAACCAAATCTTACTTTTAAAGTCATGAGCAAAACTTAGTAATTCTCGCTTTTCAACAATCTTCTTTATAAGGTATCAGTTCTGAGATGCACTATACTCAATAAATAAATATGTCAAATATTTGCACCGTTTCCTGAATTTTTTACATACCAAGCCAACTTCTAGTTTAGACAAAGATTGCGATCTCTTCTATGCACAATGTCTTTAGATACTCATTAATTTGGAACTTGGACAGAACTTCACTCATTATATTACATTACATTACATTACATTACATTTTATATTATATTATATTATATTATATTATATTATATTATATTATATTATATTATATTATATATCATAAATGTTGTCATGTACTTACAAACTGCCAAATCAAAATCAAACTACTCCCTAACCAACAATAGGAGTTATGCCATGCATATTTTAATGCCACAGTGCAGATTATGATACAAAATCCTTTGCAAGCAATAGAAGTTAATACTAAGAAATATAAGCAATAACAAAAATGTATGTATTTTATTAAAAGGACTTGACAAAATGATATTGTGAATGATGCCATAATACATTGGTCTTCTTGAGTAAATAAAGTCAGCAAATAAAAACAATTTTTTATTTATTCAATGGGTTATAAACAGGATGCAAACAGAGGTATTTACACTCAGGAATAAGGTTACAGTAGTGAAGAAGTTCAGCAATTGGTTTCAGTCTGATATATGCATTTTTTACCTAATCTGTTTCAGAAGTACCGCATAGTAGTAAATACGTAAGGAAAAAAAACAACTGTTATTACTTGATTATCTATAACATTGCTCTCAGAATACATTCAGAGACAACTCCCTGAAGTAACCAGATCCATTGTTTTGTTACGGTTTACAAGAAGTTCACAGCTAGTCACTGCAGAGTTAATACTCCTTTCCCTCCTAATAAATCCTATAAACTGACATAGACTAATAACCAGAAATGCCACCTGAGGAAAGGGACAGTGTCAGGAAAGGCCTAATTGGTATTTTTGATGTCTGTTAGCATTGCAGAATTTGCTTTCTGAACAAACTAGAGTTTCTATATTCAAAATAGCAGCATGTAGCTTGATTTCTTTTTCCGAAAACCCTTTAATTATAAGACACTATGGCTTGGCAGTCAGAGCTTGGAGAAACAGAGGTAGTGGCAAACGTTTTAATGCAACAGATTATAATGGAAAATGTGGAGTAAGTTCACTGAAGCTGAAACTCTATGGGAGCATACCAGTTCTCATGGGATTTTCTACAGAAAAACAGCCTTGGAGTCCCAGCGTGAAACTGTGAAGATCAAGGACAGCCAACAGCTCACAGGTGGTTTCTGTGGATGTGAAACCTGACTTCAGAGCTCTTTTTCAGACAGTTGCTCACATACTATGTAAGACACTTAAAATTGGGCCATATTATGGGCACTCATTCTCATTGCAGCTGCCCCATCTAACATGAAAAAATCAAGCCAAGAAAGAATTCCCATAGCTGCAAGAAGGAGCTTAGGAGAGCCCTACACTGGAAGAGCCATCATGAGGCTGGTGAAAGACGACAGAGAGCTGGATATGTGCCCCTAGCACAGAGGAGTTGGCTGATCTGCATGTTTGTGATAGCGAGCAAGTACACCCACACCTTCTTTGCAAGATGGAAAAATTTTAAGATGTTTCCTGTCCCCCCTTCCCTCATGCAACAGAAACATTTTTTATGACATGAAAATTTTCCCAGAAGAGAAAATATATTTGCTGCCCAGCTCTTCATACTGCATTTCCCCCCTCATAGCTTATACAATCATTGTTGAAAATTATTACTTGCAAAAACAGTTCCTACTCCTATGAAAAGCCTCAGTGCAATCTGTGGTATGTCCTAAGTAAGGACAGTTTTTCTGAACAATGTCCAGAGGAATGGGGCCCAGTGTAGACATTTTGTATGTGCAGCACTTTTTGCAAACAAAAATAATGAAGTATCATTACCAAAAGTGGATAATTTCTGATAAAGTTAGTAAAATTCACTGTTTACTTCTACTTCACCTTTAAGTATTTTTTACTTTGTAAAGAACTGGCTTGAACTTCTTTCCAGATAGTTCTGACCACCTTTGCCTCAAAAAAGGAATTTAAATAGCAGCTCCTCATTTCTCACTGCTGTTTTTACATCAGAAAATGCATACTTTTGACTCTTTTCATATGGCTCAGCAGACAGAAATACTGAAGAAAACCTCCTTGCAAGGAGAATTCTTGTGTTGACAGGAAAATTGACAATATGACCTAGTAGGACTTTTCCATCTCTAATTTCCTTAAGTCTACTACTCCTGTGGGGAAAAATAACTTGTCAGCAAACTTATTATATAAGAAAATATCACAGTAAAAATAGTTACAGAAAATGACCCACCAATTCCTTGATGTAAGATATGAATGTATTTATTCTTCTTGCTTATTCCTAACTGAATATGTTCCCAGATTCTGCACAGTCAAAAGTCTCAAGTAGCAGCAGCAATCAAATAAATCTACTAAGCAACTCTCAAATACATAGGAAATTGAAGAAGTTCAATCAAAACTTTGTTTATTTACCTCCACAGTATATTTTTTAGTCTTCTAGAAAAAATGATACATTTTGTCCAAACATGGAATTCAAAGATAAATGGGTAATGCCAATATTTTGCAATTCCCCTATGCACCACCTTTTTTGTGGAAGAGGGGAGAAGGATTAAGGTCAGTTTAGTACAATCTTTTCTTTAATTCAGACAAATTTTAAAAGGCAAAATAACCAAACTGTTGGAAATATCTGAAGAGATGTCTTTCTTTCAAACAAACATCTAATCAGAAACCTGCATTTAGCACCAAAAAAGGGTGGCCAGAGCCAGATCCTGCCCATAGCAGCACTCTCACCAACAGTTACCTTTAGTATTTTACTTATTTCCTAACATTAGGAGAGTGAAAAGAAGAGCAACAAATCAGGATTTTATCTAACACTACCCACAATGACAATAATCCTTGGGTATCATTGTTGGTGAAACAAAATTCGTTTAGGTAGAAAGGGGAGCACATGTTGACCCTGCTTGAAATTTTTCTGACTTGCTCTCCATTCACAGATACCACTATCCCATTTTCTTCCATCCTATTCTCCTCTCTCCACAAAATCTGAATCTTTTTTTGTATATAGCAGCAAAAGCTATGGTGTCTTTCTCAGTCCATCTCAGTTATGGGCTTCACTATCACAGAACCACAGAAGAGACAGAAGGGACAAACAAGGATCATCATGGCCAACTCCTAAGCCATGCACAGGCTAACCACAGAAATCATACAATGTGTCTGCAAGCATTGTCCAAAATCTCAAAACAAGAGAGATTATGTATGATGATCTCTAATCAGGATAAATTCTCTAACAGAAAATAAGATTTGATTTTCTATAATGCAGCACTTGATATGTGCAGTGAATTGTAGCTTGTGAACTCATCAAGTCCTGTTGCATCAGGATTGGTCTGAGATGAGAAGCTAATGATCCTCTTGCATTTGTTTTTTTTTTTTTTTTTTTTTTTTTTTTTGTTGGTTGGCAGTTTTGAAGTTTTGATATTGTTGATTCAGGGGTTTTTTTTGTTGTTGTTGTTTGAGGTTTTTTTAGCATTGTAAAGTCTCAGTCAGACTCTACCCAACTGAATGCATAAAGTAATGAAACACAGTACTGTCTGCTAATGTGATTAATTATCCATAACGGTTATTGGAGAGACATATTTTGTGATATAAATATATACATATATTCACTATAAGAATCCTTCCTGTGTTTATCCCATTGCTTGGGGATTACCACAGCAGTATATCACAGATAAAGTAGTCAAGAGCAACTTACAAAACTCTTACATTAATTACAGTCATCCACAGAATAGTTTATATATAGAATCTACATAGAAACTGTAGCATATTCAATTGTATACCCAGCAGGTAAGTTTCCCTGTTTTCAGATGGGTATGATTAAAATGAGTACCATGTGAAATTGAAGCTGTGTTCACAATATATAAGCATTTGCAGTCAGAATCTACAACATAACTCAAAAACTGTGAAATGGTATGAGACAGAATGTCAATAACTGCCTTAATAAAGTTCACATGCATGTTTTTAGCAGTGTAATGTGACCTATACTGTATTCTTTAAGGTTTCAGAGTATTAATTTTATGTGGAATATGTTAAACTATCAGCTAGTTCTGTAAAAAATCCCCCCCACACCTTTTTTTTACATGTGTATTCATTACTGTGAAAGCATAACTCCTTAAAAAAGTATCTTGGATACTGTAATATGATTTTTGGCACGTTATTTTTGCTTTGAAGTAAATTACAGAGCAAGTCCTCCGCACTTTTTCCTGTCTAAATCAGTAATGTCTGTTGCATTTATATGGGATTCAAAACTATGGACAGAGGAGAGGTGAAGGAGAGGGAAAGAAGAAGATAGTTGATTATTGGTTTTAAACACATTAAGATTCCAGGATTTTTCTTCTTCACTTTTTTCTTTTTTTTTTTTTCTTCTTTTTTTTTTTTTCTTCTTTTATGTTTTTTGTTTTGTTTTTTTTTTTTTAACTTAAAATATCAAAAATACTCTGTGCATCTGGAAGTGCAGATACAGGTGGCCTTCAGAAATGAGGGCAATTTCAAACTCCAGAACAGACCAGGTCTGTATCTGTGGGGAGTGGCCACCCCATTCAGAGCTGCAAGTGCACCTAAAGGCAACAGGATCACAATTGCAGATCTTGTTCATGTCTTTGAAATGGCATCATGTAAAGAGATAAAGGCTCAGTAGACTATACATGGCTGTCTTAAGACAAGAATATCCTCCTTCTCAGGCAACTCAGGGGTTTTCTTCATCTGCAGATTCTTTTTAGGAGTCAGTGGAAAATATCGTTAAGAAGTCAAGCTCTTTAATATGGATTAGATATCTGTGATCTCATGTTCTCACAGGGTAAGGCAAAAAAAAATCAACTCCACAAACAAACAAAAACCTCTCCAGCAACTCAGCTTGAGATGAGAAAATGGAGAAAACAGGTAATCTTTCTTCTGCACACCACAGCAAAAGCCAAATTTTAACACATGGAGTGATATGCCTCACTGTGGCATAGCTATTTTTTTCCTTACCTTGCCTTCAGTACTAGTCAAAAATACAAAACCACATTAAAAAAAAAAAAAAAAAAAAAAAAAAAAAAAAGTAAGAATTAATTAATTAATGAACTTGAAGCATTAAAAGATGGAGTCCAGAAATTTATGGCGGCTGCTAATAAAGCATTTTTCTGCTCAGATATGTGTAATAGGATTTTTGTAATTTACAGTACTTCTTAGTTCACCACCTGTGAGTTACAGACCTTTTTCATTCTCCTGTCAGGATTTAAATATCAAACAATTGTCCAGAGATAGCAATCTGCAACTATCAATATTTTTTTCTCACCTTGTCAGAACCTCCTTAATTTTGAAATCAGGACATGAACATATCTCACTAGGCACAGATACTAATAGAAAAATCATTAAGAGTAGGTTTTCTCTTACACAGGAAGAGATCTTTTATTTTTCTGTATTTCAGTGCCATAGACTCTTCCAGCTTCCAGCTCATAAACTCATCTATGAAAGTCCTACACCTCTGAGCAAAGACTGCAGCACACTGCATCAGGAAAGCTTGCCTGCTCTGCACTATATGCAGAAAAAAGCCTTCTTGCCACACACACATTCATATGTATGTTCCTCTACTAATAGATTTCAAAGAAGAAGCTTGGGTTAAAAATTTCCCCATATCCATCCACCACCAGTAAACTGATCTAATAATTAGTGATGCCCAAAGTTGAATTCACCTTTTTCTTGAGTCAACTTCATATGAGAATAATTTTTAACATGGGGGTCTCTGACATCATGTAGCTGCTTCAAATGTGGAAAATAAAACAAGTGTCTATTTTGCATCCTAGTAATTTAAAAATGAGACAACCTACAAAAATGTTGTGGCAGGCTGTGCATGCATGTGTTGGGAGTGGCAGGCCAACTCTTTATTTTCTTCTGTATTTTCTTCTTGAAGCACTACCTTTTGTCCATAGCCAGTATTGTTTCAGGAGTGATTTTAATATGTTAAAGATGGTCTTGCAACAAATGCTCTCACCACTTTTTAATTATTTCCATTGGATTTCAAAGCAGTCATAATGCAATTTACAAGAAAAGAAGATTTCTATAACTGCTTGAGAAAGCTTTATCTGTTGCATCATGGACATTTGGAAGTTTAGCTGCACAAGATTGTATTTTTTACTCTTCCAAGAAATGGAATGATTAGGAAGACAATTAACATGTGTATCTGAGAGAGTCTCACAACATTATGTGTTAGAATTAGAACCAGCCAAAGCCCCAAACAAGAGTATGAAATGACAGAAAGCTCTAAGGTAACCACCAGGTGAAAGCCTGCACTATTTGTGGAAGAGTGACTTATGTTGTACTGATACAGGTAATCATTGCACAATGCAGGTTAATTAAAATCACATAACTGACTCAGGGCAGATGGGTATCAGCTTATCAAAGACCTACTATGCTGTCTTTTCCAAATAAGGAAGAGGAGCCAAAAAAAGCATGTGACTTAAGATATGCAGCAGATCAGCAGCATTAAAATGTAGAATATTAAAAATAAATTTTGAAGAATAAAGTCAGCAAGTAAGATGCAGGTTAAAAAAAAGGATCATGTGAAGGGAAGGGAAGACATACTCTATGTCTCGAGGAGAGCTGGATGCCCCTCCATCCCTGAGCTGGGTGAGGAGGTTGCAGGGGGGCTTTGGGGCAGGGCTACCCCCAGCCAGTAGAGGAGAGGATGCCAACCTTCACTACCCTCTGGTTTTAGTTATTGCTCTTATGTATGATGGTTCCTTCAGGAGTTTGGGATCCACACACTAGCTTTTCCACTTCCCTGCTAGCTCCTATGCATTCTTCCCTGAGAAGGTTAAATACAAACATTCCCAGCTTCTTCAGTTCAGCTTCACCTTCCAGACTACTGGAGGGGCTATAGCTGCTGTGCAGCACCTTTTTTATCTCTGACACGGTTATTTGCAACGTATATGTACTCTCTATCATCTAGATTACAGCTTTGTGGATTTTCCCTGATGCACAGGTCAGGGTCTCTTCTGTGATTGAGAAGATATGTTCTGCATAGATTTTCTTTCTATTGCTAAGAAATCCTGATGATGCCAATAGCTACTGTGATGACACTCTTATATTTTGAAACTAAAGACTGTATTAAAACTCAAAATCTAGGTGCAAGGAAATTGGTTTAAAAAAATAAAATTAAGAGGCAAGATATCTTCTCAGCCAATTGGCCTGAGACTGGGAAGAAAGCAGATACATAAATCAGAGTTTTAATTTACACTGAACTCAAGTAAGACTACTTTAGGATATATCAGAGATAGGATCACTATTCTGTGCGGAGTTGAGAGATACCAAATTTTCTGATCATATTTGACAATGGCTTAACTGCTGCCATTGACATCAGGGCTAGGAGGAAGCGGAATCAGTGAGTTCAATGGAAATAAAGCTGGGACAGTAGCAGACACACCTGAAAACTCTGATGATAGTATAAATCATGTAAGTATAAGTTAAACACTACATTGAGACGAAGTTATACTTGACAAGGTGTCAGCTAAGGAAGAGAGACCAAAACTAAAGCCAGGACACCTAGAGAAGAGACAAGGACAGGGGGCAATTAATTTAATTTAGTGAAAAATTAAGTCAAGCATAATACTTCCATCTGGAAATACTTTTTTTTGGGTGAGTCTCATAAAACAAAGATTGCAGGCTTCCTTTTTATGCAATGTTCTAATTATCTAAGGACTCTTACATACTTAAAAGTTTTTGCTAAAATGTAAAACTTTATAATCTGCAAGTGCAAGACTTTTTTCAATGAAACAACATCAATCTTGAAATTGAAAATATTAGACTTAATGGTTGAAATATTTCACTGCAGAAGCTTTTAGTTATGGTACATGGATGAAAAATGATGCATGTTCTGTTCTTAAAATACACACATATTTTTAAAGTTTTTCATCAACAATTTTTAAAATATTTACAATTATTTAGAATATCCTAAAAGCTCATTTTTATTGATTTCAGGAGTTACACTACATCTCAAAACTTAAAAGTGATAATGTCATACAATAAAGAAATTGAAAGTGATTAAAATTGAGATGGTTGCATAACATTCAGAAAGACTACACATGGAAGTATCAAAATCTTCTAGAAACAGTGTAGAACTTCTACATTGCTTTCTGTATGTTTTGCATCTAAGAGTTAATAAATGCAACTATAAAAAACAAATAAATATGTTGTTCAGTACTTCTTCACAGAATTTAGGCATTAGTATTTGACTTGCTGCTCTCTCTTCCACTTTTATAGGCCAGTTATATTCCAGGTTATTACAATCAAATACATTATATTTGAATAAAACTCCTTATAATAAGAAGATAAATGGGATATTGTTCTGCTTTCAAGTCAAGAAGCTAACTTTTATAAATTCTGAATTGTGCCTATGATAGCTTTATTAAACAATAGTATATTTTGTTCTGAGTTATGCTGTATTAAAAGGGTTTCTTAAAATATGTTTTGTCTTCTTTGATGATCGTTTTCTTACAAAGATAATTCAAACCAGCAAGGGCCCACCCAGTTAGAGCAACAAAAGGTCTAGTCCTTGATGAGCACTATTTGTAAGCACTCACTACTAATATTAATTAATTTGATAATTTATCCTCTTTTTCTATTCATCAGTTGTCTCCATGTGGTTTAAATATTCATTCTCTATTCAAAAGTATTCACACTGGATGAATATCATTCCTCTGTGGAGGACCAGCATAAGGCATATGCATCACTTCAATCCTCTGAATAGGGTTCAAACAATTCTCAAAACATTATGTTGTTTCTCAGCTCACGAATAAATTTCACCATTTGAATAGATGCAGATTCTTTCTGAACTGCTTATTGCAAGTCACTCTCTGTGCTTCAGTTGTTAGTGTGGTGTCTTAGATGTCAGCTCCATAGGTTCAGGTGTTTATTTTTTCACTTAGTGGTGCATAGACAACACTTCCTAAATACCTACCCCTAATGCACTGCTTCAGTGATTTGAGATCAGTTTATCAGACAAATGCAGACCAGCAGCCTGTAGCTGCCTGTGCTTTCCACATGCCACATGGACTGATCACACATACTGTATCTGGAACCTTCAGACACCCTGAACAAATGTTGAAAGTCTTTCCATTTCAACAAGATTTCTGTTGGAAAACAGATACTGAGAGATATCCAGAGGATATATTTAAGTTTGGACTCCTAGTGGCAGGGATCATCATCACCTAGGTTAGAAGATGGTGCTACTAATACCAGCACTGGGGTTCAATCCCCATATGGGCCCTTCACTTCAGAGTTGTACTTGATGGTCCTCGCAGGTCTCTTCCAACTCAGATCAATCTGTGATTCTGTCATCTTACACCAAGCACACCAGAGCACTACTTAGTGACTGGATTTCTTATGCCCAACTTCACAAACAAGCAAGCAAAAAATTAAGCAGGAAACCATAAATAAGATTAGCTTTTTAAAACCCAAACCAAAGAGAATTAGTTTAAGTCCCAACTTTGCTCTTTTTTGCAAGTATTCTGCCAATAAACTTTTTCTTAGATTTTATGTATAAAGCAATCCCAAAGAGTGAAATCAATTGCAAATTTTAAGTAATTGTAGAAATGCAGAAATATTTTTCCAGCTCTAGCACTGACCAAGCACTTTCTCATTAACTTTTTTTTTTTTACAGTTCAGTATCATAATTAAACCAAAGTTGAAGCAAACAGTTTATTCTGTCTAACAAACAAATTTATCAGAAAGTTACTTTGAGAGTGGAAGATAAGATAAAAGGGAGCTTTCATTAAGAGCTCAGACACAACTTCTTCATTCATCCTCCAAAATCATTATGCAGACTGGCAAAGAATGAAAGGTAGCAGTGGGAGGAATGAAAAGACATCATTCTTATACAACAAATATGCTACAGAGATAAGCAATAGAAAATGGTTCTGTATATACTTAAAAGTTCAGCTAAAAAATCCTTTGCTATGTAAAATTGACACAGGTTAGCCTCATTGCCTATTAATTTTACTGGAAAGTTTTAAAAGATATGGCTCTGAGAACACTACGTCAGATTAGGAACTGAAATTTAAACAGATGCAACCTACTGAACAGACAAGGCCATTTCTAATTACCTCTGCCCTTTGCCACTGCAAGCTTCTACAAAGTTAAAAAGACCCTCTGGATCAACAAGGAGTTCAGGAAAGCTGCTTTCACTTACATATGAATATGAGCAGTACAATGACACACAAGTACTCAGAAAACAAATAGCAGAGTGCTGCGTGCTGTGTGTCCCCAACACACATCTGGGCTATGTCCCAACGACATAGACCAGCTACTCTCCTTTCTCTGAGTTAAGTGTACTCTCTGAGCCAGGAATTATGAGAAACTAGCAAGGGAATGATAGATCGTGTTCTGAAAACACAGCCAGTATGTCCATGCCTAACTTCTACCTTATCCTGCATTCTTCGGGCTTTCAAAAATTCTTCCCACAGAGAACAGGGGTTTTATGTGCAAAATGGGAGCACAGTAAGAAAACGCAGTAAACACTAGATATATGTTCAAATAGTGGACCCTTGAGAAGTGTTATTTTACGTTTTTTTGCTGAAGCAATTATCTCAGTTTGTTCAGCAGAAATGCAAGGTTGTTTTAGTTGTAACTGATTATCCTTACTGTCAACTTAGAAATTCATTCATAGTTTGGTTGCTAATTCTAAAAATTAGGGGGTGAGACTTAAGCTCTTCAAAGCGGAGCTCCTACTGCTAACCAGGATTTCACTGTAGGAGTCTATTTTCTCTCTTGGAGCACAAGACTTCTTGATTTATGCCACATAACAGGAGAAAAGACTTGCACATCATTTAAAATCCCCACCTTCCCCCAACAACACAACAAAGAATGGTGTGTGGCATTTCATGAAGCTAAGTAAATTAATTGGTGGAATGGAGCAGGCACAGCTCCTTTGAAAGTAATGTTTACCCCCCCTGTTTATCCTGAGATCTAGGCTGCCTCCCACTGTCAGCTATCAGTTGATAGTTACAGCAATTGCAGTGACAGCATGAATCATAATGCAAAAAACATGTTACATATTGAATGATAGATGAGACAATTTCAAGCCAGTTCCTACTGGATCATTTTTTGCAATACATTCAACAAATCAGAATATCTCCTGACTTGAATCACACAGTTTGATTTTGAAATTTTAATACTGAACTGTGTGAGGCAGTGTTCCCATTGCCTGTGACATGGAGGAGCTTGAGTCAGATGGTCATCTGTCATTTCAAACAACAAATCCTGTAATTTTCATGTGAGCTCCTTGTCCTACTCTTTTCCCAGATGCATCAGTGCCAGGCTGGTTCAACAATCAGTTTCTCTAAGGGGCATGAGAATTTATAGCTTTGCCATACCATCCCAGCAGCTTTTGCTATAAGGCTTTAGTTTCCCCTATGTTCAACAAGCTCCATGGTCTTCAAACTTACTGCCAAGAAAATGGAATCACACAATCCCAGCCAAATAAGGCAGGTTCTATCTAAGGAAGCAAGGTTCATAGAGAAATCTTTTAATACTTTCTTACTTAAAAATCCTGTATTCCTTATGACCTCCAGAAAACTCTGTTAGGAGTAGAATAGAACTGGCAGTCTCTGGAGATCCTACAGAAAGATGTTCCTGCTTTCCCAGGCTGCTTACCGGAACGGAAGCACTCCTACAAAGCATAAAAGAGAGGTAACTTTTTTTATCTATGATATTTTTCCAGAGCATTTGTTTCAATTTTAATTTTTTTTCTTCCCTGAATAAATGAGGAAGAAAAGGGTATTGAAAAAGTTTGTTTCACTGCACCCTACCAAGTCCCATATATTGTGTAAAATAATACTTTTACTTCATTGTGTTAGAATATGAAAATTCTCTAAGTTATGTCAGTGGTGATACAAGATGATAGCACCACATCTTATTCAATGATTCTTAAATTATACACTTGAGGAGGCACCAGTCATTACAACTTTCACTTTCACTTTCCTTAGGTGATTGTGTATTACAGACAAGAGCACTGAAGAAGCTTAACTTTGGCAATTAAAGTATTTACAGTCTTCCTTGCATCCAAAGCACTTCAGCCAGCATCCCATTACAATTTTTAAGACACTGAAAATCCTAACAGTCACTTAAATCCTGTTATATAGTAGTACTCTTAGCTGTGGCTCATCCTTTTCCTAGCCCAAGTTATTTTGACTTGTCTCATTCTCAAAACAATTTGAAAAACACTGGGAGAATTAGAAACATAACAGAAATCTTTAGACAGTTCCATCCGCTACACAGAAGCACTGATAATATATTCTTTCAGGAAGGGTTGCACTACAGCATATATTTCATGTTTTAAAAAGTAACAGCCAAAAAAGGGATGAGGGGATGTAGGCAAATGGATCATTCACAGTAACTGTAAAATTATAGCCCTGTTGTTTTGGATCTGGTTGCTAATGTGCTTAAAAAGATCTGTGCTTCATCATATTTCATAGGGACAATATACAGTATGTGTTCTATGGGGAGCCTATATGAGTCCTAACATTGCTCAAAAGGACAATTAAATAAGTTACTGCACCAGTCAACTCTCTGGAAAATTTGTATTTCTGCCAGCCTGCTTCCAGACCCTTCACATCGATGCACTGTGGTGACAGCAATTATGTCATCCTTAAAGTTAAGAAGCTGGCAATCCTTACATCAGCTCTCAGGCTTGCTTTATTGTCCCTCCTACAGTTATCACTTGTTATTCCCAGAATTATAATATTTTCTAAGAGACTTTGATAACCAACACAAACACTACGAAAATATGGTTGAGTTTAAGCTGCTTTAAATCATTACAGTCTTCATTCTCTAGCACACTTCATGCAGACTAGCGAAGGTTGGAATAGGATGTGGCTTTTTCCTTCTTCTGTACAAGCACATATAACACTCCTTAAAACAATCTATCCCATTCTGTACTTAACTGCTTATACTTTGTACCCACCTCAGCCAAAATACAGGTTGCTCCTTGTAACTAGAGTGATCCAGCTAGAGATCAGTTGCTTTTAAGCAGTGAAGGGGTAAACTAAGCAAATAAGGGCAAATAAGATTATTTTTCTGGGTTTACCAGAACGTCTTGTATTAGTGAGGTCAAGACTGGAAGTTGTTTGAAGCATGGATTTGTTTTTCCTACGCTGCTTCTTTGCTGGTGATCCCATTTTAGTAATGACCTCTGATAACTATGTTATCAGGATTACCTTTATTGTCGTAACGTCCACAAAACATATTTAAGAAGGCTACTGCTCCACAGAATGGAAGAGGAAATAATCTAAAACAATGCCATGGTGTTTTTTGAGTGGCAAACTTTAGTTCTGTAATTAAATTCAGCCTGTTCCACCTTAAAAATTATGCAAAACTCTATCTCTTATTAGCAGAGCTGTTGGCAGAAATCTGTCTCTGCTAGGTTGGTGATACATTAATAGACAACAATTTATGACTCTGACACTGCTGTATTTTATGGTTGTCACAGAATGAGTCATGTTATTTTCTATTTTTTTCCCCAAACAGCATTCCAAATCCACTCAAATGCTGAAGTCAACACAGCTCTGGTTTTGCAATCCAAGTCCTTCACAAGGAGCAGGTATCTGATTTGGCTTCTGAGAGAATGCCAGCAGCCAGTATACAGTCAATTGGGTGACTGCTATCTGAGGCTGACTTCACCAGCCACAAGCTCCAGGAAAGTGCTCAGAAACACTGGAAGGTTGCTGTGTCTCACTGGCAAGGTGCTTACTGCTCTCTCCTCCCACCTACAGAAAGGGTAAATCAGGTAAGTTGCCTCATCAGCCCAAGCTGCCTTACACATGACATGAGATGAGTAACAGGCTGCAGTCAGCAGCCGACCTTGCAGGGTCAGGCCTGAATGGCTCTGCAGCCACGTACTGCTTACAATTGTTAGTCCTACCAGTGGGGCTCTGAGCAGAGGGAGGAACACTCAAACTGTACCTCATTATGTTGAACACACGCGAGTTAGTTTATTGCTTGGTACTAATAAAAGGTTTCCAAAGAAATCTTTCCTCCTGTGCAACATGCAGACCTTCCTTGTACCACTTCCAAGAGGGCTCCGTCCTCTTTTCACAGCTGGCTTGAAATGACACTCTCTTTTCACCTTGTCAAGATGACACGTACAGCAGAGCCAGTATTCTCCCCGTCCCTAAATTGTCTCTGGTGAACATGACTGCTATATATAAACACCAAAAATGAGACTACATTTCAGAAGCAAGCTCTGGGACTATTTTTTTTTCAGCGAGATGTTCCATACAGTCTTTTATCCTAAGTTTAGATAGCATTACTCCTCACTTAGGCTACAGATCTTGCCAGACTTAAAAGAAATTTCACAATAAACTTATAATAATTATTTTGACAAATCAAATCCTGTGAAACAAGAAAAGCTGAATTAGGGGGACTAAGTAAAATCCAGCAGCTGTGTAATTCAGAGGCTGGACAAAGTTATTAGCATCTTAAGACTGCCCAGAAAAAAAAGAAAAACATCTTGCATGGTACCGACAGTTTTCACGAGGAAAAAATGTTTCAAACAATAATGTTGCTGTTTATATAAAAATACTGGTTTGGCATTTAGATTTAAAGAAACCTAAGTGAAATTATATTTGATTTGATAAGTTAAATTAAAAGAAAAGTAGAAAAACAAACATGTTTTCATCAACACATTTTGAAAATTTTAAATCTCTCAGATGACTTTTTTTCCAAGTCAATTTTTCTAAACAAAGAAAGACTATGAATTTAGATTTGAATATGTCTAATATTTGGGAAAAGCCAAGACGAGCTCCAATAAATTTTTGTGGTTTTAAGTTCATTTCTATATTTATTTATAGGATTTATTCTCAGTTATTCTTTGGGAAGATTTTATTTCTTTCCTTGTCTATTCAGTGCATTGAAATACTTTCACTAGCATAGCTGTCAACACAGTTTAACACAACAAGAAAATGGAACAGAGAAGATTAGTCTAAATAAAAATATTAGTAAATCTAATCTAACTACTGTAAGTTGCATATTTCTACTCTGTAATGACTAGCCTTTTATAAAGTAGCTAACATGATTTTTATTTTTTTTTTCTAACAGATGGTAGATTTTTGATTGGTTTGAAGACTTTCTTTTGCCTAACTCTAAATATTCCATGTCAAAGGACAAATGACTGGATTATCTTCCATTAGTCTGGAAGTTATTTCTGCACATTCCACTGGATTTCCTGCTAATGGATTTACAAGAAGCTATATAGGAAATAGAGAAAGGTAATTTAAGAGATCACTGTCTTGGATTCCAAAAGGCATGGACTATGAGAATGCTAGGACTGTAAGTATAAGGAAAGGGATTTCTCTCTTTTTCTGTAAGAAAATGCGGAACTGTTTTTGATATCTGTTTTTTATTTAATAGAATTATAGAATGGTTTGGATTGGAAGGCACCTTAATAGTCAACTAGAGTTCTAACCTCCCTGCAATGGGCCGGGATGCCACCGACTAGATCAGACTGCTCAAAGCTCCATCCAATCTGGCCTTAAACATTTCTAGGGATGGGGAATCCACACCTTCCCCGGGCAGCCAGTTCCAGTGCTTCACCACCCTCCCTCACATTAAGGATTTCTTGAAGGATTTCCTTCTATCATCTAATCTAAATCTCTTCTCTTCAAATTCAGAATGGTTTCCCTTTATTTTGTCAATGTTTGCCCATGTAAAAAGTCACTCTCCCTCTTCTTATAAGTCCCCTTTAAGTACTCAAAGGCAGGTCACAATGTTCCTTGAAGCCTTCTCTCCTCCAGGAAGAAGGCCATTGTCTAGTCTGTCTTAATAGGAGAGATGCTCCAGTCCTCTGCTCACCTTTGCGGCCTCTTCTGGACACCCTCTAACAGATCCATGTCTTTTTTGTGCTGAAGACTCCAGATCTGGATGCAGCACTCTGGATGCAGTCTTATAAGGGAAGAGCAGAGAGGGAGAATCACCTTCTTTCTACCTGCTGGCCAACTTTCTTGATGGTGTCCACAGGATACCACTGGCCACCTGGGCTGCGAGCTCTGCTGTCTTGTGCTCAGCTTTTTATCCACTCAGAACCCCCTTGTACTTAATATTGTTAATGCTCATGAGATTCTTGTCAGCCCACTTACTAGGTTTGTCCAGGCCTCCCTGAAGTCATCCTGTCCTTCTGTTGTGCCAATCACAGCACTTGGTTTTGTGTTATCTACAAACTTGCTGAGAGTGCACTCAATGCCACTGTCTGTGTTACTTATAATAAAGAGCACCAGTTCCAAGAGAGAGCCCTGAAAATCAGCAGACTCCACCTGGACACAGAACCATTGACCACAATTCTCTGGCTTTGTCAGCCAATTCCTTATCTATCAAGTCTGGGGATGTAGTTTAGCGCTGAGATCCCAGGTAGTCATTTTTTGGAGGACACAAAAATATTGTAATGGCCCTATCAATTGCTCCACCTCATGTGTCATCTCCTGCTAGTTTTCTTGCTTTTAAAAAGAACCAGTTCCACTGAGATTCCACTCATAGGAATTTTTGGCACAACATTTAGCAAACTTCAGCTATAAAAGTTCATCCCTCCATCTGACAAAAGAGAATACCCCAGTGAGAGACACTTTCCTCCTGTCCACAGTAGGACTGACTTAAGGATGACCCAAGCCACATCATGAAGCATATCAAAAGTGAGCCTGGCAGTAATAGGCTCAAGCTCCTTGACTAAAAAGATGTTTTGCCTTCTTCCCAGCAATTGCCCCAGCTGTGCATTCCAGCTGCACTCACTGCTGATTTACATCTGTCTGGCACTCACTAGTGGCTCAAGCTTCTGCTGAACCTTGTGCTCTCTCTGGAGGAGAGCACTCCTTCAATTTTACATCTTGACTTTTTGCCCTCTCTGTAGGTGATACACTTTTGATCTAAGTAAACTGTATATTTGACAAAGATCTTCTAAGCAGCTGCTATCAGCAGAGCTCTGGCTCTCTGCATCAGTGTGCAGTATTTTAGGCCTAGAATTTTAAACAGCATTTGGTGTTTCCCATCTCAGCAGTGCAAAAACCAAATGAATATTTTGGATGAGATCCATTTGGAAAAGTGGCTTTGGATACTTTGACAACCTCCACAACAACACCCCCAAAAGTGTTACAAAATCTAGCTTTTGGATGTCCTGTGAGCTACTGGAGTTCCAAGGCCTGTCTCAGTGCCTGTATCAAAACAATACAGTGCACAGAGTATTGCCATCTGATGAAAGGTATGTGTACATAGCTTTAAACCTTCTTAAAGCTTATGATCTTAAGACAGAAGTAAACTGGAGCATTTTCAAAACAGACAGATAAAACTTCAGGTATAAAAGGTATTCAGGAGTGAAGACTGAAGGACTTACAAAGAGGACTGAATAAAATCAGTGAGTTGAAGATCCAACCAAATGTAATTACTTCCTAAGGAGGATATGCTCTAGGACTAAATGTGTGCTATGACACTAGTCTGAGTGAATATATTTTGTTTTCTTCTAAAAGTTATATTCCCCAAAAGTAAAATAGTACACAAGAATCTCAAATATTCCCTGAAAGAGGATGTGGATGTAAAAGGCAGGGATGTGACTTGCACTCCTTGGAGGCAAAAGCTAGCACTCACTACTGTGTCACCTGGGTTCCTGACACTCTCCACATTTATACTTAATCAGCATCAGTCCTGATAAATTATTTACCCTGGAGGAATGTAATGGGACGCCAGTTTGTCTGTGCATATGCTCCTATATCCTGCGTGGTGAAATAAGCAGGATTGGGGGCTGGGGGGAAAGCTCTGATTTCTGTCAGTGGATGCTTTCTACACTCAGTTTGCTTTTGCTTTATATAATGCCCCTATGACACAGGCATATTTGATACACCCTTGACATGAGTATCCCTAAAGTTCAGAGGTAATAAAAATGTAAGACACAAGAAACAACAGAGTATCACATAGTAAGGTTGATAGAGGAATGAAACTTTCGGGGTAAGAGAACACGACTTAGCATCCAGATCAAAACAACAGCATCAATATCTCAGCATAATTTTGCTTAGCTGTACTTTTAAGGACTGGACTTAAGGCTACAAAAGCCAGTTTTGATAGCAGAAGCACATACTCTTAGGCAATGCATTGGCCTTAAACTGCAGTTGCATTTCTATAGCATTGGTTACATAGCACAGATTGCTTTGCATGATAAATAAGTTAAGAGAATGCTGGAATGCCTGATTTAAATAACTGGATAGAAGATTGGACAGCATAGTAAAAATAGTGATTTAAAATCTTTAAAAATGAAATTTTAAAGATAAATGTAGACAGAACCAAGTACTCAATAGAAAGATGCCAGGAACAGTCTCCACAGCTAACTCATAGATAGCTGGTAGGTTCTGTGTTTCCATTTTTTCTCTGGCTTTCCATATGCTTTAGGGAATAAAGTGCTACAGAGAAGAATAAAACAATCCCAGTTCTCCTTGTAACACTGTAGCCCCAAAAAGGTGAAAAATGTCTTGTGAAAAGGCAAAAATAGAAATATTTTTTGGTTCCTCATGAAGAATAACCTGGAATCAAAGATATTATTCCCAGAAATCTGACATTTCAAAGGCATTCAGAAATGCAACAGCAGCAACACTTTTGAGGGAACTCTTAAAGCAAGCATGTTGAAAGATGAATTCTCTGCTTAAAGAACATCTTTCCCCTACTTAGATAGTACTGTCATCCTTGGGATACAAGATTACTCTAGCAAGCCATCTCTCCGGCTTTTAAAATAGATTTTAAAAATTAATTCTGCTTTTAGCACAAGTTTACTTTCATTCTACTTGAATTGGAGAGTGGGGTGGGGAAGAAGATATTCCCTGCCTCCTAGCTTTGGATCAACACTCATCCTTTTTCAGAATGCCTAGAGGAAACTTTTGGTAACCATCACTTGTTGAAATAAAGACAACATCTACTTGTGGAGGCTGGGAAAGAGACAAAAGAATTAGCCCAGCCAGAAGAAAAGAATGAGGGTGATGAGATGAAAAATAGTGATTTTGATCTGGATTCAGTGCAGGATCAGAGATGGGAGGGAAATATGACTCTAAATCACCCATCTGCTCTCCTAATTCTGGTACAGAATGAAACTGTACCCAGTCTGCCCAGACACAACTCCTACACGCCTGGGTGAGAAAAGTGTGGAGCATATAGATGACTCCATTGGAATAATTCCATTTTCACTAGGAGAAATTCTGCCTTGTTAGGGCAGGTCTTGGTTCCCATATTGCAGGGGTTTTGTGTGAACAAAAGGGGTAGTTTTATGATCACAAATGGGAAGGAAGCAGGTCCATGGCACAATCTCTGTTAGAAACCCTTGATCTGAAGTCTGGGATATTATAAGTTGGCACCAAAATAGAAACACTCAAGTGATAGACGAATAGACAAACCGCAGGCCACCAGATAGGAAAAAATATGATACCCTAATGTGAGGCCCCACAGGCAGGAAAGAAGATCTGGACAATGTTACCAAAAGGGGGGAAAGAGAGAGACAGGCAGAGAAAGGAACCACAAATATATATGCACAGTATTATGACCAAACCAAGAGATAAGGGTGCTGTATGGTCATTTCATGTCTGTACCAAATGTATACTGTTTAGTTTAATTGCTTCTTTGATTCTGAAAACTTACTCATGTGTCTATTTGTTTGCTTATATATGAACAGCAATGCCTTGTCAGTCTGATCCAGACTCAATGGATTGCTATTGATGGGCGAATAATTCTGTACAGACAAGTATTGCCATAGCTACATGTGTTATTTACCGTACAACTTGTACTTGCTATTGACTCCTCTCTTAACGTCATTTAAAAAATTCCATCTCATAATTTTTCTGGTGCCATTATTATGGCGACTTAGTTTTCCATCAGGCTGCAGTAAAACTTGAAGTTGCTGATAGCACAGTGTCATCAATTTCTCCTCTTCAGGATGAAATGCCCTGGTTTATGATCACCCCTGCAACACAAGGAGTTAACGTCATTCTTCATTTGATGTTATATTGGCAGCCTCCCAGAAAAGAGTTTATCTAGGTACTTGTATGGCGATTATCACTGTGGTATCTGCTGTCTTCCAAAATTCAGCCCTTATAAATATATGTGCTTATCCACATTCTCTGTGTCTGCAATGGAGTAATACCACCCAAAATAGCCCCTTCCCTCATTCTGAGCTGCAGCTCTTAAAACCTGGCTGCTAAGATATCACTGCTGAAACACTTGGTTATGCCAGCCTAAGCACAGAAGGGCAAACTCCTTGTGATTCTCTACAGCACTTGTAAGCAAACCAAGAAGCTGGGAGGCGGCTCATGGAAAAGTCTACTGGGAAGTTAAAACAATGCTGATCTAACGTAAGGTGGTGAAATACCAGGTACTTCTGATGATGAGCCCCACCTGTGCTGTCTCTGCTCAGCTAAAGAATTTTAAGGATGAATACAACACAGAAAAATGCTACCTAAAAGCACAGACAGTAAGAACATTGACATATTTTTTTGACAGAAAATTTTGACAGAATATTTTGAAAGTACAAGTCAGTACTGGAACTACACTTTCCAACATCTGCTCAGCGTCAGCAGTTATTAACAGAGGGGAGTTTGAATACGTTCCTTGAGAAGCCTATCGTTACTCAGTAACTTACAACTATTGACAAAGTCAGTGGTGCTGTAACATTCACAAAAGAGAGCAGAGATGGAAATAATCTTACCTTGCTGGGTTAATTAAAATTGACAAGAAGGATATTCCCTTAGTCACAGCTTCTACCACAGAAGTTCTGCAAAGACCATGCTGATATTCCAATAAAACATGAAATGATTTATACAACATTTCATTCAGAAAAAAACACTGAAAAAATATTTTGTGGTCATCATAAATTTTTATTTATTTCCCAGAAGACTTAACAAAATTATTTTATCTGGAATTTGGAACCTTGTGGTTAAAGTACTCATAACAGCATTCATGGTCCTTCATACAACAGGGAAATTCCTGGAAGAATTAAACTGAATTTTACAATTGCAAGCAGTGGCAAGCAATGTGTTATATGGTCTATGCTGCTTTGTTTTATGTTACAGTAGAACAAGACAACCTGCAAGCTTCAGTTGCCTGACCTCTCCAGACAAGATTCCAGGCCAAAGGTAGAAAACTAAAATATCCTTGTCCCTCTATGTGACAGTATCCTGGTAGCTCGTTCCAAACATCATCGCTTCTTTACACATCAGTTTGCTGCTTTGCATTTTATAAATTCAAGCCAAGTGTGAGGACATGAGAGCCTTTTAATACCTCTCTGAACAGCCACTAGTTTAAATAAAACGAAGTGCATAGTACATGCCATAGGAAGAGCATGTAGTACTTCCAAAGCATGCGTCAGTAAAGATTCCGTATAGACAGGGAATACCATCAAGGCCTGTGACAATACTGATGGAGATACAGGAATAGTGCATCCAGATGATGTGGCTGTCCTTTGGCACGCTTACACCAGCTGAATGGAGCCAGCCTGGAAATCTTTCCACAAGACTAAGAGCATCAAAGCTACCACATTAGCCATGCTTCTGTGCAGACATGAGAGAGTGCACTGTTATGAGAGACGAAGCATAGCAAGCTGACTAACAGCAAAGCCTTGCTCTGTGCCAGCCACACATCCACCACAATGCACACAAGGAAATCCACCTACAGCAGGTTTATTACAGAGTCCTCTGTTACGGGGAGGATCCATGGGTAGCAAATTAATCTACTGGATCATGCATGAGGAAAAGTGCATGTGGTCAACTGCTTGTCCACCTGGCTTGTCACCCTTATTCAACCATGTATCATTCTCAACTTCTCTCAATTAATGAACTTCTGGTAGAAACTGAAACTTTATTCAGCGGGTTCACTGCTCTTACAACCTCAAACATCTCTTTTGGAAAAAAAAAAGACAAGGCTTTGATCTCAGAAAAGGTCATTATACTTTATAGCTTTAAACATGACATGCAACTTAGAAATGAATCTTTAAACAGGCTTTTGGTACATGTTACACACAGCTGTCATTTATTATTGTTAATAAAAGTTTATTAGCAATGTTTCACAATCATATCCTTGTAAACAAAAAAACCAGATCCATGGTGTTTGGCTTGAGTTGTTTTGGTTTGTTTTTCTCATAGAAAAATAGAAATTATTCAAAAAATTGCATTATTTCTTGGGTTCTATAGTGTAGAATGTATTTTAAAATCATTTGAGGTTTTCAGTAGCAGTCAGCACACATGTAATGAAGTAGTCTGGAATAGCTTTGAATTTCACTACGTGCTACTGACGCAGACTCACAAACTCAGACTCAGGGAACAAAATCTGTAATGGCTAAAAAACTTCAATTTTACAAACCTGGCCTCCATCTTCCAAGACATTCCTTAGCAACCATGCAGTAAACAGTAAACAAAACAGATCTTCACTGATTACCCATTTATTTTTTGCTATTGATTACACCACATTTTTCAAGGTGGGAAGGATGTGGTTTTCCCTTAACTCTCTCTTTTGATTACCCTCAGTATGATATCTCTACAATAGAAGCACGATTCATTTGCTTCAAGCTGTTAATATTATAGCATTGTTATAACTTTCTCCATTTGCTTCTAAATCCCAACTTTTGCACAGATTCTCATATTTAATGGCTATTCTAGGAGGTACTGACCTGCTTGGAATGAATCAGAATGTTGTCATAGGATGAGACCCCAACAAATATTGAGATGTATTCCCAACTGTGGCACTAACTGGTATCTGAAGCAGACAACTAACTTCTCTGACTTTACATGACCGGATATATTTTAAATTGGTTATCTTCAAACAAGGGAACAATTTTGCCTCCAACCAACAAGGGGGGGGGGGGGGTGGGGGGCTTCTCCTTTTTTTTGAGCTGTGATATAGAATAAAAATCTATTTTTAAGTTTTATCTTACAAACATGTTATCTCCCTCTGCAAGGATGATGAGGAACAAATTCAGTAACTCAAATTCACCCAACAAAGGTGTTTGCAGCTTTTAAGTGCAGATGATTATCTTCTATAGTACAATGTACAAATATATAACGTGTGTTGTGTCAGTTACTTGTCCTTAGCACCAGGGCAAAATACCCACTTCCATTATAAGCTCTCTCATATGCAAATTCAACTGCTCAGTCAAATATTCATGATAACCATGACCCTGCCAAAAAGGGGAAAGAGGCAAACTCAAAGTCTGGCCAAAGAAAATTAATAGAACCTTTCAAAATGCAGGATTCCTCCCATCCTTCTTTCCATGTTCACACAGTTTCATATGTTAAATAATGCTGATAAAACAAGCAGAAATTTAAAAGCCTCACTACATTAAGAGATGGGCACAAATCAAAGCTCTGGAAGGGAGTGGCCTAGAATTCTCTAATGGTTTGAATTCCAATCTCTTTGGCAGCATGAACTCATCTTTGATTTAATAGCTAAGTAACAAATATTTTTCTGGGAGAAAATTAATAAGCTGCTTCCCAAACATAGACTAGAATCCCTGTGAGAATTTGGACCACACAATCTTGTTCCTCCTTAATGGACTCCAGTAATTTGTGAAACTGCATTTTGTCTCATGAGTAAAATATAAAAAGGATGCTTCCAACACACTGAAGTAGATAAGTTTTTGGGTTTGGTTTGGTTTTTTTTTTCTCTTTTCTTGCAGTATAAATTTTTATTGGCATCATATCCATAAATCAGCTATTTGGTTGAGGAAGACAACATTTTCAAGATACTCTCAACATACAATTTAATCTTAGGGGGCCTATTCTCACTCATCTTTCTATCACATCTGAGTTCTTAATAAAAAATTATTCCAGCTACATGTCAATACCCTTTCCTACTAATGTCGAATGTCATTGAATGACACTACTTTTTAGTTTTCCATCATTGACTTTTAAAAAGAGATAGGCATATATAGGAGGAATCTGAGTTTAAAGCGGCCTGAATGACCAAGGAAAGGCTGACGTCCCTTTATTCAAAATCCTATGTCTTCTATATTTTCAAGGTATCAATATCTATTCTTCATAAATACCAGTAAGATGGACAAATGCTGTTCTCGTTAAATCATCCTAACACACTGATTTCAGTATGAGCTGCTTGTGATTGATGTTGAAAAAACTCACTGATGATACAGTAAAGAAATTAGCAGAAATCAGACAAAAATTGCTAAGATTTATCTAAATTGAAGCATTTGCTTAGCTTTACATTTTTTCTTGTAGTAATGGTCAGTTTTGTTTTCTATATAGCATTTTTATTTTCTGTTTTATATCTCAGTTAGCATTGGATTGTTGGGTGGTTCCTCTCCTGCCTTGCCCCCTCCCTTATTTCATGTTAATTATTTTAGTTTTTCCACATTCTGCTTAGTTATTGAGTTTAGCTGATTTACGATTCTGTTTTTGTTGTTTGTTTGTATAATTCTGTTGGGGTGTAAATAGCTGTTGGTTTTCATTTGTTCTTTAAATTTGTTGTTCCCATGGTAACTCTTTAGTGTGTTTTTTCGTGAGGTTTGAAGGATGCTTTTGGGCTTTGCAGTGATGGTCTGGTAATCTTCATCAGACTGCAACATCTTTACATTTTTCTTCATGTTTAGACCGTCTTAGTTTCTTAACTCTTTGCTGCTTACATGCTTACTCTGGTGGCCTAGAGTACTGCATTTTCTATACTGGCATTTAAATAAAAGTGAAGGTACATGAGATATAAAATTCATACAGCAAAATCAGGCACGTGATTTAAATGTAGTCTACGCACAGGTGTACGGCAATCTACTCCTTTCCAGTCTAGACCTCATAACATTAAGAAGAGCTCCCGTTTGGTGTGTGGAACTACATAATGGTCTCTGTGTGTGTTAGGCCTAACTCAGCTTTGAACATCCCAGCCTTTTTACAACACACAAGCAGAAGAAGGGCAACCTAAAATATAACTTGCATCCCTGAGAGGAATTTCTCAAGATAGTAAAAAAAAATATACAGGCAGCAGTGGTAACTCTGATCACTTCTACAGAGCTCTCCATACAGAACAAGGGACTGAATTTCCTGACTACTGCTGCACTCTGCTCCATTTACAGCAATGGACAGTGAGGTTCTGAATTGCTCTGGTTTCTTGTAAGAAGTAGGTACATCTGAGGATAGCCCTAGACTTCAGAGGGATCTAAAACTGGTTCAGAGCTCCTCCTGTCCCTTCTATTTCCTGTCCACATACAGCTGAGTTAAAGCAGGACATCAGATTCAGTGTGTAACAGTGACCTGAAACCATATTAAGCCCTCTGCCACAGAGTGCCCATCTGAGTCATGAAAACACTGGGACGAGTTGTCCATGTTTTGAAAACAAATTTTCTAGTTTTTTTAAAAGCTCAGAATGCCTAACTAAGCAAAAGCTGCAGATATACCTTACAGAAACAGTATCAGAGAGAAAAAAGGCACAGTACTGATGGATTCTGATTACACATAGCACATCCATATCCTGGTAGGTCTCAGTGCCAGAGGTGCAATTATTCGGCATGTTGTGATAAACACAAAAAACCTGAGCTAAATATGAAAACTGAACTATATTTTTTTCTCACTTCTGTAATCCCATGCATTTAAAAAACTCAGATTATTTTTCTCTTTCTTACAAAATTTAACTTGTTACTGCAACGCTAAAGTTTTCAAGTCACTTGTCTTCAGTGTCCCCATGGCTTTTCTTCTATAATGCTTACCCTTTAAACAGCCTTGTAGAATAAGCAATTCTTGGTATGACCATTAAAAATCAAAAAAAGTTAAAAATTACTCATATGATAGGCTAGCATTCTAAAATAAATTCTGTAAGATTTTTTTGTAATTGTCCAAACAGCCTCTAACAATAGTACTGATTGAAAATTTTACATTGTACCTTGTAAGGGCAGCTCTGTCACCATAATTCTTACATCCATTTCTACTAAAGAAAGTGTACAAAAGCAAATAATCTGAGTTCTTAATGCAGACTTTTGTTTAAAGAATGTACAAAATTTGAGAAGGCTAAGGGTATTTATGTTTGGATGGCAGAAGCTCAGAGGTTTCTGCACTCATGATAATGAGAGAACATTTGAATTCCTGGGGAAGTATGCAAACCACTTGCTAAAAAGGCCATTATGGAAACATTTAATAATAGGAACAATGATGTGCATCATCTTTTTTTCAAAGTGTCAGGACAGAAGCAGCTTCGAGATTTGATTCAGGCCATCTGCAGATTCAGGCAAATCTCAATCACCTAACACAGCTCACAGTCAGAAGATAATATTTACAACCCAAGAAACTACAGAAGGATTTAAGAGATTTAAATTAGGGAAGTCTTTGACCATCCTGTATCAGCTTTGGAATAAAAAGGAAAGCATCTAGAAATGACTCCACTAGAGAATAAAACCACCTAATTGTTTTTTGGGGTTCTTTTTGTGTATGTGGCTGGCTAAATTGAGCACTGACTGCTTTAGATTAGTCCTATTCTTTATACCTAGTCTTTATTTTGGTAGAAATGGATTATGGTAGCATAACTGGCTTTATAAAAGCTCCTCTTGAAGGATGTGCTAATTCTGGACACTATCTATTTAGCTCATTCTGGAAGAATACTACCAAATTTAATGGAGAATGATAACCTCATCAAAAATTTTTGCAGTTTGTTTTCTCAAACATCCCACAGTAAGAGCAATTCTGTGTTATGGTCAACAGAGCAAAGAATTATAATTATGGCCAGTAAATTATATAGGATTTAGGATGAGATAATTCTATTGGGTTTCCATAGTAAAGCACTGATTTCATTCATACTACCACTCTGTAGGATGTTTCCACAGAGAAAATTTGAGCTAAAGCAGAATCTCTACTATCTTCCTCTTGGCCTCTAGCTACTACAACCTATAACAATTATAAACTGAAAAATCACGTGAATGGTTATGACATCTTCCATTGACTACCAGGGCAGTGGTACATACACACATACTGCTGCCAACATTAAATAGCTGTCAACTGAATTACCTAAATGATGATTTAGGCTCAGCTAAGCTTTTAAGGACAATCTTTTTTATTTTTTTTTCCTCTCAAAAAGGGATGATGGTTGTACTTCTTTGATCCAGATCTTGTTACCCTTTTAAATTCCAATTAATGAGTTTGCTGATTTCACAAGGCATTTTTCCCATGCTGACAGAGCAGAATACTGAAGCTGATTCCTGCCATGTAGACCTAGGAGAAGGAATAGGTATGCCAAGTTTGTAAACCCAAATTCCCCCTAATGTGTAGACAAGTTTCACATGGCACAGGTACACAATTCCACATATTTTTACATTCTACAAAATTATAAATTATTTCCAATCTTTGGATGTATTATTTTTTTTGTCCTCATGTCCAACCATTAAAAAAAGTTTAAAAATATAAAAAAATTGACAGTGCTCCAGTAACTGATAGGCAGTCTGAGTGGCGTAAGTGTATTTGTTTAATTAGCAGCCTTTGCCCCAAAGAGAAATTCTCACTTATGCAAATACAGTTGCAATAATATTTGTAGAGGCTCACTAAAATATCTGGAGTTTGGTTATACTTTTTTCCCCTTTAAGAAGAGCAAAAAGGCAAAATTATGTAGGATGGGAATGCAGAAATGGTCAGGATGAACAGGAGTACTTGCTAAACCTGGACTAACTAAGGAGACAATTGTTTGCTTCCTGACAAAGATGGTGTCAGTTCTGTTTGCCAACATGCACAGCAGCTATATGTAACCACTAAAAAAACCACACAGACATTCAAGATCTGCCACTTTTGGAACAGGGACTAGGAAAACTGTACAATCCCAGAGTAAAAAACCACACAGCAGATGGTCTTTTTTTGCTCATCTCCTGCTCCCTCTCCCCCCTCCACAAGTGATGCTGACAGTATCTGCTGAGTAGACTGCCAAGGACAACCACATCACTCCATTTAGCCACCTTTTTGGCGCACCAGTCTTGTTTTAATTTCGCATTTTCTGTTGTCTTATTCTAACTGTGCTAAGACCACAAGTTTAACTATATATAGGAACCCTAATACATTTATTGCAGCTGTTATACAACATTGTAGAAAAAAACAAAGAAGGAAAGTTGAAACACAGAGTGGAGCAGATGGAGAAAAAAGAAAATGTTCATACTCCATGAAGAAAGATAAATGAAGCAGGGAATTTCATTTTTGGAAGGCATTTTTTAATAACATCATTATCATACAGGTTGGCTCAAGAAGTGTAATTTCATAATAAAAGAATGCAGAATGGACTTTGAAGTATCTGATTTTCCATGCTGAAAAGGAGAAGCAAGTCTGTTTTAGACTGTATGTTCACTCAATGTCTACATTCAAAGTGGTATCACTGCTCTTTTCTGTACTGCCTGAACATTATAGGCCATGGCTCAATAACTGATTTTGTTATCACCAGATGAGTTCAGTTTTGCCTTCCACTTAGGCATGGAAATCCCATTTGACTATATATCAAGAAGCAAATCAGAAAGAGACCATCACTATATGTTAGGAATACCAGTATATCTTACTCTTTAGATACCAAAATATAAACATTTGCTTAGGAATACACTCTTGCAGCCAATTATCCTTTGTCTTGATGACAAAGTAAGTCTTAACTTGATAGCAGAGACCTTTCTACTTCAAAATCATGTAAAGTAGTGCTTAGAGAATGTATTTTTCTCTATGTCTCACAGACTATAAATGTATATTTCTCCCCTGTTCCAAAGTTATTTTCATTTATGGTTAAGCATTAGTATTTTTTGCAGAAAAAGTATATTTGTCCTACAAATTATGTCGTGACATCCCCATGATTTATGGACAGTGTATCCATGTGAGGTGTCTAAAGAAACTGGGGAGAGAACAGTACTTAAACTCTAAAATGTTTCTGCATAATCTAAAATATATTCCTTTGAATGATTATATTTATATCCCTCATACAACTAAGGCAATATTCTAAAACTGTTGCCCTTTACTGAATTTTGAAATAAATTCTTTTGCTGACAAATACTGAAACTGTACAATTTTTGGTGACATTTACCAGAAAGAGCTATATTCAACTTCACCTTAAGCAAAGAATACTTAATACACTTTCATTTATAAATAGCAGATTAGCCCCTCTCTCCTCCCCAAATTGCCATCCTCTTCTCCTGTTCCTGTAACATATTTCTCCCAGTCACAGAGATTTTGCTCTCACAGGAAACAAACTAAAATGCATACCACACAGAAACAGAATAAACAAAAGACAAGTCCACAAGAGAAAGCTGCTAGGACACTGGATGAAATATTTTCCCATGAATCTAAAAAAGATAACAGGCACTTACTTATATGTCTTCTTTCATCCCTGAAAGCCTTAAAGTTAATTCATGGTTTCATAACTACAATAAAGTAACCATGCAGAGATTAAAATCAGGGCCTATTTTTATTTGGATATCAACAGTATGAATCCCACCCAGGTCTTTCTAAAAGCAGCCTTGGCTGACACTCCAAAATGCTTCCTCAAGTTCATCTTCAGCCAAATAAGAAGTGGTCTGGAAAGGATTCATCCTTTTAGTGTACACAGAAGATCCTCATCTTGGATCTATAAACCAAGTCTTTAAATTCCATTGTAATTACTTTGCAGTCATAAATAGAGCACACTATTTGTGGCATCCCAGCTGGCTTTTTAGACAAGGTGCACATATCTTAAAACAGAACATTCAAGAAAAAATGGAGACAGGGACAGAGACAATGACTGTGATAATATATGAATGCTCAAAAAGAAAACAAGAAAGAAAGGAAACGAAAGGGGGGGGGGAAGTAACCTTTTTAAATTTTTTTTTTAATTTTTTTAAATTTTTTTTTAAAGATAAAGTAACAACCAAAAAGAATTTTCTTTATTGAAGAACATTTTCTCAGAAGCTGGATTACTACCTTAAAGGTTTGCTTTCAAATAAGATGGGCTTGGTGAAAATGAAAGTTATTTTATAGCAAGGTCCTTTAAATCCCTTAACTCTTGAGACATGATGACTTAATAACAGTCTTACACAAATAACTGAACTCTTCACTCTGAATTTAACAATCAAACCAAAATACTATTTTCCCTGAGAGATACATTTTTGTAGAGACAGTCATGGAAATTCAAGACCATGGCTAGGGTTAATGCTTGTTAAAGATTTCCCGGAGGATTACAAGTCATTCATAGTGCCTCTGATATCTATAAATGCCTAGCTTCCATGGATATACATGGAATGGCCACAAGGACTTCAGTTTTAAGCTGGGATAAAATTATTTGCATAGAGTTTGTTTGCCAGGGGTTTCCAGTGACCCACAGCATTTGCTGGCTCTTCCGTGGAACAGCAAATGACATGACCATCAGCAAGACAGCCAACAGTGCAGATTTCTCTTTATGAACTTAGTATAAAATGGACATTCAATAGGCCTTTTAACATGCCCAATTAGTGCACTGATTTCTAAAGCATTAAAGAAACATTGCCTAGAATTTTCATATACTCAGCAGCAAGACATCACTGAAAAGAGTGGATTATTAGAGCATACAGACATTTTTTAGTAATATCATCCAATTCAGAATCTAGTCTCCAACACCAGTCTTATGCACATGTTGTGGAAATAGTAGCTACTAAGTAAGGCTATAGATATCACTACTGTCTGCAATAATCTCTTAACACAAAAAAATAAATTAGCTATCTCTGTACTGCTGCTATGTATCATTTCAATAGTAGATTACAAATGAAGAGGGTTTTTTTTAAGAACAAGTAAAGGAAAATGCAGTCAAACTGATTGGTAGAATATATTCTGGGTAATGGCAAAAAAAAGAAATACAGGAATTGTCTGAATGGAGCTTACAGGCACACAGGATAGCATTATGTATTGTCAGTAGAAACATCAGCAGCACAAGAAGACTGAAAGGACTGTAACTCTAGGAAGCAAAGTAAAACAGCAAAGACATTAAATTATTTTTAAGCTAAAAAAAGCCCACAAACCAAACAGACACAAAACACAAAGCAAAAACAACCCCAAACTACTGCAAAGGGCAAGCTAGCAATCTGCTTCCTATATCCACAGTGACAAGAAGTGACAAGCTTAAGAGCAGAAGTTTTTTAAACATTAGCAGAAAATACCCAAGAGTAAGTGTAGTGCAGCTCTGTAATAGGTTGCTTGGGGGCCTTAAAGAATATCTGTGAAGCTTTGGAACAGGTTAGACAAACATCTGTCAGAATTAGCTCATGTTGCCTTGGGGCAGGGTGATGAACTAGATGCTCTCTTGTGCTCCCTTTTAACCCCAAAATTCCATCATTATTAGGAAAAAGCTACACAATTCCATGGTAGTAGCCAGAGAACATCTCAGTTCACTTGGAAACCAAGGCCAGTGATTAAAAAAAAGCAGTAGTCTACCACTGAATAAAAATGGTCATTTCTTAATAATACTGAAAAACAAGAAATACCTGCTTTTGTTATAGGGGAGAGAGAGAGTCTCCCTCTAAACCTCACTTTCTTGTGAATGGAGGTTGAAAGGTAAGAGATAAAGAAGGATTTTTGCAAGGTGTGGAACACCTATAAGGAGGTCCTACAGCTGATGGGACTCAGTTTTTCAAGCACAGATCTTCACTCTGTAAATGACTCCAGTGCAGAGATCATACCATGAACTGCATGAGATCTGTAACCAGAAGCTGTACAACCACATTTGTCATGGACCAAGAAGCAGGTATTTCACTGCATGAGCTAACCAAGAGGGAGACTGTGAATGTGTCATCCTGCACCTGGTGTGCATACCAGCCTAAATCAGTGCTGGCTTAGGATTCCCTTGGCTCTCAACTCTACTGAGGTAAGGAAAAAAAGTGATGGAAAGAGGCTTACATCAGATATGCTATTCCGAACTAAATATTTTTCTACCTTGTTATACATGTTCAATTTCAGGTCATCATTAAGCAGTATTTGAGCTAGAAAATAACCTGATGAAGTCCTGCACAATACTAAGGCCTAAATTCTCTTTAATTTTTATTTTCTTCTTTTCTATAAACTGGAATAGTTCCACCCAAGGAAAGCCAAGGGTATAAAAGTGTAGTGACTCACCTGATACACGGCAGAGATATGATTTAAACTTCCCATATTCTATATACTTACTTCTCAGGTTGCATCAGCTACCTTTCTATTCAAATAGCTGTTTCTCTCAAATCAAAACTTGTAACGCCCTCACCAAAAGCAGAAACATTTTCCAGTTTAGCATCCTTTCAAATGTATGCTTCTGTTAAGAGCAGCTTTCAAAAAATCAACATTATTAAGTCAGATTCATACCTAAATATTTTTGTCAAATTACTCAGAATTTATGGTTTTATTCCCATTCTATGCAGCATAAAAATAACACCTGTGAGGAGAAGTGTTTTGAAGTCTTTCACAAGTGCTGGAATGGACTGGCAGCCCTGCTGCCCCTCTTCTACATAGTGCCCCTGCAAGGATGCCCTGCCGACTTTCAAAGACATTCCAGGGTGGGAGCTAATGAAAAGTAGCAAAGCCTATTCTGGCTCCTCATCCTCCAGGAAGAAGGGCAACAACAATAAGTGAGACAGAAAACCCATGACAACCCAAAGGAAAGACAGAGAGCTCAAGCGAAACACAGAAATGTGGTTTGTAGGGTTTTTTTTTGCTTTTTCTTCTTTCCAGTTCTCCCTTCCCAAGTATATTGCTTGTAAAACTGCATGAAAATAATGTATCTGAAGATTTCAGGTCAATTGGTGTGCATTTGGATTAGCCCAGAACTCCTGCAAACCCACCCTAAAGAATCCCCAAATAATTTCTCTTCCTTCCCATTCATTCCCCTCTAGGACAGCACTACTGCTTCTCAGGAGAAATACAGGAAGTGGTTAACTCAGGACAAATGCTTGCTGACACCTGGTACCATTCCAGAATCAGCAGAATAAAACTATGTTGGATACAAAGCTTGTTTTAGATCTATATATTCAAACAGTTAATGTTTACAAATGCTACCTAAGCATTAATTACACTACTTAGGGCACACAGTTGCTTTTTGATTTTTTAAAATTATATTTTGCAAACGGAATGAAGACCTCAGAAGACAAGGGGTAGCCTCCTGAAATGCAGGTAGGCTTCACAAAATGTCACCACATTAACCCTCCACCCACTGCTTAGAGCTATGATCGAACACAAACAGGGGAGGCTCTCATTTTTGTCTCACGCCTATGCTAAGCCTTCCTAAATTGCAAACACAGCTGGTTATAGTGTGCAACTTTCACCAACTGACAAGGCTGGCATCCCTCGATGTAACAGAGAAATTTAATGAGGTTTCAATATGTCACACTAAGAGAGCTAAATCAGAGCTACTATGACTGTCAATGACGTTATCCTAATAACTTCTCACCCTAGACATATAAATGGCTCCTGAAGAACATGACTTATCTGAGCACTAAGTTGAACAGGGTTTAAATAGCATAATTAAAGATAATATGAATCTATTCATGTTAGATATACTGAAATACTTCAGATACTAGAATAAATACAGCCTAATCTCTGGGGAGGGATTAGTGTGATAAAGATGACTACAGTTCCACTGCTTAACTTTGTCATGTAGATGCTCCCTGTAGACACTGCAGAGAGATAATTTTTCTAAAATAGAAAATTAAGTTCTCTTTCAAGGCGGGCAATCCAAAGCTTAAGAAAACAAGATCTTATTCAACCTTGTGAAAACGGAAGGCTAAGACCGCCAAATGTAAAATGGTGTTGAATAGCATTCACACTCATCCAATTTAATGAAGTTTTGGATTCTTGATGTCAACTGTAGTGCCTTGAGTGGTAATGCACAACCTATGCACTGAATTACAAAACCATAAGTTGACTTCTGTAATGTGCTTAATGTAGGAAAAAAATTGTAGGTTTCTGAATCACGTACATTAAAAACACAGTAACACAAATACTACTTTACACGGGTAAGCAAAGCCATGTGTTCTAAAAAGTAGCTCAAAAGCCATCACAATAAGAATATATAAACTGATATATTAAGATTTTTGAAATTTATTCAAGTCGCATTGGAGTATTTTGGTAGTATCTTGTCAAATATGTAGTAATACCAACTAATAAAAAAAATAATCTCTGAGACTTAGCATGAGAAAAATCACCAGATGGTAAACTGACAAGCTTTTTAAAGAAAATTCAGATAAATATACCTCAAGAAAAATTAATTTTCATTGGATTTACCATACATTGCAGATATGGCCCTACTTGCATTAAAGCTGTTAAAAAGATAAACTTACCTTAGAGATGGCCAAAGAGCTAGTAGGTAGTGATAAACATATGCAACATACAACTGGAACAGGATTAACACTGCTGAAATTATAAACAATTCCTAAATAAATTAATTCAGGTGTGTAATTAAAAAAGTAAGAAATTTTAGTTTCTACAAAAATATGACTGAAATACTTACAATGGTGTTAAAAATTCCTCTGCCTGGGTTATTGATTCTCCCTAACTGATCCTGCATTTCTGTAGTCAATCAAATCAGAACTGAGACCTACAGGAATGCAGAAACACCAAGAGTCAGTGAGAAATTTATATATTTTTTTTGCTTTACCTAGAAGCAGTACACTATACTGGCAATGTTGAAACATCCAAAACCAAATTCATTTCCCAAGAACAGAGGAAAAGACTGAACCTGGACAAATACCAAGCTGTAAAATTTTAGTTCAGCAGTCTTTATTTCTGAGATATTATTCAATGAACTTGAGAAGCTTTTATAAAATTTTAACTTCAGACATCCACTGTCATAATATTGTAGCTACACTATGCTAAGTTTTAAACACACTGTGTTGTGTGAAAAATATGAATAGTTTACATCTCATTAAGGGAAAAAGTAAACCTGACTTAAAATTGAATGAAGACAAGAACAAATAGCCCAAACTATGGGATATGTATAGAGTTTTCACTGGTTACAAAAATAACACTGAGAATAGTCTTCATATTCTGCTCTACTAAAGAATTACTAAAATGTAATTTACAAGACCTATTTCATCATATCTTACTCCACTTTAAATAAAAAAAAAAAGAAAATGTTAGCAGTGAAAACAAGTATTAGTACTCTTTTTCTATACAAACTATGCATATTGCAATGTAGCCAAACTCAAACATTAAATATTATTTACTGTTTTCATTATTCATTTACAGATCTGACAGACTCTTCTTACATTATACTCACTCTACATGGCATTTCATCTATAATACACATTGTACATAGAATATACAAGGGTAGAAAAACATTGTCCTTAACTTTGGTTTGTTTTTTGTTGGGTTTTTTTTTTTTTTCAGAGAGCAATACAACTTTATAAAATGAAAAGTGGTGGGGAGATTACGAGAAATTCTGTTTTTTTTTTTTTTCTGCAAGAGGGAATAGGAAAATCTTTGGTATTTTCATGAGGTCACCGGAAATACTGCAGTAGTGAATATAAATAGGTCTTCAATAGGTGACTGCTGCATTGTGGTCATTACTTGGGAATGGTTCTGAATTATCATCTTATTTTTATTGGCTCTAATTTAAAGATACCTTTTTCAGTTGGTGGAAAAATAATGCTCCTTCTTTAGTTCTAAGAAGAGCAGCCTAAGGCTGGAATGCTCTAAAGAAACCCAAGCTTTTGTAAAATAATGTCATATGCCAACTGTGCCAGGCAAATGTTTAGTAATAGCTAAAGCATTCTATAATTAAAACAAGTCCCTTGTTAAAAGAGGCTGAAAGTGATCAAAGCTCTTTTGTCTGTTCAGACACTAGATAGATGTGAAAAGAGTTTTGCTTACAGTGAGGATGGTGCTGTGGTTTCTTTCTCCATTGTAAGCAGCAACTGAGTGCATCAAGAACTGTCTCTATTTGCAAAGAAACTAATAAAAATAATGCAGCAAAATGAGTGAAACAAAAGGGGCATTCAGCATAAAACAGACAGGTATTTCTTGCCCCTGTAAGACACAGAGTGGAGCCTTAAATATCTGAAACTATAATTTAATAGCTGAAAGGCAATAAAGCAGAGATATTTCAACAACACTGCCAACAAATTGTCCACTCAAGCTGAAGGGACTATTTGATACCAGAAGTGACTTGATTCGGCATGTGGTCCATGACTATACCTTTACACTATTGTGTTACTAAAACATTTCGTGTTTACTAAGAAACAGTGTATGTAAGAAAACATTTTGAAGATAAAGTATTTCACTGATTGAAACACATTCTTCAGCTTGCCTCTGACCTTGTTCCTGCTCTATGCCTGAAATTGCATTAAAGGTTACTCAAAAATGGCTATTCAAATGCACCTTAGAAAGTGAGGAAAAAAAAATTCTCATCTAAATGCAACTTAGTACAATTTTTATATGCCAAACTTGTTTTTTCTTCTTTGACTTGCAGAGGTACAAATAAAACAGGAGGAAGACAATTCTAAAACCAGTCCTGGCTATATTTGCAAGACATACATGGAAATTTTAAATTTAAGCCTTTTCTCCCAACATTTCCTTTACACTTTTAAGCAACAAAAAGCAAACATAACTGTACTCACATCATTCAGCACACTTTTTAAAACTTCCCCGACCCAGCATGGCAAAGGACAAGGGTGCACATCAACATTAAGAGGGAAGTTATACACACTCAAGTTTGGAATAATGCTTTGAAAGAAGCTGGTTAATGCTAAACTCTGTCCTGGGTATTTGCCTCTGAAATTAAAGCTTCATCATAAGAAGACATGAAGACAAATCTGCTCCTTGCCACCACACAGTATTAGGACAAAAACAAGTCTGAATCAACCTTTTGACCAAGTGAGGACACTGCTCACACTCAGTAATATCTTCAATATGCAAGAACTTAACTCCTTGCAAAATTTCATATCCTTGTTCCAAACTCTTGCCAATTTTCCCATCAAATGCTCAATGAAAATGCAATACTAAATTAATGTAAACACTGTATTTCTAATACACAATTTTAGCTGTGACCAATTAATATCATAAATCATTTTTCACAAAAAAACATAGATAAAATTTCAGGTGAAAATTCTTAGTTCCTGTTCACTTTGAAGAACAATGTAAAGTGTGAGATGATATGTAAAATTTTGACTTGTCTTCTGCAGTAAAGCAAAGTCAAACATCCAATTATAATTTTAAAATACTTTAATCATGTTGTCCCTAAGAGAAACAAAACAACTAATTCATGAATTGTGAACAAGAATTTCCAAGATTAAGAAAACTTCCAAATGGATCTACTTATTGTCCATCTGAAAAACGTAAATCATTCAAGGTAAAACCCACAATGTAGATCTTCAGATTTTTTTTTTCAACCCATCTTCACTCTACAACCTTTTCCACCACAAATTATCTGCAATCACATAAAACTTCATTCCTCCATTCAAAATCACTCTTTTTTTTCCAACAGTCAGTGCTACATAAATAGACCATAGTCTTCCAAATACCTTTTTATATCTTGTCACCTAGCCCATATTCTACTTTGGAAAAAAACAACCAACCAACTGAACCACAAACAGGAAAAATATCAAACCATGTTATACAGACAAGTCTTCTGAAAACAGGCCATTTAGGGTGTTTCTAGACATACCATATTTTTCCAGAAGTTCTATGCCCACTAATGCAATTTACTCTTGGAAGGAATTTGACCTGTCTCTAAAATGCTTCATCACTAAAAGCAAGTATAATGATACCTGACTTCCTGGAACTTTTTCAAAATGTTTTCATATTACGTTTTTTAATTTATTTTTTTTTAAAGCAGGGTTAATGCTCATTCCTTCTAGCTCTTAAAAAGGTCTAACTTCTAAACAAGAAATATTAAACACCCCCACCAGTGGATTACTAAACTCTTAAGTCTTTTCTTTGCAGTTCCTAATGTGGTGTCACTTGATTGAGCTAGGCTTTATTTATGTGATCCCTTACATTCATTACGTGGATAAGATGGGCCATGCACCTTCTCAGCTGCTTTCCTGTTGTACTGCAAAGTTTTAAGTGGAAAGAATGATCTCAAGGACTTCGTAGCTGGGCATCTGGAACAGGTTGGATTTCTGATGGAGAAAAGTAGGTCTTTACCTAGAGGTCTCAATTTCAATTTTAGCATCTATAATGACAGCATCGGCCAATGATCTTTTAGAAAACCCGTAAATAAACCCAGCAAGATTACTATAAATCAATACTTTTCATGGTATGATGTGTGAGGTTTTAATAATGGTATTTTCAGAAGGTTATATAGCAAAGTAAATGTGTAGCCAGAAACACGCTCAATAAGCAGCACAGTGGAAATATTACATCAAAGTAATACTTATTTGTAAAGAAGCAGAAGAAGTATCTTCCTCTCTCCATGGAAAGTGTTCCAGGGAACTGTGACATCAGAGAATACAATTTTCAGAGACATAAAAAAAAATTTTAAAAAAATAAATAATAGGCAAGCTGGATTTTATATCTGGATAGCACAGGAGAAAACAAAAGGAGAATGTTTCTTAGCATAGACAGGGTGAAGCTTGCCTAAATCTTAAAGACTCACAAAGGACTTTAAGGCAGGGAAAGTACACCCCTGTAACCTCTACCAGTTTAGAATTTCTAAATGTCTATAGAGATCATATGAAGATCCCAATCACTTCCTACTCTCAAGAAATCCAGCAAGAGCCATTCCTCTCTTTTGTCTAAACCATGAAACAATTAGAAATTTTAAAAAAGCAGTTTATTTACCCTTTATAATTGATAACAAGAAATATTAATACCTAGGGCAGACTGGCAATGTTAAAAAATGACAAATTAAAGCCTTCCAGTGGGGCTCCAAGTTCCTGCATTCTTTTGAAATGCCTGCATACTTGCCAGCTCCCTACCAAAAATATCATGATGATACAATGGAAAGTTGATACAATAATAGTAATAAAGCATTCAGAAATGCCTTTGGGAAATTACTTCAGTACTGATGAATGAAATCCATAAATAAATGTTAATCCTGTTACACAACATGGTTAATTCCCAGCAATGCTGCATTTGGTGACGAAGAAGAAACAATCCAATCATTATCAAGAACTAATGTAATACAGGGTAAGTAAAATGCTTGAGGCTAATATGTTATACTGTACTAACTTAATTCAGTATGCCACTCCAGTATGTTACCAGCTAAATTTACAGACAAACCAGTACTTCAAGGTGTCCACAAATTATTGTCTTCTTACAGTTATGGAAATCTCATCCAAAGACAGTACCTTTTTCCCCTAGGAAAAATATACAGAGGTTAAAACATTTATTCTGGCACATGTGCCTGTTCTCAAAGGGTAATGAAACACCTTCCTCTGAAAGAAGGGCTCATTTGAACAAATATACTTCCTCTGGTCAAAACCAATCAGAACAAGAAAGCAGTTTTAAGGCTACAACTTGATCTCAGATCAGTCAAAACATGTTCAGTTCTTCAGTGATAGCAGATTCTGTGCTACTGTGAACATAGTAACATCTATAGTTTAACAAATTACTTCCAAAGCTCCTTACATGTTATGTGTTTACTCATTCTGGTTGCCTCTTCTTGGGGGTGAACTTAACCTGCCAGATAAGAGACTATAGGAGTGCTTACAGTGATATATTTGTCTAAGAGCAATTTTTAAGAAAGATAAAAGCTATTTGAAATTTATTTTCTCCTGCTCTCCAGAAACCTACATAAAGATACAGGGAGGACAAGTTATTGCTACATCAGCCAGTAGGGAATAAAACCGACATAATAGTAAGACTTTCATGGTTGGTGTCCTTCATCCCCCACCGCAATTTTTATGTTTATTTCTTGTAGTAGCAAGTAGAATCAAACATCCCTAAGGGCCTTGATCTTACAGTGGTAAAGAATGCACAACTTCCACACGGAAGTTGTTGTGAAAGCACAAGCCAGTATTTAAATTTCCTGGGCAGTGTGTTGGTCTGTTCTGCTTCTGCAGTTCTGCTAACTGAAGGGACATTTCGACATTCACGGCTCACCAGCAGTTTAACTATGGTGTTTTAACCCAGTGTGGCAGGGACAGCCTTGCCCTCTAGAGCTGGCCTGGTGCCAAGCTCAGTGGAGTACTTGATCCATGAGGCTGGGTCCCAGAAAATGTAATACACAATGCAAATACTGTAATAATAGTAATAAATAACAATGGATGGTCCGAAACACCAGCTCACATCAGTGCTCAGTGTATACTAACATTTCTACATTTTTTACCACCAGTAGAGCTGAAATTGAGCCAGTAATTGTGGGAAATTTTAGGAAAGTATGTCAAACATAGACAAGATAATAGTGTCTGTCGCCCCTTTTTTTTCTTTTTTTTTTTTTAAATAGCATTGTGGGGTGCCATTTTTATTGTCTATCAATGACTTCCAGATTGTTTATTCAGTTCACAAATAAAAATTAGAAGGATTTTGAAGCAAGTGGTTAGAAAAAGTCACAGAAAACTGGAAAAGTACCAGAGGATTTCTTTAAAATATAAGTAGTATCAAACTTCAAAATATAAAACTGAAGCATTCTTGACAATAAATATTCAATAAATTTATGAAAATAATCCAAAACACTATGACAATTCCCATTGTCCTGTAAAACAATAAGCAGCCACCCAAGAAGCAAGCCAAAATAGTTTGTTTTGTAGCTGTAGAACCTTTTGTTCTATCATTTAAATTGATGGACAATCCACAGCCAAGTTATTTAAGAAGAGGATGAAGGAAATTACTTCAGAAATTTCAAACTCTCATTTATGCTACTTACACTTGTGTTTACTGAAGATCATATGGTGTCTTATCAGAGGTACACTGAGGGCAGATTTTATGATAAGCTTTGCACTGATGTTCACTAAAAGATGTTAAAGGCTCACTTTTATGCTGCATCAGCAACAAAGCTTGAGTTATGATACAGTCAAAGAAACACAAGGAAACACAATTTTCTTTTCAATTCCACTGAAATGGTTGTCTCTGTCATCTAAATTAACCTGTTCTTTTAGCTAAAGATCACACCATGGGGTAATGAAAATTTGTTTTGCCTGCAACATGTCCAGAATTCATGATTTGGAACAAGGAACACAATGTGGACTTTGGAATACAAAATGTAGATTGGATAACAGTGCATTACTCACAGCCTGGCAAGCAGGGCCCTCAGAAAATAAATACAGTTGGCATTCTTTATCACTCCAAGTGACACAACATTCTTCCAGTGTCCTGGATTGTGGAAATGTTCATGAATCAATATGGAGTATTTTTGTTTATGACTTCTAACTAGAGCCTCTGATGGATGTTCAAGTGCTGTGATGGAAGCTCTGTTTACAGTGGGTTAACATCAAGTTTTCTAAGAGGTCCACAAATACAGCTGGTATCCCATTGAGTGGAATTCGAAAGAGGTATGAAGGGTCAATATGTTAGGAACAAGTAACTCTATTAGGAATTGGTAGCAATCATTATGTCATCAGAGAATATAATGCTGCAGTATCAAAACATTTATTTCTTGTAATGAACTTTTAAATTTCAAATTACTGCAATGAAGCAACACTATTGTTCAAACAGTATAATATAATGAAAAAAAAATTTTGACACATTCCTATCTTCCCTTTCTGGAACCAGTTTCTTCTTTCTTTGCACTTTCTTTGGACTTTTACAGCTACCTCCAGCACTAACACAAATGAATAGCACAACAAAACAGACCTATTTTGAAAAGTACAAGACTAAAAAATATCTTAATCTAGGTGCCCAGAGGCTATCCCATATTTTCATTTGAAAATACTAGTGTATGCCTTCTCATGACCTTGCTTATTTGGAAAGTAATGTAGCTGGTAATGTTTGTTTCATAGGGCTTTAAAGAAAAATTAAAATCCATAAGCTAATAGGAAATCCTAAAAATAGTCATGCTAAAATTGCAAATGGTATTTTGTAATGAACCTTTATTCAGAATGGGCTGTTTCATGCTTCACCATTTTAGGAATATAGGATAGAGAGACACTGCATAAAAGTCTTTGAACTATTACATGCTTGGTGAAAAGCTAGTATTCAATTGATACAGAGGTTGTTAGGCTTTTTAAACTAATTAATCTTACAATATTTGACATTTCTTTGGTCATCTTTGCAATGAAAATTGGTAGAAGAGCACAGAAGCTGCTTTTTCACCCCTGCAGTATGTAAAACAGCAATCACTGCAAGTCAAAAGGCTTGGATAAGCATTATGAATAGATTCAGGAATTTTTCTTCCATTTTCAAAAAGTCTAATGTAGGACTGACTGTGAACATGAGTTAAGTCAAGGGAAAACTATGACATAAAACCTGGAAAACTTAGGTGAAGTTGACACATTTGAAATTGCACAGTATATCTCACTTTAATATTATGCCAATGTTATCCTTGGGATTAAATGCTTACAAGGAAAAAGAGAAGAAAAAAAAAGTCATCCCATATGAACAGAAGGACATGGAGTGCACAGTGTGAAAGAGCCAAATGAAAGCGCTAATGTGATAGGACAAGAGGTTACTACTACTGCATGCAGAAATATGTCCTTGTCAGCCTTTCAAACTGATTTCTGCATGGTTGATGTGTTCTACTCAGAGAAGAAAGCAAACCATGTCAAAATGAGTTTTTACAGAAAATGTATTTAACTTTGTTTTTCTTAAAGCATGATGAGACCCTGTATTTGCAAGGGGAAGGCAGCATATCATTGAATCTGAGAAATAAACCAGATTTTATCCATGAAGTAGATTCCTTTTCATATGAAGGCATCAAAACAATTTGAAAGACAACAGAAATACTTAAACTCCTAAAGATAAATGAATGCTCAAGAGTTTTATTGTAGTGGTGCCAAAAATAGGACAAGATGACCCTGAAAATTATAACAGGCTTAAGTGACATAGAACAAACACACAAATTAATAAGCCCCACATTTTCAGAGATGAGGACATTGAAAAAAAACTTCTAGAACTATGTTGCATCTGGAGGCCAAAAGGCCTCTGAGAGAGACTGGGGTATTTTTTTTGACATTACATTAATTCTTTCAGTAATTGCTCAAAAATCCAAGGACTAAATGACAAAAACAAATACACATCTCCCAGGAAAAGTCATGAAAAAATTTTGATCAGCCAGAATGCCAACTTTGGGCATCTCATTTTACAACTGACAAAACTCCATAGTGAGAAATCCAGCCCTAATCTCAAATATTCAGAGGCAGACCTCAAGAGAGGCAAGGAGTGTGTTTACACCAAAACCTTTCTTAAACCAGTAGGAATACTGGTGATGCAAAGCGCAACACCCATATGACTTGCTTTGATGAAAAAAAAAAAATTATTTTTTAAAAAATCCCACACCAAAACTCTGAGATATCTCAGCAGCAGGCAAGCTAACAGAAACACTTAGTATACTCTGGGGCACAATACAGGAATACAGTATTTCTTGTAGATGAGGTAATTACTAGAAAACTACAAGGCAGGAATGACTGGATTTAGGAAACAGCTGTATCTGATTTACATAGGATCTTGTCACGGCCTTATCTTGAAGGTATATTAAAATTCCATAGCTGGCACAGCAATCTACTAAAAAAAAGTTGCTTTATTATAAAACATTTAAAAATAAATAAAAGGTATAGGTAGCAAAAAGACAGTAACACACAGAAAAAAGAATTAAAAACCAAACCAAACTGAACAAAAAACTGAACAAACACAAATCCCAAAGAAAAAACAAACAAACCCAAACATCTTAGCAGACATTTTCCACCCACAAGCTGATGCAATGGAAGAATCCATCTGCAGTACCTACCTTGTCTCTTACCTCAATTTGAGCTCCCCAAACCACACTTCTTTCAGTTTCTCTGGTTGAGCTTTATGGAAAAAATTATAAAAGATACCAGTGGTTCATATACCCTGGTATCCTCTCTTCAACTGTGGGCAGTCCCAGCTTAGTAAGAGGTGCAAAGTCTACTCAGTAGGTGGCCATAGGAAGAGCTGCCCCAACATGAAAAGTTTCCTCATGACTTCAGACAGTAAAAGCTGGCTTATCCTATAAACACAACTGATTACACTGACAAGGATCCCCTTTAAAACTGTTTTTCTAATTTATTATTACAACTTTCTATACTCTTGCAAAGCACATAAATAGCTTATGGGTTTTGGATCTTCATCCTTTAAATGTATAGATGTTGCAAGAAGTAGAGTTTGGGAGTGTTTTGTGTGTGTTTTTGGGTTGGAGGTGGTTTGGTTTGGTCTGTATTTTTAGTTTCTTTGGTTGTTTGGGTTTTTTCCTGGCTGTTTGATGGCTTTTTTTTTCCTAAGTCACCGTACCTCCTAAATTGCTGCAACTTTCGCTCAAGTACGGAGACATCCAGGCTGCTTTCAAAGGACTGAGCTGGGATACTCAGACCAGTTCACCTACATCAGCAAAAGTCTCAGTTGTCCTACTCTGAGAAGCCCATAACCAGCTATCCTCCCTGGTTGTTCTAACTGAGAAATTTAGGAGTGAAAATTCACTGTTGTTGATAAGCTGCCAATTTATCACCACTAAAGTGTTCCAGTTCTTGTTTTAAACTAACTCAGATACTTCCACATTTACATGACAACACAGACTTATCTTTCATAACTTCTGGAAATTTTTCATATGAACTCTTGCTTAATTCCTTTGTCTCTGCATATAAATAAAACCTGGAAAATAAGTATTATAATTCTAGGGTAAGTTGTGTACTTCTGATGGAAGCTTTTCAGTGGGATAAACATTGATAATTTCTTTTTTTTGGTATTTGACTTAATAATTTGCAGATTTAAAAATAACACTTTATTTTCCATAGTGGGTCTTCTTGGCTTCTCTGTGCTTCTGCGGGAAGGAAGCATGTTTTTAAAGACGTTTTGAAAATCCTAATGGAGTTTGATGACATATATGTGTCCTGTCCCCTATTAACCACTTATTTATATCTTGCTCTTCGATATGTATCATTGTATGTATTTTAAGGAACTTCAGAACTTCATTGTCCTAATCCCTCGGATTATTATCATTAAGGTCAAAGCAGTTTCTTCCCCACACCTTAAATAAGATCATTAGCAAAGAATCTTTGGCTCCCAAAACCTTGCACTACGTAAGTCAGCATTGCACACAGCAATGGGCACAGATCATGGCTATAAAGACATAAATATCTGATTAATTTTATAAAAATATTGAAAAGTGTAAGATTTCCTTTACCACAGCAAGCACCACCTAACTATAAATCCATACACCTAGCACTGCTAGCCCGGGTCTACACCGAGGGAGTGTTTTAATACATACGTAGTATTTCTGCGGCTCCACAGCGCTCTGTGCCGCCCACACGAAGCCGGGCTGCCATGGGGCAGTCGGGAAGAGCAGCCGATTTCCATGGAAAACATAGAAATCTGTGGGCACCGGGGCTGCCAGGGACAAGTGAACCCCCTGGCCATAGCCGCCTCACAGCCCAGCAGCGCCCACAGGTTTGCTTCTACAACTGCTAACGCTTCTGTAGCTTGTCCTTGCGGTAATCTAAAAGTCTCTGGCCTAATGACAGCGTGCAATTACCTCTGTAATTCGGTATTTCACCGTGTCACTTTTGTCACAAATCAATTACAGCGCCGCACGCAGGGTTCAGAGCTGCCGAGGCCGCTGTGCTCCTCCAGAAGGAAGAGGAAGCACAGAAGGAAATCAGAAGGAATCAGACGGAAATCAGAAGGCATCAGAAGGAAATCACCCGGGGCAGCAGCACGGCTTCCCGCCGTGCCCGCTCGCTGTGTCCCGCCCGTGGCTCCGGACTGCGCCAGGCGCAGCTGTCCGCGGCTGGCGGGCACGCACGGGTGTACCCGGGTACAGCCGGGCCCCGCAGCCCCGGGCGGGAAGGCCTGAGGGGAAAAGGGGGAGGAAAGGCCCTGCCAGCCCCAAGGGAGAGCGGGAGGACGGGCAGGAGGGGCTCCGACCGCCCGATTCCCCTGGAGAAGCCCCGCCGAGTGAGAGCAGCAGCGGCCGGGGGGGCTGGCATGGACTGACCCAGCAACCCGTCCTCCTGCACCCCTCGGTAAAGTCACCGATTTAAAATGGGAAACCTGTGAATTTGCCTCCCACAGTGGCAAAGACATAGGAAGATTAGGCCCAAGAAAACACAAGACAAGGGTGTTTCTCACTAAAACATAAAGTGCTGCTTTTCTTGTACTTTGCAGTTAAAATGTAGTAAGCAAATGAAGAGAAAGAATTTCATTTGGTAGGCAACAAATTTAAGCTCTGCGGAGGCAGAATATAAAGTGACACTCCAGCTAACAAGTTCATTTTGTGTCTACGCTGTTTTTCATTTAATTAATTGAAGAACTTCCATCAGCTTGAAAGGGACCAGGATCAGACCCTTGAGAGAGCGATTGTTTTTCAAGCATTGCAAGCAGTGAAAATTATTGCAGTATTCAATAATTTATTCTCACTGGGTTTTTGGTTTCTCCACCACTACTATTCTGTTAATTATTTCTCAATCTTTTTGTGAGTGAAAACAACAAAAATTAAGGATGTATTTTTAAAATTGATTTTGTTGTTAAATAGAGAATAATTAATATCAATATCAAATTTTTAAAGGCTGGTCTAGGCAGGCATTTTCCCAGGGATTGTGAGTTAGCCTTATTTAAAATTGCCTCAAAGATGAAGTACAGAATTTTAGTTTATTTTAAAGATGGTTCTAAAAGGAAAAAAAAAAAACCCCAACCCAAGAGTTAATTAAATTATGTCTGTGCATTTATGACATCTATATATAGAAGCCAGTTAACAGAATTTGCATCTTCCTGAATAAATGCCAAGAAAGTAAGTGATTCTGGAGACCCACTTATACACAGATTTGCTAAAGTGCCATGCAAAAAAGCTTTTATTAAAAAAAGATTGAAATTGCTCATCTTAAAATAACTGTAGCACATGATGCAAAATATACTATAGTCAGTGTGATTTTTTTGAATTTCAGAAGGTAATTAGGCCTCCATACTTGGAACAAGAGCCCTGCTATTATGATTATCAGTGAACTATAAAATTTTCTCTTCATGGATTTCTACTTTGTCAGGGATGATCATCCAGGAAATATTAGTGTTAGAAACTGACTGCACAAAGAACATTTTTTAGTGGCTGACTTGTCCACTTATATTAAAAAGACAATTCTTCATACTTATGTGTGCAGGGTGATGCTTGAGTCAAGAAAATTAAGGTGTGCTTTGATCTGGACACAGATGAGAGCTGGGAAAAACTTACAAAATTTCCATAAAATGTTTCATAAAAGTCTCAGCTTGAAAATTTTAAGAAGTTCAAGCCAAACTAGGAAAGATTTTTTCAGAAATAAGTTTGTTTTGATTGTTTTAAAATGGAGGAAAGTGGTTTAACCCAGTCACTTTTAGTGAAATACTGGCAGTTTTTGTTTGCCAGATGACACATGAACCCACCATCTCCAGCACAGCTATCTGAATATTCTGGTGATTACATAGGTACTTCAATCTCCTTTATTCATCCCTTTGCATATTGTAGAAATATTTAACTATGAATAAAAAACAGATTAGATGCAATAACTCATGTGATGCCACTTCCTGGATAAAGTGTCCCAACCACCAACATTAACCTTCTCTTTATTCTCTCAATTTTTTTGAATAATTTACATATGTGCAAGGAAAACAATTCCTTTTATAAGCAGCACTTTTTTGTTAACAATTGTTGAACATCTTCTTTATTTCCTGATTGATGAGACAAATACACCCTTAACCCTCCAAAATTAAAGCCTTTAAAACAGTTTATCAATTATTTTGATTGTGTAGTTGATCAAGTAAGGTATGGCAATGAGATTATTTACAGAATGCTATTGATCAGTCTTTCCATACCTGAATATGCAATACTGGAAAAAGCAGTTTAAAAACAGACAGTAAAAAACTTAATATATAAACCCAGTTATCTTTGTCCAACCAAAGCTAAACTGAAAAGATGAAAGGTTTCATTAATAAAGTAAGAGTCTTGCCTCTTACTTTATACTTTGCACTGACTTAGCCCTTGAAAGTCATTGAGTCTGGACATCTCACATAAAGCTGTGCTGGTAGGATGAGGCAAAGTTTGCATTGGGATTTCTCAGCAGATATCTTCTTGTGAAAGTAACATGGAGCAGACAAACAATGAAAGAGGGCTGGTCCTAAATCTTTTAATCCAACTCCACTTACCTAAATTCACACAAAAAAATAGCTTTTATCTGCAAGGTCAGAGCTGAGCTGTTAAAAACTGAAAGCTAATAACATTGTAAGCAAGGACAGTTGTACTTACTAAAATCACTCTAGAGAGCAGTTGTCTTTGTGTGCTATGACATGAAATAGGTTTTGATTTTTTTTTAATGTTTATATTGGAGCCTGTAGCATTAAGGTCAAGGCAGATGTGCAACTCAGCTCTTGGCTAAGATTTTATTCACTGCACACACACTGAACAGAAATAAATGTGCAGCAGCCAGTTCTGTGATTTCGTAGTGAATTTGTTTTACCTCTGTTCAGCACAGTATGTACATTTATTTGATATGGTTTGTTCATTATTTACATTTCTCATGACCATCTAGGCAAACTCCGATATTGTTTCCATAGCTACCATCTGTACATTACTAAAACTCTTCTCTGACCCAGACACAAATGCTTCTTTTCAATATCTTTGGGCTTTTAAGTGGCAGGTTTTCACTGGTTCTTCCAAATTCAGAAAACCTGACTTTCAACATATATTCATGGAGCTCTGCAGGCCACATATTGCAGTTTACATAAAATATTGCCACTTTGTTTGAGATAAAGAAGCAGCAAAAAAACCCATATGAATGAAAGTTTTATCCCAGTCTAAGCAAGCTTTGCATACAACAAAGACTTCCAAAAGTGAACTGTTACATATCAGAATCTGGAAAAAAGCACAACCAAGTCCAGAGAAACACGAATGTTTGGCTCAGGAATAATGGACTGTCAGGCAATGCATGGGGTATCATAGACTTTATTAGATAAAAGCAAAAAGCTTTTCTGTGGTGTACCTGGAATCATCTTTGCACACAAACAAGTTCAAAAGGGTCACATCTCCTGAGATTTTAAGGTGAGAAACACAGGCAAGCTGATCTTTATTTGGAAACAGGGTAACATTTGTGATACCTAAACTGTTTCAATGCACCTTGGGCTGCAATCCAAAGCTACTAAACTATGACCACAAACCACAGCACATCTAGGAGATTGCAACAGTCTATTTTTGAGTAAAGTACGTGAGGTATTGAAAGGAACAAAAATGTCCTTTGTATTTTCCAACTATGTCTTCCAATGGCTTACCAGTTCTATCTAGAGCAATCACACGAGAATGTAGCAATACAAAGTATGTCATACAATCAAGATTTATTTTATATAATGCCAGAAACAAACTCCAAACAATCATGCATTCTTTCAGCTAATCTTTTCATTCACATTACTCTTACATAAATCTCTGAATATTGTGTCTTAAAGAAAAATGTTTTAACCTCTCAATTTACAAACTTTTACAATTTTTGTTATAAAAAAAATAATTAAGTTGAATACAGGAAAAGAAACTGCCTCCAGTGAAGACTTCTGCTAATGCAAGCTGATTGTTTAATCCCATTCAGAAAGCAATTCAAACTCTAATGAGTTGGGGTTGGCCTGAGTCTTGCTGCTAACATTAAAAGACAATTCCAGAACACTATTAGCAGAATATTCTTACCATCAGAGGAACATTTTCCAGCCTAAATTTAGTCAGCTAATACTTTTTTTGGGGGGGCCAATGATGTCCTTGAGTTTAAGCATCCTTTCTCTGACCCTAGAATTCATCTCTGCTATGCTTTTCTAAATATCCATTACACATTTTTCTCCAGCCTTTGGTTTATGAGGTTAAACAACAAACTCTCTAATTTCTTTCCTAAGGTTGCTTTTTGATCCCCACATCCATCCTAGTCATAACAATGGTGTTTTTGATTGCAACAATTCAATAATATTGTCATTAAGACCAAACTGTAAATGAATAGAGCTTAAGTGTAGGCTGTGAAACTCCAAAACTGAAAAATACATAAATAGCTCCCAAATTGAATTGAACTTGCTGGGTGGGTTATGATGAATTTTAAAAGGAAACAGTAATGTTGCACCCACATTTTACACAATCTTTACTGCAAAACCAAAATGAATAATGATATATTGGGTTTTATTATTAAATTTCTTTTCATATTCAACACATCTTGAAAAAGGATAGGAAATGTGGGTTGGGATTTCTATAGTTTATGGCATCTATCATATTCAGATGTTTCTAGCATCTGAATTAGGTCATTGTACAAAGGAAAGGGTGAAAAAAAAAAAAGAAAAGACAATGAAGTGTCATCTTGCACTGAAGTCTGTTGTTATGGCTTTGCACTGAAAATCTTCTAAACACTATACCTGAACTCCATCTATTTTCATGTGACATTCTTGCACACATCACACCTCACAGGAACTCTTTGCTAGGCTCAGGCCTAATGAGCAGCAGGAATGCAACCCAGCAAAGACCTGAGGTATGGAGTAGTGCAGCTCAAGAGAAAACATAGGGAAAACAGACTGTTATGAGGCATCCATTTTTAGCATCAGTTATATTTGGGTTTTCTCAAAATAACAGATAGATACTGTAGTATGGCAATATTTCCAAAGTTAAACCTCATTTGCTTACGCAGAAGAGGATGGATGACAGCTCTGGTGCTGGTGTAAACCTGATATGGTGTAAAAGGACAATGTGATACTGTACAGAAGACAAAGAGGACAATACTCTGCTGAATACAGTGGAAACAATGTGACTGAAAACATTTCAATATAGATATTACTTCCTCACCAGCTTTCCCCTTTGGTTTACCTGGCAAGCAGCCCTTCAGAAGTCCTTTCTGAGTCACCATATTCTTCTCACTGCAGCTCATGGAAGAGTCGAGTTGAAGAAACCTAACACGGAGCACGTCAGCTGTGCTGCTCTACAGTGTTGACAGACTTTCTGGCTTCTTTGGTACCTCCATTGATTGTTCTTTGAGAACTTGCATTTGTAAGAAGCAGCATGGAAAAAAAATAAAAAAGGAAAGAAAGGTGAAAGGGGGGAAAGAAAAAGACAAGGCAACTTTTAACAACAGTAAGATTAGCAAAAGAGACATGTTGTCAGCCAGGAGTTGAAACTAAAACCAAACAGAAGTAGAGCAGTTTTTGTGGGCTTTATTATATGCTTTACTAAAGAAGAAAAAAAAATAAAAACAAAAGCAAAAGAAGTTTTATCATTAGGCAAGTGTTATTGTGGTTGTAGTAAATTTATTTTTGTGGATTTTTTTTCATTTCCGAAAAGTTTAAACTTTTTTCTAAAAGAGTTCATTTGTTTTCATTTTGAAGTGACAACTTTGTTTACAAAATTGCCAATGTTCAAATAAAAAATATTTTAAAGGCTTGACCAGATAAAAAGTTTTGCTCCTTCCTTGTTTCCCTGTTTCTCGTCCCACGATTTTGGAAAAAAAAATCTACTCAAATTAGTTTGAAACAAAACATTTCCCCAGTTTGACTAAAAAACTGAAAACAAAACAGCACTGCATCAAATAAATCAAGTACTTGGTAAAAATAATAAACAGGTTCTTTCTTTTCTTTCTTTCTTTCTTTCTTTCTTTCTTTCTTTCTTTCTTTCTTTCTTTCTTTCTTTCTTTCTTTCTTTCTTTCTTTCTTCCTTCCTTCCTTCCTTCCTTCCTTCCTTCCTTCCTTCCTTCCTTCCTTCCTTCCTTCCTTCCTTCCTTCCTTCCTTCCTTCCTTCCTTCCTTCCTTCCTTCCTTCTCCTTTTTCTTTATTTTCTTATTTCATTCTTTCTTCCCCCCCCTCTCTCTCTCTCTCTCTCTCTCTCTTTTAGAGCAAGAAACTTTTCCTGCAGTTTTTGCAGGAAAAACTGTCTGCATAGTCATTTGTATTTTTCTTGCATCTCTACCCTTTTTTCCATGGTAGTTGCACTGCAAGAGGGGCACCATCTCATGCTGTTTTCCAGCTGCCTAAAAGCTGAAGTGTTGTGTTTTGTCACCATGAATTACCCCATCAAGCAGCACATAATTTGATCAAGTACTGAAAAAAAAAATCTTAACTGCACCCTCGCCCGTGTCCCACTTAGATGATTTCTGTCATTCAGTGATCATTAACTTCTCAAAGTGTGGGCAAAATTTTGCTTTGCAACCCAGAGAATAAAAAGGAATGGGAAACAAGTTAAACAGTCAACATATTTTATAACATTGTCATTTCTTACTACTTTTCTACTTAAAGGCTAATTTTGTTCATGTGCACACCTACGTGCTTGAGTTGTGAAATTCAGCAGAAGCCTTATATTGGCTGTACTTCTCCATCATCTTTATAAGGTACACCTGCCAACTGCCAGTTAATAATTTCTTAACATCGTGTCCACCTACTTAATTTGTAAAATACAGAGTTATTTAGTACTTGCATAAAGCGTGTGTAGGAGACTTTAGCTTAAAAGTCTTACACACTTGAAAACATCCTTGATTCTCGCTATTCTTTTTCTAAGCTTGAAACTGAATTCAGATCTGAATTTAGTTGTTCCTTGCTGTGAGAACTAAAGTTCCACCACTCACCCCACCACACTTTATCGTAGAAATTCTTTTGAATACCTGATATCAAATGTTTGCCTTATTAAAATGAAATCTAAATGCAATAAAGAGGTAGCAAAAATATCTATGATTACATGAACTTTTGAGGGTTCATACATATACATATGTGTGTATAGGATATAATTCCATATGAGATACGATAATAATGCACCTTGTCTTATATTGATCTCTAAATTCTACAAAGATCTCTGCTTATGCCTTGGCAATAATAAGTGGCAAGTCAAGTATGGAGACAGGAGATCCCTTGGGTTACTGAGTCGAAAGGAGAATGCAATATCTGTTTGGAAGATCCTTATGTTCTCTGGAGATCTATTTAATGACTGATTTTTAACACCACGATAAAGAACACAGGACAAACTTGATGGCTTTTGGCCATTGTTTCATGGTTCTCGTAGGTGTACCTGCTGCCTGCTGTTTTGTGAAAAGCAGGAAATGCTCTGGAAATGCTACAGAGGCAGGAAGTCCCACCTCCACCCCCTTCAAACAAGGAAACATACATAAAACCCTGATTTGAGCTAGATAATATACATTAATCCCCTATCTTATCAGCAGTGATCTCACTGCCCAACAATAGCTCATCTCAATGAATTATCTCTCAGAATGCAGCCAAAATTGTACATATTCTTACTAAGTGGTCTTGAACACAGGGAAAATTATTTGAAATGTAATATTATTGTGTCTTGTTGCACATTAAGAAAAAAATACATCTGAGATTCCCCTTCTTCCTCCTTCCTGAATAATTTTTAAAATGGCTTTTCTTGTCACAGCTGAGCTGGAAAGTTAAACTTTTATTCTTTCCTTAGAATTTACTCATCCTCACATCAAACCAAAAAATCAAGGCTTCAAGTGCAGCTGAACTGAGAGCAACACTGCTGAAATATTTAATTGAAGTACTGCTCTTTTTTTGGAATCCAGAACTTTCCAATAAGACCATAAAGATGAAATCCTAACTCCATTTAAACAGAAAGAACATTGCTATTGAATTCTCACTGATTTCAAAGGGGCCTGAATACAATCCGGGAAGTCTTCAATATATGTACAAATATCTACTATCAAATATCTTTGATCTGTGTGCTCTTGACCAGCTCCCTTAACACCGCAGCAGGAAACACAGCAGAGAAAACCAGATTGCAGAAGGCAAAACTCTGTTACATTATTTAACCCTTCAAATTGCAAACAAGCCTATTAAAGAAAAGATCCACTGGAGTAGAAAGGAGATGTGAAAGATCCAAATAATTAGTGTTTATTTTTAACACAGCATTAATACTTAGACATATCAATCATCATTAGAATCTCTCTGTGTATTCACAGTGCAAGAAAATATTGTCTCATAAGAGGCTAGTATAAGCAAAATTTTTTTAAAAAGGTCAAAAGAAAATAGAAGAAAGGTGGGACTAAGCAAGGTTATCCCCATTGTCAAAAGGAAAATCTAAAAAATCTCAAAATCTCAGATTCCAAGTGATGCCCTGATTTGCACTAGGTTACCCAATTTTAGAGTAGCAGAAGTAAAAAACAACACCAAATTTTGATGGGTAGTGCATTCAAATCCTGATAGTCAATCCTACAAGTATTTTCTCAATATTTCCCTTTAAACAGTTTTCACAAATAAATATATGTAGCTGCCCCTCCACAAATATATATTTTAAATCATATTACCACCAAATATGAAGATGAGAGTAGAAAAAAGCATACAGTACAATAGTTTCAGAGTTTTGATTAATTATTTTTTAAGAACTGTACAACTTGGACTCCTTAGTATGAAACAACAAAATTTCGCTTTGTCTCTAGCATTCCTATAACTTATAAATTACCATTAATTGTTAATAAGTCTTCTTATTTGTGATTATGGGCAAGAACAAGAAACTGAGTCTTTAGGTATTACCTGTGCTTAATGGAGAATTCCTAATGAATGTTCAGCATAGCAATTAATTGAAAACTCTATTTTCTTCCAAGTCTGTCTAAATTCTTTGCACTTGAAGGGAATGGAGTATATCGCCATCACCCATGACAAGAGCTAGACAGATTAAACAGCAGTGCACAGGGAGCACTGCACAGCTGGGCAATTCCATATCTATACAGTAACATATCTGAAAGAGCCTTATAGAAAAATGGTTGTCTTACTTCAAGCTTGGCTGCCATGCCGGGCTGACAGGCAGCACACATTGATACTCACAAATCATATGCATGATGGCACACATACCAATGTTCATTACAGGCCACCAAAGACTTTTTAGCTTAATGGATACATTTCTTTTCAGGCTTCCATTTTTTCCTTTTCAGCTGCTATTTCTAACTGACTGGCTGCCACTAAGAGCAGAATTCAACCACCTGTTCTTTCTTCACAGTCAAAGTTCAAAATCAATATCTTAGGATAATTTCTTTTTCTTTCTCTGCAAGTTTTTCACAAAATAGCAATATGTTTGCAGCACCAGCCTACGAAGTTCTGTTGTGTTTGTTATTGAAATTGTTTTTTAGCAGCAGCAGCCCTTAGACACCCTAAGACCTTAAAACCACAACTGATGTTTCAATTCAAACACTGCTTCTTCATTTCTTTAGAGAAACTTTCAAACTTTCAAATGTTTCAAAATGTAGCCTCTTTTCTGATGCCATAGCAAAAAATTGTTTGTCTTAAATAGACAATCATAAGAAATAAGTACAAGTAAGTACAAATCGAAAGCATGTAGATATATGTACAGAGAAATGCAATGCAATACAGTAACCAGATCTACTGGTTTTTAATTAATGGTAACTTTTAAAACCCAATTATTCTTTAAATCCATCAATACAAATCTTTTGAGTAAAAATCCTTTAAATATTTTGTTTGTCTGATCAAATTCAAGTATCTAAGAAATCGGTATCTGTACAGGATGGATTAATGACTTGGGGCAAATGTTATGCATTTAAAAACCAATTCGCTTCCTACCAGGTATATCCTCAGCAACAAAGAGGAAAGGATTCTGGAGAAACCATTATTATACATCACAACATCTCTCTGAAATGCATGTTACCACCTCTGCTTTTTAGTGAGAAATTAGGCTCTTCAGGGTAACACGGAATGCCTACTGGTATTCAGAGCATAGGTCCTGTATACTCTACTTACAAAACTGTCCTTTCACTGAAACGTTTCTACAGTGCACCAAATCTCTAGGAATAGAGTTTAACATTCACATGTGATTTAGTACCAAGATTCTCTTTTGTCATAGTACTCAGTTCAGGAGAAATGTGTACATGGCTTTATTGCCTGTGATATACCACAGAAATAACTTACTCTATTTGTTCTTTACTTTGCTTACATCCAAAGCTGACTAAAATAAGGGAGAACTAGCCTGAATATGGATCACTGAAAATTTCAAGTTAAAAATCAAACACATGAATTGGTGCAACACGAGAGGCAGAGTACTTCCTGGAAGAAATGGAAAAAAAAAAACAATAAGTGTGAACTTCTCAAGTGCCACTTACTCCAACACCTCTTTAATAGTATCTGGATGAAGTTTTTATATTCAGAGACTGCTTTATGTCAGTAGTTCTCTGTATATGTGTGTATGAGCACAAAAGAAGACTCAACTCAGTCTGCACTATAGCTGAGTTTCTATCTAATAAAAGAAGGTTCAGCTACTGGAAATGCTTTAGACTCTCCAATAATTTATATTTCATAAACATTATAACTTGAAGCCAATTCAAACTCCCACTACAGTTAGAAACACACTTCCACTTGTCATCAATTTTTTTCTGTTTGTCTACATCAGATACACATGGCTATGTAGTATATCTATTGTGAAGGAATCAATGAAAACTTATATTACAAAGGAACAGTAACAACTTTCAATTAAACACTGAATTAATTTAGGTTCACCACATAAAAAAAAGGCCCCACATTCCTCTCAAAAAAGAAACAGTAGGTGAATGAAAAAAATGTTCATAACTATTTAAGAGAACTGTGGAGAAAATTAGCATATCCTACTAGTGGTTGTTACACTTTGAAGGCCTACACCAAAATGGCTGGAAAATTCTGTCATACACTAAGTTATAATCATAGAATTGTTTACGTTGAAAAAGGCCATTAAGATCTTCAAGGTCATTGAGTCCAACTCTTAATCTATCACTGCCAAGTCCACCACTAGGATCATATATAGGATCATATTTGCAGGGAAATGGACATATTCTAAGTGAACCAGCTTAAACCTTTTGAAAATAGTTCATCTCTGTGGGTAAAAAAGCTGATGTTGTAAGAAGAAAGAAGAAGCAGTAAGCTACTAACAGAACATAAGGATGTTAACCTAGTAAAATGACTTATAGCATCAATCAATTAGAGGAAGAAAAAGGGCACCTGCTTGCCTTGCGGACACAGTGGAGCTTCCAATCAAGAGATGCATGGACAAAGCAGAGCTACCAATTAAATAATGCATGACTGTGTAATCCAAGATAAGAAGTAAATATAAACAATGTTTAGAGGCACAATAAACGGCTTTTGCTTGATTCACATTGAATCACTCGTTCAGAGTCGCTTTGTTTTTTCAAACATCTACATATCTTCTAGATACCTCCAGAGATACTGACTCAACCACTTCCCTAAGCAGCTTATTCTAGTGTTTGACAATCTTTTCAATGAAGAAGTTTTTGGAAATACCCAATCTAAACCTTACCTGAAGACATTTCCTCTTGTCCTATCACTTGTTACTCGGCTGAAGTGACCAAATGCACTTGGTTACACTTCCTTGCACCTAGTTGCAGAGAGCAGTAAGGTCTACTGTGAGACACTTTTTCTCCAGACTAAGCAATCCCAACTCCCTCAGATGCTTCTCAAAGTACAGAGTAAAAACTGAACAAGGGATTCAAGATGCAGCCTTATCAGCACCAGGTACAGAGGGATGATAAGTGCCCCAGTCCTCCTGGCTGCACTGTTGCTGATACAGGCCAGGATGCCATTGGCCTTCTTGAGCACACTGCTGGCTCATGTTCAGCCACTCTTGACCAGCGCCTCCAGCTCTTTTCCGCCAGGCAGCTTTCCAGCCACTCTGTCCCAAGCCTGTAGCTCTGCGTGGGGTTGTGACCCAAGTGCAAGACTTGGCAGTTGGTCATGTCGAATCTCATCCAACTGCCCTTGGCCCATCGATCCAGCCTGTCCAGATGCCTCTGCAGAGCCCTCCTACCCTCCAGCAGATCAACATCCCTGTCCAGGTTGTCATCTGCAAAACGACTGAGGATGTACTCACTCCCATGAGTAAGTGTGTGCTTCATGACTGCAATAAATCAGAAAGCATCCTGTAGTACTGATTGCTGCTAAGAATGCTATAAAATGTTTTTTAAAGACAAAAGTCATGATCCTAACCTTAGTGGTCTGTCACATTGAGGCTCATGCTAAACTTTGTATCTAGGAAAACCACATTCTCTAGAGAAAGGAAATGACACTCAAGATTGAACATTTGAGATGTTTAGAGTGCTCTTTTTTTAAGAGTTCAGAGTCCAACCCAAGTTTTCTAATGCAGACTAAACTCAGAGTCCTAAAATATAAGCACAGAGAATCGCAGACTGTACAAACTCCTCTTTGAGCAGGCCAGACAAGCCAGTGCAAATGCTACTTTCTGAGTTAGCTAATGTATTCTGACTCTCAGCTTATAAACCTCCTAAACCAAGAACACTAGATAATTTTTGGTCCAACCTAATTTTTGCTTTGTCTGGTCATGTAGATATCACCCTATCCCTACCCCAGTTGTACACAATTACTCTTGATTTCAAAGACCTGAAGACAATTAGGTAGTCTGTATACCAGAGGATGTCACTGTAGTTTAAATGCTACAGTAGTTCTTCTCCTCTGAATTGAGGAGAAAGAAGAGTGATATAAATTCCTAAATTTCATGAAAAAACAAAATAAGTGCAAACTACCCAATTGACCCTCCACTGCTGACCTGTCTTTTTACAAACCTAACCTTTCACACAGACACTGATTAGCAAGCAGCTGGGTTGAGGCAATAGTAGCACAATTTTGAAAGGTGCAGAATAAAACTCAAGCCATTATCCAGCAGTCTGGCAATCAAATTATATTGCTAAGGTACTCAATAAGCCATACTTTCCCATTTATAAACAGCAAGTCAAATAAATAGGTTTAAATAAGGATAAGTGCGCAGGAAGAGAAGCAAAACATTTTGGAAATGGATTAGGAAAACCTAAACAATCCCATAGGCAATACTGCCTTTTTCCTAGGATATGCCAGCAACAGTCTCTATGCTGAAAGTGCTGAAATAACTTTCTGTCCAGCTGCAGCACTCACTATTTCATATCCCAGACTGCAATGAATGGGCAGATTGGTCTGATGTCCTTAACAGCACATTGACTTTTCCCAGCTGCTATGCCCTCTCATAGCTTTACAAAGAGACTGCTTTGCTCTGAAACCCTCGAGGGGTATATGCCTTAGACCAGCTCCCCAGAGGGTCAAGTCCTCCACCAATATAGGTTTATACTGTGTTTCCCAAGAATCTGGTAAGTGCACTGTCCATCAGCATCCACTAGCCAGGCAGTGCTCCCCTATTCTTTGGCTCATGTTAAGTAGTCATAGAAGGGTTTTCTGTTATAGAAGAGACACTCATAGCTAACAACAAATTCTTAAGTAAGCTTTCTCTTCATTTCTTTGTTAGAGGAAATAATTACCCCAAAGGATCCAAGTGATTTTGGATAGTAATCATAAAATATATGGCATTTCTCTTTATTAGAAACTATGTTTTTACAAATATTGTAATGCAGTAATGCAATTGTCCCATTCACACTTGTTTGGTGATAGAAAGCTGTTGCCATCTCTTCAGTCCTTTGACATTTCACATGCAGACACGTGTTCTGCTGTCCATAAAGACCAAACAGCAAAAAAATCCAAACCAATAAACAAAAGATACCCCCAAAATACCCCACCATGGATACAGGCCTATTAATATACAGTTACAAAAGCAGCAATAGTTATCACTGTAGCAATAAACACAACCGGATATGACTTTTGTGCTTGTATCCTTTTTAGTTTGCAGGTACAGACTCTTGTCCTGGTGCACAGCTTTGTTATTGGTCTAGGTATAGAACCATCTGCTTTCACCAGCTGTATTAGCCTACTGCAGCACCAACTAATCTGGGTAACAATGTGGAGGACTTAAACAAAAAAACCCCACCAACACAAAAATCCCAACCAAAAAAATCCCTACAAAAATCCCAACAAAAACAAAAATAGAACACACAAATCCATGAAAATTCAGCAATCACCATGTGAAGAAGACAGGCCAGTGGCAGGTGACCAGACAAATTCAAATTCCATTTATAAGCTGACTGCAGTTCTAATACATAGTTGTGAAAATTATAGCAGCTTTTACTATTCTAAGCCATTTATTTCTTCCCTGGCCAGCTGATAAGTTCGTGGGGAAGCTTTACGTGAATTCACAGTGGTTGGATATTCTGAGAAGAGGTCACTGACCTGTAGCATCCAACTCCAGCTGGGAATCAGACTGACACAGCTTTAAAACATGGTACAACATAAATGTCCTCAGGCAGGCTCTCTCCCTCCTAAGAGACAAATTATTCCTCCAGCTAGGTTGTCCCGAAAGCCCAATAGGGACTTTTTCCTATTTTGGAAAACAGCCGTAACATGAGAAAGGAGGGAAATATTTATCCTTTTTAATTAAGAAAGATAACTATTTCCATTATGTTTGTGGACCTCCCACATAGCATAGTGCTGGACTCACTTCTAATACGCTTGGTTAGATAATAGCCAAAAACCAGCAGCCATGTGTACTGAAAGATCAAAACATAACAGCAAACTATCTTCTTTTGCAACATTAGCCCTTGAATAAGTGAGAGGGTACAAATCTTAGCAACTAATGACTCAGTATTTAAAATTAAGGAAAGGAGATGGAATTCTTGCACAATTTGTTGGCAAACAGTGCAGGCTGTAAGTGAATACCATTTGCTACTGTTTACCACAACAGGTGGAGTTAGTGTGTTTTCTGGATTTTTCCTTTTTGCAGCTTACTTCTTTATAATGCAGCTGTATTAAAGTAGAATTTAGCAGTTTAGTTCTTTTTAGAGTTAGTCAGTTGAAAAAAGTTGGAGATTTTTGCAGTTTGTTGGATGGTTTCAATTAAAGGACATACTATGGAGGTTTCAAAATTACACAGACAAATGTCAATTGGAAAATTCTTCTTTTTTCCCCTCCAAAATTTCGAATTTAATATCATTTCAAGATCTGGAAAACCTCCTTTCTGGTTTTCCATTTAGAAAATATAGCCAAAAGGCAATGAATGGAATCAAAACTGAGGAGGGTAAAGAAAAAGAGCATTGTATTTGCCAGGATCACTAGAAGTCTGTTTTAAAGCTAAGTTGCAACAGGAAGGGAGCTTTGATTTCAAACAGTGCTTTAAAGTGAAGGATCCCTTCCAAAGGCTATTACCAAGCAGATCCTATTGTGATGGTAATGACATGTTGCGTGGGAAGTAGTGGTTTTACTTGGACGCAAAGGGAAAGAGCATTGCTATGACTGATGTACCATATGAGGGTCAAACCACATAATCACTAACTCTCATACTGCCCAATGTAGTGGGATTGATTATTTAAGAATTTAATATTTCTAAAGTTTATTATTTTTACTATTATAATTTCATTGCAGTGATGAAAATATTTCACAAATTAAATGCATTGTTTCTTTAGATGATATCATTAATATTTCATTTACTTTTCACTGATGTGCAACAACTTCCACTAAATCTCTTTGCAGCTATCATATCACAGTAGTGGGTGGTCTTGTTCAGGCAAAGCACAAGTCATTGGATAATTCAGAACTTCTCAAAATGTTATGCAAAGGGAAAGTGAAAAGCAACTAATGATGAAACCCACATTAATCAGCCCTTAATACTCACATTTTGGTGTCCAATGTTGACGGCTAGCCATTGGTTTAAGCTTGCATATAAAAAGGGTAGTAGCATCTTGGAGAAGCACTTTGCAGAAGTAGAATGAAAGAAGCCCTAGAAAACCTTTTTTTATCTGGTTTGTTTTGTTTTTAAATTTTTCTTAAATAACAATTATAAATTAATTAATTCCTCTAATACATATTTGAGAACTAGCTTCTGCACTAATGAATTCAGCACTAGTGATAATTTCAATGAATGCAGGATAAAATCCTTATCTCTGTTTCAGTCTGCTTGTACTTGCTAAATATCCAGTTCTGTATACAAAGTGAATGACAGAACATGCTTAAAATGCTTTTCTGAGTGAGCAGATCCAAGATTGTGCTCAGATTGTATTGTAGAACTGGAAGTCTCAGACACAACCGTGAGCCCCCCAGGAGGCCTGCCCTGTATCACACATGCTTACCTCTTTCTCCTTAGCTGAAGGAACCTCCAAGACTAACAGCCTCTACTACTTAACTCTGCATCAGTTTTCAACCTCAAGCAAACAGCATCGAGAAGTTGCTCAAAGTTTTTTCACCAAAATGCACAAAAAGCCAGTGAAGTACAAACACTTTTTAAGACGGAGAACTTTCCTCTCTTTTTCATGTAAGTAGATGTTAGAAATTTGCATTAGCATATCTATAATTTTAAATTTAGTAATGCAAACACACCTGATGTTTAATAATCCAAAATTTTTCAGGAATTTGCCTAGCCATTGTATCATTTGACCAGCCACTAATTTAAAATTAATGGCTTAGATGTGTTCCCACTGCTTTGTTTCACTTCTCCCATGCCACTTCTTATTTAAAATGAAACGTGGTGTTATAATCAATGGCAAGCTTATTGCAGCTAACATGTTCAGTGTTATTTCTTCCTAATGTAATTCTGTTTGCTTTTTGTACAAAATTTCTCCTGCAGTTAGGTCGTACAGTACATAAAATCCATTAAATTTTTACAGCTGTTACTGTTTCTGCACAACCAATATCTTCTATATTTATGCCACTCTCAGGAAGAGATTCTCTTTACTCCGGAACAACCCATGCGGATCCTTAATAGAGAACAAAGAAGATTCTGAGTCCTGTATACAAAATTAACTACCCTTTACATTTCACTTCATACGACTCAAATGGCACCGACTTCTGTAGTTTGCCATCATCATTGATTGAATGAATCCAGACCAAATTCATGCCAGACTCTTTGCTACACAAGTACAAAATCAGATGTTGTTCCTCCTCAAAGAATAATACCACACAAGGGTATTTTTTTCAGTGGGAATAATAGTTTGCTGGTGTCCAACACTTGGTTCTCTGCCATTGTGGAATTGAATTAAATCAGTCCCAGGTCACACATAATTGGGTTAGACAGTGTCCGCTTTTGTAGGTTGTTAAAGGACAGTAGGCCAAAGAAGAAAACTTTGGTTCTGCTTTCTTGAACCAGTCTTCATTCAAGAGAAGCCTAGATTTGCCCAAAGCAGGACAAGATGTCTTGGAGTGGGTCTGAATTCAGCACTTCCAAACTCTCATTTATTAACCATTAACAACAGAGTGCCCTGTTACAGCCCCTAATCTGTAGAGCAGGAACTTGCTTTTTAAGTACCTATCCCATTAAATAATTTAACATTTGTTTTGAATGTATGGTAGAAAGCACTTAGAACCTAACTAATGTACACTGTCAATTTGAAACAAAGTTTTCACCCACAATTTCAATGCAGGAATTTCTCACACTAATAAAATTCTATTTTTTTCTCTAAAAATTAATTATCTGGGTAACCTAATTTAATTCAATGAGAATTTTCTTTCCATATCAGACAGAATATGTGTGTTAAATCACTAAAGGCAAAAAATTCCACATTTCACAGTGATTGATTTTACTAATCATAACTGTGCTTTGTTAATATAGTAGACATTTCTAATAAAAGGAGACATTATATTCCAGTTCTGCTATGAAAACTGAAGGAACAGATGCTAGATTCAGATAAGCCCACAACTGTTTAGATGACAATAGGAATATTATTCAAATTAACTGAATCCTTTAAGAAAGAATTCAGAGTTTTCTCTGAATTTTCTAAAATTATGTTCTTTAGAATCTTTTATCCAATCGTTGCTTTTAGATCAAAAATCTGAATCCTGTCATTGATAGTCATTAATAGAAATTGAATGAATCAAGATAGCAGGAGTTCTAGTGCCTTCGTTTTGTATATTTTCTAACATAAATATATATCTTTATATATGAGCAAGTACTTATGAAAATATTCTTCTCAGTTTTCAGCTATTTCTGTCCTACTGTTAAAGTGCCAGGAAAACAGACCACATAAGATGACTTTCATTAGTTCTGGTACAGAAAATAGTCAGAAAAAAATGGAAAGAAAAATATTATGATTCTGATTTGTGAGCAAAGTCCAGGCAGACATTTGACAAATTAAAAAGCTATAGCAAGGTGGTTCCAAAGAGAAAGAGGTGATGCTTAAAAATGAATGTGAGTAGTCAAGCCAAACAAAAAAAAAAAAAAAAAAAAAAAAAAGAGAGAAGAAAAAAAAAACACCAAATACCTCAACATTAGATAACAGTTGTTTTTTATTTGACATGGGGAATGCCTAAGTGAAGGATTATACCATTCTACTGCTCATTTCCTCTTTCCCCTTCCTTCTCCTTTTCTTCATCCAGCACACACAGGTCAGCCTACACAGCTGGTTAGTTCATGGAGGGATGGATCTGTTAAAGCCAGTGTCCTGGTGTGACCCCATGTCCTTGTGTGACCTGAGCAGCATCACAAGACAGCAAGGCTTACAACCTCATGGCAATTCAGGACCTTCTTTTCAAGGCAGAAAGGTACAAGTCCTAGATTCTGGCTTCAGGGCAGGCTGGATCAGCCTGGGAGAGCCAAAATGAGAGACAAACTTGCATATACCCTGACTTAGGGATCATGTAGTACATCAGCTGGAGAGTAGCCTTTGACCTCTTCTCATAAGGCCCTGGAAGGGGGAGAGGTCCAAGCAAGTACTGATATTGAAGCATCACCCTTTTCAAGCTCAAGAGTGGTCTATCTCAACAAGTAGCAAACCAGGAAGAAATGCCAGAGCATCTGCATGGATGAACAAGAGGTCCTTGGCAAAGATTAGGTATGAAAAGGAAATACACAAAGGTGGAAGTAGAGACAAGTGACTTGAGAGGACATAGAGGCAGTATCCAATCATGCAGAGACACTGTCAGGAAAGCCAAAGCCCACCTGAAACGGATAGGGGATGTTTAGAACAAACACTTTGCTTCCCCTAAATCCACAAACAGCAAAAGTCTAGAGACAATACGAGCCTGATGCTGAATGGAAAAGAGACACAGGACTTAGAAGAAACTGAGGTACTAAATGCCACCTTTGCCTCAGTCTTCATCAAAAACTTTGCAGGCAGGGATTCCACATCCCAGAGACCAGGGGAAAAGTTTGGAGCTAGGAAGATGTGCAATTGGTGTATAAAGACCAGGTCAGAGAACACTTAAGTAAATTGGACATATATAAATCCATGGGCCCCAATATGGTACACCCACTAGGGCCGAGGGAACTGAGGTTGTAATGACATCTTTTGTCATGAGATATAAGGGCAGTGCTAATTAGCTTTGAACAATATGGCAACTGAGAAAATTGCCTGGTGACTGGTGGAAAGAAAATGCCAGTCCTGTTGTTGTTATAAAGGACAAGAAGGAAGACCCAGGGAACTAAAGGCTGTTCAGCCTCACCTCAGTCCTTGGTAAGGTCATAGAACAATTAATGCTGGAAATGCTTTTCAGGCACATGGAGAACAAGAAGGCAGTTGGGAGTAGTCAGTATGGATTTACAAAGGGAAAATCATACTTGACCAATCTGATAACCTTCTCCAATAAACTGAATAGGTTAGCAGTTGAGGGGAGGGCAGTAGACATTGTCAACCTGTCAGGAGAGCATTTTGACATTGATTCCCGTAAGATCTTCATATGGAAACTGATGAAAAATAGGTCGAATTAGCAGACAGTAAATTGGGCTCAGAACTCGCTGAACATTCAGGCCCAAAGGGTGGTGATCAGGGGTATGAAATGTGTCTGGAGGTCAGCAGCAAGCTGTGCACCTCAGAAGACACAGTGATGGGAGAAGAGACAGCATACACAAACTGAAACCTGGGAGGCTACCTGAAGATCAGGAACCACTTTTTCACTGTAAAGGGGGGTGACTGAGCACTGGTCCAGGCTGCCCATGGAAGTGATTGAGTCTCCATCTGTAGAAACATCCAAAAACTGTCTGGACAGCTCTGGGGACTGTGACTGCTGACTCACATAATTCTGTGATTCTGAACATATAATCAAGAGGATGTCTGCTGTGGGTAAGCAGCTTCTGGGAATCCTTATGCCCCAGAGGGTCACCTCCAGATGGTTTTTCTTTTCACAGCTAGGTAGCAGCTTGGAATAGAAATGTTAGTTTTTTATTGAAATAAAATAAAAATATTTAAAGGCTACCTGTGACAAGGCTTACCTGAATTATGGTTTTGGGCAGGAAATAATGTGTCTCTGAAACATTTGGTTAATTTGCATACCACCTAGTCTGAATCTTAATTGGTGCTGGATATTCTACTGCCAGCCCCTAAAGCACATGGAAACTGCAACTTTGCCAAGATAGCTTAGAACCAACCCATCTTGAGAAGGCTGTAGAAGTGGGAGTTACCAATCAAAGCTACCTATAAACACTACTTGTCAAGAAAGGAATACCATCATAGATGTAAAGCTGACTTGTCAGAAAATACAGCAATCAAAGACATATTAAGAACTCTATTCCTTCACTTTACCATAACTATAATCTCTGACAGGATTCACACATAAAGATATGGAAGAAATGCTTGGGTCAGCAAGTACTATTTATTTCTAAGGATTGAGGAAAAATTAAACAAAGGGAGTTGATTTTCTCTATCTTTCCCAACATAATCTTTATTTCCTTGTTCAGCAAGATTTGAATAAAGAGGTTCAAGTGGCTTTTGGAAAGTAGGAAGCAGTTGTGTCAGTCACGACCATCTGAGTAGTTAATATAAATACATCAATTAATGTAACAAAATACATTTTTTAATTCTTCTTCTGATTTGAAATTCAGTGTCTCATTTCCCAAGGGCTTATGTTTAACATTATTAAAAGCCTTGGTCTATCAAAGCAGTGAATTATGTAATGCAAGATACTAACTTTGGATATTTTGCTAGCTGTTTTAACACTCTCCAGAATAATTCAAAGTATATCCTGCAATAGTTTTGTACCAGTATCACAGCAATACAGATATAATGCTTTTTTTCTGCCAAGCTAGATACAGATACACTACCACAATGACATTTTCTACCTTACAACTTTACTTTATCGTATATACAAATTCTATGCCAAAAAATCTCAACCCAAACACTAAACCAAAATACCACACTACACGCCACATTTGCACTGTGCTGCTCTGTTACAGGGATGAACCTAAATGGTCTACTTTTTTCTACTTGTATGTAAAGCATCTGAAGCTATAGCTCCAGGTCACCCTTGAATGTCAAAACTGGAACGTCACAGTTTTCCTGGGAAGGCAAACTCTATGCACAGTAAAGTGTTTAAAAAACAGGCAAAGAAAACATAAACCCCCCCAACCTTTTACAACAGTTGAAATAGTGATAAGAAGAGGTAGAATGAATCCTTGAGCTCTATGAGAAAGATTCTTCGTTTCCATTGTGTGTTATATGGTTGGGGTTTCAAGAGAAGAAACAGTAAAATGCATGGGAAAAATCAGTAAGAGGGCATGGCATCCCTGTATTTGCAATTCCTTTAGGTCTCCAGATAGAAGTGTGAGGTCATTCAGCTGTGTATAAAGGAGTCATGAAATAAGAAAGAGTTTTCATTACAGTTCAAGAGAAACCAACAATTTCTTTCCATTATTGTTCATATCAAATCAGCAATCAGGAGTCCTTTGCCAGATGATTTCCCTAAGATAAAGCAAGCAAAAACCCTACAATACATAGAGATGTTCTTCACAGTCTGTGTAAGAAAGTGGTGACTTGAACCAGAAGTGAAACCTTCCAATAAACCTTGGGGTTCTGAAAAGAGGAACAAAGTGAGAGAGCTTCTCTTCTCCCCGCATGGAGCAGGCAAGAAGTGTAAACAAGAATACCTTACATCTTTAACAGGAAATTACTTTCCATTAGACAGTGAAGAAAGAAATACATGCTATTTATATTTGGGTGAAAGAACAGAGACAGCCAGAATGGCATTTCACTTCTGTGCAGTGGCATGAATCTATCAGCATAAAGCTTAGGAAACAAAAGCTCCTCTTTCACTCACCAGAAGACATCAGGCAGTTCAGCAGAGAGGACAAGTGGACTATGCGACTCTGAGAATAAGTAAGGAGGAAAGGACATGAAGGAAAATGTGCGAATTTAAAAACTGAGTAGAGCAGAAAATAAACGAGGTATGCAGAGTTATACAGGGAAAGACAGATGGGCCAAAAAATAGGAATGCAAAATGAAGGGCTACTGCAGAGGAGAGTGTTCATGCAATCCCAGAAAGTCTGGATTACTGGGGTTGCCTCCAGCTGAGTATGGGAACTGACTGAATGCGTTCCTCCAATCCCCTGCACCTCACAGTCAGAATGGGTTATTCTTCTTTTCTTGTAGAAATGCAGGAATTAAATTATGGTTCTTTCCAATTTGAGTAATGCTATCTTCTAGCTCCACAAAGTTGTCAGATGGACAAAAGACAATGGGTAAAACAATACCACCAGAGTTCCAGGAGCAAAAATACAATTGGACAGGGTCAAAACCAAATCCAGAAAGTATAACTTTCTTTTCTGGGGACTGATTACTGCTAAGGCACAGTGAATCCTTTGTGCTCAGTGTGCAGAAGACAACTGTGTATCAACTCATTTCAAGTGGTGACAACTTATTTTTATTGTCTAAAAAATTCTGAGAGTAAAAGGCAGAGTTTTATCCATGTATTGAATATGGATTCTTTCTTTGATTACCGTAGTTTGCACCAGCAAGTATGTGAAAACACAAAAAGAGGCACTACCTCCTTAGCAAAACAAAAGCAGCAATATATCTTCAGTGGGAACAAATTGCCATGAAATGCATGATGGACAAAATCAGTTCTGGTGGTAGTTGATGAGGACCTCCATGGCTGGATATCATCAAGGGAATAAAAGTAATTTCTTTGACTTAGGCCAAAATTTAATAGAAATTCAGGCAGAAAGCAATCAGGGACAAGTGCTTGGAAATTTTCCTTTTTGTGGGAAATAAATGCACAGTTTCACAAAAATTTGAATGTTTACACTTTTATGATTTCCCTCTGGTAACTTTCTGGGAAAAGAATGTTAACTTCCCTGGTCTTGCAGACCATCTTAAGTGAACCTCATCTTTCTTAGAAATGAGGCAAATTCCAGAAAAGCAGGAGAAAACCGTGAACATCTGTGTCTGGACAGGCCAGATAAGCAAGAAAGGCACATCAATATGTAGGTATTGAATTCTGTTCCTGAAAGAGAAAGGGGATTTCTATCATGCCTAAGACTTCACAGACCAAAAATAACTTATTTTTGATACCATCTCATTAGTATTTCATAATCTCATTAGGAAAATTAAAAGATTATTTTCTTGACAGAGATCAGTAAAACATTACAGCTTTCTCGTTCCTCAGTATGAGACATAACATGTAGGATATGGAATAAAAATAATTAAAGTACTTCTCTGATTTCTAAAAGAACAATAACCAATTGTCAAAAATCCCATATTTTTCCTTCTACAGTTGCATTATGTTGTCCTGCTCTTTAAAGAGCATGCCTCACAACAAGCAAGTGCCTAAGTTGACAGCATAAATTTGCTGAGACAGTCTCAAACCCAAGAAAGCTGAAGGAGCTTACAAAATTAATTTCTTTTCAACATCAGGATATGAGTGTGGGCACACCCACAACTGAAGGTTGTAGCATGGTGTTAAACCAGCTAGAGCAAACCATGGTATCGAAGAGCAGCTGAGATGTCACAACTACCCAATGACCCAGTAGGCAGGGGATTACAGAGGAAATAGTTGTGAGATTCCCTCAGGTAAATTCATGTTTGTCTTTATACAGGTCAAAAACCTCAGTCTTCATATACTGTCAGAGATATATGTAGTTAACCCAAATGAATATAGGAAAGAAAGCAATTAATTTTAGCCTTGGTTTCATAGAAGAACACCCTGTGGCCTTATTTGAAATGCTGTAAGTAAAATTCACTTTTCTGGGTTTGAAAGAAGAATCATACCTTTTTGTCTTAGAGAACATGTAACTCAATTCATTTTTTGACCAAAGAAGATTTGCAAAAATGCATCTTTAAGAAACCTGGTGACTTACATAATTTGCTCTAATCCCATGACGTTTAACTACAAAATAATGCAGACATTTGACACATTCCAACAAAAAATCATCAGATGAGGGAATTAATGGTCATATCAGTGACATGTTCTGGGGCATAAGAAAGTTGACAGTGAGACAGATACTCCTTTCATTTGGGTATTTCAAAAACTCTAGCCTTCCTTCTCCTCCTTCTGCAGGAGAAAAGACCCCACAAAGTCCCAGTAATAACAAAACATGATGTTTTCTCCAGCTACAAATGTTCACTTGAGAATTTATTTTGAGTCTTTGTTCAAAAGGTTAGTTTCTACTCAGCTTTTTTTGATTTCTTGTAAGTATTCTTTCATCTTACTACTTTACGTTCATAGAAAGTAAGAAATATCTTGCCTTTCTAATTTTGTGGATGCTTTTAGCCTTGTTATTGTTATTCTAGTGCACTTTTTCAAACAGTGACATAAATAATGCAGTCTACTTGGGAGCTGCTGAATTTCTCAAGAGCATACATCCCATGGTGATGAGGGTTTGGAAAGAGAGGCGGGATGTGCAATGCTGGGCGCCAACATGTGTGTGCCAGCAAAGAGTTCTTTGGTGATGTGGCTGGATGTTTGCAGTTGCTTTCCAGACCCTTTCTTCCTTTGTCTACAGCAAAAGGTCCATATCTGTTGTAGGACTTCAGCCTGATGAGTGTAAATTTTTTCTGAGCATAATACATTAAGTGATTTCTGAATGACAACTGTTATACATTCTTCAGATCAAGAGCAATCTGCCCCTGTACCACCCTGGCAGTCCAGAGAGACAATCCTCAACTTGTGAGAAGATAACCTCTTCTGGCTTCAGTGAGCTATCAGTTAGGGTCTGTCCTTGGAGGGTTGATGAGAGAGGGAAATCATTCCATCCTTTTGTAAGTTGTACTTTGATTCTTACATGATGCCAAACATGTTGTTCATTTTACTGATGTATTTATAGTTCTTGAATATTAATACCTAGGAAGTCATTAGTTAGTTAAAGATTCAAGAAAGAAAACAAGCAATACTACCAGTAGTGTCTTACAGTGGCCTGAACAGGCTATAGAAAGCACAACTGAATGCGAACCCACTGACCTTTGGCATCTAACCTGTAAAGTAATTTCCATTCATTTCAAGGAGAGGAGAGTGGTAGAGAAAGGAAACCCTGTGGAAAGAAGCAAGAAGGGCTGAGCTCAGCTGGTGTCTCTGTTAGTCTGCCTGGGCACCTTCTGGGTGTTCCACAGAGGCCTAGTGTCTGCCTTGAATTAGCCTCCCTGTGGCCCCCAGATTAGTCCTCACACTTCACAGTTTTCCTCTGTGGCTCTGTGAATGACAATTATCCAGCTTTGGCACATAATCAGTGTGTTGCATAACTGGGAAGAAGTCTAGCATGCATCCCCGCGCTGTGAGGATCATGTTCAAGCAGTGTGGGCTGCCCTCCAGAACTGCAATGTCAATCAAGCAGCAGAAGGATGCTTTCTTTCCATAAGGGGGAAAAGATGGAGGGGTGAGCAAAGGAGGCCTTTTAATAAAGCTCTGACATTTTTATGCTGCAAACTTCGTGGAGACCGAAGGCATTCCCAATTAGGGAAAGCAACCCCTGTTCTATTCCCTGGGTCAACCCTGTGCCCCTCTCCCTGTCCCTCAGTCTCTGGTCACTCCCACCCCGATTCCCTGTTGCCCTTCTGCCCTAACCCCTCCCTCGTGACACCCCCATGTCCCCTGGTAATTGGTCTCTGATGTTCTCCCAGCCCTGCTCATCCCATGCACTAAACCTGGACCCTCACAAGCCCCTTGGCCTTTGTTCCTTGAACCCTGGAAGATGCACAGGCGTGGCTGAAATAAAACATCTTTGTGAAACCCCTGCAAAGGCCCTTCCTGCTCTTTTACTTGCTTTCACCCAAAGCAACAACCAGATGCAACAAAACTTAGAGCAGAAATTTCTCTGAAATCTCAAACAAAATCTACCTCTGACTTTACAAAATCAGGTACAAAGGACCTGGCACATGATCTACTTTGATATATCCAGAACTAAGCGTCATAACTGACCCAGAGAGAAGCAGATAATCTTGATGTCCAAACTGTCTTATACTGAGCTTCATAAAAGTGTTATGACACCCTTCTGACAAACCTGCCCACTGATTGCTTAATTTAATGATATGAAGCAAAACACCCATAGCCCAAGGAAAAAAAAAACACTGAAATTTAGATATCATAAACAAAGTCAAAGTCCAAAAAGCCTTTAACATGCAGATGGCATGAATGGAACCAGTAGTTTGTGTTAACTGGCATCCAGGATAAAGGAATTGCAGGCATACTTCCTCTAAAAGACACAAAAAACTGCCCATAGGCCTGTCTTCTACAGTGTGTGTTCAGTTCCTCAGTTTGAAAATGTAAGAGGACTTTTTTTTCAGCTAGCATTTTCAGGGGTAGATCAGCCAGGGTTTAAAGAGTGCTCCATTGATCAATGATTCTGTCTTGGAGCAGTGATTTTTACAGTTCCTGGACTCCTATGATCAGGTGTCCAAGGCTGTGGTTAACTTGCTTAAATTCTATTTGACTTCCCTTTCTGGAACAAATAACTGTGGTTTGCTGACTAAGCCATTTGCTGCTTTTAATCTGCTTTTGTAAAGGAAAGTTCAGTTCCATAGTTTAGCCTTAAATTTTCACTATCCAGCTTCTTTAAATATGGAACATGTTCCTTCTGCATGGAATAATCTTACCTTGCCAATTGTATTTTTAAAAAGCCAAGCATTTTTATCTCTTTCCCTGCTTCACAAATTGTCTTGGGCTTGCACTGCATGGACCAGACTCCAGCCCTAGCAAACAGGCAGATGGATCTCCTTTCATAAGTTTCAATGGCACTGAACTGATATCAAAGATCTTTCTATGCACCAGTCATGATCCGTCTTCATAAGCCTCTACAACACTTTGCCAAATGTAGCCAGGTTTTTATATCTAACTACAGCTACATTTCAGTGACTTTTATTAATTTTGTGCTTTCTTTCTCCACCACTCCAACTATGAACCCTTTGTCTAAAAACAGACATGCTCAAGAGGCTGAGCTTTGGGGGGTTTTTTTAACCTATTTTACTTCATGGAGATTTTAACTTACTGCCTATCAACTCCTTTGTATTAAAAAAATATTTTATTTTTAAGCTAGACTAGATATTTTAAAAAAACTCCTGCTTCTTTTCCTTGGACGTCACTGAGTTGGAGCACAAGAATTCTTATGCTGAAATACATCTACTCAAACTAACTTTTAGAGATGTGTTAATTGCCTTGGGTAAATTGGCATTTAGGTAATTGAAGGCAATTAGTGAAAAAAGAAAAGTAGTCCAGTGTAGGCAAACCATGGTTGTTCAAACAAGTAGAAAACGTAATAATTTGGCTTGACTTTCACTGCTGTTATTTTCACAGCTACAATTCATGTGGTCTTTCGTTCATCTCAGATTTGTTTTTCTTGAATGTAAAAGGAAAGTCTGCAGGCCAGTAAGTCCTTACAGGGAAAAAAAAAATACTTGAAACAGAGTGAAAAATTTTACTTTCACTTTATTTCCACCTAATTGAAAAGGTACCCACAAAAGAGAAGAAATGAGAATTAGAACAATTAGTCAAAGATCTTCTGAGTTAGAAATTGTAAACTGAGATACCAGTTATGATGGGTAAAATGAAGCTTAATTGAACCATGAAGTTTTTATAAAGTCCAGCAATTTTTATAAAGTCAAGAGTAAAATTTTCATAGAGAAAACTGAAAACTGCTATAGCTGGGAGATTGAGGAACCATTAGAGACTATAGTGGAGCTAGATTTCTATAACATTAATTCTTATTTACTCAGTACCTTCCAAAATCACTGGCTAACAAGTTTTGAAACTTGGAAGCCAGGTGGGTTTTGTTGAGTGTGGTGAAATGTTCCAGTTAAACCCTTGAGCTTAACTGCTGAAATAATGCCAATTACGTCTTCGTAAGCAAGTGGCAGGTAGAACATTCATACCAAGTTGGGGCTTGTTTCAGTGATTCATGGAATGAAAATTAAGGAGAAACTTATAACCTGAATAGAGTAGATGTTCAACTTAAAAAAACCAGCAGAATTCGCAAAATATCAAGATGGAATACTGAGGTAGTATTGATAATATTATAAACCAACTGTTCAAGAGTTGCTGCAAATTGCCCCCCAAATATTAACAATGACCCATTCAGCAATGCTGGAAAAATCCCACTACTACGTCACTGGAGAATTACGTAACAGTTTGCAATCTGTGCTTGGCCAGGAGAATTATTTTTAAAAACCTTGAACTAGGAGTTATGATAGAGCACAAATAGAAACCAAATAATTTCTTACAGCTACACAAAGTGTAGAAGAGTGAAACAGTTAAGGAATGATTGAAAGAGACTGTGTGCTTTTTCTTGATGACTCTGAAGCAAGAGCTGCTGAATACAGGGTCTCACTTTAACTGCACCATTAAAAGTTCAAGGGAAAAGTTATGAATAGAAGGAATTGACTATTTTTCCTCATGTCTATTATGAGAAACTATTTCCTAGGTCCTCACACAGCCCTTCACCAACACAATAGTCTTTCATTTATGAGAATACTGAGGAAACCTGAACTCCTTCAACCAGTTCTTCTTTGCACTTATAATGAATCAGATCCATCCCAACCTGGTCATCCCTAAGTAACTTTGCAAATATAGGTTCTTTTGCCAGTTAAATATTCTGGAGACTCTGTTTAAGCCAACATGTATCAAAATACAAATAAAACTACATTTATCAAAACACGAATCAAAAACTACAAATATACAGTTAGAAGAACACCTTTTAAGCATAAACCTAGGCTCTTAGACATGTAAAATGCCCAATTACCTTCTATTCCAAGTGTAAAAAATGTTTCCAAGGGGAACATAACTTCATTGTGCCTGTTTTGTAAAACTTCTCAACTTCTTTTCTAAAACAGCCCAATTTGAGTTCAGCATATGGATTGTGAATTCTGCCCATTCACTCTCCCCTCAAGCCTGGGGAAGAACAAGTAGCTGACATGGTTTTCAGGAGCTCAACAACACATCTGCTGTCAGGGCAGAAGGATCTATTTGCCCTTCTTCTCTAACCATGTGTTCCCTCACTCCCTGATTCTCAGATGACTGCAGTGGACTGGAGAAGCAGGAGTCACACTGCAATTGAATCCGCTTTACAAGAAATCTTCTTCTTGAGGTTAGGGGTGGAAAGGACAGTTAAGCCCTAGGCAAAAGGGTGCAGGCAGGAATTAATTTGCAAGCAGCTGATGTTGTGCAGGCAGTGCCTCCCCATGTGCAAAGAAAATGAAACTATCAAGCTGATCACTACCATAAATTAGTGTCCTGACAGCTTTGTTAGATTTGCTTATCATAGTAAATAAACACATCCAGTAGCATGTGCAGCAGGATCAAACCTGTAACAACCAACTATTGTGACTGTGTATTAAAAAGTAATATAACTGAATATAGATTTTAAAAAAAGTCTGTAATGCAAATCGAGTATTGGGAAGAAAACCTTCAGATCTAAGGTTAACTATGCATTTTTAGCTTCAAACTTTGTGATAAGGCTTTCAAATAAATCTCACATTCTACATTTTAACTTCATGTGTTGCATGACACAGTTGAAATGAGATTTTACAAAGTCCCCAGAAGCCTTACAAATTTCCTCTTTCCTGAGAGCATTAAATGAAGGTGACATAATGCCTACGTGCCCTACTTTTTTTTTATTAATTTCTAATTATTTTTTTAATCACCATTTATCATGGTCACAGGTAATCCTACACCTGCCAAAACCCACTAAAACATGCAGAGTCAGGCATATAAAGTCATAGATGTTATTTGTTTATTTAGTCAGACATTCCTTCATGATTATACTTAATGGTTAGAACTTCAGAATTACATTACTTCTTGTGAAAAGCTGCTCATTAATCTTTGGTTGTTGCATTTGCTCCGTAGGAAGAAAGTATACATTTAATTTAGAAAGAAAAATTATCTTTGGGTCCGTTATAAATTCAGATTTTCACAGTGAGACACACTTGCAAAATACATCCCACACCTGCTTCTGCAGCTGAACCTCAGACCTGGCCAGGGTGGGTTATGTTATGATACCATGACTCAGAAATAATGACTTAGCTTCATAGAAGCTTTATCCTCCTTTTTGTAGGAGGATAACTTTGGACAACTTTGGAGGCAGAGTGTGTTAGCTGCTGTTGAGAAACTCCAGGCAGTTACTCTGCCCTCCCAGGAGTGTAAGCCTAGATGTAACCAGGGATAGCCAAGTGGTTTCAAACTGGATTAAATAAGCTTCTTCATTTTCTGACAGGGGCTAGCAAACTTCTGTATAGTGCCACAGAACCAAGCTGTAGATGGTAACTCTGAGTCTGAAGGGTCCACATCTGCAACTATATGCTGTATAAAGTGTCTCACATAACAGATTATGCAGGTGTCTTATTTTGGGTTGTCACTCCATAACAACAGGGTGCTACTTGTATGAGCTACCTGCAGCGAAGAGAACTACTGTTCTGTCTTTCTTCAATACTTGGAACAGGATACTCCTCTTGTGCCTCCTTTCAGATTAAATACTCTTTTAAAAATTAGGGACTGGAGGAATTTAGGCAACTCCAAGAATTCTGAAACCATGACATTATTATAATTTGTGAGACTTTGAGCCTTCTAGGAAAATCCTTTCAAACTTTGTAACAAATGCAAAGTCATGATAACAGATGAGTTCAGACTGAATTAACAAAAGACTGAGAAAAAAGAAAAGAAAGAAGGGTTATTCTCTTTTGTGGGATTTGTTTTCTTTTTTACTTATTTGTCTGGGGAACTGAGCTTAATTTGTAAGAGGTAATTAGAACTTTGACATTACATGCTTGAAGTTCTTCATATTGTTACAGGCTTTCTAGATCAGGACTTTAGACAGTAAAAGTAATCCTACCTTCAAGCTCTCTTTTAAATGAAACAATCGGATTCCTAGATCCTCTCCTCAGCAAGTCAAAACTATATTTTCTTCTAATGACTTTTTAGTTACATATTTTTTTCCCCTTTGGATCAGGTGCATACATTAGTTTGTTCCTAGAGTCTTTTCTAAGGATGTCACTGTTCTCAAATCCCAGCCTTTTAGAATCCAGCTTTTTCTATCCAAAGGTTACCTTGTCCATGGAAGAAAAATGTGGCTTTTCTTCCAAAGCTGTCTTTGCATTAGAAATTCAGAGTTACATGGTAAACTACTGTTGACAGCAAGTTTTCAGTGAAGTTTTTAACTAAACGCACAAAGATACATGGAGAACATTGCCAAAGCAGCCCAAACTCTGTCCTTGCTGTTTGAATGTCTGCCGAGGGGTATGAAAAGGGAAACCAACAAGTTAATCAGCTCAATTTCTCCACTGAAACAAAAGCCTAGGCAACAGGAATGTCTCCCTTCCTCCTTCCAGTTTTCTATAATTAAAGTAGTTAATTAAACTACTTAAGATCAAGAATTAGAGCAGCATCAGGTCCACTTTACAGGTGAGCTTTGATAGCAGATGGAAGAGGCCAACCTGAGTTAACATTGTTTTTCATTGCTTTTGGCTCCTCAAATTTCTAAGCAGGAAAGGGAGGATAAAACATATTTCATTCTTCCTACCCACAACTGGATTTACTACCCACCTTTCATAGCATGCACTTGTGCATCCTTTCAAGCACAGGCTCTGTACAGGTGTGAGTCAGCCTGGGAAACTCTTGTCAATGCCAGGTGAGATAAGAAGAAGAAAGAATACAGCTTTATTTGGGGTTTGGCATTTTCTTTCTATTTGCCAAACCTTGAAGCTCAGTGCAACTATATTTGGGAATGAAGACTATGTGATAGAAAATGCAAGAAAATAAATGTAGTGTTTTCCATGACATTTTCCTTCTACCAAGCTTCTCAAACCTGAAGCAAACTTTTAGTTTTAGTAGCCTTCAGGGAATCAACTTGCTGACCTGCTGTCCTCAAATGGCTCTGTGATAAGTGCTATCCCTGTGAGCAGATCAGTTATCCACTGGCAGAGAAGCTTTACAGGCCTACACAAAAATGCAGGACATGTCTCAATAGTCAATCTAATCATTCCTGTCTGAACACAGGGGAAAGAAAGAAGTATAGCATCCCTTCAAACTCTTTTTGTATTTGCAGTGTAATTTACTGATCTTTTTACTCTCATTATTGCTACTGAGATAGGCGACTTCTGAGATGTGCATTATTGCTGGCATTGCAATCAGTTCTTCTGCTAACAACTATTCACTGAAGCCTTTTGCCCAATCCCAATTCTGGCACTTCTTCACTTCTGACACTGACAAATTATTATTGCTTGAATTGTTTACTGTTTTCTTTTGTGGATGAATTATATGTTATCCCGAATTTCAATAAAATGGGCTGGACTGTTTCCAAGAGTGCAATTTTTAGGGGGAAGCAGAAATAAATTGTTTAAGTCATGTTTGATGAAATACAAGTTTAGTAACCTTTCCTCCTATAGCTCCAAGGCTTTCTGATCTCCATGAAAAGACTCTCAAATTATGGCCTTTGAATTTTCATGTAATCTTTTCATATGTAACTCATCAGAGGTAGACACAAGTTCTGTTTAACTCATTTTCTGGATGCCTACTTTGAAAGCTGATTTTTAAATTACATAGGTACTGGTCAGATGTGAATACAGCCATTCTATGTTGCATAGATCAAGCTAATTCATAGTATTGGAAAAGAAATCAGGTCCTAGACATCTCAGATTTCCCAAAAATGAATGGATACATTTAGCCTAATTTCTCTGCACATTGATTTCCAGGATGCAAACACTTCCTTTGTTTCACTGGTATCGTGAGGAAAGAATCCTTGACACAATTTGAAAACGCACTTATAAGAATTATTTTTTTTAAATGTACTTTTGTGGAAATTAACAATGTAGTATTTGAAACACAGTCTGAATGCATGGAATTACTTTGAACAATAAAAAATATAAATTCTGACTAATTGGAAACTCCAAGAATAATATCTGTCAATAAATTCCGAAAAGGTTATGCAGAAACAGAGAAGCACGGGGCTGTGTGATTGTGTAAATATATTTCAACATAGATACATAAGGCTCTGACCCAAGTGCATGCTGACAGCCTTAAAGAATGCAACTTCCTACCATTTGAGTAAGTGAATATGCAAACGTATTAATATCCTCTGTTAGCAGAGGAAAGCTTTATGCACATACTTTACACCGCTCAACTTGGGAGAACCCCAAGCAAATTTTGACGGCTGTGTTAATACTAAGACCACAAAGATATATATTTTTCTTTATTCTTCACCTTCTCAGACTTTTTTTTTTTTTTTTAAATTTTTCATTTCTTTATGTTTAAACAGTCACCACTTTATTTGTGGCAAAGAACATACTTTAAACTTTTCTGGCACCTAGAGTTAAAGATGGTGCATTAAAATTTAAATAAATAAATAGATTTATCTCAATATCTTGACAAAAATACTCTAGGTTTTTATGCCTTATTCCAGGAGAAAGAGTCCATTCCACATACAGATGTATATTAGTATGCTAATATTGAATTTGTCACTGTTGTATGTCTAAGTAAAAGCAACTTCAAACTAATTTTGTTCTATATTGTTGCAGTTGTGCCCATGAAGCTGAGGTTGTTGAGACACAACTTTTGTTCCCTATAGATAATTCTGAAAGAAGCTCTACATATTTCTCTACTGTCTTTTGTGTTCAGAGCCATTGTGCAAAAGTGTAAAGATGTATCATCTGACATTCCTATTGACCTCTGTCTTCACACTACTTAGACTGCTGCTAAAATCTCTGTACTGGATTAAATAGATTAGTATTTTTCTAACATGCAGATGAGGTGACTCATTGCTTTTAGAGATAATAAAATCATCAATTAATGAACCAGGCTCCATTATAAACACACAGTCTGTATTAATACAAAGGTGAGCTACTAAATACTGTTGAAAATTCTACTTGTGGATACTGTTTTAGGATATTTTTGTCATAGCATTTTTTCCATCATCCATATATATCCATATATAATTCCATATTGTAATTGGAATTAAAAATTTGCAGGAAAAACAGTTCAAAATTACTCCAACTGCAACATGAATGCACTTAGATGTTTTGAAATTAGAAAACACCCAAACATCTTGGTACTGTAGAGTACAAACAGCATTTCACTGTATCTAGTTATGAGAAGATACTGTAATGTGACTAAAAGCAACTGCTGCTTATTCCTTGGAACTGCAGTTGAAGAGCAAAATAAATTTGTTGAACAGTTTGGGGAGGGGAGGGGGGGATGGGGAGGTGGGGAGGAGACATGAAGAAAGAAGACCAGATAAACAAAACTTAATGCATTTCAAAGTAATAAAACTCCCTGGTAAAACCCCGACTGACATTTTTAAACAGACAAGAACAAGAAAGGAAATAGAGTCAAAATACTGTCAGGAAAGAAAAGTAGGGCAGAAAGGGGATTAGAAAGAAGTTTAGGATACTTTGTGAAAATTAGAGATGTACCATAACGAGAAGGCTTGATCCAGATTCCTCTAAATTTTGGAAGACACTTGATAGCTTGAACAGGATTTGAGTTCTACAAAATTGCTTTTTTATAATGGACTTACAGCCAAACTCCACTTCCAAACTCTGGGATAGTTTGAGAGTGTCTTTCGATTCACATCCTGAATCTTCCACCCATGTCTGCTGGAAATCTTACATTAACGCAATTGTTGAAAAACAGTGTGGTGAGCCAAGATTCTGTTTTCACCAGTTCAGTCTCCTGAGCTGTTCTAGGCCACCACTTTCGTCTGCTGGAAAGAGTGTGTGAGGTTTGACCTGGGCAGCTTGAACGCCTTTTTGCAGCACACAGACAGAGGTTTTATTGTAAGCTTCCCTTTTCAGGACTTCAGTCCCTCCTACACAGTTCAGTAACCAGTTAATTTATATATGCTGCCTGAAGCACTCCCTCTGGCTTCATAATACAATCTCTGAAATGAAGAAAACGTACCTAAAAGCGGATACAGCCATTCCCAGGCCACTTATTCAGCTCTAGGCTGCCTGCTGGCATGAAGACACTTGCAGCCAGCTCAGTGTCCCAGGGCAGTCTGCAAAGCTGAATGATGGTCAGCCCTCTGCTGTGCTCCCCAAGCAGCCACCTTCCCACCACACAACACTTTGCTACATCAGTTTTTTCCACTATATTCCCTATGGAATATAGTGTGGCATCCCTATTCTTTCCAGGTCATTGGAGGATTTTACTTCGGAATTGGCTTGCTTGGAAACAGGTTTTATACTTACAGGAGGTTGGTGTGGGGAGAAAAAAAAGAAAAGGATGGGTTGGTTGAAACTAATAGCTTATGAGTGCTAGAGATAATTTATGCACATTTTTTTCTGTAAAAACTTTTCTATATAAAGTTCAAATAGTGGCTGAGGAAGATGTTAACTCCAATTCCTTGTTTTCCCTACAATTTTAGTGATTCTAGTAGCTTCTGTACCCTGTGAATTTTCCAATGTGTACTATGGGAAAGCTCTCACCAGTGCCCTTTCCTGTGTGGGGACATTGACAAGGTTTCTGCCCTTTCTACTACCTAACTCCTCTAGCAAGCTTACCTGGAGTAAGCCAGTGCATCCAAAATTATTTGGGGGACATATGGTCATGAACAGTGAAATGAAAATAATAGAGCTGAAGATCAATACAATTATTGTACAACACTACCCTCCAACCCCCCTCCCCCAAAATACCTACACACACAAACCGTGCAAGAGGAATTGAAAGGACTTCTGGGTTCATTTAGGTTTAGGTTTAAGAACTTTCCAATGTGCTCCATCCGTAGCACCCCTACAGAAAGGTGATCAATAGGGACTGCCATTTGAGTTGATAACCCAGCACGTTTGCTAAGCAGCTCTTTCTCAGTTCCTAGCTCTTACATACTAACAGTTAACTCCCTAATATCATGAAGGCATTTGCACATACATTGTTAAAACAATACTATACTAATATAGTGCCTTTTTTCCCGATAAATAATGTTTTGTGCGGCCACAGGTTTGTGCTTCTGCATGCAGGAGTGGAAAACAGATTTCCTGTATTTCTAGAATGTTTATGATCTCAAAAAGTTGAACTGAAAAATTGAAGCATTAAGCTTTTCCCACAAGCAAGAAATGAGCCTGTGTATTCTAGCTGGGACTATCAATTTTTTAAAGGAAATACTCAACTTTGAGATTATTTTTTCTTTTAAAATATGACCTGTCAAACATTGTCAAATGGATAGTAGCTTTAAGTATTTTTTAAAAACCCTGATTTTAAAATGTAAATTTGAATGTTTTCAGAAATTTTTTAAAAATTAAATTTTTTTAACTGGAAGTTTCATCAAATCTTATACATAAACTGAGGCTCTAGCATAGATCTAGTTACAGGGAACTGCTCTTCTGGATCTGGAACTTCAACAGCAAATCCCACAAAATTTTGGAGTTACCATTTCTATCATGCTTCTATCAACTCAAAACTTCCACAGACTTACTATTTTATGCTGGAATGTTGCACAATTTTTAAAGCTGCAGTCATTTTTTGTATTTTGTACATAAAACACATTTTAAATGTGGCACACCTTTCCTCATTCTGAAGGGACAGGAAAAGAAAGAAGTATTTCCTTTTTTCAGAAAAATAACCTCATTCATTTTTGGCACATTTCAGTTTTAGCAAGAGTCCCTTCAGAGAGTTATGGGGGTCCTTCTGCAGTATTTTCCTGGAGGCCTGTGATAAACTCATTATCCTGTACCTCCCTTGTGATCCTGGTGAGACTAACTCGGGAGCAGAACCTTCACACAGCATTTCCCACAGAAACTGGCTGGCAGGTGAAGACAGGCTGATGATTTTAGCACAGGAGCACAACATAAGAAAGAAAACAAGCTGACAACTTGCAGCCCATGATGTTCACATTGACCATAAGCAACCTGGGAATTTGCATGACTTTGGCTTTAAAAAAAAAAAAAAAATCAGCATGAAGACTTTAGATTACTTTATTCCACTATCCAGTAATTCTGTTTATATTAAACTAACAAAAGGAGTGAGACACCAAAATAGAAGTTTTTTTCTTTTACAGTGATTCAGGAGGGGCCTTGGAAGAGTATGAGGGAAAAGGTATATTTCTTTTTTTATATAACGTATACATTTTGCAAAATCCAGTTGCAACTTTTGGTTGCTTTTTATTATGATGATTTTTATTTATTACCTTCTGAGCAATTCCTTTTAAGAAAAAAATGTTTTATGAAAACACTCTGGCAGGAATACCAGAATATGTTTTTGGATCTCTAAGGAGATTTTGTCTCATGATTCATCCTGCACAATCTGATTCCAAATTAGTGCTTTTTATGTTCAAATATTTTCTTATGTAAGCAGGAATTCATATACTCATGGCATGGGAAAAATGTGGTAAATCATATTCCAATGCACACATACAACCTGTCATGTTTAACTCCCAAGGATTTTTAAATAGCCCAAAGAATAACACAAATAAAATGAAATGCAAATAAAGCTAATTCTAAAAGTAGAAAGAAAAATACTGTTCCTCACATATATTCCTGAAATATTTCACCAAATTAGTGTTTGTTATATAATACTTAGATACAGGTTTTCATAGTTTTATTGACAACAATGACCAGCACTTAATTTTCAAACTCTACATGTAATTCACCAATTCTCAAAGTCTTCCTGTAATAAGCAAACAAATTTTATTTTAGAAAGATAGAAAAAAAAAAAAAAGAGTACAATGAACTACTCCATTATGTCTAAACTTGAAATCAGTGAGAATCAGTTCAGAAACCTAAGGGTTCTGAGAGTCATCTCCAGCACAGAAGTCACTGGGTTTTTAATTGTGCATGGGAAAGGGGGTGGTTAACCTTCACCAGGGCACCTCCAAGCCTCCCTCTCTAAACAGACTGGATACCAAGGAGGACACACTCTGCTTGGGCACATCTAAGCATCTCAGTGCCCAACACAAGCATGCTGCCATTGCAGCCAGCACAAGGAGGAATTTTCTCTCCATCCCTTGCTTCCTTTTCTGCAGTAGAAACAGATTTCTTCAGAAACTCATCCAGCTACTGAGCCTTACTCCCTGATCCATCACCTGTCCCTCTAAAATTTCCTGAAATTTCCCTAATCATTTATTAAGATTAGAGTATGTTTAACTCAAAGAGCTATTAAATTTGGATTTCATCCCATCTCAAGGCTTGATTTGCCACGAGGCCTACCAAACACTGCCAGACAGTAACCCAGAGCCAAGAAGATAGATTCATTGGTTGATAGCTATTCTTTTCTAAATGAGCTCATCCTCCCACTATCCAATGCTACCAATTTCTTCATACACATGTTGTTTCTTGTTATTCATCTAGGTTTTAATCTTCTGGAAGCACAGTAAGCTCTTTAAAATATCTTGGTATTATCTCTATGAGAATCCCAGCTTCATAAAGGGGGTCAAGGGTGCTCCTGCAACATAAACCCTTACTTGTTCCCCACAAGTTACTGTCCTATTATAATACAAAGCAATATATAACCAAATCTTAGTACTTCTCTTTGCTGTCTATAAATTCGTTCTCATGGACTCCTCTTCTCACAGATAGGTGTTTTGATTTTTATTTGCTAGTTCTTAATGCTTTTCATCTGATGATAGAGAAATAATTTTCCTGCCAGCTGACTGGGTTTTGCAAGGCATTTAACTGCACAGAACCACCACAGGCAAAGGATCCTGGGGGCACCCCTAGTACCTGATTGGGTCCACAATACACCCACTAATCCACAGTAGTTTCAAAACTTCATTATAGACAGATGTTCATCTACCATAGCAGTGAAAACTCATCAAAAGTGCCTGTAAAATAAAATAAAAACATAAATTGTCCAGTCTACAGAAACTCACCAGTATCCTTACCGTTAGAAAAGTTTTCCTAACAACTAATCTATGCAGTATAAGCTCATTATTTCTGCTACTACATGGGCATACTTAAAAAAAAAAAAAAAAAAAAAAAAAAAAAAGAAAAGAAAAGAAAAATTAAAAAAATTAAAAATTAAAAAATAAAAAAAAAAAAATTAAAATTAAAAAAAAAAATACTTGAAGACTTTCATCATATTTTTACTCCATCTTCTCTACTTTGGATTAAACAGGCCAAAATTAAGGCAATAGTCCATCACTAAGAATGCCTTAAATCACCTGACTGTTGCCTAGAGGATCCTACAGGAGGTTGCCAGAAGCTTTCTCTACATCCAATGGAGCCAATGCACTGGCCACAACTGAGCCCCTCAGCAACAGTGGCAGAGCCTCTGGGACAACATATTTGAGAAGGGGGGAAATACTGCAGCCCAACATCACCTGGAGCAGAGGAGTGAGGACATGAGAGAAAAACAGCTCTGCAGACTCCAAGTTCAGTGAGGAAAGGGGGGAAAGAGGTGCTCCAGGCATCACAGCAGAGATTGCTCTGCCGTCTGTGGTGCAGACCATGGTGAAGCAGCTGTGGTCCTGCAGCCCGTGGAGGATCAGTGGAGCAGATATCCACTGCAGCCTCTGGAGCACCTCATGTCGGAGCAGGTGGATGCCTGAGAGAGGCTGTGACCCTATGGGAAGCCTGTACTGGACCAGGTTTGTTGGCAAGATCTGTGGGCACATGAAGAGAGGAGCCCAGGTTGTAGCAGGCTTGCTGGCAGGACTCATAACTCCGTGGACAGGACCCATGCTGGAGCAGTTTGGGAAAAGCAGTAGCCCATGGGAAGGACTCACGTTGGAAATGTATGTCATGAAGGACTGTCTCCTTTGAGAGAAATCCTATGCTGGAGCAGGGGAAGTGAGTGAGAATGAAAGTGTGACAGAGATAAGGTGTGATGAACTGAATGTGACTCCAATTCCCCATATCCCCATGCTACTGGTAGGAAAGAGGCAGTGAAATCAGGAGTGAGCCTGAGCCCAGAAATAAGAGAGGGAAGGGGGAAAATGATTTTAAGATTGATGTTTATTTTTCATTACCTCACTCTGATTTCGATTGGCAATAAACTGAATAAATGTCAGTAATTTGCACCAATCAAGTCTGTTTTGCCCTGTTGTTTTGTTGTCTTCTGATAAGACTCATGACTTTCATTATGACTTTTGTCTCCCCTGACCAGCTGAAGAGCAGTGATAGAGAGACTTTGGTGAGGATCTGGAAACCAGTCAATATCAACTGACCACATTCATTTAAGCAAATCTGGCTTAATAGGGATGAGCACTCAGTCCTTTAAAAAAAAAAAAAGTCAAAAAACATCTATCAGGTTTAATAGATCTTGATTTTGGCACCATAAGGTCACTAAATCTTTCTTGGTCTGGAGTCTCTTTAAACTTCTGTTTCCTGTTATTTGTATGTTATTTTAGAAATGTCTGGGTTTGGGAAAACTTTGGTTTTTTGCACTTCTTTCCATCTTTACATCTTTAATAAAGGCAAAAATGAAAAAAATATTCAGAAATTAATAAAAAAATCTATTCAAGCTCCCCACACCCAAACTTCTCCATAATACCAAAATGTCTCATAAAAGTATACTTAAAGCATAAGTAAACTAACAATTATTTGGGGCAAAGATGTGTTCATTTATGTTTTCTTTTCTTGTCAGAAATTCAAGTTCTTTTCCCCAAGTTTTGCAAGGCTATTGAAGATAGAAGGAAGTAGAGAGGGGTGGCATCTAATTTTGTTATTTATTTTGTTATTTATTTTCTTTAATTAAAATCTGTAGCTCTTCAAAAAACTTTTTCAGCTTGATTATGAAACAACACTCCTTTATGCATTAGTACATTTAAATTTCAAATGTTAGCTAGTTTTATTCCTCCATTGATCCATTTTGCAATCATCAGAGTTTATTTGACAAATTTTTATAATCCAAACACCAATGTATATCTAAGTATACTCAACATTCCCACAATAACATGAGATACTAAAATAAAGACAAAGATATTATAGTAGATAATCTAAATCTACCCCTTCTCACAGTAATTTCAAGATAAAAAAAAATCCTTGAACACTAGATGTTTAAAAGGTTATTTAAAAAGTTAGGAAAAGAAATAAAAATGTTACATCGTGGAGGATAAAAAGGAATGATCACTTTTGTCATGTTTCATCAACAGCAAAACTGGTCTCCTTACCTCAGAAAATAAAAGCCAAACATTAGCAGAGCAATAAACTCTCATTATCAAGTTCTGGGCTTTTGTTCTAAGTAAAAATATCTGGGTGGGCTTTTTTGGTTTGGTTTGTTTTCTTTGAATATTTTTGTGGGTGTGGGGGTTTTTTTTACGTGTCTTCTCATAACTTACAGAAGAGCCCAGTGCTAATTCCTATGAATCAGAATTTTATCTGGCTTTATATCCTTTTTCACATCTCCTTTAAAAATCAGAAACTATGAAAATAGAAGCATTGTATCCTCTGGAATACAAGAAGTCAGAAGCTGCCTGCAAATTTCCTGAACAATAGGATTAATTGTGTTTAGTGTAATGCTTTTCCATCCCTATCTCCAAGCACTATAACCCCTTTCCCAATGCCCTGGGCTTAAGATACCTGTTCCAATTTCTGGCCTACTTTTCACCTCTAGAGTAAATGGCAGCAGCTGTTAATACTGTCAGGTCACCACACATATCTGTCACCATTTCATTATTTATACAAACAAGAAAATTGAAGACACGCAAGAAATACATATGTGACTACCACTTCAATTCTTGGGAATGGAATCATTTTCTGTCATGACTATTTTTAGTGAAGCTTGTTTCCAATCAAAGGCAAGAAGCATTATCAAGGAAATAACTTACTCTAGCATCACATTACTGGGAATTTCTAGACAAATCACTGTTGCTTCAGAAAATAACATTATCTGGGGTCCCAAGGTCCTTTTATTCACTTACTGAGAGTTTCTCTCATTTGAGAGAGAAGACAGGCATCTTTCAGAGGGGTACTTTCTTCCAAACTTGTCCTCTTGAATTTAGGCAGTTTAAGGGAACAATGACTGCTGACAAGTTCCTTATTACCAGCAATTAATGGCCAGTTTGTTAATTAGTGTCCTGAGGCAAAGTTAATGTAGCGTTTCCAGCAGAACCCAAAACAAAAACATAGAATATTTTTGGATATGGGCTAACAGCTCTGTTTTATTCAGTATTTTTCTTAACAAGGACAGATTTTCCTGTCCAAACCAGTGGACTGCAAAGTGCACATACTGGGAAAAGAAATCAGCTTCATTAAGAGGAAGAATAATAATAAACTGGCTGTAGTCTTTTTCCTGACCCAGAACATGGCAAGTTCCCAGTACATTCAGGAAAGAATAAAATTCAAAAATAAGGTGGAAAAAAAAAGGCGGATGTGAAAGTGTTTTCCCTGCCTTTTCAATGAAAACTCCAATCAATCTCAGAGGCTTCCTGAGAGATCCTTTCCCTACTCCCTATTATTCAAAGAAAAACAATCATCATTGGACCAGATGACCCACTGTCCTCTCTTCCAACCTTACCCATTCTATTATTCTGTGATCTATCAACTACTGAAAATGCCTTCAATGATCTAACAACTTTCTTTTTCTTTTTCTTCTAAAAGACCCAAACCAAAACATCCCATAAACCCATAACCTCATGGAGTTTCATCTCAGAACTGCTATTTGCTTTGTATCTACACTGGACATCAGAATTTATTGGGATTTCCTACAGGTTTCCCTACAGTGTGGCACTCAGGGGCCTCCAGAGAAGGAACAGAAACAATTCTTGAACTGGTTTTAAAATGTACTTCCAGTTCTAAAGACAACAAAAATCCTCCAGCAACCACATGACAGAGGATCACAAAACTTTCTAGAAGTGACCTCCATTGTCACTATTTCTACATCCTCTAGGCTGTTCCTCATGTTTCACTGTGCCAGTTAAATAAGGCAAAACTGCTGTTGGCCTCTGCTGTACATAAGAGACACCTTAAAGGCCATGGATTTCTCCCCAACTTTCCATAAGGCTGCCAGCCAGAAACAAGAGCCGGCGCATCTGGCTCCTCTATGAGCCACGCAGAGAGCAGAGCCGAGGCAGCCGTGCCAGTGAGAATGACTCTGAACAGCTCACAGTGAGATTCCTCCAGCAGAGAGGCTGAGTTTCGTGCTGCAACAGCTCATTTCATGACTCTCCAGGAAGAGGTGGGCTACAGCTGGCACCTACAGTCACTTCAGGCATCGATGAGAACATACTCCCTATCACTGAGTGATAACACCTTACAAAAAAAGTAGAATTCTATAAATTTGTTACTATGGCACAGACAGGCTGATTTAACTTCAGACTTTGCATCAGCCAAACACAGCTTTCAGACATGAAACATTTATAAATGTCTGCATTTAATTACAATGGTAAAACTTTTTAAAGTAAGTCTCTAAACATATTAAACCACATAAAATGCAATCAAAGTTGTACCATATTTTTTTAAATTGCACAAGTTTTTAATTGTATAAACTATATTAAATTTTAACATTAGCCAAGATGCACTTACAACAAACCAAAGTAAGGCACACACAAAAAGGCTGGTTGGTGATTGAGTGGGTACTTTCCCCACAGAGGGATTCATGAAGTATGGTATCAGAATTCTTCTGAATACTCTCTGGATTACTTCAGAGAGTAATGAAGGTTTGATTTTTTTGGTTAATGTATTCATTACTGACGAGAACTGGGCTATATATAAAAGGAGAATAATCAAGACCCATCTTTCACATGCTTTTCTCTCCATCCCATCTCCTAATGAATTGTAAATCATTTAAGTTATGAACTACTTAACGATTAACTGAAGACAGCCTATATATTTTTATATATGTATTTATAGTTTATAACAACAAAAAATTAGGATTTTTAGGATTTCCCCGTTACCCTTTCCTTTTGGGTTTTATATGAGTGTCTTTGTGAAGAAAGCATTGTCATCTGATAATATGTCAAGAATTGGCAACACTGACATTGTTTTGACACAGTGATTTGTCATAAATTGCTGAGTCCATTTATGTAACATCAATTACACCTAGAAAAGCAAAGAGGGATAGCCTAAGAACTCCCATGTGATTTATGTTCAGTTTACTCCCCAAGAGTGCAGCCCTAAGAAATCTGGACCTTCATCATCTTACCATTAATTTTTCAATAGGAGGTATTGACTTCAGCCAGTTATGGGTTTTATCCATGGTCAGTGTGGGGTTAACAGGTTATATGTGAAGCAAGACAGGTCTATTTCTCAGATCTGATGTGCAATAGGAGGTCTCAACTAAAGGCTGAAGCTAGAAAGGACATCTAAAGAGGCACTAAAGTCTTACATTGATTCTGACTGTAGTTTATATAAGGATTTTGTCAGGTGGCCTAAAGAAAGAGGCTAATGCAAACACAGGAGGGTTCTGCAGAACCTCTATAACAAATGTTCTCCAAGGAGTATTTGATAATACTTTGTTTATTAAATATGCTAGTAAAGACTAGTTAAAGTTTGGCACATCTCACATATAATCACCCAAAAAATCTTTCCAAGACAATGTTCATGGGGGAAATATCAAACCAGTTTTGCCAAACTATACACCCCCACAAAGCAAATTGCCTTCTTTTTCTGTTCTGTCTTTACTTAAGGAGTGTGTACTAGGTTAATTAACATATCTTTATAGTCTTGACATCTCATGTTTGAAGCAAGAGCATAAACTCAAGTCTTAATTTTTGCCACTGGGTTTAATAATTTTGGAAGGCTGAACTGACACAGACTGAACTCTCCTGAAATAGTGAGGGCTTCACACTGAATGGTCCCAAAACATAGGGCGAATAGTGTTTTCCAGGAGTTGGCACTGGGACCAGTGCTGTTTAAGAGCTCCCTCAGTGGCAGTGGGATTGGGTGCACCCTCAGCAGGTGTGCTGACCATGCCAGGCTGTGTGGTGCAGTCAGCACACTGTAGGGAAGGGATAATGCCATCCAGAGGGACCCTGAGAGGTCTGAGAGGTGAACCGACCTCATTAAATTCAACAAAGCAGAGTGCAAGGTCCTGCACACGGCTCAAATTAATCCCAAAAATGAATATAGGACAGTTGAAGAATGATTTGAGAGCAACCCTGAGGAAAAGGACTTGGGGATATCAGTTGATGAAAAGCAGGATGTGACCTGTCAGTGTACACTGGCAGCCCAAAAAGCTAACAGTGTCCTGGGCCCCATCAAAAGGAGGGGAAGGGAGGGATGATCCCCCTCTACTCTGCTCTGGTGAGACCCCACCTGGAGTTTTGCATCCAGGGGTGGGATCTCCAACATATGAAGAATGTGAAACTGCTGGAGTGGGTCCAGAGGCAGGCCAGGATGGTACTCAGAGGGATGAAGTACCTCTCCTGTGAAGACAAGACAAGAAAGTTGGGATTGTTCATCCTGAAGAGGAGAAGGCTCCCCTTATAGCAGCCTTCCAGTACCTAAAGGAGGCTTGTAAACAAGATAGATACGGAATTCATACAAGAACATGTAGTGCTAGAACATAGAGAATGGCTCTAAATTGAAAGAGGGTAGATTCCCTTCAGACATTAGGAAGAAATTCTTCAGTGTGAGGGTGCAGACACACTGGAACAGGTTGCCCAAAGAAGCTATGGATACCCCATCCCTGGAAGAATTTGAAGCCAGGCAGGACTGGTCTTTGAGCGTCCTGGTCTGGAAGGTGTCTCTGCCCATGGGAGGGGATTGGAACCAGATAACATTTAAGGTCTCTCCAAACCCAAACCACTCTGTGATAGAAGTCCATGAAATTTTTGTTCAAGTAGCCTATTCAAGCTATGTTAATTAGATGTTCCAGCATTACAACAGAGATATATGGCACAAAGCCACACAAAACAGAAGTGGTAGGGAAAGGACAAAAATTATTTGATATTGAAGAGGATTTGACTGAGAGAATCCACATTACAGAACTGGATTTTTGGAAAATAACTTTGTTGGAGAACAGAACCGCAACTGAAGGGCAAGACAGACCTGATGTGACAGAATGATAACAATAGGCTGGGATTTTAGGAGAGTTGCATCACGAGTGAAGGATGATATATGATCTGGCTTCCTTCTCATTCAAAGATGATCCATAGCTTGACACAACACCTCTAAACCACAGTGGTTTTAGTATTGTTTGCTAAAAAAGTGCAGATGTACTTTTCATTTTGAAAGTGAGGGAAGGAAAATGCCTTTTCAGTTTTTGATACCTTTATTCTATACCTTTATTATGAAGCATGAGAAATTCAATGGAATTATGTAGGCCTATACACAGGTAAGTCATCCATTTGAAATGTGCACTACTCCATGCAAAAAAGTTGTCTATTATGATGGAGATATTTACCTATTATTATTGTTATTGTTATTGTTGTTATTATCATTATCATTAATGTTAATATTATTAATATTAATACTGAATCATGTGGTAAATGCCTGGATAATGCCTCTGCCCCTGTCTCCAAGTAGTTGATCTGTTCAAGGGATTAGAAAGAAAACTTTAGTTAGCAGAAGGGTATGTTGAAAATACAGCTATAGATGCAGTCTAACCTGCCTCCACCTGTCCACCCACGCAGCTACCTGTGTCAGTCAGGAAATAGGTGACTAATATTTGCTCACTTTTGGGAATTTGTTTAACATTACTGAATGATTCATAGAAACAAAGATGTGGAATAATAACAACTTTTAAGGATAAATGCAAAACAAAGAAATCCATTCATTCAACAGATACAGATTCTTTGGTACAGAGTATAACTGGGCTGTCAGCCATGGTCTCTCCTCTCCTCTCCTCTCCTCTCCTCTCCTCTCTCTCCTCTCCTCCTCCTCTCCCTCTCCTCTCCTCTCTCCTCTCCTCTCCTCTCCTCTCCTCTCCCTCTCTCTCTCCTCTCCTCTCCTCTCCTCTCCTCTCCTCTCCTCTCCTCTCCTCTCCTCTCCTCTCCCTCCTCTCCTCTCCTCTCCTCTCCTCTCCTCTCCTCTCCTCTCCTCTCCTCTCCTCTCCTCTCCTCTCCTCTCCTCTCCTCTCCCAGGTTCCACCCAAGTGACTGGACTGTCTTGGCTTGCCAAGAAAATCCCAACCAAAGACAAAAAACAAAACCCAAAAATTCAAAATCAAATACCTTCAACAAACACCAAACCCCAAATCCCCTCACCCCTCAAGATTTAAGAAATTTAAACTTAGTTTTGGAAGCATAAATTTCAACACTGATGTTTTAAAATGTGTCTTTCCACTTTCAAAGAAGAACAGAAACTTGACATCATGCTCTAAATAATTTCCTCTATAATAATAATGTAAACTAATGCTGACTCTCTGCAGACATTAAATTAGGTGATCAACAGACAGGCTTTTCATCAAGCTGTGTTTTGCACGACTGGAAAATTCTACCTTTTTATTAAACAGTCTAAAAAATAATCATCCATTTGACTTCTATTCCTCTTTCTTTCTTTCATAAACACTTCAACAACTTTGAAAAAATGATGATAAAATGTAATCTACAGAGTTGCTCTTATCTTTTACAGTAAAAATTCCTTTCGTGGTTTGTTATACACATATGCACACAGATGTTTCATCAAATTAGCTTGTGGGTACGCTCAGATGTGTTTAATGTCTGGCAAATTGTCGTGTCTGTTTATAACAAACACCAAGTAGAGAACACAGCGACTTGTGGAGTCCAGTTCCATTAGGAACGTAAAACTGTGTATTGGAAAATCACATTCTTGTATCTCTCTCTTTGGAAATACATACATCCTCCTGATTCATTCAACCTCAGAAAGACCCACATAGCCATAGTTCAGAATTTCGTTGAGCTAAACATTAATGTTTATTTAAACTGGCTTTGGTTCAACTATTTTTGCTTCAACAGCAATTGTGTTGCTCTACTTGTTTTCTGGTGAGGCCTCAAATACAGCATTGAGGCAGGTTTTCAGTATCATGCCATAGGATCAATCAAGGCAAATTTGTGAGGCCTGAAAAATGGCTAGCATGAGAAAAAGATTAAGGAATTGGTAATTTTTACTCTAGGGGAGACAGAGAAGCATAAACATAATGACAGCCTGCAAATAAGAAAGAAGCAGTTATGGAGATGATGGTGACCGAGGTTTTCCATATGCACTTGGAGTAACTTGAGAAAATGGGGCTTAATTTGCAGCAAAGTTTTCTCTACATGTCTATTTATAATGGTTATGAAGCACTGGAAAAGCTACCTAAAGGGGCTGTAAAATATTATTTATTGGGATTTTTTATGACCTGATCCAGAAATGTTGATTCCAAGCAAGGAGCAGTGTATATTTTCTTAATGTTAGACACATCGTGCCACAGACCATGAGCGCTGCAGGGATTACCTCAGGTCTAATTACCACATTTCCAATTCCAAGAAGAGAAGAACAAGAGCTACTGAAATTTCAAGAAAAAAATCTTCTGTTACACTGATCCTACTGCTCAAGTGAGCCTCTCTTTCAAGAGGGAAAAAGAGGCCAATACTAGGCCCGATCATGCAAATCCACTAGCCAGAAAAAAGTAAAGCAAAAGTAAAGGGGGACATAGTCAAGGTTTCTTTACCAAAAGAAACATCTCCCAGGTTGTTCAGAGGAAAATTACCAGGGAAACAGAGCAGTTGCATGGAGAGCCCAAAACTCCTGGGATCGTTGGTCAGAATCTGGGTAGCAAGTATTATCTGATGAATTATTTGTTGTCATATTGATTACAATAATTTGAAGGACTGCAGTTCACCCCAAGGATAGAAAGGGTTACATATCTCCATCTCTCAGTAGTACCATGCTCATGTCTTTATATCTAAGGCAATCTTAATTCCACCTGCAAGCATCAGTGGCTTAACATTCACAAGAATCACAACATAATGTAGTCACCCTGGACTTGGAGAATCAAAATGCAGCACTTGTGTAACAAATAATAAATAGGTTCAATTAAATATAAAGCAGAAGCAATTAGACTTGTGTTTGTAAAGCTGTTTTTCAAAGAAATTCAAAGAAAGAAAATAAGAAAATAGTGTTTATGAAGGCATGAACTACCTTTTTTAAGGCTCAACAGTCCATCAGACCCCAGCAAACCAGGGATCCCCTTCTTAAATTAATTTACCATGTAACTTCTGGTACAATGAATAGCATTACTCCCCATAAAGGCCAATCTAAATTATTTGGCAAGGATTTACATGAAATGTGATAGAGCATGACAGAATTTGGCCCTGAAGCAACTGTCTCACTAACTTGAAGAACTAAGCATACTCATTACATGTGCACTAAATGAAGAATTATTTTTATTTGAATGAGTTCTCTTTGTGACATTATGAGAAATGAAATATAGGACCACACAATTACGTTTCCTCTTTATTTGTTATTCTGATGTCAGTTTGTGACTTGGAGAAATAGGCATAAGAACAGAAGTAGATACCACCCACCATTTGATAAAAGTAGATGTTCCAATTCCTGATCACAATTGTAATATGGAAAATACAGAAAAAAGCAGAACAGAAATAACTATTACTTTCATAGCACTTTTTTTGAAGCTGTCAAAGCGATTAGCAAGCATGTATTAGTCTCATAACAGCCCTATTAAACATTTCAGATAAAATATTATTTTCTGGAAAGAATTTTACACTACCACAGTTAGTCCAACATGTGAACTTTTGTATAATATATAACTTTTTTTTTTTTGTTTTTCACTGCCTGCTCCCTTTTCTGGGAGTGATTTTTATTTATTTTTCATGATCAACTAACTACACAGAACTCATATGTTTCTGTACTGACTTCTTACAGCTAACTCCAAACTGAACAGAAATTTTATGGGTATGAAACAAAGAGTATGGCCTATATAAAAACAAACACAGTATGAAGTAGCAATCCTACTAATCTCCCTGGAACACAGTAGGTGATAAATGCCACATTCCTGCAGAATTACAATCTCTTGTTTCTTTTGTGGGGAAAGGGAGAGGAGAAGGAGTTCATCTGAGGTGACAGGAGAGGAATTCAGTCAGAAGCCCCCATGACTCAGGAGTATAAAAAGAACTTGAGCCATACTCAAGAGACCCATCTCAATCCCTTCAATCACATCAGTGTACACCCTCTTAGAGAGAGTTAATACCTGCTCTACTAAACTAGTTGAAGGATTACATATATTCTTAGAGTTTATAACATAAAAAACATAGGCTGAGACCAAATATAGTCTCAGCTTTTTTCTTCAAATAGCTTCATTTGCTTAATTTTGATGGAATATGAAAATTTTGTTTGTGTAATATTTTATACAGTTATACAAACATTTGAGAGTTGTTTACTGCATGACAGATTCCATATAGACTAGACAATTTTCAGCCACAGCTGATGTGTGGGTCACAACAGTACTTTTAACAGTACTTAACATACTGGCAATTTCTGGACACATAATTTTTTTTTATGATGCACTTCTCTGAGAATTCCTATCAGAAATTTAATTTCTGAAGAGCTGAATGGATAGGAGGGCAAAAGCATCACTTCTGAAGTTAGGCCAAAGGTCAGATGGGCCCTATCTAACCTCCTGGGGTGTCAGTGTTTTCTGCTCCTTCAGCAGGGGACCTGAAAATTATATTAATCATGCCAGAAATTGCTGCCATAGCTTAGCCATGAGGGCACTAGTCTGGCACGATCAACCATGGCGCTGCAAAGCCATCCTTGTAAATCCAGAATTTCCTGTGACAGCTCTTATGGGGTTTACGAGTCTGAAGCCAGCTTTTGTCCTTGGCTTCCTCTGTGAGAGGTCCCACTGGACACAGCAGGGCAGCCACCACCTGCTCCAAGCGGGGTCCTTGTTACCCACCTGTCACTATGGCAGAAAAGCCAGAGCATCTTGTGTTCTCCCATCTCCATTTCAGCTTCCACATGTCCCTCTCACCTCATGCATTAGGCAGCAGTCACAGCTACAGCATGGTCTGCACATACAGTCTTAGAAACCCTCCATTTCAAGGGCTGACTTGGATGGGTGCCACACACCCCCTGGAAGCATCTGCATTTGAATTTAAAGGGGTGGGTGAGTGACAACTAGCTGCTTCTTCTGAAAAGGCTTTGGCAGATCATTGGTTGTCATCAAACCTATTGCGTTTCTTGCCTACTGCCAAAAATTCCACCTACATGCCTGATGGCAATTAGTCCTTTGTAGGTGCTAATGAATAAAAGCAGCACGCACGCTTTACAGACTTTAAAAGAATATCCCAATCCATATATTAATTCCATATATAAACTCACATGCACACACAGTCCCCCCTTCCCCTATCCACATGCCACTGTGCACCCACACCCAAATTCGTGCTTAGAAAAAAGGCAAGTAGCAGTAAGATGATCATCCAACTGTGTGCAAGTAGGATTTTTTTTCATGAATCATTAGCTATTTTCCCAGAACTCATCTACTGAAAAAAGTACCGCTTTATGAATGCAGAAGGCATCCTACATTTGGGATAATGAAGTACATTCATTCCATGCTTGAAACTTCCAGAGGTCCAGACATTTCACACACTACTTCTAACTATGATTTTTCTGTGGTGTCCAAAATCATCTGGGATACAGCAGTATGACAAAACCACCCTTCAGGAAAATATACCAAAATTTCCATAGAAGGGAAAATGAATAAAATAGGGGTACCATGAGACTTCACCACAGTACTTTCAAATCAACAAAATGAGCATTGCTTTCATGTTTTCTGTGTAATTCTGGGGGTTCTGGTTTATGTCAATTTTGGAAGAGAAGGTATCAAAACAGTATGAGGTAATACACTCTATATAAACCTAATTAAAGTGTCATTATTAACATTTCCCATCAGAAGAAAAAATCTGTTTTTTCAAAAGAAAGCTTTTTTACAGAATTGCATCAGCTCCAAACCCAAAGATTTAGGGAGAAATATTGCATTTTGACTTTCCTGTTATTGCTACATATATAGAATACAAATAAACAGAATTAATTTTGAAAGTCAGAACAGATTTAATTGAATATTATAGAAAACATTTAAAGCATCCTGAAAATGACTGCATTCTTTTTATCTCAGACTATTCATTTTGCATGAAGATTTCAATTCAAGTTTACATTTTTTAAAATAAGGGAATTTCCCAACTACTTTGTAGAGTGCTCATGAGCTAATCAGGAGCTAATCAGCATCTTATTGTGGCATTTCCAGACAAGATTTCACAGCCTCCAAAAGGCATCAGAAGGTCAGCTCTAAGCCAGCACACTGATATTTCAGCCTCACTAGATTACAGAGGATTTCACCCTTTTTTTCTGGCTGAAGTGCAGGTAGGAGCAGTTGGAGAGGGCAATCAACAGCTCAGGAGTTGGAGGAAAGTGGCAGAAGCTGAATGCCAGTGCCTGACCTTAGCCATAGTGGACAGCAGCCATTGTTGCTTTGTTTGCAAGAGCAGGATCTTTCTGCCCAGTAGTCCATAAAAGTCAGGCAAGGAGTCATAAGTGTTCCTAGAGCAAATGAAGACAACATTCACATGAAACTGCAGAATGAAAAGCTTCTCTACAGCAGTCTCTGGTCCTCCCTGCCACAGGGGCACATAGCTTCCTTTGTCTTGCTGTGGCACCCAGGCAAACTTCTCGCTTTGTAAACAATTTTCAGTATTGTAAGCATTGAGGAGGGGAAATATGAGACAAATGCCAAAATGTACCTTTGTGAGAGGCCTTAGCTGCCTTGTCTTCTTAGTTTAATTTCTAGATGAGATCTGTAACTTTTCTGCCAAAACAGTACTTTCTAGAGTTAGTCTGAACTGGGCAGGGAACTTTTTTTCCATTTTAGTTTATTTTCTTTCAGCCTGTGAGAGGATCACTGTCCTTGTCCATTCCAATCCATAACATAACCACAAGTACCGTAGGGATCAACACACCCTATTTTTTTATCCGCTCTTCAAAAATTTCTCTCCAACTTCCACTTGCAGGTGAGAAACTCAGACCAAAAAATCTGGACATTTCTCTCTCACCAACATCCATTGAATCAGCTGCTTAAACATACACAGGTGCCCATACATAACAGCATCAGAGTAACATTGATGTTAAACAGCTGAATGCTCTGAAGAGCCATAGCAGTACAAACTCATATTTTACTGGCAGACAGGACCTTACCATCTGGGTAGGCAAGTGGGTGTTTTCAGAGTGCCACAACTGTAATTTTTAAACCTATTCTTCAAAAAGCTATTTCCATCAAGGATGTTGAAGCACAGTTTCTCCAAACAAAGTTTTATTAATATCCATTGAGGTAAAACCCAATCATGCAGGGATGGTTGTGCTTGCAGGGCAATCCCACCTGTGTGCTTTGAGGATACCCCAAGGATTCAGGTGCCCCTGTCATTCAGGTAGGCGCCTCTGCTTGTGCTGCAGAGCTCCATGAATACCAAAAGCTCCAGCACATCTCTCAGAAGTCCCAGACCTAGATGTTGTTTTCTCTCAGTGTAAAGAGCTAAATCCTCTGCCTTTTTTGCTCTAGGATGCCCTAAACTTTGGGTTATAGTGCACTGTCCCTGGAAGGACATTTCTGACAGACAGCATGTGAGCAAAAAGTCAGGGCTCTCCCAGCTGGGGCAGCAGCAGGCAGGACACCAGACCTGCAGCCTGATGGGCAGAGCACACCACTCCAAGGAGGAAAACTGTTTTCGGAAATTATCCCAGGGCAATCCTCTTTTTATTCAATGACTGTTTAATGTAAAATGCATTAAAAGCTTAGGAGCAAAATGTGAAAACATATGGAGTGAAGATGTTTAGGCAAATTGACAAATACATCCCTACCTCCCTGGAAAGTCTTACAAAAGTCTTCAAAGCTCCTTGGATTTAAATATCTCTTCAGCTTTCATCATCCCCTATTTTGTTCTAGACAGCTTTGGGGAATATGACTGCTCAGAATATTCTATTTTATAAGGTTTTGAATATCCCCTGAGTTCCACTCATTTTAAGAATTGTTGAATTATCAAGGCCGTAGATATAATCCTAGTGTTTACAGAAAACCTAAACTTTTAACTGGCATATCTTAACACTCTAAGGGGAGTTCAGTTGCAGCTGATGTTTCATCTGTACTCTCCAGTCAGAATCCCAAAACTACATGACTACACTTGTAATATACTGGTCTTTTTCAGTCATAAAAGTTTGCTATTTTCTCCCTTGCTGAGTGGTTGGTAAAATGGTAAGATAAACATAAAACAAAGGTAAAGACATACATTAAATTAACATTTCTGGAAATTGGTTTATTTCAAACTACTTTTAATATATACACAATTCAATAAAATTTCATGTACAGTAACCACTCAAACCAACTGACTCATCTTGATGTGCACATGCTTTCTTTAAAATCAGGAAACTTCTTTTCAATGTTCAAAACATAATATTCCTGGAACAGATACCTTATTTGAGCAAAGTGACACATTTTTGTAATATTTAAAACAACATTTAGGTTTAACCAAGATGGAGGTAACAGTCAAGGAGTAGGAAAAGTTATCATAAGCATGTTTTTTGTCCAGTGTCAGTGAGATGACTGTGAAACACTGTGATAAAAAGTGTTTGATAACAAGTCATGGCTGCTTTCTTAGTTATTAGTTTAATTATTAGCTCTGTTCAAAACAGTTATCAGCACAAAGTAATGCAATGAAGCTGTAACCTTGGGCTAATATCATATTTTTATTATTCACTTGTAATTCTCTCTAACTTTTATACTCCACATCTTACCCTTTCTGCTTTTAAACTTTGTGACAAACCATCTATTCTAAGAGCTAAAAAAATCCAGCCCCCTGTGAAGAACTTAGTGCTTTTAAGTTGGTTTTTGCTTTTCTATTTTCCAGCAGCACATCTGTCCCTGAAATGTTTTAAGTGTCTTTGTAACTGATACGAGAGGAACCTCAAAAAGATTTATTTGCTTTGGCTCAGTTAAAGGCTTTGGTTGCTAGTGCTTGTTCAAACCTCCTGGAACTGCAAAAATAGATGAGAAATCTCAAAATGTTTCACTGTGTTTTTGTCACCTCGCTGTATTCAGTAGGAAATTTCACAAGAGCCTTCTTTATAGTAAACTGACATTTCTGTTAATGGATTTACATCTTAACTGTAGACTTAGCTGCAGATTTACACTGGCCAACTTAGCTGTAATCATCACAAGACATGGAAACTTAGATGGAGGCCATAACAAGCCACCCTTCTCCCACGTCTGCTCCTTTGGGAGTCTAATCCAAGAACCCAGGATTTCCACTGTGACAGTGATTTTTTTTTCCTCAAATTTCTTATCTTTATCACCATAGTAGTTGAGAATTGAGTCTCTAGTGTTTACTATCCAGATGTTTTCTAGGGATTTAAAATTACAGTTTAGAACATATTTTTCTTTTACCAGCATGTTTTCCCACTCAAATGACAAAATCACAGTTTTTGCAAAGAGAAACAACTCAGGCTCCATATGCTGGAGAAAACACACAGAGAAGGATCAGCACAACAGTGTCATGAGGTTGCACCACATGTGCCATCTGGTCACAAGAATGTAATGTCTAAGCTGCAATACCATCTATGTTGACTAAGGGAATATCTAGGCATGTAGGTAAGGCATATATATATATATATATATATTTATATTTATATTTATATTTATATTTATATTTATATTTATATTTATATTTATATTTATATTTATATTTATGTTTATATTTATGTTTTTATTTTTATTTTTATTTTTGTTTTTATTTTTATTTTTATTTTTATTTTTATTTTTAGGGGTCCATAGATTATGAGGACACACTAAGCATTTCTGGGTGGCGATGGTCCATCCCTGTACCCTGGTCTGTATTACCTGCTCCCCAGTTGGCTGATGCCAACTGTAATTGCCCAGCCCAGTCTCTGTCAGCTCAAAGACAACAAATTAATCATCTTGAAAAAGCATCAAAAATCCATACAGTTGTTTAATGTCTCAGAGCTGAGCATCAGATCTAATAAATCCTTAGTCTAGAATAATGTAATTCTATTAGTCCTTATGAAATGGAAAAAACAAGAACTCCTCCTTTTCATGCATCTTTAGTTTCCAAATCCTAATATCTATGCAAATGTTTTATGTCTCTGTGGTTTTTTTCTGTATAGACTGTTAAAAGAGTCAATAGGTAGTAAAGACTGTCTGAAGATTTCTAAAGGTGGATAGCATGGACCAGTGCCAGAGAAACTAGGGCAGCACCAGGAAAGGAAACTGAAATTTTTATAAATAATACTCATATTTAGGATCACTGCTGTTGCAGTTATATCCTCTGGTTTTACCTGTAGAGGAGTCTGCCCCTGCATACCCAAATCCAGCAATTGTACTGGCAAGGCCCACACTTAGCTGCTAATGGTACATCTCACAGTAATAATGAGACTGAGGTTACCTGGGAAAGAGAAGGCAACTTAGATCACCTGGATAGCTGAGGTGGAACACTGTGGTGCACAGTGGCAAAACAGAATCACAGAATGAAAACAAAGAAAAGTTCTCACAAGAATACCTACACTTACATTTATTTAAATCTAACAGATTTGTATCTAACAGATTTCACTTATCCCTCCAGGTATCTGGCTTGATTTTCACAGTGTCCAAATGCTTACACCTCCACTGTGTCTTCCATTAAATAGGAACACAAATGCTAGCAGTTGTTTTATAATCACTAATACCTGTTTTCTTAGACCTCTTAAATAGAATGTTATTCAGGCTTGTTTCTACTCTCATTCACATGAGCTTAGGTATATTTACATAGATACTCTAGGATGATACGTTAAGGCACAAACAAAATGAAACAAATAAATGGGGGGTTTGGACTGTTATTGACTATAACTCCTGATAAGCTTTCTCCTTTAACCCATTTCAAAGACAGATCTTGAATTGCTATGGCAAATACGCATTCCCCAGCTTGTTGAAATCTGGAATCAGATCCAGAACAGAATTTAAACACTTTGGCTCACATTAGCTCACCGCAAAAAAAACCTTAACACAAACAAAGGCCGCAGGTAAACTGTAATCTTTCAACACAGAGCAGAGCAGCTCTAATCCTGGTGCATTATTTGCTAACACTAAGTAATTGGAGCTCTTAAAAGAGCTCAATGCACAAGTCACATATTACAAATGAGGTAATTTTCTTAGCAGATGTTTATTTTTGTCATTTATAGAAATACCAACAGAAAGTCTTATATCACCAGGTGAGTCAGCCTGTGTGAGATGTGTCATCATAGGAGCTGCAGGGTATCTCCTTGTTTGGCTTCATTATCTAGTCATTGCTTCTATGGGAAAAAAAAAATTATTCTTAGAGGGCAGGAAAACCCCATTACATCTCAGGATGATGAAGAAAGGAAACTACATCTTGTCACTGAAGCAAGACAGCCACCAAAGTACATCCTGTGAAATGACACAGAGGGATTTCTCCCTAAGAAAACCCATGCTGCTGGCTACTGACAGTGATTAACTGTCTCACACACAGGAAGCAAGGATAACACATTCCCACTTTAAACCAACTTGGTTATTTAAAGTGCATCAGCTCCTTTTCCTGTTTACCTCTAGGGTAGCAATAGCAGTCACAAAAGACAGCTACAACCCTTATTACACGGGATTTTTCCCTTCCTCCGAGTAGTAAGAAACTTCCCGGAATTTACTAAAAGCTTCATGTTAGTATTGTGAACGGCAGCTCTCGGATGATGAAAAGGGAAGTAATTCTCTGCTTATTTTACCATATTTGGACGCCCCTTGAAAGCTGTGGTGTTTAAGTTCTGTTGTGAAATCAGAAATCTTTTCTCAGGAAGGCTCATATGCCTGCCCTGGCTTCACCAAAGTCAGCATAGCTCGTCTGAGCAGAGCTCATTTTAGGACTTAAAAGCATAATTCAAGACCTGTGGTTCAATTTCCATTTGGCACTGGCTAAATGTGGTGACAAGACTAGTCTATGGTTTCTGATCTTATTTCCTTCCTTGCCCTAAAATCACTCAAAAAAGTGTCTTCATAGTTTGCATAAGAGCAGGCTTCATTTTAGTAATTTTCGATTCAGAAGGGAAGAGAAGAAGGGAGATGGTATGGTTCAAAAGTTGAAGATGAAATTTAAGAAATTTAGACTGCAAATATATACAAACATTTAACAAGAAAAGCTTGTCACCACTGGAGCAACTAATCCTTCATCCTTTCCTGTGTTTGAACATGGCTTATATCTAAGAAGTATACAATCATTCCTGAGCTTCCAAACTTCCAAACAGCTCAGACCAGTGTGCAAGCCATGCCAAAGCCAGGAGCTGCACTTGCTGACAGTAACACTCAGTTGTGACATTATGTATGGGAACACATTAAAAAACAATTGAACAGACACACACAGAGGAAAATTTAGTCTACCTTTCCTCAGGAGACAATGTTACCTCCAGGAATGGGAGGGCCAAGGTGATTCATGCAGCCCAAAAAGATTTACCAAGTAGAGCATCTAAAATGTAAACTCTAAAGGGTCTTTGAAGGTCTGTCAGCAGGATATTCGGTAGGTCTTACTCAGTCACGAGTCAGAAAAAACTCCCGTGGAGGGGTATGCTAAATTTGCTCAATAGAAATGACTAAGAGAATAAACTCACAAGTCTCTTCAGATCCCACTACCATTAAAGGCAAGTTAACCACATGCCACAGAATTAAAATTTCTCTTCTTTTTGTGACTGATGGATGACTCCTGGAGTGAAGCCTTTGACTTTATATCCCACTGCAGAGTCTGGCAATGAGGAATCTGAAATCTCTTTATCTATTTGAGCTTTTATCTGACCTTCAAAATTTGACAAGGGATGATCCATGAGATTTTACCACAATCAATTCTACTCTTCTCAGCTGCCATTAGAAAAAAACACACACAATTTCTGTATTTCCAACTTCCTTCTTGGCCAGAGGCTATAATTGCAAGTGGCTTAACATTTCATTAATGGCTCTAACTAAAAGAACATATCTGAACATAGAGCAAGATCTGGACTTCAGTGTCAGGCTAAAACCCTTGCCCTGGCTGCCATGACCTGAATGCTATCAAGATTAAAAGATACTGATCTGATCTCTCTCAAAATATTCCAAAAGTAGTTAAAATATCTGATTTTCAGAAGAAAAAAAGCCCTCTGTATTTAGGTGCACGTGCTGGCTTCTAAAAGTGGTAACTAACATTTGTTCTATATAACTGTATGTACAAATACATTTTAACACATTTAGTTCCCATCATCTCTTGTATCATCAATAAAAGAAAAAATTAATAGAGTTCCTTCATATTTTCCCCAAACAAAAAGGAAAGGAAACTTTGATTTGGGATGAAGCAGAGGAATATTCTGAGCCTCAATTAATGTTTTGGCTTTGTTCAAAGTTCAATTCCTAAAATTAAGTATTTTAAGGAGATAATTTTGATATCACAAGAAAAATATGACAACTTTTTTCTTTCAAATGATATATTGATTGAAAGTCATCATACTCCTCTCTCTTACAGGAAATGCTCACTGAAATTTTCCTTTTTCACCAAAATGCAGTGTGTATTTATTTCTTTGTCAGTGATGTACAAAAGGCAGTACTACTTATCAAAGAAACAGATGAAACATTCTGAAGCACTGAACATGAGGGAAGTGGAGGGCCAGGGCCTGATTTCTTCTGTGTGGTGACCAAGGGAGCAGCATGAAGATGTTTTAGGGGACATTTAAGTCAGACATTAGGAAAAGGTTCTTTCTCCAGAGGGTGGCTAGGCACTGGAACAGGTCCCCAGGGAAGTGGTCACAGCATCAACCCTGACAGAATTCAAGAAGCATTAAGATTGGGCATGATGACCCTTACAGGTGCCTTCCATGATTCCACGAGTCTATGAACATGAAGGGATAAATATTGCAATACTGGAAAGTTGTCTTTCCTTCTTTTCTTTCACAGTCTTTCTGTGGGAACAAGATTATTGTATATTCACACCTTGTCTAGTAAGTGGAACTCAGTTCTTTTCATATATTATAAATATTTTCCATGAAACTTTGGACAAGGTTCCAAAATAATTCAAATTATTAGTGCTTTCCACTCAGTAAGCACCCCTCATGCTTGTTTTGAGTGTTCACACAGCCTGACACAAATGATCTTCACTGACCAAGTACAACTATCTAAAGTAGAAGAGCAAACACTCCCATTTAGGGGAAATTTACTCCACAAACTGGTAGAAAAACGTGATGCCCTAACAAGATGTTGTGTGCTCGTAGCAGGAGACTGGGATGTCCTGAGAGACCCATGGAGGTGACAGCACAGAGCCACCCCAGGAAGTCAGGCAGCATGAGGAGGACTCATCCCGGAGGAGGGTTGGGGGACATGCAGAGGCTTCAGCTCTGGCCTTTTGTTAAAGAAACACTCTCACACGTGTTTGAATACTGCATCATTTCAGCAGAGAGGGAAAGGCGTCCAAGCTGCACAATTATGCTATTGTAATCACAAAGCACAGGCCAAATTAGACAGAGCAGCTCTGTTTTCCTGAATCTGGTTTTATAAGCTACATTCTAGCGGCACTCCATTACGCTGCTATGCAGAAGTGTCTGGCATTGTTTCCATCACAAACAAATCTTTATGTCCTAAATTCATGCTGGACGGAAACTTGGCTTCCATGGCACAAACCTAAGAATTACATTTGTTTGTTTAAACAAATTTGAGGGAAAACATACTTGGCCATCTTTGAGTTATATGATGACAAGATGATTTAGATCTCCCATAAAAGATATAATTCTTTTTTTCTCCTCATGCCAAACAATGATGCTTTCTTATAGCTGGACAGTTGCTGGCTAGGAGTACAAACCTATTGAGAAAAGACAACTCTCAGCTGTATTGATTAGGACAGCAGATGCTAAGCACCTCACAGGATGTGGTTCTTCTCTTGGAAAGTGAGGACAAAGGTTTATCTCCTCCACATATATGACTGTATTTTTATTTCACTGATGCTTCTCTGTGTAAAGCTAAATTGGAATTGATGTATTTTCACTGTATTGTATACTATTGGAACTATTTTATCTTCCCTAAACAGTGCCTATTTACAAACTACTACTATAATAATACATCCTTGAAAGGAAATGTCCTAAGAAATATAAAATTGGAATATGTAAGAAATGCAACCAAAACTCAATTTTTCACTCTTACCCATCAAATAATAACTTATGCTTATGTACACTACAATCAAAAGAAAATAAGGATGATGTTCTCCACCCAGCACCGAAAAAATCAGATCTTTAAGTCATTGAAGAGATACATACAGTTTTTCACTGATGTCTTTATAGAATAAAATGCCTTCTGTCAATTAAGCAAATTGTCCCTCAGAAAAAAGTGTAGTCTAAATGTGTTCATGATTTTCTATGTATAGAGCAGAGGTTGTATCATTTCGGGTTATCTACATGATTTCATGTATTAATTCAATCCCACTGATAACTGGCACTGGAGTATCATGGAGAAATAGACAAAATTATAAATCATTAATAAAACTTTCTCTGAAACAAGAGACAAAAGCAGCCTTAGTAAATGCTTCATTATGGTTCCACCTCTATTATCTCCTTTATTTTTTACCACCTTCATTTTATCTTCATTTCATTCAGCTGTGATCTAGACTCTACAAGGCTGTATCAAAGAGAAGGATAATCAGGTCCTTCAAAGAACAAGCAAATACATATTCTCAGAGCATACTGAACACACTGGGTGATGCTAGGAACAGATCCCTTCGAATATATTTTAGACATTTTTCCTTTGAATGTCTTAAATTGACTTGTGCCTTTAAAAGCCATTGTGTCTGAAGAAAATAGAAGCATATTTAGGCAATAAAAGCAAGCATTTAAAATTTATAAAATACATAACTTCACATGAAAAAGCTGAAATCAAGTCTGTAGTGTGCAGGTACAAGCAGGACAACCATGCAGTTCTTGATCACCTGGGCCTCGACTGGGAAGATTCTCACAAACCACTCTTTGTAACGCAGCAAGGCATACCAGCTAACTGCCTTTTCCAAAATTATCTCTTAAGATTTAATTTCCAGTGCTAAATATTTGTTCTTGGCCAACTCAGAGGAGCTCAGAAACAGAGATTAAACAAACCATTATATGCATAGACACCTGCTACACTATGGCATACCATTAACACAGAGTCAAGTCTCAACAAATTACTTTACTCATTGTAGAATTTAAGCAAGTGCTTGCCATCTAAAATAAATTCTGAGCAGTTTCCACTATGGAGTTATTTGTTCTTAATGTCATCATTCCCTACAACAGTGGCCAGAAGTGGATTTTCCGTCCTAACTGGATAGTAGTTTACTTTGTCAAAGTATTTATCCATTACTCACATGTATACTGTTTGTTTACAAGTTCCACACCACATGCTTCTTTCTAAACTGAAGTGATGGTCTTTGCTGAAGACAAACCAAACAATGAGTTAGAAAGAAGAAATATACTGGTAGTCACTGAAATTCTCACAGTTGAAGGATCTTCAAGCCAGACATGCAATTGCTTTTGGATAGAAGAAGGAAATTAAGAAGCTGGATGGTGAGTTAAGAAGCTAACATTAGCCAAGAAAGGCCCTTGCAAGATGTTTACCAAACTTTTCCAAGTCACTAAGGATCACCTGGACCTCCCACTAGGTTTACAAACATCTGTCTAAATTCACTGAGTCCTCAACACTTCTCTGGCTTTGGGATGAATACCCACACTATTCCCCTTTCAAAGGCAGCACCTCTACATCTCACCCACTAACTGTGCAAAAGCAACCTATAGTCAACTTCTTCCCAGTGCTACAACCTTAACAAGTACAGAGAAGCATGTTTTACTCATCAACTCAAAATATTGAGTCTCACTCTTCCTCCCTGGGACTTTTTAATATTCCACTATTTCTTTTCTAGCTTGCTTCTACTAAGAAATGCCATAGATGATCTCTTCAAGAACCAGTCTTTAGTTGACTTCTCTGAAATTCCACCACTAACAACCATTCCTTTTAGAAATTTTCTTTTCCCCCACTAGTCTCCTCTTGATTTTTTTTTCCCCTCAAAAAATTTGACAGGGTGAGCAATTGATTTTTATCTTCTTCAAAAACTTCTCTCATTATCCATTGCAATGCCTGATTCTGTAGTGTATGCACTGCTTGTTGCTTCTTCCTAAGAAGGAAAGTCAAAATTGATAAGGTTGATATTCAGCTTTCCCTAAAAATAAAAACCAATATCCCTTTGTGAAATGAAGTAAATATGTACATTAAATCCTTCATCACTAGCTAAAATACTTCATTACAGTTTCCTACTGAAGGGAAATGAGGAATGTGATCTCTATGTGAAAGCATTACAAAATAACACCTGTGGATTTGACATGATCAGACACGAATATTTGTGAGTAAACCAAGGGCAAAATGCAAGGTAGTTTCCAATCAGGCTGATAATAGCTCAGAGCAGCTTGCATCGATCTGCCCCCATGTTTCTGACAGTGCCACATGTTAAAAAAGTAGTTTTTAAGCTAAATTTGAAACAGGGAAAGGATATCTTAATAAGAAGCACGTGTATGCACACTCATTTGCACACACACATTTTCTTGACACAAGCTGTTACCTAGATATTGGTTTCAATATTCAGCATCTCAGTTCTCTGCAAACATTTACAGAAAAACAGAATGCATGAACTATTGGGATTCAGTAAAATCCATGGCAAAACTCCCACTGAGCTTCAGCTATCCTCTTTCTTGCACTCAACCTCAAGTCAATGTGTCTTTTTGTTTATTTTCGTGTTCCAATACTTTCCTCTAATGATATTAACACAGGAGAAATAACTTCTTGTCACCATAGCTCTACAGAAATTGGCAGGTTCTGTTTCAAGGCATTTATGTAAGCTTCTTCTTTGGTTTAATTAGACTATTCTTGTTTCAGCATTTGGACCCAGATCAAGAAAGAAATTTCAATTTCTGCCCACAGAATGTTCATGTGCAGCATCTGAATTGGAATGAGGTCATTCTGCCTTCATTTTCATGCCTTGAGGTTTGTTGCTAGCTTTAAAAGCAGAAATCTGCAGCAAAACTGAGCTCCTTTCACCTAGCTTCAGGACCAACTTATCTAACATCAGGAACTACTTACACTGGTGAATACATGCCAATAGCTATCATACAGTGGTATCTGAGATGGAGCATTTATTTCCTCTTTTAACCCTAAGGAAATATTATGATAACAAAACGTCGTCACCCCTGGAAAGTATTGACTTTTACATGATGACCACAGGGTCCATTTTTGGACCAGCTTGTCTGAAATTCATTACACTAACCAAAGATCGGTCGGTTGGGCTTTTTTACTGTTGTGTTCTAAGAAACTGGAATCATAAAAGCTTCATGCCATGTGAGATTGGACAACAGAAGCTCTGAGACATTCCTCTTAATATGCAGCTGTAGCCCAGACTAAGAGAGAGTAGCATTTACAGCAATGTTGATTCGTGGGTCTCTGAAAATCAGTGGTCACTGCTGTAAAAGAGCTAAAAGAGCTCATGTGTCCTGCTGAAAAACATTTCAAGTTGGAACCAGTGAAACTCTGAAGCTTACTGTGAGGGCCCAAAACTCCAGCTGGCATGTCCAGTTTATTACTGCTGCCTGTATATCCTGAAGATGACCCCAAACGTCTCCCAGAAGCACCAAAGTAACGATCCAAACGTTTTTGCTAATTCTTGTTATTCTCATTTCCTCGTCACTCTCAGTGCCTAATTTTTGTTCTCCTTACAGCTGTTTCTCTCTGATCAATCTTCCTCCCTGTGTCACCATGCTAATCAAATACAGCACTGTCCTCCCAGTGACACCATTTGTCAATTCATGTGCACGTGATGCTCGAAGGCAGTTCTGTTGCAGCATCCTGTTAGATATTTCAAACAAGAGCTTCTGTGGTGTCACCCCAGCTAGTAGCTATGCAAAGGTCATTCCAATCCATTTGAATGGAAAATCCAAAGCACTGATTCACTTATACATTCATCTATATGCGAAGGGCAGAGAAATCTGGCACCCTGGAGAAGAGTGTTGCTGGCTTGGGCATGCAGGACCTGGTTAGTGAGTGTTCCCATAGACTTGTAACTACACACATAACCCCATTCTGTTTGGCTTTTTCCCCCCTTGGTTCCATTTTCCAAATCAAATTTTAAAGGGTTGGATCTGACCTTCTCACCCTGAGAAACAGTGAAAGAGCTCAAGCAGGAATACCTGGCCAGTCACACTATTAAAACAAAAACAATTACTGCCTTATTTAACAAAACAAGCCACAATCTCAAAATGGTAGAGGCCGCCTATTTTGTTAAGGTCTTAATAGCATATTTTATGATTCCCTGAGGAATAATTCTCCTTATTCAGAGAAACACTTATTAACCTTCATAATTTATTTGTGGCTTCACTAAACATGCACGTACTGTACTGTATGGCCATTAATCCTGGGAATGAACTTAATAATGATGGGTTCAGTTTAGCTCAGATAACCACCCAGATGTCTGGATACCTTTTTGAATATATATCAACTGTTTGAAACTCACACTTTTTCCGAAGTCTCTGTTACATGGCACTCTGCTGGTAGTCAGCCCTCCCAGAAGGTCCCCAGTTTTTTCCCATCATGTTAGGTGAAGTGTTCAACTGTTTCTTAACTGGCACCACAACTTGCTTATTTGTATTTATGAGATAAAATTTAGCTATTATCTGGAAGGTTCTAGAGAAATGCAGCCTGTATTGTAGACCTAGACTTTGCCATCAAACATGCGTGCTGGCTCTCTTCCACAACACTAGTTTCAGTTCTTCCTCTGAGAAAGATGAGAATAGTGGAAATGCAGAAGCTACTCCATCTGACTCCTAGAAATTTGGCATGTAGCCAGTCTGTTCTTAACCTCATATAGTTTTTGTCACTTCTAGTTTGTTTTTTTTTTTCCAATAACCTACTTAATCACGCCTTTTTTGGTGCCTTGCATTTGATACAAGGTGTTGTGTGTGTTTCTCCTGTCCCTATCACTGCAGGATTCTGAATTTGTTTAGGTCTCTAAATGCAGACATATCATTAAAAATAATGATTTATCTACAAAGCATTTAAAGAAAAAGAAAAATTAAATTTCCCAGAAATATAGTCTTGCTGCTAAAGAGGACAGATGCTCAAATATTGAGAAGTTAGTCTCCCTCCTAATGCTTACTGTTGTCTTTTTTTTTTACTACCTCTTATTCTTTTGACTTTTTCTGCTGCTTTCAGCTAGTTATTACAGCCGAAAATGAAGAACTCCTCCTTGAAATATTCCATCATTTTCATTAAATGAACAAACTCAATACTAATGATGTTACTCCCAGAATTTACTACCATAGTGATATTTCTGTGGAGCCTGTGTACAGAATAGCCATACCACGGCTATGTGAGCAATTACTGCTTGAACCAGAACTAAGTTTAGAGAAAGCTATAGTTATTTCTAGCCAAATTGTGACTGCAGTAGCAAGGGCTAAAATAATTGCTCAAGAGGCTATAGACCATGTCCAAGCAGTTCATTCATTAACGGGCATAAACTGGAATGAGTGTGGCAGGCAGAATGGTGGTAATCAGAGCACGTTTGATACATCTAGAAAGCACCATGCCATCTCTACACCCTCTGACACTTCAAAGTCAGGCTTTGTTAATCTCTACGGTGTATTGTCAATTGCACTCTGAAATAAAACCATGGCCTGCAGGCAATTTCTTTATCAAATTTTGGGTATGAGAAGGGTGAGATAAAAGAACCACAAATCTGTGCTTGCAGTTGTCGCAGTCAAAGACACTTGAAGACATTGGATGTTCAGTTTCTATTAAAACAAAATCAATAATTTAGTAATAAAACAAAACACACTAAAGCACCTGGGCTTTGAGCCTATGGTGATTAAAAAGAAAGCTTTGAAAACTTGCTCAGATATAACCAATGTTACAAACCTGACTAAATCTGCAGGTGGGCTGAAACAGCAACACTGAAAGATGTGACTGTTAACTAACAGAACAAGCCCTTCGCAGGACTTTATCAGTACCACTGTAATTTATGCATCAACTATTAGCTTAGCCCTTGGGATGACCAGGGAAGGAGATAAGGATCTCTTGTTACTGTCATCTTTGTCTGTTTGTCTGTATAAAGGAGGGATGAGCAGGAGAAGCTTCTGACTGGCCTTGGGAAGAGAAGAAAACTGACTGCTCTGGCCAATCAGGAATTTACTTGCATGTCCTGACAGCTCAAGTCCTTGGCACTAGGCTACAAGATTCACTTAACTGCACAAGAACAAAGACCCCAATGGGACCAAGCAAGAGGATGCTGCTGTTGGAACTGAAGCCCTTGATTCTGTTCAAGGACCCAAAACCAGTGAGCTTCTCTGTAGGTTGTACCAGCCAATATCAACTCAATGTGAACGAGCAAGGTAAACACACACTGTGTAACGTGTTCAAATGCATTGGCTAACTTTCCTGCACACAATTAAATAGAAGCCCTGAAGTGAAACACTTCCACAACTTGCTCATGGGAACAGGCAATTATTTATGGTGAGGAGGGCCACATGGTCTTTGCTCCCTAGCAAATCACCCCATCCTGCTGAACAGCACAAAGCACATTACTGAGTAGGGGGAGGACATTTGAGGATACCTCACTTGCAGAAAATGCAGGAAGATCCCCTGACATAAGTGTGATGGGTCATCTCTGCCTAGCAGACTTGCAAGGGACTGCTCTGTATGTCACTGAATGCCAAAGCTGGGTGCCTTCAACCTGTTCAGAAACTGCTTAGACAGTTGGCTGCAAGAGCAATGGCTCAGAATCAGGTTCAAGTCCTAGGAAATCCTGTTACTTGCCAGAGAAACAAGAAAGGAGCTGTAACACTGCTGGCGCAGTTGTGTCCATTGTTCCTGACACGGTATATTAGGACCTTTTGGAGCACCATCAGAGAGGACAAAGTACTCTACTGCTTGTAACAGACTAGGCCAGCCAATGCCTGGAAATAAGCTTTTTTTCTGCTTTGCTTCTGTAACTGTGCATCTATGAAATACTCCAGTGTTGCCTTAATTATGCCCCTATTTGCAATTCAAGCCTTGTTAGGAAAAAACCTCAAAGATAAAATAAACAGAGGAGGTGACTTGTTCTTTTTCCTCTGTTTTCACTAGCACAGTCAAAAGAGTGAAAGTAGGAAAACACAAAGGTTTTCCTAGAAATATTAATTTTAACTGCAAATATGTTTTAAATTATTTTTAGTCATCTCTTAAAACATTTTAAAATCTCTTGTCTTTTATGCATTTAGAAACTAGGGGACATCATTCTCAGTAGGAATTACTACTTTCCACTGGAAATGTAGACAAAACTACTCTGACAAGGTGTACTGAGAAAAATGTGCAAATACTTGTTTTATTTATATCATGGCAATCACCACAGTATTCCCAGTGCACCTAAATATAAATGGAACCTTATATTATAATTCCACAAGTTCCTTTCCTGTTTGTTACATACTAATCACGAAAAAAAGTTTTCTGACTGAAAACTCTGTGCACTACTATAATGCGAATATTGACTATAATTAATTACTAATAGGCAAATGTTGTCATTTACAGAGATATTACATACATTTTTACATATATCTGCAAAGAATAAGTAACAGGAAAAGATCAAATGTTTTTTCATGGATTTTTCATGGATAGGGTTGACCGACTATAAGTTTTGTCAACAAATATATTTAAATGTAAGTCTCATTTAACACAACTCGCACCCTCTGTCCTAATTCTGGGAGGACAGAAATGGTCCTTCACTGGCCAGCCCTGCTGGCTGCTGGTACAGCAGGGTCATGAGCAATGCAGCCTAAGTAAATGGGGAAGACTGACATTTCTATTTATTTACAGAGGATATCTTCCTTCCTCTGGTCTGCCTTCCTCCCTTCTTCACCCCCGCAGTCTAACCCTGCCCTGTCTGGTACGTGGGTATGGTATTTGTCTTCCAAACATAACAAATAGAAGTTAACATTCACCAACTGTGACTTATCTGACAGCTCAGCACTCTGTTTCAAGTCGTTCACTGTTGCAACTTGATTTCCACAAAACCCTGCGTCATACTGGGGCACCCTGCCAGGTCACAGGCTGCTCCATTTCTTCAAAATGGAAATTTGTTAAGTTTGCTGAGGTCTTTCCTCCTTCTGTTATGCTGTTTCATGTATTAAGGGAAGATCATGTCAAATGGTAGGTATTATTGCAAGGAACAGCGATTCATAGTTCAGAAAAACTGTCCCTTCATATTCAGCGTGTATTTTTGCTACTCCATCTAGCATAGGAATTCACTCAGTTCCTCTCCTGTGAAGATGTTGCTTTCCTAGTATGCTTCCCTGGACTAGAACAAAAATCTTCCTGTATGGCTCAGGTGTCAATTACACTAGTTCAGAGGTAACCACCTCTTCCTCTCTCTAACCAGATTTGTTTCAGGCATAGTAGGGCATGGATCCAGACTCCTGCTATGATCAATTACTTCCTGACCTTAGCTGCACCACAGGAACTATATTTTTTTATTATTTTTTAAAGGGAAAATATGTTTTATAGGCTTTCTCTTCCCCGTTTTAGACTTTGGAATAGATCAAGGACTACTTAAGCATCAGTGTAGCAATCCATAACAATGAGAACAACAAAAACTGATGAAGAAGTACCTCTATGTTCTATATATGTATTTTCCATTATGGCAAAAGTTGTCTGCAAGTGTTTCTCTAACACAGCTAGTGACAGCTTATTTTGCCAAATGTCCACTTGTATTTGTAACTACTTCAGGAAGAATAAAAACTTCTTAATCCCTTGGTATAACATCCAAGTCATCATGAGCCAAACTCCATACTCTGGAGGTTTTCAAAATCTACGCAGCAATTGTTAGTTCCTTTCTTTGTTACTTGCTCACACATCCAATCTTCCTGCCCAATTACCTCACACCAAAACCATGCCAGAACCTGCAGCTTGCAGGTGCACCCCAGATGCCTAGATCTGAAAGCAAGAGTACCAAATTGAATCCTACTGTGAGGTTGGATAAGTGGGCTACACCCTTTTCTTACTTTTAATGCCTCTGCACCATTCAGGAAATGCAAATCAACCTGAAAAACCTTTTATGTACCCATTTTGCTCGGACATCACAATGGCTGCACTATCTGCTACGCTGCAGGTTACAGCTGACACATGCAGAACCACCCCTCTCATGATCTCCAGGGAATGCAGGGAGCCAGGGGAAGGAACCAATGGATGGACCATCACCAAACTACTCTCAGGAACATCCCCCAGCAAGAATTTTGTGATAATTAGAGCTGCTCTTTGGAAATTCATTCTTAAATGAAGGACTTTCCCATGGATTGTGACACCAGAGAAAATCAGAATAAAGCCCTATCTGCCTTCCCCAGTCATCTGCAAATCAAGAGAAATAATTTCTTGATAGCATATTGCTGTGTTCTGTGCTATTTTCTGGTTTTTGAATGGCTATTTTCTGTGCTATGATGCAATGTTGATGGAGACTGGGTAGCCTGAATAGGGAGCAGGAACCTGTTGGTTGTTTCTGTCTTTGTGCCCTACCTATCAATGGGGAGAAAATGTTTCTGTGTTGAAGTGGAATACGTCTCCAATGCTGCTGCATACACCTTGCACATGGAGCTCTGTGCTATGAAGATGTAGCCTCAATTATTGTCCTCTTTGTGTAATACAAAACTCCTTCCTTTCCTGTTACTGGGGCACCTGTCCTTGATGAGAGAAGCAAAACTAGGAATATGGTCCTATCCATAACTTCATTTCACCAATATCTCTTCCAAAACACTACCTCCTCCCTAATGGAGTGATCATACTCAGTGTTACTCAGATATAAGGAAAAGACCAACCAACCCTGACTCACTTTATTCCTTGGTCCTTGCTTAGATAGAGAAACACTGAGCAAAACCTCAGTAAGGAGAAAAGGATGTGGCCTACGGTGATTAATTCTCTCCCACAAGTACAAGTCAGTGAGGGTGGTGCCTCACCATATGTACCAAACCTTTCCGTCTCTCTCTAGGGCAGGAAGTCCTGGAACACCTCCTGAAGAAGCAGAGCACCCCCTGCTGACCCTGCACCTTGGAGACAGGAGGTGGCTTGCATGTCCTCAAACCCAACTGAAATAAAAACCAAACGTATCACTGGAGCTCCAATACATAGTCTTAATTTTGTTCTTTTATGTAGACATTGCTTTTCAATTTTCAGAGAAAGACGCTTCTCACAACTCAAGAGTTTCATCAGATAGAAATAAATATGATTGCCAGACTCTCAGCATCTTTGGGGAAAGTAACCAATATTGCAGGAGAGGAAAGCTGATTTTTATACACTTCTGTTATGTCTTTCCACTGCTGTTATGGCTGAAAATTGATCCAGATATTCTTCATAACAATGAGAATAATAATAGTGATTGGTATGAAGACAGAAAAAAAAAAGTACTTCTTGCTCCTCTCTGAGGAAGTAATTTAGGAGTTTGCTTGACTCAGAATCCAAAATACTCCTAATTTCTTTTGCCCATGTGGGATGCTTTTGAAGCAAATAATTAGTATTGTTCATGTCTAATCTGGCCATGTGTTTAACTCCAACATTTGCACATCTTGTCTCATCAATTAAAGGAATTTTTGGAAGTATAAAGCAAGGCCATTATGCCTTGATATTTATGCAGGATACAGGAAAAGAAGAGGGCCTGTCTTTAACTTGGTTTGGAGCAATTTATCTTGAGGACAACCAATGCACTTATAAAACCTAAAATACTTCACAGATGCCAGGTCTCCAATAAATCTTGGAAATCAAGATGCATATTTTAACATTAACACTTTCAGATTTTACCTGACATGCTGGAAATATCATAATAGTTTAAATTCTTTCTTCTTGTATTCAATTTATTCCACATTTCTCATAGAGACCCTTAAAGATCTGTCTAAGCAACAAGCAGAATAGGTGAGGGACAATTACAGCCCATAGGAAAAAAATGTAAGTATAAATATATTTCATAAATCTAATCCAATCTGGACAATCTTTATTATGATGTATCATATTCTCTCTTTTAATGCACTAAAATGTAATTAATTTAAATTCATTGCATATTACTAAAATTGAAGGAAAACAGATTTTATTTATTTAGTTTATGACCTTTGGAAGAAGGTAACTCAGGAGGACTACAAGGATGTTTTGACATTAGGCAGGGAGAAAATTACAAAGGCTAGAGCCCAACTAGAACTTAATCTGGCTTCTGCCATGAAAGACTACAAAAGTGTTTCTACAATTACATCAGCAACACAAGGAGTGCTAGGGAAAATCTCCATCCTTTTCTGGATGCAGAGGAGTACATAGTGACAAAGAATGAGAAAAAGGCTGAGGTACTTAATGCCTTCTTTGCCTCAGCAAGACCAGTGATTCTCAGAGCCCTGAGCTGGAAGAGAGAAAGTGGAGCAGAATGAAGCCCACATAACCCAGGATGAATGAGTCAATGACTTGCTGTACCACTTAGACACACACAGGTCTATGGGTCTGGTTGGGATGCACCAAAGGGTACCAAGCAAGCAGGCAGAAGTGCTCACTGAGGTGTGTTCCACCATTTATCAGTAGTTCTGACTAACTGGGGAGGTTCCAGATGAGTGAAGTTACCAGATGTACTGCCAATCTACAAGAAGGGTCAGGAGGAGCATTCAGGGAATGACAGATCTGTCAGCCTGAACTGAGTGCCAGGGAAGGTTATGTCACAGACCATCCTGAGTGCCATCACAGGCACTTGCAGCCCCACAGGGAGATCAGGCCCAACTAGCACAGGTTTATGAAAGGCAGGTCCTGTTTGATCATCCTGGTCTCCAATGGTGAGGTGACCCACCCAGTGCACAAGGAAAAGTCTGTGGGTGGTGTCCACCTGGATTTCAGTTAAGCCTTTGACACACTTTCCCACAACATTCTCTTGGAGAAACTGACTGCTCATGGCTTGGATTGTGTACTCTTAAGTGGGTAAAACACTGTCTGGATGGTGCCTTTTCACCACTGGCCACCCATCACTCTAGTCACCAGAGAGAGGTGGTGAATAGAATTGCATCCAGCTGGTGGCTGGTCACTCGTGGTGTCCCCAGCGCTCAGTATTGGTACCAGCCTTGTTTAATATCTTTATCAGCAATATCAGTGAGTGGATACAGGGTGACCCTCAGTCAGTTTGCAAGGTAACACCAATCTGGACAGGAGTGCTGGTCTGTTGGAAGGTAGGAAGGCTCCACAGAGGGATCTGACAGGTCTGGATCAATGGGCTGAAGCCAAGTGTATAAGGTTCAACAAGGTGAAAAGCCTAGTTCTGCACTTGGGCCACAAGAAGCCCATGCAGAGTTATGGGCTGGGGGCAGAGTGGCTGGAAAGCTTCCCATTGGAAAATGACCTGGGGAGGTTGGTTGAAAGCAGCTGAACATGAGCCAGTGTGAACCCAGATGGCCAAGAAGCCCAATGGCCTCCTGGCCAGTATCAGCAATAGTGTGGCCAGCAGGAGCAGGGAAGAGACTGAACCTCAGTACGCAGCACTGGTGAGCAGCACCTCGAATACTGTGTTCAGTTTGGGGCCCTGCACTCCAAGAAGTGTCTGAGGGAACTGAGATTACTTAGCCTGGACAAAAGACAGTCCAGGGGAGTTCTTTTCACTTTCTACAACTACCTGAAGGGAGCAAGGTGGGAGTCATTCTTCCAAGTAACAAGTGTTAGGACAAGAGGAAAAGGCTTCAAGTTGTGCCAGGGAAAGTTTAGAATCAATATTTGGGAAAAAAAATTTCTTCACTGAAAGGATTATCAAGCAGTGGAACAGGCTGCCCAGAGAAGGAATTGAGTCACCATCCTTGGAGGGATTTAAAAGACATGCAGATATGGTACTTGAAGACATGGCTTACTAGTGGACTTGGCAGTGTCAGATTTGCAGTTGGACTTGATGATCTCAGAGGTCTTTTCCAACCTTAATTATTTATGATTCCATCATTTAGGGGAACACAATCACAAACCTTATACCTTCTTTGTTGTATTCAGCATGTCTTACAAAGGCATTTAGAGTTGCCATTCTATTTCACAAATTACATTTTCCCCCTTTGCTACATAAAAAAAAGAAATACACTAAAGTTTTTAATATCAAACACAGTTTCAGAATTGCTTGTTTAAAATATTTTTACTATTATTTGAAAATTGAAAGTTTTAAAGTATTAGAAGCTTCCAATATTATTGCTTATGAATTTCAATTTAATCTAAATTTTGTTTTAGAATTTTATGCAAAATTGCAAAAAAACTTAAACAGAAAAAATATCAAACAAAGTTAAGGAATTAAGAACTGTTTGAACTATGAAATATTACAGATGGAAAAAAGGCCTCTTTCCTAAAGATCAGTCAGACTGAGGGTTTGTCTGATCTTCTCTGCAAGACAATTCCACATTCTTGAATTCAGAAAGTCTTGCATATGGTTCTCACATACTTTCTTCTGGGCGATGTACTCTGCCTCAGTTAGTAGGAGTACAATTTCCATGGTGGTTTACACATCAAAATTTGGATTTGATTAGCTGGTGTTGATTCACTCACCACTCTCAGTACTTAAAGCAACATCAGAAGCTCACCAAGAATCAGGAGAGGACTTGAATGTCTAGGTTAGCATGTATGACAGAAAGAGGCAGCAACATCTACAGGCATTAAACAAACCACTAGGTGGTCACATTAACCTGATCCTCAGGGTAAGCATCATTTGTCAGATAAAACACATCCAGGTCAAATGAGTTCCAATAACCCAGGGCTGTGTACTCCTGCCCCCAGGTTATCATTGCCTGGGAGGGAGGAAGGGACCAGCTGTGAAACCTTCAGAAAGCAGTGCTACCTGGCCATCGAAGCCAGAGGCAGCACCCAGAGGCTTTGCACAACTTTGATAAATAGAGTCCATATGTCTTCAATGAATGGAAGGTGGAGACAGTGCCTTGGCCCATTCTTCAAAGCATTCCCCCTTTCTGACTAGAATTGCTTTGGTCTTGCCTGCATTCAACTTGAGCCAGCTGCTCTTCATCCAAGAGTTTATTTCCTGAAGGCATTCCAAAGTCCTATGGGCAGTGTGAATATATTGTCAGATTAGACCATCTAATAGCCCTCTGTCTGCCCTCAGAAACCTCAGAACTGCTGAAGTATTAGCGCCTACAAGGCACAGCTGAGATTACAGCCCATTCAGATTACACACAGGAAGGCAGACCTGGTCTGAAATAGCTTCCAGATGAAATTATTAAAGTAAAAGCAAAGACCATGGGTATATAGGATGGCTACAGGGTACTCTAAGAGCAGGGTAGGAGCATCAGATATGTGTCAGCACCCCACTATCTTATCTGCACTGTGAGACCCCTGGTACTTCTCCTCTATGAACTCTGTAAAAAAACCCTAAAAAATTACTGTTTCTGTGCCCTGAAAGTAACTCATTCAAAAAACCCTTTTTGCCCTGTAGAAATACAGGGTTTTCCAAATTAGGCCATTTTAACAACTTAAATGATTTGCACCAAAAGTTCACTGACATTCTGGTTTGTGTAAAAATTGCTTTTATGAAAATATTGCAAGTATCTCTAAATATATTCTGCCAGCAATATTCCTTTAATCGGATTTTTTTCCTATTCTTTTCTAAGAATGAATTAATTTGGTCATTTCTTGAAAGACTCTGTATTTTCAGATCAGAAGCAGCAAGTTGATCAGACAGTCTGATTTCCCACCCTATGTAACAGACTTAAAACCATCTTCATAAACTTCTCTGTCAAACACAATAATCCTGCTCAAGTCAGAGATTTTCTCCCAGATATCTGGCAAATTGGAAAAGCATTCTTGTGGTCAGTATTAGGTCATTGAATCACTTCAGACAGAAAAAAAAATGTAGTAATAACTAGCTCCAGTTTTCTAATTCTCACACTTACTGTAGACAACAAATATCATCCTACTTGAATTTTTCACTCCATGTTTTCCTGTCTCATAGAATTAAATGTTAACCAGTCAACCAAAACTTTAATGAATTAATGTTCTCAATTTGCACAGATTAATATTAATCATTATCATGTACAGCTTGTCAATTTTATGTTTTGACTCATCAAAACTGAGAATGAGAGGACTGTTAATGTCATATATCAAAGTGATTACACCTTTCTAATATATGTCTGCTGCTATTACATTTTTTCATGGGAACTTCTTACTTTGGTCAGTGTTACTATGGTAGCTGTGGTACTCTGGCTAAGAGGAAAAGGTTCTTGTCATGGGAAATACAGTGGTGGGTGGTAAAGAGACACTTTAAGGTCTTCCATGCATCAAGTCAGGCCCATTGATGAAACATTGGTTTTGTCTCACTTGACATCTTCCTAATTGGCTTCCAAGTTGATCATCAAAGAACCAGAGATGCATGGACCTTTGCTAGCACTCTTTTCGAGCCACAGGATAACGTAATATGGATCTCTTCCAGTGGCTTTACAACTTGAATTGTGGTCCCGGGGCAGACATGCAGACAGCTGAGCTGCAGAAAACACTGTGCCTCCTCATGTCATTCCCTTGTTTTAGTTCCTGCTACTAAACACAAGCCCCTCATTTTAACAGAAAAAATAATCCATTAAAAATACTATACTACATTAGGATTTTTACTATTCCTGAAAATAGTATGGTTATATGCATGAAACAATAGAGCTTATTGACCCCTGTATGTGCAGAAAAACTAACTATTCAATAATAGAGAGTTGACAGTTTTCACATTTTACCTATTTTTTAAGATTTAGATTTTCAAGCTTTTCTTTCTTTTACAAGTGAGATATTGTCCTCTACTCAGAGGTTTCCTATTATCCCATGAGCTCAAAAACTAACAGTTATAAAATTGGAAGAGCTTACAACATTTATTATTTCTACAACCTTGCAGATCACTCACCAAAATTTCCAGTCAGTGCCATGACAAACATAGAACATAGTATATGACCTTTACAGACGTCAGTAATATATTTGCCATGGTGGGGGAGTCTAGGAGCAGAATCAGTTTATGAATAAACAGTTTTCAAGACTTTATAATTATCCAGTGGGCAAGGTAACACAGAACTACTGAATGCCTTCTATACCCCTACATTTGGATTTTTTTTTAAGAAATGGAAAAGGCTTTCTGAACAGATATATTTCCCTCATTACCCCAGCCAGCTGGAGAGCCAGTGTGACTTTTGTTATGTCTAGCAATGGCTTTTGGATGGCTTTTGGATGGCTTTCTCTCATTTATTTCCTATGTATTTGGCTTAGAACATGGTCCATATTTTGGATGAGAAAACAATCAGAAAAGTCATTAACTTTATAGATCAAAATAAAAAATGTTATATATAATGCTTCAGTGATATTGGTCCTCCCCTTGTTGACACTGTGCTGAGTTCACTGTTGGGAAAATGGCTGAGCCTTCTTGATCAAAGCTAAGAACAAGAAAAAAAGGAACTCCGCAAAGCAGTAAGTCTCATGGCTACAGGATACTGCTCAGAAACTTCTTGGGCTTTAATTTATAAAAAAAAGAAATTGAGTAACAAACATAATTATTTCAAGAAAGAACAAAGACCAGGAACAGGAACACCATATCAGTGAATCCCCTAAAGTATAATTCTGTGGAAAAGCCATAAAGATCAAGAATAAATATGCTTTTTATTTTTTTTTCCTTCCCCTGCTCCATCACTTCCATTCTCTATCAACATTCCACAACTTCTTTAAGGAAGGATAGGAGAATTCTCAATCCCTTAGTTACATTAAATTCATATTTAGAGAACAGACTGAGTGAAAATCCTACTTCCAAAGCACCTCAAACTTTGCAGGAAATATATACTTAGCTCCTAATTGTCATGGCTCAGTCCAAATCTCATAACATGGAAAAGTTCAGAAAGGGACAAAAATGATGGTTATTTGGTAAAGGAAACATTTGGTTAAGAACAGTGAAGGCATATACCTCTGTTCCAGAAATGCAACACAAGGCTGGTGTAATCACACAGACTAGGTTTTGTAGGGCCAAACCAAAGCTAGACAGCACAGGAGCAGAATTTGGAACAGGAGGTTGGCAGCACTCACCCACATCTCAACACATTTTTCCATCAGGTCTTTCCCAGCAACAGTTTTACCTGATACTTTCCCGTCAAATAATAAAATTTTCAACATATGATTTTTCAGTTCTCTGTCTCAGTCCTTCCCTGCCTCTCCCCCCAGTGCTATGATCACTGGAAATAATATTAAAAGTTCAAGTCCTGAAAACACTTAATGCCATGATTAATTTTTACAGCTTAAGGAAATCCAAGATGACATATAGTAATTTTACTTATTCATGCAAGTGACACTAAGAATTGTTAAGCTGGCACAATATTCGAATAAGAGTGAGCTCATATTCTCAGGAGCATGGAGCACTCAGTATTTCACCAAAAGAACAAGAGAAACTCACTGAATTACTCTCTGGTTTAAACTATAGTGGTTCCTTTTAGGAGCATATCAGCAGTTTTCTGTTTACTCTGCTATTAATTAATAAATGTGAACCTGTGTCCTGAGTTTCTGATGTAAAATATACTCCCTGACCTAGAGCAACCAAACACTGCATAAAGAGAAGGACTACGTCCACAGCCAGAGCTCCAGCTCACTGGAAAATGCGTTATCCACGGCGGTGCAGTTGTGCCAGTTAGAGGCTTTGCAAACACCATGGAGCAAGTACTCTGAGAGGCTGGGAAGAGCACAGAAGTACTTCAGCATGCCTGTCTGAAACGCAGGCAGGGCAGGAGGATTTTCGGCTGGAAGGATCAGGTTGCGCTGGGCTCGCTCGCGCAGATGCGCTGGAGCCGCCCCAGTGAATCAATGGAACAACTTTGGTAACTGCTCCCAAACGTAAACGAAACGCTTCTCCGTTTTAAGTTTACTCCTGACCAAAGCTAATTCGGGTAACAATAATTAGCTCCTTTCCTCTCAAATGTCAAACCGCAACATTTGCCCTTCTGTTTCTGTTGCCACAAAAAAAAAAAAAAAATCAAAAAAAACCAACTTTCCCAACAAGTTAATGTACCTTTAGCAAAATACTTAAGATAAAACAAGATAAGAAAAAGCTTCAAAACCACTGTAAGAAACAGCAGAATGAGCTCAGAGCCCAATTCTGTAAACATACCTACTTTTTACTCACACAGATCACTCCATTAATCTCAACAGGACTATCAGCAGAAACAAACTGGTTCCCAGGTGCTTAGAAGTTAGCAGAAGTATTGCAAAACAGCTGAAGTTTTGGACTTGAGGACCTAACAAAAATACTTCACGCTTCAAAAAGTGCCTTCTGTATCTCTCAAGAGCTATAGGGCCATCCCAAATAACCCACCCTCTGTGGAGCATATCCCTTCCACTGAAGGATTCCTGGAGGCAGGAGCCTTCCTGGCAGCAGAAGCCTACTCCCTCTTACTCCTTATTACCACAAGTGTGTTTGTGCTCTAACAGAGGGCCTGGACATGCAGGGGGTAAGCATCAGTTGGCAAAGGGAGAAGTTACACTGGCTTCTACTCTCTCCTCCTGCTTGAAAAGGAGCATTGTGGTGCCCTGCAAATTATAAACCCTGTCCCTCACCTCAGCTGGAGGGAAGCATAAGAAATGCGACTCAGGTGGCTCCTGCACAGGTGGTTACGATTCTACTTCTTATGCAGAGCTGGGGTGAAATAAAAGGTTAAGTCAAAAAATATGGAGCGAGACCTTCTACAGGCAGCACTTTGGGTGCCCTGTCAACAATAATACTGAAGCTTACTCCCTACAGAGGACCAAGCAGCAGCCTAGACTGTCATTTGCAGAGATATACCAAAGTGGCAGGGTTGAAGGCTGATATATTCTGCTTGCAGCTGGCCAGGAGACCCAGTGTATTTATACCAAGCATTACCTCCCTTTAAAAAATGCACATAACATCTACCATCAGTTTCCTGTTTGTATATCCATGGGAAAAGTCGTACAGGGGTAGTAATTCATCTCCCATTTAGAGATGCTATGTCCAGGCGCTGAGAGTGTACAGGTCATTTATGAGCATGCAGCTCATTTGCAGACCATTTATTACACCCATCAATCCATCTCACAGCCTCTCCCTGGCTTTGCCAATACACAATAGCTGCTTTTCTAGTTCTTCCAAGCTCCTCGTTCCCAGTGCATTCGAGCATCCCAGTGATATTAATGAACATATCCTCACAATGTTCCCGTGAGTATATTATCACCACTTATAGAGGAGTTGCCTATGGCTATACAATCTGTGGCAGACCTGGGAAGGAGACCAAGAGATCTGGTGCTTCAGCCCTGTATGGTAACCACAGTGCTTTTCCTCTGCTCCCTTTTATGAGCTGGACACCTGTTTGCTGGTTGAGGACCACCAAACAAACATCGCATGGTAGGTAATAAACTTTTACAGTCACAACAGACCTGAGCTGGATTTGAACCAGCATCTTAGAGGTGCAAAATCTTCATGTACAACCCATTACTGGTCCCTTGAGCTAGGTATTGCTCTGGTGAATGGTTGGTTACCCACCCGAGAGATGAGCTGGAGATGCCAACAGTCTCAGGAAGCAGGTATTACCGAGTACTCCGAGTTATTTGAGTTAAATGAAGTATTCACATGGTAAGGATGTGTGTCTGTATATGTGTGTGCGCATGTTGTTTTTTTTTTCTTCCCGAGGATACATTAGAAATCAACCTTAAGGATATGAACTTAGTTTAAATGTCAGCTGAAAAACAGCTGCTGAAAAAGAGATATGATCCACGAGCCAAAAAAGTGGGGCTGGGAGGAAGTTGAAATGAGAGATATTTAGTTTGCTAATGCTCCTGTGTGAGGATAAAAGGGTGAGATGTGGGGAATCTTCTCTGGCACGAGGTCCTGCAAAGTGTTCTGGAAGATTCGGGTTAGCAGAATATGATCTCCCCATATGGCAGGTTTGAAAAAGTGGTGAAAGAAGTCCAAGCATATGCAGCAGTGAGGTAACAGGGCCAGAAGGGTCAGGCACCTGTGACTTTCTAGCCACATTAAGTTTTTCAGAAGCTGCTTTTTGACTTAACAGAGTAGAGTTTTCCATCACATATGTGTAAAACATTTCATCCATTACAGGTTTCTTGGCTCTTCTAGATTGATTTTGCTCATGTGTGGGGAAATTTCAAGGAAACAAAACAACAACAAAAAAGCTTCTGAAACTCATTTCTTCTCCTGTTTCAAGATTTATCACTCATTCCGTTGAAGCACACGGCTTGTCTTGCATTTGAACGATCAGTTTTTAAGTGCTGCATGTTGTTTTGTGTCTGAAGGCTGCTTAGCACAATTATAATGCAGGGCTGCAGGAGTCTTCACCTAGCACTAGGCATTTTAGGTAGTGCTATAAGACAAAACCACTAATAAATCACTGCGTTCTCTCCACCCTAAAACTTTACAGAGACAATGTGTGAACTCTAGCTACAGGCAGAAAAAATCCAACTGCCTAACCCTCCTCATATAAAAATGACTTAGAGCAGAGTTTTCCCCAGATAGCTATAATCCACAAATAATCCTCACTTGCTACAACAAAAATGACAGAAAAAATATTCGTTGTTGCAACACAGCTGACTCCTTTACCTCCTAGTGTACTTGAGGACTGAGGGAAGGAGAGGATACAGAGGCTCCAGGCGACTATGTAGGGGCTCAGATCTCCCCACAGACCTTGGGTTTTTATTCAGGTTCAGGTCACCACCAAGGAGAGCATGAGAATGCAGCCTCTGAGGAGCCCAGTCATATCTGGGATTACACTTGAGGCCATTAAATATGCTACTACAATCTCCAGAGTAGACCAGAATTCCTCATCTTCCAAAAGTTCAGATCAACATTCAGGGTGACATATGGCCAAGCACAAGCAGTGACACTAAAACACCCTAAAAAAATAGGATGTCTGACTTCATAATGTATATATTACTCCCACAATAGATGTGGGAAGGGAGGACCTGGCACCACCGATCCTTAATCCTAACCTCTTGAAATTCCTCCCTATGTAAAAGTAAAGGTAATTCCCATCCCTGTTTTTCTGCCACTAGGGATTAAATTATCTTCTTATGCCTGTCCTCTGAGCTCATACAGGATATTCCTGTCTTCCAAAGGAGCTAGGGTTATCATGGTCTCTTGGCACATCACCACCATGGTCACCCCTCTGTGTCTAGTTTGTTCATTTGCAGCACCCCTTAAAGATAGCAAATTTTAAAAATTAATCAACTTGTTATGCATCACTTCAGAAAAGCAGTTATCAAGATCTCCACAGCCAAACAGCCAAAGCTATAAGACCAGAGCTCGCACCTAGCCCATCCTAAAGAGTCTTTCCAGCTAGAAGAGGTGAAGGAAACACAAGCCAGACTTTATACATACTTTTGCCTCACCTTTTGAACTACCCTGAATTCATGAGTCCCTTAGTTTCAGAAACATGTTGGAAAAAAAATGCTGCTGTTAAATGAAGCAAATTCCCCCCTTGTCAACTCACTCCTGCATTTCTGGATGCGTTTTATCCTGAACCATGTCACAACATTGAATTCCTTATCACACCACAAGAGACTCTTTCAGTTGGTCTAGGCAATTTCACAGGCATCAGGAGGGGTATGTTAATCTGCACACCTTCCCCTATCCTGACCATGACCATTTTACCAGCAATGTCACACACTGATCAAGGTCTTGGTAGAAAATTTCTTTTGATACCAAACCTCATTACAGCTGCTGGATGTTTATTTACTTTCCTTACAGCCTTGGCAACAACAAATATCAGAGAGGACCTGTACCACAAACAAATCATACCCTCTACCAATGGCAGCACCACCAGTTCAGGCACTGTCCTGTAGTAAATGCAAAGGGAAACACACAGACTGAATCTTCTTCAGGCATTAAGGTTTACTTGCTTATTACAGAATAAATCTCTCAGACACACAGTGTAATTTTTGGGGTATCCTGTGCAGGGCAGGGAGTTGGACTCGACGATCCTGATGGTTTCCTTCTGACCCATTATATTTTATGAGTCTGTGATTCTATGGCTGGTGAGTTGAGATCACCCACAAACCCAACAGCAGCTCAGGGAAGCACCAGGCTGTGAGGACATGGGGTGAGCCTGCTGATACCCCACCCAGCACTTCACCCACACAGCGTCTGAGCCTGGGGCTGCGGGGCAGGGCAGAACTGGGGCCATTCTCTGGCATTCCGTGTTGTTTGTGACAACACCCGCAAAGCATCACAAGTGGATACTATCAAGGATTACTATTTGTGTATTAGTGAGTCACAATACGCCAGATTCATAAGAGCCAGATGTCACAGCTGACCCAGACAAGGCACTCAGACAGATCCCACGCGTTTCATGTGTCAGCCTTATATCCATTCATAAAACAGCTCCTTCCCAAAATATAAGTCTTGGGAAAATTTAAGATCATTGTGCAATTCTAAGGCAAGTTTCAATCAGTTTCTTGGGTTTATTTTTCCCCTTCTTTTTTTTTTTTTTTTTTCAACAGTGGTTGAAAGAAAGGAGGGGCAGGAAATGATGTCCATCAGAGGAGGATATAAAAAATGAAAAATATGGGTAGTCAGGCTTGGAAAAATAACTTTTTCTCCCCCTGCTTTTCAAAATGTTACAGCTATAGAAACAATCTCCTGGACAAAGTCAGACAGATGTTTTTTTCTCCCCCCCTCTTTCTTTGGATGGAATGACTTTCTCAAGAGCACAGCTGAAAAACCTTTGGAAAAAAAAAAAAAAACAAACACACACAGTCTCAGGCGTTGGAGGTGTCTGGGGCTGAGGATTACAGGAGTTCAAATTGGCTTCCCCTGTCAAAATTACAGCTGCACAAAAGATGGTACAATGTATCAGCCCAGGGCTCAAAAGGACTTTTTCCGGTTCTCAAGAACCTTGAGAAAACGCAGCTGTGCTATGCACAGCCAGGTTCTGCTGGCCCAGCCAGGGCCACCCCTCCCACCCCCCCTACCCCCCACCCTAAGACAAATTAACAAGGGTGCCAGCCTGCTAAAGGACATGATTAAATAATACCTTCCTGTGTGCACTTGTCATTTAGGGATGATTTACTGTCAGGGCATACCCTTTGTGACTTCTTATAATATGTTTTCTTAGTTTTCACACTTCCCTCTTAAGACTTGAAATGTAATATGTATTCCAGCAGAGTTCTTGCTCCCTTGCCCCCCCGACTCGCTCTCCCTCTCCTTCCAGCATATTATCTTTGTCCATTGCCCAGATGAAGTGAGCTGATTAAAATTTATGTGCATTGTCACTGAGGTGCTGTTCTAGCTGTACAAATGTGTTACGAGGCTGTTGCACTACTCAAGCCCACCCCACCAGGGTGACCCTGCTAATCTCAAACTGCAGCCCTTGTCAGGTGATGACTGCTGAGAGATCCCTTTACAGGCTGCACCACGCCATGGTTTTGTGGCTTTTGTGTGTGTGTGTGTGTGTTGGTGTAAGGTTCCTGTGTGTTGCACTTGGACACCGCAGTCTCCACCAGTAACTGCAGGTGCAGCAGTTCAGGGGTCCACACATAGCATGGATATTCTCAGTACAATTTACCAGATATTTCTGCCTACGTGTTTTAAATGACACGTTTCCCCTTCTTCCTCCTTAAAAAACATAGAGTGGACTGGCTATGGAGAACCAGCTGCACACCTGGGTTAGCAACTCCTGAACAGATACACCCACATAACTTGGTCTGATTGTTGCTCATGCTGCACAGGCTGCTGCCTAACTCATGAAAGCAGCACAACCTCCTCCTAGCAAAGGCCCAATATTTTGCTATAAACCATGCTAATTAATATAAATTATAAAAATTATATAAATTATATTCTTCAGTAAAGGCAGCTAAACTAGTGATTTGAAATTCCCATTTTGATCTCTGGACAAATAGCAGCACACCTGAGAACAAGAAGATCCTGCTGATCACTCACTAGCTGTTCAAAATTTTTGGTCTGATTATCTTCTACAACTTCTGTTTCTGTACAGCAAGTTTTAAAAGAAATCTCTGTGATTTGCAGATATATCACTTGTAGATTTTGAGTTCTTCCCTTGATGCTTGTTTAGGTCCAAAAATCCTCCTTGCTTTAAACATTTTCTTTCTGAATTACTGACATTCCTTGTCATATATTTTGCCGAGGATTGGTTAACTACTATTGTCTTCCTTCCTTCTCATTCAATGGTACCAATTATGCTGCTAAAAAAAAAAAAAAAAAACACCCTCCTTCCTCACCCGCCTAATCATATTCTTCTCTTCAAACCCTGCTTTCGCCTTTTCTATACTTTGAGGAATTTTCTCACGCTTCCATGATAATCTCCACTTCTTCCTATACCCCTCTTCTCCCTTGTTTGTGTTCCCTGCCCACTTGCCTAAAACTGCTCTCCAAGACCCTTCTGGTGTCTTTCACACATTGCCCCTGCCATCAAGGCCTTCTTGGCAATACGGACCTCTTTCCTGTCTATCTGAGCTCCAAATGGTCATCTCCTTCTCCTCTTACTTCTGAGAAGTGTATCAGCCTGGAAACAGCCCATATAAATAATGCACATCTAGAGACAAAGATTTAATATGTAAAATATTACACTACTATCAGGCTAGGTCACTTTCCTGATAACAGACACATTATCTGAACATCATTTCCTCTGAGATTTAAAATGCTGTCTCAGATTTTTCGTAACTTGTTAAAAATTAGCTATGTATCAAAATTTTTCATTTACAGCAGAATATCTCTCATTCAGTCCATGGTTAGAGGCAAAGCATAACCCTGCCACTAGATACTCTGTGCCACTGTTGGCAAAACACTTTATTTTTCACTCTAGTTTAAATCCCTCTGTAAAGTAGATGTGGCCAGCTCTTGTCCAAACCAGCAGTGATTGTGGCATCTTATCAATGACCATTATCTGTGTGGTCCATTTTTAAATCCTTCAGAGACTTAGTATATCGAAGTATATTGCCAGGTACAATAAAACCCCCAGTCTCAGTCAATACTACTCTACCACATCTATAACAACAATTTCATGAAATTTAATTATTATTTTTCCAGTGTTGTGAGCATGGAAAACACTGCATTAGTGCCAACAAGGTGCTTTGTTTGCTTTTGGTCAGGCTGCTCTGCAGCAGGAGTAGTAGTAAAATAAAAGAATAAATCATTCTCCAGGAATTGTTCTGTCAGATCCAGTATTATTACTGCAGTCAACTGTATGCAATTAAATACATTCAAAAATTTACAGCCTTTATTTTAAATTATATATTCTGGGTTACTCTCAAAACATTCTCAAATTTATACCATCGTGTTTTACAGCAGCTATATTGTGTAAAGCATACATTAAGTAGACTCCATAATACAGAATTTTTCATCAGTGATACAGAGAGCATATTGCACAAGGCATATGTTTTAATTTTTTCCCAAAAAAAAATTATTATCCTGAATTCAGAACTCTTCAAAACACTTGGAAATGAAGGGGATTTACTACTGCTGCTAGCTCATTTCAAAATGAAACATAAGCTGCCCCTTTTCCATATCATATTTCCCTCATTGCTTTCTTAGGAGATACAGGATTAAATCTGACGCTTATTGAATTTATAGATTATTAACACTAGTTATACACAGGGATGATGTCTACAGATTCCCCTATCATTTTTCTTCTAAATTCTGTGTATAAATTCTGTTCTCAAGGAAGCAGTGAGGAGAAAAATCTGATATCACTGACTAAAGTCAATATAGAAGAAGCAGATGCTGTGCTAGCTTCTAACTCAAAGCTTTGCCAGTACTTCTAATTTAGTTTCTTTTATCCTCTTCTGTACCAAATCTTATCTCTTTCCTGACTAGCTCAACAATTGTCTTTCATTCCAACTTACGTAAGAGAGCTCTGTAGTTCACCAAATGTCCTGTACAAACTAAAAGGACCTCTAAAAAAAAGAAAAAAAACCAAAAAACCAAAAAAAAAAAAATTCCAAAAACAACCCCAAAAAACCAAGAACAAAAACAAAAATTTATGAAGGCCAAACTTTTCACTTGTCTCCAAGACCTGCTAACAGGGATGTCAAAGAGAGGCATGTCAACAGTGGTATTCCAGCAGGGTTGGCCTCTCTTGCTTTGACCTATGCTGTTGTCCTGTGAGTATTCATGGAGAAGACCTTTTGTAAGCCTAGTGGATGAAGGAGGGTCAGAGGCAGAAGTGCTAAATTCCATATTTATCTCTTACACCAGTGCAAACCATGCTACTACACTTAGCATGTAGAAAAGTGCTACCAGATCAAATAAAACACATCTTATCTGGTTGTAAAGCTGTAAATGGTGACTTGCAGGCTCAGCACTACTCTTTCCTTTATATCCATTTCTCACACTGTAACTGGGAATTCTACATTGGCATTTTACAAGAATACTAAAATGTATGCCTCTTGCACACCCTTAAATGCTGCATACTTCCTCCTATCATGTTTCCAGTGTCACATAATTTGCCAAGCTTGCACTTGCACTAAACAAGGCAAAGATGTAGGAGGAAACAAGTGATCACACAGTTAGAGCCTATGTTAATGTGTATATTCATGGTGTACATGTGAACAAATAAGAGCAGGAGAGGCTGCTTAAATTTACTACTTCCTTTAGTTGCCCAGATCCAAACAGCACCAAGTCTAAGACAGTCATGCTAATTCTCAGGATTCATTTAGGCAAAGACAGCATAGCATATGCTCACTGTCAAATCCTGAGGAGACTAGCACTATACGTGCTTTTGCTAGCATTATCCTGATAGGGATTATGGACCCAAAACCAAATTATCTCCAGTCAGCTTCTCCTTAGTAACCACCCCCGTGAACACTATCAACACTTTATAGATGTGTTATAGCTTGCTCTTCTTTCCCTTAGTAGTAAACACCTCAGCCTTGAATTATCTCACCACCACTTACACAAGGGCAGGGATATGTGGAAGGCTGTTATGGAGCTCCTCTCTATTTGGAAAACACAACTAACAGATTATAAACAAAAGTTCAACTTTGATTCAAGAAAAAAAGAAATTCAATATTAATAGATGTGTGCACACTCAAATAAGCCCTCTTAGACACTCATGTGATAGTATTATCTTCTTAGCCCACCTCAGTTGGGATAAAGAAAACCCACTACTTTATTTTATTGGTTACCTGTGGCATTATCTGTGTGGTTTCTCACATCTTCTTGTAAAAGGGCACGGCTCTTATCAAAGATGACATGGTGCTAATGTGGCTTAATGTTGTATAGTAATTACAGTGTTCTGAAAAATGTTAAAATCTAAAAATGGACAAAGCCACTAGAATACTAAACAATGCTCTTGGTAGCAGAGGGTTCAGTACTCTTTGCCTGTAGGACCTCCACAGAGCTGGCAGATACCATAAACCTCACCTTAAGCAGAATACCCAACCTACCCCAAAGCTTAACTTTTCAAAGACAGATCACAACAATAACAGATACTTTCATATCAAGTGTGCCTCTGTGTTTTATCTTCCATCACTACCACAACAAACTTCTGTTAATTGTATTAAAAATTGGTTAGAAAATAGAATCTTCAGGGATTTACGTATTAGAAGATTTTTAAACAGGGAAGTTTAATTCTCATTGGTTCCTATTCCTGTAGACTGTGCTAATACAGCTCCCTCCCTGCTGCTTACCACAGCTAAGACTGCATCAATATGCCTATTATAGATGTCATATTTCCAGTACTTACAGCTCAGCTGTTGGTATTTTCCTTTGGACTAGCCATGGAAATTCAAGCCTGTAACCCAAAAACATGTATAAATGCTCCATTTACTCACAGAAAACCTCTCCTGCCAGCTATTTAAACAGAAAGCTTTAGGAACAACAGCTAAAAGTGAGCCCCTATAATATTGGCTTTAACCACCTGTTACTGCAGGCAATTTCCAAGTATAATCCTAAACATGACAGTAGATCGGGCTACGGTATGGTCTGTTATGATATAATTTTGAGCTTTCAAAAATTGCTGTTTAGCAGTAGTGTTTTAAAATACCTTCCATCACATCAGCACGTGATAGCCTACAACAGTTCCAAAGGAGAGTGGTAGGAAAACAGCTTTTGACTCAAGAGCTCTCAGATTAATTTGTGCTGTGGTCACACATATAGCCACAGCAAATTCACCGTGGTCACGGTTGCCAGACACACAACAGAGTTATAAAAAGTGAGCTTTTACACGGTGGTTGCACACAAAGTCCCTGGTGGCTGCATTTGGAAATTGCTGGTTTAACAAATGCAACCCTCTAAGAGACTTCGAGCCTCAGTTCCTCTTTTGATTCAAAAACAAATTCACTTAGACAAGTCATCTTTGCTTGCCATTCTTGCTTAACTTGCCAGTTCCTCCCTCAGTTCAGCACCTCCCTCTGTGCAGTTCTGTGGGGTGGGCTTTTTCCATCAGTGACTGGAGTTGACAGAAAGTCTAAACACTGCACAAGAATCTGTAGGAAAATAAGAGCTGCCTTTGGAGTTAAACATTTACCATCTCTGTACCAGTTTTTCCCCTCTTCATTTGACAGTTCTTGGCAACATCAGGGCTTGTATGAAAAGCAAATTCTTAGTTGAATCCAAAGCCAGTTCCACTTGAGAACAGGTAGTGCAAGCTTTCTAAAAGGACCTCACAGATGCAGTTCAGCAGTAACCTTCATTCCCCTCCCTGCGGATGGAAAAATAAAGAAACAAATCACAGCAGCATGTCAAGTGGCAACACTTTGGCACCCACCTCAAAAATGTTGTGAGTCCCAGGACTGATGCCTAGGATGCCTCTCTAATCCATTAAATACATGTTCTTAAATGACCTTTTGCTACTGGAAAACTCAACAAATAAAAAAAAGTGATCTGTGCCTACTCAGTTCTGGACCTTGTCATTGTGACTCTCACTATAATGCCATTTAATGCCATTTAATACAAAACGTTGTAACAGACTTTATCATTAAAGTCACTTTTCCAGGACTGAGCCATCAATGCATTTCAGTAGTTGCCTTTTCTCATAGAACAAATTATCTCCAAAAATGCAAAGTATTCTCCTCTTCCAGTAACAGATGGTCCTGCAACATTAGAGAACTGAGTCTTATCAATAACACTCTCAGCTACACAGGAAAAAAAGAAAGCTTCCTGAGCTGCAGTGTAAAGTACCATTTACTGCCACAAGGGAATGTCTGGAAATGCCAGAGCTCCTAGAGCATGCTGGCTTTAAACAGGAGATACAAGATCCTGGGGGGGCAATTCATGGCAATTTTCCAACCTATGGAATGTTTCCATGGGGAGAAAGGGAGGAAGAAGGAATGTGATTGTGAGTTTAAAAGCAGTGTTGTAATCTGAAGGAGAGATAGGGTTTGGCTGATGGTGGCTGATGGCCTTACCCTTGCAGTGGCACGACTGCAGAAGCTCTCCTGTGTTGCTGGGAATCCAGCAAGGGTGCAGCTCGAGTGCATGATAAAAAAAACTGGAAAAGTAGCAAAGATTGATAAATGAAGAAACTGCTTTTCCCAACTGCCCCCTAATGAAGGTGCCTGTTCCTCCTAAAAAGGGAAAAATGAGAGGAAGAGAAGGAGGAATGGGACTCTTTCTCATTAAAATCCTTCCTTAGGCTGCCAGCTATACACTCACACTAACTCCCTATTTAACACCCTGCCATGGCTGAAGAACAGCACAGGAAAGCCAGGGCCCTTATCAGCACTTTGTCTGGATGGACCAGCAAAGCTCCAACCCAGCGCCTGCCTTTGCACTGACCCTTGCAGTAGTCACAGAGATGGCAGCATGAGAAATGTCATGTTAACCCCAGTACCAGGAATATGGTTACTACTGGTGGAATTTTACCCTCTCTTGTACTTCATACCCCAAAGACGCTCCCTTTCCCTTTGGAGCAGGAGCCCTTCCTCCTGACCTGCTTCCACACACACATCATTGCTTTAACTCTGCTCACAGAAAAAGGGAAAGAAAAAGCACTAGACACTGTCAAATGAGACAGAAAATGTGGGGAATATTCTTCTCATGGGAAAGGCCTAGTGTTTTTCAGCTAGCCCAAATATGTTCTGTTCAAATATCCTAGTCATAGCTGAACTTTTTAGAAGAACCTAAAGATTTTCTTACAAGCATTTATTCTAAACTGAGTTTGCTGTCTTTCAAAATCAAATGCACAAGTGCTATCAGACTTATGATATACCACTTTTCAATACTCCTACACTTGAGAAAAATCAAGTTCCTCTTAGTCTGCTCTCTCCTACCGCCCTTTAACCTCTTCTTCTCTAAAAAGAGGTTAGTGAAAAGCAGAAAAGCAGCTTAGTGAAAGTTCTGCAGTTTTTCTTACATTCTGATACTTGTATTTCTTTTATGTATCTGTTTTCAAAGCACACCTGTTTTTAGTAACCTTTTCCAGTAGAAACAATGCTTGTATCTCGGCTGAATTTGAAATGGAGGATGGGCTGCCTGTGGAAAATCTCCTCTTGGTCTTATGAAAAATAGAAATATTATGTGCTCAGTTTGCTCTAGGTTAGCTCCCCAGCTCTAAGAGCACAACCCAGCGTTGAGCACAGCTGAAGCCTAATTTTAGGCGTCTGACCCACACAATCCAATCCAAACTGCAGCTCTCAGTTAGTTGCCTGAACTTCCTATTTTATGGATGGAGAGACTTGTGTTAGGGTGGAATTTACCATAGCCCACACGGTAAGAAAAAAGTCAAAAAATTAGCTGTGACACTTATTTGTTACATTTACATTTCTGAAGGGGAGCGTAAAGATAAAGACCCACCTGGACAGGTACTGAGCCTGCAAGGTGCATTAGCAAGTAAGAAGTTCTCAAATGACATGGGTCTCTAGGATGAAAGAGATAGACAGGGGTCAGGGTTTGAAGCAGCACCTTCTTGTGACCTAACACTTGTTGCTACTAGGAGAATTGCGGTGTTGGCTAGAAGCAACAACCAACCTGGTGAGACATTGTTCAGAGGAGAAGTGCATAAACTTTTAAAAATTTCTATTCTTGTATCACTACTTTATTATCTTTCTAATTAAAAAAAAAAAAAAAAAAAAAAAAAGGCTTTTGTTTCAACCAAATTTGGTGATGATTTTTTTGTTTTGATTAGTTGATGTTTTGTTATTTAAAAGTCCTTTGTTCACTTTGGGGAGGTCAGTGCTGGGAAGAGGTCTAGCCATGGCCAGCAAAAGCTGTCAGTATGCTAATCAGTGGGAACTGCGAAAGAATGGGAAGAGTTTTAAAATTTTTTCCTACTTCACACGATGTAGGTTCTTCGTCCACAAGCCTGACCCCTGCCTTGGACTACTCCTTTATTTCTTAAAATACTCTTGCTGCTAGTACTGTCTTTTGTGCATCAGAAACTAAAGTAAGAAACTAACGGGCATCAGGAAGACCCACGTTAACTTTCCACCTTGATAAAGGAGCAGAAACTCCATCTGTTCATAGGAGGCTGCATTCTGATCTTTGCCAGTATCCAACACCAAAAGATCTTAAGATGTCTTCAAAATCAAAGGGAAGGAGGTACCTTATTACAAACCAGAATTAAAGCCCCTAATTAAAGTCTGAAGAGGGAGAATTCAGGTCGCCCCCAAACAGTAGGCTTCCAGCTGCAATTTTACCTAGGATAACTGCATGCAAACTGGGCTTACCAAGTCCCCTCATACATGAATACCAGCCCACTTTCAATCACAAAACACATAAATTTGTTTCCTTTTAATTTACTGCTGTATCATTGAAGATAGCTGCTGTGAATCCTCTTTTGAAGAGTGCTCCCACTAGCAGTGCATACAGCCATGGCTGCTACCTCCAGGCTGAGCCAATAGTACCAAGGTGCCTGAAAATTAATGGTCCCTTGATGGTTTTAGCTCATAGCACTCAGAAGCACAATTAAACCCTGGCAGCTCTGAGGGTTTTGACATCGCTGATGATATACAGAAAAAAAAGTTGATTTTAAAAATTTCTCAAAGGTAATTGAAATTGATTTGTTATTGTCTGGAAGGTGCTCAGATAGTGGTGCTCAGATAGAAGAAGCAGTCAAAATTTGCTTATTAGACATGTTTTACTAAGAATAAAATCTCTCTAGATTTGAAAGCGAGCAGCTTGGCTCAAATGTGGGATATTGGTGACTTTTAAACTATATAGAGCAATTTCTCATTCTCTATGTTTTTCCTACATATTTAATCTAACTAATTTTCCGCTTATTTTTTGGCTCAGCTTTCTACTGATAATGTACATCGTAATTAAACTCATAAGTAGTATATCATGCATATAGAGCTTTTCTGTCTGCCATACACCAACAGTACATATATTTGTCTTAGATCTTAATCCAGTCAAAAGAGCAAGAAAATCTGTAAGTACACATTTTAGTGTCCACAATCCTGTTAACATTTACACCTATATATTAACTTGCATTGTCCTTCCAACACAACAGATAGAGTTGATAAAACAAAATCAGTCTCAAAACTTTTCAGACACTAAATATCTTCAGCACAAAAAGTACTTAAAAGGCTTTCAGTAGTGCTTCAGTAATTAATGCACTTCTCTATCCTTAACTTAAGGATATGGCATTATATTTACCTTTGAAGAATCCTTTTGGGTCATGCCCATGGTGAAAGATACAGTGCTACACTGGACTGCTGCTGCAGCTGGTAAACAACCACCTGAAAATAAAAAGAATAAAAGATGGTTTAATGACAATCCTGTGTAGCTAGTGCTGCCAGGGTCTCTCCTATGCAATACAAAGTACACAGCTTTGGTCAACACACTGAAGGTGGTTTCCCCAGTTTCTCTGACTGTGTTGAAACCCTTGTTTGTTCACCTTCACAGAACCAATGCTGCTCTGTACTTTAACAGGTCTTCTAAGACACTGATTATATGACTTATCAGGAGAATGGTGACGGGGGGGGATATGTGTGTAGGAAGATTATATTAAGGCACGTGAAAAAATTGTTAAAATTCAGGAGGGGGAAAAAAGGACAGATGGATTTTTTAGCAAATACTGTTGCTTCACATCTCCTTGGCTCCATAAGGGAAAACATTTTCTACTAAAAATAGTAGCTGGACTGAAAAGGTATCAATCTATATGAGGGTATAAAATGAGGTGTGAATTATTGAAAAAAGCAAATTGTGTTTGCCAGAAAACAGCCAGCATATCATACCAGGATGACAAGGGTTAATCTGGTGGTAAATACAAGGTACATGTCTTGGGAAAAAAGATTTGAAGAGCAGAATACCTAAATGATGAGGTGAAAATCTGGCAGCTGCACCTTCAACAATCCACTGAGCACAAAAATATTGGTATAGTATTTTCATTTACTGCTTAGAGTTCTACTTGGTTTGTCGGGGGGTTTTTGTGTGTTTATTGTTGGTTTGTTTGGCATTTTTTTGGGCTTTTTGTAAACAACCCTCTTTAAACTTTCTACTCTCTATTCCCAGGCCAGTTAAAGCACAGTCTTCTGGCCACCAGACTTCTGTCTGAAGAGGGTAGATCCATGGGTAGATACACAGATAAGGAAGCACACACGCCAAACCAGGTAGATACGGCATCTATACATTCTGTGGGACTATGCATGTATGCTGTTCTTGTGATAACCTTGCTGTCTACCTTTTATGCATTAATCTATGTCCTCTGGCACTGGGACTGAGTTAAGTGTGGCTTTGTCTTGGTTGGGCTTCTAAGTTTTGATGAACAGTTTTTCAGGCCCAGAGATGAGTCATATAGATATTTGTAAGTATGCTATGTAGACCCAAATGCTTAAGGGTAGAAACACATTCAAGTACTTACATAATTTCAGTAGAATATGTAGGCAGAAAAACATTGCTAATTAAGATATTCTGTTTTATATATCACCTGTGGAAATGCAAGGAGTTACTCTCAGATATCAGGAGCAGCCAGAGCTTTGGCTGGGTACCATTTTGAAAACAGTTTCCTTTAATTTAGCCAATTAAATTAATGCACTTCCTTGAAAAGCCAAAACCTCTGCTAGCATCAGTAGAGAGAGAACCACACAGTTGCCCCAGAGCTAGCAGTAGCTGCAATGGACAGGCATACAGACGACTGGCAAGTGAATGTTATACATACTGCTGCCTGTGGTTCTGAGAGAATTAAAAGCATTTGCTGTGATGACATTTTCATTAACAAGTTTCCACTTTACTCACAAGGGAATATAAACCAGTTGTCTTCACTGGAAGAATCGCATCGTGAGATCAGGAAAACATTCGAAAGGAATAGACATAACATGGATGAATTTAATTTTAGAAAAGTTACATAAAGGCTGTCGGATATTCATGGGAGAGGCTATTCAGATTCTTTCCTCTTTATGAAAGGAAAAGTCGCCCTGTGGTGTAGGTTTAAGGCTCTGCATTGGGCACACGTTTATTTCCAGTTTCTTTAATGTAATTGATGCAACAGACTCAGAGTCGTAAGACTGTAATGGGGGACAGGCAGTGGTGGTGGAGTGGGCAGTAATGACCCAGTGACAGATCTATTAGTGCCTGGCTGTGTCACAGAGAGAGGCAAGCGGGGCACCAGCTGTCACAAAGCTGAGAACAGAGCAAGGGAAGGTTGACCTGCATCAAAACTAGTCTGTGTACTGTGGGGAACAGATATCGAAAGCTTGATGAGCTATGTCTTGAAGTGAAGGCATGCTAATATTATTGAAATAATTGCTTTAAAAGAAGGTTTGCAATAGAAAAAAGAAGCAATCAGTTGTTAATCACAGATTCATTTTCATCTCCTTTCTCTGAGGATTTTCATAAACAAAAGAGATTCATTTCTAATTCCTTAGCAGAAGAATTCAATAATGTTCATTTTCTTTGTCTAGAAGTTGACACTGAAAATAGATGCCTTAGCCCTCCCCACTTGCTCCAAGGCTAGAGAGAGCAAGGAACATGACATGTCTTATGAGACCATTCTGACTAATGCGAAGCTGCAAGGTGCATTCACGAAATCTGCTTACTCTGGAGATTGCATTAAAAAAACAACAACAAAAGCAAAAAAACACACACAAAAAACGAAGAAAAATATAAAAAGATGAGAAATCTGAGGGAGAGTTTTTCCCTTGGGGGTGGTCTGACTAAGAAATGACTAAGAGCTTTAAATGAGAAATTACAGTAAGCAAAAGAGCATCTTGGGGTATCTGCAAGCAATTGGCGTAAGTGCAACTTTTAGTTAGGCCGATGACTAACACGCACATCACTGAGCACTTTGTATGGCATGGCTTCTCAGGTCAGCTCGTGGTGTGTAGGCTCACACTCTGGAAATCTCCATGAAAACTACAAAGGTAACGAAGGATGTGCAGGCGGAGGAAGCACTGAAATTTCAGGAGTAGAATGATAGGGAGTGACGGTGATATAAATCTAATTGGGTTGTATGATACATTGCTGTCCTATAGAGGCAAGAAGTTCACATACTCTGAAAGGATAGCAGAGCAATAAAATTCAGAACTCTCACAAGATATGGCAGATCTGGGGGAGATAATACACGGTGAGCTCATGTTTCAGGCTGTTGTTTTTGATTTATGAATCTGAAGGGACAGCTTGCAATAAGGCAATTGTCCTCATGGTTTATATGAGTTCAGTACCAAACTAAATATGCTTTTAGTTATGGATTTACCATAGCATTTCTTTATTCATCTCAACCAAACTGATAGGATGTGTAATGCACATTGTTCCTTGTTTATAGTGTGTTTAAACATAGTACAAGAGGGAAATGAAGACTATAATTTCAGTTGTTTACAACCAAGACTGACTGTGAAACAAAAACACAGACCCTCAACTTTTTCTCATGGCATACTTTTGTGCAGGAAGATGTATTAGAAAAGAGACAGTATTTTTCTGACACCTCCATCATTATTGGAATTCTATTTCATGTGTCCATTTATTTTGAAAGGACCAGACCTAGGTTTTACACAACAGTGCAAAACATTGCCTAAAGCTGAGCTTGTATAGCAAATTACATAGCACTTCAAATAACAATTTAAGAACTCCACTGGCTAGTTGAATGAGGATGTTTGTTTATTATTACTATTGTTATTATTGTTACCATTATTACTATTGTTGTTATTATTATTATTATCATCATTATTATTAATGATGATAATGATGATGTATTCTTTGCTTCCTGTTGACATAGCAAAGGTTCCACTCAAGACATAAGTCTGGGGAGTCACAGAAAAAAATCTTTTTCAGGCTGAAAAAAGTAGTTTCCCTTCTGCAACTTATTCCTAATCTATCATACCTCACCAATGCCCCTGTGCAATTATTAGTACACGAATTCATCATCTGTGCCAAGCATGAAATTGGCACAACTGACTATGATGTCTCACATTTGCATTTCTTCTTCATTTTTAAGCCTACTTAAAGTGTTCCTTTTATTGAGGGATGGAAATAATAAGCATGTTTTAAAGGATAGCCTCAACAAACCCCTTAAGTAATGAGCACATTTTGGAAGATAGCCTCAACTAACCCCTGTAGAACAGCAGGAGTCAGGACTGAGAATCAGGCAAAAAATATCCATTGCCATGTCCAAGCGAGCAAAGAAAAGGTAATCAGATAGACTGAAGAAGCCCCTGTGGTCTAAAACCACACAGCTCAGGACTCAGGATCTGGAGACCCAATATGTGGAGCTGTGATTCTTATTTTGACCATGATGTTGAACAGGAGAGCAGTAGCTGAGGGCTCTCGGGATCATGTAATTCAATAAAAACAACAGCAGGAAAACAAACCTCCTTCCTTAGACAGGAAAAATATTATTTTCTTATTTATTGGTGCAAAATATTGCATGCTTTTTCTAAGTATTCAGATTCCAGTGGAAGGACTTCTTTAAGTAGCAAAGTGTTGAAATTCTTCATCCATACAGAAAAAATTAGCTTTTCACTCGGGATGATAATCCTTCCATTCACTCCCCATTGTCTCTTGTCTATTTATATTATAAACTCTTAAAGAGCAGAGACTACTCTTTTCCACATATGTATCCAACATCCCTCATAGTTTGTCTTCCATTTCAAATGGCACCTCCAAATCTAACTACAACTAAGCAACAGGAAATTTAAGAACTCTTCTGCAGATGCAAATGATTACTAAGGCCAGTCAGGGGCAGAATGAGAAACAGAAATCAGGATTTTCCACTCTTATTTAATTCACAGATTCATACACTTTCCAAGGAAATGAGTAAGATGTCTTTTGGCAGTATGGCTTTGAGTATATTATTTAATCTCTAATAAAAATTTTAAAAAATTGACAAAGTTCAAGCAAGAAAACAAAAATAAAATCTATAAAACTGTATTAAGTTTGTGGATACTGTGAGCCTACTAAATGGCTGTTGCAATGACTGTAAAGTCTCTCCAGTGACTTCTGTGAACCCTCAGCAAGAACTACTGTGAACTCAAAGCCAGAGAGAGACTGGGTAGTTGGGGGGAATCTTTTTGGTGCACATATCTTGCTCTGCCCTGGGATTCAGTTTCTGCACACAGATGAAAGAGGATTCAAGATAAAATAGAAGGGAAGCTCCCTCCCATTATTTTATTTAACAGTCAGAGGAATCTGAGAAACATTCTTGTATGAAATAAATCCTATCCTCACTTACACCCATGCAAATGAAAGCAGTATTTGGCTGCAAGACAAGTGTATTTCTTAACTATTTTGAGTGCCATATGCTATATGAGTGCCATATGTTAGCATTTCTTAACTATATATAGCCATTTCAAATGGTACACCAAGTTAAAGGAGAGAGCATTGCCCTGATCTTCCCTTCACCCCTTCACCTCTCCCACCTCTCCTCAAATCTCTCCTCTCTCCCTTCCTTTCCTTTTCTCTTCTTTCTGCACTCCTCTCTGCCTACACTCAGCTTCCTTCATCACACTTCCTACTATTTTTTTATTTAAAAAAACAACAAAAAAGAAACAAAAAAAAAAAAAAAAAAAATTGAAAAAAATAAAAAGGAAAACCCAAAACTCCAGTATTTTGTATTTCAAAAAACCTCCTCCTCCATCCTCCCCATCTGACATCTGGTTCTATTCTGTCCCCTCCCTTCCTCCATAAGGCATACTACTTGGGTTCCCATCTTGGCAATGCCAGGGGCAGTAGCTAAGGGGAAGGCACAGTCAGTGATCCCACAACCCTCCACCCCATTATCTCAGCTGCTACTCTCCTCTCACTCCCTGCTCCCTGCCACTCTCCATCTCTTCAGGACCTCTAGATTTCTCCCCTTTTTTGAGCAGTTGGCTGAAAGTACCTGCTTCCTTTCAGGGCTGGTTCAGCAGGTATAATTCCTCCTGGCTACCATGTCATTTTATTTTAAACCACCTTTATTTCTTTCCCTTTCTTGGCTGGCATCAGGAACTAGCTTTCCCCTTTCAAAACACGAGTAGGACAGCTTGACTGTGGCATAAAAACACGTAAGGTTTGAACACTGCATGCTGCATGTTAAGCAGCTTCCACCACACACCTGTAGGACCAGGCACTCCTCAAAAGAGGAGAGAAACCACCTTTAAGGGTGTCTCCTAGGCCCCCAGCCTGTATCATCCTTTTTCACAGTCTGGCAATCATAAAGGTAGTGGAGAGGCATTTTCTCTTCCAGAAAAACACATGGTATAAAGTAGAAGTGAACAGGCAGCATGCAGAGATTGACACAACACAGAAACAGTGACAACACTCGAGCATAAGAGGTGAAGGAGGAATTTGCGCCTGAGAAGGACCTAAAGAAAACCAAACATATTTCTGCCTGACTGTAGAGAAAAAAATTGATATTTTTCATCAGGCTGTGGTTTAACATAAACTCACCTATTCTTGCTGTTGCTTTATTTTCAAATTGGTTAAGGTAATTAAAAATGGGAGATATTTCGATCATTGCGGTGGAACACGCACTTGAAAATGTTTGTTCCTTGTAATCCACAACTCCACAAATCTACCATTGGAAGCAGTGTGGTAAAAAAGGAAATAAATGTTTACAACACAAGGGAAAAGCCAGGCCCATCATGTTACCATGTCCCTTTCACAACCCATACCATGTAAAGCAGAGGACAACAAGTATTCCAAGAAAGGAATATTAAGACAAGGTAAAAGCCAACTTGGTACACACAGACAGCACAAAATTATTTCAGAATGTATGCTTTTCCTAGCATAGGTCAAGATCAGTGTGATTCAAGGTGTACACAGCTTTTTGTGCCACATGGGAATAGATGCCCCTGTTTCTGCATGAAATGTTTGCAGACTGCTGGTGCCCTCCAGGACCTCTCAACTCCTGGTGGCAAGTGTGAGCCCACCCAAACAGGCTGAAGCAATAGCCCTGCTCCAGCATCCTAACCCAGCTTCTTGCTGCCACCAGAGCTCTCCTTCCCCCTCAGAAACTGGAGCCCTTGAATGAAAAAAATCTTCTTTATAAGTAGCAGTTCTGGGAAGAGGGAAACACCACAACATGTTGGAACCCAAACTGGATTGGTGTCCCTTCAACTGACCCTAATGATTTGTAAAATACACCATAGAGCAAGAACACTCACCTGAATATTATATTCTATTAAGGTTTAACTTCAATTCACATCTTTCAAATAATTGTATTGCATTACATGTAGATCATATATTTTCAAAATAATATTGCAATTTAAGATTTGCATGTTTTATTGCCTTATAATTATAATCCAACAGTGCCATCCACTGCTTCTCCAAATAAGTTTGCTTACAGTTTCTCCCTGAAGTTTTCTTTCATAAGTCATGGCACTATAACCGAGCAGCTTGACTGTGTATACATATATAGCATATACGAATGTGTGGCCAGATGTGGGTATAAAAACTTAAGGAGCAAAATCAAAACTGTAATCTGGTGATGTTCATAAGGGATTACCAGAACTGTCAAACAAAACCTTTCTGGGCTGTAGATAACACCACATTTCTTAGTTGGAAAAATCACACTCCAAAGTCATACAGAGAAAGTTGTATATGTAATTGTATAATATTTTGTTGAAGTCAATCCAATAAAATAATGCCTTTCAACTCAAACTATCCCCAAATATAATCACTGAGCCTAAGGGAACAGAACACCCCCTGCTGAGAAATACCAAGCAATTCTTGCTGATTCTTTGGGATTGCTGCTTTGGCTGACAGTGGCCTTCACCCCGAAGAACCATAATTTCAGCACTGCAATTTTCTGATATGTCCTGTGATGGTTGGGCCTCCAGACCTATTGAATCATGTGAAGATTAATAAAGATGCATTGAAGAAAGTGGCAAGTATTTTCCCAGGACACCACTAATGATATTGCCTTTCCAGCAGAAAACTGTAAAAACATAGCTTGAGATCAATCAAAGCATTGCTATTTTCTCATCTTTTATATATGCCTTCATGTCATATATCAGATGTTGTACATGCACGTATACATACACATAACACCAACTTCACGTTCTTCCACAGACACCTATAACTGTACAAAGTGGCATTTAGGTGTATGTATTTTAAATAGTTCTTAAAATTTTGCTTCCAGCTGTGCATTTGGGAGCTCTAGTTGGTATCTTTTACTTTTGTCAAACCAACACAAACTAAAAACTTATGTAAATGGCCAACTGAACATTTCACTTTTATGAAAAATCATTACCATGTGGGCCTACAAAGGTTTTCATGGTAGGACATAAAAGAAGTGACAAGTCAAGCATTCACTGAATCAAAAAATCCATCAAGTGACCTACAAGGTCATTCCCAGATAGCAAAAGGCATGATTATCCTCCATTTTATGTTCAAGTTGGATCTGAATTTGGGGGCCACTAACAAACGTTGTATTAAGCAACAATTCTGTCTCTGTAATGAAAACCTGGTCCTATAGTAACGCAGTTAAGCACAATTCACCAAAGGAAGTTTTCAAATCAGTGGGCAACTAGATCGAAAACAAACAACAACAAAAAAATACCACAATTAAGGTTTTTGTGTTGTACTGCATAAAACCTCCCAGGCAGGGAGCTACATCTGGAAATGAATCATTAGCCTTAGTGTCAATAAAAGACAACTACTACATATGTGTTTACCAACTTTGCAAGGATCTACATGGACATACACCACACACCAGCTGCTTACAAGTGATCTATTGACCACCTCAACAGAGATGAAACCAAAGCCAACATCGTTGTATATCTCCATTACACTTCTTGACACCAACAAGCAGGATGAAAATACTCTGCTTAATTTGGTTTGCTAACCCATTTCCTAACAAAATTATCTGCACTTTAAATTATCCTCCAAAACCAAGTCATGACCAGAAAGGACTTACCAAATCTTGTCCCAGGGGATGAGTGAGAACTTCTGGGTGTATGCAACTGGGAGAAAAGTGATTTAGTGGTAGTTGCTTTTTTTTTTAATAACTAAAAGGATCATGTTTATACAAGTATTACTTCTGCCAATACCTCCCACTACAGTAAATTTATCTAACCCTTGAATCATCAATAGCACATGAAAAAGCCTACAAACATCTATCAGGACAATTTTGAGCCAAAACTCAGGCATATGTACTTGTATATTCTGTTATCGGGAATAAAGCACTGCAGCATATTCCTTCTATAGTTCAAAGAAATTAATAAGAAAATTATGAATGCTTTAGTGTCAGCAAAGGGAGCTACAAAAGGTGCCTGGGCTTACACTGCTCATGACCACAGCTTCACCATATGCAGTTAAAAAATAGTAACTCTGATTGACAATATTTATCAGTTTTGTTTATGTGAAACTAAAAGGAAGACTTGTAATACACTGTAGAATGTCTAATCTGACACTGTATTGTATACTTGGAGGGAAAACAGTAACAAAATGTGGGCAAGTTCAGTAGCTAAATGCATGGTTTATGACTGAGAAAACTCTTTCAGAACAAAAGCTCTTTTTTTCCTATCATGTACCAGGGCCATGCTTTTAAAAGATGAAACCCAGCGTGTTTATGAGACCATAAAATTTTGGAAAATTATTCCTCAAATATACAGACACATATATATACACACCTAACAACTAATGAAAAGCCTTTTCAGTCCCAAAGGCCATGCAGAAAGAAGAAACAACCTTCTCTTACTGCTTCTTTTTATTTTGCCGGTCAGACAGACAGACTCTTTATGTTACTCAACTATTTGCAGTGAGGAGAGTGGCAAAATGCTACCACAGCCATGGCAGAGAGCACACCAACACAGACATGAACCCAAAGGTCACATCCTTAGATGGCCTCAGCTGGAGCCGCTCTGTGGATCTGAAAAATGAGAAACTGAAAAATAAGCCAAACAAATTTCCACAGATCTTCAAAGGTTCGTGGAAGACATGGCTGGCAGGGATCTGAAGACACTATTCAGCACATATTACTGACCAAAGGGAGGATCACATTTCCTTAACCAAAAGTCATTAGCTGTTAAATACAATGGTTCGGGAACATTCTTCAGCTCATTCCTAAAATTTGCCAGAAGCAAGAGAGATGTAAGGAAATACTTCACTTGCCTTATCTTCTCTTTAAAATACTTTCTGCTCACTGCCACCAGACTCTGGGACAGAAGAGGTTCTAGTCACCTGCTCTTCTTGTCCTCTCTCCTGGAAGACTTTGAAATAGCCTCTTTAAACACACTTTGTTCCTCCCCTTGGCTCTGGAGTTTATAATTTCTAATGCAAATCTGTCTCTCTTTCATCAACAGAGTATGCAATAAAATCTCAAAGGCCACCAACATAACAAGTTGACAGCAAAGCCAGACTGGTAAAATGATTAATTTATGTACAGAGAGACTACAATCTATCCATAATGAGGCATCCAGTGTGTGCTCACAATCAGATCTAGCAACCAGATGTTGGGTATAAAAGCATATGAGAAACTAAAGTTCCGAGGAAAAGACAGAAGTGGTGCCAAGGAAATATTTTTTTTTCCCTTTTCATAAAGATTCAGGGAGATAAAAGTTCTCCCTCATATATCTGGGAGATTACAGTGCAAAAAGTTATAAATGAGTGGGAGAGGTATTCCTGTCACTTGACCTGTATCATGCAATGGCTAGCCTTCCCCTTCAGTGGGAGAAGGCAGCCTAGCTTTCACTGAGACCCCAGACTCTCAGGAGCTGCAGCTGCTTTGTCAACAAAGCTGGCATACAGAATACCAAAATCTGCTCTCAGATACACCTGCATGGATCACTCCACTAAAAATCACACTTACTGTATGTGGCCTAATCTTCCCAAACATCAAGAATATTGCCACAGCAGTGCCAGGCAGAGGAAGACAGCCCAATGAACAATGAATGAAGCAGAAGGTTTTAGCTGTAGAAATAACCCCCCATGCGGTAATTTTTCCCATTTAATCCCCAAGCAGGCAAGGAACCCATGGCGAATCAAGCCTTATATTATCAATGTCAGTGAAAGAGATCTGGTTTTGGAACCTATTATCCAGTCCAAGACCTTTATGAAGGTCTTCAGTTGGCAAAGAAACAACCACTAGAGAATCCCGCAGGACACTGATAGTCTGCACAGCTGTGCTTTGGACACTTTGCAACTCAAGACAAATTAAAGATTGGAAGATCACAGTTTTCCCCAGCACACAGGAATACAAGTTTTCAGGAATCATCTTTTCTTTCTGGGTTGCATTGAAACTTTAAATGGTAATCTCACCTTAGGTGACAAAGGTGGGTCTGTGTGGGATTTGTGCTGCTTGGTTACCACTATCCAGCCTGTATTTGAAAACATTTCACCCATTCTGTGATCTAGACTTGCAGTTTCCATGGAGGTCATATCGTATCTTTCCAAGCAATTCCAGGCTGACACTTATTTCTGTCACTGCCTCATGTGACAGCACCATGAAGAGCTTACCCTCAAGATTAAACTTTTAATTTAAAATACACATTTCCTCCTCACTGCTGCTATGGGAAGATTTCTCTAATTCCGTTGCTCTATCTCCAGTACAGACTTATATACTGCTCCAATATATTTTTCAGTCTTATAGCTGTCAATGAGGATCAAGTTTAATCTTTATAACAAGCTACTGTACATATGCCCAGAAACTACAGGCAACATGTGCTCAAGTCCACACCTGTGAAACAAAATTACTCCAAACATGTTTTCTTTCCTTGTCACTTTTTGAGTGCTGTCCTTTAAGCTTTGGTAGACACTCTGAAATTTGTTATTGCTGTGGGAGGAAACTGTTTTTCTTAATATGTTATAAATGCACAGCTATCAGGAGTTTGAGTAGTGGAAAAGGAAGGGCTGCTCCTCTTTGCTCTCGCAGGAGCTACAGAGTCCCTCTATTGTGCCAAATTTTATCGTTTTGCAGAGGATTGCTAAAAATTTCTCACACTCAGCCATCTTATAAGGCAGCATTTAAAATCAATTATCAAAATGAGATTTCATTTTAGTTTCACATCTGTCAATTATTGAGAAGAATAAATGGCTTGACATTGTGACCTTCCCTGTCTGGTGTTCTACAGATCCTGCATTAGACGTATAATCAGCTTCACTTACACATGCAATTCCAGCAAGTTCAGTGGAAACATAAAAAATGTTTGATTACTGTAGGGGAAGGACTCTCGTCACTCTTTTGAATCTGAATAAAAGTTTGCATTTACTGAAAGTTAACGCCATCCTGGATGATTTGGTTCACTATAGGAATGATATATCATTACCCATCATAAAAAGTAACCAGTGCTTTTTTCCATATCTCAGAGTCATTTAGAAGCTCAAATTTCAATTCTCTTATTCATGTTTACAAGAAGTCATGCACTCCTAAGGCCTTCAGGTTTTAAAAGTGTAAATAGACTAGCTTCTTCTAGATCTTAAAAAAGTGCATTCTCACTAGCAGAAATTAAACAAGTGGCAGTCTGCCTTTTTCTGTATTTCCCTCTTAAAGTGCAAGGGGAGGAAAAAAGAGTGTTAATGAACCTTTCAATAATATTTTACCATAAAGGGTTATTTTCTTCAATATTTGTATAAATGCATATGCAATCAGAACTAGGCATCAAAATTTCGATCTATTGTTCTGGCCTCTCCTCTCTGCAATGCTATTTGAAAAAAAAAAAGTGATGATATTTTTTAAAAAATATATGAAAAAATATATAAAGAAAAGGTTAGTCCCACATAATTTGACTATGTGAGTTTCACCAAAACTGTGAGAACTTGCTCTGCTACATCAAAATGTCACTGAAAGTTTAGATCCTTTGGTGTCCTTTCTACCAGGCTGCTGCTGCAAAAATCAATTCCATGCTGCTTTCAGTTTCCCAAACTTACTCTATTTAGGAAAGTTCCCTTGGTAATAAGGATTCAAGATTGTCAAACAGTCATTTTTTCATATCAGTTTCCTCCCTATGAATTTAAACTTCCTTATTCATTTTCAGCCAGGTATGACAGAATGGTGGGTGTGAGATGAGTGAAAGCTGGCATGTGGAGTCCATGTGGGAAAGGTTGCAGCACATGAGTAGACTCATGGAAATGAGAGAGCAAGAGGTAGTCACACAGCCTTTGCAAATCAAGATGCTGGTCTACCCTAAGACCAAAAAATACTACAAGAAAAAAGTTTTATAAGAGAAACTAAGCCAAAAGATTAAAAAAAAAAAAAAAAAAAAAAAAAAAAAGGATCCACAGTATATTAGGTGAAAACCAAGGACATCAGAGCCAGGCAGACTGCTTCCTCACATCCTCACACCCTAGACCAAAGCCCAGCCCCATCAGCATGTCCTGTGTGAACCAGACCCAGATAGCTCTCTCCTCTCTCTCTCCACAGAATGGTTTAAAAAAAAAAAAATATTTAGTGTCCTTTTGATCTTTTGGCTCCTTGCCTCGGCATGTCTTATGACTTTGGCCGGAACCTGGAAGAGCATCTTCCTAATTAATAGCTCAGGAATTATTTCAGACTGCCACCCACCAGGACTGTTTGGCTGGATGGATTGTGTGACCTTTCAGCTGCTTTTCTTCAGCCTCTTCCCAGGGTGCTGCAAGTGACCAGTTTGTGGCTGTGTCCACAGAAATCCTGCCTACTCCAGGCAACCCTTGTTCTATAGTGACCCTAAAAAAGGCCTGCTAGGGTCTGCACCACCCAGCTTTTCCCATGCTTCAGACACCAGCACTGCCCCATTCCCTCTTAAAATGCTTTGTGTGGGGGGAGTAAACAGCTCTGTATTCAAGACCTAACAGATGAGCTCTTTCTAAACCTCCTTTCCCAACCTTTCAGTGTCTGCTTCTAGTAAAGTGCTTTCACATACAACATCACTTATAAAACATACTGTTAACATTTATTTGTAAGGCTATATACAAACATCTTAAGAGGATTCACAGACTGATATAAACCAGAAAACAATGCCCTTAAGCATAACTTTATTGTCAACACTTTTAGATGAAATCTGATTTTGATAATCTGTGGGTTTTCTTGTTGTCCATAATATCTGTAAGGACCCTCAATTTTCAAATTATGGAAATTTGTTTGACAAAGCCCAACCCCTTTTAAGGTATTTTTAATGGATCATCCAAAGCATAAGACATCTAAAACAATTAGTCACTCACAAAAAATCTTGACCATTTATGTAACCTTATTTTTCTAGTTGTGAATAATTGACCAATCTTGTGAACCCACACACTCAAATTTATGGCATTTCTTTGTAGGTTTGTCTGTCTGTTTGTGTGTCACACGATCGCTTGGGAATGCTGCATTTACTCAATTAAAAACGTTAGAGACTATTCCAGATGCTTCCAGCCAAGGAAAACCAGCACAACAGTAATGGGGAACACAAAGAACCTTCGTCATCTGCTTTGTGCTTCCACCACTCCCTTTCAGGTCAAAGGTTTGGCTGACAACATTCATTAATGCTTTCTGAAATAACAGTATCACTCCCTCATCTCTTTCCATCCCATCTTTCCAATGGAGCTTATTATCCAGTCCCCCAGCAATTGCTTTTCCAAATAATGGGAGGAAGGATGTGGAAGGGAAGAGACACAAATGAAGGCCTTCACAGGAAGAGATGGTGGGAGACAAGTAGTAGAATGAGCATGTACCTCTCTATGGAAGCACGATTTGTAGTGTTACAGAGATGGAAAGGTCTGGAAAAGGGAAGTGCAGGGGAGGATTGGGAGAGAAGAGTAACTCTGAGGTGAAAGTCTTCAGACCTGGAGGTATAAATGGAAATAACACAAACACATATTGCAAGCAGTTCTGAAATTTTCCTTCAAAAGTCAGGTCAAAACTGACAGCTTAGAAGACTTGATAGTCAAATGTTGGAAGCAAGAGCGAGTATTAATAGTTTTGGGACGCAATTATACTTCCATGTTATTTGCAAGGAAAAGAAGAGCAAGCATCATAAGAAGACCTACCTAGTGTTTTATTTCATGGCTTTTTTTTTCCCACTGTCACTCAAGATAAACCACATGTAGCCTTGAGTCCTGATCCAGAGAGTTTTGACTTTGCAGGATTCTTTTAACAGTGGGATAAATTTCTTCTTAGCCACAAGCTTACCACCTTCAGCAAAGAACCAAGATTACTTGTGGCCAACATTGTTTTACCCCCTAACAGGAGACAATATTCAGTTTGTCATTACACATTTAGTCTAGGATACCAAATTAGCCCAGGGTAGGAAACAGAGTTGCATACTTGACTTTTACATGTTTAGCAAATGCTCTGAAGAAAACTTACCTAAGGTCTACATACAAAGAAGCCCACAGAAGATGGAACAACCTGATGGAGCTGATGACTACATGCCTCTGCTGACTATGTTTTCAAAACTTAGAACAGTGTGTACATGTGAAAAGCTGATGGACACTCTTGACATTTTGATATGGCAAGAAAGAAAACATACTGATGAACTTTCCATAAATACTGCGCAAATCTCTGTTTTGTCCACACAAATCTGATAAGTTTGTGCACAGTGAAGAAATTGCAATGCTGCAAGCTGAATCATGCAGAATTTCACAAGTGGATGGTTTTACTGATAGTTTGGAAGATAGATTGGAGACATGGGCTTTAAACTTTTGTCTCTCTAGGCCAGTCCCAAGATGCTCTGTGGTTACACAGGTAAGCATAATTATTAACTTTATAAATACCCACATCCTGTTGCAGTATCTTGAAAGAATGTAAGAGCTCTCTCTTTAGCACTATTGTTATTGAAAAGTATAGTATGAAACTTGCCTAAATTAGCAGCAATAAGATCAGTAGCTCAGAAATTTTGATTTCTACCATTTAACAAAGTATTACTCATTTTAAAAAATAATTGATCATTTAATAAAGCATTAACCTCGTCTAAGGTATTACAAATACTCATTAGAAGATCTCCTTTGTTGAAATGAGTATTCTAAACTGAGCACAGGGTTACACTTACCAAGAACACTCTTAATTTCAGCTGTCTAGAGCTTACACTATCTCCATGGCACAAACAGATCATTCCACTGTGCAGTGCATTGCAAAGAGATGCATGCTAATCTGGGTAAACTCAAGACACCTGACACAACAGATGCCCAACACAGAGAAACTCTGATGTCTCCTCAGCACTCCTATTTTGGGAGGAGCCCTAACATTCATGGGGCAGCAAAAGATAGGCCAGAAGAATGTTTTCAATGTGTTTGGTCTAATACTAGATGTTCTTTCCATGCTGAAGTCCTGCTTGAAATAGAAGGATTTTTTTGGGAGTGGTAGGTGTGCCTGTCGCATGGAAGTGTACGCTAAAGGAGCAGGCTGTTTAACTCACACGCTCCTCTTCATCACTTTTCTGCAGGACTAACACCTCTGCTGAAATCTTTTTCTCAGATCATCCTCCTGACATATTCCTGACAGTTTCTCTTTTGGCTGGCTTCACCAATCATCTTTCACCATCTCATTTTTTAAAATTCTGAATACATTCAGATGCTTTCCTGTACTCAGATTAATATTTGAGCACTTCAGCCCATGTATTTCATCTTCCATAATAGAAATTAGGATCTCACCTCAGATTTTACCTGCTGCTTTTAAACTTGGCATTGTATTACTAACACAGATTATTAATGGAGACTTTCTAAAAACAATAACTACTGTGGCTGCAGTTGAAGTCCTGTCATCTCAGTGCCCTTGGAGACCAGGCCCACCCTGCCCCAGATGAAGTTAAACTAATGCTCAGAATTCAAAGAAGAGATTTAGGTCATCTTCATGCATAGACCAGTGCCCTCATCTTTGAAAGAAGGAATCATCAAATCTCAATCTCATGGGCAGCTGAAAACATTAACCCTCAGTTCTGGTGACATTGGGCTGACTTTGGGTTCTAGGATGGGACAAGTTTAGATGGCAACATTTTGTGTGCTGGCAGCCTCTCTGTTAGTACTGCAAGTGATGCAATACATCTCTCTTAGCTTTTCCAATAACTGACCACCGACCACCATTTGCATGTAACTTACGGCATCATACATGACTTAGAGACTTTTAGTCTTTTTGGTCATATATGTCTTTTCCCCCAGTGATCAAAAAGCTCAAAAATCAGAGAAAAGATACTCAGACAAAAGGCCTCAGTTAAAGCTCCAGGCTGTGTTTTTGACATGATATTATGCTTGAATCCCACTGAAACGGGAACAGAGTATCTCACTCTCCTACAGCACACAAGCCCCTTTTGAAAAAGATGACAAAATCAAAGATGATAATAGTTTTTATAAGGCTCATTTCTTTCCAAAACAGTGTGAACAATGACACCATGATGTTGGCATGGCTGAAGATTCAAGAAAATCAATGTTAACTTTAATCTGCCATTGTTGTTAATCCAAGCCCTTAATTTTTCCAGTCAGGCTGGTTTGACACATTGGGAAGAGCTGTTCCAGTGACAAAGCCAGTGCTGACATTTAAGAAGCTGATAATACTTTTGCTCCTATAATAATACTTAGAATACTTTTTCTTCTGACAGGCTGAGAGAGTTGAGGTGATGGTTGAGGAGGCTCTGGGAGACCTTACAGCAGCCTTCCAGTACCCATAGGGAGCTTACAAGATGGCCAGACAGGGACCTTGTCTAAAAGAGCATGTAGTGATAGCAAAAAAGTAATGACTTTAAGCTAAAGAAGGATAAATTTAGATTAGATATTAGGAAGAAATTCTTTATAGTGAGGCACTGGAACATGTTGCCCAGAGAAGCTGTGGATACCTCATTCCTGGAAGTGTTTAATGTCAGGTTGGATGGGGCTTTGAGCAACCTAGCCTAGTGGTTGGTGTCCCTGGAACACAGAGGATTGGAACTAGGTGGTCTTCAAGGTCACTCCCAGCCCAAACTATTCAAGGATTCTATGATCCTTTTCAGGCTATTCCTTTCAGGCTGAGGAGCAGCCATAATGACTATGTATTTTATAGTATGAAACACAGGGAAGGAACCCTTCCACCTTTTGTCCATGTGCAATTTTTCCAATTTCATTTCTGCATCTTTACAAATTCTTTCATCCAACACTTAGTCCAGCTGGGGGAAAGGTAAAAACATAATATGGGTTGCTTTCTCAGCTGAGCCCAACACATAAGGTGCAATTTCAGATTCAAGCAATAGCAGTAAACAGCCATTGTGGACAGGAATGATTACATAACACAGCAGATGAGTTCAGGATAAGGGGAGAGGAACTTTCCTTCATAATGGAAAATTTACTCAGGAAAGGTGGAAATTTTACAAAGGGACATTGAAATGCAAAATGAATAACCCTTTGGTTATTTCCTCAGAATTCATCCTTCCCAGGATTTCTTCTGCAGATAGGAAGTAGGAAAGAAAAATAAAAACATTTCTGGCGTGAGCAGAGTTAAGAGGAAAACGGCAGGGGGAGAGGGGGCAGAATGACTGCTAAAAGTCCATATTTCCACATCTGCTTTCAATTATACTTATGTCAAGTCATTTTATTATTTGACGAAACCAATCCAAGGAATTAAGCTTTTGTCTGATGCCTTGAAATGTCATTAAGTGTTCATACACAAACACACACACACAAATAAAGTCACGTTTTCCATCCAATATAAACTTGATTACAATCCTGAAGGAGAACAGGAGGAGCAAGATGTTACCAACTTCCAAAACACCACTTCCCACTCTTCTGCCAACCTTGTCCTCTCACATAAGGCCAAAGCCAGGGTGAGTTCCCCCTTTCTTCAGCACAACCCAGGGTACATGAGCTGGGACCAGCAGGAGGAGGAAATGGGAGAGCAAGCACTGCCCAGACAAGACTGGGAAGGAGGAGGGGAGAAGTGTCCATTTACAAGTAATAATTTTGTCAACAATCCAAATTTTGTTTTAAATTAAATATTAGCAATAAACTCAGAGAGAAAAGATTTCCAAACTGCATGACAAAGGAAGTGCTGGGAGCATATGTCTTTTCAACAACTCAACAGATGTCTCTCTTTCCGTCCCAGTTATCCCAACCCATCCATTTAAGGTTCTCCATACTTTTAAGAGCTGGAGCTCTCAGACTGCTGTTTGTATATTTGCTCCAGGAGAAATCCCTGTAGAACTTCTGATGCTTTTGCACAACCTGAAGTATGACTTTGGTGGAAGGAGTGGAAGTTTTTAACACATTCTGAAAAAAATCAGACCCCTAGAAACCCCAAAATGGGGATTTGAGACTAGGGGTCAACTAGTCACTTCAGAAAAATTAGGAAAATAAAAACCAGAAAAAAATTTGCCTCTTATAATTTAATTTATATCTCATTTTAGAAAACACCATTGCTTTACTGCTCAACAGGATTGTGATCTCACGGTAACAGCTGAGGAAATAAAATCTCTGTTTCTTTTGGCATTTTCTCATTTCAGAATCTGCAGTCTTGGTGATGTTTTTCACTCTTCATGCTGATATTACTGCAGAAAATTCTCTGACTTTTCCGTATCTTATCAAAAAGCCAGCCTGATGAGTCCACCACTGTCACTATTTGGGCCATAAAGCATAATCCTGGTCCAGAAGATTTTCCTTCCTCTGCTCTCCCATGCAAACTTTTGCTTCAAGAATTTTTTGACAGAATAAGGTCATAAGCAGTTCTTTCTTGAATGACAGTCAGTGCTTTGCAAAATGAGATTTCTCAGCCATCAGACAGCTCTCTTTTGTACATTCGTATGTAACCTATTTTGTTCTCCTTGTAAGTATAGGCTGAAAGTCTTCTTATGCTGCTAATATAACTCTAGGTAGGTCCCACATCCCAGTCTTTGTTCCCTCAATTCCACGTGCCAGGTCCAGATAACCTGGTGCTCATGCTTTTATTTTTCCTGCCTTTCCACAGTGACCCATGACCATTTTCCTTCCCATATCCTATGTAACATACATGAAGTCCAAACTCTGACAGACATGTTTATGACAGCAAATTGATGACTTGACTGCACTGCATGAGGAAAAATGGGGTTAATCATAAGCAGTAAAATACAGATCTTAGCACATGATCCTGAAACATATTCCAGTGATACTGCCATCACATCTGTGGTGTAAAGCATCAGGTTTTGTTTGAAACCAATTAAAACCAATTCAGCAGAAGGGAAGCCCTAGCAGTCTAGTCACCTGAATGAGTAAATAAATAAATCCCAAGAAACCATCTTATGTTGGAAATTTTAAAAGTCCATCCTTATTAGTTTTTCTAGAGGTCTCTTCTAGACAAAAATGGGGGGGCGGGGAGGGAGCAAATTCAGGGGACACGATGGAAAATAAGGACATGGACACTGCTTTAATATCCATCTAATTTCATTGAGGATAGGAACATTCAAGTATAAGATTTTAGAAATTAATAGAAGGAGTAATTTTTTCCTGTTTGGTTGGGTTTTTTTAAATTCTAAAAATTTAAATTCAGGGAGGTGAGAAGATCTATCCCAAAATACATGCTTAAATCCAAGTGTCTCTGATTCAGGACCTAAATAAGGACTTCAAAATTACCTGTAAATTCCTGTAAAACCTGGCTCCAGATCTTAGCCTGTAAGGTAAGTTGTCCATTCAGAGGTCCTTTGAGGTCTTCCAGGTGCATTGGAAAGGTTAATCCAACTTCTTGAAAAAGCCACTACAACTGCATGATTTGTATCTTCTCAACAAAGCTCCAGTTGGAAGAGGAGCTTCCTTGTGAAAGATCTTAATTAGTCAGGAGACACTGAACATCAGAAACTTGTTGCAGTGCAGCAACCCACCCACTTTTGCTGATTGGAAACATATAGAAAAATACATTTATTTCCCCTTTGGGACTTTTCATATATTCCATCCCTAATTTCATCATGTGTTCTTTTTTTTTAAATACTTAAAGAGTCTGCAAAGTTTTCAGGATAAAGTATCTGTAGTGTGTTAGACACCGTCCCCACAAAACATCCAGACACTAATAGGACAGGAAGAAGTGATTGTTTTAATAAAAATTACAAAATATATCAGAAGTGGGAGACCAGGAATTACTTAGACACATGGAACAATTGGAAGTCATTTACCATACTTGAGATGCTTTTGTGTTGCATAAGGCTTTCTCTGGTTACAAATACTGTTGTTTTTGACTGGAAGAAGAGACGAGGAGGTAGCAATTTCCAGTGTGCTCTTGCTGATTGTGCTCACACAATTTGTCTCTTTTGACTGCTGCATCAAGAGTGGTTGAAAGCAAAAACACAGATCGAGGGTAGATTTGAGACACTTAATTCCAAGGTGCCTCTACATGCTCAGGTTGCAAGCACCAGAATACAAAAACATACTCAGAGAAGCTACTTGAACAGTAAGAGAGGAAAGGAAAATGAAGCAAGTGGCAGGGGGATGAAACCCCAAACAAAAAACCCAACGGGCAGACAGTGCAGCTACAGAAGCCCTGGGTGGAAACATGGTCTATAATTGTCCATTGGGCAACGTGGCACCAAGGCTTTCTTTGGGACCAAAAAACTGAACTGGGGGGTGGGGGACAGGGGGAAACCTGTTTGTGGGTTGCATTCCTGTAATAATAAAATCATGACTCACTGAATGACTGACAAAGTTATAAATTAAATGGTGGTATCGTGAGTTATCTCACACCTACCTTGGAATGCAGTCAGGAGGAAGAGCATTTTTCAAGGGATGAAAAAATAATCATTGAAATAGAAGACTAGAACTAATGGGGAATTATCACAGTAAACATTCATGGTGTACTTCTGAGTTTTGGTATGATCTCATACACAATATCACATTCACTCAGGAGTATGTGCAGAGTAGGATGGTTCCAGAAATCCTCTTATTACAGCAAGGATTAGTGGTCTCACTTCACAAAGCAAAATTTATTCAGCAAGGCTAAAACTATCTTAATTCAAGGACTTGCATGAATTCTGCTGTGCTGGAGAAATCTCAGTCTTTAACGGAAATAAAGTGCTGCACTACACAAATGAAGCACTGTTACCCTATTCCAAGTGAGGATGTGGATGGGTCACACCAGGAGAGCCTGGAGATGGGTATTTTTCAGGGACTCAAGCATGGCAGATGACAAGGAACAGGGCAAACACAGCTTAGGTAGATGTAACCCTTCTCTTAATCTCTTGGAGCCAAAGTTAGAGGGTGGTGGTAATCCAGGAAAAAAAGATATAATTGGGAAGTAGACATTTGGAAGGGCTGTCAGAAATGAAATGTTAGCAAAGGACATAGTTGGTGTTTTAAAGGTGGCTTAACCCAGCTAGACTGCTATCAGACTGGAAAAATCTAAGTATCTTGACCTTTTAGAGCTACTCACCAGCATCTTTAAAATGGAAGAGTTTGTATAGTGAATTCTCTACTTCTAGCCCTGTTAACTAAACAGTGATTTGAAAATGGGCCAAGATGTGGGATTTTGAAGAACTCGGAAGGCAGTTTGAGGGCAAAATGCAAGATAAAATGAAAACTTAAAAATGCAGACAGCACTCTATTTTTAGAAAATGAACATATTCCCTTGTGCCTGTAATACACAGAGATATCAAAGAAACCTGGTGGTCCCAAAAAACTCTTGGTACCAATTTTGCAGCCATGACTATTTACACACAAGTGAATTGGCAGAAATGACTTTCCATGCTCTTCTCCCTAAGTCACATGGGGATGAAGGAGATTTTTTCTCTCAAAGAAAGCAAATCATTTGACAAGAGGTACAGCAGAAGCTACCAGTCTGCAATAAGATCAGGAGCAAGCTATCTTATTTACTTCCCTAGCATGATGTCAACTGCAGGCACTGGCAGTGTGCCTGTCATGACTCCAACCTTAACAAGACACTTCTCTTTTGCATGTTCTTGATCCTGTCCTCTTTGCTCAGGACAGATCCTCTCTCCAAGGACATATTCACAGGATTTTTCAGCCCACAGCACTCCAGCTTATCGGCAGTACTCATGGTTTTCCTCTAACAGATCTAGCACCTCAGGTGCATTAATTTTCCATGCTTTTAACCCTATTTCACAGTGAGGTAGTTGGAGCAATGTAAGGACCAATGTTCAGGTCATAGTCTGGAAGCCTCAACCTCTGCCACCCCTGTCCAAGGCCAATATCCTGTCTCTTGAATCTTCTTCATCTTAAGTTCAATGAAACTCCAGCATTTACTTCATGAGATATTCCATCAGGTTTGCTTACCAGCCCTACAAGCAGAACAGGATCTTTAGAAGTGGAGCTTTATTCTGAGTGCAACAAAGAGCACTCTGATATTCCTGATTGCATATACAGCACTGGGGTCTCTCTTATGACACATGGAGTCAGAGGTTTCTTGTCTAACCCTAAAAGGCAGAATAAATTCAAATAGGGAAAGGTAGACGCAATTTCTGCATATTCATTTATTAAATTCATGTGTCCTATAGAGACCTGTAAGACTGTCTTCACTTTTTACTAAATAGGAATACTTTAAATTCTCTCTCTAAAACAGTAGGCACACAAACAATAATCAAGGATTAACCAGTGTGATATAAATTTAGACACTAATTCACTCAGCAGCAACCTGTAGATATCTCATCTTCTTAAACAAATAATTTTCTATTTGTCTCAGAATTCCAATTGTTTTTTCCTTACCATGATCTTTTTTTTTTTTTTTTTTTTTTTTTTTTTTAATTGACTCCTGAAAAATTCAGGAAAGCCAGAAGAAAGCTTCAGTTAGCCACTCTATCAACTAAATAGTGAGGCTGGCACAAGTGAATAGAGATATTTTGGGGTTCTATAGGCAGATTTGGAAGGAGAATCCAATTCATTATTTTGTTTGTTGCATCCTAAGCTGTTGTAATGGAAATTAAGGTAAAATTCAGTAACTATCATAAAATCATAGAATCATAGAATGGTTTGGGTTGAAAGTGACCTTAAAGATCGTACAGTTCCAACATGCCTAGCCATGGCAGGGACACTTTCCACTAGACCAGATTGCTCAGGGCTCCATCCACTCTGTGCTGGGTTAGGAACTGGCTGGACGGCCGGGCCCAGAGAGTGGTGGTGAACGGTGCTGCATCCAGCTGGCGGCCAGTCACCAGAGGTGTCCCTCAGGGCTCTGTGCTGGGGCCAGTTCTGTTTAATATTTTTATAGACGACATGGATGAGGGCATTGAGTCTTTCATTGGCAAATTTGCAGATGACACTAAGCTGGGAGCTTGTGTTGATCTATTGGAAGGAAGAAGGGCTCTGCAGAGAGACTTAGATAGATTAGATAGATGGGCAGAATCCAACAACATGAAATTTAATAAGTCTAAATGCCGAGTTCTACATTTTGGCCATAAGAATCCCCTTCAGCGTTACAAGGTGGGAACAGTGTGGCTGGATAGTGTACAGGAGGAAAGGGACCTGGGGGTGCTGGTTGACAGCCGGCTGAATATGAGCCAGCAGTGTGCCTTGGTGGCCAAGAAGGCCAACGGCATCCTGGCCTGCATTAGGAATTGTGTGGCCAGCAGGAGCAGGGAGGTCATTCTTCCCCTATACTCGGCACTGGTGAGACCACATCTTGAGTACTGTGTCCAATTCTGGGGCCCTCAGTTTAGGAAGGACATTGATATGCTAGAACGTGTCCAGAGGAGGGCAACAAGGCTGGTGAAGGGCTTGGAACACAAGCCTTATGAGGAACGTTTGAGGGAGCTGGGGTTGTTTAGCCTGGAAAAGAGGAGGCTTAGGGGTGACCTCATTGCTCTCTACAACTTCCTGAAGGGAGGCTGTAGACAGGTGGGGGTCGGTCTCTTCCACCAGGCAGCAACTGACAGAACCAGAGGACACAGTCTCAAGCTACGTCAGGGAAGGTATAGATTGGATATTAGGAAGAAATTTTTCACCAAAAGAGTAATAAAATACTGGAATGCTCTTCCCAGAGAGGTAGTGGAATCGTCATCTTTGACAGTGTTCAAGAAAAGGCTGGACATGGCACTTAGTGCCATGCTATAGTCTATACTCTGAGTTGAGGTGTTTAGGACATAGGTTGGACTCGATGATCTTGGAGGTCTCTTCCAACCTCAATATTCTGTGATTCTGTGATTTCCAGGGATGAGGCATCCACAGCTTCTCTAGGCAACCTGTTCCAGTGCCTCAATGAGTGCATGAGTGCCTCACTCCACACTCTGAGAAAACTATTTCTTCCTAACATCTAATCTAAATCTCTCATCTTCGAGTTTAAAACCACTCTAGTCCTACTACTATCTACCTCTATAATTATAAATTGCCTGATGCCAGCAGAGTGTCTCATTTTAACTTGAATGTACATTTGTTGTTAAAATTAGAGCCAGGCAAAGCCTAGAGCTAAAAAATCATCCACAGTGTGTGCTATAGGTGGTTATCAACTTCATCATTCTCCTGCTGGTGCAAGAGAAATATGAGTAAGAATAGGAATAAGGACCCACACTATTCCAGTGCTTAGATCCAGATTTAAAAGTACATGTACTTAGAACCTGAGGCCAGGTCCATTTCAATGCCAAACCAGGAAACCTCACACTCAGAGCAAGACCTGGATTAGAAAGGCCATGATGGATGCTTTCACCCTGCCATTAGAGCAGAAGAGGGGAGGCAGCTCAAGGGGCTGCTTGGTACCTAACATTTAAGGAGATTGCAGGGTAGGAGAGCACAGGCAGGGGGATACTGCTGGATACTGGGCATACTGCCAGTTCCCAGTTATTCACCCAGGTCCCAACGCCAACTTACCCACTGCTTGTGCCAGGTTATTACCTTTTCCCACAGTGCTCTCTCCTCTCTCTCTTTCTCTTGCACTCCAGCATGCAAGCCCCTTGCTAACACAGGCTGCTGGTGCTCAGATTCCATCACTGTGCTCCAGCTTCCTCCTTGGGATGCAAACATTTTCAGGTGCCTGTAAACACCACCAGCAGTCCCAGTGCTAACAGCAAGCCAGTGCTCCTCTAACTCTAAAGCCTGCTGCCAAGCCGAACAAAAACACCCAATGTGCAAACACTGGATATTCATCAGGGAAAGTGGAGGAAGGAGACATTATCTGTCATTTCTCTCTGTCATCTGTACAGCTGTTAAGCAAATACCAACTAGTTAATTCTCTGGGTCTGTTGATAATATAAGAAGCACTTCCAACTCTAAGGCTGCTAATGACCAACTGCACCACTCAGCTAGAGAACTGTTAAATCCAGTTTCAGATGCAGACTGCCATACTAGTGTAAAGACTACAGTCTGTAGGTGCTTTTTTATGTCCTTTTACCTCACCCTCTGTTTTGCATAATGCAGCAGCTTCCTCTCAGCCCATCCAATTTTGTGACTCCTGAGAGCTAAAATTCTCTTTTTTAAAAAAATCATCATTTCTTGCCATCCAGAGGAACAGGATTCGTGAACACAAAGGCAATCCCACTGTCATACCTGCTAGAATAAAACCTATGTAAGACACTTTTCAAACTTTCTCTTAAAAAACCCCATGAACCTGAAAGATCAAGTTTTCTGTACCTACTTTTTATATATGCCACTTGTCAAAATCTGAGGAAAAAATCTGAGGAAAGTTTAGAGCAAACTGGAAGCATTTTTTGATAAAACAGGTTTTCGAGAAATGCTGCTGATTTGATAAATCAGCAAGAACACATGGACAAATGGCAGCTTTGGATTAAGCAGAAATCTTCCTGGTTTTGATCAGAAGCTAACTTTACAGACTCCCCATACAGCCCTTCATAAGGACACCTGGGGCCTGGCCTAAGTCATGTTTGCCTCCTTCAGGCCACAGACACACTGACAGACTTCATACGCCAAGCACTTAGTCTGGACACCTATCTATACTCAGACAAAACTCTGGTTTATTCTTGTGGGAGCTTTGCTGCACTACTAATCAAACACATTCACTGGGTCTCCTGCAACCCAGGTGAAAGCCCCACATCTAGGAGACTACTTTCTTGCTCCTTGTGATAAAAAAAAAAAAAATACATAAAGGTTTTTTAGAAATGCCTCGGATTCACTTCCATGAAGAGAACATATCTATTTAATAAAATTAAAAAAAAAAAAAAATCTTTGGCCATTGTAATAAGAATGGAAAACTGATCTGTCTTCTGTAATCCTGTTGTTCTGCCTGGGCCAGCACTTGGGATAAACATAGATATCCCTCAGTATGATTTTTACAAACAGTATTAACAAATCCAGAGCAGATGAAGAAAATGGCAGCATATTCTATTGGTCTCTGTGGTGAAATTCATATACAATACTAAGAAATTTACTTGCATGTAGCACGTTCTTCTAGTGATAAAATGTGTATGTACTATTTTGTTTGTTTTCAGGGAATGGTGCAAAAGAGAGGGAACAAATTATATTTTTGCTCTAAAGGAAAACAGTGTTTATAATAATTTACTTAGTAACACAGGTTGCTATGAACACATCAGACCATCACTACCCTCTCCAGGCTGCCTCTTTGCAGAGGCAGCATGCAGCTCAGAGCCTGCACAGCAGGCTCTGACCATCCCCACAGGAATCCCAGCATTGCACTTGCGATGTGATCTGTCTCTCCAGGACATCCACTCCCCTGCACTAACAAAACTGCCAGCCAGCAAAGGGGGTTTGCAAACCTGGGCAGCGGGATTTCCTCCAAAGCTGGATCCACACTTCAGAGCAGATCCCCAGAGTAACCACAGATTTTACCACCACCAGTCAAAGACAAAACTAATTTCTTTCTTTCCCTTCATCACATTGGTACACATGAACATATTCTCAGGCAAATGAGAGTTCCACAGAAATTTCAGCACAAGGAAAGAAAAAGGTCCTAAAAACATGTGTACATGCCTGCACATAAATAAATACATTAGGAGTATGCAGGTATTCCAGCAGTATAAACCACGTAATTACCTCTAAGTGTAGATAGCCCACAACCCCGGTTTAAGTGATGAAATTTAAAATCTGCCATTACAGAACAGTGGCCTGAAACATTATATAAGTGACGTGAGTTAAGGATGGAGTAACAGCCTTTACACTCAATTTCCTGGCTTTCCTTGGTTTGCGTCACACCCTTAATGTTATTTCAACATTGCATTTTGTCCTCTAAATTAAATGTACAGTAGGTGTTTTGTATTTAATTTCCTTACTGTTTTTTTCCCCTCCTAACGGAAAAAGAATGGAAGAGATTCATGAAAGGTTATAAAACACACATTGTGTACTGGAGAGGCTGGAGTAGCTCTTTTGGAGCCTTTTCATTCTCCTGGGAAAATATGTAATTAGGTAGTTTTTTAACATGTGTATTATATACTGAATTACATGTATTTATATATTTCTCAAAGGAGTATTGCTTACACAATAGCCTGGAGCAACTCTTTTGGAGCCATTTGGGTCTATCATGTAATTATGTACTTAAGACCCGTTTATAGTAAATTTTGTTGTGCCTACATAGTAGCTTTTTATTTTTATTTAAGATGAATTTTAAGGCTTGTGAGGGGTGCTACACTGACAGCCACAGAGACTGCAGGCTTCTGTTTATATACAGAAAGGGAAAACACGGGTAACGAAGATGTCTGTGGACATCCCCAGACTACCCCTCCAAAATTTATCTCTGACTTTGGGAACAACTCTCCAAAGTAGGTGGTAAATGAGTCAGTATTCAGCTTTCTTAGCAATTTGTTATGGCAGGTTTGGGGATGAGGACATCCATCCGCCTGGAACTGGACTAATACCAAAAAATTATTTCACATAGGCTGCTAAGTATTTGCCATCTGCTAATCTGCAATTTATCTCATTTCATTTTCTCTTCTTATATAGGAAAAAAACCACACTTGGAAGTTGGATTACTGTAAGAATTTAGGTGTTGTGAATCAAATGTAGGCCCTGTGGAAAATGGTAATTACATATGTTTGTACTCTCCCAAGATATAGTTTTTTGATTCTTTAAACAACAGAAAGAATTTAAAGGTTCTGTGGCTTTTTTTCTTTCCTGGAAAGAAAGAATTCATAAGCCAAAATACTTTTCTGCAGAAATCATAAACAAACAAACTCCCTTTCCTCCTCCAAATATGCTAAATGACAATGTGATGCTGACAAGAAGCATGGTGACAGCTGTAATGTAAATGTGTGGATATATATAATTTTACATAATTTAAAGTCCTAGGAAGGAAAATAGCTTGCTTTGAATGATAGAAGGTGAATCATCAAGCAGTAGTGCTGGACAAATAACAGACTTTCTTAAAAAAAAAATAAGTTGATACCAACTCTGAAACTAGTTTCATACCTCTCCTCCCAAATGTAATTTCATTTTACTTGGATTTATTTTTCTTTTTAAACTATTTTGGTTATTTAAGATGTGCCTGTCAGATTTTTGTTTGTTGTTTCTTTTTTTAACAGTCTTGTTTTAAACAAAATAAGAAAATACTTTTCAAAAATGTTGAAGGAATTCTGCATTTCTCAAGTAACACTTTTTATTTAAAACATTTAAGGAGGCTTACCTAAACCTCTTCCTTTAATTAAAACATAACTGGAATTCAGCCTAATATGTGAAGCTTTAAAACCTCCCAAAACTAATTTTTGGGAAAACCTTATATACATAGAAAAGCTTCATCATAGACTCCTAAGGAGCATTCAAGAGCACAATGTTTGGCTCTAGTTTCCCTTTTCTTAACACCATGCTGTGAGGGAAATGCATGAAAAACCAGGTTAATGATGAAGGTCAGTACTGGAAATGTTTTTCTTTTTACTCTGTCAGGGCAATGTTCTCCAGCAGAAATGTTGTACCTTTTCCTTACTGAGGTCCATCGATGACACAATACAGTGGCTCACCATGGACAATGTGAAGATAAGACACGTTCCCTATCCTACGTAAAAGGAATATATAAGATGTGCAAGGAAAAGCAATCAAAACCCAGGGAAAATTACTATAATTGACACACTGCTGATTGTGTACCACTGCAATCTTTTTTAAGGCTGTCTTTAGCTATGCATTTTGCCAGATTAACTCTCAGTACAGAAAGTACCTTTGTGCAGAGAGTACAAATTTCAGAAAGTTACATCTGACTCAAATCAAAGCTACCAAAGTACTACGTGTCAATCTGCTTCCCAGGAGGCTATTTCTGTGCCTGCTTCAGCTTTTTCTCCTAGGCTTTTTCTGCAATAGAAAGGTCCACCACCAAGTTTACAGGCATTTACTTTTTGAGTTTTAGGAAAGAGAGAAGTGCCTAAAATATCAGTGACAAATAAAGGAACAAGCCTGGAAAATTTCAGCTCAAAAGCCAAAGATTCCAAATTAAACTAGTGACAGAAAAGAATGGGTAAAAACAGAAAGACTGTTAAGTTTCATGGGTGCTGTCATTCAAGAGGATGAACAGTGCAAGAGGCAGACCCTAGAATTGAAAACCAAAAGCCTGGTATCTTGACATCATCATGCCAGCCTCCAAATCCCAAAATCCTCTGCACTCTGATTTTCTTATCTGCAAAGTATGTACAATATTCTTAGTCTAACTGCAGGATAGAAACAAATGTTTAAACATGAGCATCAGCTTTAAAAGTCATATGATTTTTTAGCAACATTTTTAAAAAGTCATTTTAGTTATTAAAAAAAAAAAAAAAACAACAACTTTTTTCTGTACTGTTACTTTTGAGATACTTTTGCCATTTTCAGTCAGGGAAGCTACTTTTCCTTCCTGGGGTAACAATTAAAAGCCTAATCCTGCATCCCTTCCTTACAGGAGGAGTCTTATTGACATGAAAGCTCCTAAGATATCAGTTGGCATTTTGGCATCAACAGAGTTACAAGCACAGGTGCAAGAGGTGCAGGAAATTTCCCCAGGCCATTAAAGGACACTTAATATAGCTATAATTTATCACCAGTGCTTTATTTTCTGCAGGAGAATGTTCTTCTCATGTCAGGGGATGATCACCAGTGGCAGGACACGTCTGCCACCACTGCTCCAGTGCAAGTGCTTGAGAACACAGGGCCAGGATGGAACTATGGCCAGGATGTAGCCATGAAGTTTGGGTCACTGTGGGCACTGTAGAACATAGTCCCTCTCTGTCTGCAAAGCATAGTCCATGCCCTTGTTGCTCCTACTGGGAGGCAGTTTTATGACCTCACTGTACTGAGGGGTAGAAATCATCTGATTTCCATTTTAATCCTACTCAGGGCCAAGTTTATGCCCACTTGTTCTTATGCAAATATTGCTCTTGGGTTTAAATAGCTTTTTCCCCTCTCTGGCATTTAGCCCTGGATGTATTTATAGAGTGCTGTCAAATAGTCTCTCAACTCTATTTTGCTAAACTAAACAAGCCAATCTCTTCTAGTTCCTTCCCATAAGATAGGATTTTCAATCTTTTAATATCCACACTAGACTTTCCATATGTTCTAGTTTTATTTCAACTTTAACACAGTTATTTTATAGTAAGTATGCAATATTCCAAAACATGCTTTCCAGTGTCCTGCATAATGGCACCAGTGCCTTGCCTGACATATTTGACTTCTCTGCCATTTCATCTCTGTCACATCATCATCATGTCACTAGCTAGAATAGGATGCACAGAGTTAACCATGATGTTTTAGCCCAAAACTCAGCCACACACAGTAGTAGCACACTTAGGTAATCATTAAATTAAGGGCACTTCCACAGTTAGTAAAGCATCTCCAATCCTTAGCACTCCAATTCCCTAATAGGTTGAAGAGGGAACTTTCACTGGCATGCATGCAACACCTCATTTTCAAGGTGAATGCTGACCATTAAGGAACAAGAAAGTAAGATGCTCCACCAAAGCTGATCTTTTCTCCTCCCCCAGCCTCCCTCAGCCCTAACTGGAAGAGGCTCTCCATCCAGGCATCTGCTTTTATTTTGAAACCAGAGAAATACAAAGCTGTCTCCATGAGACATGTCTTGATGAATCTATCCACATCCACAGATTTAGACAGGAATTCAGTTCAGCCCACTGTCTCCCCCACCACTGCTGCCCCTGCATGGCAGAGCACCACTGATATGCTGAGGCTGGTGAACCTCTTGCTGCCACACCAACAGTTCTAAGGCTGCACTAGTGCTGCCCAGCTTCCCAGCATGCTTCCCTTCAAACCACAGCTAAGCTGCAGCCATTCTCTTCCATTCCCAGCCACTCTGTGCCAAAATAAAAATCGGTCAAATGGAACAGAAATCCCAGAGCAGCAGGCAGCGTGCTGCTTGTGTTGCTCTCCCCAGCTGTGACAGCCATGCAGTAGGAGTGGAGCAGCAGGTAATGTGTGCACATACATGGCAGTGCTGTGGCAGCAGGATAAACCCAAGTGTTATTGATGGGTGCACCCCTCTCTCCTGTCTGCACCTCATTGCTCCTCAAGGCTCTGAAGCATTTTGTCCTGCTCTTAATTTTATCTTTCCCTCTCCAGAACTAGTCCTCAAGCCAGTGCCCAAAGAGGCAATCTCTGGTGGCAAAGAAAGTGTAGCTGCCTACATAATACAGTTCTGCTGAGCATTTAGCCTGAAAAAGTATTTCTTCAAGAATCCTCAGCCACTTACCTTTACAGAACATGTTTTAAGAATTCAAATGTATTAATAGCATCCTCAAGATGTTTCTTCTTACTGTTGTTTTCCCTGTGGTGCCAACAAAGGATGCTTCTTAAGGGGCTCACCGGGGATGCATTAGGCAACAAGATGACATCAGCCTATGGTGCTAAGAGAATTGATAAGTTAAACAGCTAAGAGTAGATGAGATAACACAATAAAAAGCAGTAGCAAAGCACTGTAAGTTACCAGTTATTAGCATTACTAAATGTGACCTGTGGTCCATTTTCTCTTCTATTTCAACTCACATATGTTGCCTTGACACTTGCCCTGAGAGAAGTTGCCACATTTGTCCTCTGAGTTTTTCATAGATGCACACAAGCAGTCATCATTATCCTTATTTTTTGTTAGGCACAGATTTAAGAGAAAGAGCTACAGAAGTGCTGAAGGACCTTAGCTTCACTTTCAGGAGGGTGTAATACTCACGTTACCCTGAAAAAATGATATGGTACTACCAGCTGGAGCTAAACTGGGTTTACATCTTAAAAATCCTTCCTTGTCCTTCCCACTGCATTTCCTGTACAAACATCCCACCATCCTCACTCACTCATATATAGATCACTTCCTCAAAGTGCAACACATCTTTTTGTCCTTAAGATTTAGATAGCATTTGCACATTTTAATAACTCAAACCCACTCACTTGCTCACATTGCCAAATTTGCAATACCAGAAGAACTCTCAGTGGCCTTCAGAACAGATATTTATAGCTAACATAATGGCACATAATGTGTAATGAAAATAAGATTAAGGTAGAACTAGAACCATCATTTGGGCCCTGGTTGTCTTGTTACCTTCACATGCTTGAACTTCTTTGAAGTGTAAATCTGACTTTCAGTTACAACATTCCTTTAATTTTTTACCCACACATCACTGAGTAGTGCAAATATTTAACTTCCTCATTTTTTATTCTTAAAAGTACACTTGAAACCTCACTCAAGAAATACAGAATTTGCTGCTGCATCATGATCAACAACATATGTCAGATATCATTTATCTTGGAGTTCAGGTCTTAGACTCACCCATCCAATCAAGTAGGATGCTAAGCACAGCTTATCAGGAACTGCACTTCCACAGCACTAGAAGGTGGCTCAAGTCCTATGAGTACACATGAACACAGCACTGAAGAGAGCAGTGATGGAACAGCAACCACAGATTATTGATGAAAAGGTTATTCTCGTAGCTCTCATAACAGCACTTAGAATGTGCAGAACTCTTGCACACAGGTTGGATGCTGAGGGTAGCAACCAGTTTTCTCATCTTATAAATACAATATATATACTAAATTATTACTATTTGATACATTATATGCTTTTAGTGATTGCATACAACTGTTCATCTACATTTATTTTTTATATGCAGTGAACAGAAACTTTTCAATTAAATTTAATGACCAATAGTATGAAGTGATAGAAAAGGATACCTCTGTTTAAGAAATCCTGTTTGGATCCTTTCAGATCAAATAACTCAACTTCCTTAGTTTTTACAATATTTATTATGTTACTAAATAAAACAAAAACGTGTTGCGTTTCCACTCTTACCTTTCAGTAAAATAAGAAGATTAATATCACAGGTTTGGATGAAATCAGAACTCATAATTTCAAACCAGAGATGATCTTCAGTACAAGAACTTCTCCCAGAAAGTTCTTGTAGCACATCAAACTTACAGATTCTCTTTTTTATTTAAAGTTCCCTGTACCTTTTTGGAAGGTTGGTATGGGTGTTGCTTTGGGGTTTGAGGTTTTGTTTTTTTGCTTGCTTGCTTTATTGATTTCAGTAAATTTGGGGAACCACTAGTTGAGTCACATGAATCTCACTGTATATTGTCCCAGCAGCAGCTGATATTTCTTTGAAGATGCTCTCACGCTCTCTAACACAACGTAAATACTTGGCAGTCATCTAGACTGAAACTTGAAACACTCCAGAAATGCTAGGGAATACATATTTCAATGATACCTTCAAATTTGGATGCTCAGTTCCCTTGCAAAGAATCTCTGAAAAAATATTCATAAAAATTGGGAAACTCAACATTCTAACACAAGAAATTTCCACAAGATCCTGACAAAAGATTAAAGTATTGAGATGCAAGCATTCAAAATTTATACATTGGTATCTTTTTTTCCATTCATCTTTCTTAAACACATAAATAAAGTCTGAGAATCTCTTGCAGAGTCTCTATTCTTGAAAACAAAACCTTATGAAAAAAACTCCAAAAACCTGCAACATGCCTACCATCAAGGCTTGAAGTGTAAATTTCCATCTGGGAGAAATAGGTATTTGTTTTTCCATCTCCTTAGAGTCAATAAAATAAAAGGTTATCCATCCATTTTAGGATATTTTATTGTCAAGTGCCTGAGAATATATGTTTTACCCTTCCTGGATTAAACAGTGAAAGTAAAAGATCTATGTGAGATTTATGATGTCCTGCAACTTTCCTCTGTCATCCTGGGGAGACAACATCCTCCCCTCAAAAACAAACAAATTAAATAACAAAAAATTCCATACCAAACAACAACAATAAACACCAAAAATCCAAGAAGTCCTGATTCTACATCACTTGAAGTAGTTGCTACTGATATTCAGCCAGGGCTTATAAAATTTTTGTTAAGAGAGAAAAGTGCTACCAAAGTATTTTAATGTGCTTAGCAAAGATGGTCCCGATTCTGAGCTAATCTGTTCTCTGGGACTTGTTCCACTCTATCTTATTGTGACTCACCAAACAGCTTTCCCAACTTTTTCCTCCTCTAGGAAGCACAATTGCAACCCAAAAATTATAATTATTTCATAGATTACTGACATGAAGTGTGGAGTTTTTGCAGCACCACGGTTGTAATTTTTAAGCAGCACTAACAAGAGCCAGTCTTCCTAGAGGGTTAGAAATGCCTTCAACTGCCTCATCTACCACTCTTATCCTTATGAACATCTCCACTGAGAAGACCAGAATCTGAGTACAGGTCCTTGGTATTAGGTACATTGTATTACAGCTACTTATAATTATGGCTAAATATTGGGTAAAACTTGATGGCACCAAGCTGAATGGTGCAGTGGACACAGCTGAGAGACAGGGTGCCACTTAGAGAGCCCTGGAAGAGCTCAGGAAGTGGGATCACATCAACCTCAATGTTCAGCAAGGCCCAGTGCAAGCTCCTCAGCCTTGGCCAGGGCAACCCCAGCATCAAAGTAGGCTGGGGGATAAAGAGATGGAGAGCTGCTCTGAGGAGAAGAACTTGAGGGTGCTGGTGAAAGAAAACCTGCACCTGACCTGGCAATGTGGGCTTGCAGGCCAGAAATCCAGCCATGTCCTGGGCTACAGCAAAAGCAGCTTGGCCAACAGGGTGAGGGAGGTGATTCTGCAATTCTACTCTGCTCAGCTGAGATCCCACCTGGAGTGCTGCACCCAGCTCTGAGCTCCTTGGTATAGGAAAGACAGTGGATCTCATTCACCTCTTCCCAGTGAGGGTGATCAGAGGACTGGAGCACCTTTTCTGCAAGGAAAGGCTGAGAGAGTTGTGGTTGTTCAGCCTAGAGGAAGAGAAGGCACCAGGGAGGTTTATTGCAGCCTTTCAATACTTAGAGGCTTTTAAGAAAGTTGGGGACTTTTATTAGGTCATGTTTCAAAGGGACAAGGGACTACCATTTTAGAGGGACACGGGACAATTATTTTAGGCTAAACTAGGGTAGATTCAGACTAGATACATTGAAGAAATTTTTTATAATGAGAATGGTGAAAGACTGGTACAGGTTTCCCAGAGTGGTGGTAAATATGCCATTCCTGGAAACACCAAAGGTCAGGTTGGACAGAGCAACCTCATCAAGCTAAGGATGTTTCTGCTCATTGTGAGAGGATTGGACTAGATGACCTTTAAAGGTCCCTTCCAACCCAAACCATTCTACCATAATCGGTTTTTGTATTGAAAGCTTTTAAGCTGTGTTTTCTTATGAGGACATATTTTTGTTTTAAAAGTCATTATGATAAAGAACCTAAATGTACTCAGATGATAAATACAGGCTCAGTAAAAATTGACCATGCCTTTAAAGTAAGTGTACATGTCTGATAACAGTTCATAAAACAATATTGGTGTTCCTTTCTCAATAGAATAACCCAAAAAGCAGGAAGGGAAGGGAGGCACCAGGGTGTCTTAGGATGTCCAATTTACTGTAAGTGGGCTCAATTTCCTAGTGTTCTTTGTCTTGCAAGGGGCAAGAAGGTTGACTAGCATGTCAATGGGTAAGGCTGCTGGTTTAAAAGAAATATACCAGAAAAGCAGCCTCAGGCTTGAAAAATATTGTTAATAGCCCTTTATTTTTATGTTTTTCCACACAGATAAAAGACTCCGCCTTGCAGCAGTAGTGACAGATAGTTGCCACACCAATAGTTATCATACCAAATCAAATCTGTTTATCTTCATTTAAACAAGCTAGATTTCCAAAGGTTTTGTTATCCCTTGAGCTGGAAGAAGAACTCCTCTTATTTATATTAGTTGCTTAAAACTCCCCTGTGTTATGTGCTGCACAGTGGTATAGTAAGAGCATTCCATCCCGAATCACTCACCATATAAACACAGGAGATACAGGAGATATTTTTCTTGCTTCTAGTAATGCAGACCCAAATCAGGGAGTGACTTAAGCTTGCTCAAGGTCATATAGGAAACCCGTAGTACAGCTGCATTATATATTTTTTTTTGCTCTGACCTGTCAGATTGGTGTCACCCCTTGAGAGAGACTGAAGCTGTCATGTTCACTGGTGTAATGTTCACTTGCATTTGTGTGTCAGTCTTATCCACATGCAGCCCCAGACTTGTTCCAAAGCGTTAGGTCCCAGTGAAGCTGAGTTGCACTTGTATGCTGGAAGCATTTGTAACACTTCAAAAGATAGGTCCTCCATAGCAATCTCCCACCACAAAACCCAGGGCGCCAGTTTTCCACTGCAAGCATAAGAATTGCTCTGAAGAGGTGCCTATGGATATTCCTGTAACCACCAACCCAGTGTAATTTTACAAATAAATTGAGGTACAGTTCAATTTCCAGCGCAGACTGGTTACTGTGTACAGTAGAAGGGAAAACTATCGACCAGGGCAGCTGACATAGCTGCAGTGACACGAATCCTTTAAGAAAAACTTGTGCTACTGAATCCACTATTCTCAGTAGTGTTCTGTGGGTTTGGAGAAGACAACAAACACCACATGAACATTAATTAAACACAAGGTAAAGCTCAAAACATCTCTAACAGTAATCATGGTGCTCTGGAAGGCCTGATTACCCATTATGGATGTGTGGTCTCACCTGGCATCCTCCTCAGCATCTTCTTTCCATCATGCCCCTGCTCACGGCCTCTATCACTGACATTTCCAGAATAGATATAGTTCCAAAACGTATTTCAAGGGGGACTCTGGAAATAGGGATATGCTTGCCACTTCCATATGTCATTAATTCTGGGACATAAAATCACTGAGTGCAAGCTCTTGGCATTTCAGTGCTCTGACAAGTACTAAAGAGCCAAAGTGAGCACCTGTCCAGCTGCTTAGCAGAATCAGGGCCTTCATCACAGGCAGTATCACAGCCATTAAAATTAGGCTTGGGTTCATAAAAGTCTATTCCACACTGAATTTGCTTGATAGAAAGTAAACATTGACTGCATATTCTGTTACAGCACATTAACAACAAGGTACTATTTTAAAGCCAGTACAACTATTACATATGTACTTTTTAAAAAAAAAGTCTGAGCTAGAAAAATTGCTTCAAAATGTATCAAAGGATCATTACCACACTCAGTTTAAGAGGAGGACTGACATAAGTGCTAGTGCAAAACATCAACAAAGCAGAGCATAAATCTTTTGAGCCCAGAAAATACTCTTTTCAGAGTCCATTTTTCTTTCTACAGAGCAACAATGTAATCTTCAAGCAAACAGAACAAGTGAAGGAATGACTGACTGAAGGCCGGGCTTGTTTTTCACCAAGGTAGAAGCATCACACCCTGGAACAAACAGCAAGTTATTCCTTTCCTTGTTCACCCTGTTATTACAGCTTCTGGAAAGAAAACCTATTTTGAAAGGGTGATATCTTTGCATGTGTACATTCATCTTATATACTACACATACATATTCACATTCACATACATGAATGTCCATTGCAAGTAGAGGTGTTTATACATATGGCCCCAACATTCAATCTTCTCTATGAACCACAGGGATGTACACAAAGTCTATTTCTTCTTTTTTTTATGTATGCAGTTTTTGTGATTAAATAATCACAGAAAATTCAGGAGCTGGAATGGATCCATATGTGAGGCTGTTCTCTGGGACAGCAGGGAAATAAGGGACAAATCCAAAACAGAAGTCTGGGGAATCCTGACAAACTTTACATGGGCAAAAGCCTCTCCAGTAGCATGAAGCTTGTTAGCAGCAGGTAACTGTTTACTGAAGCATGGATTGTTGCTTCAACCGGCATTTAAGTTCCCAGCAGGCTGCAGCCCTCAATCCTATGACACAAGGACTTCTCCTAGTAAGGATCTGGGCAGCCTCCCTCCAGCTAGGGGAAAGCGCGAAGCATGGCAAATTTCAAAGCAGCAGACAGAAAAGGCTTTACAGGGAAAAGGAGACAGGTCTTTATATAGGACCAGAGCCGGCCAGGTATGTAAACATTTGCACAGCTATAAGCTGTGGGAGCACTCCCGTTGTAATCAACAAGATCTCTTAAACATGCTTAACATGAGGCTTGTGCTTACATACCTGGCATAAATGGAGACAGAGCAAGGAACAGCGGGGCCGGCGTACAGGGGGCTCTCGGGTGCACACGGACAGGCAGCGAGGGGCCAAGAACCAGATCCGCATTTTCCTAAAAGGGACTGATAATTCTGGATGGACAGTTAGGGTAAGGCTGATATTTACAGAAATGGAAACAAATATCTAAGAATATATATGCACTCTATATGTGTGCACATGTACACTTTAATATTTTTATATTTTTTTTTCAAAGATATATATGTAAAAATCAGGCCATAAGCTACTCCTAATTTCTGAGATTCCCAAACCTAACAGCAGATGCTGCTACGAAGTGGGACCTAAATGTCAAGTACCAATGATGTTTAAGTGCTACTTAATTAAATCAGAAGAGAAATAGCATTCATGTGTTGATTCAGTCATTCAGAAGGATTTTATACATTCACAGCAAGAGCATCACTTACCCTTTGAGCACTCCAAGTTTTCACCTAATGGCTTTTTATTGGCAAAAATGCCTCATCGCAGCATTCAAACAAAAAGCTGTTGATTTATCTAGCCTTTTTAAGTCAGGTACCTACAGTCTAGACACACACCATACCTTCCTCTTACCTTTTGTAGCCCAAAGCATCATAGCACACAGGTCAGTTCTCCACAAAAGTGACCTTTGGTCTCAACAATGTCCCACCAAGGACACTAATGTCAGAAGCCATCACAAACTGAGTTGATACTCTGAATGCTTCAGTGAAACAAACATACACATTAGTTAAATGCAGATTAGCATGAAATATATTTGAGTCCCAAACAGGCCTGTGAGGCTCAGTTATCTGCAGTACAGGAGCAGAACTTTGACAAGAGCTTTTTACTGATGGAAATACTAAAGCCTGCACTACATGAAAGGAATACCTGATGTATCACATACCATGAAAAAGAATGAGAAAAAATTAATGGACATATGGAATACACATGTATAAGTAAAAATTGAGGGTTAATTGCCCATATAGTATTATACAATCAGTGAAGAGTGCTTAAATGTCAACCTGATCTCCAGAATTTTTAAGTCAGTGAGAGTCCACTACTCATCTTGAAGAACTAGATTATTTGGATGCACCAAAATGCTTTAACAGTATGTGAGAAGAAAAAAAAAAAAAAAGACAAAATGAATCGAGTCACATAATCCAAACCTACATCCAATTTCTAAGTAAAAACAAGAGAGTAAAGAGAAATATCATTTAGAAATGGATTTCTATTATATTCTTCTTGATTATTCTTTCTATTATATTATTCTTGATTTTTCCACAGGAAATTAAATTTAATGAATTTTTCATGTCACCAGAATCCCCAAATACAAATTTAGTTTCTTCAAGCATCAGCTGATTTCCATAAAAATATCTTTTTTTTTAGTTTTGAAAAGACAACTAGACCACATGTATTGAATAGTATTAAAAAAAAAAAAAAAGAAAACAAACAAACAATACAAAACAAAACAAAAAACCAAAAAAAACAACACAAAAACCCAACTCTTTCTTCTGCTTTTTATGAAGAAAGGTCAGGAAACACCAACCCCCTATTTTAGCATACAATTTTTTTTTCCTGCCTCTGCAACTCTTGCCAAAATCCATTCTTTATCTGAGGCAGATAAAGAATGTGTTTAATGTAGAGCACCTTATTCTTCTTCTAAACACCCACGTAGCTTTCTGAAGGTTAACAGATGCATCAGAGTAAGAAGACACTGAACTGAATCAGAAAGGTTTTCAAGGTTTGATTGCTTTGTTATACTGCTGTTAGCTGCCATGCAACCAAACAAAACCAGTGCTCCTTTTGAGGAAAACTTTTGCCATCTACATCAAACTCAGAAGAGTGAAGTGTCATGATTTAAATTCACTACAGGTCACAGCAGCTTCTGTTTAGATATTTTCCAGGAATCTGTTTTCAAAGCAGAAATGTATGTCCTATAGTAGGAGAAATAGCACGACCTCACTCTAGCATCACTGTCACACCAGCTGTGTCCCTCTGACATGGATGGGGATACGTGTCCAGCAACAACACCAGAGTGGAAAGAATGGCTGTTGAGACCACGCTCCACAGCTCCACTGCATTTGGGACTAAAAGTGGTCTTCAACAACATGGCTTTGCCTGTGTTTCACTGGGAGTTTAAGTTTATATCCTTCAACACCTAAGAAGCACTGTTGAAAGACAGAACATTACTGTCTAGTGGTGAGTGCTGCCATGACAGGTACCAGACAATGAGTTATAGCCCTCTTGTCATCAATTGTCTCACGAAGTGCCCTGCTGCACACTCCCAACACGTATGGATCCTCTCTGGGCCTGATTCCTCCCACACAGTGGAAGGGCCAAGTGAGCATGATCTCGGCTGCTGCCAGGGGAAGAAAATGCGAAGCACAAGTACAGCTACTGGAGTGATCAGTTTGAAGAACTAGACTTAAGTTAAATTCCCCAGCACCTCTGCTCTGATTTGGCAAGAATTAAAGAAGTTAGAGGATTAGAGAAAACAAATGTCCTGTTATTTTATAAAAGTTAATTCCTGGAATGATTGCTGCCAGGGGGCCACAGCAACAGAACAAACAAAAAGAGAGAGAGTCAGGGCAATTCTTTCCTATCAAGTTGGCATACACCCCAGAGATTGTTCAGCAATTCTCCAGGATCAGTGAGAAAAAGTCAGCTGTGGGAACCCAGCCTTGCCTTTGCAAGCATCAGCAGCCTTGTAAGCACAGAGTGCGAGCGCTCCGGAGTGAGCCGAGCACGAAACCGGGCAGTGCTCCCAGCTGGTGGGACTGCTGTCATTCCACCCACAGAGAGATGAGCTGGTGGTTCAGTTCTCCTCTTGGGACAGTGCTCCCAGGTACCAGCAGTGCTTCCAGTTGCAAAACAACTGTGCAAAGGCTCTGTGGGAATCTCCCTCTCAAGCCTGCATAGACAGCTGTTTCCCGATTGCAGCAGCTGGAGGACACACAATTCTTTGTCACTATTTTAGATCCCACTAGGGATGAGGAACTAGGCTTAGATAGGGCACCCTCAAATTGCTCCACCACAACACTCAAAGCACTGGAAGAGGCATATTTGCTCCTTTTCAACAATAAAAAAGTGTTGAAGAAAGGTTAGTTTTAAGTTAACCATACAGGACTCCCTCTGAGCACCACAAGGCAGAGCTAAAACTCAGGCCAGAAACCAAATAGTTAAGCTGCATTCCTCTTAGAGTACCTATTAAAAGAAAAGCCCTTCTTTTTAGCCAACTTCAAATCCAGTATTCTGCAAAAGTGAATTAGAGTGGCTGGAACAGAGCTTTTCTAAAGCAGTTTACATTGGACAGATCACAAGAACAATAATCACAAAACATGCTTTCTGTGAACCTTCCAAATTATCACATTTCTTCTTTTGACAACTGAAAACATTCATAGGGTGGGGGAAAAGTCAGAAATCTAAGGGATAAGTGTAAGGCAGTTTTAAGAGCTGATGATCTGAAGTAGGAACAAAAGTAAAGAGAAAAAAATACTAATAAAGGAAAAGCCAGGCCTTTTGAGTGCAGCCCAAACCCATAGTGATAGAAGAAATCAGATACTTTCTTGGTGACAAATTCCAAAAGCACAACAAGAAAGACAGCTACTTTCCTCAAAATTTATAGCTATGAGAAAAGACTAGTTATTCATATCACTGTACTATCCAAGTAAAATCACTACCTCATTATTCTGATCAAACACAGGAACACCTCTTCAAGGGTAGTCCTTGCCCAGAGACATTGCAAAGCAACTGGATTAACTAGAGAACAAGAGGAGGAAGTGTGATAAAGAGAAATCCTGGGTGAAGGCAGTCAGCAAAGAGCTCAGGCTCAAAAGGCCCTTTCATGCCCTCAGATTACCTGACATGAATTTCTGAGCATAGGTGTCAGGTGAGACTTGTCATCGCATCCTGTTCTTTTTACACTTACAGATCTGCTGTTAATGTTCTGGCAGTTTTGTTGGCTTTCTTTCCCATAGGCAGGCACTCACAGTTTTGGCATGGCAGAATGACCCAAATCATACAGCTAACAGCCAGGACCTACCCTACTCCAGAGCCTACAAGCCTCCCTTCATCCCTGCTGGCTTTAAAAGGCATCTTGGCTGATCAGAGTCATCTCCTTTCCAAGAGAGGGACAACCCCAAATTTCAATTTCAATTTCAATTTCAATTTCAATTTCAATTTCAATTTCAATTTCAATTTCCAAATAGCTTAGAAGGATCCTACACTGAGTCCTCCAAATTGTTGTTCCTCCACCCCAGGCTTGCACCGAGTCCCACCTGCAGACCTGCTTCTCACCAGGGGTGAGGTCTGTGACCCCAGCTGGCTCCAACACACCCGCAGTGCCCACCACCGCCTTCCTCGCAGGAGGGGGAGGACACCACAGATACCCCTCACCCCTGCCTCATTGCTCTGTTTTGGGGTTGCCTTCAACAGAGTCAAACTGCAAGTCCATTTCTGGTGCACCCAGTGACAGCTGCTCTTCCTGAGCAAATCCCCTTTGCATTGGCAGCATAGCCTGGATATATAAAAGCAAGGACACTTTTCAGATGGTGATGTCTATAATAAGTATCTTTTGAGCTCAAATAGATTTTCACTTATTTTCAGTCTCTTCAGGACTTTAAATGGGAGAATTAGCATTCCAGACTTAAAGATAGGTTACTGACATTATTAAATAACACCCTGAATTCTTAATTTTTCTTTCTTTGGAAGCTGTTGCATGTCCACCCTGACTTGCGTGGAAGCTGAACATTTTAACTGTATGGTTTGATGTGACTATGTAGGTCATTTAATTACTCTTCATTTTTCATTTTGAGTGCAGATTGCAAAACTGGATATTTGCTGACATCAAATGGAATTTTTGTTTTGTTTTGCTGTGAATAGCTGATTTCAGTAACCAATCAGCAAGGCTCAAATGACAGGTTTAGCACATCTTCAGCAGTTTTAAATTTCTTCTGTATTTGAACATGCAAGATTTCAATCTACTTCCCATTGCTATTCCCCTGTTCTTCTGGAGTTCAAGTATGTCAGTGTTTCCTGGAATGCATATGAGCATTACAAATAAAATCAGATTGAAACTCACTTTCAAAAAGTTTGGCATTATTGAGACCTACTTTTAAGTGTAGGCAGATTTAATGCTCATTTGTGTCCAGGAAGTTCAGAGGGCTGCACATGCACACCTTGAAAGCAGAAACAAACCATCTGAAATTAATGAGGTAAGTGTGGGTTCCATCTTTCTATCTGGGAAAGATGGAGTGAAAAGTTCAAAACCAAAAACTTTATAAAATCAGGACTATTAATTAAATGCTGAGCCAGAATGTATCAAAGGCAAAGAAGTAATTCCATGTGCTCCACTTGGCATGGGATCAGCCTCTTCATTTGAAATTTTGCAGAGTGAGGAATATGGAAAACAACACAGTATTACCTTCTGCTTTTTAAAGGGCAAAGTCTTCTGTCCACCCTTCTAGAGAAATTCTTTAACCAGGAAAGCAGTCAGAACATATCTCCAGATCAGAGAACTGAACACATTTGCCAAGATTCAAAGAGCTTCATTTACAGTTAGACATCCCTGGGTTCCTCCCTGCCCTGATTGTGGAGGTAGCTGTGCTTGCTGGTCTGTCCATGTGTCTGTCCTTCCCCATGTAATTTCACCCATCTGCTCAGTAACCACCAGGCACACTCCAGTGACCAAACAATGCAGTGCCTAAGGCCTTCCTGCAACCCTACTAAAATTTCCCCAAAAGGCCAGCCCAGGTCACTGCTCTCTGCCTTTTTATGACTGGGATCATTCATCACACCTTTAAAGCTGTATATTATTATTTCACCTACCACAAGGATCAACTGCTGCAACATGTATATGATAGATTTTCTCAGTATACCAAAGCCATTCCCTTCCTTTGCAACCTATCCCTTTCCCCCTTTTATTTCTACTCCTATGATTTCTCATATGTTTTATCATCTATTTTCCCTTTCTTCTCTCTTCTATTTTATATTTTTCTTTTGTTCTTGTTTCTTCTTTTTAATTTCCTTTTTTTATTTTCTCTTTTTTTTCCCCTTGTCTTGCCTTGCCTCGTCTTTTTCTATTTTTTCTCTGCCTTAGATATAAAACCTTCTTCTTTCAGCTTCTACTAGAGCTGTCAGCAGTTCTTCCTGGGAATATACATTGCAGCTAATCTCCTTAACCTTAAATTCACTATCCCAGTCAGAAAATGAGATTAACTTCCTGAACTTTTTGCAATTGCTGCCAGAAAGGACAAAGTCTAAAAGCTTGTGATCTCGTTTTTATACATAAGCAACCACTAGGTACAAAGATACTATCTGTTTATACCCAAATGATCTCTGGAGGTCTTTCACAAGCCCTTTGGGGAGGCTTCTCTCTGTTTCAGTAATGGGAGATTGGGAAACTGTGGTTGTTCATATTGGTTTTACAGGAAAAATAGAATGTCCTCACTTTGCAAAAGAATTTAACTTCTCTGCTATGCTGCAACACATGCACTTTTAAATCAACACAATGCCTCTGAAAGACAGACAATGGATTCCATCTGTCTAAACAGAGATGGCCTCTGCTATCAGGTCAGCTTGCAATCTTTACTTTGTCCTTCTGAATGGAAAGTACCAAACCACATATAGATAACCTAAAGGAAGGGAATGGGACTTGCCCAACATCAAACAGGAAACCTGTGGCATGCAGATTTTCTGATAGCCCTCAGTTTGCCCAACAACAACTGGACCAGTCCTCTTCATGTGAGACTAAATTCTTAAAAGCTATTGGAGTCAAAAGAGCTATGGTAAATTCCATCTTTCCAAGAAGTACTCTGTATCTGATACTACTAATCTTCATGCCCCCTCAAGAGTTTTTGTTTGTCTCCTTTTTCTGTGAAGAATTTGAAGAACTGTCTTTGATTTTACTTGTAGAAAGAGGAGGGGAATGCAGTTAAAACTGTTTTCAGTCACACAGTGCTTATTTTTGTAACACTGTAAATGTTCACATCCAACTTATTCAAATACTGCATAACATGAAAGAGAACTTTTTCAATTTAGCTAATAGCATCAGCTTGATCCCAGCATCCAGCTGCTGATATCAACAACCAGATATTTCAAAATCATCATTATAATTCACTTCCAATGTTTTCCTAGAAATAAATTCTAAAAATAACAGATCCCTAAAGCTAAAAGAACCAAGCTGGAAAAATTCCAGGCCTGCAAGGAAGCCAGCAATGACCTGCATTTTGTTCCATGGACAAATATGTACAAGAGATGCTGCCAGCTTTTTATCCCAAATCTTGCTATAGCTTCTTTTGAAATCACATCTAGGTATATTGTTCTATCATAATATTATCTTCTGAATTTTTAAACTGTTCTTGATTATTTTAGAGTTTTTGTGTTTTTTTGATTCCGGAGTTCTTTGAGTGTTCAAGGCTGGCAATAGTCAACAGTTCTCACAAAAAGCTACACAAAAAAGATCAGAATTCCACTCTACTGAACACAGTTCAGTAAATGAGCATTCTACTGATGTCATTAACATTTCTCATAGCAGGGTCATTAAGGCAAGTACAAACACCATATAAAGCGTTGTGTGGCATTTGATGCAAGAAACACGTCAACTTTTATATCATAATTTAAAGTGAAAGTGCAATGACCCTACTAAAGGAATAAAAACCCTAATGATTCTGGATGACAGCACAGAAAAGGCTGAGAGCTTTCACCATAGGAACTTAAAGCAATGAGGCTTTGTGTACCTGAAATGCACAAATAAATGGTACTGAGGTTCACGCTCCAACCCTACTGAAATCAATGTGAATGCCCCTTCATTGCCTTTAAAGGACAGAGGATTAGGTTTTTAATTGTCCAATATTTATGACACAAAATAGATCTGTAATGTGTTTGAACAGTTTTCATGCTTTGGAGAATGAATTCAATGGTCAGAGGTACAATGTTTTGGAAATGTGTGCTCAAAATCTTCACAAATGCAGCTGTAAATGCAAAGGAGAGAGGACAACCAGTGTATTAGAGGGGAATTTAAAGAAAGCAAGTTGATAAAACCACACTAAATGACTCAGCAAGCAGGGCAGTCTCTTCAATAGTATTAACAATTGCAAATTTGTTTGAAAATTAATATTTCTACCAATTCAACATTATTGACTAGAAGTGACAGGCCTCACCAGGTCTTCAGATGAATTTCAGGTAGTTCATATTGTTTTGCAACCAGAATCTGTGGCCATTCAGTTTGGTCATGTAAAGTTTTACATGATCTGTTGCAATCAGAACTGTCCTACAGAGGTACAGGGAGACTTGGGCTGGAGTCAAGGTCATCATCCCCACTACCATACTACAGAATCCAGAGTTTTAGGTCAACATGGATACAACTAAGTCTCAAGCAGTATTTTTTCTCTTTTATCCTGGTTATTCTTCTTTGTCTATCTCAACTTGTCCCCCATCAAACAGGCATGGAGAGTTTCATAGAGTGGACATGATACAATGAGTGGGCAGAACTGCCTCGGAGCGCAAGCAGTTGGACAATGTGGTTTGCTCCTGAAGAATTCAGAAGAATGGTGCTCTAATAACACCTGTCTCTACAGGTTTGTAGAGTGACTGCTTCATCATCCCATTTTTCTCTGACTAAACTGTATAAGCAGGCACAGCATACTCACAGGATGGACACAAGTCATGTATCACTGGTGTCCCAAGGCCTGAAGATGATAGGGGCATGAGACACTTGAACTGTGACTTTCAGAAAACTCTGCAGTGGCTTTCTTGAATCAGTACTTCCATCTTTCTGCTAAAAGTCCTTCCTTACTGTTGGCTTTTTGGGAGAGAGAAGATTTTGATGAAAAGACCAAAATGAATTTATCAGAGAACTGTCACTTTTCTCGCAGATTTGCTTTGGTCAAGGCTCAATCCACCAGGAGAAGAGAGTCTCAGTGGGAAATGTATACACTGCTCTGCATTTTTACACACAACTTTTCAGTGTGAAACTTTATCTTCTCCTAATATGGATCTCCAAGAAATGGGGACCTACATATGCACTTCTCTACCAGGTTACACATCTTCAAATTTCTTTTTATACTTCAAAGGTCTTTTGGCTAGCTTGGGGCAGTTGTTAGACAAACATTGAAATAGCTGATGCACAGAAGCAATTGTAGTGAAATGAGCTCCTCCCCCGTCTCCTTCCATGAGTACCTTGTAAATAAGCAGTGTGTGACACTGCTCACTATAAATTAAACCATATTGAGGGTTATTAAGGCAGGCAGTTTAGTATACTCTTCACACTACGATTTTTAAGAATTTCTTCAAAATGAAGGACTAATTGGTACTTATTAATTCATTTTTAGCTGTAGCTCTAGGGAATGGGAAAAAAACTGAAAATCAACAGCCTGTCTCCATCTCAACCATTGCCTGGGTACCCCTTCATTGTTTGGCACAGTCTGAGCCAAAACGTAGATCTTCTTTCAAAAGTTTCATAGGCCCTTGGCAGATGTGATCTCAGGCACTTTTTTGCATGTCTGTTCCAAATTTCAGCCACAACAAAAACATACAGAAATTTAATTGATTGGTTGTCAGCTTTAAAATGGTGACTGTATCACTGTTTATCACTGTATTTTTATCACATTGGCCAGTATCACAGAGGCCTCTGTGTAGGGAGGTTACTTGATCCTACAGGAACTGCTCTAAGGTTGGTTGTTTTTTTTTCACCAGCTAATAATCTTCAGCATTTCATCAGGCCACATTAAACTCAATGTACAAGCAGTTAAGAAAAGTACTGTATCTGGCACTGTTTAATGTCACTGACATGAAATGTGAGCAGCTGTGCCAGCATTCCTGAACTCTGAAAGTACTTTACCTTTCCTCTGTCTTTTGGAAATCAAATACATTTTAATATGTTTTGGGGAAATAAATACGTTTTAGTACAGTGCTATAATGTTAGGAAGGTCAAAGGATTAACTGTGTCTTGTCATCCAGATAGTAAAAGAAGTCAAAAGCATTTTAATCACAGAGATGCCTAGCTGCTTTTTATCTCCATGTTCACCAGAGCTGAGGATTTACAGTGCTCTGTGAGTGGCAGAGCTATATGGCAATTTAACAAAAATGCTCTCCCCAGTTATTTAGTACACATGCACACTACCTGGAAGAACTATTTCTGCTGTTTTAGCCTCAACATATTGCCACAAGACATGTTTGGGACAAGCTTTAATCTCTGAAGAAATAAGACCAAGACTTTGATTAATATCATCAGGCATCATTCTATTTCAATGAACTTAAAAAAAAAAGATTTTCATATTTTGTATGCAAGTCAAGGATAGGGATATTTTCCCTTTCTCTGTTTTCTTTTTTAATATTAAAAGATATAAAAATGACAACTTGACATTTTTATTTTGATAGACCTGAGAAGAAAAAGGGCATTTCCCTTCATCACAGTTAAGTGATCCTCTTTAACAGACCATTCTTCATATCAATATGGCTTCACTGGCCTTTGTGCATCAGCTGGATCACTGCTGAGGCTGGTGAGCTTCTGATAGTTAGCAAATTGTTCCTGCTGGACACTAATCAAAAAATACCTACATTTGTATGTCAGTTCCAGGGTACCCATTGCAGGCAAGCATCCAAGGACTTCCCAAGTGAATGGAAAGGTTCTGGGAAAGAGTTACCAGGAACAAAATCCATGCAGGAGCAAAAAAACCTGTCCATTTGACTTTTATTTGATTGGAATTTTGTTTTGACGCATTAAAGTATCCCTCAGTGAGGTCTTCAGGCTGGCTCTGCCTGACCAGTTTTGCAGCTTTCTGGGTGATTTATACTTGGTGTAGAGCTTTACTAGCTTGCATGGAAAAGAAAGGAAGACAGTTATATGAGGAGGGCTGAGGAAACATTTTTAATAGTGAAGATAATACAAGAACAATGGGACCTTCCCCAATGCAGAAAACAGAACCAAATTGGCCATGGACAATGACATCAAGAACAGATGCCAAAATGAAAAGCTCCTTTTCCAATGGCACCTAAAGCTTCCTTGCAAACACCTATAAGTGGGTTCAGTTTGGAGCTAGAAAACAGGTGTGTCCTGTATCACCCTTTTGCATTTGGGGGCTTTTTCTTCTTTATACAGTGATGTATAAATCAAGTCAAATTATAGAAAATACCACACACACTCTCGCATCATGGCAGCACCATAAGATTCTTCTCCAATTTAAGCAGAGAAAAACAAACATTCATTGCCAGAGGCAGCTGTGCATAGTCATCACAAACTACATTTCTTCCTCGAAAGTGGAGGGATCTCAGTTTATGAGTTTGAGAATCCCATGTGATGGCTGATTACAAGTTTTGAGGTACAAGAGAAAACTATTTTGAAATTACAATATTGACAAAATGCAACTGAGCTCTAGAGACACCTATTCATGAGGATTCTTGGGAAGAGTGCAGTAAATTTTGTTTGAATATTTTTTCTGCATTTGTTTGTCCATTTTCAAAGGAAAAGTGCACTATAACCACTTAAATATGATCATGGTAATTATTTAAATGTCTTCCGAATCAGCCAAAACCAAAAGACTCTTATGAAAAGGGCAAAACTTCATGATCAGATATTGGAAGATAAAGGACTTTCTAGCTTCCAGACACCCATCTATTTAAAGGCTTCCATTTATTTCTGACTTAAAGAGTAAGCATCAGTCTGTGTGTGTGTGTTTGTCATAAACACTGAGAAATGGTATCTGTATTTCTCCTGTTGCAGTAACTACTGGAGGTGAGACAAAATAATGTCTCAGATTATCCCTTTAGGCATTTGACTGTCAACACAGCAAACTGGAAAGGAAAAACACTAATAAAAAAAAAAGAAAAAGAAAGAGAAACACTGTTTGCGTGTGAACTCTGCACAAAATACTTTATGGAGTTTAAAGCCCAATATTCAGCTTATTTAAACCAGAATTACTATGTTAAAGTCAAAGCAGCTCTGCCAATTTGCTGTAGCAAAGGATGTGGTGATTAGCTATTTCCGTTGCTTGGAAAAGCACAGGAAAAAATCCTGAATTTCTTTTAGAAATCCTTTAACAAAACTGAGCAACATTTTATTATACATTGTGTATGGGATTCTTGGAAATCTGAGAAAATAACCCTTTAGAAAGTAATCCCAGAATGTTTATTTCTGAATGTTATCTGACGGTGTTTTTCATTAGTAAACAAAGTTTAGCTCAATATCAGTTTATGCATTTTATATGAAGCAGAATTCAAATTTCTGCTTTTCTCATTAAAAAGGGGATGTTCCCCTTAGATTAAAAGGAAGGTGGACTATATCAAAAACTCTTCCAATTCAGTTTCAGTTCTTCCCCTACGGTGTCCCAATTCTCAGTTCAGACTTATTTCTATATTTATTTTAAAAGTCACTCTTCCAGGATCTCATGATGTCTTTAGCACATGGATAGAGTATGGTGTTTGGTGCCAGGAATGCAACACAGAGAAAAAAAAAAAAAAAAAAAAAAAAAATTAGAAGAACACAAAAAACAGAGAAAACAAGCAAACAAATGAACCAAAACACTGGGCTTCAAACATGAGCAACCACAGTGGGGTTCCACTGCAATTTGATTATGTAATGACCTCTTTTCTTCCCCCAGAAGGTAATGCAGAGTTGTGAAGTTCAAATGTAATACAGAGGATTTTGTTTGTTAGAGTGGAAACAAAATGACAAGCTAGTTATAACGCTAGGCTTTTTTCTGATACTTTGAGAGAAACACGGATATTATGTGTTGAGTGTCGATTTTAGTTTTATTCAGTTCTAGGAATAGAAAGGCTTTGCCTCACTCCCAGTGTGCACACAACAAAGGTTAAACCCTTCCCATACACTGAGTTTACTTTAGCTGTAAATTATATACTGTCACAGAGGAGCCTGGGATGTCTTCTGTGAGGGAAGAACTGCCAATTCGGTTTATAGAGAAGAAATGGCTCTCCTTTAATCATTTCCTTACTATTTCTCATGGATCAAATTTTTCTACTTTCTTCCACTGCATGGTGCCTTACTCTCAAGAACATCCCTACTGAAGGATAGAGTATAATTAAATTTGAGGAAGATCTGTCAACTCTCACCATGTTTTAATCATGGGGGTTGGACTGAGTTAAAAGTTTGGTACAGATTTCAACCTGTGCTTTCTCCTTGATGGAAGTGGTTTGGATGATAACTAGAGAGAGATAGGGATCAGCACCAACCCACAGAACCAGACTGAGCCATCTGGCAAGTTTTGGTATTTGACATTCAGCACGTGGCTTCCTGTGAACCACTGTTTAATGAAGAGTACCCTGGGCCTTTCCAAATAAAATTACAGAAGACTATTCAGCCACAGTTTGTCTCTCAACTGATCTTGGAACAGGTGTATTTTGATAACTGAAGAACTGTGCCAACTTCATCTTCTTTCTGCTAACATTTTGAGATTGTCATAATTATGTAATGTAATAGAAAGACATATTAGTAATTTGGAATTCCAGGAAATAGAGGTAAATTTTGTAATGGGTACTTTACTCTTGATCTAAAATAGAAATGAACAAAGTTTTCAGGATGGATAATTTTGTTCAAAATCAATCAGATCAACTACCAATTTTTAAATTGATTACTTTCTATTAAAATACAAAACAGGTTTCTGTGAGTGGAGAGACTACAGATTTTAAAGGTTCTGCTTCTTTTCACTAACATCATGTCTTTCTGGGGACAAATGTTTGGGCAATTACTGTAATTATGATAAGGACTCCATTTTCCATGTGAAGTACAGAGAATGAGTAGTCACACAGGACTGTATAATTACATTTATTCCCAACCCCCCAAAGAAAATCTTTCACTCAGACAGCATGAGATTGTTTATTTGATACATCAGTGTTAAAATCATTCAAACACACGTGGAAGAAAATTAGGAATTAAATTATGTCTTCTCTTTGAGTCCCATTAGGGAAACTGAAGGGAGCAAAGAGAGGACAAAGTAATGTGAGCTCAGTGTGAAGGAATGTAGCTAATGTTCCTTATCTGACCTCATGCTGAGCCACAGCACCAGTGAGAAGCAGCTCTTCTATAGCGTCATCCTCATACCCCAGCATGCTCTTCAGTATCTCCACTGTGTGCTGTCCAACAAGTGGTGGTGGTTTTGGATCTGACACAGCAAATTCACTGTATCTGACACCTGGTCCTGCAAAAAAAAACCCAGATAGGAGGGAAATTATTTCCCAGAGTTACTACTCATAATTATATTGAATTGTCTATATTTGTTTACAGGAAAGTACCTCATTTTCACATAAGTTCTAATAGCAGTCCTTATCATAGAAATGTTATATTCTGAAATCACAGGCTAAAAATGGATTCCAGTTTGCAATAATATACCAATAAACCAGTTTTAAATAGTTCACTCAAATGCAGAATTGCTGGATAGTCACCCAACATTAAGAAAGTCTTCCCATTCTTTCCAGTGATATGTATATCAAGGTGCTTTGAGTCATATTATGACACTGGTCTTCCACTCTCTGCTATCTGAACAGCAATGGCCAGCCCACACTGGAAGCAATGCAGAAATCCCCACATTTCTACAACACGAGGCAGCATAAGCATAAGGACACAATGAAATGTTATGTTAACACACTTTTACTGATGTCACAGCAGTGCATGGACAATGGGTAGTATCATCTCCAGTATGGCTCAAGTACCTCTGCAGCCTGCTCCATTATCCTGCAGTGACACAGAGCTGACAGCATGCATAGACATGGTATTCCCCAGCCTGGTTTACATTTTTTATCAAAAATACAAGTAGCAGTAGCCATAAGAAAATCAACAATGATTTATTTGCTCTGGCAGGAAAATAATTTCAAAAGTGAAAATCTGGAAACTGGCAATGATATGAAAATTTCAGTGTCTTCTTCTATTGCAGGTAGCCAGATCTCATGTTTTAGTGATGCTCTGTACTACCAGACTCAGAAAGGAGAATGAGCCATAAATTTACACTGGGGTCAGAAGTAAGGTATGCACTCAGCACATGCACAGAAAGATTACCTGTCTCAGGGAGAAAGAGAGGAAAATAATTTCATTAACTGCTAATTGAAAACTCTTCTTTAAATACCAAACTGAAAAACCTTTGATGCCATTGGCAAAAGCATTCCTCTATGAATGGTAATGGCTTTTATTACATCATTTAAAGAATTTACAAAAAAGGTTATATTTCATTATATCTTTTTCTATAAATCTACAGTTTTACTTTGAAATGCAAAGAAATGCAAAGAAATACAAAGAACATTTCAAAAACCATAACAGTCTTTGTTTATTTCTGAAGAAATAGAATATTGAGCAGCAAGGGAAGTGAACCACAGCATGAATTGGTAAATTTGTTGCATGAAGTTCCTACTTATTTGAGGAGAGATGCTGACAAAGGTCATTCAGGATACCAAAACATGTAGCTTCATTATTTTTTTACAGTCTTCATGAACTGTAATAAAATGTTTAATACAGTAAAGTATCCACGTCCTCCAGGAAAGACAAAATAAGACAAAAGGTGCCTAGAAAAAGATTTTTTTCAAGCTGATTTGGTACATTTCTGACAAGTATGCTCCTGGAAGAAGAAATGATTGGACTTGATGATCTTAAAGGTCTTTACCAACCCAGATAATTCCAGGATTCTATGCATGCTTTCTGAGTTTAAAAAGGAAAGGAGTTAGAATTGGGGAATTGCAGACAAATAATTTAACTTCAAGTTCCATTCAATACTAGAAAAAAGAATCACAATGAAATTACTCAGCAGATGAGAAACAGCCAGCATGTACCTCTGAAGAACAAAAAGTGTGTGTGATCTCTTGTCTTTCTACCAGGAAAAGGGCTGGAGGTGAGATATATCCCATCTAAATTTAGATATCAATAGATATAAAAGTTTAGTTCCTTAGACACCTTTTGGAGACACTGAAGATGAAAGTACACACTGGTAAATGAGTAAACCTGGCCTGATGAATTGTGATCACCTGTGTTTCTCCATAAAGGAAAGGGTAGACAAGTGCCCTAGATGGGGAGCTTTGCCACTCCGACACCAAGCCAGGTGAATGACCCTCTGTCCTGGTGTAACTCCAGCCAGCAGCCAAGCCCCACACAGCCACTTGCTCACTCCCCCACCAGTAGGAGCAGAGGGACAATCAGAACAGGTAAAGGTAGAAAGCTCACAGATTGAGATAAAGACAGTTTAATAGGGAAAACAAAAGCCTTGCACACAAAAAACAGGAATTCTCTACTTCCCATGGGCAGGTAGGTGTTCAGCCACCTCCAGGGGAGCAGAGCCATGTAACAGTGACTTGGGAAGACACTCCAAAAGCTCCTCCCTTCATCCTTCTTTACCCCACTTTATATACTGAGCTTGATGTGATATAATCTGGAATGTCCCTTTGGTCAGTCGGAATCCCCTGTCCTGGTTGTCTCCCCTCAATCTCCCATGTACCCTCAGTTCTACCAGTGTGGCAATATGAGAAGCAGGAAACGCTTTGTCAAAGCTCTGCTCAACAATTTTTTAAAAATCTTCATATTATCAACCCTTTGCTCAGCACAAATCTGAAACAAAAAGAAAATTGCCTCTACCCTAGACAAGACTAGCACACCCTTCAACAAGTAGGACACCAAATCAAGATTTGACTTTGAGAAAGAAAATTCTCTGCTATTTTCCATAAACTGACTAAAGAAACAATGTCTAGATAAATCCAAGGAGAGGTACAATGTTGAGAGGGAAATCAAATTCAGAGGATTGCTTCTTGGGATCTTCTAAAACAGAACATTTTAAGTGAACTCCAGAGGAATATGTACAGCATGAAACATTTATCAGTTTATTTTTACTTGGATGGCAGATGGAACTCAGATCTTACCTGCTCAGCTTTCTGAGGACTTCATAAGCTAAAACTTCTGTGAAGCACATTTCACAATGACCTGGCTACATTGGAGAAATGGTCTGATAAAAGAGGGTGAAACTCAATACTGTCAAGGGGAAGGAATTATGTTTCATTACATAAATACAGGGCAGGGGACAAACAAGCAAGAAGGAATAGTTAGGGGTTATTCTAGATCATGAAGTGAAGATGAGTCAACAACATCATGCTGTTGCAAAAAAGGCAAGCATCATACAGTGGTGTACAAACAAGAGAGATGCCTGCAGGACACATGAAATAATCTTTTTGCTCTAGTTAGAGCTGGCAAGTCACAGCTGGAGCAGTGTCTGTTGTGGGGCCCTCACTGCACAGCCATCTAAAACACCTGAGAGCTTCCACAAGAAAGCAACTGAAATTCTCACAGGAAACATGGCAGATTGAACCAAGTGGGATCATGGACTGAAAGGCTAGAGAAAAACAACTTCAAAACTGTTTTCAAAAAAATTGAAAGAACCCCACCACTACCACTAAAATAAACCCTAACCACCCCCCTAAAATCCATGTAAACTACCTGGAAAAAGGAAAGAAATGCTTTTTCATGTCCATAATGAGAAATATTTGACTTAAATTGCAACAAAGGAAACTGTAGGGAACAAAAAAATAAACTTTTATAATGGCACGGGTAGCAAAATGCTGAAACCAGCCATGGGAGGATGCTGTGGAGTTTGTATCAATCTGGTCTTTAGAAAGGACATTTATTCCAGAATAGTTGATCCCACAGCTGATCCCTGGGGCTTGCTGATAGATTAGATCTCCCACAGACCCATTCACCCACTAATGCACATCCCTTTCACCCAATACAATATGAAAGCTAAGAAACAGCTCACATCAGGAATAAGTTTTCTATTAGCTTGTTCCTATGATTCTACTCACTTCACATACTGAGTTCAATTTTCAGAGAAAATTGAGAGATCAGTACATTTTAAAGGGAAAGGTGACATCACTGGGCAATATTTGTATTAATTCCTCTTCTTAGGAGTGAGTAGGAGCTAGGAGGGCAGAATTGGCACTAGTGCAAGCCACAGGAATGATCTCTGTGCCAACTGAAAAGCTTGTCACGATAATTTCAAAGTAAACATGCCCTTTAGAGATTTATTAGTCTAGAAATTCAAAGTAGCCACAGAACTATTATGCAATTTCTATTAAAAAAAAAATCGAATGCAATCTTATTTCAGGTGTGTATATCTGGGAACTCTTTACACTGAGAAATCAGCAAACCCTCAAATATTTAGTAGCTGTAAACTTTCCATTTGCTTGTGCAAATTTTTGCTATCATAAAAATTGTGGATCTCAAACTCTGGGAGTTTTTGCAGTGGTATTGAAACACGCAGAATAAAATCTCTAAAGAAAGAAAACCAAATCTGACATTGTGTGCAACACACAGAATGTTTCATGCTTCCCAAAGAAAATTAATCTTACAAACTAGAGCATGCTAGAAAATTGCACAGCAATTATAAAACCAGTGTCTTCCTTGAGCTTTTATTGTTTGATGCATAATTCATCACGCTACTTTTCACTTTGATAGAGTTATAAAGTTATCTACATTCATTCAAAGGAGCTACTTGCTAATGATCCATCATTAACGATTCTCTGTTCTTTCCTTGTGTAACTTCTACTTGGCTTCTGTGTCAATTAGGAGGGTGCAAAGCTTGCCAGTCAGGCTTCAGCAATCCCACGCTCCTACTGAACAACGCTCCAGGAAAGCAACCAGCAGAATGCTATGCAAATGCTAATTAAACACAACTGCCTTATGAGGAAACCATCCCTAGAGGCAGAGAGAGGTGAACTGCTTTAATTAAGGTCAAAAGCATTTGCATGTGGGTGAGTTACAGGAGCCCTGCAGATGAAAACAGGCTTCTGCTGGGGTAGAAGCAGGGTGACTGGTGGGAGGGTGTAAGGTGGTGGTCACCTGTGCATCCTCCTGTCAACAGGACACTATACTCCATTCAGGCATGAAGTTAAGTGGGCATTTATTGCCACCTGAAAAAAGCAGCAAAAGAATGAGTGGTAGCTGTAATTTACTTTTGTCTTGTTAAATTAAAAGGAGTCTGTTTCTCTTTTTGCTATGCTCATCACTGCCAGTAAAGAAAGAGCTCTTTCACCACATTTAAATTCTAAGATAATATTTTATTATTATTATCATCATTTTGATTTTGACACATTGTTAAAATACATGCTGTGCACACCACATAACCTACAAGAATTAATAGTGTGACAATAAATCAAAACTTTTATCAGTTGCAACCACAATGACAATTGAAGCAAGACATCTTGAATACTTGAACTGAGCCTCATCATAATAAATTCCTTTTCTTTGGGGCCTATCTATTATGGCACTGGTAAGCATCACACTGAGCTACTAGTTAAAGACACACCAAAGACATTAAAGCAAAAGTGAAAAATGAGATAAAACTACTGAAACAGGTCCAGAGGGAACCTGCAAGAATGAGGTGTCTTTTAACATTCACCTCAAACAGGTGAAATACACAGCAGTCCTTGGAACATGTCTCTGGGCATTGCTGAGATTTGGAGCTGTAGAAGCAAAGTCAGTTTCACTCTACAAGCAGCAGAAAGTTAAGTTGAATTTTAACTGTATTAAATGTGCAAAGCATAGTATATAAAACTGGATAAAGGTAATAATCTTTGCTTTTCCCTGAAAAATAGCAGTCCTGCAGCATTGTACAGCAGTCACCGGATAACACATTCTCTACCACTCAGGTTAGAGCATATTGAAGCAATCTAACTCTCAAAATCAGGCCTCAGGACAGCCAAGCTCAGGAGAAAAGTCATGATTATTTGTTATTATTCAAGTGGGACAAGGGAAAAAAGGAAAATTTGAGCTAATGGATGTGTATACATTCTGTTTGAAACATATGATCTACCTTCGCCAAAAAATAGCAATGAGAAACACAGCACCACTTGTTAGTTAGTTCTACCCAAGCATAGTGCATTTTATACACATGTAGGAATCACATGAAAACAAACAATATTTGGTTTGCATTGCAAGGTTTTGGCTACAGAGGCAGTTTCTGGCAGCTGCCAGAAATTTTCCCTGTGTCCGATGAAGCCAATGCCAGCCAAGACAGACTCACTGTTCAACAAGGCCAGGCCAGTCAGGGCCAGTGGCAGCAGCTATGGGTTTTTAAGAATATTTAAGGGTATTTAAGAATAGGAAAAAAACCTGCAGAACAGTGACCAGAAGTCAGAAGTGATAATGTGTGAGAGAAATAGCCCTGCAGATGCCAAGGTCACTGAGGAAGGAGGGGAGAAGGTGCTCCGGGTATCAGAGCAGAGATTCCCCTCCAGCCCATAGTGCAGCCCATGGTGAGGCAGCTGTGCCCCTGCAGCCCATGGGGTCCATGGTGGAGCAGAGACCAATCTGCAGCCTCTGGGTGACCCCAATGAAAACCCCAGTGAGACCTGTGGACCAGAGGAGAGAGGAGCCCATGCTGGAGCAGGTTTGCTGGCAGGACCTGTGACCCTCCAGACACCCACACTGTAGCAGATAGTTTGAAGGGCTTTAAACTGTGGAAGGGACCCACCTTGGAGCAGTTCATGAAGAACCATGGCCTCTGGGAAGGACTCATATTAGAAAAGTTTGTAGAGGATTGTATCCTGTGAGAAGAACCCCACACTGGAGCAGAGAAGAGTGTGAGTCCTCCTGCTAAGGAGGAAGGAGCAGCAGAAATTTGTGATGAACTGTTCACAACCCCCCATTCCCTACCCCCCTGCACCACTGTGGGAGAGAAGGTAGAGAACTGGGAGTAAAGTTAAGGCCAGGAACAAGGGAAGGTCAGGAAGAAGGTGTTCTTAAGACACAGTTTTATTTCTCATTATCTTATTGTGACTTGATTGGAAATAGACTAATTATTCCCCCAGCTGGGTTTGTTTTTCACATGACACTGATTTTTCTGTGTCCTTACATCAGTCCCTTCCCCTGACCAGCAGAGGAGGTGAGTGCTAGAGCAGCTTTGGTGGGCAGCTGGTGTGCAGCCAGGGTCAAGCCACCACACAAACCAAACATGTATGCCTCTTTCAATAACATGGTGTTGCTACACAACAGTTTTGCAATTCCAATGAAATATCATCAACAGTTAAGAATGATGGCCCAGAGCCAACATATTTGCACGCAGATCCCTTATATGCTACAGGTCAAGTGTTTGGAGCATGCAATCAGCTGGTTATGAAACTGGCCTGGAGGAGATCAGCAGGAAAGAAGACTTTTAAGGCAATGAAAAGGAAAGCGATACAAAACAAGTCCATGAGAGGGGCTTCACTATGAAGGATGTATGGGTGTTGGAAATTATGTGTGTAGGGATATGATATGAGGAGTAGACCAGGCCAACTGCATTTTGAATGTATGGTTGCTTCCCATTGGTCCCTGCCATGACTTCTGTCAGTCTGTTATTCCCAGCTGAGGAGATGGTGTGCCCAAGCACACAGCACAGCATAGCTTGGCTACACCATTTTACACCAGGTTTCTTCCCCTTGACGAAACTCAAAGCACAAAACTACACAAGACAAAAAGGGTCATTATAAAGTATTTGCTAGTAGAAGTAGTGCATACAGGCTTCAAAGTAGTTTCCAGAATGATGACTTGCTCCATCTTAACTGGAAAATTCTCATGTTTTTCTTTTTCTTACCACAGATCTGAAAGTTTAGAGCTTGAGAGACTTTTTGGGAATCTATTTAATTGCTGGGAAAAACATTTTCTTTCTGCATTACATTAGAGCAGGCGATCTACATTTAAAAAACAACTCATAATAGATTGGGAAAAAGTAATTAAGGAAATAATATTCAAAATCTTGCTCCTCCTTCCTTACTGCTGCTTCCACTTCCTCCCCCACTTAGAGTACAGTCACACAAAGTGTTCACTTGGCATCCAGCACAGCTGAGAGGGTGGAAAACTTTGGCAGGATTAGCAGGAATCAGTAACTGAGACTGGAGAGGATGGACAAATTTACAAATGGTAATAAAAATGTAAACCTTGTTCTAGGTGTCATAGAAAACCACATATAAATCATCAGTAAATACTAAACAGTAAAATTTATAGGGTAGTAAATAGCATCAATACTAGAAATATCTACCGGCCACTTTTTCTCATTTGGACAATTCTGAATTCTGTGGAAGAGGTATGAGGACAGTCCAACTGCACACAAGTCAGGAATCTTAAAACAGAAGCACTGTGAGAAGAATGACTTGACAGGCAGAGTGTAAATTATCTGTGATAGATATGATGGATATTTAAAAATAAGATGACTGTTAAAGCAACACTTAGGCATTTGAAGCATCCCCAAGGCAATTCTGAAAATCCTTCACCAAGTACATTTATATAATTACTTTCTCACCTGAAGCTGCATGTAAAGAAATGCATTAAAAAACATTTTATGTATTTCCTATCAACTAACATCCTGCATATAATCAGTGTAAATACCACTCAACAATTATATAACTCTTTACATTTTCAAAGAGTCATGATACTAACTGTACCTAATTAATATTGCATGACTGCTAAAGTAAAGAAAATAATTTATCAGTCACTCTGGTTGCACATTTGAGAGTAATCCCACATAATTGTGCTATCCAAGTAACACAATTTTGCCATAGGACTCTTGGCACCCAAAAAGCTTTAAAAAAAGTTTCAGTATGGCAGTGTCTAGTTCTTCCCATGTGTATCACCTCTCAATGCTGAAAATTTGGCCCAGCTTTTTGTATAGACTCACATGGTTGCACTCCTTCCTAAAAGCCCCAAAGATCTCAAGAGAAGATTTAAAGAAAGACCGGAAGGAAGATGACCAGTAAGAATACCCAGAGGTAGCAATTTTAAAGAACCATAAATTCCCTAGGCAATAATCTGAACCTCCATTTCCTAAGGAAACAAGTTTATGTGTTTGTGCTGTCTTTCTAATCATCTGTTTGTCTGCCTTGTCCCCGCCACACACAGTAATTTCTGAATCTGTCAATCTTGACAAAAGTGTAGAAATCCCAAGGCAGATAAAGTTCTTAACAGTGTTGAGAAAAATGGCAACTGTTGAAGGGCAGGTGCCCAAATTACTGCCCTGATGACACTCAAAAAAACCTCAAAGAATGCAGCTGTTATATATTCTATTTGATTGCAAATGGCTTACCAGTAAGTTCAGACACAGCTCTGTCAGATGCATCTAGCACATACTGTACACCTCTGGGGAGACAAGGCTTAAAGGACATGAGGATAGTCCAGGTCATAATAAGGATTACACATAGAGCTTATCAAGGATACAAGTTTGAAGGAAAATGATGTTTAGTTCCAGAATTTCTTCTGTTTTCTACAGTACTGTGGAAGGTGTGTTCTAGAGATTTTTAATTGGTCTTGCAGGAAGGAGCTGAAGAACTACATGGAAAAGATGAATTGCTGGGAGAACCCCTGCAAAACTCTAAAAGGAAAATCCTGCAGGCACAAGCCTAAACTACTGCAAATACAAGCTAAAAACATAATTTGTCTCAAGTCTTAACGTAATCAATACAAAACACAATACATAATCCCACCACAGGATGCTGGTTAACCACAGATTGTGTACCTAATGCAGAAATTACAGAGTGAAGCTGAACTTGTACTACACAGGAGGTCAGAACATAATATGATCACACTGGTTATTTCTGAGCAAAAACATACAAATTTCTGAAATGCCCATAAGCAAAACTGTTTCCATGCAACAGGGCTGGGGTTAAAATGGCCTATCTGTATCTTCTGTGATACTTAGAAGGTCAAGCCACAGTTTCTTGTTGTATCTTTTCTGTAAGCCCAAAGGCCTTAACTATTGTATTGTATGAAGAGTAATCGGAGAAAAGTATGCTTGCATGCATGGAACAAGAAAAATCAAAATGCTACCTGAAATGAGCCTCTTATAAGGACAGAGCATTGCCTAGTTGCAACACACTCACATGATCTGGAAGGTGAATCATGCCCCCAGCTGAACAGGAAGGCAAGCAGCTCCTGGAGGCTCTCCTACTGAGCCTGGTGAAAACCATTTCCGAGTCCCATGCCTTGTGGTTAGTGTGAGCCTGCATGTTGGAATAAGACACGCCAGCCAACCCAGAAAGTGTCTGTATCTCCTCAGTACACCAATTTGTCCTTTCCTGTGTCCTGTCTCCAGCTATAAGCTAGATTCTTTGCCTCTTCAGAGACCCAAAAAGTAATCCTCTTGGCCAGCTGTGCATCATCAGAGTGGGAGCAGATGAGCTCTTCCTTGCAGATGAGCTTTTCCTTTTTCTTTAGGCAACCAGCTGAAGCCCAGATACATGAAGCTGATAATTCAGGGATGCAAGACAATGCACACTGAAGGACATGCACAGCCTAATCCAAAGTCTGGGTATAATTTGTCTTGCTTACTCAAGGGGCACTTTTTCAGGATACGAGGCTTTAAGCTTTCTCCAAACAACTGGTGAAAATAACTAAAAATTAAAAACATTTGGGCCTTCCATTAAAATAAAATCAAAAGAATACTCAAAAAGCTCTCCTAAGCAACTTTTGAAAATCCATTTCTTGTTCCCAAATGCCCTGACAAGGTTCACAAGCCTGATATTCCAGCTCCTAGAGAACATTTTTCTGTGGCCTGTCCTTTAAGTATTTCTCTAGTTATTTCTGTGCCCTTCTGTAAGCCTGACATTAGAACACAGCACAGATTACTTTGCAGAAGATAAATAATTTTCTATGTCCCCTTTTTATGCCACTGAAGAGCAGACCAGCTCTTTTCAGTACACCTTATAATGGGAATTTATGTTAAAATTATTATTTTTGATGGCTCCCATCATGTTTCTTTAAGTGTCTTTTCAAAACCAGAGGTGTTTGTTGCACAGCCCTATTCTGGCATTCCTGTCTGATAGTACTAGGCCCCACTGTAACATCTCCTTTGACAGCAATGGTTGGCAGCAGCCAGAATAGAAAGTGAACTTGATGGCAAATGGTTTGTGGCAGGAGCAGTCTACCAAATTGCTTTACTTAAGTTCCCTAACCTCACCACAACCCACTTGTATATAAGTAAAAGTTACTTATTCATTTATATAGGATGATTAATGTCTTACAACATCCGTCTTTGCCCATCAAGAGAAGAAACTGAGAAATGAAAGCCTTCCCCAGTCCACCTGTAGCAGAACTGCTTTCAGTCACTTTTTAAGACTTTTACATTGATTAATTTTTCCTCAACAATCCCTTGTTTTAGCCAAAGGCTTAACTCTCAGAAGGAGTAATTATTTTTAAAAGGAAAAGATTAGACATTCAGTTAGATGTCAAATCATGTGTCTTTCATGTGCTGTATAGATATTGCCACCCTCCTTTATTCTGTGTGTCTTCAGATTGCTCCTCTGCAGCCACAGTACACAGGCATATAAACCTCCACATTTGGAAAATTCAGCAGTCAGTTGATACTTTCTTGCCTGGCTGGTGACCCACACAGAATAAGCCTCTTCAGAGTGAGTATTAAAACAATGGGAAAAGCCATCAGTCGCAGCACAGCCAAGGAAATTCTGTTGGTTGAAATTCTTCAGCACAGATGAGAGCCAGGTAACTCTATGTTTGAGCACCATGGAAATATTTGGAACTCAATTTTCAAGCAAGGTATCTGTGATTAAGTAGGGCTGAGCACTGTGCACAGCCTGATCATTCTTCCAAAAGCTCTCCCACTCCACCCTCCATTTACTTCTGCTGTCCCCTGTGTAGCAGAATGAGGCCAGTTCTAGCGCACAGGGACTTTCCCTGGCAAAGGAAGACGGGAAAGGATTTGATACTTTGTTTTGGATTACTTGAAGAACTGCAAATTACATTTTTAGCTCTTTTTGGGTAAGGTGCCCAGACTCCTTGAGGCATAGGCCACTAAAAATGCTGGCTGAGTTTTGAAAAGCTCTGTGCAATCTGGGATGCTTCTTTGAGTGTCATACTCGAGACAACTTTAAAGGGGCCCAGTTTCCAGTAAAAGCTGAGGACATTTGAAAATCTTTCCCTTTCAGGATGCCTCAATTTGACCGTGCAGAGACATCTGGTATTCAAAGTACACAAGAAGAGAGAATATCCTTCCTTGAGCAGAGGAAAGTAAAATTCTAGACATAACTCCTTTCAGCCATTTATTTTTATTTCCAATTTCATATTTAAAAGAAATCATCGGGTTAATCTTAAGTTCTTTAAAGGGAAGCAGTGTGCTTAAATCAGAGTCTGTAAATGGGGTTAGAGAGAGAGCACACTGCAGATCAGGCTGGGTTTTTCCATTGATTTGAAAGTGACAACTTGATCAATTCTGTCTCAGTGTGGAGGGCTGGGAACAGCTTTTCTTGCTTTCCATTGCCTGCTGCCAATCCCTGACATGTGATATTCAACTCATCTTCTTGCAAATATCAAAGCAGTATGGGCAGGAGAAACAACCATGTAAAACCAAGCAGCCTTCAGGATGGTTTTTGGTTCTGCAGGCGTGCCAGTGTGAGCGTGTGAATGTCACTTAAGTATAGGCTGGTTCTCGATCACAGCTCTTGTGGTTTCTAACATTTGCCAGCCTTTACTCCATCAGAATGATTTCAGTTCTGTGTTCTACCCCACAGTGGGCAAAAGAGTCAGAAATCATCTCTCCTCCCCCGCAAAGACTAGAGTAGGATTAACAACCAGAAATTTAAGTCAGACACACCCATGAAGAGGAATGAAGCACGAGGTTAGGAAGCCATCCAAAGAATGGTTGCCTACCCCCTTACTAAACTAAATTGAACTAAAGTCCCTTTTTGCTCAAGAAGACAACTGAAAAGCTGGGGAATAAAAATTAAAAACAAATTGAAACCAGTCATGCCTAACCAACATCCCACCTTAAATATGCACAGATCAATTTCATAAAATATTTCCCCATTTTCTCTTTTTTCCTCCTCTTAATACTTTGACTGTTTCCTTCAGTTGCCCTTTAAACTGCAAAACAAAATGCTTTTACTGACATGGTTTGTAATTTTGAATCCCAAATCTTAAGCAGCAGGTGCTTAGTGTTAATGGAATTTTTCCATCCCCAAATGTCTGGGATCATCAGTTGCACCTCCCTCCTACACAGCCCCTCACCTTTTATCCTTTGCCATTTGTTTTTGTGGATTTTCATTTAATGTGTTTCTTCTGCTTTCAGCAATCTGGTTTTTCACTGCAAAACCTTCAACCACTCTTCTTATTTTACCTATTAAGATTGGCAAGTGCTGTCTCCTAAAAATCCATATAAAATATGAAAGGCCTTGCTGCTTCTGGTCTTGCTATCTCTGACTTCATTTTCAGCAATGCTGTGTCTCCTTTACACTGCACTGGCAATTTGAAAGGGCCCTAGACTGGTTGTAAATATTTGCACCACAGGATTATATTAAATATTTAAATAAAATTATATTTTAATTGCCAGAGGTCCTACAGCTTCTCTGCACACACACACACACCAAAGAATCACAAAAACCAAAAAACCCCTCAAAAAACCAAAAAAGCAACCAAAAAAAAAAAAAAAAAACCAAAACAAAAAAACACCAAACCAAAAAAAAAAACCTCAAACCCAGAAAATCAGCAAACCAAGAAACAAAAAGAACAATAAAAAAATAAAATAAAATAAAATAAAATAAAATAAAATAAAATAAAATAAAATAAAATAAAATAAAATAATTAGAAAAACAAACAAACAAAAAAAACCTACTGAACCAAAATAATAGTTGGGTTTAGTTCATACAATTATTTTGAGCAAGTCTGTGTGTGGGCACATTTGTTTCCATTTGATTTTAGCTTTTTGGTTGATTTTCCTTTAGTCAATTTTCTCTTATAACTTCATTTTTTTGAGGTAATGTAAATTATGTTTTACAGGCCTAATCTAAGGAAAATTCAAGGAAAAAACATCTGTACTCAGGTTGCAACAGCATATATAAAAATGTGGATTAAAAAGTAACTGTGTTGAAAAAAATGGGATTCACACAATAACATTGGAAATAGAGATGCTGAAGTAAGGAATGCATGCTCTGCCACGGTGCTGGTAGATTGCTCCTGAGCACAGCACAATTTAACAAAGTTTAATCATCAGTCTAATAATCAGATTACAATTCCAGTATAAGGAATGGATTCCTTGTATCCAGAAAGACCTTTCCTCCAACTGTATTTGTATTGGACTATTAAGAAGTTTCTTTTTTCATTTGCCTTTCTGTTGCTTATCAGATACACTTACATATCAGTATACAGCTCTTGCCCAAAAAGAAATTACATGCTGCAGAAATTACCAGAACCTTATCAGAACGAATTTGACTGAAAACTGCCTTTTAAAATATGAATTTGCCTTGCTCAGCAGTAAACCACAGGGGCTCACATAGGTTTCTCATAACTTAATTTTAACTGAGCTTTCCATTCTTAACAAGGCAGTTTCAGAAAGCCATTCCAGCCACTTCCTAATCCACAAAGCTCAAAGGCTATCTTCTGCACTGAGCACGCAAAAATGTTTAATACTAACACAAATACCTTTCATAGATTATTCTGATTCTCAGGCTGATTTCTAAGCCAGCTGTTCTCAGACTGATTCCATGTGCAGATTTCATTTAAAACCAGAGTAATTCCCTAGTTACCTGCCATATAACTAGATCTTACAGGTGTAGGGCATGTTTGTAATGCTTGTTAATCTACTTGCAGGGAAAAAAATCATAAAATCAAATAATTTGTGTAGCTTTCTTGGATTCTAATGTTTTCTTCCCAACTTTCAGATACTATATCAACAGAAGAATGCCAGGAATTACTTCATGCTTTATATATGTACCTGTTACAGATTATATTCATTAATTTCAAAGCCAGATGCTATTTTTGTTTAAAGTAATCCTTGATGGTACACTTTTTAAACATGTATACTAGATATGTATTACATTCCAGTACAAGTAACTGCTTGCTATGAGATACAAAGATTTAAATCCACCTTGATAATAGATCCGTTACAGTTTTGTTCTTTTCCATATAAGTGGTGCAACTAGCTTCCTGCTCCTCCCAGGGCTTATCCTCTGTAGAGAAGTTTTGATAAAGAAACACCACCAAATACAAAGGAAGATGATGAAAATATATGAAACTCATCAGAAGAAACTAATTATCATCTAATAGTAAGGTCAATCACAGTACAGACTCTTGAGCTGGGAATTCAAACAACTGGATTTCAACCAATCAACTCTGTGATCACAGGCAAATCATGTTCCATTGCCATATCTTTGTATTTCCTGTACAGTTGTGTTAGACTTGTCTACTTAGATATGAAATGTTAGGAACTCCAGTCACTGCTTACTATTTGTTTATACAGTGACTGAGAGAATGGGCTCCACTCTGTATTGGAATGAAATACAAATAACAATTTTTGATATTCTGTCTCCCAGAGATGCTTCAGAGGAGCATGAACCACTGTCCCAGGTTATATCTGATAAATTGTGCATTACTCTGTGGGAAAGATTCCTCTCTAATCCAAAATACATCTGTCTTGCTGTGCTGCAAATGATAGTTTCTGGGCAGAGAACATACTAATTGCAGGATTAAACTCTTAGCTAACTCTTGGGTGGAAACAGTTTCCCATAACATGGTAGAAAACACATGTTGGTCTCTGTCTGCAAACTCTTGAACATCACAGCCCTGATCTTGACTGGGATATTTAGATACTCTATTGAATTATGTCTGTGCAATATAATGCAATTAAAATTAAAGAATAACTAGCTATCAAAAAGTATTATTGAGATTTTAGTGGCTCCAGTACTGCTTAGCCTGTCTTAGATACTCTTTGAAGCAGAGACAATTGTGCTGAATGTAGTGAATTCTGCACCTCCTTCAAATAAGTAGCACACAATCTTAGAGCTGAAAAATTAACTGTGTTTTCTGCTGACCATCTTAGGATCATTTTAACTTTACAAAGACACAGAGATTCGAAGCCTTTTTAATCTAAAGTGTATCTTTGCATATAATATTTTCCTGTAATACTTCTCGTTTCTGTGGATGTGCACATTATATCCTATTCTCAAAGGTGGATGACTGACACTGCTGATATGATGCAGACCCCATTGGCAAGCTTCTAGAAACAGCTGGCCCCCAACATCTTTTCTTCCCATGGGTATGTAGAGCAGGCAGATACCAGACTGCCAAACACAAATGTGGAGGAAATATTTCAGAAATTATTCTGCATATATCTATCTCATCTTCTTAGGGCTCTCCAGTCAAAAGACATCTTGCTAACAAAATACTAAAATTCCTATATTGTTAAAATATACTGAAAATGCTTGAGGCAAACACATTTTTCAGGAAAAGCTAGATAGTTTGATGAAGTTACTTGCTGTTTCAAACTAATTTTTATGGCTTTGGTTGCAGAGCCAACACAAGCAGTACCACTCAATCAAGAGTTCTCTATTTTGCAATACTAAAGGAAATCCCTATGCCAGAAAGTATGAGTAAAGCTAAGAGCAAAGTTAGCTGGGTGAAGGTCGTGAATGGAGTAGGATGAGCTGTGCAGTGGGTTGTGGCAAGTAATGTTCTTTATGCTCAGGAGATCACAAAAACAGATTTGTGTTTGGGAAAAAACAGCTCTCTAAAGAATAGGTTTAAGGATTCTAGAGGAGAAGGTAATGACTCCTATCCTTAGGTTCTAATCCCAGCACCTTCTAATTCCTCTCTGCCCTTATCCTAAGGCAGACCAACCAATCACCTGTTACAACAGAGAGGTCTGCCTTTCCAGCTATCCCATTTCCATACTTCTGTGCTTGGCACTACTCTTTGGCTTCATTTGTCAGCTATAACCACAGGTGGACAAACCTCCTCCCTTTCACAGAGACTGTGAAAACTAACATAAAAGCAGAAAAAACATTCATAGTGTCCCAGTACACAAGACCAGTCTCTGAAAATGGTTAAAAGTAGATGTCCTTGAAGGCATATGAGAATACAGGAAGAACATCCAGTATTTCCCCATGAGAGTTTTACAGCCTCTAGCAATTCATCATCTAACTCCAGTATCCCACCCTCTTTTTTATGCATACTGCCCCATTCTTCCCAAATTCCTCTCCCTAGTCCCCTATTAACCAATGCCTAACATCCTGAGGTTAATCAGCCTAAGGAACTTAATACACCATGTGATAATCTATCCCATATAGCTCAATTACTCATTAACTTTTAATGCTCTTTTTTTGTTCCCAAAGCCCACAACTCTCCACAGCATTTTCCACTGAAGCCTAAATCTTATTCTCACTTGCTCCTTTTCCCACTCCTTCTCCAAAACCTTCTACTGACCTTAAATATAGAATACTCTAAATGTTTAATATTCCTCACTCTTTAAATTTTTCCAGTTTCTTCATTAATCAATGTATTTCCTCCCTATTCCTCCATGAAGCTGACCAGTTGCACAGTTAAAACAATGCTTGAGACAGAAGGATTAGCAAGTGTTTCTGACTAAATTGACCATATTTTTTGAATTCTTCTTCTGGATTTCTTAGATCTCTGAAGCTGGAATTTATCCTTAATGATGAGCCAAGTAACCCCAGTTTGCAGCATGCACTGCACCAACATATTTTAAGCAGGTGTGGGAAAATTCAGCAAAGCACTAATGACTCCTGAAAGTGCTAACAGAACCTCAATTCATGATGAAAGATGTAATGCCAATTTAATATATAGAGAGAATGTATTTCAATTTCTGTCTGGGCCATCCGGTCTTCTTTAGAGGCCAACCACAAACCAAAAAAAAACAGAATCAGATCAAGAAATCAAATGCAGTGAACTTGTTTCACTTTACATTATTTAGAACTTTTAGGGAAACTATGTAATTTATGCACATAAAACAGTAAATCACAGACTTCTATATCAGATATGAGAAACAGCTTTTCTTGTCAGGGAAATCCAAATGCTATTTTCTTGAGTGACTCAAAGGAAGGACATGGCCAGTGCATTTTTATTCACTCTCCTAGGTAAACCAACAGGAGTGGACTCTCTTGTGTAAAAAGTCTATATACTCAACTTCACTATCATGGCACTGCAACAGGCTAATCCAGGAGAGCAAATGCTTCCTCTCCATCTTTATTCTCAAACAACTTTGACTCATAACATGACTAGAAAGAAGTAAGACCATAGCTTTCACAAATGACTGCGTAGGAGCTCAGGATGGGTTTACTATTAGATATGTTTTTTCTATTAGATCTGAGCTACTTGTGGTAGCCCTAATTGAAAGAAAGTGCCCTCTCTATAGCTCAATCCTTAATATAGCTTCACCTGGGTAACCAAACTCAAAAAACCAAATCACTTTTCAGCTTTGAAAACTTTGTCTCAATTAGTATTTTTGTGCTCTAACTGTCCTCTTTTGTAAAGACTTACAAATCCTTTTGAAAATATGACATCAATCCAAATTCTATTAAAATAACTGTGTTCTGCTTGGTTTAGAGACACACACATGTATGTCCTACACACATGGAGAACACATCTGATTTATATGGCATACTTCCCATGACATGTGGAAACTGCTGCTGAAACCTATGGCAGAACAACAGCATGCAAATAATCCTTATGTCTGTATACAAGCAAACCCTCAAGAGTCACAGAAGTTGCTCACAATGGATGGTTTTAGATTGAGAAAGACATAAAGGAGTATCCTGATTTCTTTTTTTCATGATTTTTAATGAATGCAGTGATGATTTCCTTAATCCCACTCATATAACTTATACTTTACGAGAACAGTTTATAATGGGGTTCAGATCTGAGCTTTTAAAATTAAGCCTTGACTCTTGTTATACACCACATTTAAAGACCATAAATACTGATGATTTGATGTAAAAGATTTAGAACCAGATTCAATAAATATTTAGCCTTTTGAGCATAGTGTAAAATCAATTTTAAGGATTGTAAGAAATTACCTAGGGACCAAAATATTTAGGTAAATCTGGACTTTTAGGTTTTCTAAGTACAGAAATAAGGTCTCTTTCTGAGAGGGCAAAACTGATAATGTTGGGAAAGTAAATCACAGATGACTTAAAATCCTTTATTTGTATTCTGGATAAAAAATGTTAATGAAGACATACAAATAATGTGTTATTTTCATTACAAACTAGTACCATGTTGAAAATAACCTTTCAGGGAGAAAGTGCAGTTAAAGAAAAGTTCTCAAGAAAGGAAGAAAAAAGAAGAGGGAAAAGAGAAAGCAAATGCAAATGTGGAAAAATAATGGAAGAAAATGTTACTGTGATTCAGGAGATAAGCTTATGTTTATCCAGATCTGAATCCTCATCCAGATATGTCAAAATCAATGGTAATAATGGTAACATGATAATGTGGAAAAATCCCTTGACAGGACTATAGCACTGTAGCATACGAATGGGAATACATTGAAGTCAACATCTTTCCAAGATTTGGAAATTTTAAATTAAGTGGTAGAAACAGTGAAGGTCTGAGTTTTACTAACATACTGATCTACAAGGTGTGGTTTTTCCCTTAAGTGCAAGTCAAACAAAGTGCCTGTGATATAGGAATAAGTTCTTCAGAACTGTTAAAAAAGAAGGGAAAAAGGATTAAAAACTCTACAGAGTTGTAATACATTGCACATGAGTACATGTAAAAACCCCACTATTTATCATGTATGAGTTCAGTATAAGTTCTTGATCTTACACTCCAGTATAACTGTGAGTAATTTACATTAATTAGGGGTATAAACAGTTTGAAGAAGAAATAAATTCCATACCAGAACATCTAGATTTCCACTTCAGCTGGTTATATGCAGATAAGCATCTTACCTATATACACAGATGTACTGGTATTATATAGATGCATGCACAACTTCACTTACAATGAGATGATTTCAAGATACATACATACATACATATATATAGATATAGATATAGATATAGATATAGATATAGATATAGATATAGATATAGATATAGATATAGATATATACACACATATATATATGCAGACACACAGAGCAAACATACAGTCACTTCCATTCCTAAGACATTGGGATTCTCAGGTGCTTACTATCCACATTAATAATTTGGAGGATATTATTAATAACAGGAGATGCATGGTTTCAGATGGTTATCTTCTCAAAAACTTCTGATCCTTATCGAATAAATCTTTGACATTTCCAGTACAAATCTGGTAGGAGCAACCATTGGATAGAGACATAAAATTCTAGCGCTTCTACTCTCTTGGAATACGGCTTTACATAAAGTAGTAACTCTGTGAGGTTGTGATCCAGCAAACCATTTCAACATGTGCTTAAATAACCCAGCCTCCTCAGCTGCAGTGAGTGATGATGACATTTGCTGACTCAACTCTTAAGTTATTGTGAAGATCTCACTAACACTAGCGTGGAGAAAGGAAGTTTTTAGAGCACCTACAGCATCGTAACCAATATGACCAATAAACTTTCCTTAGAACAACAATGAACTTTTTCTATGATCCATGCCAATCTGCCTGGCTGCAACAGGCTTGAGAACTTTGCACTTAGTGAACACCTTCCCTTTATGGTGTGTGTCCCACCCAGCCCTAATCTCCATAATGTCCACAGTCTGGCTCGGCATGCCATTGTCTCATTTGCACTGGTATATCCTGTTTTCTTTCCAAAACAAACTAGGGTGGGTGAGAGCAAGGGGCAATGAGAGTGCAGACCACAGAGAGTGGGGTCTCTGTGAGTTGTGAATGTCCCTGGTTGTAGAGAAGACGCTCTTAGAGATCAGACATAAAGAGCAAAGAGGCAGTGATAGATCAGAGCCTGTAACGTCATTCCTCCTCTGCAGGGAGGAACAATAGGCTCAATGATGAGTAGGTATTCAAGGACAAGAAATTCATTTATTGTGACCTTAGGAAAATTGCTCTTTGTCTGTGAAATGGGGATTACAGCTCTTAACTGGTACCCAAGATGAGGTTTATGATTTTATCCATTGCTTTGATGAAATGATAATAGATCTATTAAAGTACCTTCGGCAAAACAGACCTTTATTTTCCAATTAAGTTTATGTAAAAAAAGGTTAACATTGATAAAAATTAAAAGCCAAACTTATTTTTAAATTTTGCATGAGTTAAAGTAGTTACTACTTGTGACAAAAATCAAATAGACTGCTATGGTTACTAAAGGCATATTGCAATACCAGAATGGACATGTCCTTGCTTATTTAAAGAGAAAAGTGAGGTCACTTTCAGCATTTATGCCCAGGCATTAGCCCTCTCCTGTGGAAAAACAGCTCTAAGGAAAAACAGAACTTTATTACCAATACTGACTGAAAATGCCAAATTATTTAGAGACAAGTGAAACTGCTATCTTTTGATGCAGGTACATGGTCAGGAGCATGCTTACTACCTGCCTACTAGATCAGAACAGAGTCCTTGAAGTGATTTTATGCAAGTAGCTTACAACTTCTTTCAGATGGACATGATTTAATAACATTGAGAACAGGATTTTAGCAATTCAGATCTCAATGGATGTATTTTTGTCATACATGAAAATGGTCTAATCATCATGTTTCAATTAACACCTCTTACAGCACAACTTACTGTACTTGTCTCAGTTTCCTCTCAACATACAGATGACAGATTCTGAAAAGGATCACATATCATAAAGTCTTCCAAAGGACAACTTGTACAAAGGATGAGATACTGAAAGTGAAGAAAATGAACCTTCATTTTAGCAGTGTGCCTTTAAGGTATTAATAACAAAGGCTAAAACAACAAGAGGAAACTTTTCCAAACTGGTTATGTTTGCCCCAAGGAATTTGAACACCCGTTGAAACCGAGGATCTTCCTTTACACAAGGAGACATAAAACATAATCCCATCGACTTTAGGGCAAGTAACTTCCAAGGGATTAGCTACAGCGATTTATCTGCAACAGGTTTGCTGCAATAATAACTTTTCACTACAAGTAAACAATGTTTGTCTTTCATAAAACAGTTCCATTTCATTTTCTATCAGAGGGCCACCAATCCTTCATGCCAAGATTTCATAAAATTAATAAATCTACTTCCATAATCCTTGCTGCTTTTACTGACAAATGTAATAAACTACAGGATGCAAAACTCTGCAAGTCTACTGGGATTAATTTTCTTTTTTTTTCCTTGACAGGCTTTACAGAGTAGCACTTCTGAGACATGCTCATGTGCTGTAAACCTAATCCTTAGCAATTTCCTCTTTTCCCAAATAACCCAAATATTTTAAGAATAGTGAGGGATTTCCTTTATCAGACAACACTGTTGTTTGTTTTGGGTTTTTTCCCTATGTGAGTTCTTCTCAAGGAAATACGCTTCGAAACAATTGGATGTTCTCAGGCAGACTTTCAAAAGATACACTCCTAAGGAAACAGGTAAAACTTGACTAAAAAGGAGGTGTCCTACACTTTAAAGAGTACTGAAGAACTGAGAGAGAGAAAGAGAGAACTAAGGCCAAACCTGATGGGACCTTCAACCAAGGGAGTCTTTCTAACCATCTCACAGCAGGCATTTCAATGCCACATTCAGTGCTTTTATCTCTAGAAAATATTTGCCTTTTCTTGTTGTTGCAAACCACACAGATTGATTTTTCAGCATTGGTGAGCCAGTGGGCTCCTAATATTTTCTGTTCCTAATCCTCCCCAAAATTTGGGCGATGCCCACCCCTCCACCTGTAACAGGTGTTACCCTGCTCATAGAACAACCATGCTTAGAAGCCTGTCTTCTGCAGCTAGGCATGCACCTCTCCCTCTGACCCCATCCTCTGCCTTCTCTAATTTTAGTTGGCAGGTATGTTAGAGCACACACACAGGCCTACAGTGGTGTGATTTCAAGTAATCTCATGGAAACAATGTCAACATAATGGAAATCAAAGTATACTATAGCATTGGTCCATCTGCTAAAAAATTCTGATTTTTTGCTACAGAAAGGGCAGTCTGAAACACAGCTCTTCAGCAAAAAGCACACTGGTCTGTGTCTCCTTACTGCTACCCCACATAATGGCTCTAGTCACAACTTTACCTTATCCCTCTGCTGCTGAGAAACACCCTTGATTTACTTGGGAAGTGGGGAATAGGGCATTGTAAGCACAACAACTCCATTATTTCTTGTTTATTCTGAAAGGACCAATAAAGGGATAAACACAAATCTTGGCTGGAATAACTGTAACAAAAAACAGTTGAGTATGTTTTTTGACAGTTGATTACCTTCAGGAAGTCTTAAGATAGTCTAAACTCCCTCTTCATCAAAAAGAAAGACTGCTCAAAATTTCCTTAAACTGACAAGCAACGCTTAAGAAATTCATCAAATTGAAACAATTTTCATTTTGCTACACATCCAGCTCCAAATCAAGTATTACAGGAGCACTGAAAATCTGAAGAAAATTCCCCATGAGGCATAGAAAACAATTAGTGGGCAAAAAAGGAGATGTATTCAGTGCACCCCTCACCCTAGAAGTCCAAGCCAATTACAGTAGAAATAGGCAGTGATTCAGCACAAAGGTTCCTTGGCAGACTAGTGAGGAAAAGGCACAACTCCAGCTGGGTCACTCAGAGAAAAAAAAATGCAATAGTGCAACATAAGGGCAGGATTTGAGTTTGCAGCCCTTAAAAGGGAGAACATTTAATTCAATTAATATCATTTCTAAGAGAACCTTTTTAATTTATATTTACTCTCGAAACATAAACCTAAGAGTCATTTGTTATCACAGGGTCAAAAAATCCTGAAGCCATCAAGGGTCTCTCCCATAGCTTAACTCAAGGAATGATGCATTTCTGGAGGGGCATACTCTGATACTTCTGGGAATAACATTGTGCAACTCAAAATTTAACAATTTGGGATTCTGTCATCCTTTTTCCTGAAAAAAAGAAGGGCCAGAAAGAGGAGCTTCAGGTAGCTGGTCTGAAGAGATGTTGAAGGAGTCTTGATTTTAACTGATGACAGAAATAAGAAAAGGAAGCTTGGGGGTTGTTTGGGGGTTTGTTTTTTCTGTTTTTTTTCTGACAAGGGAGCTAAATTTTGGTCATTGTCAGAGACAAGACTAGATGCAGACCTTCTATCTGCCATAGACTGAGAGCTGAAATTCTTGAGTAGGCATGAAACATTTTTAAAACTAATATTGGAAAAGCTATAAATTAGAGAAATTATAATGGAGAAGACAAAAGAGAAAGAGGAATAATAAAAAGTGAAAAGAGCACACAGTTGTGGAGGCAAACAAAAAAAAAAAAAAAAAAAGTCAACTGTTTAGGGTCCAAAATACTAGAGAGAGCAAGGGGAGGAAAGGAGAGTTTGATGTTAAAAGTGATGAAAAAGTAACTGAGGTGCTTATCATTGAGATTCAGAAAAATGCTGGAGCAAGAAGATGGGAGCTATGAAGCAGAGTCATCACCTGCAGCTGAGGAAGCTCTTATAATCACAAGAATTTTTCATAATGTGCTCAGCCAACTGTGGTTGGCTTGGTGAATAATGCAGTTAGGAACAGAAGTGAAGTAACTGAGCTAAGGGACGGTGTGGTAGAGGCCAGCAGCTGATTTGACAAAAGACAGCAAAAAGAAGAAAAGCTAATTTGAATGGATTGTGTCTGAAAAAAATTCAACTGCATGGGCTTAAGCTTCACACAGAAAGAAAAAGAAAACAACTTCAAGACACATTCTCAACTTCTGCAGTTGTCCAAGAAATGCTTTTAGCAATGAATTTATCTTGAAGAAAAAGCTGTAGACAGAAAAAAAAATATTTATCTTTTAGGAATACTTTAAAAGTATATGTATGCATGATCTTATTTCCCAAAAATAAAAAGATAAAGTTAAAATAAAAGCTTTTAGTGTTTAAAAGAATACCCCAAACAAACTCCATGTCTTTTTACCCTTCTAATAATAGAACCACAAAATACCACAATACAAATACTCTTCTTGTAAAACTATTGTCCTTACAGTGATACTGGTGGTTCCAGCAGTGTGAGGTTCATAAATTTTACAGTCCAGCTGGAAGAGTATGTGCATGTGTTACTGCTCCACAGCACTCATATAAAAGATTTAGAACATAACCATTTTAAGGGGATACTGTCAATATTTAAATAATTTAGATCTCTTAATTTTTTTCAATACTATTGTGTCAGACAAGACTTAGCAATTTTGTAACTAAAAGAGAACAAGGGTTTTATTTCCTATTGCTTCAACATGGACTGCCTGGAAAAAGCAGGTTTCACAAATGTTTTCAGATGAGGCTGTGGAATCTCCATCCTCAAGCTTTTCAAGGCTCGACAGACAAAACCCCAGACAACGTGGTCTGAATTCAGCACTTAGCCTACTCTGTCCAGCAGGATTCTGTAGTGCAGAACATCCATTATGAACAATTTCAGTATTTATCTCCTGGCAGACCATCTTGGTAATAGACTCCTAGTCAAGAATGGTGTTCATGACTCACTTGAGCAAATATGATTAAAGAACATGCAGAGATAAACCTGGTGTTTGAACAACCTCATTTGATAAGGGAATGAGAGTGATAAACTCAGTATCTGACACAGGAAAATGGGGTAAAATATGACAAAGAAATAGCAGGAGGATCACAAGTAGTCTCCAGCAATGTTGTCTTCTGTATTTCTTTGTACTGAACTTGTATCTCACATAAAATATTTAAAATATGGTGTTACATCACTTTTAATAAGATTCAGTTCTACCTGTGTCCTGGTTCTGGCCAGGACAAGGTTAATTTTTGCAGCAGCCTAGAGGGGGCATGGCTAGGACCTGGAAGTTATTCTGGACCACCTCAGGCCATTGCCAGGGGCCAGGGGAAGGGACCCTATTCCAGGGAGAAGAGGTTCCTTCCAGTTGAGAGAATGTGGCAGAGGGAGCTGTCTGGTATTGTCTATTATTGAGGGTATTTTCCATGTGAATAATCTCTTTTCTTATATCCTCTGTCATTAGCATTGTTGCTGTAAATGTTTGTTTTCTTACCTCATTGCTGTTTCCAGTAAATTGTTCTAAATCTCAATCTGTAATCTTTCCCTTTTGTGCCTCAAGTTGGAAAGAGAGTGCCTAGCTTTAGCAAGAGTACTAAATTGGAAATTACCATTCCTAAACCACAACAACCTGCAATGTATGAGATTAATTTACTGGGCTTCAAATTGATTTTATTTTTTCAATCAAATAAGGCTCCTCCTGCTTTCACTGCAGGAAAATGCGAAATATGGCTTAAGGTTTTCCAAGGTGTTATGCAAAGCTGTTACCTTGAATCTCAAAAGGCTTATGGGTCCTACAGTCCTGTCCCTTTTGCATGGGGGAAATCAGAGTGGTTGCAGCATCTTGTAAAGCAGTGCACAGCAGTAAAATGTGCTTCTGAAGAGCTCCTCAGTGTCCCTGTCTCATCCTTCACTATATGATTGAGGCCTATCCCAACAGACTTGCTTTCAGTCAGACCAGCGAGCAGTGCCTAAAAATCAATATACTTAGAAGCACCTCAACCATGGCATGCAAAAACCACATCTTAAAATCTCACATGTTTAAATACACTAAATACTTGCAAACCAGAGGAAAAAAGAAACATGTAAGCATTTAAAAATGATAATTTTTCAGATTTTTCTCTCTGCCTATAGATATACCTTGCCTTTGCAATATGCCACAAACATTAAACTTTCAATTGGAAGAACAATTCTCAGCCATCTCTTTCATAAAAATCCAGCAATAATTTGTAATTTTTTTGACCGATAAATAATAGAGATCCTTCATTGAGCTATTTAAGTCATATTATTTACAGCTGGAGAAAAATGAGGAATAGCCTAGGGAGGCCAAAAAAAGGATACATTAATGCAAATTAAATTAAATTAATTTTTTTTTGCCATTAGTTTGAGAAGATAAAGGATAACCTTTTCAAGTTTTACTTTGCTTGGCATTGCATTTATATTTTCAAATGATTTTGAAAGATCCTGAACACAGCAATTCACAAGTGTTAATAAGTTTCAGGGCTATTGCTGATGTGCAGAGACTAAATCCAGATACAACTACTGAAGTATTGCTGTATTTGGAATGTCTATCCAGACTCTTATAAAACACCATTCAGTGGCACCTAATTTTTTTCATCATACAGCATCAAATTATAGACCACTGTGCAAAAATGTGTTAAGCAGACTCTTGAGAAAGCATCTTTTCAGTTTTTGGGGTGCTTTTGTTTTGTTCTGGTTTGGTTTGGTTGGTTTGTTTGTTTTTTTAACAGGGCTTGGTGGGAAGAATGTAAACCTGCAATTCAGACATTTTCCTCTACAGCCTCATTGCTGTCCTCCTGTGTGCACCAGATACCTTTGTAGTCACCGTGGCTGCAGTAGTGACAGTACACAGGCATGTGAAGAGGAGCTGGCAGCTAGGACTAGGCAAAAGACCATCCCCAAAGGCAGTGGAGCCCTTCCATAGAGCAAACAGGGCTGCTCTCCAGTAGCAGTCAATTCCTACACTGCAGTGCTTCCACAATCACCACCAAGGGGTTCGGGAAGAAGAAAATTCAAATAAGGGAAGCATAGTGGATCCATTGTATTCTGAGCCTCCTGCCATTTTCCATCACTTTCACATTAAAAAATGGAACGTTTGAAGGCATCTTCAGGGTACATAGTTATTTTGAGTTATTGCTATTGTTTTTAAACTAAACAGATGCTCAGCTGAACCAAGAAGTGCAGAGACAATTGGAAGAAAACTACCCTTAATCCAAAGAGTTTACAGACTCAGTTTACCCTACTGAATTGGGCAGCAGTAGAGACTCAAAAACATGGCAAGAGATATCAAAATACCAGTATTAAAATGAAAGGTGAAATAAATAGACAGAAAATGCATAATCCAAGGTCTTTTCTGAATAATCTAAGGTCTATGTTAAACTTCTAGCAGACAGAACCTGCTTCTTTGCACGTCACTTTTCCTTAAGAGATAGCTTTATGGCAGAAGAATATATTGTCAATTCACCCATGAGGTAATCTCTTCCATACCTTTTACCTTCACTACCAGAAGCAACTCAGGAGTTTCTCAGAGAAATAATATTATTATGAATATTTTCATAATTCATATTCATAATAAGAGCTTCAACCATTTGCTGTATGCTGACTAGTACTATTTCAAGGCTTCTCCATGATCTTTACCAATTTTTGCTCCTGTATTACACTTAATATTACAGACCCTTCATGGGGAAGAGGTCACTTCCTTTTTTTATTTTATGTATGCTGAGGGAACAGCACATATGGGGATCTGTTCTCCAAACATATATGTTATAATAAATAGAATAGGAACTTCACTACCACTGATAATCTGTCCTATGCAGAATTCAGATTTCTAAGTTAACTTCCTCACCAATTTCTTGTCAATAAATTAAACAAAAATGTTTTTTCTACTTCTATTTAAGAACAGCCAGAAACTTTGAACAGTTTAAGTAATGAGAAAAAAAAATCAGAGAGGCTACTTATTGCATTGTACAAATAAGCTAACACATTACAAGAGCCATCTATCTTGCATTAACAATAAATATTTGGATCCTCTCTTCTGAGCCTTCTACCTTTTAGGAGCTCATTGCAAAATAAAAGTATAAATTCATTAATCATCTATGTGCTGGAGGACATTAAAAAAGTAATGCTTGCCCCGTTATATCTTGAACTAAAAAGTATGGTGTTTTTCCAAGAGCAGGAGAAGCTGAGAGTAAAAATTATGGTCCTCTCATTTAAACAAGATAGCATCTTTCTCTGATCAGACAACCCAAATGTAGGCATGAAACCACTCTGTTACAGGGAGCGTCAGTAATTCTGATTTCCATGTACAAAAAATGTATGCAACTTAGTTAACAATGCATATTGCAGATGCAACCACAAATAATTGTTTGCCTAGTAAAAATTCGGAATATGAGAAAAAATAATATTTCTCAGCTGTGGCGCTGGCTGTGGTTTTAGTTTGTTTTGCTTTTCCATTAGGAATCTGGTATTTGTGGCTGACATTTTTATTGCATTAATGGCAGGAAACAATATGAAAAGAATGCAGACAGAAGTGGAAAACATTAGCAGAAACATTTAGACCCATTTCAAGGACATTCTAATTATGATGGTGAGTAGTAGACATGTAGCAGAAAAGGCCAGGTTCAGTAAGTGCTCATGGAATGAGCTTCACATTTTAAATTTGAGTTTTAAGTCTAAAAAGCTGAAGACTTGGGAAATGTTAAGAGAACCTTTGTTCTCCATTTTACTAGATATGGGTCCCTTCAGTTTGCAAACTGTGAAGTACAATAGCATGAGACAGCAAACATTTAAAGCCATAATGTAAGTTGTATCATCATATAGCTTCCTTAAAAGTTTAATTATTAAAAAACATCTGGGGTTTAGTCTTCAATTTAAGGTGCTGTTGGCTGTTTCAAGTTCTTTGTCTTTGAAAAGACTGTCTGAGTTTCTGGCATTTGCAGTTAAAGGCTGAGGCATGATGAAAATTTGGGGTCAATGTGTCATGTTTAATTTGTTGTTATAAGAAGCACAGTATATTCTGTACTAATTGTATTTACTCACTGCCATATTTACTTTCATTAAAAAGCAACAACAAAAACAACATCACTGTTTAGTTTTATTCAACAATGCAACGGATCTTGCCATTTGCTGAGAAACTGAACACACAAAAACCCCCTTATCACATAATTTATGTACAATTGGAGATGCATCTAACTTTGTCTTGTTAAATGAGGACCAGATCTAACCACCAGTGAAGTTAACACAAGACTTCCCCTTACACTTCAGCAGGCATTGGATTAAAGCATTGTTTTTTGGTGAGTCACAATTTGCTACAGCTGTCATTTTATCAGTGCTGCAGACCTTATTTGTGTGTTTCAATGCACACTTTCTTCTTATTTTGAGCTTTGGATGTTCTCTTGTGGGCTAGGAAGGATGGCTTTTTCAAGAACTGATATATTTATTTTTTGAAGACAATCGAATGTGAAATGTATTGAACTAAATATAAGTTAGTTCAGCTGCAAGGGTTAGCAGCTAAACTCTACAGTGGTTGCAGCTGGGTCCTACAAACATGTAGAAATTATTAACTGTACCTATTAAGCAGTCCCATAGGTTCAATGGGACTGCTCACTTCAGGAGCTACTGATGCACATTGCTGTTTGCAGGATGAAAGCCCCACTATGAAGCAGAAGGAAAACATCCCCTTGGAGGGAGCTACCAAACAGAAAATACATGAGGGGTAAGGAACAAAGAGATATTTCAAGATGAGGTACTGCACTGAGAATAGATGAGTCATGGAAAAGATGCTAAGTGATTCATTAATAACAGAAGCTTAGCTAATAAGGAATGTACAAGCATGAAACTAATGACTGTGCTTCTACAATACTACAGAACTATTTGCTTTTGTAAACTTAACATAGGAATAATTTTCTCCCATTGTGAAAATTTATTATGCAATTAGTTGTCACTTTAATAAACTATATGCACGGCTGTGATAACGGTTGCTCAAAAATACTAAGGACTTTACAGTTTTTGTTTTAAAAAAGAAAAACACTAGGAACTTCAAGTCCTGCCAATTTTTCCTCCCTGCCAAGTCCTATTAGCATAAATGAACGGTTTATTTTAAGAAATGCCTGATAAATTACTCTACACAATCGGTAATGAGGGTACTGTCAGCAAAGGAGAATCATTTCCAAAATTTACTTGGCACAAATGAGTGGTTGACTAGCTCACAATCATGTTACATGGCCTGAGACCCTGTTTTATTCCATAAATCTGCCTGACCTCTTCAGGGTGCAAATAAATGATTCTATAGAAAAGGTAGCTGGGCAAACCTGGTCTGTTTGTGCATTTTCTCCTTTTTAAATAAAATTAACACGTTCAAACTATCTATCTATCTATTGATAGCTTCCTCTTTTTTGGCATACTGAAGCTCCAACTTAAAGTCACTGCCATAGGTTGCACGTTAAAATTGCACATCTTTTTTTATCACAAATTACAAAAGAAACAAAAACATAGAGACAAGAATTATACCATCTCTTAAGAAAAAAATTAGAGGCATGAGTCTCCATCATGCTTCAGTTAATCTCAGCAACAGTGTGTTATCTAACAAATCAATTCTCTTTTCTTTTTAGAATATAGTTTCAAAACTAGAGAGGAATCCCTTGGCAAGGATTATTGTGTCAATTAGCAACTGAAGCCAATAATCATTCATCATCTCTTCTGAAGAATTCCTGGTAAAAGTCCCTGAATACTTAATCATCATTGCTATGGAATTCATTACATTACAGCCGGGAGAAAACCTTTCAAAGAAATAATTTAAGATAATAAGGTTTTTAAAAAAAGCTCTAAGAAATCACTTATGCTTTGCTCTCCCACCAGCGCAAATTACTTCCAATTGTTATTCCTCTTTTTAAAAAGTTTGATTGTTACTGCTTTGTCCAGTCTACTCTTCCAAGTTCCAAATGGTTTTCCCACACTCCCTTGCAGATTGCTTGACTAGTTCAAATTTTTTTATTCCAATTTTCAGAATATTTATAATATAATTTAATCTGCACATACTTTGTGTATCATCTGCCAAGTTCTCCACATCTAACAATATGTTATATGTGTAGTAAAACATCCGTATCCAAATACAATGTCTAACACAATATGAATAAGCAGGCAGTCTGTATAAAGAACAGACGAAGATAAAAGGTCCCACAAGCCTTGTGAAGTTTCATAGGAAAAGAATACACACCAACAGCCTCCCAAGAGGTCTGATGTGAACCCCAATCTGCTTGTCAGCGCGCAGCTGTGGTGCTGTTAGTGAGATGTTGCACTGCCTGCCATTTGACAAGCAAGGGTCTGGAGAGCTGAGGAAAACACACTGAGTGCAGGAGAGTGCTGTACAGACTCACTTTGGGGGGCTGAACCCACACACTGGCAGACAGATCTAGGGTAAGAGTTCTCCATGACACATCCAAAGGTATTCACAACTACTATTAAATCCAGAGTGGGATAATGGTCATGGCATTTTAGAGGCTTTTCTTCAACAGCTGGAGTCCTGAGATGACTGAGACAAAACCACTCTCTAGCAAGGTTTGCCAGGACAGTTTCTCTTCTCTGAGAAAAGAATATTAGCCACAGTAAAGTTCTCATTCTAAGAAACTTATGCATGTAAAAATGTAGCCTGAAATTTCAGAAGAGTTTATGTCTGCGTAAGTGCAACTGTGTGAAACAGCAAGAAATTATGTACTCAGAGACTCTAAAATCTCCCAAGCTTTCTCACTTTTCCATATTAAGTTGATTCCAGGCAGCTGCCTAACTAAATGCTTCTTTTCCAGAGTGAGGTTTAGAACAGAAAACTTTACTTAACCTGTGTAAAGCACATACCACAGACTTTCTCAGAGCACTGAGAAGCAATAGAAAAAACCTGCCAGGTCAGACACCTTCCTGGAAGGCTACATTTCCTCTCTCAAGCACAGGATTGACATCAAAAGGGAGGAATGACATTTACTTTTTGCATTTTCTGCTGATGTTGCAAAGGGTACAGGGGATCAGCAGAAACAAATCTGAAATGCTTTTTTTTAGTGTTATGTATAACTCTATAAACTGCTTACAGGTACATCATAATGGAATGGTGGGAACATTTACACCACACCAGTGTTGCATTCTCTTGCAGCTGTAGCTGTACAGTCACCAGTTCTGACCACAGAATACCTTCAAAATGGTCTGCAGAATAGTTCTGCTGAAATTCAACGCATCAAGAATATAACTTAATATTGCCATTGTCATGGCCATATGTATTTTTATTTTACTTTTCCTTCATTCAAACTATAACAATTTTTGAAAGAAATGAGATTTTGAGCTTCTGTTGGCATCAAGATAATAGTAATTTCTTTTTTTACTTCCCTTTATATCACTTATTTACTTTGATTTGGATTTTGAATTTATATGGGTACTATCTGCAGATTTCCCTCTGCTAGTAACATCAGCCTTTAGTTTCTATTATTGCTGCAAGTGAATTTTTGATGGCTGGACCAGACCTGTTCATCTACACAATGGTATCAAATAATCATTTTTTAACTGATATTTTACTAGTTCACTGCATTGTCCATTGTTTCCTTTTTGCAGGGTAGACTTGGTTTGTCTATGTCAGGGTAAAAATTAGAATGGGAGATGGTAGAGCAAAGGAAAAGAGATGCAGGAATGTGAAAGCTGAGCAATGCAAAGTGAGAACTACTCACCAGTACTGTACTTGTTTACAAGCTCTTCACTGCCAGATTGACTGTCCTGTTGCCCTTTGAGCACCCAGGCTAATGTGACCTATTTTGAGCTAATTTTGAAGTGTATTGCCAGTTCTCAGCCAGTCTTCAGGCTTTGATACTTCAGGCTTTGCAAAATATGCTTTCACATATGCCCTACCTCCTGTTACCATCTTTGTTTACATATCCTCCAACAAGTCTTACAGCAGCTGCAGCAGAAAGCTTCTCTATTGGTTCTATTCTTTCCTTTTTCTTTGTTTTCTTCTTTGTTTTTTTACCAGGGCTGATATTTCATGAAGCCATGCAATCTCCTGTGGTCAGTCAGAAGTCTGAGCACCTCAGATTTCTTTGCTCCTGTCTGGGCATATAGTCTTGGTTAACATTTTATTCAGACCTATATTAGTAGGTCTGAAGTATATTTCAGGCACACTGTAGCACCCTCTAAGTCTTCTAGGATTGCTGCTAGGTCTCCTTTAAAAACATCTATTTTGCATGTACATATACCTCACAGACTAAAACAGAGTAACTTCCTGTAATAAGTACCCCTTCAGACTGCCATGGCTGCTACAAGATTGGTCTTCAGGGGGCTGTGTGAAGCCCACCACTGGAAATGCAGTTTTTGTTGTATAAGATCATGTCTAGTATTCTGGAAGGTCTTGCTGAGTGCATCTATCACATGCAGAGATTTTCTTGGAAAGTACCTTATTTTCATATTGTACTGCTAAAGTTTAATGAAGAAATAAACTCAAGTACAAACTCACAGATTTGTCCAAGTTCCTTCTAGCAGATTCTGGGCTAGTGCTGAAAGGGGAATTGAGGGAACTGCATTTCAGAAAGCATGGCTCTGTGTTTCTTTTTTATTTCCTGTCTTTAGTAAATGTACTGGGCAGGTTGGTGTGCATTAGTGCTGAGCCTAAGCTCCTTCAGAGCAAAATAATTTTGCTTTAGCTACTCTATAGAGCCTTAGGAGCAGTACCTCCTTGTTGCTTTAAAGACCTTGGGTAATTCCAGAAAAAAAACACTACGTCTAATAGACATTGGACTGCTTTCATTTCGAGTGCTTTCCTAATTGTGCTGACTTTTCCAGGGTCTTGCTGACATCTCTCCAGATGTCAGCTAACAGAGAAAACATAGTTTTACTCAAGTTCTACATGTCTACATTCAACTTCATATTTTGCTTATTACATAGTGACATTGACTGTCTCTTTTGTCAGATCATTAATTTTTAATAGCTCTGTCATCAGCTTCAAGCCACATGTTTGTGAATCCTTCCCAGTTTCAATTTACAGTGCAACACCTTAGAAGTTGGGCACAGGTCAAAAGCATTTACACAAAGCCATTATCTTCCACAAGGTGTAGTCAGTGTTGTCACACGGCTCAAATCACAGCGTGGTAAAAGTCTTAGCCTGACAAACAGAGGTATTAAATGGATGATAGTTTATACAATTTAGTGTCCATTAGTGCTGACATACATACATACAATTACATGTTTTGAGATTTGGCCAAATGAAGATCCTTAGCTCACTCCAAATTTCCCTCAGCAACAATTAGGCATCTGAGTCATTCTCTGAAAGTATCAATAGACATAATAATGTCAATTCTTGTAGACTTATCAACTATTTGTTATTACTTTGCCATTATCATACACTGAATTTTAGTAAACTCACTGTATTGAGGCTTGTTTCTGACTTCCACTTTATTTTTGTGTCTGATTCCCTGAAGTATGACCTTACATTTTTTGAAAAGGAGAACACACACAGAGAACAGTCTTTCCTCAGCCATGCTCAGGAAATTAATATTTTGTCTATGTAACATCTCTTGATTGTCAAACTTTTTTTCCACAGGCTGCATTTGCTCTTTGGCTTCAAATACCTGTATCATGAATTCTAATTCTCCAGATTAAAGTTCTTCAACTTGGTAGGATTAGGCTGCTGATGGCTTCACCATCCACCTGGAGCCAACTGATTAAGACCTGATAGAACAGTTCTGAAAATAAACAGGCTGACATCATACTTCTGCATTCTTCAGTGCAGCTGATTTATCTGGACTAATACAGGACAACCAAAAGACATCTTTCTTTTAACTGTAATAGCTATGTCCTCCATACCTATTACCATTTTCTCTATTTCCTGAGCTACAACAAACTGGGAAGAAAGTCTTGCTATGCTCTCTGCTTTTTCAATGTTTTTGCTGGGAACCAGACAGGGTTTGTACTGTCTTGTGTATTGTTTCACACAGTATGTACACTGCAACACAACACTTGCATTCCTATTCAGTCTGTCTCTGTCCTGTTTCCCAATTTCCTTTAATTTGCCCCCATTCTGCACTGATAACAGTGTTTTGATCCTTTTGCTAGAGAGTTCAACTGCCCTTACCATTTGAAGAAATTTATCTGTTTCTTCAGCATCATCCCCTATATGCTGTAATCATTTGCCCCGTATATGTTCCTGTCTCTCATTAAGTGATCTTTTATGTCTCCAGAAGTACATGTGGATGCCAGATTATGTGACTGTGAGGCAGGCATATACTGCCCCTTATGTTTCTTGGTTTCAGATAAAAAACAGTCACATTCCTTCTAGGGTCACAGTATATCAAATACTTGTATCAGCTACAACGATGTTGTAGGTATCATTTGTATCAACTATGTCTCATTCACTTCTCTTTTTCACCAGAAGTGATAGTAGAAATGCTTTATTATACTTTTCTCACTATTACACTCCCCAGCCAATGCTTTATTTGCTATATATAACTTATGCTTGAGTAATAATTTTTTATATGGGAATTCAGCTTTATTAGTGGACTTAAAGTCTCATGGCTGTTCATTGCCTCATGGTTGCTTCTTTTCTCTCTTTAAAGCTCCTGTTTTGTCTTTCAGTAATGCTTTATTCTTCTTGTTAGTGTCACCTGACTGACTACTGTGTCACACTGTTCTTTATGGCACATAAGGAGGGCAGAGAATGCCCCACATCTGAGAAGCCCAATGTACTTTATTAAATTACCTGCAGAGATCATTCAATTGCCATTAACATTCCAGCTACAAGCACACAAACTAGCTCTCTGGTGGCTTCTTCATATCCATTTTTCCTCTTAAAGTCAACTCTATGTCTTGCTAGCAAGGATAAACTTTTGAGAATACCAGAAAATAAGAATCTAATGAGTTTCTCTATACTGGTAAAGTAAGAGATGACTTCTCTACACCTCACAATAACTGCTACCTTTATTCCATGGCAGCTCCCCATTCCCTCTTAAGAAGTATTCCAACAATTTTTTTTAAACTAGTTGCTGAGAAAAATGTTTTAATACTTATACAAAGCACTGAAAGCTGAGTGTAAGACAAACTGTAGAAGAATATCTCCCCTGAAACAACAAAACGGAGGTTTTGCCATTCAGGACCTTGAACACTGCAGCCAGAACCAAGGGGTGAAGCCAATGCACAATGTCACTGACTGATGACAGCCCCTAGGACAAGCAGAATAAAAGGGGTGGGGGGAATCCCCAAAAGATTGGTTTCTTTTTTAGTTATTTGTGCATTAGCTATTCTGCCTGTCCTGTAATTTCTATGACCTCCAAGCCTCCCAGGATTATGAATACCTATTGTTGACTTAATTGGCAGAATAAAAAGAAACATCTGCCAAACAAACCCAGTTTCTTAACCTCTGATGGTCTTGGACACACTATGACTGTGAGGGAGAATAATGCATTTTGTCTCTAAGAAAAAGCCTGGAACAGATCCTTCCATAGTTCAGGGAGACACTCCCAATGTAAATCAGAGAACCAATATACAACAGAAACTTCATAAAGGCTGTCTTGTTGTCAGATGCCCATCAGAGATGGCCTGTGGAATATATCCATAATATTAATGCTAGGCTGGAAGGGAAGGGTCGAACGAAGTTGATGAACTAAAAAGGTCTTTCTTTCTAGAAAGTAAGTTTTGAGGGAGGGGGGTAGACACACATGTAGACAGAAGGTCTAAGGATGTAAATGAAGAGGTTTTTAAAATAGAATAGAACAAAATGGGATAGCTGAGTTGAAAGAGACATATAAATATCAACTAGTCTAACTGCCTCACCACTTTTTCTGTCTAGTGGAGGGCTGGATCTGCTGGTTGTGGCTACATGGAGGTGACTCCATCAAGGTGCTGGTGGGTAGAAGCCTCATTAAAGCATCTCTCAGGCTCCAACCTTCATACTTTGCTGTCATCAAATGTAGGAAACAGGGAAATTCATGGTCAGATCTTCTGAATTTAGATTTCAGAAAACCACAAGGAAATGTAGGTTTCATTGTCCACATCATATTCTGGATTTCATGGTATTCATGAGGCAGGAGAAGCTCTGTCTCATGGTAAAGGTCTATAGCCTCATCCTCCCCACCAGCTGAAGCTCTGTCAGAAGAGACACTCCCTGTATAAATAAACACTCTTTGCATGAAGAACTGCAGACCAAAAATAGATACCACCATGTCAGGTGGAGTGCCATGAGTTTCTGCTTCACTTAAGAACTATAGAGTAGGAAAACATTCCCGGAGGCATGAATAGATCACAGGATGACTTTAAGCTATGAATGTGATACAGACAAATACATTATTGTGTGTCAGGCAAGATATTTCCATAGGAAAGGCAGGCATTGTGCAAAGCCCTGATGAGATCTCACCTGTATCACTATGGACATTTCTCATTTTTCAGGTTCAAGAAAGATAACTGCCCTCTGGAGTGAATGCAGGCAAAAATTAAGCACCATGCCTTACAGCCTACAGAGGAAAATGACAATTGGAAGGAGCAATACAAATGCTTGGAGGCCTACCATCACTTTCAGTAAAGAGATAAACAATTAAAGCCAAAGAAGAAAAAGAGCTATTGGAGTACAAGAAAAAATATGGCAAAGAACAAAAAACCTTTGGACTTCTGTCCCAAGAAGGCAACCTCATCATAAACAGTGTAGTGGTAAATGTTCATTGGTGAATTAGTGGGAGATCATGCATGCTCTTTATATCCCTGCATGGCTGGGGAACCAAACCCCTGCCTTTCATCTCTGACATCACCACAACAAAATATATTTCTATATGATATAAATGCCCTTACTCACATAGTCTGAAATCGCATACTAATTTTGGCACCAAGGTACAAAATGACAAGAACAATACCTTCCTTAGCCTTTCATTACTTTGAATCTTAAATACTAAAGGCAAAAAAGATTTGACAGTGTTATAGCTAAGACCTGAACATCTCCCAAAAATACAAGGTAGGCAAATAACTATTAGGAAGTTTAGAGGGAAAAATTAACTCTGAAAGTTTTACCCTGTGTCTGAAAGGTGTTTTACACCATTTATAAGCATGTCCAGTGCTTATAGGAGCTATGCAGCTAGTTTTAGTGGGACAAGGGGACATGATGGCAATAGCAGCAGTGAGCTATATTCCCAGTTTGTGACAGTCATCTTCATCAGATGACAAGCCCCTTAGGAGATGAGATGACCCATCAGCCCCTGGAGGTGCCCGAGGCTGTCACACCTTTTCAGCTCGATAGCAGTGGCAGGACCAAGGGAACACCTTCTTGAGGATCACTGGAGAGTTTGCCATCCTCACCCCTGGGGAACCTGGGATAGCAGTCGTATGAAATGGAATGCAGAGATGTTGCCGGTGACCCTAGTGCTTTGAAGCACCCACTGGTGCCCTGTCAGACGTGAAAAGGAATTTTGCCCCCAGTAGATCAGACCAGCAGCATTTGGCCACTCTTGGAAGCCCCTGAGATGGTTCCAGGTGCGGCAGATAAGGGTTTGGGCATCTCCTTGAAGGTGTGAACAGTCTGTGGGGCAGGGAGGTGACAGGTTTTGCTCACATGCTCAGGAAATAGCAATCACCACCAGCACTGGGGTCAGGAAGGACTTTTCCCCTAGAGCACATTGGCACTGGTCAGGGCTCCTTTTGGCTCAGCTGCTGCCTGATGCTCATGTCCCATGAAGATCACCTGTCATGCCCTGCAGCTTGGGGGAGAATGGCTGGGTTTTTTTGCCCATGGTGGACTATAAAGTGTCCCTAGGATTTATTTTATCTTCCTCTGCAGCACTGAGCACAGCCTGTTGTCAGAGCTTCTTTGGGCCATTTTGGCCATGCACTGCTGGTCATGTTCCACAAAGGTAGTTGTCATGCCCCTCATCTGCTGAATGACACTTTCTAGGCTCCCAGGGCAGGCTTCAAGAGCAGCTCCCAGGGGTTGGCAACCATTCATTTGATGAGCATAGCCTGCTTCAGGAAGAAGAATGGAATGGAATGGAATGGAATGGAATGGAATGGAATGGAATGGAATGGAATATAAATAGAATTTAATATAGTTCAGTTGGAAGGGACCTACGGTGACCATCTAGTCCCACTGCCTGACACTTCAGAGCTGATAAGAGTTAAAGCATGGCTTTAAGAGCAGTGCCCAAATGCCTCTTCAGCACTGACAGGCATGTAGCACTGACCATTTCTCCAGGATGCATTTTTCAGGGTTCAACCACCTTCTGGCTTAAGCTAAGTTTCCTCATGTTACATCTGAACTTCCCGTGATGATGGATGCAGATCTCAGCCATTCCCACCTGTCTTGTCACTGCAAGGCTGAGAACAGTTCAGCACCTCCCTGTCTATTTCCCCTCCTCTGGAAGCTGTAGGCAGCAGTGAGGTCACCCCTCAGCCTCCTCCTCTCCAAACCACACGAGCCCAGTGCCCTCAGCTGCTCCCCAGAGCACATTCCTGCCACCCCTCCCCTGCTTTGGTGCCCTTCCCAGGACACGTTCAAGTACCTTCACATCCTTTTTAAATGGTGGGGCCCAGAACTGCACACAGTACTCGAGGTGAGGCTGCACCAGTGCTGAATTCAGTGGGGCTGAGGTTTGCTCTCCTGGCTGCCAGGGCACACACACTGCTGTTCCCAGTGAGCTTCCTGCCAACCAGCACTCCCAAACCCCTTTCTGCAGGGCTGCTCTCCAGCCACCCCTCTCCCAGTTTAGACTTCATGTCTACTCCATCTCAGTTGCAGAATCTGGTCAGTCTTGTTTTGTTTCATGTCACTGGTGATTTCCCAGTGCTCCAATCTCTCCAGATCCCTCTGCAAGGCTTTTTGTCCCACAGTATAGCCAGCAGCACATCCTAGTTAGGTGGAACCACCAAATTAACTTAGCATATGTCAACTGCAGCCTTCAGATCACTGGCAAAAAAGATTGCACAAAACTGACCCTAGAATTGAGCCCTGAGGAACACCACTGGTAGCAGGTCACCTGAGAGGTGTTGCCCTGCTCATTGTAACCCTTTGAACCCTACCATTCAGCCTGTCCTTCACCAAGTGCACACATGGTAGTGTTAGTCTGCACAATAAAGGAAGGAACACTCAAGGGATAACTCATCTCCATGTAAAATTACTTGATTTCTTGTAATCCAAATGGACACTGTAAATGGCTCTCTTGGCAAATCCTGTTGTGCAGGATCTCCTTTAGTTTACAATATACAGAGAGTGTATGTGTCCATGTTATAAATGTCTGGGACAAATTAAATTACTGAAAAAAATATATCTAAGAAACTAGGGTGGATGTGGATGCAGTAAATCCTAATACACAATATTAGAAAAATATGGAAAAACCCCATAAATTTAAATCTACCTACTTTTTCACACAGACTAAATGAATTTCAGCATCATATAGATAACATAACCATAATGTACAATATGTATGGCTTAAACCCATCCTTTAAACCTTTGAAAGAGAAGTACAAAGGAAAGAATAACTAATTGGCTATATTTTCTCATTTTTTTGCCAGTAGATGCAATAGCATTAGAAAAGATAATTTATGTAATATCCTGTATGGTGAGTGGTTATATGAGAGTGTAATCTGGTGCATGTCTTAGCAATTTGCATTATTTTGCATTATATAGCTCTCTTACAGCTACATAGATGTGAATCCATTTGATCACCTGGGGTTTTATTGTAGGCTGAATGTTACCAGTGGAAGAAGACCATTTGTGAGTGAATTTTATATTCACTGTATCTTAAAATTCAGACCAAAATCGTTTTCTTGACCAGCATGTCTCATTATTTCACAGTTTCAGTATTTAGGAAAGACTGGAAATACGAGACCTGTGGAAGAAACCAATCTATAATCAAAAGTCATAAGCCTTTCAAAGGCTGAGTTGTACACCAAGGACATCTGCCCCCAGAAATATCTCTGGAATTAAATATAATCACATTCCGGCCTGAACTGGTGCCTTTGGGTAGCTATTGTTAGTTAACTAGCTAAAAGCTTCAAGGAAGTAGAAATTGGCTATTATCTCAGTATGATGAGCAAACCAAAACACAGTCCTTCCTTCCCAAATTGGGGTTCAAATGTCCTGGTTACTAGGAGCAGGACTTCTTTCTTTTTACAAGCAGGGAGATAGTAATGGTTACATTAGTCAAATATAAAACTAAATCTTGAACTACTAAAAACTCTTCTGGTAAAGACATTAAGCACTAGAAGACAGAAATTTCCTAAATTATGATTATGTTTTCAATATTATCTCATGCTTTTTAAAGAGCTTCTACAAATGGATCCTTTTAAAATTTCTGTGTAATTATCAGTCACTATATTACAAAGTGAACCACGGATTGGAATCTTCCATTTTGTTTTGCATATATTAGGTTCCCTATTTTACAGTACATTTAAGTTGATTACTTCGAGTAAATTTAGAAAAAATTATATGACAAAGCTCCAAATAGAGTCCTCAAAAAAGAGCAGAGCACTTTTACAGAGGACATGTCTTACTGCAAATAAGACAGTATTTGTTTAATTCGTTCATCCTGAGTTTAAAAATTATCTACAATTTACTAAGGCATTTTACATCAACAATGTATTCACAACAAATCATCAGAGCATACAAGTTCCCTGAATGTATCCAATATTTGAAATCTGATTTCTAAATAAATAATTCTTTTTTCCCTGGCTTTCAAATTATTTCTTCTTGGATATCAAAGATAAGTAAAAGTACCTATAAATGCTGTTCAAAGGTGAGCAGGTAAAAAATCAATATGACACCAAGGATTAACCTTGTTTTCAATTACAATACTTTTCTTTATACAAAATTAAAAAAATTTTAAAAAGAGTTTATATACTAAATAAAAAAAATATTCAGATATCTGAGTTTTCTGAATCATCTCTACTTATAAATTATATGCACTGTAATGACCTAATTCTTCTGTCTCTACAGTTTAATGCCAAACAAACTCCTCGGGCTGTCAAGTGTAGAAGAGTTTATAACATATTCACATGTGATATACAAGTGTAATGGATAATTATGTTATTGAAGTATATTATTATATGTCATTGTAACAAGTGCCCAGTGAAAGATTAAATTCCAAGAGTAAGATATGACTTTAGACTTATAGCTTCTAAATACAGTCAGTGAAGCATTTTGATTCATATCTGTGTACACTTGGGGAAAAGAATACCAATTTATGAAAACACCTGAAAATGAGAAGTATATGCTAGGCCTCAAATATAGCAACTGAGTGAAAACTTCCTACATTAAAAAACAAAAAACAAAACCATACAAAAATGTAAAAGTAAAAAAGTAAATGCAAATTCATGGAAATGGTAACATTGCCTCATGGATATTGTTGTGGGTGATGCTGCTTTGAGTGGTGAGCTTTCTAGCAGTGAGAACCTGAAAGTCATATTAACGTAGTAAACAAGGTATTGCTTTCTTTCTTGAAGTCAATTGGAAGGAAGATTCCAAGGTACCACCACACTAGATAACATTTTGAAAAGCTTAAAATCTCTCAGAATAATAACTCTTAGAAGGTGAATGGCTTAACTGGAAGACACCAAGGGTTTTCTTCCAAATTCTGAACTACTTCTCCAGTTTTTCTTGTTTTCCTCCAGTAGGTTTCTCTACATCATCATTCTTACAAATGTGCTTGAAGGGTCTCTTGCAATCTAACATTGCCATGCAGATGTCAAAGCTACACTTTACCCATGTATTCTCATAACACTTTTAGAGGCAGTAAAATCCTGAATCTACAAGGAGCAAAAGGACAGGTCAGCATTTCTGATGTTTTATTCCTCAGGAAACCCAAGCAAAAATGAGGTGTAGAAATGTAAGCTATTAAACTCTACATTCAGTTTTAAGATAAAATGACTACTGAATTATACAGTGGGGACATTGATTTGTGAGTAGTGAGGAAGTCAGAAAGTAAAACTTTCCTTTCAGGAGCTACAACACAAGTCCTTACTTACTCCAGTCCTTTAAGAAGGTACCAGAGGTAAATACTACCAAGACAACAATCTATGGCACTTTATCATATTTTCTATCCACCTATGTATGAACAAATGTTAAAACTAGAATGTTTCAAATTATAGGAGAGTTTTTGTCATAGATTCACTCATATAGGGATCTACCTCATAATTAAATCAATGCACCTTAATTTTTTAGCACTAATCTTGTGATTTCTTTAGAATACTATTAAATTGCTATGAGTCTTTACAAGCTTGCATTTCTGTGTCTGGGCTTGAAACAGCAGATGTGTACATGAAGTAGTTTGTTGAATAAATTGGATGACTGGAATTGGGTATTTGTGCATCATCAGCCTTAAAACTTTGTTTGCCCCACATGTTTATAAATTGTACTGCCTCTTTTCACAAATGGGCCTGATTTTCTGTTCCTTGTGATGTTTCTAAAAACAGCCTGCAAAGAATATTAAAAATCTTGTTCTAATCTGCTTCATTTCATCTCTGCATCTAGTTGAAAACCAATGAAGAACACTCCACTTACACTCAAATCAAAAAAATTTTTATTGGCCTGCCAAAGACATAATCTCTAAATAACTTTAATTCAAAACAATGAACTCACATTAAATTTTAAAATTTATTAACTTATCAATTCTATTTAACAGATCATTTATTTTCTTTTTATATGGGTAATGTGCTTTTATTTTCTCTGTTCAGTCTAGTTTCAGAGAGCCACACAAACAGGGATTCTATGTTTTTTTAGGGAATTCTGTTCTGTACCTTAACAGTCTCTGTGTTAGGAAGATTTTTCTAAGCAGGTCTCAACCCAATACCTAGTGTGTCAATAGACCCTGGATTAAGCTAGTTCACATCTATTTTGTCTTGGTTTAAGTCTTGTACACTCTGTGCTAGGATGGACTAGTTGGTTTTAGTCACCTAAAAACAAAATGTATGTTTAGCAAAAAAAAAGTCAACATTTGAATCAAACTTGATGAGCAGTAGCAGATAAATAAAAGTCCAATAAAAAAAATAAAAGGAACGCCTAGTCATGAAACATTTGGAAAAATTCTTGGGAATTTCTTCTATCCCAGAATTACAAAAGAGTTCCAGAATAGTTAGCAGAATGGAAGAGGGCAAAATAGGTGGAAGCAATGCTTTTTTTTTGATAGCCTAAATTATTAAGGCATCATTTAGAATATTCAAGACTCAGGTCAAAATCATCTTTTTATTTTTTGATTCTGATGTAATATGGTGTTAATTTCTGGGCTGGAATTTACTAGCAAGAGTGGTAAGTACAAGGAAGAGGAACAAAAATAATTTCAAGTTCACAATGACTTAAAGGACTTAAATATTGCCTACTTCAGGAGTTATGGATAAATTTACTAATGTACAACAGGTACACACTATCTGTTTGTGATCAGCTCTTAATCAACTGAACAACTAATTTAACTGCATAAGCCCTATTTTGCCCCTTATTTCTATCCAATGAGTCTTTTCATAAACTACAAGTAAAAATAGCATCAAATTTCACAAAATATAGATATTATAATTTGTGAAAAAATGTAGTTAATTGTGAGTTCTATTATCTCAATCTTTTGCATGAAGAAATGAGAAACATAACTTCATGGGCTAAGAGACTTGCCCAGTCAGGAAGTTTGTGATGCACTCTGTAAAACTGCAGTTTTTCCTGTACATATGCAGTACAGAGACTGCAACAAAAAAGACAGAGTTACAAAACTGAACCTGCACTATATTTACACAAAGAACCTGAAAAGATCTGAGCAATTTACCCTACATAGTTTGTCAAAAAGTTATCTAGATAAAATTTTGTTCATATAAGTAATTTCATGAAACAAACATACTTAAACCTCATAAAAGACACAAAAAACATAGTTTCTGTATTAAACTGGAGTTTATGGGGTTTTTAACAATTTAGTTAATCAGGCCTTTAAAGACAGATGCAGATATTTGGCGAATTTTCCATCTCTTGAGGACTTCTGAAAAAGACAAACTATAGTCAAACATATGTAAAAGAGTTAAATTGATGACATTCCATGGTCAATGTGATAAAAAGGCAAAGCATAACTTAATGGCCAATGCTGAACACAAAGTTGTTCAGTCTAGATTCACAGAAAACACGGTAAGTCCAATTACTCTTACCATTGATGGGAAGGCAGGGCTTGGGTCAAGATGATATGGAGGAAACACAAGTGAGGATTAGTCTACTCAGTGTCCTAGGGATTAAGTAAGATTGTCTAAATGTTTAAAACATATTTTTACATTTAATGAAACCAACCCCTTTTTAACTGACAGTAGATTCCTTTTCTTATCCAATAATTATTAAAGATCATAAAGATATATGAAAAATTTATGGGTGTTGAAGCAATTTGGCTGTTTTACAACACACCCGAGGCATGCAGATATATCTTTATAATTACACACCCTGAACTGTGTGAGCACCTGGCTGTGCTTGCTACAGAGTGAGGGTTAAGAAACTACTTTCTAAGTTATTATTATTTATAAAGAATAAGTGGGAAACACATTCAAACAGAAGAAAAAACCACGTCATTTTAGACAAAGTTGAATTCTAGGACAATGACACTGGTGGGAAACTCATTAGTTTATTTGGCTATTCAGCCTATACTTCTTCCTCCCCCCACCCTGTGACAGAAATGAGTTACTCTTGAGTTAGCTCTCCATCAGAATTATGTCCAATTTAAAGAAATTCCTAGTATAGCTTAGGACATATGGAGGAAAATACAAAGAAAATATTCTCCAGTAACTAGAAGTATAATTACCCATCAACATTCAATACTTCAACCACAATTTTACTTGACTTATTTTGTACAGAGCAGGAAACTGTCCCCACTTGTTCTCTGAAAAATTTTTATTTTTCCCCCCAGTATAGCAGAGACAGATCCTGGAAAAAAATATGTGATGCAGCAACTTTGATTGCCAGATGCTAAAGACCAACAAAGAAATCTAGGGTTTGAGGAGAGAAGAATCTGGCTCAGAGACCTTGAACAGCAGTCCTGGAGAGCTATTTCTTGAGTGGCACTGTCAGTATTGGTCCCAGTCAGTACTGTTACTCAGTTAATAGTCTTCCACTATTTCTTAATTCCTTCCAACAACTGAAGTCCCAGAACTAGGTAAGAAACAGCTGCCTTTTCTTGCTAAAACAACTTTAAAAATATTAACTGTGGCAATAAGACCATTCCAGAAGGTATAACAAATTTTAAAATATGTGGTAGAGAAATTCTGTGGAAACATATGACAGAGGAGCAAAAATATTAAAAGGTTTGTTATTTATGTTTTACTTTTAAATGATTCTAAAAAGATTTCAAATTAAAGTATAATTTATTTAAAAGATGCACTAGCCTTTCTACATAATCCTGAAGACAATAATATATTCCTTGCCATTCCCATCATCTCTTTTCTGCTTTTGCAATCAGTATGAATATACTGCTTATATATTTATTAAAATTTAAAGTATTTTGAGGATAGCTAAGTGAGTTGTCATACATTATTTGTGCAAGTTCCTGTAATGGTCATGGACTCTCTAAAATTGAAATCAGCTCTGTGAATGTAAAAGACATAAATAGTCAGTCCTGATGACTAAAAAAGGTGAATGAGGTAACGGTAATGCTGGTGAAGTCATTTTTCTCCAACATACCTTAAATAGTGAAGTGAAATTAAAATTTTTCAACCAACATTGTATGCACATGCATGCACCTGCACACACATGAAAAAACACCTGATGAGAAGCAGACAGGATCAGAATTTCAAGCAAAGGCTTTTGAAAAAATTGTTGGGATTTTTTTATGTTGTTGTTTTTGTTCTTATATTGAAGGATCTCCTAGCTGCAGGAAATAATGGATTGGAGCACAGACTTCCTTAATTTCCTGCACACTTCCTCCTATGTGGAAGTCACTTTTCACTGCTTTATATCTAGTTCTACTGAAGCCTCCTCTACTGCACTTACATTAAATGGTCAAAAAAGATAGTATGTATCAATAATAGCCATATTTGCTGCCTGTATTGAAATTTTCTGATGAAATACATAGACACAACAGTGTTGTTTCCTTAATTATAACTAATCTTCTGCATACATGAATAAAATAGGTATAAATACACACATAACAAATAGAAATAAATATTTAAAATAACAGAGTTTTCCCAAAAAAATCCTTCCATGAAGAATCAAAGTAGTTTTCAACTATTAACCAAGATCCAAAAAACTGCAAACAATTAGTTTGGTAAGACACAGATTGATTTGTCCAAGTTTAAGGAAGAAATTTGTGACACAATAGGGAAGATTTCTTGCCTCTTTGTCTTATTCTTTAAAACAATTCTTCTAAAAGATTGATAGCAATTAGTCTCCATGGAACCATGACACCACTTAATGAATCACACAACAGGAAAAAGCCTGCCTCTGAAAAAAAAATTCTTTCCTGTTTCAGTAGTATATTTGTAATGCACAGTGACAGGAGAAGACTGGAAAAAGGGACATTTCTCCTGAGTGGGTTGATTAATTAACATAAGTTGCCTGAATTGAGTCCAAGAAATCTATGTCAAGGAGGAATCCTGCACTATTTTTCCTGAGCTTGGAATAGTCCCCCAAACACTTATCTCAAGAGCACAGAAGGAAATTATGAAGCCAGGTATGAAATTGGCCTTTCTGAGCACTTAAGTGATCCTTGATGCATATCATGGGCCAGAGGATAGGCATTGTGTTTATCAACTCAGGAAATGGGGATGAGAAGAATGTACAACATAAACATCATCAAAACTACAAATATTTGTTTTGTCTGGAAGAGGTGATTTACACAAGTTCTACAGTTATATTGCTTCCTGTTTGATCAGAGATGATTCCGAAGTTTAGGCTTATATCCAAATCCCCAGTTTGCTAAGGCTTAGAAGGGGTCAGAAATGAAATTTAGTTCACAAAGATTCCTGATAGTTAATAAATTCTAAAAAGGTTAGTTTGTTCGGGGTAGCTGAATACATTGTGGTTTTTTCACTAAAAAAGTAATATTACAAATACTGTTTTGACTTTAAAAAACAATTGTCAGCCTTCAAAAGTCAACATGAGAGACTAGATAATGCAGAAGCTGGGAGTATTATTACCTGAGTTTCCTAAACTATGTAAGTGGACTGAAATTGAAAAGATTTGGGAAAGATTGTATCTCATCCATTAGTTTTTTTCTATGTAATCAGTATGGGTTGGGAGCACCCATTGTGCTCCATATTTGCAGTCAGAATACTCAGTGGCTTCCAGAAATCCACATACTACCACTCCTTGTAAAAGTCCATTACTCATTGGCAAAGTAGTTCAAGACTAACCCAGATGCTAAAACTTCTCAAAATTTTGTCCCCTCATTTACCTGTAGTGTCTCTGTACCATCCAGTATCATCTGCAATCTGTATACATATACATATGGCATGTATAAAGCATGATTTGTTTTGTCCCCAAGAGTACTTTCTGTGCTCTACATTTCTACATTTGATTAAAGTGTGTCATTTCTCCTTCAGATGTCTATGGAAAGGGCTAAGCACAACAGAGCTGAGGACGAGATACTAATATTAATCACAGAATAAGAACATAATCCAAGTTGGAAAGGACTTCAGGAGGACTCCACTCTTACTTGGATCAGGTCAGAGTCATGTCCTAGGTCAGATCAGGTTGCCCCTGGCTTTACCTAGCTGTTCCTTGAAAATGTCTGAGATCAGAGTATGCAGGCCTCTCTGGGCAACCTGCTCCACTGCCTGGCTGTTGTCATGATGAAGATTTTCATGATATACAGGCTGAATCTGTCTGTCCTCCTTCCAGCATGCACTGTGATGAAGGACCCAGCTCTTCACACTGACAATCTTCCTGTAGGTACTGCAGGGCTTCTGACAGACCCCCCCTGAGGTTGCCTTTTGCCCTAGCTCTACCTTTCCAGCTGAGGTGCTCCAGCTCCTGATCATCTTCGGAGAACTGACCTGAACTAAAGGTGATTAAGTTGCCTTAAGGTACAGAACCAGGAAAGACTCATTAGTTCAGCCCTACAATCAGATGAACCAGTTCTGGCAAGAATGACTCAAGCAGGGCTCTCTCACAGCATTGCACATTCTGTATAAGATATGTCATGTGTATGTGTATGTGAGTTCTAGAATAACATCATTACATGAATATATGGAATTATATAGGTGAAACATTACCCTAGTGAAACCACTACCACAGAATCACACTTTTCTTTGGAATGTTCTCACAATCGTTTAAGAGTTGCTCTTAGTCAGACACAATGAATTCTCTTTATCACATTCATTCTGGAATCTGACGTATCTTGATACTAGTAACAGCAATGCAATGTATTTGTGCATAGACATTTTCATGAATACCTGAAACAAGAGATATCAAAATGTAAGGTCTCTTTCTTTCCTACCATAAAGATATATTCTGAAAATAAAAATTACTAGAAAAATGTTCTTTGTAGTACAACTTCTCCCACTCCCTTTTCATGAGTACCCTATAGTGCACTTACCAGCACTCAGTATACCTTAGTCTGGGAATCACAAAAACAGCAAGGGGGAAAGGTGAGGAAAGAACCAAATTCAATAACTGTACCAAAAGATATTTAAGGAGTATTAATTACCAAGTCCAACATTAAAACTGTAACCTACACTAATGTCAGTGGCAAAATCTCTCAATTTCAAGCGGCAAGATCTCTAATGGAGGATTCATACTCAAATTTGAATCAACTCTCAAACTGGGGACATGCCTGGAGAAGGACTACTGCAAATCAATATGCTAGACACAGAGGCCACCTGTGATACTTGGAGCTGAAATCTGCCAGCATGCTTCACTTAATAAGTGCCTGTCACTGCACTCACAACTTTACTTGGCAGCAAAAGTCAGACCTCTGTCAAGAGCCTGAAGTGTGATGTCCAATTCAATTACTAAAGGACACATTAAAATCTGGTTTATATGGTTAAGAAATAACAGCAACATATTTTTATTTTGGGATTAGAATCACCCCAGTCTCTCTAAAGAAAAACATTTTCAGCCTATTCAGTTTCAACATTCACATTAATAACTTAATTTTCCTTAACAAGCAATCCTGAGACAGAAACTGAGACCTTAGTAAACTTGTTGTCTACCAAATACAAGATACTAAAATACAACCACATTTAAAAAAATAAACAAAACAAAACAAAACAAAACCCACTTCTATTTTTAACTGTCATTGAGAAGAAATTACCTACTGTAGGCTCTCTTTGCACACTCTTCCCTGCACTCTTCAGATATATCATTGGGCAGGACAAATATAGGGTACTTCTATTACCTATCATCAACAGTGGCCAAATTCACTTTAGTTTTCAGACAGAGTAATGCACTGTCTTTACAGTGATATCAATAGGTCCATTCTGCTCACACTGAATAAGTGTTCTTCCCCCTTTCCTTCCCTGTCTCTCCCCTCCTTGTCCTCCCATGCCAGGAAAGGAAGGAATTCTACTTTTCCTGCTCAAATATCCAATAATCATTTCAGCCATCTGTTTCAATACAAGCAACTCTTCATAGAAGTCCATCAAAATGGCAAACCATTAGAGATTAAGATGATTTATTTTAGTCTAGTGCAGTGTCACTAGTTTAATAAAATAAAAAATAACCAAGGATTTGGGAAGTACTATGGCTTACCTATGTAAAAACTCACTCTCTTGCCAATACATTCTATCGCTGCTGACAGACATTAGAACATTCCTTTCATCTCTTTCCTCTTCTTGCAGTTTAAGCTATCCCCTTAAGGAGTATTTGCTTTCTCTAAGATAGATTATAAATTGTATGCAACATGAAAACCTTACACACTTCCTCTTACCATCTGTAAGGCTTTTATTTCTACTTCTTAAAAAATAAGTAAAAAAACTTTTGTCTTTTCATTTTGGGTAAATAAACCAGGATTATTTTTCTGTAAGATTTTTTTTTTTAAAAGAACTGCTATTTTAAATTAGAGAAGCATTTTTTAATCCAGTCAACCAAACATTCAAATCTAGTGAGAACAAATGTGGAATGCAAACTGTGATAAAGAGCAAATATGGAGCATACAAATCCACACACACAAACACCCCCTCTATTCATGAAGAAAACATGATCTAATACAGGATTGGTTTCTTTCAAACACTTCTTTCTGCATCTCAGTATGATTCTAGGATGTTCAAATTAAGAAAAATTTTATGGGTCAAATTCTTCTTAACACTACATGTACTCAAGTCAACTGAAATTGATGACAACTGGATGCAGTGTCAGAGGGTGGAGCTAGCCCAGAAAATCACAAAGTAAGGAGTAGTTCTTAAAAAATAGAAATTACATGGTGCTTTGAATGAAGGAGAAAACAATTCTCAATGTTGCCTGGGAAAAACAAAGGCAGAGTGAAGCAGAAAAATTGACCTGATAGCTAACAGGCTATCAGATTAGGATCAATTATCAAAACCAAGCCAACTGCAAGAATCTGTATGTTCATAATAGCTCTGGTTGAACCTAACCCCACTACATAACTAAGTCTTATGGAAGGAAAGCTGCATCAGTTCCCAATCCATTTAGAACTGTAGAGAGGAGAGACCAGTTTATTACTTTTGTATATACTTCTGTATTCTTTGGATGTACAAAATGGCTATATAAGACTTCATTATGACAGAGCTTCATTAAGTCTTCAGTAAAAATTTCCCTCCTCTTTCGTCTTCTTTTTTTTTTTTTTTTTTTTTTTTCTTTTAAACATAAATATCCCTAAAAGAAGCTTGGGTAACTTGCAAAATCAGGCTAAATCAAAAACATATTCACATATTCATGTAGATGATTTAGCAGTAACATTTCTAGCAGTGGGAGTTTGCAAATACTATCAAATTCATGTTCATGTTATGACAACTGACCAATGGAAACCAGAAGCTATTCTGACACATTTTAACCCATTTTTCTGCCACTGGAATGACTATGAGCACAAATGTCGGCCTGGTTAAACTTTTGTTCATTTGAGTGAAATGTGAAGATGCGTCATGTCCTCAGCTGAGCTCCGGAACCACTCAGGATGTCATGCAGCAAAAAGGATTAAACATCTAACCTGGAACAGCTATCTTCCCAGCTGTTGGATGATTCATTTCCATCACAAGTCCATTGTGCAGTACCTAGGAAAACAAAACAAAACAAAACAAAATAAAACAAAACAAAACAAAACATGTATGTAATATAAAATACAATCAGTTCCTAAACTCAAGAGGAAAAAAAGAGATAAATATAATCATGTTCTTTCACAGACTCTCTGAAAATACAAGGAGCTACAACACAAGTAGTCTGCTTAATGTATACAATAAAAGCTTTGATGTTTGACACTACTTTTTATTTATGCACCCAAAAAATGCTTCACTAAGACTGTACAAGTCTAACATATCTTTAAGTTCTTATAGTCATCATCAAACATAAGAAGTTGATTTTACACTTCCAACCACCAACAGACAACTGGTATCAACACAGAATGACAATTCAAATCTTCATATCCTTTCATATTAACCTGCAATATGTACTAAAGGCCTATACATAAACTATATTCTCTTGTTTGTTTTTGCAGTTAGTTAGTTTTGAGCATGTGGTGGATCATACTGCAAAATTCTGCATTAATAGCTTTTACAAACATTTTGGAAAGATTAAATAATTTTGATGGTTTTTTCTGTTCTTTTGAGTGGGTATGCAATGCTTCAGGCCCTGTGTATATCTATATGGGATGATTATTCATCAGAGTTTTCAGATCCTTTTCATTAACCTCAGTCAGAAAAAAACCTATCATTTCAAAATTGTCAAGTACCAGAGAAAAAGATACTCATACTAGCAAACTCACTGCTCTTGTTTAAATATTTCTGCACCCAAAGCCACTAAACAATATTTATAATTTCTTTACCTATTATTCTTCCATCCTTGTAACACTGTTACCTTAATCATATAATCAGAATTATTAAAAAAAAAAAATAGCCACCCAGTAGGCAATTTTTTTCATATCTAATGTAACAAGTCTAGAATGTCTTGCATATGTATCAACTCTAGAAAATGAAACATGGGAAAGGCCTTTTAAGTGATCATGTAATATATCTACCTATTTACCTCGCACCATGAACAACATTAGCAACCTTGACTATTAATGACAAGTGTTGGCCTAATTAATCTTTAAAATTCCATATTATTAAGATGAGAATTTTCTTATGTAGTCTGCACCTTATTCTGCATTTTTATTACTAGAAAATTTTTTACTGTTACATAATCTAAGTGTCTGTCTATTAAACATCTTTATTCTTGTCTTTTCCCCCACTGAACACAGAAAACCAATCACTATCATCTTTTTAACATTCTTTTATGTACTGGAAGATTGTAATCACATCCTCCCTCAGCCTGCTCTTTTCTAGACTAAACAAAACTAATTCCTTTAACCATTCTTTCCAGGTCAAATTTTGTGAACCCTTTATCTGTGTAGAATAGCCTGCTTAAGAATTCCCATTCCTGAACAGGTGGTGTCAAAAGGTCAGGTCAGCTTTCTCTTAGCTTGTGGGGTGAACCTATTTAGCTGACATTTAGAAATCCAGATATTTCCGATAATAGATGCTGGTGGAACAATGTCTCTTCACTGGTCTAATTGCTTGGCAGTATACCAAATCATTAGTTCTATTTCACTTTCAGAAGATTAAAGGCAATTTTGGTGGACATTCAAGTGAGACATCCAGAATTTTTTTTTCCCAAATGACAGAATTAGAAAATATAATTATTTTTTTAAAATTAATATTTTGAATCTTTCCAGTCATGCCCTTAATCAAACAGTATTGAAAGTTTGGCCTCCTTTGTCCACAACTTACTTACACGAGCTCCCTTTACGCATTTAATAGGTTATTTGGGACCTGAACACAAGAAAACACATGCATTTGAACTTGAAATCCACAGCATGCTGAGGTGATTAAGCAGTTCTTTAGATGGCAAGTTAAAGCATGCACCTAAAAGGGGCTCCATTTGGTTAAAGAAAAACATACATATTTTCTAGCAGCTACTCAGAGCTCCACAAAAAAATGTTTTTCTCTGTTCTGAGCCTCCAAATTCTATTCTCATTAAACAGATCTAAATTGGTTTTAAAATACCTTTTTTTTTTTGTTAGACTCAAATTCCAGATCTCTTTTCTTTACAGAATGAACTAAAAAATCCCTGATGTATCTTTGAGGATCACGACTACTCCTCTTAAAAGAATTGCTTCAGATGCAGTCAGGCTTCCTTATTGTTTTCATTATTAGTACAGTGTTCAACTTTCCTCTCAGATATATTCTTTACTCAAAAACTCTGACTTTCTATTAATCTTATTTTCTACAGTAATTAATTAGTTCTAACTTCTCTTTTGAAGAAAACAATCACCAAGAAATGACTGGTAAACAACTGTGGATTTTTTTCCCTACATCAGCAGCACTCTTTAAAATAGCTGTGTAATTTCCAATTCCATGCATTCCACTATTAGGATTCCCAAAAACAAATTGAAAAAAAAATTCACCAACTTCTCATGTGCATTCTCAAAAAACACTAAGGATTACTGCATTCTAGCCTTGGGAGAATGCAATGTTCACATCCTTTATCATCAAAGACAAGGAAAAACAGAGGACAAGGTAAGAGACACAACTCAATGGCTTTCTCCTCCATTGTCCTGTATAGCTGAAATGGTCATGATATTTCTGATGTGGTAGAGCCCTCTATTGTGTATTCACCTGAGTTCATAATAAAGAACTGATGAACCAAGAGAATTAAGTAAAAGATGGTGGCAATCAATAGATCACGTTTTTAAATTTTTTTTCCATATGGCTTATTTTCCAGGGTAGAAATACTATATGATCTGTTACCATGTGATATTTTCTGAATCAAATAATATTTGGGAGACATTTTACAGTGAGATCACTGTAAAGAAATCATAAGTATAGTCTTCAGTCTTTCAAGAAAAACATTTTAATATGTATCAGGAAAAGTGTGGGCAGAAGAACTATGGAAATTATTCTTCCCCTGTACTCAGCACTGGTGAGGCTTCATCTTGAGTACTGTGTCCAGTTCTGGGCCCCTCAGTTTAGGAAAGAATGAGTCTAGAGAAGAGCAACAAGGCTGATGAAGGACCTGGAGGAGCAGCTGAGGGAGCGGGCGTTGTGGACCCTGGACATAAGGACACTCAGGGGAGACCTGTAACTATGAGAAAAGGGGCTGCAGTCAGGTGAGGGTTAGCCTCTTCTCCCAGGCAACCAGGGACAGGAGAAGAGGACAGTCTCAAGGCGCTCCAGAGGAGGTTTAGTTTGGACATTAGGATGTATTTCTTCAAAGAAAGGGTGATTAAATATTGACATGGGCTGTCCAGAGAGGCAGTGGAGCCACTGTCCCTGGAGGTGTTTAAGGAAAGACTGAACCTGATATAGTTGACATGATGGTCTTTGGACGTATGATCTCAGAGGTCTTTTTCAACCTAATTGATTGATTCTGTGATACCATTTTATTTTATGCCAAATACAGACATCATTTCAACTCTGATGACACAGGTAACTAATCACTCATGACAACGTGGTTTCTCGTAGAACTGCCAGCAAAGTTTCAAATATACCTATTTCAATTCTACCTAACATAAGCTTCCAAATCCCTATCAAAGGAGATACTGGAATTAGAAATATATCAAACATTGTAGCTCCCAACTACCTCCTTCCCTGATCCAAATTTTAAAAGTGATATTTAATGTGGAGCTATGCTCTCAAAATATGCATTTGTACAGGTACCACCCTTTCATAGATTCATCCAGAGTTCAGTGAAAAGGATTTTCACAGCCACAAAGGAAATGATGTAACCATTTTCTCCATATTTTTGTAGCCACAGAATAGCTGGCTGGTGGTAAACGTAATTACTACTCATGCCTCCAAACCACAAAAAAGTAATAATAGTTTTCCCTGTACATGCTGAACATAGAGCAACGGCCATAATCACCCCCTGAAAAAGTAACAGCACGTGTTGTGAAGAAAATGCCATATTAGAATTGCATCCGACATCCTGAAAGTACCACTTTCCAAAAAAAAAAAAAAAAAATATGTCAAGTAATTTGAAATTTGGAAAGGATATTAAATATATCCCCATCTGATGCCTGGTTCTGCTTGGTCTTGTATTCCTAGAATGTTGTTGCACAACAGAACGGTTTGCATGTCAGCATGCTTCCCCTCTACTTTTTTCCCAAAGCAGAAATCCCAATATATTCAAAGTTCGTCTTTTATCACTAATAACTTTACTATTCTTCTTTCTAAACACAGTTTCTAATATGCAGGGGTCACTTGGAGAAGGTATTAGCTCTCTACTATGGCTAAGTATTGCATTAATGAATCTATCTCCACTTTACCTTCACAGATCTCTCATATTTGAAGTTTGTTAGCACTTCATGAGACAGGACATAATTTAAAGAAAAGTTACTTTCTTAACAAATTTTTGATTTAATAAAATCTGGCTTTGTTGTTTCCAATTGCCTATTAATTTACTCATTTTCTCCCATTCCCTTATTCTGACACAATGTATGCTGTATGTTATAGTCTCTTAGGTCCCTAGCACCACGTCTGTGATACTGCATGAATACACACAGGAAAATCACAGTTCATTGGAATGTCCTTCTTCTCTACTGCTGCTTTCTTCTAGGCTGATGTCTTACAGACTGTTTCCTCCACCAAACTTGTTGGGTTTTTTGTGCATGTGAGGTGATGGCTTTGACAATGTCCTTCTTATGTCACAACTTCATAGCTATTTGTGTTATACACAAAATTACTTTTTATTGACATTCCTGAGGATGGGGCTTGAGGTCTGATGCATAAATCTTTATCCTTATCCATGTCACATTATCCAAATTCTTCATGCTTTTCTGCTGCATCTCTTGTTCTACTACAGAACACCTCACCTAGATTCTTTCTTGATTATCAGAATTTAAATTCCTTACTTTTTAATCTTTTGTCTAAAGGGTTTTTATATCCTCTAGCTTAACAGTTGTTCTACAAACTAGCTATTGGCTCTTTAACATTAAATTCGGGTTTTACCGTAGCCATTACTTTAATCCAGAAAGGTGCGTTCTGATACAGGACTTAAGAGCTTCTTACCTGCATTCAGCTATGTTACTTATGTCAAGAACTTACACACTCTAGAACTGAACATTTCAAAAGGCAATCACTGAGAGTGATGAGAAATTTCTTCCCTTACTCTATCCCAATGTGACCTTTGACCAGCTGAAGGCAGTTGAATTCATCCATTATTACTAATTCATTAGGATTAGAAGATTCTTTTATCTCCTTCAACATTTTGGACTCAATATCTGTTTCCTGATTAGAAGGCTCAACAATATAGCCCTAATATAGCTCCCCTAGCTCTATGACCTAATCTGTCCATCCTGCTCAGTTTATAGCAGGTATTACACTTTCCTATTGATTTTTATCATCCCAATGTGTTCTTCAGTAATGGCTACTATGTCAGGATCCTTCTTCTTTGCCAAGAATTTCAAGTTACCTTTTCTAGTCTTATTCGGCTCATGTTGGTATAGAGGTATGTATAGGTTTTGTATACATTTTGGGAAGCAGAGAGTTGGCCAGGACATTTTTTACTTAACTCTAAAATTTGGCACTGTATAACCTTCACAGAATTTCTCCTCTTTCTGTTTTTCTGCACATTTGATTCTTGTCCTGTACACTTTTTGTATGACTGACATCACTAACAGATGTCTTAAAAAGGTGTGTGCCCTGATACATCAGCTTTTCCTCAACTCCTGCATGAGACCACACTCATTCCTGCACCAGCAATCTATTCTTACCACTGTTTCAGACAAGTCTTTCCACTGAGGCTCTTTCTCTGCAGAGCTCTGTGTAAGTATCCCAATGGAGATCCTATTTGTCATCCACTAACTGAAATATCAAAAATCTGAAATTATAAAACCTGCTCATTAGACTAAAATTAGACCTCAGTTCAGAAGGAAGCATAAAGTTGCTGAAATTGGAAAAATTTCCAGGATTCTTTTAGTGGTTTATAATACTGGAACAAAATATACCCACCTCTTCTCAGAGTGACCTCTTCTCAGGCACCTTATGAAAGTCTATTTTTCACAGACTCACCTCCTTCCTTGCTGAGAATCTACTCAGCAAACTGTTTCTGGGGCCAATATGCACAGGCAACTAACGTTTTCAGCAATTCAATTTCATAAACCATCTTTCAAATTTCTAATCAAAGTAAGACATGATCCTGATACTGAGAATAGTTGTCATATTACTGTTTTGCTTCCCCTAGCACCTCCTGCTAGAAAATTAAAAATTTAAAAGTCCTAACTGATAAATCAGCCACAGTATAATGCATAAAAGAAACATTAAACAATCCAAAAAGTATTAGAAAATTGAAATATTTTCTGACAGAGCAGAAAGAGTAGAAACGCCTTTGCCATTGTCTAATCTTCAACAATCTTCAACTTATTTTTGAGAAAAAAATACTAAATTCAATTTATACCTCACAGTCTAAGAAAATATGAGACAGCAGGTAAATAAGTCTATATAAATCTAAGTTTTCATCAGATGCAATAAAAAGTAGTGAGTAAAATAAGGTACTTTTATTCTAATAGCAGACCATATTACAGTAAAGAATCAGGTTTTTAACTCTTGTGGAGAAGGAAGCATTCCCAAGGGGTTTACTAGCATGTGATATGTTTATACTTTTAACGAATAGCAAGGAGATTAAGAAAATAAAGATTTATAACTTAGGCCAAAATATACGAAAATGCATGGATACAAGTCTGTATTTAATTGCATAAATTCTCTGATTTTCAAATTTGCAGACCTGACCCTGATTTCGAGGGGCTGTCTGGGAGCTTAAAAATCAGGTTGCTTCCCTCAGATGACCAAGTATAGCTCCCTGACAACTTCTTGCACCATCAGTCTGGAGACGTGGCAGAGGAAACAATCTGTCCTCATTTGTAAAAAATACATAAATTTTTCAGATGTGCTTTTTCCCTGAGAACTGATGTGATTGCAAAACCATGCTTTTGTTGGGCTTGAATGTGTAAATTCACAGAAATATTTTAGCAGAGATGGTTGGCTATACTGCTATTTGGATATAAGACCTGGCTCATGCTGGTAGCAAGACAGGGTGTGGCTATATTCAAAGCACTGGCCCTGCCATCAGAGTCTGCCTCCAGCTGCAGCATAGCTTTCCTAACACTGATAACTCCATACTGATCACCTGGTGCTACAAAAACAGATTAATTTTATTATTGCACAGTCTGAAATACTGACTGGTTTTTTCCCCTTGTTTCAATCAGAATTGCCAGTAATCTTCTGCTAGCAATGGTGTTAAAATTACTGGCTTTTAATAACATCTTTTCTACTTTGGATTGCTACAAATACTATATTCAGAATTTAAATGTTATGTTTGTAGTTTCTCTGAAAAAAAAAAAATGGAAAAACTTAATTACAATAAATTTTTAAAGATGCAAGTGAATGCAAAAAATTAGGAAGAGTATCCCAGACTGTACACAAATTATATTATTTTGGTGTCCAGAATGTCACAAGAAAGGCTTTCTTACTTTATTTCATCGTGATTTATTTCTTATATCAAACAACAACAAAATAAGTTTCCAGATGTTTTCTTTTGTGGAAACTGACTGGTTAACAAAATGTGTGTTTCCTAGGTTATTACACTGATAATAAGCTATGACTGCCACACCTCCAAGCACTGTGTGCCATCAGTGGGAGACTGATGGAGTAAAAATACCAAGAACCTTTCCACTGCCATTGTTTTTGTAACAACTCTGTGGATGTTTGTAACATTCATCAGCAATCGTATATGGACCTGCCTATGGAGTTGGAAATCAAGAGAAAATTCTGATAGGCCATTGGATAACAGATTTTTCAGAAGTAAGTCACTTTTTGTCATGTGGTATTGAAGTAACTCACATGCAGATGCAACTCTGGATCGAAAAATGACTGAGGTGTTTGACCCTCATGTAAGGGAATTGTTATTTCAAAATGTACAATCTTCAACCAACTGCACAGTGAACACTACTAAGAGTTGTTACAGAAATCACGTATTTTTACAGATAGGCATGCATGTTATGGCAAGAATAAACTTATAGACATAAAAGAGATCTCAAAACTCAGTCTCAAAAATTCATAAATTTAATAGCAGGCTAATAGTGAGCACAGGAGCCATTAAACAACAGCATTGTACATTATGCTAAAATATCACTTGATTTCTGATGGTCCTTGGGAGTCTCACTTGTTTTGCCAAATACAGTGTAGATAATCAGAATATATATTCTGACCTTGCATGCCACACTGAGTTCCCAAGAGCCTTCTTTTAAGTACTCCATCCATCTTTCACCCATCATGTAAGTGTTGTGGTTTATTTATACATCATTGTTTCATTAGAGCTGGTCTGTCAGCTCAGAGCACTTAACCCTTCCCAAGACTGCAAAACTTGCTCATCCTCAGAGGAACGCCACCTAACAGTGGCACTTCTTAGTACTGCAAAGTACATCCAGATGAGACCATCTTCCTGCACATCGTCAGCCTACTGCAGGCAGAGATTCACCACACCTCTCATAAGTGGTTCATTCCTGAATACTCTTCCACTGACCTTTGTAGTCCTTTAGAAAAGGAACTGTGGGCGTGGTTTGAAAGACAGCATTTTAAATTAAGTCCAAAGAATTCAGTATAGCAACATGTGCAGACAACCCTGCTAAACTATAGATGCTGTTGAGTGTTGCTAGATGGCCTGGGCAGCCAAAGGATCTTTCATCAACAGAAACTCTGGAACATGGAGATTTTCCCTGATTTATATTCTGCTTCATTAACATTAGCCTTTGTAACAAACTCACTTAAGACAGAGAACTCCTAACCATGCCTACACCACTATATGGGGAAGGTGAAGAGTAAGTTCCCACTTTATATCAGTATCCTCAACTCCTTTCCAGCAGTTAAGAACTTAACTACTCATACCCACTTTTCCATCATTAGCATTTAGTTATTAATTTTATTACTCAACCATAAAATTCCTCTCCAAGTTGCAGTAAAGCAAAAAGAAACTAAAGGCAGAAAGGTATTTCAGGGCTATGAATGTTTACACAAAAGAGGTGATTTCTTTCAGAAACAATGATCATTTTAAATCCCTCAAAACATAGTTTTGAAAATACTACATTTCACAGTTGTTTAGTCATTGTCGTGCATTTGATGTGCATTTGATGCTCTGTAAGAATTTAATGTAAAAGGCAATTAGTATGTGAATACTACATGTGCAACTGTAAGCAAAAATACAACACTAATTTTTAAACACGATGCTTCCAATGACATTGCAATACAAGTTGCTAGAGAAATTGAGAGATGGAGATTAAAAAGGAAAATATCAAGGACAGATTTTTCCACTTAAAATCTTACACAAATTTTCACAAATACAGGCACCAAATAGTTTGCCTGAGTGTCTTAGGGATGGATTTTTATCCCATGCCCATTTTTGGTTTTTGTTTTGTGTCTGGGATCGTCGCTGGCTGCCCTCCTCCCCCACCACCCCTGACCCTGGATTCAGGAGTTTTGCCATGGGTGAGAGCCAGCCTGGGATTTCCTGTAAGAGCTGGGGGGGCAAGGGGCGGTTGCTTCCTTCTAGTGAGGTGAGTCCTCTCCACAGGAATGTGGTGGGGTCTCTCTGGTGAGAGATACTGGTTGCCATGTGGTTTTTGTCTGGCTTTTTACGTTCTTTTCCTTCAGCACTGTGACTGGATCTTACTGGCTGGCTTCTTGCTTTTGCTACACTTTGTTTGACATCCCGGATGTGCCAGCCTCTGCCATTCCAGCTTGATGCTTCCAAGGTTTCCTGCTGCAGTCCATTCAGCTTCCTGAGGAGCACTGAGACTGCCTGCTGCCTGTGAGTTTGCAAAGGAAAGCCCTTTCCCTCTTTCTCTCTTCAGCTCACTCGCAGTTACGGCATGGAGAGAGGGGCTGGGCCCGCGCCACAGCGCCCCCTGCAGGCGCGGGGGAATCATCGCACCCGCCCTGCCCGGCCGGGAGCCACCAGCGCCCCTGGCGGCTGTGACCGGAACTGCACCCGAGGGGACAGTGCCCCACAGCCCAGACAAGGCTGGCACTGTGCTTGGGGCTCTGTTTGTTGTTAATGCTGCAGTTGTTGTTTGTTTGTCTTATTACATATATATATATATATATATATATATATATATACACACACTAGTAAAGAACTGTTACTCTTTTTCTATATCTTTGCCTGAAAGCTCCTTAATTTCAAAGTTATAATAATTCAGAGGAAAGGGAGTCATATCTTCCATTCTAAGGGAGGTTCCTACCTTCTTTGGCAGATGGCTGTCTTTCACACCAAAACACCGGGTAAATTAATATCTTCAAACATTGGCAGTTATTGGCAATTTTGTCATTTCAGCTTTGTGCTGAGGATTTCTTCTCTACCTCAGCAGTCACAACTGTTGCATAATATTAAATAAGGCAATACTAGGATGTGATAGCAATAACAGTGTCACTGACAGTAATGATGGAAGAGCATTTTTCCTAGACATGCAAATGTAAACAGATGAGCAATGTAATTGGAAAAGCATTTCTCACGTCTGCATTCTTAACCACTTCGGAACCTGCACAGTACCATCAATTTACAACACTTAACTGTATCTGAGTTCAGTTGAAGCAGGTTGCATGACCAGAACACTCTCATATGGAGCCAAAAGCGCTATTCTGAAAATTTGCTTTGTATGAGACCTTACATTCTATCGAATGCTATTCAAGGAGATAATTAAAATGAAGGGCAATCAAACTATAAAGGTGTACAGAGGGATGACATCTAATAAAATGAAATAAAAATATTTTAATAAAAGACAATTTAAAAATCATCTTCAGCTTCTAGCTGCTATGTGAGACTAGCTCCACTCATAGTTAAATTTAAACATAATGCAAAAGCTCCAAATTTTCTTTTTTTGACTCTTCTGATTAAAATGCTACTAGCTTAACATACAGTATGTATTTCCTACAAATTGAAAATTTAGTTAATAAACTCCAGTCCTGCAAAAAGACTCTTCTTCCAGAACTACTACAGCACACTATATGCCTTCAAAATCATACTATTCCATGCACATCATGAGAAGTTTGTGCAGATAATCCCACTTAAGTATCAAAGCAAGTATCTTCTCTACTTTCCAGGAAAAAAAAAGTTCATTAAATAATTCAGTAGCAACAAAATTAAATACAATTTTGCTGGTGAATGAAACCAGTCCATTACTATCATCATGTGAGATACTCTGAAGTTATTGTCATTTTTCCAATTGATCACCTACTGTTCAAGAAAACTGTTGGGTGAGATTATCAGTAAAAATGCTTAGTGTTTCAGATCAAGACAGAAAGTACTGTAATGTTTGGTATGTTAAGCTACTTTGAAAATAGTATTGTACAACAAATCACGTTACATAACTGTAAGTCATATATTTTAGGAGAAAATCACAGGATATTTTTTTAAAAGGAAGGTATTATTTCTTTGTATCTCATTTATATGTATCTAAATGTTACCTACAGTGTAGTGCACAAAAGTAGAATTTCTTTCTGTTATTATTAATTGCTCCTGTTTGCTCATGTGTTTAATTAATCTGAAGTTTTCTTTCCCCACTACTCTGCTTATCTGAAGTCAACCAAATGCAGAGCTTGAAATAGATTTTTAAAAGGCAGGTGATAAAAGGCCTTTTTTTCCTTAACTGAGGCACCTGTATGTTGAGGTAAAAATAATAACCAATGTAGGCTCTAAGTCTCAAACCCAGAAGAATATAAGTAACTGTTCGAAGAGTTTCGATAATATTGTGAGTTCCAGTTGTGCAGTATTTGAGTTTTATGCCAACCAGAAAACAAAACAGCAAACACAGAATGTGGAACAGCAAACAAAGAACGTGGATCAGAAGTCACAAAAATTGACTTACAATAAAGGGAGGATCAAAGGAGGTGACTATTTCTGTGTTAAATAAAAGCCATACAACCAGTAAGGACAGGACAGGACAGGACAGGACTGGATAGAATAGAACAGAACAGAACAGAATAGAATAGAATAGAATAGAATAGAATAGAATAGAATAGAATAGAATAGAATAGAATAGAATAGAATAGAATAGAATAGAATAGAATAGAATAGAACAGAACAGAACAGGTGGAAGAGACCTACAATGACCATCTAGTCCCACTGGCTGACAATTTCAGGGCTGAACAAAGTTAAAGCATGGCTTTAGGGCACTGTCCAAATGCCTCTTCAGCACTGGCAGAGGCAGGGCATGGTCGGGGAGGCATCAACAACCTCTCCAGGAAGCCTATTCCAGGTTTTGGCCACCCTCTGGCTTATGAAATGTTTCTTCATATCAAGTCCAAATCTCCCCTAATGGATGCAGCTTTGAGCCATTCCCCACGTGTCCTGGCACTGAGAGGCTGAGAAGAGCTCAGCACTTCCCTCTCCATTTCCCTCCTCAGGAAGCTGTAGGCAGCAGTGAGGTCACCCCTCAGCCTCCTCCTCTCCAAACCAGACAAGCCTTCAGCCGCTCATCAGAGGACATTCCTGCCAGCATTGGCATCCTTCTTTTGATGTATGGGAGATGCAATGGTATGTAAAACCATGACATTTAAATAGGAAAAACTATTTTAATTTTCTGCTGCTAAGATCTACCTATCCTTTTTAGATGGAGAGAAATTTTAAGGCTAAAACTAAGTAAAGAATTAGAAAATTCACTTCATAAAACAACCTTTTCTTATCACAGTACAGAAGGATTTTTCAGTGGTGTGATCCACCTCTAGTATGTAGGTTCTGAGATTATGTAAAATGGCATTTTATATAATCAATACAATAGCATTTCCCTTGAGGACCCAATCATGTCAGAGACCTACTGGTAATGCATTCCAATAAAACTTGTAGCATAATTTCTTCATAAAAACATTGATAAACTGTATTCCCTTGGACAGACTTTTCTTTTTTCTACAGAAAAAAAAGGAATCTTTATACCTGCAAACTTTTTCTCACTCATTCAATACCACCATTTGGTTTAGATAAACAGAAGAAAAAGAAATATTCCGATAAGTCCTTATACTTTTCTTCAATTCTATATCTGAAGAAATATTCTTCTGGGAAAACTCAGAGTTCTGGACTTTTCATGTATTCCTTAGTCTCCTGAATGCAGCTGCCAGTATTCAGCAGAAAGCTGGTTTTTGAAATATGAATATTATTGACCAGACTCAGTCCATCCTCCAATTATAGAAAACTAGAAATTATCAAAATTAATTGACAGTTACTACTGATATGGATTGCAATGGAATATGTAACCTGATGAATTAGGAAAGACAGTAAAAGGAAGGATTTTTCATCAAAAAAATGAACACACATTGTGGGATTTCTTCTCTGCCATACATGTATAGGATGATTTTGGAAATTAATCATATGACCTATATTCACTTCATCTACCATTAAACACTTGACTGAGGATTGCAAGATGGTCAACGCATTTCCCTCATATAGGAAACAGAGAAAGACACATCCAGAGGGTGATCATGACTGATAATTGACTACAATTATCATTATTATAATTATGACATTACTCCATTAATGATGGAGTGATCTTACAATAAGAATGTAACTACCTCAAAAATCTCACTTAAATGCTTGGTTTAGTACCAAGATGTATCCAAGATGTATAAATTGATGTTTATCAATTCCTTATCTGCAAAATGTGGAAAACAATATTTCCACATTTTTTTCAGAAGAATAAAAGGCACATGGGACACTGAAAGATACAGAAAGGATATCGTGTTGGGCTGGTTTCATTTCACTGGACATTAGTCATCTGCCTTCTGATTCAGCAGTAGATGTGAGACATGCTGTCAAAATGAATTTTCACTATATAATAAAATTCTCTGTGTTTCTGGGATCCATTGTCACTGCTTCCATATATCCATTGACACAGATGTTTCTTATCAGTTGTTTCCTTTTTATATATAATAGAATATTCATAGGCTTAGAGTCAACACTCTGTGGGTTGAAGGAAAAAAGCAGTAATACATTCAGGAAATGTGCCCTGAATAAGTGGTAAGTGTCTAATGTGTTAAAGGACAGCTCAGATGTGTGTACAGTCCAGTTTTCCCTTTCAACACTGACAAATGCTCAATCTTCAGCCAAGCTCTACTTACAGGCATTGACAGTTGGGACCTGACGGCATTCTTCCTTAATCCATCAACACATACTTGAAGAGAAAAGAGATACTCCATCTCCAGAAAAAAAAATCTGGAGTGTTTTCAAGTAGGCCTCATGGAGATATAGCTTACTTATTTGTCTTGCACATCAAAAAGAAGACATCACACATCACTCAAGAAAACATCAAAGAAAAGAGAGCTGCCATAAATCTGATGATTGCTTTTTTATTGGTATTATTATTGCTCAGCTATTCAAAATGATGAAGTCATGGTGAACTTCATGAAACTAAATCATGCTAAGATAGGACCATTTTCAAACCTAAGAAACGTGGTACCAACACAAAAAACATTAGAAATATTCCATGTATGTAACTGACACTCAAATCTAGCTACAAGATATTTATCTTATTTTTACCTTTTGTTTGATTAATAAATTGTAGGTGTTTAATTTTGATTACAGTCTTTTAAGGAAAAAAAAATAAACTAGTTAGAATCCAGCTTCCTTTCTCTGAGTTAGCTCCACAATGTGAACCACAGCATAGTAAATGGAGATTTGCTTTACAGACCTAAAATGCTTAATTCCTACTGTAAGTGGGAATAGTTTTAGAAGAAGATATAAGTTACTGGTAACCTTTACAAGAAGTTGTGCAAAATTACCTGAGGTTGTTTGTGGATTACCTATCAAGAAAACAGATTCTGCTTTTACTGATGCAAATGAGCCACAGGAAAACCCAAAACATGTTGGGAGACTGCTCAGTCAGGTTTTGCACTTTAGTCTGTTAATGACAAATTAACAAGATGGACATTTATAATTGTCACTTGTAAAACTGGAGTAGCAAATACATTTTGTCCATTACTATTCATCTAGTCAGTTGTATGTTTTAAGTGGCAGGCTAAAGGCATCCTTTAAACATGTAGAATGTTTCCTTTGTACTTCTATGCTAGTGATGTTGAACCAATGTGATACTGTAATGGAAGCTAGCTGCCTGAATCTTTCTCCTGAAACTTTTCTGTTTGCAAAAGTTGTCAGAGTTTGAAACTGGTTTTAAGTTTAGAAACAACTGATATTTCAAATTTGAAATAAAATAACAGGCTTAAAAATATTTAGTGTTTTAAAACCATTTATTTTTTCTTAGAAAATATGTGCAACCACATAATTATTTGAGATGCAAATAGAGTGAACACAGAAACCCTTCCAGAACTACTTCTTAGTCCAGTTCTTGTTCTCATAGTAAGTTACTAAGAGGAACCTAATAGCAAAAAAAAAAAAAAGTCTTCTTTTTATACCATTATAAATGGTTCGCTTTTATTTTTCAAATTTACAAAACAGCATTTTTTTGATGGATTATGGTCCAGAAAAATGTTATTGTTATATTTTGAAATTAGAATTATATATAGTAAAACATATAACACACAATAGCTCATCAACCTTGTGCTACTGTGCAATATTGAGATGTCTTCAAAAGTGTATGTTTCTTTTGCTATTTAATGCCAAGATTTACAAATGAATTTGAGAACAAAAGGTGAACCATATGTTAAAATGTGATGGTTGTGGTCAAATGGCAATAGAGATTGGTAGGTTTCCCTTTAACTTTGCAAATATGTCTCCAAAATGCTCCCCAAAATCATCCCAAATATTATCAAAAGTATCTGTAACATTTAAAGACAGAAATCTAAAAATCAGCAATTAAATTACTATCAATAATGTTGTCAAGGAAGAAATGTAATTAAAAAAAAAGTACTTAAGTTTCAACTCAAAAAAGCTATAGCGCAATTCACATTTAAAAATTAAGAAAAGCTAATTCTAATAAAAAAATTATCCTTATTAGCTTTGATTTCTCTTTATTGTCACACTGAATGGAAGATTCAGAATATAATATTCTATTTTTAACATTTTTCTTAATCTCTGAATATCACTAAAGAAATCCTAAATGCTTTACCACCCTATCTTCTATACTCCAAATAAGAATTCTTTTCAGTTTTACTTGACGGTGATAGAAGAATCTTCTTCGTGTCGCTAAAGATATTACAGCAGACATAGCATTAGGTGCATGGTCCTCATGGTATAAAGTGTCTTTTTTTAAACTGGTTATAATGAAAGGCAAACACGAGTGTTGTTTCCTCATCAAAATATCGGCAACCTGATCAGAAGAGTTCAACTCCATCATTTTTAAATACACCAGTTGATTAATTGATTCTAGCAGACATAAAATTGTTTCTGGGATACTCTTAAAATTTCTTGAGTCTTTTTCTCTTATATACTTGCGACTTTTTTGTGTATCCTTGTATGCAGAGTTTCAGATACATAGTTTTATGTAAAATGTACTTTTAAGTTGCATGTCAGCCTTTAAAAAGGATAAGTAGAGCCATCATTCTCAGTATTTGTTCCCTCAGCAATCTGAAAAGACAATATAAGATCTGCGTCACTCTGCAACACCGAAATGATAAGGTTCGCTGCCAGTGGTTGATCATGACAGGCAGTGGGTGAGTAACTGGCTCATGGGATGGGCAGAAAGAGTTACAGTGAATGAGGTGACATCTGGCTGGAGACCTGTCACTAGTGGGGCTCCATCCTTGGCCCTGTGCTCTTCAACATCTTCATAAATGACCTGGACACAGGACTGGAAGAGACACTAAGCAGGTTGGCCAATGACATTAAATTGGGAGGAGTTGTTGATTCCCTCAAAGGCAGAGAGGCCCTGCAGAGGGACTTGGGCAAAACAGAAGGCTTGGAAATCAGTAACCATATGAACAAACACAAGTACTATATTCTGCACCTGGGATGTGTGAACAGACTGGGAAATGAGAGGCTGAAGAGGAAAGAGAGGAATGAGCGACACCAGAGAAAGGGACCTGAGGGTTGTGGTTGATGGCAAGTTGGATATGTGTCAGTAGTGCCCTGGCAGCCAGGAGAGCCAACACTGTCCTGGAGTGCAACAGGCACAGCATCACCATTTGGGCAAGGGACGGGATTGCCCTGCTCTGATCTGCACTGCTGCAGCCTCACCTTGCATACTGTGTGCAGTTTTGGGTACCACAATATAAGAAAGATACAAAGCTACTAGAAAGCATCCAAAGGAGGATATGAAGATGGACAATGATATAGTGGAGGAACCATCAAAGGAGCAGCTGAGTTAATTTGTATTGTTCAGTTTGGAGGAGTGGAGGCTGAGGGGAAACCTTAGCTGTAGCAATCTACAGCTTTCTCATGAGGGGAAGCAGAGAGGCAGGCACTTCTCTATAATGACAAAACCCCAAGGAATGGCAAGAAGTTGTGTCAGGGGAGGTTTAGGCTGGATATTAGGAAGAGATTTCTCACCTAGATGGTGGCTGGGCACTGGAAGAGGCTCCCCAGGAAGTACCAAACTTGACAGAGTCCAAGAAGTGTTTGGACAATGCTCTCAGGCACATGATGCACATGGGAAGACCTGTGCAGAGGCAGGACTTGGAGTTCGATGATCCTTGAAGTCCCTTCCAACTCAAGGTATTCTAACTAAGGTGGCACTTTCTGAGGGACAGAACAAGGATCTATAAGAAGGGCAGACATCCCCATGACTTCTGAATATGCTTATGCCAGCTAATAGTCAATTTTATGAGCTAACATGCAAAGGTCATGAAGAAAGTCTATGGCTGTTCAGGAAATGTTTTCCTCTTAGAGGAGAAGTCTCAAATGACATAAATTGCGGGAGTAATAATCTGAAATTACTTGACTAATAAGCAGTGAATACATTACTTCTAAATGTGTTGACATTCAAATATTCTATAAGAAGAGCCTAAAATCAAGTCCTCTTGCCCTGGATCAATTTCAATAAAATAAGTATTTATCAAATCACAGTGCTTTGCCTACTTACTTTGCTCCTTAAGTTAATTTCACTATGGAGAATGAAAGTCCTAATTTTTGAAACTCCTGAATAGACAATGTATATAAATGCTTTTTTACACTTGCCATTGGTTTACACCCATGACAATTTGACTGTAATTCAACTTATTTTGGGAGGATAGTACTTGTGCTAATGTGGCCTAATTAATAAGAACCAGAATTGACTTTGTTTTCTCAATTCCATCAATATTTTCAAGGTTTTCTAAACAACTGAGGAAAGATTTGAAAGGAGGGACTAGGAAAGGAGTAAAATATGAAGCAGGCACATGGTTTTCATTTGGGGTGGAGGGAGACTCTTAGGAAATTTACTTGACTGCTGCAGGCAATATTGAAGGATTAAATGGAAACTGGCTGAACCTTAGCTTCCAGTTTATAAAGAGCATTCACTCTATAAAGTTTCCTTATAGCACCTTTTTACATAATGAGCTTTAACTAAATTCTGTCAGCACGGAAAGTGGTTCATATGGTTTAAGATGTGTCTTACTTAAGGAATTCAGAAGACTTTCCTTTCAAAGGCAGAGAAGAGCTTTAAAGGATGGCTTAACTTCTGAAGTGGTAGAAGATGTTGTACCTATCCCATTTCTCATGTTTCTAACTACAAGCTTGAAAAATCTATGGTGGGATGTTGATCTTGTCAGCTGCAATTATCTTTCACCTGATATTCCTATGCTATTTTACATAACTCTCATCCCCTTGAGAAAGTGTGAATTTTTCCAATAGCTTTATCATTGCTAAGGAAAACAGGAAGGATAAAATATATAAACTGATGCCATTTATTTTTAATTTTCTTAGTTTTCAAGATTTTCCTTTACTTCTGTTCTAGGCTAAGAAAAAAATTATCTATATGGTAATTTCTGAAATCTACTTTACTTATCAACATGGCTGCCACTCCTTTTCTTTTCTCTTACTTGACCCTCAAGAACTTCCAGCAGCCTCAATCCAGCAAAAGTATCAGTTACGAGGAAAAGAACACAAGAAGCACCAGGATTTATCTGCCCTGGGAGATCAAGTATTCATTTGAACTTTTCAAAGGATTTTCCTTGTAAGCACTATTCAAATTAAATATTTTATAAAGATTCGGGACTTAATGTCATTTGATTGAGAAATCTATTAATGTCTTTAGAAAGGCAAAGAAAAGCTACAGAAATGTAAAATATAGAAAAATGTATAATTCGATTCGTATTTAATCAATACATATGTCATAATGTAGCAGAAGTTAAAACTCTATTTGAACAAAGGAGCTGCCCAATGCAAACAGGTGATGAATAAAGATGGCATCAGCCAAATAACATGATACTGACACATGTAATAATTTGCTTATTTGTAATTTTGCAGCCAGAATTATCCCCTTGAACTCCATACACAATGAACTATTTTTTTGGCATACTAACTCAAAAGGGGAAAGAATCAATTTTACAAGTGTAATATAAAATGTGATATTTATACTGTTTTCCGGTTGTAATCAGCACTGTCTGATGTGCAAGTAATTTGTTGAATGCCAAAGACATTCATGTCTGGCTAACAGTTGTTGGCTGATTTTGCTGAAAGCTGTGTGTCAGAACAGGAATCTGTTTGTGGTAAACTGGTTCGTGCAGGAAGGTAGGCAGCCTGCTTCCACATACTGCCCTAATGATGCCTCTTCACAGCAACCACATTTTCCATTTCGGAGCCTTGCTCTAAAGTCATCCTGAAGTCTCCACTGGGAGAACATGGAGGAAAGAGGGTATATCCTCGCCTCAAAGCCTCAGTTCCCAAATTCATTTATTTACCAAAATGAAAACAAGATGAAAATAACTCTCTGAGCTAAATTAGAAGTTGTTTATTTTAAACAAACTAATAGCCATACTTTACCTTTCTTTCCCAAAGATCTCAATATTCTTTGCACTAATTAAACAAACCTCAGATGATGTTAAGTATTATCTTTTCCAAATAATCTATTGTGTTATGAAGAGAAACTGAAAGGGAGGGATATGAAACAGAAGAATGTGCTGCCATGTGTGCTGCTTTACACAATCCCTGAAAAAGAGCTATAGCACTAGCTGAATCACAGCTCCTCCTGGTAGCCCTTTATCTGAGGTGGGGTCAGCATGCAGGATGGAAAAACTCAGCAAAGATGAGCCTGACCACTCCCCAGCTCATCCCCACCTGCTGCAATTGAAAGAGAAGTACCAACAACTAACCCACTAATGCTTTTGTCTACCCTGCTCCCCTGATGGCCAACCTGGACCAGTGATGAAGGGAACACTAATATAACCATCCTGGTAGGGGAGCTGTTTCATACCCTTCAAGAATGTCCCTGCAACATGGTGCAATACAGCCCTCAACTCCATGCCAGAGGCCACACTGGAACGACACAGCACAAGCTGGGAACAATCCCAGGTTTCCCAGTAGAGAGACCTAACCCTTGATCATAAGACTATACTTTCATTTTCCTCAATCCTTTATTTTCAGTAATGTAATAGATTATAATCCCCCATAACCCCATTAAAGTGCTGCATGCCAGTCTCTTGCCCATCATCAGCAGACTGCCCTGCAGGCCTGAAACCACTTCAGATGGCAATTTTTCAAGCCACTCTAATCAAAATGAAGTATCTCTCAATTAATTATCCCTCTACAACCTGCATTCCAATCCCACTCCATAATTGACAATTACTTGCCCATTCTTCTTCACAAAGCCTGGAGTAAATTGGATAATTTTAGCATTTGTTTTATTTTGACTGTTCCTAAATTTAACGTGGGAAACTCTTTGCACCCACTCCCCCTTCCTGTTTTAGTAAAACAAGTTAGTTAGAACCAATGTCTTCACAATTAAATTTTCAACAACACATCAGGAAGGGCTTTGCCTCAGCTCTTTATTGATCTCATTATTACAAAAAGCATGTGGTTATGGCTATGTCTGGCACTTTATACTTTTTCTTGTTACTTTAGGAGGTACGAAACAACATATTCAAAATATCATATTTAATATAAAAAATACATATTAAAGCTTCTGCTCCAATTTCTTCCAGACCAACATGTTTCAGAGTATTTCCCGGTTCATATTAAACACATATGAGAACATTTGCACTTATGGTTAGGAATCAGTTCTTGACCTTCTAAACTTGTATTGTTCCCTGATGAACACTCTGGTTCTAATTCCCTAAAAGGCCATGACCTGGTGTGTATCCAAGGTCAATTAAAATGAAGTCCTTAAAGCTTTTTCACATGAATTCTAACATGTTTTCTAAGAATTATAGGCTCAGACTTAACCCTCTTCTGTTTAAGATTTTTCCAGTATAAGTTTCTGATTGCTCTGAGCAGCTGGGTGTGCTGTATTTTCTATTATTATTTCCCTGCACAAAACAGTCCTTATGGCTTATCACCTTCCTCTTCATCACTCTCTCTTGGAATCAGAAGAATGAGAAGCATTAAAAATCTGGTCAGCTATTGAGGCCATTCTCTTACTCAGGCCCACCTATTTCTTCCAGAGCTGTTCCTGCTGAAGTTTTCCTGTCTCATTTGAATCTCCTATGGTTTCTTTTGCAAGGTAATGATTGATACTCAGCAGCCCTTCTCTTGCTGTTTGGTCTACATTCTCCCTTTAAAAACCCTTCTGCATCACCCAGAATTTAACCATGTCCCATCTCACTTAAGCTGCTTCTGCCCAATGAGTTTTGCTGTACTGTGTGACATCCCTATCCATGCAAAGAAGAAAAATAATGTGGGAGGAAGTAAGACAAAGAAATAACACAAAATGCAAATTATGAAGCACAAAAGACAAATAAGACACTACAGACCTTCTAGCTGGGGGATTTCAGATACTAAGTGAGAGAAACCCTCCCCCCTTCCCCCCCAACAATCAGAACTCAGATTTCAGACCAGAATTAGCAAATACAGCCAAGAGCGGACTGCCAGAACTGACATACATAAATAACCCAGTTGGTATTAACCACCAATAGGGCTTAGAAAGGAAAATAGTCAGAGGACTGTGGGAATGTGAGTCTTGAAGAAAGGCAACTGGAGACAAGAGCTGTAGAAGGAGGGTATGTAAGGTAGAGCTAACAGAGAGAGGATGCAATAGCTTGAATAATTTATGTCTAATAGCAGGACTGTGGCATGATAAAAAATTTTCACTCAGCACACACTTGAAACAGTCAGCCAGGTAAAGCTCAATTGGAAATGCTATCAATCCCATTTGACAATCAGGGGACTGGAACAAAAGAGATTTCTCTTATTCTAGTGAGATTAAAAGGCAGAAACACTGCCTTTGATTATTAGGTACTCTTAGTATAACAATGCAGAATGTGGAATAGTAATTATTACATGCAGTAGGAATCAGAAAGAGAGGCAATATATTTTATTAGCTCAACAGATAAAGCTGGAACACAAAATCTCACAAGCACATAAGCCTTTTTTAGTAATTTTTTTAATTAATAGCTCTTTTTATGAATATTTTAGTACAAAGTTCTTTCTAGTGTTACAGCTATTATTTTTTAAATGACATGTAAGTGGATAAAAGTGTTATTTGACTTATCCTCTTTGTAGATTTTAGTTGACACTGTAGTTAAATCTTAAGTCAATGGCTTGACATAGTTTTAAACTAACTTTTATATTTGTAAATGGAGTTTTCAGCTCACTAAAAATGTCCAAAATACAGCTTTTCACTTAAGATTATCCTGGGCTAATTAATCATCCAGAAAAGCAGCTAGAATAGCTTTCCACAAAGTGAAATTAAGAGAATAAAGAAGATAAGCAAGAATATGCTGTATTTATCAGTGTAAATACTATATTTTACTTGTAGTGCACTAAAGTATCAGGGATTCATTAAACTAGTGATTTAATAAGATAGTTCCTTGAATACTACCATTTATGGGATTCTTTTTTTAATCTGTAAATTAATAACATGAGAGTAATGATTATCTTACTGCGCTATCACACTGCAAGTTTGTTGCAAGTCAGGCAGGCAATAACACTCCTGATAATGTGAAATGCCTGTACGTACCCAGATGGCATGCAGGTGTTCAGCTAATAAAACAGAAATAGAAATTTGACAGTTAGGCAGAAAGTTACCAGATGTTTCTAAGACATAATTAGGAGAACAAAGGAGAGAGATTCACTTATATCAGTAAAAAGAAACACCCATCATCTTTGCTTGCCTGGTGTTTTGAAAGTTTACATGGCAATAAGAATTCCTCTTTACATTTAAAAACCAAAATATTATATTTTCATCATATTGTATACAATTTTAGGGAAAAGAATGTAGGAGACCTATATAAAACATATAAAAATAACAGTAGAACTGCAGCACTGAAAGGCAGGTAATTTTAAAAATAGGCAATTAAGATGGAGGAAAGTTAATGGCTCAGTTTTAAATGTGCTGAGTAATGAAGACCAGTTGCTTCAAATATTCTGTCATGGTAACCACAAGAACAGCAGTAATAAACACAGATTTTCTTGATAAATTTGAAATAAAAGTTTAATAAAACATAGCATTGAAATTTGATCTAATTTCTACTCACACAGCACTAGAATAACTCATTTGATATCCCTGAAGAAATGTACAGCTACATGTTCCTAAGTCCCAAAATTCTTCTCTGAGTACAATTTGCAAGAACATACAGTTTTTATGCAGTAGCTTTATCAAGAAGCTCTTTAAAATTTATAACTATGGTTCCCCAAGCACGTCTGTTGTTTCAATAACCCTGCCTTTATCAGTCCCATCAAAGCTGCTGTCCAGCATGAGGTTGCTAGGAACTATAATGAAGTGATGCTGCTGTGGATTTCCTTATAGCTCGAGATTTTCCACTACTAGGCAGGTGACTGCAATTTCCATCACATCAGGACAATTACTTTTAAAAACGGAAGGAACCTTCAACTTCCCTCCTTTTCCTCTACCCCTCCCAGCTCAGGTTGCATATCACAATCCACAAACTTTCAGAGAATCCTTTGCTTGCGATTCTCAACATAACCAGTTCTACAGGAAATTGAACTCCAAGACAGAAAAGTATTTTTTAAAGGAAATTCTCTTTCTAAACCAAAGGCTGGGAAACAGATCATGGAAAATGCTGTGAATAAGCTATTTGATTTTACCTTTTGAACAGATGATACAGTGGGTTCCTATAAAACAGGTTTTCAGAAACAATTATTAGAGCACACACAAAAAAAATCATGGTTCCATTTTAGTACCAGAAAAGGTTGAGAAACATATTTTAATTTGAGCACAACTGCAAATCACCAGAACACCACAAGGTTTTCATTCTTATGAAAAACCTTAAACATACAAAACATTTCTATTCTATATCGTGAACTCCCTGAGCAAAAAGTTGAAACTGCAAATCCACAACTGAAATAATTTCCTTCATGAAACAGAAAATGAAGTCAAACTGTAAAGGCACAGGAATCCAAACTTGTGCCAGGCACAAAATTGTTCAGACTATCAAATGTAACTATTATCATAACTCCTTATTTCTTTGACAATGGTAAGAACAAATATGGTGTCATCCATCTGTTCTGCTCTCATATTTGTTCTAAAGAAAAGGAATTACAATTGTTTACATTAGTGCAAGTGATACATAAAGGTCAATGCAGCATTGCAAAATACGAAAACTAATGCATTGTGATGTTGCAAAAAACATATACAGCTTCAATAAACTGCTGTCATTATCTGACTGTACATAATTTATTTACACTGTATTTTCTTTAAAGTCTAAATACAACACCTAAATTGCAGAGCACAGTAACCTGGCAAAAGAATATGATAATAGCCTCAAAACCTGTCTACATCAATGATTTTTTTTTTCTGGAAGTCAACCTACAGCACAGTTATCTGACACGATTATCACTGAAACAGTGATAGAATCACTGCTACCTCAGATGATGACAGCACACATCTCCACACAACCTGTTGAATTACTTGCAGAATAAGTTGCTCTTACATTGTAGACTTACATAAAATAGTAAGAAGAGTTATCACACATAGATCAGCAAAGAGGAGCTAATTTTAAGCTCAAATGTGGTTACCAATGTAAGGCTGAAGTGAAGGAGCAGAAAGTGTCTACCTCATATGTAGCAGAAGTACTGGTCTCCAATTAACTACCAATTATGTCAATGAACTTCAGGAAAACAGGCTATATTAAAATACTGGTACAGTAAGCTGTCACAACAGAGATACTAGATTCCTGAGAAGAACATTGTCCTTGAGATGCATTTTATTCTTTCTGGAAGCAAGTCTCACTGAAAAAATTTGTCTCATTTATTTGGCTGTGACATCATGTTGTATGCAAACAGGGCCCTTTTACCAAGTACTCACTGCACTTAGACTAATTTTTTTACTTTGAAGAATGGCTAAATACATGGGACTCAAAATAAAATATTACCTCTCTTTCCCTTTGATTTACAATGGGAACACTGGTAGACATTACTACTAGAAAATATTATTTTCTATAAGTTAACTGTAATGTTTGACTGATTCTTTGCAAACTTTGCAAATTGATTTAGTTTTTAGTGTTTTTTATAGTGTTTTATTAAAAGTTATTGGAGAACATTTTAAAATATTACTTAGAGAGCTGAGGTATCCAAAATGAGGTGCCATAAAGGGGACCATATTCCAAAGCAGCTCCTTAGCATTTTATTAGTATTGTTAACAAGAGTAAAATACATTATTATACTTTCATTTCTTTCTTTTTCCAAAGCATCATTTTATTTATTGAGTGTTAATTCCTTTATATTTATTACACAACTTAGCAGGATGAAATTATAGAGGAAAACATAAGCATAAATGCAACTCACAGCATAGTTCTGAAGCAACCAAGTTCATCCATTTTTAAAGGGAAAAACATTAAATACTAAGATCATCTAAAATGATGGCCTTCAATGCTATTTTTAGGACAGGAGATGTTTATTTTTCTAGATGTTAAACAAAAATTCTCAATAGCAACCTAGGGTATCTTCTTGCCAACCACTGAATCAATCCTGCTTCAGTTAAACTGTAACTTCAAAAAAATTACACTTCTGAAACTGCAAAATTCTGGACCCTGGAATTCAACAGTGAAATCTCCATTGACTTCAATGAAGTCACCTTCATTTTTACTTAATACTACATGCTGCATTTCTAGAGACTTGTACTTCTGATAAGTCTACAGAGACCTAGTTTATAAATATATTTCAGTTGTATTAATCCAGCAGTTTAGAAAAAAAGATTACTACATCTTGGATTGAAATTCTCCTTCCTGTTTTACATTTCATTTTTGTGATTGCGTAGTTAGGGAATGCTTGAGCTATTCAGGAGGTTTTGCTGCTAAACAGAGCGTATCAGCTCCTCTGACATTAAAAAGGAATAAAACCTTTCTTCTTTATGTGGCAACTCTGGTTAATCCATTATGAATCTACTTTAAAAATTACTTGAATCCTGTTTTCCTGGAAAGTGATCAATCAGACTATGACAGATTTTAAAGTCAACATTTGCCTAGAGGCTGAAATAAAAGTAATAGGCAGAACGCCTGTGTCTGCACCAAAAAAATGCTTAAAGGTTGTTTTGTTTTGTTTGTCATCATGGTGGTAATGTTTAAAAATGTTCAGGGGACATGAAGAACATCTTTTTTCACAATGGAACTACCACAAGTATGAAGATTAAAATAATGTAAAATGTATGTCAAACAGGGAGTGTTATAATAATGAATATTAAAGCTGAAGCAAGCAAAAGTATGAATCCTGAAAACTTGGATCCTTTTTGAAAGATGAACATAAGAATTGCTATTTTGGTAAATCAGAAATTTACACTCCAGTAATCCATTCCTTAAAGCATATATATGAAAAAGCAAACCAAAAGACTCCTACCAGCATGTGCTAGAACAAGCCTTTAGAAGATTCAAATCTCAGAAAGCAGTAAGACATTTTCTATTGTGTTGTGAGGGACAATATGCACTAAGCTCTGTTCACACCTTTTAGTTCTAATTCAAGCAAACTGAAAGCAAATAGAAAGCACATGTGGGAATATAACTTAGGTACTGACCTCAGACCTAACCTTTTGGAAAAATGATTCAAGATTCCAGAGTCAGGGTAATGAAAAAACATTATTTGAATCTTGGTCCCTTCAGTTTTTAAATATGATAATAGCATTTAAAGTCCAATTTTAATATTTGATGAGTCTTTTTTACAGAGTGATACGATAATTTTCTATAATACTGGAAAAATTAATACGGTTTCTTTTATTTGCTCTTAAGTAGGTTATTCAATGGCACAACAACTGTAGCACAGAAATGTCATTATTTTGTCATAATAATGGTGCTATCAACAAAAATATCTGTGGCCATAAAATATAGATAAGACTAGATGTAAATTCTCTGCCTTGAGTTATCAACTCTTCATGTTACCAAACCTATCTATACAGGCTTGGTACAGAACAGCAGGACTAGTGAAGTGTTAAGTTTATACTAGATAATCATCAGCTTTCACAATGGGGATTACCAGACATAAAGCATCACTAGTACAAGAAGCTATAAGAAGCTATTAAGTTGCAAGCCTATAAAAGGCTACAACTTCTAGCAGCTCAATTTGCTTTGACACATATGAGAGAGCAAGATTACTATACTAGTACAGTACTGGTCCATTCAGTACATCTTCCTGTGTTTACAATGAAAACTTCAGTTTCAACTGTTCCATTGTTTAGAGAAAACTAGTGCTGAAAACTTAGATTAAGTTCAAGACTCACCGTTCATCACAGTCAAGTGAAACTCATTTTTAGAGCCAAAATTCCATAATTCTTGGTATTAGTATGTATATAAATCAAGCATAAACTTAAACTAAACAGCATCCTAAACACTAAATCAATTCTGCAAGTACAGTTGACAGGAATACAGGCTGAAGCAGAGATCGGGCGTTCTCATCCCTAACAGCTACAAAAAACCAATCAGAACCTGCATTTTAGCTGCAAATACTGTCAAACGTACTTGTTAAGCAAAACTACAGATTCTGCTACAACAAGAGAATGAGTGAAGACAGAAAACATTTCACTAACACTGAATGAGATACAACTACAATAGAAGTACCAGCATTCATGAACTTAAATTCATCACACACAGATATTGCAGGATCAAAGCCGGGTGCAGAAATAGGTTGTATAATACTTTAACCCATGCATTTTGATAGTAAAATGAACAGTACAAATTCATATAAACAGTCAAGTTAGATAAATCAGCTGAAATACTGCAGCTGAAGATATGCATTAGTTACTGATAGGCTGGAAAATACTAATATTGCTCATGAAGACTACTGAACCTTTGTAATGAAAAAAAATGCCTTTGATCACCTCAAGTTAATTGAGGACTGGCAGAAGATGCCAAACTCCTATTTCTGGATGTACATATGCTCTGTTTATCCACAGAAAGGAAACCCACCCTGGATAAGCTGATCCTTGCCAACTACCGCCCAGTATCAAATTTCCCACGAGCAAGTCCACGGAGGAGCGAGTTAAAGGCCAAGGATATTCTCATCTGGTAGAAATTAACCTTTTAGACACAGCATAGTCTGGAGCTAAGCCAGGACACACAAGTGACACCACCTAGGAGACTGATGAGTATTCTTCACCTATCAGTGGGCAAAGGACTGATATCCGTTCCCATCGTCTTGGACCTCTGCAGTGAGAGTAGAGCTCTAAAATTACGAGTCCTTCCTGAAGAGGTACGCCCAGTAAGCAGTGACAGGAAACTACCTCCACCAATGGACTCCTCAAACTGTGTGGGCAGTCACAGAAGCCAAGAACTGTGGAAATTACATTTATCCCAAATATCACATTGTTCACACAGCTTTTGTCTCATACCTCTACCCCACCCTAACCCTGCTTTATTTGGACTGTGAGCTCCTTGGCTACTAATGATTGACACCACTTTGTTTACCCAGCATCTAGCACAAACAGGGATTTTGGTGGCAGTCCTTTGCATAACCTAAAAAACATTCTTAAAAACAACGTAATTTGTGAGATTTCAAAACTTTTATTTTTCCCTCAGTTTATTTTCAATATATACATAGAACAACAAACTGAAACTGTGCTAAATCAAGTCCTAGCAATACACAGACATATATGTAAAACATATGTAAACTACATTTTGTTGTTTTGGTTCTGTTTCATTGGATTTTTTTAAATAAAGGTGGCTTCTACACATAAAGCATTATATTGGAATTTTGTAACATCTGGAAACACCTCCTGAGAACAAAACCTGACAGGAGGAGCTGCAATGCTGTCAGGGCTGGATGAACTTGTATGGGGATTTGGGAATTACTGGAGAACTTATCTTATAGATATTTTAAATATATATATATATATATATATGTATAATGATGCAGACATCATAAATATAGCGGAGCTGCATGAATCCTGGAGGCTGGTAGAAAGGTAATCTTACATGTGATATTATTTATTTGTAGTTCTCTGGAAGTGCAAAGGAGGTGGGGGAAAGGGCTTTAAATCGTCATATTGTTTAAATCGGCAATTTATGGATCTCTTCAATAGTTGCTAGAAATAAAAATAAATGCTCAAGACTTCCAGAAAATAAAATAATAAGAATAATAATTTAAAAATTAATCAAAGAATCCTGCAGTTGCCTCTAAAAATGATTGCCCTAGAGCTGTTAAGAGTCACAGAAAACATTTCGAGAGATGTCTGTTATGATTATGGCCATCAGTGTCCACATATAAATTCTGTCTTAGGCCCCATACAATTTGTTATCAGCAGAGTGGTAAGTGGTAAAACACCCATTTTTACGTTGCTGTGTAGTGACAGACGAAGAAAAATAGAAGAGAAGCTTTTGAGATGATTATGACTCTGACTAGGAGAAACAGAGTTTTCAATAGTAAGCTAGAGAAAAAAAAATTATGATAGAACTAATGTATTTACTTCTCAAGCATTGATGCAAAGTTTTATGTGATTACTATTCAGTAAGGGCACAGTCCTGTGCCTGTGCCAAACACAAAAACCAACAAATAAATGTACCCAAGGAACAAATATGAGGACAGTTAAGACACCCTATCATGATCACTTCTGAAAGTGTGCCTGAATGTATTCTGTGTGTGTGTGAATGTAAGTGAATGTAAATGTAATGAGAAACTGTTGTCAAGCAGGAACAATGGCTGTTTACCATATCAGATTCAAGCAAAAAACAGTTTTGGTCAATTAAGCTGCTGTGAAATGCAGGAGCCAACAGCAAACCAATCTCTCCAGACATATTAAAAAAACCCTTAGTTATGAAGAAAAGTATATGTACCAAAAAATGATAGGGAAATATGGTTCAGGTAGCTGGCCAACATTTGTAATTACCTTGGGAGCTTGATCCCAATCCAAAGAAGTCAGAAGGCCTAAAGGCTTAGTGAATGACTGTCTCTTGAGAACTCTTTTCCAGGTAGACATTCCCAGGATGAGACATCTTTGTTTATTTTGTTTCTTGGTAACAGAAAATTCAATCAATGGTCTCTGACTACCCATCCTGTTTCCAGTCCTCACAATATCTACTAAGCTATTGGGAGAATTTTTTTCCCCCTGCTCAAAAAAATCATCCTCTAAAATATCACAGTTATTAATAAGAGATTAATGGACTCAGCTGAGCACCTTGTCTGCTCAAATGCCACTTTTTATGGTGTTTGGCGGTTCTCTTTTCCTGAAGGACACAGAAGGCGACAGCCTTGATCAGACAAGAGGCACCCAAGTGCACTTGTTGGCACATAAACACAGACACTAACAATTTTCAATTGTAAAGTTAGCAAAAAAATGGTTTTATCCTTTCTGAAAGAATGTGTAACTCAAGCCTTTCAGTGTCTGTGATATTACATTTGGCTGAACAGCATTAATTTGAATGGTTATACTTGTGTGTTGGTTAAACATATTTGTGTCAAAAGAAAATCTTGTCAGTGTTACATGGAAAGGCATCTTTCTTCCTGCTGGAACCTGATCTTCATTAACCCTTCACATAAGTAGGAGGATTTTATACATGAATATCTGGGCAAAGTGAAAATATCCTATTTCTTACAACCTGAATACCTTAAGCCAGCATTCTGTCTAGGCCTCAGCTTTGATCTCATATCTGTTAATTAGGTAAAAATCTGACAGCTACCAGCTTTTCTGAGATCATAACTGTCTTGTAAGACATGCCTCAAAAAATAACATGGCTGAACTTACCTAAAAATGGAAGGTTTTCATTCAATACTCAGTTTATTTATATTGGATACAACCAAAGCTCACAAGAGTTAAAGCCATCTGTATTTTAATATACAAATTTTTGAAAGGGGAGCAAGTCTACCACCACCAAAGATAAAAGCCAAGAATAGTCAAAATATTGTTCATACTGTAGTATGCCATGTAAGCCAAGAGGATGGAATTAATCTATTGATGATAGAGCTTTACCATATTATCTTGAAGTCAATGGGCAAAACTGATTAGAAGGACCAGAAATAACAACATTGAAGATGATGTCTCCATTTCATGGCATATTTTGAGGTTTCATTAAATTCTTTTATTCTGTACCATAATGAATGCAAAATCTTTTGTGCATTTTTGTCAAAAATATATTATGATCACAATCTGACTGAAATTTTAGCTTTATTATGAAAAAAAAGAAAGAAAATATGTTTCTCTCCATGTTGTGAGAGGAGGCTGTTGTAAAGCATATTTTTTATGTTGATAATGAGGTTGTAATGTCAAAAGATCCAGATTCAAACTCCCCTTCTGCCTTATTTAAAACATAGTTTTTAATTCCTGAAACATTAACTAAGGTAAAAAGATTTGATTGACGAACAAAAGGGATTGGCTTTAGTGTTGCAGTTAAAATTGTACCTATAATGTAGTGCAGACATAAAAAACTGTGTCTGTTTAAGCTTGGAACTCTCCTAAAAGATATGAAATTATTATTCTGACAATTATTTACATTTTCATAATCTACATAATTTCCATGTTTATTTGCATCCATTATAGGATTGCTGGAGAAAATGTAACAAGAAAAAAAAAGATATCTACTTTGAGATTCACAAAGCTGCATTGATTATAACTTCACCTGGTTGGATCCATGTCTTCTACTATAGATGGCCATATGTTTTTGTATGACCCAGTAGTTATCAACTACTGAATAAATTATTAAAAAATAAAGCTTACATTTGAACATAAACTCCTGTATGCAAAAGATTTTTTTTTCAAAGCAATGCAGGTCTCCTCTCAACAACCTGGATGAATGCTCATAGCCTGCTCCATTAAAATTATTTCTACTATATACATATAAAGTGTGCTGCATTTAGAAAAATACTTTGGTAACATAAGGAAAATGCTTATGAAAAATGTGATCAAGGAAGAGAGACAATGAAGATTAAGGGGAGACACATTAACAAACAAACTTTTTTATTTCTGTGTGAAAATGAATATTAAACTCCAGGACTAAAGAAACTGGTAGAAAGAGGTTAAATTTTTCCTAAGTGGAATCTTTCAACTTCTCAGTTGTACTTTTGTGTATGGACAAGACTCCAGACTGGAAAAAGAAACAGAATGTGTTTTAATATAATAATTAGAATAATGGCCAAAAGGGAATTATTCCACTGAATTAACCAGATGGGTTTCCATGCCAAGCTATGGTGCTTTTGAATTCCATCCCTCAACACAAACAGATAAAATAAAATGTTTTCCTTTTTTTCCCATAGCTATCCCAAATGAGCAGAAGTGTAAAGTTTTTCATTAAACATTTAAATAAAATATTCAACACTGGAACTGCCATTTAATATGGTGACCATATGTATTAATTCTTGAAAGCATAAAGCAAAATATAAATTTCCTTCTCTTGTTGGAAAAATCTTGATTGCTGACATAAGCAGATATTACTGTTAAGTGGTAAATTATAGGGTTTTTTTTAAATATGGAAATTTATGGATATAATAAATGACAGATGGAAGAAGACAGAATCTGCAGATTGAACAAAAAAAATTGTAAAGGCTTGTTTCTTTGGCAAAGGGTTAAATTTTTTTTTTTTCTTACAGTTCCACAGGCATGTCACATGAGATTTTAGTGAAGGATACTAAATTCTTATCATAGAATATATCTAAGAGAAAGAAACAATTTCTTGACTCATTCCAGAGAGCTTGTAATTACTGCTTTGGGCAACTGAAAGTCTTTGCTAGACAGTGTCCTTTTTCTAACATGACGGAATGAAGTGTTCTGTCATTTGAGGATTCAATCCTTATTATAGGCCAGGAGGTTGTGCCAATAAGAATGTTATTTTTTAAAAATAGTTCTTCTGCTGAGATTCCTACACAATATCTTTTTTTCTTATTTCCAACTCTTCCTTCATTGACGACACTTTTCATAGAGGCCAAACTTTTCTTTTGCAAGAAAGCAGAGTTCTTGGAAAGACCATGTAACTCTTTCACTAGGAAATTTGTGTTTCCAGGCTGACTAGAGACATAAAACAGATATAAGGAATTAAGTATTCATCCAACTACCCTGGCCCTTTTCTTCCTTTAGACAGCATTAAGTTTTCTGGGTTCACCACTTGCCATTCAGTGCACATCTAAGGCTTCAGCTCCAACAATGAAGCCTATGCTAGCTGTAGCTGGATTTTCAATCATTCAGTATGCTAAAGTGAATAGAAACAAGAAAAAAATACAGCCCAGAATGATAGGATAGGTAATAAGTAGTTCATGGCCTCCACCAAATACCCCATTAACAATTAATTTTAAGGTAAACTTGAATTTTTTACAGCACCATGGAGCTGTAAAAAAAGCTATAAAAATAGCTTGTTTTTTGTTTGTTTTTGTTTTGTTTTTTTGCCTTCTGGTTGCGAAATGTGAATGAAACAAATCCTATATAAAAATTACATTTTAAGATTAGTACTGTTCATGATGGCTTGTTCATGACAGCTTTTTTCAAAATAATTTTGTCTCATCTATCACAGTAAAAATACACATACTGTTCAATAACGGTTCTAAAATTTTGACCTTGGGGCTTGGGGAACTTTTCCTTGCTTATTTATGCTAAACATTTTTTAAATATCTGTTTCTACACATTTCCCATAAGGTTAGGGTTTAATTCATTTAAAGAAGTCAATATAACTATCATATGAAAAAATAAATCATATTTCATTTTGTCACATGAAATATTCACGTGGCTGAAAAAGGCCACCAAAGGACTGGACACATCTATTTTAAAGACCCTATTTGCTTCCATATTAAAAATCATCTTTCCCTTGCCAAGTAAAGACAGAAAATATTCTGTTTACATGACAATCTTATAATGAGGACTTTTAAAAGATAAGTTAAAATTTAAGAATTACTAGGAGCAAATGAAGATTCTTAATTATTTTTATAAACTCTATGCCAAGTTAATAAACATTATTTAATTGATTTATCTGTCAAGAGAAGAAACAAGAAAGCTGATGTCAAAAATCCAAACCTTGCCCATATCTGTATTGGGCTACTTTAAGGACAGGCTATCTCTTTAAAGGCTTTTCCTTTTTATTTCTGGCTAAAAGAAAAGACTTTTCCACTGGGTGAGGAACTGAACAAAGCTGTTACATAGTTCTCTGTAAAAAGTAGATGAAAACCATCCCCAGATTCAAAGAAAACTTTTGTTTTTCCTGTTAAGCTAAGCTCTTATGCCCTACTCTATTGTTGCATTGCATTGGCAGTATTTTGTGTTCTGATGCAACAGGCTAATTCAGATATCAATAATTTTCCCTCTCATATATATACAAATATGTATATAAACACACAAACACATACAAGGTGTTCAGAATATTTGGCCTCTTACCAAAACTCTTTTCTCTAGGATTCCTAGGATTTTATACCTTTGAAATTCCAGAAAGTACGTAAAAATTACATAAAAATTAGATTTGCATAAGTTAATTATAGGAAAAGGGGTGTGGTTTTTTTGAGGTAATGAATAATTTTCAATCCACATATTACTTCAGGCAGAATATGCTGTTGCCTGATGTGTTGACAAGATTGCTCAGAATGAGATACCATCAGACACTGTAATTCTGCATTTTAAATATAAATTAGTCTGTTCACCCTGACCATTTTTCAAAAATGCCAAGAGCTTCTGTGGAGGCAACAACTACTTTTCTGTTTTTTTCCATGTTATTAGAATTGAAAGATAGACTATTTTTATGTGGGATTTTTTGCAGTTTAATACACAGAAGACTTGAAATTACTGCTACTGTGAGACCTTTAACTATGAAAAAAACCATTGGAATGTGACCAAAATCTTTGTTAGCAGTCAGGAATAGCCAACGGCATGGAAAACTGGTGTTCCCAATACTGCTTATGACAAACTTAGTCAATGCCAATGCTGTTCATTGTGCCCAGTTTCATCAGTATGAACTTCCTATGGTGATCTATCATTTCTCTGCTTACCAGTTATAATCTTTTAGCCATTCAAGATTTTCTTTTTCTAAACAAGCTGGGTTATGTATTTTATAAAAGATCATAATGACATAACTCCTTTAAGTATAACTATTACGAGGATTAAGTATATTAATGAATATCCCACGAACATCCACCAACATATTGACTCTCTTCACTAAAGGAATATATTAAATCAGTTTAAAATATAATTTCTTTGTGCCATCCACAGTGCACAATGTAAATATTATGTCAGTGAGTATATAACCCATCACTTTCTCTTGAGTGTAAAAATTATGTTGATAAATCTTTCCTTGCCAAATCTCTTCCTGAAATAGATCAATTTGCCCCTAGTTATCCCTTAATAAATACAGCATCACACATCTAAACTACAAAATACTCAAGTGTATTTCATATATCTATAGTGAGGCCATGCATTCATTCTGTATATGTAGAGAGTCCTGACTGTGCTCAAAAGTTGTAATAAAGTCAAAGAGATGCTGTAAGATGCTTTGTCAGGTATAAAAAACCCTGAAATTTGGTCTTGCAATACACTTCTCTTTCCCATCATGCTTAATGCTGCTGAGTACCAGTGGAGTCTTGGATCAGTGTCACTGTAGCCTACTGGAACAAGAACCCAACCCATTCCCAGCATACAGAAGAGGACCAACAAAAGTTGAAAGGGAAAAGTGTTCTCCCTCAATTTTAAGATGTAAGAAATTCTAAAGCATATAATTTTATAATGGCTGTGTTTATTTCAGCAACAGTGGACTTCTTTCCTTCATTTTGAGAACATGTACTAACCCCCTGTTTAAATTCAGATCTATTTCTGATTAATAATAATTTAAAAATTTACCCTCTTCCCCCCAAAAAAAAACCCCAAAACAAAATAAACAAACAAAACCTCCAACAAACCTGCATTACTAACAAGTCATTTAAATCATTAGGTCAATCATAGCAAAGTAACTTTTTCCAAGGATGTGGCATCCTGTATCCAGAATTTACTCTTGCATTCCCTTTGAACAAGACAGTATTGCTGAATCTTTCATATATCTTTTGTTCTTGGGACATGGACAGCAGATACACATTCCCCACTATCTCCACATTGAATGAGTATTAAAGAGACAAGAGAAGAGCAAGATATACCAAACAGCTGATCAGCTATCACATAAACTGTCAAGTATTCTCTCTTATTTCAGTTGGTGGAAAATTGACTGTAAAGTTAGTGAAGATTTCTATTTTCCTCACTTCCTGAGCAGTGCCAGACAACAGAATTGCAAAATGCCAACACAGATCTTCTGCACAGTCAGGTTTTCTAGACAAAAATTGTTTGAAGCCAGAAATAAGGCTGTTTAGAAGAAACTTACCCATAACACAGTTCTTGTTCCAATCACAGAAATGATACAGATTTGTTTGCATACTTGATGTAAATTCAATTTAATTTTTTTAATGCTGCTAACTAGTAAGTGAGTGAGTATGTGAACCAAAATTTATTATTTTCTACAAGAATTTGTTATTTTTACCTGAAGGCTATTTCAAAAGAAATACAAACTTTATGTACAGGTAAAAGCCTATATTTTGGAAAAATTATTTCACCAGCACAGAAGAGGGAGAACAGCTTCTATATTCATCCTCAAATTTTAACTGGAAGCAAATCTTGAAATTTGGTAAGAGTGTATACAGTGCATGTGAGTACACCATGCATATGTGTACAAAAGTGGTACAATTGCCACCCTATTTTACTCTGTTTAATATCAGGGAAATTTGCAGAAGTGATGTGGAGCGGCAAAGATGTTCAATGAGGAATCCAGGAAAGAATTTGCTGTGCTCAGTATAGCACTGGTATTCACTCAATACTAGATTTTTCTTTCTCAGATTACAGGAATTAAGTTCAAGTTAGCCATAAAATTTTAATGCAAGTACAAAGCTATGTCACCAACAACTTGTCCTACTCCAACAACTGTCACAAATATTCTCCCATAATTCCTCCAGTCAACGGTCTTAGAGATAAACACCATTTCCCAAGTGGCTCAGATTTGCCTGTGAATGACAGTCTTGGCGAAGAAGTGCACCAAAGAGAAATCAGAACTCTCTCCTAACTTTGTACAACCTTTATGACTATCTGACAACTTGCTTTTGCTCTGACACTCCTTGCTGTATGACACCCTTTTAACTTTATCTCTTAGCATGTGCCGTTTAAGGATACCTGTGGATGTTTTAAAGCATTTGAGAGTGTGTGTGCGCACACATGAACTTTCAGTACTTCCTGTAACATGTGGCCTGCATACAGAGAAATCTGTGATTTAAAACTAGCTAAAGATTACCAGACAGGCCTCTAAGAAGCATATGGTCATGAATGCGCCAAGGGACAATTATTAGAAAAGGGAAGGATGCTACAAGCACTCAGCATCATGCATCATTTATCACTAAAATAAGCTTTTGTTTGTTTGTTTAGAAGACTCACGTTCTTTCATGATTTTAAGCAAAACAAATAGATGAAAAAAGATTATTTCTATTTTCTCATTGTGATCAAGCCAAAGAAATTCAGACATTTTTCATAATTAACTAGGAATGCTTCTATTTTAAAGAGCCTCATTTTACAAAGATCCTCACTTACAACAGTATTTGACAACAAATAAAGGGTATATGATCCAGCACTTACAACAAATAAAATTGATTCTGGAAGAAGGAAAAAGCAAAAACTCATTATCTTTGACACAGTGTAAGCTGGCACTCTCTTCTTGACTATGAACAATCTGAAGTCTCAAATGACACAGCTATTTGGCATGCAATTAGGGGCTGAGAACTGCAGGTTGGATTCAAGACCACTTGCATTAGATAGTATCTGCAGGATTTGAAAGCAATTATCAACTCACACAGCTTTTCCTTCTGAAAAAAGACCCAAGATATTTCATGATTTATACAGCTGGTAGCACTTTCACTGAATAATTTATTATTCAGCTCACCTGAAAATGATTTCAGGTTGAAATCAGCAATATTTTACTGAAAAAAAAAAAAAAAAAAAAAAACCCACAAAACCTAACACATATCACTTAGACAAATTCCAGAGTGGATGCTTTCAAATTACATTTCCATTTTGAAATTCACCTCTAAAGGGAATGAAGGAATTTTAAAAGGATTTAAAACTACCAAAAAAAAAAAAATTATTTGGGGTGACAGCATTAAACATATCTGACCACAGGAAATTATTTCATATCACCAAAAATAAAAAAGGATTATCTCTTGGTTTTCACTAAAATAAAAATGAAAAAATCAGGCCCAGCAAACAATCCTCTCACTCCAGGAAGCAATCCTCATTTGTCTTCACTAGGACCTTATTCATTCCCAAATCCAACTGCTTCTCTCCACTTTTTGAAATGCATAAAGGACCAACTCTGCCCTTCACTTCTCACCACATTTATTCCTCTGTTCACTCTTTTTCTTCATCCTAGGCCTCTTCTCCATCTGTCCATTTGCAGTAGATGTCATTCTCTTTCTAGGGCTGCTCTATCAATCCTGAATCCTGAATCCTGGAGTCACATCCTCTCCCTAAATCTTCCATTCCTTTTTCTCTTTATTTCATTACACTTCTGTACAATGAGGATGGTACATTAAAAATTACATTGTTCTGTAACCGCACATTTGGAGATAAAGCATTATATTTAAACTCAGGAATGAATTCACAAACATCATTGCAAATTTGTTAGGTTTTTTAGGGCAGTGTTCTATGAGGATGGTAATAGCTTGTCAGTTAAAACCAGAAAGAACAGTTGGCAAAAATCAAGCACTACAAAAAGTCTTTAACTTATATAACCAAACTCAGTGCCAGCATTGTTGTTGTTTTTTTTTTTTCCTCATAGTACAAAAGCTGCAAAAAGTTTCAGAGAAATAAATACAGAAGGGTACTTCAAATTTCAAAAATCAGCTTTTAAAAACCACATGAATTTATATACGCAAAGATTAAACCAGATTAATCAGGACCTACATTTTAAAAGCTTTCCTGTAGGTGTATGGCTTTTTTTTTTTTCTTTTCTTTTCTTACTTTACTTTTTCTTCCCTTTCTGAGGAGCAAGTTTGTAATTACCTAAAAACAACAGTGTCTGGAAAGGACGCATATTCAGAGAGTGAGTACTTACGAAAGAAGCTTTCATCACAAGATATATTCCATGGAAACATAGTTTACCTTGTACCATAAGATACTTTACTGCAACTAGAGTCCTGTCTTGACACTCAGTTTTCAACAAAAAATAGACCACGATGACTTGCCAAGCAAGTCTCCCCTGAAAAACAACTTCCTTCCCTTACCCCCCAAAATAGAATCTCTGAATGAAAATATAAAACTAATTTTAAAAAAATTAAAACTACTTTTTAAATGTTCCTTGAATTAAAGCAAAGCTTACAACAGATAATTTTCCAGTCACGCTACATAATGAAAAAATTTACTTGACAAGTTGGATTAGCATGTATTTGGAAAACCTTTACTCTAAGGCATCATGATATAAAAGAACTTAATACGTAACAATCACTATGGTATGAAAGTGTGAAATATCAGTTTCCAGTAATAGTTCCTTGATGCAGAAGATTAGATTTTCTCAATTAGAGAAAATTCTCATCAGTACAAGTATCAACATTTTCTACTATGGAGGCATTATTAACATAACTCAAATTGTTTGTCTTTCCACTTAACATGGATACATGAGACTGAACTCCTAATTTCACTGCAATTGCCGAAGTATTAGCTCATTCTCATTCTAAAGCCATTTGACTGCAATGAGCAGCAAGAAGAGTTTCAATGTTGTTTTTGTGAGGGCTATCAGACCAGACACTCTCCTGTGCAGAGTTTTACTCAGAGAAGGCAGGCTGGGAACACTATCAGGAAGCCATTTATAGCTCCCTAAATCTGTGAGCACCTGCCTGAAACCTAGCAGAACACAGCTGCAGCCCACCCTGACACCCACCCCTTCCTTGCCCCCAGTATGTGATGGAGTGGTGGGACAACTGGGCACAGTGGCAAACAGCTTCATGCACCAGGGGGATTCTGAGGGGTCAGGTGCAAGTGGGTTACAAGACCTTTCATTTGCACACATGCAGCAGGGATGGCTAGGATGGTCTTAAGGAATTCAGTCCACATGAATAGGTGCATCTGAAGAAAGAGGATCAAAAGCAGGACGAATATAAAGATTCTTGAGAGCAGGATTTTTTGATGTTGCTGTTACACAAACAGGAAGTGATTAATACTTGCACATTGCCATGGTACTATTACAACCATGAAGTTTCCAACTTGAAGACTATATATGGAACACTTTTCCCCCCTTGCATTACAAATAGGATATTTACACCACGTTAGTTAGCCATCTGTCTTAGAGATTTTCCTTTCTTCTCTGCTTATAGCATTGTAACCTACAATGTACCTTTTCCTTAACACCATAAACACACCTTCAGATTGTTCATGGAAAAAAAAATATCACCAAAAAATAAACCTCAAAAAAATCCAGGCAAACAAAAAAACACCACAACACTCTTCCTCCAAAAATACAATTCCATAGCAGGAGGAGTGAAAACCCCCTCAATTATCTGTTTTTTTAGTCACTCTACAATATTCCCTGAACACAAACATCAAATTGCAGGTGCATAGAAAATACTTCTGTTATGACAAGAGCTGCGTATCTTCATAGCCAGTGCTTCTCATAACGATGTGTGAAATAAATGCTAACTGAAATAAAATGGAAAAAAAGCCAAAAAAGTCCCTAGTGGAAGTCATGTATAGAAGAGGGACTAAACCATTTGAGAATGAAAGGTCACAGGGCTGATGATCGAAAGGGATGTACCATTTCCCTTTATTTCGTAAACTTCTAGGGCTCTAGCGACAGTGTTTGTGTAGTAACAGGATTTGAGTTCACCATACTAATGGTGCGCTGCTGGTATCACAATCATCTGAGTGACTCATCATAGTGAAGAAGAGCACACAACAAACAAGAATAAAGGTTAAGGAGCAGAAACTGTCAGATTCTCAAAGACTGCAGTTAGCAAAGTTTACATACACAAATGATAAAAAAAGCATTATTTTATCCAAGAATTTAGAAGAACAAGGCTTTTCAGAGGACAAACTCACTGTCTTCTTTTCTACCTGTATCTGGGCCTTCAGACTTCAAAACTATAACCTTCCCCATAAATCCATTCTTAAAGCTATCAATCTCAGTCATAGCAAGAATGCTTGTGTCCTCTACCCCTATGGAAATGGTCTACATCACTTTCTAACTTTCAGCCTAAATATACTCATGAACAGTTTTACTATGCCTTTATTTGCAAAAATGCATCTTCCAGTCTAAAACGTGCCCCTTCAATTTATTTACAGGGACTCAAATTAATCCCTATCATTACTTTTTTGTTAATTTAAACTAGAAGTGCTCTTTATAAAGACTATATGTTGCTAGGAAAATGAAAGTCTGAATGCAGCACAAACTGGAAAATCTTAAGGAATTAACTGTTAGAGAAAGGAGAGCAGATGATAGCATACAGGTACAAGTTTATTTGTGAACTTAAAACAGATGTTCTGGTTTCTAATCCATGCTGAAACAGAGCTACTGTGTTGTACTTTCATTGTTTGTTACTTGTTTTAGAGAGAGAAAAGCAGGTAAAGGCACCCTTACTTATCTGACAGTCACAAGCTCTGGCAAAACAGACATGAAAAAGTTTAATGATATAAGGTCCCAGTGCATCTCCTTGGATACTCATAACATTCCAGCTAAGGCAACACAGAACTTGGAAAAGGATTTCCCAAACACTGCACTCTTATTCAGCCTCTTAAGAAATTTTTGTCTTGGGCACTTGTAGTACTTAGTAATTTTAATCTACAGTAGAAGCACAGGAGAAGTGCTGTGCCAGTGTGATCATGAGGACAACACTGAATATCCTAATCACCAAAACTATGACAGAAATCATCTGTACAGTGTGCATCAGTCTCCTTTTAAAAACATCCTTCAACATGACATTTTGTCACTATAAAAAAAAATTTGCCAATTTTCACCAGCTATGTAAAAAGAAACTAGTGCAAATTATTTAACATAGCCTTCTGACTGTAGCTGGATGTATTTTATTTTAGGATCTGTCACACATTTAGAGAGCATTTATGAAAAAGGCAACTTCACTGAGTAAACTGTTCACTGTACTCGTCTTCAACCCTCATGATTTGTATACTGAAGAAATCTCCTCCATGGACTTCAAGAGATAAGGAAATAAGTCTTACTTTAAATGCATGGGATTGGGAAGGATCTTCCTCTGTGCTGTGCAATAATGGTAAGATCCAAGCCATTCAAACTTAGTCAGATGGAAAGTGAGGACTCAATCTCACCTAGACATGCAGGATGAGCTGCCATCTAGAGGTGTCTCCATTCCTTTTGTCTTCACCGAAAATACAAACTGCTGACACCATATGCCTAACTAAAATTAGGCAAGCTAAAACAGCTAAAATTAGGCAAGATGACCTCCTGCAACTCATGATATTTATAGAGATGTCTTGCTTAGGGATTTTTCTGCAGTTATTTCTGTTGTGTTAGATTTGTACCTTTATCCGCATTCTACGTATCGAAGAATTCTATTCACCCTATGCTACAATGGACTGACAAGAACACCTATGAAAAATGTTAAAATACCCTGATTATGGACAAACAGCACACAGTAACTATGGCAGCATACAGCTGGACTGTATGCATCATAAAAGGAGGAGGGGTTTGGCTATGGAGAGCCAATCCCTGATGATGAGTGTAAACAGGTAGCTATTGGCCAATGGGCTGGGTGGTAACCAATTATAGTCAATCAGGTTTGAATGAGGTATATAACATTGGTGTAAGCCATTAAATTCTCTCTCTGCTGCACGAACCACGAGTGTTGTGTCGTGTCTCCATCCCCCTCCACTGTGACGAGTATTATCATTCAACCACTTTGATTCCTTAACCTGGAAGCTCATCCTGAAGCACAAAGTTCACTAACTTGCTAACTGTGAAGCAACTACACTCAATTTACAAATCAAACACTGGACACACGCCAGGACTGGCAAGGGGGATTACAGTCTTTCATTCTTGAGAAACTGCCTTGTGATCTTTTTATGAAGACTTAATGCCAAGACTATCAAGTTAACACTACCAAGCTAAATCATCTAAGTAATCTCATCTGCAAGAGTCATTTAATAACAGCTTTCCACTGAATCAGCCCAGAATCTTGTTCCTCTTCCTTATGGAAATCTTCCATACAGTAATATTGCTGACTCAGCTTCCTTGTTAATTTAAGGAATAGCTCAAATCTACAGAGACACAATTCCTTAACTCCATTTTGCAAGATTTTCCACAGATTTCCTTACAAATTAAAGTTTCTTGGTATGCTGGGGTTAAGGTGCAGTGGGAAGGGTGTGGGCAAATGGGAAAGGGAGATGACATTTTAAAATGCTTTATAAAACACCAGATGTTGCAGAACCAACAGAGTGGAACAATGTATTTGCAATTATCAAAAAGAAGAGAGTTGTTTGTCCACATTTTTAAAAACTCATGGGATACTTTTAAGTCACTTAGTTGTGGTCTTTCTGTGTGTGAAGAACACAGCAAACGCCCTTATAGATTTGATATTTAAATGACATGCACGACAAGGGAACAGCTTGATGTGGTTCAGCATTTGCTCTTGTTACACTCTGTACTGTGCTGTACACATTCCAGTCGTGTGAATAATATAAAAACTATGCAAAAGCATTTTGCCCTTCTTCACATATCTTTCTTGTGCATGTTTGAGTTCTATAAAGTTGCCATTGCCATATTGTAAGGCAATGCTGGACATGTACTAGTGTATAGTTCCAGTAACAGATGCCGGCAGCTGACAAAAAGTCGTACTTGTACTTACAGCTTCAGTTTCAAAAAGCTTTTTAGCTGGAAGTCTAAGAACCATGTAGATTTCCTATTCCACAGCCGAGAGCAGGATAATATCTACAATTTTTTTTTTTTTTTTTATCATTAGGAGATCTAAATATTTTAGCACTTCAGCTTGTCTTCCTTCTTGTCACTAAAGAAAAGACTACATACATTAAAAATCAATCTGCTCCTGCTTGTGTAACCTGACAGATATTTTTGTTTGGAAACAATTCTGTTTACACATTACATCACTTCAATATTGCTCTAGAAATATTTTGTGGAGTCTAGGAGACAGAGTCGGAAATCCTGAGCTCTGTGTTCATTTTGCCATTAACCAACTGCGCTCTTTTAGACAAGTCATATAATCTGTGCCTTGGATTTTCCATCTGTAAAAGGCACCAGTTATAAATACTCACATGACAGAGGTGTTGTGAATGCCAAAAATATAGCACAACTCTGAAAAGTGACTATGCAAAAAGGCATCTTCTGGCTCAATGAGCTTCTCCCTTGGTGAAATCCACATGTGAATTCACATGGCCTATACGTGTACAAGCCCCATTTTGAGCACTTAATGGGAACTTTGTTATACAGTGGACTTGACTAGAGTAATGGATTTCCTTCCCCAGAGGATACATAGCCACATGTGCTGACTCCAGAGGCAAAAACTATTTTTTTCTCACCCAATGCAGAACATAGTTGAGATTGATACAGCTGTAGATTCCATTCCACCGTGTATTCCATTGATACAATTATTTACTTTTCTTTCACATAGTGTGAGGAAACAATGAGGAAGCATTATTGAAAGTGTTAAACTGTCTACAGATCTCAAAGGCAAAGAATCTGAAGACAGAGGAATAAAAAGATCAATTTGCTTGAAGCAAATTGAACTGCACAGTTGTAAATAACTTGGTCAAAAGAATCTCTGTAACTAGTGATGATGTATACATTGGGAAGAACCCGGACAGCTCTCAGAGCAAAGGCTCAGTATGTAAGTAAAGCTTAAGTTCAGTTGCAAACAATGATGATTTAACCATGAGTTACAAGGACAACTAAGATGGAAGGTTTCAACACCATTTCTGCAGCAGATTTTCAAAAATCTTTAATGTATTAATACTTGAGAAGTACAGTAAAATCCTGAGATGAAAGACAATGCAGAAAGTATTACAATGCCTCTCCTTTGGGTTGTTGGTTTTGGGGGAAGGGGGTTTGTCATTTACAGGAAAACAAATCTTTGCTTCTTAAAAATTCATCTGCTCCTTATATTCCTATTGTTTGTGTTTATGACATAATCATTTCCACAGCAACTAATTAGGAGATATCAAGAATTATGGCCTGAGAGGAGGCCTGTAAGGAGCAAATGAAATCATACATGTGGTAGATAGAAGATTCCATTAAAAAAATCTCCTATCTGGCTAAAAAAGTGAAATGAAGAAGGCACAAAATAATTTGTTTAAACTGAGAAGCATATTTTCACCTAAGACAAGGCTGTGTGTCTTATTCAATGACCCAATTTCTTTTTTCATATGTAGCACATGTTAAGAACTAGGAATGGCTAGACCAAGTCAAATCAAAAGTCCATGCAGTTCAGTGGCCAACAGAAAAATATCTGATTGTACAGAGGACAAATATGTGAGGACACTTTCCCAGTATATTCTCATGCCAATTTTCAGCCTGCAACTTCCATCTGGAACTTCTTCAATGCAAGTGAATCAATCCCACTTCATGCAACACCCCCATACAAAAGCATGCTAAAGTATTCCTTTGCTGCCTCTTCTGGTGGCTTGGGATAAAGTGAGAGGAAGAGGTCCATTAATGTTCCCTATTAGAGAGCATTAGGGACCTCTTTCAAGGTCTTTTAATGTTCTTTGGCATGCTCTGTTAAGCTATTATTATAAAGAACTGCTAAACATAAAACTATGGATGTCTGAGTAGTATTCAATTTAAAGCTATTTTTCCTGTGGTTGGAATGCAGGCTGAAAAGAGCACTGGAGCAAATACCATCAATATCAGTTCACCTGCATCTAAGGATGTTTATCATAGAAATTTTGGCCATCCATTGGCCCACCTACCCTTTTAGCATAACCTCAGGGAGGGATAATGGCATGTATCAGTAAGGTGAAATAGAACTGAGAAAATTCTGGTTTGCTACATTCTTCTAAAACCATTTTGGCTCCCCTCATAACAAACTAGTAGTTTCCTCCAGAGCTGCTGAGCAGCGCCCCTTCTCATAGCCTCCAAGTCACAAAAAATCACATCCCATTGTCTCCTACACTACTTTGTATTTTAAACAAGCTTCAAGACACTCACAGACAAGACAATTGTTAAGATCTATCAAATAAGTGTTCTTTCTCAAAGAAACAGCATGAATAGCTAACAAGGAGGGCAATTAAGCAGGTAATAAACCACCTCCTAAGGAAAATCAGTTTGCAATATACTCTTCCTTCATCCTGTCCCTTGTACTGTCCTTAGAGACACGAGTCATCGGGAGTGAGATGTAGAGGGCAGGAATACCAAGTGACCTCAGTGCTATGGGAATTCAATGAAAGGATATAACAAAATGGAGAGAGTCTCCCTTCCTACATTTTTTATGCAGTGCTTGCCCCTTCAAATATGACTGAACATCATTGAGAGAGATAAAACTTCAATGTACAGGCTCTATTTCTGAGGTTAAAGGGAGGTTTTATTAAATGAATTCAAAGTTTTGCTTACTCACTTATAAACATTTCAAGGATACACTGTGTCAAACAGCTTCTCATGTTAAACACAATATATGACACTGATGTTTTCCATAGTTTATCATTGATAGAACTGGAAGTGTAATAGCAGCAAGTTTTAACTTTCTGGGCAGACAAAGTCATTTTGATAATGGTGGCCACCAGAGACAGGAAGAAGTCTAAACATTCTTGCTCTTTGGGGTTAGTGGGAATTCAGATGAATGTGAGGGACCACACATGTTCTCTTGGGAGAAGGGTGCTGGCAGCCTTGTGTAAAACACAGTCCTTTTTTGGCTCCAGCACAAAGGAACAGGAGAATCAGCTCTAAGAAAGTCACACTTCTGGACAGATGCAAGTCATTGCAACTATGCATACCATATGTGGGGAATGGTCAGGAAGGGACTGAACACAAAAATCAAAAGAAGGAAAGTGACAGAGCCCTGGAAAGTGGGCTCCTCCTGAAGCAGCAAGCCTTTAAAAACCATTTACCAGGCCAAGTCAGCTCAGGAAACTCTCCCTGCTGCCAGCTGAACTCTCTGGCAGATGAAACAAAGAAACAAAAATTAACAAAAGGGCATTAACAATAAAAAGACAGGATTCAGCGTAGAATCAAGTGAAATTAAGCCTTTTCTATGTCAGCCTGCTCTTGTTAACCTAACTTGAACTCCCCACATGACTGCTTGGGTCAGGAAACAGAGCAGTTACAAGCAAAGAACCACTGCTGCACTAGGCAAGCAGGGAGCCCTGTTCTGAGAAGTGTTTAACATTCATGTGCAGCTCTAACACTGTGAAAGTTGTATGCTGAACAATTTACAGGTGGAGTGGTTTATTCTGCTACCAAAACAGACAGAGTTATAGATAAGAAATTCCTGCTATGATGAGCCAAATCCTCAGGCATACCCAAAAGTCCATCTGGTTGCAGCAAGACTTTGCCAACATGCATCTGATATCAGTCAGGATTATGAAGAAAAAAAGCCCATCCTAGCAAAAGTAGGTGGAGCTAATCTGTGAAATAAAAATATACACTTTTACTGGGGAAAAACAGTATGGCCTATACATGCCAATAGTGTACTTAAAGAGATAAAAAAATGATCCTGAATGTGAGTTTCGCAACTGTTTAAGTACTACATTATAAACAAAGGTTTACATTCATTTCTCTATGATGTACTGGCAGGATGCAATCCTTCTCCAAGTGGAATTACTATTATCTTTGTCACTGATTACCAATGGAATATACATTTGGTTTAGTGTACTTTCACCTAAAAGCTAGTTACTGCATCTTGCATCATAGATTACCTCAAAGTTTGCAGTTCTTCCAAAAACAAAACATTTTGAAGCATATTGAAATAATGAAAATATCAGTTTAGAAGGATTTCTTAACAATTGACTGAAAGGTTAATAACAGTTTAAAAGCAGCTGTACTCTTCAAAATTTTCAACACAGTATCCTGGCAAAACAAAATATATTAAACATGCCTTTAAAAAAAGAAACCTCTAACATCAAAGAGTACTAGGCATTTATCCTTGGAGCAGTGCATTACAGGTGACCTCTATAGATTGAAAATAGGATTACATCAAGAAACTGTTCACTTTTAAGTGGTGAATGGTGTAAGATGAAAGGGTGGTCTCCCTAACATTTTGCAGTGCTACTGGCTCAGGTTTAAAGGAACTATGCAACCAGGTATTCCCTGTCACATTCCGATCGGCAATGCTGACATTGATGCAAGACGCAAAGGCCTTTGAAAATGATACTTTCATATGATGAAAAAAACCTGGAGAACTCTGAGCAATGTGTGTGAGAAACACGAGAGGGAATACAAGCAAGGTGACAAAGAGGATCTTTTATGTAAATATGGCAAAACACTTATGCCACCAGCAGTAACTCATGCCTACAGCATTGTGGCTTAGCATCAGATAAAATTATATTAGAGTTTGAGATTTACACTTAATAGCTGCACTTGGTGTCTTCTTCTTTATGTAAAGATTTCAAACATACAGCAGGCAAATCATAGAGTTTTTTTCCTGACTGCATTTGACAAACAAAATAACTATATATTCAAAGACTGAGCAAATCAATAAAAATAAACAAAATTAATTAAAATCCCCCTTCAATCCTTGTATTCCCTTCCAGAACTTGTATGTCTTCTGGGCATGCTGAGTTGGCTTGCACAGCCCCTACTTATTGAAGTCAGAAATACTCATTTACTTTGTATCCAGTAGTGTTTTTCCACCACCAAAACAAACTAACTAACTAAAAAACAAACACCAAAAAAAAACCAAAACAGGAACTGATGACTTCCCAGAACTCCTTTTTAAAGGATCAATGCTTTCCCTGAGAAATGCATTCTCATTTTTGAGATATGCCTAGAGTGTCTTGAAGAGACTCAATTTTGTACGTGGAGACTCAATATTGCATACTTAAAACACTCAACTCTACTTTGGCAAGGTATTATTTTGGAAAGAAATAAAAATTAGGAGAGGAGAATCTTGAGCCATCAGGCTTCAGGTGCTGATTCAGCACTGTAAAGGTCAAGTAGGCTTATTAAAGAAAATGTGAACACCAAGTCAAGCATTCGGATAACTAAATACAATACAATTCTAATAAGTTGTTTAACTTCCTGCAATTAAACTACAGTTCTTCAGAAGTGTCATATTGCATGTTATTGTCCAAAAGAGTGACTGTAACAAAATGATCCATCATTTTCTTCCAGCACTATATGATAGTGGTAAGGAATAGGTTAAATATATAGTCATAAAATCTTTGTATATGCCTTATTCAGTGATACAAAAGAGAAAATAAAGCTTTTAAAAGTATTCTATTATAATGTTCAATATTTTTAAATGCTTTGCAACACCCCCTCACCTCAGGGTTTGGTGGTACACTGACTGCAATTCAGTTGATAGTTCTGTATAAAGGAGGATAAACCTCTGTTGGCAGACACTTCATTAATTCCTCAAAATTTTACTTTTGCTGGAAAAGATTGCAAATCTGACCACAACAGTTAAGGAAAAAACTTGCACTCCAGTATAAAATATACAAATCAAAAAATATATACAACTAACAAAAACTGTCTCAGCACTACTTGATGAGAGGTATTTGGTTCCCCCTCCAACATTCCAGTAATGTAAAACCAGTGTGTAAGGTAGAAAATAATTTTTCAATTTCAGGAAACATCATTACTAGCTGCCAAAAGTCTATCCATATAATAAGAACTATTTGCTAAAGCTGAACACCTGCAGTTTTATAGAAGGCCTCCAAGGACAGCTGCAAGTATTCCAGCCTACTGATACAGCAGCCAATCAAAACCTGAAGCTTTTGTCCAAGAAAACAACATGTTTTGCTGCCCAGGTCTACATGTACATTTGCAGACATTTTATTTAGACAGGTATACAGATAGACAGATGGACAGACAGCTTCATCATGATATAATGCCCTGTATGGAAAAGACAAGGCTAGTGAAGGATGTTTTAATCAAGTCCTGAAAATAGATTTCTGCTCCCAAAATGCTCTTGGAAGCAACTCAGACTGCTGGAACTTTGCATCATAGCAAACCATCACACAAATATGTGTGTATTAGTTGCTTTCCCAAATACATGGCAAACGATTGAATAGTAGATAAAAAAAGATAATACAAAAAAAAATCTTCCTCATAGTATGCATAAACAATACATCCAAACCCCTGTCTCTGCTGGTTTCCACAGCTGAAAGTGTGACCATCATTTTGGATTTGAAGAAGATATTCTTTTTATTATTTGGTATGCAACCTCAGAAGCAAAGTTTTGCTCCTGTTAATTACACCCAAGGTGTTACTATTAAGGTTATGCTCCTTTAGGAGAAGTTTACCTAGAAAATATTCAGTCCCTTATACTTAACAGTCCATATACAATTACGGACTACCAAACTGTTCTTAATTGATCTTACATGGATGAGGTTACTATAACAGAGCATAACCAGAGTTTATATATGGAGAGATGGGAAGAAGTAGGACTCCTTTCTCACTGCATGAGTGAAAAATGTATTTCCCACTATTCTGCTGTGATACTCTTTGGCCAGGGGAGGTTCTGCCTTAGATCTCAGGCTGTTTAAACCATTGCACAAGTGTTTTGTACGTGACATGGTACATTTACCTTGAGTAACCAACTGTGTTGGGTTGATATGGCCAGAAATGTGTATTCTATCACCATCTGTTGAAGCCGGGTGGGGTAGTGATTCCTTATCTCCATGGCACACATTATCTGCTAATGGGCCATCTTTAAAATTAGGTGGGGCAATCATCTTTATCTTTTCCACAACCCATCCTCCCTCCAGGAAGATATCATCTGCCCTTGAGCCATTAAGTCCCATTGTATGACTGATAAAATTACATCATTCCATTGGGAGATGCTCCAGACAAGGGGAGGAATCAAGCCTTTCCTGCTTAGATAAAAACTGAGATTTTGGACCACAAGATACTGTCTTTCCATTGGATTCCAGAGGAAAACCTTTTCCACATCACCCCTGGACCTTCAGAGGAAAACTGCACCCTTCTACAGGAGCACAGCTTCAACTGAACCACACCTGCCACTGCAGGGGGACTGCAGCCACCATTTAATCAGACTGCTACCAACACCCTGACTGATGGGGTGTCAGGTGGTATTCTGACTCTGTCAGGGTTGGGATTGTTCTTTGTAATACTGCATTTCTTTTTAATTTTCCTAGTAAAGAACTGCTATTCCTAATTCCCATATCTTTGCCTCAGAGCCCCTTAATTTCAAAATTATAAGAATAATTTGGAGGAAGGGAGTTTATATTCTCCATTTCAAAGAGAAGCTTCTGCTTTTATTGGCAGACACCTGTCCTTCAAACCAGGACACCAACCTGCAAATACTTTCAGAAATGTTACAATAAAGAGACATTCAGATAAAGAAAACAGTTATTTCCCCTGAAATTTTGTCTTGCTGTCTGGAGCTGAAACAACAGATGCTGCTTAACCTGGGGCTCTGCTTCTCACCTCCTCTACAGGCACAGGTCATGAGCACAGATAGTGCAACACACAATTCTTTTAACCCCTTTCCACTGAACAAAGAAGGGAGATTATCTTTGAAAATATGTTTCTGAGCACACAGTTTTGCCAACTGCACTATGGCTCCATGTGATGCAAAATGCTAGCAGCATGAATTTCAGAGAAATTGAAATTTGTCCTTTAATAATTCACTGTGCAGAATCTCCTGCAAAGGGAAGGATCTAGAGGGCATGTACCTGCACACAAAAGAAGAGTTTGAGGTGGAAATTTAAATAAATAAATAAATAAATAAATACTTAAGTATTAAACACTCAATTATTTCAATAAATGTTTACAAAGCCAAGGCTAGCATGCATTCCTGAATCTAAACCAGAAATTCTTTCCAGTGTACATCTATGTAAACAACACCAGCTCAACTCTTATCTCAATGTAAGACGAACACACCACCTCCCAAACTTAAAGGCAAAAATGAATGCTGTTAACTGCCCCGAAAAAAAATCAAATGTTTTCCCTTGTTGGCCAGAAATTCAAAAATTCAGCTATTATGTGATGTCAAGCAACTCTCCATGGGGTCACTATATAATAGAAAGATGTGAGTGTAAAAGCAGTTTCAAGGAAAGTTTCGGTAACTTCACACTCTGAGCACCTCTCTCTATGCTGGGACTTTGGTCCCTTGTAGCTCTAAGTACAACCTAATGAGAGCAGACCAGTTGCTCTCCAGAAAAACCACTGTAAAACTGATTTGAACCACAAGCTTATCTTTCTGATATGAAGACTGACTACTCTTCTTCAAAGTAGAGGTTATGCCAGGTAAATTAGCTTGCTTCCACAAGTCAGGGTAAAATTTCCCTATATATAGAAGTCTAAAAGCAATTGAAAAACTTGAAAAAAATACTCACTGGTACCTATTCTTATTTCATTTATTGTGGGCCAAAAGCTGCACTCTTATCTATAATATCAACTGATACAAAAATCAAACTACCTGAATTTCAAAATAACTCTTTTGGGTAAAACCTGTAGTCCTACCAAAGTCAGTCACTACTGACTACTTTCCTAAAACCAGGTCTTACCCTCGAGATTTGGAGAAGCCCAAATTGCCCAAAATTTACACTGAATATCTGGAGGCATGAGCCCAAACAGAACATCAGACAAATAATGAAGTCTGCATTAAATAAATATTCCTTTTGCTTTGCTTTGGGAGGGTTTTGGCTTTGTCTATTTTAACTCTATGTTTCCAGTGAGGTCTATTTACTACATGAAAACTGTTGCTCCCTCTACATTCTGATGGAATGTGACACACATCTCTTGTCCTAAACTCCATCAATGTACATATTTCATTAAGGCTAAGAAAAATTCACAGGATTTAATAGAAATTGTATTAGTACTACACAGTAATGTTGTTTTTGTTGCCCATAAATAGTTATATTATCTATTTTATCAGTCACATGAGAACCCTGTTTTACAGCAAGGCACTACAGAAACAGAAATATTACAACATCCAAAGAAATTGATATTTTTCACATATTTTTATTTCAGGCAAGGAAATCTACACCAGTACCATACAAAAAAAACAAACAAACAAAAAATAAAGACCACCTCTAACAACAACAAGCAAATAAGTTTCCCACAAGAAATCATAATTTTTTTACTCTCTAATTTTAAATTGTAAGTATTTATAGTTCATAAGCATTCAGAAATTCTGTTACAGCTGACCATCTATTTTCTCCAGCAAAAATAATATATTTCTTGGGTCCAGTTTCAGTAAGAGCTTAGTATGATGTTACTATGAATATAATTAGGAAAAAAACCCTTTATAGTACTGTGCATGTGTAAAACTTGACTGGTACAGGGGCACCTGTGTCTAAAGAGTTAAGTTATAACAAATTATTTTAATTATGATAAAGACTGTTTAAAACCTAACACTTATGGAAGATTTTATTCCATAGTTTGATCACAACAAAAGCAGGAAATTCAGAGTTGACATTCCCACAGCAACCTTAATTCTATCCCATTGTGTATATTCATTTCAACTGAGTCTTTTTTTCTATGACCTCATAACATATGTGAAATGAAGGAAGGTGCTAGGAAAAAATCCTAAAATTCATATAAATCAGTAGTATGTTGTTAAGTTATATTATTACAGCAGTAGCAGTTAGGTGGAGAGAGCATCTGGATTAAAAAATATTCATGTTGACTAGTCCTGCATTTATTGAATGCCATTGCCCATGAATGCACACACTCTACCAACATTTCGTGTTGCTCACCTTTCACACTGGGACGGGTACCTTACCCATGCCTGGATGCAAGAAACATTGAATCTGAAAATCTATTAGGTATGGCTCCAGAACAAATCCTACTTCATTTCATCTATTGCTGGCTCCTGGAGGAGTACAATCACTTGTGTTCCAGCTCAAAACTAATAACCTGCCAGCCTCAATCTGGCTCCATCCCTACATAATCCAAATGTTTCTGCAGTGTTTCCTCAGAACCAGAGCACAAGGAAATTCACTACAACTGCTCCCCTGTGCTTCTACACTGATTCAGGACAGGTTTATCTCAGCCTACAAGCTCTAGCTCTTCTGCATGTTGACCTGCCCTGGACTAATTTTCTTTTGCCCTGCATTTCATGTTACACTGGATATAGAGTCCAGATATGAATATTACAGACCTGATATGTACATCCTAATAGGACTATTTGCTATATTGAAGGTAAATGTGTTGCAGAGCTGCCCTTGGGACTTTTTTCAGGAATTGGCCCAAACCCAAAAAATCCAGTGCTGTGCTGCACCTCATAAGTCATCATTTTGCATTAACCATCAGACCAGAGCAGGTTTTGTGTATGTGTTGCCCAAACACCCTGTGCTGAGAGACACTGCAAGATCTCTACATTGTACTTCTCATGCTACATGACAACAATCAGTGCTTTCTGAAACCAGAGTGCAAGTACTTCTACACCTGTATTTAGGCAAGCATTTTCATATGATGCTGAAAGACAGCCTAAGTATCTGGGGTTCAAGTTTAAAAACACATTTGATAAAAACAGGGAAAAGCATATATAAGGGAAATACTTTTAGCTGTAGAATATGTGTATTTCACACCTGAAAACTCAAAATGGCATCTTATATCACCTCATAAAGCAAACCAGCCACAGGTCACAGACACCCAAAAATAAAATGCAGCGAACATAAGCACCAAGGAGGGAAGGCAATACAAGTGACTTTGCATTTCTCTGTGCTAGCAATGGCTGGAAGTGATTCGGGGTCTAAGGGTAACTAAGAGGAATCTCAGAGCTCTCATGTCAGTGAGAATTGCTGCTCTTCAGAACGGAAAAATTTGAGAAGTAATGATTACCAGCACAGCTCTGGCGGTGCTCCATGCATACCTCTAAGGTATACTCTGGCTATTATTTATCAGGAAGTTCTATATCACCTTAAGATTAGGAGATTTTCTTTACTGGAATGGTGCATCAAAATCCTCTGCACAAGCCTAGTGAGTAAAAAAGTAGGTTGCTTTTTTTTTTCTGTGAAAAAGTCAAAATGTCAGTCAAACAAAATCTTTCCAACTGAAAAACAGGATCTAAACAAGCACACCTCTAATTTGGGAACTTAAAGTGTGAAAATTCTGATGCCACTCTGCTCTCTAGGGCCTTCAGTACTGAGCTCCTGTTTTGCAGACTGAAGATGAAATTAATTTCTTACTGGACACAACCACAAACAGGAGCCTCCACTTGTGAACTGTTTGTCTTAAGACAAATAGATTTTAAAACCAAAATATACAGGTGGTGTACCACGAAACAAATTACACAATGAGGTGCACATGAAAAGTCTGTTAATTGCAATTTCAGTCACCAAGAACTAGATACTCTAATTTTCTTGAACTCATTGCAGATCTCCCCTCAGAAATGGTGGAAGTTCATTGAACAGATGGAAGCTGTATATAGTCCAAAATTGTTGCAATGTTGCCATTGCTATTCTCTTTCAAAACTGGATAGGTTATCATCAGTATTACAGGGAGATAATAATATGCTGATTTCAATGGGCAACTATACAGTGTTTGAGAGAGCCATTGCTCTAAATTTGGTTTCAGTTTTTGTGTTGTTCTGCTTCTGAAACAACCTGAAGATTAGAGAAAAAAACCATGGTTTGGAAAAGGGTTAGGCTTAGGCTAAACAGAGAACATGATCTGATTTAAGGCTACTGAAAAAATGTGAAAGATTGCCACAAATTTTAATGGCTTTAACAATGTGCTGACGTATAATGTAGACATTGACTATACTGGTTATCATGTTACTGAAGACATGCTGCTCTTTCTCCAGATATTTAGGCAAGTTCAGCTTTTTGGTATTGCATGACAGCAGCAGCATAAATAAACACTTAGTAAGGCTACTGCTACTCAAAAAGTTAAATCTAGATGTGGAAGATTATATGAGAAATAGAAGAAAGATAGAAGGTAGAAAACAGAATAAAAAGCACTAATGTCCATATAGGCAAAAGATAAATTTGCCTCACATAAAAATAGCTATATATGACCTATTTTCCAATTCTGTCAGAATTTTACTGAAACCTGAAATAGGTGTTCCCTGAAATTATTACAGGAATTGTAAGAAAAAAATCAAAAATCATAAAAAAGAGACTAAGTTCTCTATCAATTCCAGTTAACAAGAGGTTTTGGATATTTTAGAATTATTAAATGTTGTACTGACACTCATATAATATCCTGGAAACAAGAACGAAATAACATCTGTAGATGAAGCATCCAGCATGCAGATTTGGTCCACCTAATGATTCAAGATAACCATAATGTTTACCAACTCATGTAACTATTTCAAGCTGAAAGGAAAAGGGTTCCATCCATTCTGTTTCTTTCAGGTGCCAAAAAGGGATTATTTTAAAATGGTTTGTTTCTGCTTTCATATGACAGGAAGTTAACACAGACTACATGGGCACTGACTGTGTAAACACAAATCATTTTTAAGCATTGTAAACATATCAACAGAGAAATGATGCCATGTTTTTCACTTTGGAAAGGCAGCCAGCACAACGTAAACCTCATCAGAATCTAACAATTACATATAGAAGTATGTTTTCCATTTGTGATAAAGCCAACCTTAACAAAAAGTTCCATCTTGCATGGCTACATATAAATGCTTTTATGTAAAACCAGAAATTTAGTGGGGTGCCTTCTGCACTTGTGGCACAGAAGATATAAGTCTTTATTGAGCACTTTTTTACAGAATTAGTGCAGATGAATGATGGCCTCAGGCTGACCCAGAGTTAAAAGTTAAACCAAAAGTTAAATCAGATTATTTGAATTCTGTAAAAAACTACTATAATGGGATATGCAATGTTGTGAAAGTTTAGGAAAACTATGGACTTTTCAAATTCTGCAGGATAAGGAAGGGTCAGATTAGAAGTATTGGAATTCATGTCACTGGAAACAGCACTGAGCAATAAAGACCTCTGTTTTATCTTTCCATTCCAATAAAAATGTCTGGAATTGGTTTCAAAAATGCTAAACAACACATAGCAGCATACTAACAGTTCACGTAAGGGTATCTTTATCTGGCATGCTTGGGCATCTTCATTCCCTATTCCTATATGTTACTGTCCTGTAAAAATTAGTACAACATACACATTAAAATAATACTTTTTAACAGATACCATAATTCCAAAGTCTCATGAAAGAAAATTTCTTCTAGATAACAGTATGTACAAAAGCAATACTGGCAGAATTCAAAGCCTAGATAAATGGATTTAGAGTTGATAACTAATTTATAGATGCAGCAGATCATAAAACCATAGTGACATTTTTGCTAAACATATTTTTGGTATTCTATATAATGTCCTTCTATTAAAATGACCATTCTTCCATTATTTATTTCCACTTGTTTTTATCTTATAATATTCAGTTAAGAGGCATAATAATACACGTAGCTCCATTGCTTGTCTTTCCTTTGGACTGCTGTGGTGAATTCAGCACTTGGACTACTAAGTGATAAGCACCTGACCTCACTTACTGAGAGTAAGTCTCAGTGAATCTCAATGCTGCAGGAAATTCAGATGAAAACAAAGTTCCATCAGCTAGGAGATGGTATGTGGGGTAAAGAGCAGACTGGTTGAAGCCTGGAAGCTGATAAATGTGAATGTAAGGCTATGAGCTGTCACTGGCTGCTCTGGACAGGTCACTTCCACCCAGACTTACTAACCATCTGTTAAAACAGTTTCTATTTTCTTCGAAGCCAATCACCTGACCAAAAATACTGTGGATCTAGACTGAACTTCCTCTGTGACTTCACTTTGAAACAAGGAACACAGCTTTTTCTCAGATTATTAGAAGACTAAGTAGACTAAGGGCTTAGAGACTTGCTAAAGATAGAACAAGGGGAAAGAAAGAACTTTTGATTCTCAATTCTAGCATCAAAATCAACTTAATGGTTCCCTAAAAGAAAATTAGGTTATTCTAAATCATTCATAAAGGAGAATTTAGTATTGATAACTTTTCTTCTTGGGTGATTTTCCAAAGTAAAAAATGAACAGATGTGACATTTCATTTTAATACTACTATAAAAGATAATGAAACAGTGAAATATCTGATATCAAAATTCAATATCAAAAAGGAAAATAAGTATATTGTTCTTTAGTATTTTCCTGAAAAACTTCTTACAGAATAACTAGTTTAGCTACAAAATTTCCTATTTTATCAACTTTCTGCAACAGGAGATGTTTGGATGCCCACAGAGAACCTGTGAAAGTTCAAATAGATATACTTATGTTTTCACTACATAATTGAAAGAGAACAAGAAGAGAACATAGTTGCTTCTTTCACTAACAGATGGTAAGAAAAGATATGCAAAGAGAAAATCAACTTGAACAATTTTATAAATACACCTTTATATAGCAGCAGTAGAAGATGTGCAGCTGAACCTCATAATACAACTTGCAGCAGATGTATTTGTGCAATGCTCCAGCAACCATATCATACCTACAGTGTCGTTATACTTGGCTATGTACAAGTGAAAAGAGAACATAAACTGTGTCAAAGCCTGAGGGCACGTAAAAGGGAATATTGTGCACTTCACTGGCCATTCTACTGGTAAGCCCATACCCAACAAATACCCAATTACAGAGGCAAAGAAAAGTTAGAACATATTACTCAATGGTTTTATGAAAAGTATTAGAAACTCCTTAATAACTACAATTTTTCAGAAATATTTAGGGATTTCTAAATCTTAAAATTTATAAATTTTTCTAAATCTAAATTTCCTTTAAAAAATAAAATTGTCTTCTTAAGTTCACTAATGAACTTAAGACTAATGACCCTTAGTGTATGCAGAAGCATTAATGCAAATCTGAGAAAAAACTAAACTCCTCAATAGTTGTATTATTAGTTTCTAGTGGTATTTTAGTGTAATTTGTATCCAAGCCTTGACTTAAATCAGACTTAATTGAGCAGCAATGTAAAGGAAATGCATAAAATGTGTCAAGAGTGGAGAACCCTTACTGTCCTTGCTCTGGCACTCAGTGTTCTTTACAGGAAGAAAAAATAACTTTTTTACTATCACCAGTGCACTCTGCTGCACAAGGGCACAACCAGTTTCCAAGGGTGTGTACCCTACCTTTCCAGAACTTAGATTCCTGTGTTGCAAACTGGTGTTCACAGGTCTGTCTAACCTTCAAACTATTTTTTCAGTGGTTATTTAAAAACTGCAGTACGTCAAAATACATGTCTTCTGTGTAGTCCAGAGACAGGAATTAAATGAAAAAATCCACTCTAGTTCTTACTTTCTTTAAAAGACACTAAAAAAGAATGATTGTGTTGCAGCATCAAATGAATTGTGGGGGGGCAGGAAAAATCAACCAAGCCACAAATCCAAAATACAAAGATATAGGACTGGAATGCAAAGTGTTAGCAGTAGGGATTTTTTTTTTTTTTTTAATTGCAAAGGTATTCAGCAGATGAGAAGTATGGAAGAAAAAGAGGCTAATGACAATAGGAAATTATGTCTGTATAGTATTGACAATTCTAAGTGATTAGTCAGAGCTGAATATGTGTTAGGCTTGACAAAGTGTTGGAGGTTAGGATTGCTCCTCCTATTTTCTTTCTCCCTGGGAATTTCCTCCCATATGTTGCTAAGAGACAAAAACGACCAGGACTTAAGTGAGACATAAGAAGTTGCCACGGTTCAGCGGAAGGGTGTGGCTGGTACCCTCTTAGCTGAAGAGGTTTTTCTCAGAGGGGCCAAGACACCTCGAGATTTGGGGTGGGGAAGGGGCTGGCTGTAGCTCCTAGCTCTGTCTCGCTGTCAGCACTGGGAAGGAAACAGGCTGCGGTAACTGTGGGGAGAATGTGCCGCCACTGTGACTCTTACTGCCTTCTCCTACCATGAGTGAAGCTCAGCTTGCGGGAGCAGCTGGGCACTGGAACCTTATTAACACCCTACCTCACTGAGGAAGAGCTCTCCACCATCCGCTCGGGTGCCTCAAAAGAAACCCTGGGAGCTCAAGCTCCTTACCCCTCCAAGAGAGCCTCTCCCGGCCGTGCCCAGGAGCCAGGCAGCCTCTGCCCAGCCCCCTCCGTTCCTCTGCCACTGCTCCAATGTTTCTTTGCTGCACTGTAGCCAAGCATCCCCTGCCTGCCGGGAGGCCTCACAGCTCCTCCACAGCTGCAGACTTTCTGCTACCTCTTGCTGCCCAGTGTGAGCCCACCCTGCCTCTCCAGCTGCTCCGAGGTTCCTGCTGCAGCCCGTTCCTGCCATCCAGCCCATCCGCCATTACCACCTGAGGGAGACGTGACTAAACTGCACCAACCACAGCGCCCCCTGCAGGCGCGGGGGAATCATCGCACCCGCCCTGCCCGGCCGGGAGCCACCAGCGCCCCTGGCGGCTGTGACCGGAACTGCACCCGAGGGGACAGTGCTCCAAGAGCAGGAAGAGACTGTTTATTGGGGTTTGGTTTCTTGTTTGTAGTTGTTACCATTGTTGTTGTTTGTTTGCCTTGTTATACATACACACATTAGTAAAGAATTGATCATTCACTTTCCCATATCTTTACCTGAAAGCCCTTAATTTCAAAGTTATAAAAATTCGGAGGGAAGGGGGTCACATTCTCCATTCCAAGGGAGGTTCCCACCTTCCTTGGCAGACACCTGTCGTTCAAACCAAAACACAAAGGTACAAGGAAAGGAAAGCAGGAATACATATTAATGTATACATACACATATATATGATTCCTAACAATCATCATGTGAAATTGTTTTACATTATGCCTTAATGTGAAAATGGAATGTCTTATTCAGTCCATTTTCTAAATGTTCCATTTTCACTCACAATATTTCAGTCAGCTATGGCTAGATTGAAAGAGAGGTAAACTAGATTCTAGTATCAACTTTCAAAATTCAATAACATAATTAGAAACAAGCATAAAATGAGTCTATATACATATATTATTTTTGGGCTTTTCTGGAATGCTACTCCTCTATGGTTGTGTCCATCTTCATAAACTCAGAAGTTGGCATCTACTGCTTTTCAAATATTCACAGGGTAGGGGTTGTGCTCTCTGAAGTATGCTGAGTGTGGGAGTGGGGAAAATAGTAAGCAGCACCTTCAGAAAAGGTTCTGACAAAGGTTTCACTTGTCACACATCACATTCAGACATGCTAGTGGGAATATGTTATTGAGGATCCCACGAACAGCTGGATAATGGGACCAGGCACCAACCACGTGGTTGTCCTCGGGAAGCAGCACCACAGGAATCAAAGGAGGAGAAAAATAAAAAGGTAAGAAAAAATCATGAGATGGAACTGAGGGAGCCAAGTGTAGTTACCTGCTAGAAGCAAGAGGAGACACTACAAGTGGGTGACATTTTAGGAAAAGGAACAAGGCCTTTATTGGGAAACACCAAAATGAACAATAATGGTTTATTAACAAGTATGTGTGAATTGTAGCAGGTGATATTAAACGAAGGTATGCAAGCTCAATGAGTCAGTATGTATTCACAGGGGAGAAAAGGAAAGAAAAACAATGGCCACAAGCATGTTGAAGATGATTCTAACCTTTGAAGCAACAGGACAAGGGGTGAATTCATTGCACTCCTACTAGGAATCAACAGAATTTTTTTCTTCAGAAGTGAAATAAAATAAAGTAAAATTCCAAACTGAGGGAATTGACACATGTAAGCCAAAAGTAAATAACAAGGACAAGGCTCAAGGTAACACAGTGCCAATCTTATTTAAAATTCCTTAAAAGCTTGATAAGGTAAAAAGAAATAAGTTGTCTGGGACAGGTTGGAATGCAAGAAAGTAAAGCACGACAGGTATAAAAAGAGAATTCAGTTAGAACTCCAATATAATATATCATTCCACGAGTACTAAGCACATGGAGAGAGCTGACAAGTTTATTCACCAAAGTAAATTATATTAATGAACCTGAAAACACATGGACATTTTTATGGTGAGAAATAGAAAAGGGTATTGAAGGATACAATAGCTACAAATCAGACAGAAGGGGATATAATAAAGAAGAGCCTTCTTGGTTCAGATGTATTTTTCCAGTTCAGAAATTCCTTTTTTTACAATACCAGTGATTAAAGGAAACCAAATTATTGTATGTCAAGTGTCTCCTAAGTAGCATAACCATTGCTCCAGAAGTTATTATACACGGTTGCATGCAGAAACCCTCAACAATTTCCCTTTCTTTCTGGCCACAAACAATCCTGTATTCATTGCCTGAATGCCTTATATCAGTTTTAACTTAGAAAAAGGGCAGAATGGATACAAAATTGGGGAAAAAACAAAAAAAGTCAGAATTACTTCTTTAAGGACAACTAGTCAACATTTATTTTGCATAAACCTTGCAATCATGATCACTTGGAAGTTAGAAGCTGCTGGAAGGGCTAGCACATAGTCATTCCAGATAAGAGCTCTTCTATTGTTTAAAGGAGAGGTATACATTACAAAATTTGACATCTCTTTGATATTTACATCTCCTGCACTTTACTCTTTTACTCCATCTTTCCTAAATAACTCCACGGAACTCAGAGTATTGCTAGCCACTCAATCTAAGGGATTAACAGTGCATCATGCACTCTAACAGCTAGCCTGACTGAAGCATGTAGCATTATTCTATTTTTCTAATTTGTTGGAAACTAAAAGCAAAGTAAGTCCTCACTGCTGTAGTGTGGCAGGAATGCACCTCAGAAGAAACAGGCTAGATACTAGATCAACAATTACATAGATTTTCCGACATACATTAAGTTCTTACATATCTGCTGTACCAGCTTTAGCAATGGTTGACAGCTTGTAGTACAAAAGAAGGTGAAGAACAAAGCCTCCTCTATTTTCTGATCCCCTCTGACATCTGAATAATTTTTGTACAGAAAGTTTAAATTTCCTCCTTCTTTCTTTTGTAAATATAGTAAGGAGGTTAAAAAAAAAAGCTCAACAGCTGCAACAATCTGTCCTTGCCACATATGTCGACAGGACTTTAGTTGTTCAAAAATAAAAATTTAAAAAAATACAAAACTTAAATATTGTTAGGCTGGCAAAATGAAACATATGATTTTATTCTCAATTCCATTTGTTTCAAGCTGGTTCTCATTACAGTATTAGCCTGACAGCCCTAAAATCTGAAAACTTCTGTTCATCCCAAAATATCAGCAAGGAAAGCTTAACTTAGTACTTTCTCTTGCCCATAAGCTTCAGATATGACAGGGAGGAATCTTTGTCAGCAAAAAGCAGAGTACTCAGCCTTCAAAACTAGCCAAATAACCATTTTTCATCCCTTAAACAGCAAAACAAGTATGTTTATTATGCAGATGGCTAATGGGAGATTACCAGCAATGGTCACCAGCCTCAATACTTCCAAATTTATGAGGTTTTCAAAAAATGGCCTCATTTCCCAAAGCTAGAAGCAAGATTGCCTTACTCAGGGTTCCAAGATTCTGCCACTACTTTCTGCAGTGACAAACACCAGTAAAGATTTCATTGTAAGCCTAGAAGGAACACTTTCAACTTGTACTCTTGCCTTCCAAAATTCCCCACATAAAAACTTTCAAAGCATAACCATGCCTTGGTTCCATTCTCTGTATACCAGTCACTTTTACTTTATGTCTGAACAATTTCCCACTGATCATTCATGAAAATAGAATATTAACTTTAGTTTTACCTAGGTTTGTCTGATATAAATAATATTTTTAGTACTACCTTAAGAGACAGATAATAATAATAAAAAAAAATCTCAAATTATTCTTACCACACCCTACTTGATAGTATCAATATATAACTTGTATAAAAACTAAATAGATAATCAATAGGACACATTATGTAACAATACACAAAAGAGGCATTTAAAAGAACTTTTCATGCAGTACTCAAAGCAAAGAACTGGAATTCAGGAAGATTTTATATATTATTATATTCAAGCAAAAATTTGATAAGATTTTCAAAAAGACACTTGTTCTTCATGTTTTCTGAAGATGGTGGTAGAGCCAGGTGGAAAACCTAGGGCTATAAGTGAAAACCAGATTACATATTGAGTACAAACCTTCAAATATCCAGTCTTCACTCACTGCAACTTACATGCTTCTACCCTCTGTTTCTCAGACAGCTGCATTCACATTTGGCAAGGCACACACAAAATTTCCTTCCATACAAGTGATGGATACAATTAACCTCTCTGAGTCAAAGACTCACTCACTTCAATGACCTGCAAGGTCCTTGGAAAGTATCAGGCTGATGCTCATTGCTCAGTGCTTCAGAATCTGAGCTCTTTTCAAGGTGGGTCTCAAAAACGTAATTGCAGAAGGAAAACTTCTGCACGGAGAAACAGCACAATGTCATGGTGCATACTCAGCTTGAATATGAATTCTCAGACAATTTTTTCCTAAACTTTTAATTTCAGATTTGGTTGCTTTTTCTCTATTTCTTTTCCACCACTAGTCCCTCCATTAGCATGGTAAATTAATAAAATAAACCATGAACAAAAATTTCAGAGTAGACTCCTTTAATGTCCAGTGTCTGGTAACAATATGCAGGTTATTTAGTGTTCTTCAATCTCTTACCGAAAAATTTCTGTAAGCATTACAGGAATTATGGAACCATCTTGAAGGACAAACACCAAATCTAATATTGGTGTTTGAGATGCGCTAATGAGTTGACACCAGACACAAATATTGCATGATATGTAAGTTCCCTAATTTGAAGGGCATAATTCTCATTGCCTCACACACAAAAAGACATTTACTTCTTCAGGCTTCATGATCCAAGACACTTTCTTTGAGACACATTTCTAAGCTGTCACTAGATCATTCCAAGAAGGTGAGCAACAGGCTACCCCCTCTCCACACAGCTGTATAAATGGTGCTCACAATAACTTGTTCTCAGAAATGTGGGGCCCATTTATTTCTTCCCAACCCTAGAAATAAATTAGGCCCAGATCCTATTTACTCCCTGCATCAACACACAGAATAGTGAAACTAAAATATATCACACATGTGCTACATTTGTCCGCTTGTACCCATAGTGGCACTAACTTGATCTCTCTTGTTTTACAAGTTTATTCTCTTAATGTTCCCGGTTAGAATAAATATTCCTGCTAGACAAGTTATTTTGTACAGTTGTTAATGAACACAAGCATTACGAGGCCAAGAGATTCTTTCCCTCTAGCTTCACCTAAAAGACTGTAACAACAAACCCGAAATTAGCTATCTCATTGCCATTCACAGAACTGGATGCCAAAAATGTGGGAAGGAAGAGGACATAGAGAGTAGACAGGAGAATGCAAAACTATCCATTTTAAAGCTTGTTTCAGATCATGTAAAGCTGGCAGTGCATTTGGTTAATCCCTCTAGTGCTTCAGTAAAAAAATCATGGCAGGCAGCTGGATACAACATTAAAAGGCTGCCCTTTCTTGTGTTTTTTTGATTTTTTCCTATTTTTAACAGCATATTGCCATACATACAGCGTCTGTCCATTTCAACAGATTGTGGCTATACATTCAGTTGAACTAAAACAGTTAAATGAAAAAACAAAAGGTAAGGTTCAAAGGGCAATGAATATCCAGGAGTCCTGGAATTCTGCAGGTGTGGGACTCCTGATTCTAGCTAGCTAATCCTGCTGCAGAAAACACTGCAATCATTTTCACAGTTTTCCCATCTGCCTAGTTCCACCAAAACAGCATCCAAATTTCAAAAGCTTGAAAATCAAAGATTTTTTTTTTTTAAAGCGATTTGTACAACCTGGTCCCTGGTCTTGCATGTTAAATGTGGCAGAGGAAAAGAGGGACAATCATCCTTCAACAAAACTGCATTATTATTAGCACTGCAGTGTAAGTACCAGTAGGATAAACCCACAACACAGTCTTCAGGATGCATTTGTAAGGATAATGCACAATTTCCTTTTTCTATGACTGCTATGGTTTTTCTCCAAGAAATATCTAAACATTGCAAGTGTCAGCTCAGGCAGAAACCTCTTCCTCACATGCTGGAAATCTGAGGCACTATGCAGATGTAACATGGTATCTTTTAGGAAAACCATATGAGGTTAAGTAGTACAAATCTATTCCATTGCTATGTGGACTACATATTGCTGCTTGTTTTTTAAATAATTCTCACTGTATCTGGTGGTTTCTACCAGGGACATATTTGACCTTGGTACAGTTAAAATACAAATATAAAAAAATTAAAAGCTCCAAAAGCTCTCCATATCAGTAGATAATATCGATAAATAGTGAAAAAAGAAATAGGGTTATCCCAATTTACACATGGAGAATAAAACTCACAGCTCTATGTTCATTAGTATTAGGTTATCAAAAAAACTAAAACCCAGAAAAACACCAGAAACAATACCAGGCCTAAGCACAAGCATTTTTTTCTCAAACTAGTTCCTGTCATAGTAAAGAAGCTACACTGGTGGTGGAAGCACAAGTTTGATCTAATAAAAAAGTTTGCCTGAACGTCACTTAAGAAAGATGACTGCCTTCCATGTACTATTTAAGATGCTTTGCCACATATTTCATATTTCTTAGAGTCACTGAAAATAAAAATATTCTCATGATGCTGAAATAATAAGAAAAACAAAAGGAATTTATTTCTTCAGTGCTACAATAAAGGAGTTAAAAACAGGAAATCATGTAAGCATGGATAGCGTTAAAATTTGTTCTGTGCTTTGGGGCTCCTACAATAAAAGAAAGAAGTTCTAGCATATCTTTTACACTGTAAACACTTCTTTGGAGTTAGTCACTCTGCCTAATACAAAAATATATTTGACAGAAAAATAAAAACCATTTTAAATTACATATTTCAAGTTTTGAAATGCTTACTATAAGTATTCATCAGGTTGATCAAATGTTTGCATAAGTGATTAATTCAGGTTAAAAGAAAAGTATTTTAACAGCCTCTGGTCAGATGCAATATGCTCCACCAGTTGACATATAAACCAAACAGGTTCATCAAAGGAAATGTGTTTTCCTCTTTTTGTCCTAAGCTGTTGGGTGAACATGTTTCTAAACACTTAATTCTGTAATCATTATCATAAGTTAGAAGAAAACCAAATAATAACTTTACTCACAGGAATTTTATTTGCCAATGTCATTTTAAGAGTTTTCTTCAAAATTACACCCAGACTAAAGAGAAATTAAAAAAAAAAAAAAAAAAAAGAAAGAAAAGAAAAAACAGAGAAAAAAATGCACTAGATTCAAAGGTCAAAGCCCCTTAAAAACATTTAATCACTGCAGTTCAATTACTAATATTGAAGGACTCAAAAATTTCAAAACCTCTTCAATTTCAATGTGGTTCTTAGATAAAAAAACAGGATTTCAATCCTTAAATGCAGGTGTTGTCCATTATGCTTCTGAGCAAACCTAACACTAAGACACCTTTTCATCCTGCTGGCACTAACAATTCCTTCTTCACTTGAAAATGAAAAAGAAATAACGAGAAATTCCACCCCACTGCAAGGTGAGAAATGTGGCTCTTCATTAGTCAAAGAGCTGACAATTCCATTTCAAAAGACCTACTTTCTTGGCTAATGCTTATCATCCCTTATAACTGACAAGAAATCGATTAGTAAGAAACTAACTTTTACTGTATTTCACTCTTGTTAGTTTTTCACAGACAAGTTTATTAAGCATTACTTTTTATCATAGCCTTCACCAAGAGCTTTGATATCTAAGCTTGACTACTTCACTTGGAAGCATATCCCTTTAAAATAAAGTGTAGAACTCTAACAATAGGCTGTAAAAGGTGTGTTCAGAAACTTCCAATCAACAGAATTTTAAATTAACTGACATACAAAACTGGTGCTCTCATTTAGATACACCATAAAGAGCAGGACTGCAAAAGTGCAGCTGAGGACAGAAGGTATATGACTTGAGTTAAATCCTTAGCTGTTAAAGAGGCAATAGAAGAGAACACTGTTTGCCATTAGATCCTGATTTCTAATAGTTTTTCAAGAGAAAAAAAACCACTGCCTTTACTTGTAAAAATGTATCTTAATAAAAATGAAATAATATATAAATATAATAATAATAAAATAAATTTCAAAAATTGCTTTAATATTTTTTTTTAATTTTCAGCTAAGACCCATACCATTGATACTGTTGGAAATAAACTGTAGGACAAGGTAGCAACTTGAAAAAAATACCTTTTTATGTAAAAATATTTTGCTTGTAGTGTTTATGAAGTCATGTAGTGTTTGCAATCTCCTACAGAACTGAACAACTGGGAAAATTTTCAAGTACACTTTCACAACACATCCAATTTGAAGACAACATTCATTAGTTTCTTAAAGAAAAATCTCTCTTGTTCACTGTTGTTTTAAGCTTCAGTGTCTCTTCTTCATCTCTGAATATTTTAATTTCTGAAACCAGGATCCTTGGAGCTATACATCTAGCAGGAATTTTTGACTATGTAAAAGGGAACTCAACTTTGCCTGAAACCTCAAGGGTTTTGTTTCTGCTTTTTTAAAAAAGAAAGGTATAAAAGATCAAACTTATTGCACTTAAATAGGGATAACTTTCTATGCATTAGCTAATATACTAAGTCTAGGTAGAAAACTATAATAAATAAGGAAAGGAGGAGCAAGATGGAAACAAGGTTTATGGGATAGAAGAAAAATATTATTGAAAACTGTGAATGAACTGTCTATTCTTGTCTACTGCTATTTTATACTGAAAATCTATTAATTTAGAATGTTCCAGACTGAAGGAGAAGCAAATCTTGTGTACCTTGCAAAAAACCAGAACAAATCCATAGCGCACATACATTCTGCTACATAGTTCTATACTCTGCAATCCTCCCTGCAAAGCCCATCCACCTGTACACTTCCTAATCAGACTTCTGACAGAAGCCTAAAGCAGGAGCTGGAATTTCCTTTCTCAGTAAAGGAATAGAAGGGATATTGCCATAAGTAACTGAAATGTAATAAACTTATAATACATATTTTCTCTACTCTTTCTGTCTCTGGTGAATATTTCAAGAAACATGGCTGGATTTAAAACCAGGATAGTTCACCTATTAGGGCAATGACATCATCTGTAGGTCAATTTTTGAGGAGGCTAAACCAGACCTTATTATGAACAGGAAAAAATTTTACTGTCAAGCTTTTTAGAACTGTCAGCTGGATACATGTCTTAAGAATAAGGTTGGGGGTTTTTTTTCACCTTTAAAAGGTAATGAGCCTCCTCATATGGGGGCTACTTTTTGGCAAAGAGCTTTGAAATGAACATACCAGTTGTGTGTGGTAAATTATATGCATATGCATACTGTGTTTGGAGAACATTTGTAGGCATAGAGACTAAAAAAATGAATTGCAAGGAAGGGGAAGAGAAAGGATTTCAGTCTTATAGTAGAATCTACATTTTATTCACATGAATAGTAATCTTCACTTTGATTTGAAGTTGCATTATACCCAAAATGAGCTATAGATACCAATCTCTAAGCACATGTACTTGTTACAGCTGGCCACATCTGAGTCCATTTTAAGACTGATTTCAGCTGCAACAGTGTATTATTGTATTAATGGGTTTCATGCATGTAATATAAACTTACATTTTTCACTTTTATTGATTTAAATTTTGACTGTAATACCTTTTTGCATACATTTTTACAATGAATAGTAGGATCAGTGCTGCAAGCAGGCATTCACACATTACTTTCACTAGCATCAGCATTAGATATTTGCTTGAGCAGGGAGGTTGAACTACATGACTGCTGACCCTTCCAACCTTAGCCATTCTGTGATTCTGGAATTCTGTGAATTACTGATGTATTGCAATATATACTTACATATTTTAACCAATATTCTTAATGATGAAATTACAAGAATCAATGAATTTTATGATCAGTTGGTTAATTTAGAAATGTACATGTTTAATTATCTGCCTGTGTGAAAAACAGGCATAGGCACAGGTTCCAGATTTTGGAATGAGGTATAAAAATTATGTGTTCCAAAAGGGAAGCAAGTGACAGCCATCAAACTACCAGAGATAATTACAAATCATTCCATTTCTAGTCTACCCCTTCAGTCTTCAATAATACACAGAGTGCAACTTAACCTGAAAAGTCCTGGCACACTAAATTATGAGACTCCATCAGAACATGATATCCAACACAACAGATAACTAGTTTGATAAGAAACTATGGATATTGCAGTAACTCACTCTGCTTTCCCTGACACTGGCATACATGAATTTACACCAGCATAAAAACGATTGCAAGACAAACATCAGGCCCTTTGTTCATGAGCAAGTAAAAATAGTTCACCTATTCAGTAGACAAGGAGGAAATACTATAAGCCAAAGAGTGGACAGAAATCAGGATGCCCCAAAGCCTTCCTGGAGTCCTACCAAAGAAACTTTGGTGTGGGGAGATTGGCTTTCCACAGCCAAAGTTTTACAGTCCCTCTGGATTTGAGTAAGCAACCTTAAACAAAACCTTAAAGTACTTAGCTTTTTAAAAGAGGGTGTTGGACTGAAATGCTTAACCATAAAGACCAGCTCGTCTTTCTTCTAAATCAACAGTTGTGTCCACTTAAGAGGCACCAAAGGGGCACTGTGGTTTTCTTTTAAAGGTTTAAAAAGAGAAGCAGTGAAAGAAATATATCCTCATATTTCCTTAAAATTGCTACTACTTCAGGAGCTTCTAAAGCACTGGGCTGTGTTATTAAAATTGCCTCTTGGTAGTATAATAATGTTGCCAAAAATTATTGCTCACTGCAGTGATTAAAAAGTCACTCTTTTTCTTAGAAAAGCTTTGAATTGTTTAGTCTGTCCCCCCAACAGTAGCAAGTTAGCAAACGGCATGCTTTTAAAAAATAAATTAAGACAAATAAAAAGCTTAGCACAATTGAATTGGATCCCTGTCTTCCCCCAGTAAATATATCTAATATCACATACTTATTCAGAGAGGGAAGAAGGGATTTCCCCTCAGTACGGAAGGGAGGGCGGTAAGAGAGAGACAGAGGGAGAGGAAGAGAGGGAAAGAGAATGTAATTGTTCCCCATCTCATTGCATGTGTTACAAAGCTGTGATGCCAGCCACATGCTGATTATCTCTCCTGTTACATAAAGCGCTCTCCTGCGGTGCCAATTGCCGCCCTGTGGTCTGTATCCTGTTACATAAAATGTTATCCTGTACCACCAATGTGCTGTGCCAAAGTGCTATTCTTTGCTACCATGCTCCCAGTCTTCAGAGCTCAGATGCCCTTTGTTTTCATGCCTGCTTCTGCCCACATCTTAAAAGCCACCTAATGATTACAACAAAACAAGAATACTTCTCACTAAACAGTGATTTTTTTAGTTATACTGTAAAACAAGAAACAACACAAATTACTGTTGCTCTGGGATTCTGGAGGATATGAGAGCACTACACGAAAAATGCCATTAGAGACAGAGTTGCCACAAGGCTTTCTGTAACTCAGATGTTCCACCTTCACACTTCTATCATTTACGGGTCAGTTTGAAAGATGTAGTTTTATTTGTCTCAGCATTTTCCAAAGGCAGTCCTGAGATCAGCTGTACTGCTTGAGATGAAAGCACCCTTGGATTAAAACACAAGAGAATAGCTGTCTCTCACGATGCATTGCAATAAGACACTGCCAAAGAGTGCTGCTGCTCCAGCAATCTGTAAACATGCTCTATTATCAAAACAGTGCAGAAGGGATGATGTGTTTCTGGAAAGATGGCAGCAGTATAAGAAGAGCACATCTACAAGCAGAGCACACCTGACTGCAGGCTGACAGCCAACTCACTGGTCTTTTGGGTGGCCTAGCAGAAAGGCCACTGCTAAATCAGCTACACTGGCACTACTGTTTGTGGCAACCAAAAATGGCAACTTTTACATGCACAAAAATAAAGGTTAGGCAAAGGGTTTCCTAGTTGAGGAGGAACAAAAGAGAAATTGAATAATCAAATTTTTGTCAGGCCACAGAAAAAAGAATCTTATCTCCCACGACTTGTGGCCTTTTCTACAACAGTGCTTTGTAGGGAGGGAAAAAGGGCCATCAACACTAGATATTATCCCTTGAACCCCTGTATGGGGCTAAGGGACATTTTAGTATAAATCTTATCATTTGTTCATTGCAGTGTTTTTGAAATATTTCTCAGATCTCAAATAATGGTCCTGTGTTTAGTAACATGTTCATCACATATCAATGCACTATCATCAGGTGCACAGAAATCCCCCAAACAAGAGCAAAAATAGCTCTGCCTGGTCAGTCTCGCTTACATAAGGACCAAGATTAACTTGAAGGATGAGTTCAGCTTCACAGTATTGGACAGCCTCAATTCCAGCCACACCATGAAGGCTGGGGAAGGAAGATGCATTAATATTTCTTCATTCCAATGGTCTCTTGGGACTTACTACAAAGACATGGGGCAAAGTCCTGATGCCAGACATAAAGCATGCAAAAGGGTTTGTAAATATCAGTTTCCCCACGGTTCTAAATCAGAGCTCATACCACAAGAGGCAAATACCAAAAAAAAAAAAAAAAAAAAAAAAAGAGAGAGAGAGAGAAAGTACACCCCTAATAAAAACTTTTTACACTTAGTCTTAGAAATTGCTATTGGTGGATTCTGTTTCTGTAAAAACATGAACAGTACCTTGCAATATTTAAACAAAAAGTTTGCAAGAATATAATGGCAAGGCTCTGCTCGAAAAGATTAAAAGAATTCAAGATTCAAATAACATGAAAAAAAATCCCAAATCCTGTCACAAAATCTTTAGTTTATACAGAGAAACTAGCAGAAAAACAATATTATTGCCTTCATCCAAAACCCACAGCAGACACTTTCTATTTGTTACCACTAGCTTTGAATTAGGACAAACATTGCTTAATTTTTGTGCTACAATGACTCTCTTCTAGAATCATGCAAGAAAAAGCATTGGCTTTGAAGGCAGTTTAATGGGGGAAAAAAGGAAAAAATCAATGGTAGATAGTAGCCTTATGGTTTATAAACACTGTGGAAGTTTTTTTGTTGTTGTTGTTTTAACTTGAAATAACACAATCAGTATGTCTTCTCTAAACAAACTTTCTGCTGTAATGCTCTTTCTCCTGCACTATATATTGTGTCATACTACACCATACATTCTTTATACCCTGCTATCACATCCCTAGGGTCAAAGGCAGAAGATAGAAAAATTCCTGGAATAATATCCCCAATAAATTACTATTAACTATTATAACTCAATATGGGCATATAAACAGCACTTTAAAGAAAATTGAATTTGTTGAAAATTAAAGCAAACCTGGTGTTACTTTGAACAAGAGGCTCATTGATTGTTTTCAGATTTCCATAATAAAATAGGCTTTTTTGTTTTATGTTTTACATACCCTCTGAGGAAAGGAATTGTACCTCAAAACATATGGGTGTTCAGAATCTTTATTTTTAAATACAATCCTCCATGCTCATAAAACCCTGATTGGAAGCCAAGGAATTTATAACAAGGTGCATAACAGCAAGCCTGAAATAAGGCTAAAGATGAAGAAAAACAGAGCTTTCACTCATTAATTAAAATAACTAAGATGAGAGCCTAGAAGTGAAAGTGACCTTAATCTGGGGACAAATATCTGTGGTTTAATTTAGTGACATCTTTTCACTATATGTGGGTGTATGGGCACCGAAATACACAAGAAGACAGACTAATAAGCCAGCATTTATTTTGTGTAGCAGGCGTATTTTTCTCAGTCTGCATCATAGTCCTTTCCTTTTATTGCTGTAATATATTACACTGAGAACATGAAGAAAGGATTCTTCTATCTGAATTTTAGGGAACACTTTCATGCACAGCTTTTCTTCTAAAACACATGTTCTGTTAGAACAACAAGCTTACATGTCTTATTTTAAACGAGGTCATATATAACCTAGAACATTGTTAAATATGCCCTTATAATACCCTGAGCCATGACTGAGTGTGCCTCACTAGGATTCAGTGTATGCCTTGAGTGTACTTCAGGCCTGTGTATTACACCACCTGTGAAGTGTGCTTCCAATCCACTAACGCACATAAAGAAAAGCTTTCAATTATTGAGGAAATGGTTCATTTTACATTTAAAAAAAAACCCACTCATTTTTGGTTTGGTTTATGCAGCTTCTCCTTTTATTACAAAAAGTCATTCTGGGTGAGGGGCAACAGCATAAAGATTATAATTATGTTGCCCAAAACCTTGATTTTCTCTGTTGGGTAATGGATTTATTTTCCCTCTCTCTGCCCTTAATTGGGGAATCTTTAGTATTTGTCTGTATGGTATTCTGCATTTATCCTTTCATTAAAAGCTGAGATTAATATGCCAGAGGACGCACAGAGCTGCAGTTTAAAAGAAAAACTTGATAATACAGTAAGAAGCACTTAAAAATAATGTCCCTTAAAAAGATGTCCTGCCCCCCCTTCCTTGCTCTACTGTCTATCACATTCTCATACATTAATACCTTATGTCAACACACCAGATTCTTCCCACACGCACAAGCTTAGTCTGATGGAGATGTGAAACCTCTCTGCCTGCATGAAAGGAGAGCACTGGTGTGATTCTTATAAAGAGACTCACACCAGCAGTCAGAGTGTAGACCTGAAAATCCATCTGAGAAAATCTGAGCTCTTGTATTTCCAAGGGTTTTCTGATATTTCAGATCTATCTCCTCTTGATAATCCCTTTCAACCACCAACTTCTATGTGGGCCTAAGAGCAGGTGAAGAGGAAGAACTGGAGAACACCGCACTTCAAGGACTTTCATATTACATGAAGGCACCAGCAATTAACAGTCTGCCTGCATGCACAAAAAGCTAGTTTGTCCAATCAAAGTTGCACAGTTAAGCCACATGCACAACAGTTTTATGAACAATCCTGAACTTCACAAGTTTTGGAAGTTGGGCTCAGCAACTATAAAATTATACACTTGATATGTATTAGTGAGTACAGTAAATAGAGTATAATTAGAACAGAATACAATGTACTATTTTTCACTGCTTTTTATTCTTACTTCCCTAGAGCTACAAAATGAGTTTCTAATGAGCTTTGGGTAGTCACATAAATAGAAAACCTAACGTTGTAATGTCTGATAGTGATCTAAACTGCTTAGATATGTTTTGTATTACACCACAAAACAGTGGTTTGTTCATGGAATGGAACAAAAAATTTCATGTTACTCATACTTTGGCCCTAGGCATACATGTGTTGAAACCATAATCCCCCAATGTATTTCAGAATATGTTTGGACAACCTAGGTTTCTCTGTGAAAATGACCCAAAAGGAAAAACCCCTATCCATTAAAAACATAAATTACTGAGACCTCAATGTTTAAGTGTAGCCTACAGCACATAAAGAAAAATTTCCAATACACTGCCTATTTTCCCAGTTAAAAAGTAATAAGGAAGATGAGAAGGATGTATTCAGGAACCATATAGAAAAGCTGTAAACTAGCTGTGTATGGATAAACATTCTATACAGCAGAAACAAAATATTCTGTGTCAGGAAATCTCTCTACTAAAAGATCTTTAAATATGGTTGTACAAATATATACTGGTTTCACATTCAGGGGTTTTCCCTTAAGATTTGCAACAGCCATTTTGTTTTTCTGTGGTGGGGAGAATAACATGAAAAGTCAGGGAAGACTGACAATAGCATGAAGTATTTTTCCCACTCTAGAAAATCCCTACAGGTATTAGGTAGAATCCTGTACACAAAGCTTAAGTGTCATGAGTGTCATACCTCTACAAGGCAGAAGGATTAACAGACAATTGGACTGGCAACCTGATGGACCAACAGAGAGGTAAACAGAGACTAAATGAATTACCAAGGGTCAAACAATGAATGTGCTGCAGTCAAGAAATGGATCCAGATACTACAAGTTCTTGTCTAGTGTTTCAAATACAATGTCATCTTCAAGAGGCGAAACTTCTTTACCAGGTAACAGCTAATACACTTATGCTACTTCTAGCTGTTTATTATTTTTTCTGTAGAAGCTAAATCATAGAATTGTTAAGGTTGGAAAAGACTTCTAAGACCACTGAGTCCAATCATGATACCAGGTTCACCACTAAACCAAATCCCCAAGTACCACATCCACATCTTTTTGAACGCTTCCAGGGACAGTGTTTCCATCACTTCTCTGGGAAGCTGGTTCCAATGCCTGGCCACCCATTCAGTGAAGAAATTATTTCTAATATCAAATCCCAACATCCCTGATTCAATTTACGACCATTTCTCTCATCCTGGCACTTGTTCCCTGTGAGAAGAAGTTGATCTCCACCTCACTACAACCTGCTTCCAGATAGTTGTAGGTCCCTCTTCAGTCTCCTTCTTTTCTTCAGGCTAAACACCAGCTCCCTCAGCCACTCCTCATCAGACTTGTGCTTCAGACCCTTTCCCAGCTCCATTGCCATTCTCTGGGCTTTCTCTGGCTCCTCCACGTAGTTCTTGCAATAAGGGGCCCAAAACTGAACACAAGATTTGAGGTGCAGCCCCACTGAGGGGCTGAGCACAGAGGGGCAATCACTTTCCTGGTCCTGTTGGCCATACTACTCCTGATGTAGGTCAGGATGGCATGGGCCTTCTTGGCCACCTGGGCACACTGCTGGCTCATGTTCAGCTGCTGACCAGCAACAGCTCCTTTTCCACTGGGCAGCTTTCCAGCCACTCTTCTCCCAGTCTGGAGCTCTACAAGAGGTTGTTGTGACCCAAGGCCCGTCACGTTGTTGAGCTGTGGCCCATCAGTATAGACTGTCCAGATTTCTGAAGCTTCAGTAGATTATTTTTGTAGCTGCTTAAATGCTTATCTTATGCATATGGACCAGAACTGGAGCTTAAAAGCAAAGCATAGATTTGAGAAGGTGTAGACATAAAAATCTACCTCAATGTTCTTCAAAAATATGTTTTCACGCATTTCCTTCCTTTTCCAAGGTCGGAAACAGAAATAAAAAATAAAATTTAAAAAAAACCAAAATCCCATTAACATTATATTCTTGGTTTAATCCTTTTTTTTTCCTTCTTCTTTGAGGTAATTCAAGAAATAAGAGCCTTTTCACTGTTTATATTGAACATTGCTTGCAGGTAAATAGAAAAAGTGCTAACATTTGATTGAAACTCACAAGGATAAAAAAGGTCAACTGCTAATCATAGAAGGTTTACTACAAGATGGTACATTAAAAGTAATAAAAAAAGTTGCAGTGATTAATTCTATTGTATTTTTATTACAGCAAAATAGAACAACAAAAGTGAAAATAGTGCCTTGAAATTAAAAAAATCTCCTTTGGGAAGGGTTCCATTTTGGTTTACATGCAGCACCATTTTACACAGCATTGGCTGTGAAAAGGGATTTTTCAACAGGTCTTTAATAGAATTTATGCCAGTTTTAAGGCCTTTTGCATAGCCAAAGGACACAAAGAGCCTCGATGCAAATGAAAATCTGTTCTTTAATGTGCACACTACTCAAAGCAATAAAAGTTTTATTATTTTTTAAGTTATGTACACCCACTGTGCAATATCAAATACGCATGTTGTAAACACAGTGGACTGAGTTCAGACATGATGTAAGCATGTGTAACTGAACTAACTTCAAAAGGACCACTTGTGAAACAGAATACTACTTAGCATGGCTATGAGTTGCAGGATTCATGCTAAATTCCTGGATCATGTTATTTTAAACAGAATTTTTTGGAGCAGGATAGTGTTACACAGCATCAGAAATAAAGGAGAACTGGGCAGTAATCTGGGGGGTCAAGTATCAAAAGAATTGTTTGACTTCATGCAAGACACACAAAGCATTTCAAGCAGACTAAAAAGAGCAGAGAAGGAGCGCACCGAGATGTCATTTCAGAGCAAGAATGGCCACCACTGCTTTAAACAAGAAAAAGCTAATAGTTCATGTATGCTAGTGGTGTATATAGGAAAAGCAGTTACTGTTTAAGCAATATATAGAAAAGAGAGAGGGCAAGGAGCAGGACCCATCAGTCTTGGGAGACTGGACCAAAATCATAGAATCAGACCAGCCAGAACACTGTCACATGCATTAATACACTGAGAGCAGCAGATCTCATGGATCATTTTACAGAACTTCACTCACTCTTAAACTTTTCATCCTGCATCTACTGCACAGCCTGGCTGCATTCTTAGCAATCAAAATGCTTCTGGAAAATATACAATGAAACTGCAGTTTGTAATACAACTAGTTATTTTTTTCCTCTTTTTTTTTTCTCCTTTTTTTTTTGTGAAAGAAAACTAGGGCATTAGACAATTCACAACCACAAAGACATTTCATCATGGATCATCAATCTGCAGACTAGGAGCTTGAAATCAAGTGGAAAAGAAACTCAGCAGAGAAACCACTTGGAAGCAGTATTGCTGGAAAAAAAAATACATTCAGCAATGGAACCAAAAGAGATGGTCAAAGAGAAAGGCCTTTCTGATATAACTAAATGGAACTGAGCTTCTGACTTTTTATGCAGAGGAGCCTCTTTCCCAAGTGTTGCCTTTTTAGCAGTGTTGGTCAATGAAGATCTCTGGCAAAGCTACTTCAGTGTTCGGAGAGAAGTTTTTCTGACTTGTGGGACAAAGGCATGCAAAAGTTGGACAAATTACTGCATCCTTTCAAATCCTACCAAAATCACTGTTTTGCTGAGAAAAACTCCAGCGGCACTTTATTTTGTAAATTTTAAAGTTGCAAAAACAGTCCAATTTCATGTAACGAGAGGATTTATTTCTTTCAGCAAAAAGGGAGATGCTATGGGTATTTTCTCACAACATGAGCAAGTGGCTGACTTATTATTCCTTTCTGGTCAAAAGTTATGGTGACAGGAATAATCTGTGCCCTGGTTAAGAATGTGAAAACCCAACACATTTTGCAACTCAGTTTGAAAAAATCATCTAAGATGTCTTGACAATTTAAGATCAGGTATGAATCTCAAAGTAATGTGAAAAAGAACATCTAGCAAATACTCATACAAATATAAAAGCTATGTCTTCAAATGCCATGTATTAATATATGAGAACAGCCTTAAATTGTCACACCACACTGGAACATAACTTAGAGAGAGGACAACTCCCCAAAGTGTCAGACATCAATTCACTTTAATATTATATTTATTGGCCTCAAGAGCTTTACAGCTGATGCAACATTTGAATTTTGCCTATAGTAAACTCTTCCTGTTTGTACATGTTTGGTTGCCTCCAGGCTTCGATGATACCCTGAAGTTTGGACATCTTGCTACTTAACTGATATTTTTACCCAGTCAAGTACTGCGAGACTGTGCAAGAGAGTAATGAAATCACATTTCTAAACACTGAATCTGGGTACTCAGCAAATAAATGAAGCTTGTTTTGACATGCTTCATGCCTTAGAATTTTGCCTGAGAGCACAGCCTCTTCAAAATGAATATGTAGATTATCTATGAAAATTTGACACTGCTCAAATAACCTCTGTATGCATAGTTCCCCATGAAATTCTGAAGTGATGAGTGTATTAGTAAGTCTTTCATTGCAGCAAGTACTGATTTTTAAAACTTATCTTAAAAACATCAACCATTTATTGGAGTCGCTAAAGACTATCCAATAACTTCCCTCAGGAAAAAGGGCTGTAGCTACATTTATATACATGGCCCCTAAAAAAAACAGTAAATAAATGTCTGATGCTTTTCATACTGTTATACTTACACAACAGTGGGTTTTCAGTGCGTGGCCTGTTAGAAACAGTATAAAGGACCAAGCCTCATGCTGCCATAATTCTACAATTCCAGGCACTTCCAGTATCACAGAATTATTCAATAAATGAAATATACACATACATGGAAAGATGAGCACAGAGAGTTCTAAAACTATTCTGTGTATACAACTTTGGGATGACCACACATTAAAAATTATGTGATCATAAATAAGTTGATAATTAAGAGGCTGAAGCAGACCAAATTTTATTTTTAAGACTGTGTAATTTTCAATTCAGACCTATATTACAATGTGAAGAGATAGGCTGCTCCAGTTTGAATTCTTGGTAATGGAATGCATATGGGTTAACTGTCTTCTCTCCCTGGAATTCAGCAAAGGTAATTGCAGGGTCCTGTGCCTGGGGAAGAATAACCCCCTGCACCAGCAGAGGCTGGGGTCAAACTGCTGGAAAGCAGCTCTGTGGAGAAGGACCTGTGGACAACAAGCTGTCCTTGAGCCAGCAGTGAGCCCTTGTGGCCAAGGCAGCCAATGGTCTCCTCAGGTGCACTGGGAAGAGCATTGCCAGCAGGTGGAGGAGGTGATCCTGCTCCTCTCCTCAGCCCAGGTGAGGCACATCTGGAATGATGTGTCCAGTTCTGGGCTCCTCAGGACAAGAGTGACATGGAGCTCCTGAAGCAGGCCCAATGGAGAGCAATGAAGATGAATAAGGGACTGTATCATCTCTTGTATTAGGACAGACTGAGGGAGCTGTGCCTGTTCAGCCTTGAGAAGAGACAACTGAGAGGGGACCTCGTTAACGTGTCTCAGTACCTGAAGGGAGGATGTCAAGAGGATGAAGACAGGCTCTTCTTGATGGTACCAAGCAGCAGGACAAGAGGCAACAGACAGAGACTGAGGCACAGGAAATTCCATCTGAACATGAGGATGAAATTCTTTACGGTGCAGATGACTGATCACTAGAACAGATTACCCAGAGAGGTTGTGGAGTCTCCCTCACTGAAGATATTCAAGAATGGTCTGGACACATTTCTGGGCCAGGTCCTCTGCCATGACCTTGCTTAAGCACGGAGGTTGGACCAAATTATCAACTGTGGTCCCTTCTGACTTTACCCATTCTGTGTGTCTGTGATCTGTGATTAATTTTAAAAATTATGAATGCCTTTGAATGGCAAACTCTTGTCTCTATGTAATTTGGTATTCATCTATTTGCCAATATATTACCATTTTTATTGTCCTCTCATGCCAAAACAAAGGCCTCTCTGTCTTTTAAATATCACAATAGTGAATCCTAAAAAATTATTAAAATGAAGCCTATAAAGAGTAAGATGTCATTCCGAATTTTGTTACAAATTCATAGTGTTGAATGATTTGCATGATGCTTTACTTCTGCAGTCTTGCTTGAAATAAAAGTGTCAAATGCTTTCCAAGCTATTTAAGAGAATGTCACTGTTTGTGCTTTTACTTCTAAGCTGCAAGTAATGAAAGAAGAAAATCTGAATTTGTCCTCTTAGGTGCAATTACCTATGCTCTCTTTCTTAAGGAACATATCGGGGAGGAATGAGAAATATGATTTTAAAGATTGGCTCTAAGAATTTAAATTTTTCATTGCTTTTAGCTTGATGATCATGCTACAAAGGGGTAGAATGCAATTCACATTACACAACTACCCAGAGCAGCCTTCAAAATGATGACCCTGAGGCCAAAGCAGCTCTGAAGGGAGCAGGCAGATACTGGGGACAGTGCAAGAGAGCCCATGGAGATCTAATCCAGCACCTCTCTTCGGTTGTAGAAGATCAGAGGGAGAATTCCGTTTGTTCCAGGCCTCAGCCAGATCAGATGGGCAAAGCCAGGAGTAGAAATAGAAGAGACAGGGAGGTCCCCTAGACAGCTGTTTGTGTGTGAGGCGCCACCAGAACACATTGGGAGGCATCTCAACCGCTTCCTTGCAAAAGGAATTTTGTTGCCTTGCAATCTGAGATTGAATACATACACAAGTGACAACTAAGTATGCATTGTTACAGTAATTCTGAAGTCAACAGACTGCGCAGCTAAAACTCTGAAACTTCTTGGTACTAAAAGTAACTCTTAATGAGATGTAACAGTCAGGAAGACAAAGAAAGTAATGAGTTGTTGTGTCCTATCAGGTTCCCAGCCTGCCTGACTTGTTCTTCTCACTTTTTGAAAATCATCAATTTCTTGAAGCGACAAAGTCATCGAGTTGTTTTAAAAATAATGAATAGGTTTGAATAGGTTTGTTCGTTTTCCTGATGCATTAATAGATTTGTTTTTACTATTTTATTTTCATTTGTTTATTGTTATTATTTTTATTCTGAAGATACTGTACAATACATTTAATTCAGAAGACTTGCTGTGGATTGATCTTTTAAATTTATCACAAGTAACATCTTAAACTTTCCCGTGATTCAAAAGAAACGGGGGTGGGGGTGGGAGGGGGGGGTGGGGAAGTGTGGATCATATTAACTTAACTCAGAGAAATGATGTAAAAAACCCAGGGACTAAACAGATGCATACAGGTTCACTTGTGCAGTCCCAAACCAGATTTGTGCCAACAAGATTAAATTTCATACCTTGGGATGTTTGGGAGTTCGTTTTGCATGCCTCTATTCAGATAAAAGTTCTTCTTTACTTCATTGAGCAATAATGGCTTGTGAGTTTGCATGTGTAAACGTGCCTCTATATGACATAATAAAATATGTCCAACCCTAAAACATACTTAACATGAGTCCTTGAGGAAATTAAGATCAGAAAGACTAGTACAGAATCTTAAGAGCAATACGAATGAACCATAAAGTTTTTTAAGCAGGAATGCTCAAAACAAAATAATGATTCATATTTGAAAAACACCACATCAACACAAAAATCATGAATTATGCAAAGTTAGGACTAGCTGCTATTTGATAAGGTCAAATTATTTCCATTCTCCATGAAGGAAGTTTTGGAAACTGACATCATTTATTACAATCTTGAGATTAATCCTTCAGCATGGATGCTGACCATGTCATGTCTTGACAAGTGCCTAAATTTTTTTTAAGCAGTGGTTTGTTTGCAAAACCAAAAATCTGTTCTGTTGAAGTCTTTCATAGTGGCCTTCTCGTTTTTCTTCAAATGTTTTTTGCTCTGCTATGACAGAAAAAAAAAAAGCCTTTTCCAATTTTTAGTAAGCAAAATAAACATTGTTGGGAAAAAACTCAAATCTATCTATCTATCTATCTATCTATCTATCTTAGAATGCATATCAAAATAACAGCTGCATTTACTTTGGCAGCTAGTGGTATTTGCAGACCAGATTCTCATTGAAAAATTCCAGTTAGACAAATTAGAACAAATGGAATAACCTAGTCTGGAATTCCATATCTTGAAAGAATTAAAATTCAAACATATTAGCATCAATAAATAATATTTTAAGGAAAATACATCATATTTAAATATCACTGCAAGCTTGAATTTTACAGCATCACTTCTGTGGAGTTTGACTGTTCTCAGAAGTCCTGGATAATAAAGAGGAATAAAGATATCCAGATGAGGTAGAGGGCATAGCCTTTGAAATGCTGTGTTATACCTCCTAGAAGAATGAACGTACACCGTATTTCTACCTTGCATAGGCTGTACATACTCTGTGAAACGCTCAAGTGACATCAACAACAAGAAGTTGACGTTTGTTATTTCACTTGGAGCTGACATAATTTCTTTCACCTAATGGAATACATGTTCTAAGAGAATCAGGATACTACAGAGAGTGAGTTCCCATCACCTACTCTGCAATCTTGCTAAAACAAAGAGACAGAACATGAGATGAGATGAGATGAGATAGGAAAAAGCACAGGTACAATTTATGAGGGCATTGGCTTGGAATGTACACTTTCCCAAAATTAGCTAGGCATGCTAAGGAATGATAGAATGTGGTCTTCTCTGAAGCTGGCATAGATGATTTCAGTTATTATGAAGGCCAGATGGTCTCATTACTTTTCATTAGCTATGTGGTAAGCCAGAACTTCCTCAAGGCTTCAAACGCTTTCTCTGTGACTGGCCTAAATCACGTCAAGGGATGTTTAATTTCAGGTTTTCTTGCTTTCTTGGTCACAGCAAGATACTCATGGCTTTTGCTGATCCAATCAGAAATTCCAATTCTGAAGGCATTTGGAGGTATTCCAAGAAAGTCTGCTTTTTGAAAGGAACATTTTCAGATATTGTGAATGAGCAGCCATAATTACAACTAAAAATGTCAGATTCCATGCAAATTTCCAAGTAAAGTGTTCACAGGTATTTCAGGACTAGCTACATGCAGGTTCACAAGTCATAACAGCAAGCAAATTCACTGAAATTCAGCCTGTAACCACAATACCAAGATCTTCAGGAAAAGGCTGCCCACATGCTTGACATCCATTCAATGTGACTCAGTCACCAGCTTGAGAATGTCACAAATACTCTCCTTTCTTCCTCATTGTGAAAAGAGGTGAGAAGAGATGTAATTTCACTGTATTTTTTTTTCAGCATTCTGTTGGATGGGGTCTCTAGGCTATTTTAATATTAAGAACCGAGAAAATTAGTTGTATTTAAAGTGATTCTAGTAGATTTTTTTACCATGCCCATTGTTAAATAGGTAATGAATCATGCCTGCCACTGATCACTTGTCCTCTATTCCTGAAAACGTTTTCAGCTATAACAGATTTTATACGATCTCTTTTTGCAAATTTCCATACAGAACAGCAAACATGTTTGTTTCTATTATAACAGACATACTATCAATCCAGAAAGAATTTTAACTTTCTCATGCCAGTATAGAAGTGTAGTCAGTTGGTAAGAATTATTTCAATGTGAAAAATGAAACTGTGACAGAGTATTCCACTTGGATCATTTTCGTATGAAACAGGAAGGCCTATAGAGGAATAGGTACGAAAATAATGAGTTTATAAATTAATAGTGATTGCTATATGTCCTTTGATATCATCTAAATCAGTTGAAACTGTTAAAGGAAAACAACAGCAACTTTCACATGGAGAGGTAAAAATACTGCTAGGTACTTCTAAAACTCCTGCCTAGCCACTCTGAATTGAATTTGTTTATACTTAAAGGACTCTACCAGACTGAAGATGACTCAATGTACGAATTTCATAGGTACCGAAGAAAATTATTCATTATATACATTATTTATATTGATTCTTTTGACTGCTCTTCAGAGGCATATGCCTAATTCAAGTTGTGAAGAATATCAGACTTTTTCAAATTGGAACAGCTGAGTTTAGGAGTTTCTGTTAATTTTCTCAAGCCAAAAGAACTAACTTCGCTTCGTAGGTGGAATTGATTATCTTATTAGCTAAACTTCAATAATGACTAAAGTCTTGCCTCCCTATTTTGGTTTTGTGTAGGGTTTTCTTATGATTTTTTGGTGTTTTGGGTTTTTTTTAAAAGTACTACAAGATGTTTGTAGGATGGATAATCAGTAAATGGAATTGTCTTGAGAAGCTGTATGAGATACTTACTACATACACATACTCTCTGTAAAATGTACTCCAAATGCTAATTCTCATCCATATACTCATGTACACATATATGATAACATTAATGCAGACAAACATTACTGCTAGGAAAAGTTACCCATCATACTAAAAATAGCTATCCCAACACAGAGATATTCTTCAGTTGTAAAATCCTTAATACTCCCAGATGGATTGTGAAGGAGGGAGCAGGAGAGGAAAAAGGAGAAGGGGAAGAGGAAATGATGAGGAAATGGAGTACCTCTAAAGAAACTAGTTCCACAAAGTCATAAACAGAGAAGATAAAAAGTGTTTAATTCAACACAGAGTCAACGTTTTCAACTGGAGGGAAAAAATCCTGGCAAGAAACAAGTCCCTAGTGCTTCAATTTTTCCCCAGATAATAACCATCAGATCCTGTGCTACTTCTTATGAGCACAATTTCCTCATTGTTAGCAGCTGTTCATTGGGTAGCATTGCATAACTGGCCAGGTGCATTATGAAGGGAATGAAGGAGGAGAGGGGGTTGTCTGCCTTCAAACCATCAGATGGACTAATAATATTCCTCAATACAGCAGTAATTGGCCCACTTCCTAAGCTACATTTGAGTTTTATTGAGTTTTACTGAATGTAAATAAATAGTGGAAGGAAAAGGACACCCACAGTCCTAGACAAAGTCAGAAATCATCAGGCATTTGTTGGATTGTTTTTCTGACCCCACTTCCCCGGAAGTTTGGAACTGCAAAATTATGAGATCTTTTTTTTTTTTTCCTCCTGGCTTCCCAGGAAAGCCTTAGGGGACTGGGCCAGTCCTTCACCAGTTTCTTTGGGGGCAGGCAATAAGCTGGCTCACATGCAGCCCTCTCACACTATACACTGTGGCAGCTGATATTAAAATGGACAAATAGAAGTTATCCTGAAAGCTCTCAAATTGATTGCTATCAATGTACATTTTCAAATTCTCTGTGCACTACTTAAAAAAATTATTGATGTGATGAGCATTTATTTTTAGCAGGTTTTCCGTATCAGTTCAAAAGATACAACTGTTATTGCACTACTCTCACTGTATATTATGAAATGGATGATTCCACCATGACTTTGCACAGGAATAATCAGTGGATAAAAGTTCAGGCATGTTTATAGTAATGAGAACTACTGAAATACTTGAACTTAAAAAACACTTTATCAACTGTGTATTGCCCTTAATACCTTCTGCAAAATATATAAGGCAGAAAAACTACTAGCACCCAAGAAAAGAATAATAACAAGGATCAAAATACTTATGGTGTATGTAAACATGAACATATCTTAAATCCAAAGTCTTCTCTGTAATGGCTGAAATTCTAATAAAGGCCTCATGTTTTTTATTAATTTGAAACTAGCTGATTTTTTACATTATATATGATTGCAATGGGAAAGTTATAAAAAACAATCAGACTGAAACAAAACACTTTAAGGAAAAGTCTGAAAAAGAAGATATAATCCTAAAGATCTAGCATCTAATACATAATATGATGAAAACTGAACATGAAAAACCTATTTTAACCCAGCTTTGACAGAGGATAGTGTATCCTGCAGGATCATTTCTGCTTATAATACAAATGTATATCAAAACTCAGTGAATTGGTTTCCTTACATTATGCTGTCTGCACAGACACACTTTCATACCTAGAACATCAAGAGCTAAATTGGGTGATTAGAGGATGAAACGTGGAGTCCCACTTGCTATATATGCTGTCCCATGTGCGTCTTGCTGATCTCTAACTACATGGATCCAGATTATAAAGTTTGTAATATGATAAGATTGCACATACACTGTTTTAGATTGGTTTACTGCTTTGATCTCTATGGAAAATAGAGAAGTACAATAAAGATACCCACCAACTATCATGTAAATAATGGAAGACACAGGTTTTAAATAAAATCTGTCTTTACAACCACAAAAAGATACCATACTTTCATATTTCATCCACCAAATTGTGCAAAAATTTTATCTAAATAATATTTAAACAATCCTCTACCTAAAAATAGAAAATTTGAAAGAATTTTACCTGATATCCTGACTTTAAATTATTTTTGACTTCATATATTTTTCTATTGATTTTTATCACTTTTATTGTATTTTTGGTTGTTTTCCATCTACTTGTATGCATATTTAAAGTACATTTTTCCACTGTTATAAATGAAAGTTTCAGGTTGCTCTCCTTTTAGAAATCACTAATAATGTTGCACTTGTGATGGGAACCAATAAACAGCTGTTAACAACAAGGAGTTTGTGCTTTTAAGAAGTAGCTAAATATCGGACAGCTATTCCCTTGAGAAGTACTAAAGCTGAGTAGTTCACCATTGACTCAAATGCAGACAGATTTGTCACCAAGTACAAGAGAATGACAGGAAGTAGTTTAACCCATTGTCTTTAACATCAATTAAATGTTTGATTGAGGTTTTCCTATTTGAATACCTAAATGAACAGCCTAATTAAACATCTCAATTCATGTTTGTATGGCCGAATTGGCTTTTCTGGATAAAGAAGACAACAATTCAATACCTATGTTGCCAGGTGCTAAAAACTATAAATTTACAATATCTAAAGCCTAATGATAAAGATTATTCAACCTAATGTTTGATTTTGGCTCTAAAAATCTTGCACCTCAAGGCATAAAGAATCTGATATTTACTTTACATTACCTTTACTATAGACTACACAAGCCTTAACAAGGTCAATTTCTCCTAGCTGCAATTTAAATGAGATTAGTGAAGTCTTTCCTTTTAGATCATGAAACGAGTAGAAAGATTTATCTCAACCTAACCTTTTCTCCCAGTGGCCAAAGTGACTATATCCATCTTTTAACTGGATGGTTACTAAACACTGCCCTTAAGCTCTAGATTTCTAGATATCTTACTCAATAAGGTTGGCACCCTGCTTCCAGCAGGATGCTGTCAGCCAGTTGCTACAGATCTTGATATTAGCACCTCTTTTCTCTGAGTTCATAAACATATATTTCAGGTTCCACTTGCTCTGGGTTCTGGGGTGGCTATCAGAAAACCCAGCAAGCAAGTAGACTACTGGCTTAGCAAAGGAGCATGCATTAATGATTGACATGTCACTTACTTGAAACAGTCACATCCAGAGAGTAGAGGTCAATGGCTCAGAGTCCAAATGGACATCTGTGACAAGTGGTGTCCATCAGGGGTCTGCACTGGGACCAGTGTTATCTGATATTTTCATTAATGACACAGACAAAGGGATAGAGTGCACCCTCAGCAAATCTGGCAATGACACCAAGATGAGTGGTGCAGTTGCCACACCTGAGGGATAGGATGCCATCCACAGGGACCTCAGCAAGCTCAGCAAATGGGAATCCCATGGGGTTCAACAAGACCTAATGCCAGGTGCTGCACCTGGGCTGGGGCAACCCCCAGTACCAGCACAGGCTGGGGGATGAGCAGATGGAGAGCAGCCTTGGGAGAAGAATCTGAGGGTGCAGGTGGATGAGAGGCTGGACATGACCCAGCCATGGGCACTCACAGCCAGAGAGACAAACGTGTCCTGGGCTGCCTCCAAAGCAGGGTGGCCAGCAGGGCAAGGGAGGGGATTCTGTCCCTCTGCTCCTCTCTGGTGAGACCCCACCCAGAGCACTGGGTCCAGATTTGGGGACCTCAGCACAGAGAGGACATGGAGCTGTTAGAGCAAGTCCAGAAGAAGATCACCAAGATGATTAGAGGATAGGAGCACCTCTCCTATGAAAAAAGGCTGAGAAATTTGGTTTGTTCAGCCTGGAGAAGATAAGGCAGCTTCTGGGTGATGTAAATGCTGCCTTCCACTACCTACAAAAAAGATGGAGAGGAACTTTTTACAAGACCATATAGTGACAGAATAAGAAAGAATGGCTTAAAACTGAGAGTAGGTTTATGTTAAATATTAGGAAAAAAACTCTTTACTGTGAGGGTGGTGAGGCACTGGAATAGGTTGCCCAGAAAATTTGTGAATGGCCCATCCTTGGAGGTGTTAAAGACCAGGCTGGATGGAGCTCAGATCAAGTTGGTCTAGTGCAAGGTATCCCTGTGCACAGTGGGGGACTGTAATTAGATGATCTTTAAGGTCCCTTCCAACCCAGGCCATTTTATGAAAACATACTAGGAAATGAAAAGGAAGAAATGATCCCCAGCCTTATCTCTACCTTGTTCCCACTCAAGAATCAATTGTTTCTCTGGATGGGCTCATCAGAGAAACCATTAAAGGAAAAATTGCTAGATTGTGCTGATTTTTCATAAGAGACATATCCCAGAACAAATGTTTTAGTATAAAATAAAATAAAATAAAATAAAATAAAATAAAATAAAATAAAATAAAATAAAATAAAATAAAATAAAATAAAATAAAATAAAATAAAATAAAATTAAATTAAATTAAATTAAAAAAAATAAAATAAAATAAAATAAAAAATAAAATTTTATATGGAGCTATTTCAGACCAGGTCCACCAAAGGACCGCTTTGATGATTAAGGGACTGGAGTACCCTTCATACATGAAAAGGTTCAGAGTGCTGCAACTGTTTAGTCTGGAGAGAAGTCATATCAGGGTGAATGTTATCAATGGATATAAATCCTTTCAGTAGGGGTGTAAAGGAGAGAATGATGGGCTCTTTTCAGTGGTGCCCAGTAATAGAAAGAGGCAACAGGTACAAAGAGGAGGTGCTGTCTGAACATCAAGAAACACTAATTTACTGTGACAGTGACTGAGCATTGAAACAGGATGTGGAATCTGCCACCTCTGATGGATATATTCAAATCCACCAAGACATTGTGCAGGGAAACTGACTGTAGATGACCCTTTAGCACAAGGACTGCACCAGAGGACCTCAAAAAGTCCCTTACAACATCAATCCTTCTGTGATTCTGTAAAAGAATTCAAGATAATGCTCTCAAGTGGAGGTAGCAGCACAAAGTGAAATAAAATGCCATTCAAAAAACCACAAGTGAAGTTCCTGTTTCTGATACAGATGCAACCTTTGCTGCTAGTGTCACACAGTCCCTTTTTCATGCTTCTTCAGGAAAGGAAGCCTAATTGTGAAAGAAAAGGAGTAGATAAATTAGAGATTTGACTATCATTATTTCCCTCTTAGATCATCAGTTAAAATATAGTTTATATCCAAAATATTTTGAAATCACTGTATTAGTGGCTGTTTTTTATCTGTAATGCGTATGACTTTAATAATAGTGCATGCTCCATACTGCATAGGAACCAGTGACATAACTCTATTAAGAAGTTCTAATTTTCCATCCTCTAGTTTCCATGCTTCAAAAAAAAGTTGTGGCACCACAATATTACTCTCTGTCTAGGAGGAATACAAATGTAAGTAAGGCCAAAGTTGTATATGAGAAACAAAATACTGGCCAGTTATTGCCTTGGTCATGATTATATGCAAAGAGTAGTAATAAATGGAGGATCCTCAAAATATCCTTTTAAAGTCTGAACAGGATCAAAAACATTTAAACTGCACTAGTGGAATCTTTAAAACAGGATGTTACACTTAAGGTATAATGTAATGTGTTTGTCTTTCATGGAGCAATTAATCACTAGACGGAGGAGTTAAGACCCAATCAAAACGGAAAGGTGTTTATTGCTGCAGCTGGTCATTAAATTATTTCTATAAAGCTCAAACACTGGGTTTTATTGTTTTTATTACAGATCCGCTCCTATAAAAAATACATTTAAACTTTCCTTTTTAGATTTTGTGGTTAATTTCTTGTGCTTCTGTTAACTAAACAAAACCAAACCCAAAGAAACGGCATGTTATTCTGTTATTAGTGATAATAGGAACCAGAAAGATAGAAAAACATATCACCTTGAATTCCAATATGTGTACCTTTTATCTATGGGAAAACCCCATGAATGATGGCAGTAACACAAAATAGTCATGATGTGAATTTTTTTGGGTGGGAATTCCTTTCATTCAAGACAGTTGATTAAAAAAGAAAATATTTATTGGTATATGGAGGACATTAAAAAGACTCTCAACTACCTTTAAGATACCTGCACATGCAGTCCTTTTAATGAAGCATTTGTCATTTTAGAAAGACACCTTGGCTGGTAGTAAAGGAATGAAAGAAAATTCTCTGTTACATTTAATCCTTCAGATGACTGGACTAAAGGAAACATCTGCAAGGAAATATCAACAGGACAGCCATCCTCTTTACTGCATTATCAAAGGATTTGCTGTCTTGATTGCTTCAATGAGGTATTTTTAGCAGATGCAGGTGCTTTGTGGGATTATCTGTTTATACCCATAGGACATGTGGAGGCTCACAATTTTGATCTGAAGCAAAACCTATGGACACCCCCAAGAGAAAAATTGAATCCCAAATTTCATCACCCTTGGATTGATTACCATGATGAATGTCATAGAACTGCCACATGGGAAATAAAATCATAGAATGAGTTTGGGTGACATCTTAGGGAAGGAAACCTGTAGCATGAATGTTTTCTGAAGAAAATGAACAGGCTAAAAAGGGCATGCTGAACTAAGATAAGATATTTACTATATACCATTTTGAAAAAAACTTACTAACTCCTTTAAATAGCAGAGCCAACACTTTCTGGCAATTTGGGCTGACAAAATAATGTTTATTGGAAGGAGTCAAAAATATTGGGGTAAAAACTCACATCCTTTTTCCAGGTGCTGGGGCAAAGAACAGAACTCTTGTGATATGTGCACAGAGATGTTAACAGACAAAGTTTACAATTTAAATATATGTGGCTGCAAACAAATGAACACATTCTATTAAGAAGCAGATGCAAATACTACCAAGATTTATTCAAGACCTTTTTAATGTGCTTCATGCTTTCATTTAGCACATCAATCAAGAGGAATTAATTCCTAATAAATTAATTTACAATTACTTCAATGCTTTCCCTATGGTATTGAATCTGTGATTTCTTTCCTTAGTATCTGAATGTAATTTGTTCTCAGCTGCAGCTAGAATTCAGAAAAATTATTCTTGAGTATTAACCTTCTAGAAATAGCTTTGTTACTTTGATTCATAAACAGCTGTTAAGGGTAGTAAACATACACATAAATCAGACTTACAAACTAGTATAGTTCATTATTTGAGATTTTGAGGAAAAAATATTCTCCGGCCATCAGATTTCAGGGTGGAAATGGACAGTAATCTAACATTAGGAAAAGAGAAGCCAGCAAAGTCTCTTCCGTACTGCAAAAAGCATGATTTTGGCCTTTTGGAAACATTTTTTGGAGTATGAGAAAAAAAAGTTACATATTGGACATCACATTGCTTATGGGAAAAATAGAGTGGATTAAACCACACCTGGTTTGGAAAATGGAAAAACTGTACTTGATATGTCTGCAGAGCTCATTAGTACCTTGATACCAAATGATTCAAAGCTATCTTTGGCTTTGACTCAAGATGCTGTCCTAAGCATGGCGTCACAATAACAATCCAAAAGATTCCACAGATGTGTACTAGAAAATGATAGTGCTTCATTAATTATCAAAGTAGAAACTTGCTAAACAGAGGCCCATTTTTAGAAAATAAAGAAGAAACAGACTGGTAAAACCAGATGGGAAATAGACTATAGTGACCATTCATTACCTTTACATTTGCAACCAAGAGTATTGCCAGAACAGTTTGTTCATCTGTATAAGGAATTCCATGGTTATATCACTGCATTCAGTTTTAATGGAAGTTCTTTACAATACATAGAGCATTTTATTAAAAAAAAAAAAAGCCCAGAGTCAATAATGCATTATCTAGGAAAGGCCTTTGGTCAGCTTTATAGTTCAATAGCAATGAATTGATAACTATGCCTATGTACAATATATACAACACTACACAGCTATTTGAACTTCTCACTGTAAAAGATAATGCTAAAAGCTTTACAATGCTGACCAGAAGCACTGCTTTCTTCCTCATCTTCTGCTTGTGAAAATCATATTCAAAGTTTAAGATTTACAAGTTCATAGTGCAATGGGTAGTGGGCGGCGGAGGGGGAGGGGTAGAAGTCCATTAGAAAAATAACAGAAAAGCACTTGACTGCCATGGACCTGAAAATTGAAAATTTTACTATCCAATGGTTTCCTTCATACCACAAAAATCCATGACACAAGGAACACTCTCTGATTTCTCATCATAGCTATCATCTATCATAGCTATCATCTCTTGCCAAGACAGGCCAGAAGAATTATAACCTAGTTATGTCTTTTAAATTAAATCATTAATGAATTACTTTCTGATAACCTCTTAATTACACTCTCTACTCTAAAAGTAGTCTACTTCAAAACCAATTTTTCTGGGGTTTTTTTTGATCACAGACTGCATCTCTATTTTTAACAGACGTCATTAAAAAATGAACTGAGTTGATTGAATGATTTTTGTACACTACTACTAGAATTATATGTTGAGACAGAGAATTGCTGTTAATTTCCCCTTGTACCATTAACTTTATTTAAATTATTTCAATGCCTTCATTGATCTATTCCTGTTGTAATTTGATAAAATGAGATAAAAGGAATGAACTTACCCCTGGCCCCCTGTCTTCCTGCCCATCTCCTTCCTGTCCCGTGACCTGTCCCTGTGACCTCCCTGTCTCCTTCACCTTCAAGTTCCCCTGGAGTTCCAGTGTTCTGACCCTGGGCCAAATGTCCTCATCCCATTGGCTGCCATCCAAATCCCCTCCCACTCCCTTCTCCTGAATACCGGAGTCCAAGGAGAGGGTCCCTTCTCTTTCTTCCATGCCACCGCAAGGAATAAACTGAGACCTAGAAGGAGCCTCTTTTGTTTCTCTTCCTATTCATGCTGGTACACCTGTCTAATCTTAAGTAATTAGGAAAGGGACACAGTGTATACAGCATATTCCTATATTTGGAAAGAAGAATAGACCTTGAATCTACTTAAGTCTACTGTGTGTCAAAGTTAAACTACACAATATATTAATGAGAAGAAAATTGCCGAATCTCTAAGCCTATAATATCCTATATCTTCAAGCCTATTTGACTGCTCAGAATCATGTTCTTCCCCCATAAAAGGACTTTTTACAATCAGAAAATACTGCCATAAACCTCAATACATGTATTTCAATAATCTAACTCATACCCAAAGAGATATTAGTTAATGTAAATTTAACAACAGCTGCTGCAATTGGAAGAAGGCGTGGGCTATTTGCACCAAGTAATGTTTGAGATACTGAAGAGGGCCCTGTCCTGTTTTTAAAGACAGGTGTCTGCCAAGGAAGGTGGGAACCTCCCTTGGGATGGAAAATAAAAATTCTTTACTAGTAAGTATAAGAAGGCAAACAACAGCTACAGCAGGAACAGCAAACGAAGCCCCCCAAGCGCAGTGCCAGCCTTGTCTGGGCTGTGGGGCACTGTCCCCTCGGGTGCAGTTCCGGTCACAGCCGCCAGGGGCGCTGGTGGCTCCCGGCCGGGCAGGGCGGGTGCGATGATTCCCCCGCGCCTGCAGGGGGCGCTGTGGCGCGGGCCCAGCCCCTCTCCCCACACGGTGATGGCGGCACAGCCGGGGGAAGGGGTGGAAAGGAGCTTCCTTTACAAATCCATGGGGGGCAGCTGGTCCTGGTGCCCCTCTGGATGGTGACATGGCCTGTAGCAGGAACATCAGAGCAGCAGGCTGGAACAGCAGAGGTGGGCACACCCAGGGTGGCAAACAAAGTGCAGCAGAAACTTGACAGCCATAGCAGGAGCCGCAGGGGGTTGGGCAGATGCAGGGTCTCAAAGAGTAGCCAAAAACCCGAAGCAGCAGCAGAAAAGAGCGGGGCTGGACAGGGGCAGCTGGGCAGCCAGGAGACACTCCCTTGGTGTAGGAGGGGAAGGGGTTGGGGTCCTGGATTTTCCCCTGCAGTGCCTGAGTGAGGTTGAAATGATGATTTCCAGTGAGAGCAGGTGTTGAAAAATGAAAAAGGTCCAAGTTCCATAGCTGCTCTTATGAGCAAAGGCTCACTCACCGTCAGAGAAGCAGTAAAGGGGCTGGACTCTCTGGTGGTGTTGAATTCTACCTGTGGCAGCAGCAACTCGACCATTCCCCTCTGGTCCTGGGAGTAAGAGAGCAAGGAGCTGAGCCCAGCCCCTCTCCCCTCAGCCAAAATCCTGCAATATCACTGCCCTTCCCAAGAGAAAGCCCCCAACCTAGGAGGGTAGCAACTGCACCCTTCCCCCAGCCACATCCTTCATCTCTTAAGTATCACTCATTCCCACCTTTTAAGCAACAAATGGGAGAAAAATTCCCAGAGAAAGAAAAGGGGAAAAAAGGAAAAATCCTAACCTCCCACAGGCCTTGATTTGTTGTTCTTCTTGTATCAATGTTCATAAAACAATATATCACCTTCAGCTTTTGCTGTTTGAATCTGTGTTCCAGTTTTGGAAGTGACAGGGCCTTACAAACAAAATAGCTCCATTTCCCTCAATATAGGACCCAAAACCTATAATTCAATCTGTAGATTTTCTTCTTTCTGGAAAAGAGAGTCTCAAGGGAAAATGTAAACTTGTATATTTCTTCAGTCCAATACATGCAATTGTACAATTTTTGTGCTTCCACTATGGAAAAATGAATTAAACAATACTAAGACGTTTCATACAGATTTACTCCTTGGACGCAATGCATTTAACAAAGATAGCAAGTTAGCCAAGCTAAGGTCTTGTGTAATGCTAAACAAAGTTAATTAACCAATTTCTGCCAAAACAAATGTTGAATGCTTTCTTCTCCACTGTGGTTTACCCTTACAGACTCTAGCCCTTCTCATGGATCTAGCCAGACCACCCCAAATATAAGGTGACTTCAAATGTAAGGCAAATTCAGAACCCTCATTTTTCAAAGGCTACATAGAAAAATCAGCAAAATTTATTAAAAAAAAATAAATTCTCTCCTGGAACTTCTTAGACCATCTTCTCCAGCCTCAGCTTCCAAAGTCCATCCTCCTCACAGTCAGTTTGCCAGGCATGCTGATGCCTGTCTGCACATCTAATTGAGCTCTTCACATGCAGGGCCTGGACCAACTGCACCAATTGTGCACGTCCACAGCTGGATCTGGATTTTGGCAGAGCAAACAGATGAGGAAGGTGGACAGATGAACTAATTCCAAGCTCTCCAAGCAACCCAGCAATTTACCAACGTCTACCTTTCTTCAAAACCTTGAACTAAGTGGGCCTGGGCTGCTGCCTGTACTACCCCTGCCTGTGTGAGGCTGGGAAATTCAGACAGCTCATCATATAAATGGAGTTTGAGAGGAGGCCAAACACTGAACTCACAGAACCACAGAATATTCTGAGTTGAAGGGACCCACAAGTCCAGCTGTTAAGTGACTGGTCAATACAGGGATGGAACACACAACCTTGGTGTGATAAGCACCATGTTACAACCAGCCTCATCAATACAGGAGTTTGTTGTGGGACATTTTACCTTTAGTTTTGCTTTTGAAGCGAGTTTCATAGAAATGTAATGAAGTACCACTAAAAGTGTACCACTAAAAGTAGTACTTCTACACTTTGCCAAGCATGGGAAATGTTTTTCTTTCTTTTACTCCTCACACTGCACCCCCCCTTCAAAGTATATCTAAGCAAGTATGGTATTATATCACTCCATTAATCTGTCACTTCCAGAATCAAACTTTTATTCTTTGAGTTAAGTCCATGATAATTCTTTCATTAGTTGCTCATTTGTTGTTTCCTTAATTTCCCTTCAGACCTATGACTGTTGTTTAACAATTTTCATACATGCCATGGTCATATGCTAGCTAAGGGAATATAAGAACAATTCTGCACTTACTACCCATGTAATGACTACCAAGGTGAACTGACCTACAAAGACTAGGAAACTTGCAAAATTAAATCCTCCAACTTCGGAAATAACAGAAGTCAGTTCTCAGACAGGCATACAAATATATAAAACCTCCTTATACCAGTGCCAACTCAACTTGCGAAGATAAATTCAAGACATTGGATATGACCCTCCACATTCTCAGAATTCACTGATTATCTGTCTGGTATTCTGGTTATCATGCCCAGCTTCCTCAGGATAATTGGCGGAAAGCAGTCAAGTGTACACTTTTTATTTTCCAAAGTAACGTTAATATCATTTCTAATGATCAGAATTTTCTGGGAAATACATGATCAGAAGTGAGAAAACCTGTGGAATATAAAAATCAGCTGATCTCTGAGTGAAATCTGTGATTCCAAGGAAGCAATTAATATTTTTAGATAATGTTATTTGCATATAAAGTGGAAACTTTCCACAAAGAAAGGACAAAGACCGCTTGTTCATGGGCTTCCATGAAGATCCTGATCATGCCAAAGCCATTTCCCTTTACAGACAGGTGGGCTAACACCTGGCAAACAGCACTGAAGGGTAAAGATTTTAGTTTTGGTATATGAACAATATAAGTGATTTCTTAGATAGTATCTCTGAAGTTTAATTTAACAGCGTGGCCCAGAATTGAGCTGTAATAAACAGTATTGAATAATTTCATCTTTAAATGCAGCAAGAACAAAGCCTAATAATTACCTACAGAAGCTTAAATTGAGAAAACCACAAATGAATTGGCCTTTTAAAGACAGGGATAAGGCTAAGAAAAGTTGTGGCCAAAGGCTAAAAGAGTTAACTTAGGTTTCTGAATGTTGGACTCCTGCTTTCTAAGCACTGGCTCAGAGGTTTCTGATTCAAGTTGATGGCAGAAAAGCCAGCATGCTTTTATCAGACTTTAGTGTTTATAGAAACAATACAAAACAGGATTTTGTTAAATGCATATATTATTCCAGATCAAACTATAAATTGAACCATCTGCATCCAAGTTAATCTCAGATACAGCAAGGAGATTATTTGAACTGTGTGTTTCCTTTAGTGACCTTTTTAGATGCGGCTTTGTTTGAAAGGGGGAAGAGATAATTTTCTTAACTTTTTATTTCTAAGCAACAATGCCAATAGTCCAGTACAACAGCAATATCTTTTAAAATCACCCAGCTGAATAGCAAAAATCCTTTAGTAATTTCCCAGTATTGTTATATAGGGAGCTCTAAAAAATAAACTATAGTCATATAAATAGAGGCATGTAGTTTTAAGCATGCTACAAGCCATTCTTGACATAAGTATTCAATTAAAACTGCTTTTATGAGCAATAATCACATTCTGAAAAGGCAAACATGAGCAGTTTGCAGATATAGCCATAATGTCTGCAAAATTAACTTTTAAAAAAAGCAGGTAAACAAAGTTCCGTCTCTTTGCTACTTAAATAAAAGATTTTTAAATAGTTTTGGTCCTGCCTCCAGAACACAAGAGATAGGAAGGAAAATTAATAATTTTTTTTTATTATTTTAAAAATAAGGAAATTATTTGCCTTTATGCATTAATATTATCAAAAAACAATCTCAGCTCAACTGAAACTATGATTACAATAAACAAATTTCAGTTGTGGAAGTAGTAGAGCAGAACAGCTGTAGTTTCCAACAGTATGAACCTGGTTAACTGGCAACAGCATAGCACTTTAAAGAAGACAGAAACTTTTAGCTTTACAGTCACCTCATCTTCACTCTTGAGGTGCAAGTAATTTAGGATAAAATTTCATGGGATCTACCTCTCCTCTAGAATACATGTTGGTTTAAGACCTACTCTTAACAAAGTGGAGATCTAGAAGCCATAGATCTACTGGATCTTTAACATTGACTTGAGATAGGATACAATATCCCATCTCCTTTCAATTATTTTGACTTGTGTAGCAGAGTGATATACAAATTTATCATGACTGAAGGAATGCTTTGCTTATCATACCTGAGGGAGTGGAGCATCAGAATCTATAACCTCTGATAGATGACTTTTTAGATTCTCAGATTTTGGGGAAAATTTTTAAATTTCCAAGTGCTTGGAAAATTTACTGGGAAAGAGTGCAGGGGATCTTACATATTCTGTCTGAAGTTTCTCAAATCAATTATGTTTTCCATTAGAAAAATTAAAAATTATCAAAAATACAGTTTTCACTGACAAAAATTATTTCAGTCAAAACTGAAACAAAATTTAAAGCGGGCTAATTATGTGAATTAAATCCAACTTCACCTTTTCAAAATGACAGCCTGAAATCTATTGGTTTCAGATCCTGTACCTCAAAGCCAGTTACAAGGTCAATGATTGCCTTGGTGTTACTTACGTTAAATGGAGCTCCATATCCATAGATACTTGGAAAACATACATTTTTTAGGAAAAATTTTGCTATTGATTAGCTTTGCCCTCCTGTTTTATGTCAAAGAAAGTATCACCTTTATATCACAGAAACATGGTGGGGGGAAAGGTCTGATCATCCACATTTTCTGTACAAATCCACGACTGAAAGTGATACATTCAGAGTGCTATACTAGTGCTGAACTAAAAAGATTCTGTCAATAGCCAGTAGGGCAATGGTAATTCAGGGGAAACATAGCTCCATGATCCACTCCCAATTTGCAAAGAGACGTCTTATATAATAGTTATACACCCCCTCCTGGGAAACGAACGCTCTTGAACACCTCTCAGAAGTGCCTGTATACCAGGGCACACAGTATGGGGAACAAACCGGAAGATTTGGAGATCTGTGTGCAGTCACAGGGCATCATCTCACCACGTTTACAGAGACATGGTGGGACAGACAGCTTGCATGATTGCAATGCAATGCTTGCAGGAGAGACAGACAAAGACATGGTGGTGGAGCTGCCCTTTGCTAAAGGAACTCCTAGAATGCATAGAGCTTCACTTCAAGGGAGGATGATGAACTACTCAAGAGTTTCTGGATTAGCATAAAAGTGCAGACTAATGAGGGTGCCACAGTTGCTATCTGTTATGAGCCACCTGATCAGGAAGAGGAATGGATGAGAACTTTTACAGACAACTGGAAGCAGCCTCAGGGACACAGGCTCTGGCTCTTATAGGGGGTTCAACAACCTTGACATCTGCTGGAGAAGCCACACAGCAAAGTACAAACACTCCAGGAGATTCCTGGAAAGCACTCCCAGTTATTTCTGGTACAGGTGGTAGAAGAACCAGCAAGGAATGATGTGCAGCTCAAAAAAAAAGGAGGGCCTGGTTGGAGATGTGAAGTGAGGAGCAGCCTTGGCTGCAGTGACCATGAGGTCATGATGTCCAGTATCCTGCAAGGAGGAAGCAGGGTACTCAGTACAATCACAGCCCTAGACTACAGGAGAACTAACTTTGTTCTCTTCAGAGACCTTCTTGGAGGAATCCCATTGCACTTGTTATGTAAACTTGCCAAAAAAACTGTTGGCATTTAGAGAAGCAGAACCACCTCCAAAAAACTGGATGTTGAGTCAGCTCCACAACTTATGATCACATCTATAAGCATAAAGCAGCATCTAAATGAGATTTTGAATTATGTTTATGTCACTTTTTCTCATTTTAGATCTGTAACACAAAACCCATGGGTTTCCATTGCTCTAGATTTTCCAAAGATCTGTACCAAGATCTACAAATCTCTTGCACCGAAGCAGTATTCAGCACGATTTTACCTTGAACTAAAAGGGACAGAACACATGAAGAATTAGAGTTACAACCTGAAGTTTCCAAGGGTGTCAGTTGATGGAAGCTAGTCACCCTGCAGAACTCAACACTTTTCACCACTTTCTAATATATGTAACAAAATTCTTTGACCTTACTGTCCCGAGATGCAGCTAAAATAAAATCTTAAGGCATCGATCTCTTCCTCAGCAGAAGATAATGGATGAAAAAGTTGTGAAGGATGTTTGCTTAATGTTGAACTGGAAAGTTCTCAGTGAAGAAAAAAGAAGGTAGAAGATTCTGAATACATTAATAAAAAATATAACTCTGTGAGGATAATATAGAGTCCAGCAACCCATAAAGTAGGACCTGATACTAGCATTCTCCAAAGCCATTTCCAAAGTGTTGAAAAAACCTCTGAAATGTAAAGAAATAGTCATAGCATATTTTCTGTCGCTTACTTGCTTTCCTCTGAATTCAAGAAAAATAAAATGACTGCTGAAATGTTTCAGTTCCAAGTCAATAGTCATCTATTCTGACAACTATATAACCAATCTGTCAGGATTTTCAGTTTTTACCTAGCAGCCTTGGGGCTTTAACAAAAGCTTATTATTTATATGCACAGAGTTTAGACAGTAAAGCTGGAGCTTTTCTGAGTCTTTGGATCAATTTTAAATGTGGCTTTTTTTTCTCATCTGTTCAACAGTTATGGCCTATATCCATCAATCCATCTTTCCTAGGAAATTTTAAAACCACAAAGTGAAAATTAATTGGTCTCTTGATTTATCACAGGCCCTTCCGTATATAGACAAGAATATAAAATCAGTGGAAACTATTAGGAGAATAACATATTCTTTCCTTAAATATATAAATATATAATCAAGCACAAAGATGATAAAATTACAGGGGATACCATTTTCCTTTAGTTTTGAAATAAAGGAAATATCAATTCAACCTGACAGCATATCAGATGTTTCCCACTTACCAATCCTGTTATTTTCCTGCCCTACACCTCACCACTACTATTTCAGCAATTAAGACTAAACAGACTTCTGTGACATGTAAGTGACCAGATGTCCTTCACTGACACAGCTGGAGCCTTCACCCAATCCACTTGGTCACTACCAGTAAGTACTGCTAATGAAACAAGTGTCAAGCCCATAGGTGGTAAATCCTTCTGAGGTCAAATCTATACAGTGACAGCGAAATGAATTAAAATTTCTCCTGAACAAAGATGAAGCAGGTATGCTATAAAAAATTATGGGCTTGAGGAATAAGGTTGGCAAGTGGCAAAACACCCAAAAGCAGTTACTGACCAGTAGCTCCCTCAGTTTACTTCAAAGAGTACATCTTTATATTGTTTCACTTAGTTCCTTTGAAAGGAAAACCACAAAATGTCTGCTTTTGAGAATAAAAGCATCCACATCGCATGCTGGAATGAAACACTTATGAAGTTTTACTGTCACTTCTTTTGCCAATGGCCTTTTTGTCAGAAAAAAAAATTCCTAAGTTTTTAACTCAAAGCAGTTTTTGTCTCTAGCAAGATTTGTAACTGTACATATAATTAACCTCAAGAGGCTCAGAACACTCTGCGGTCCACAGTGGCTAAAAGCAGAAGAGATGCCACAATTAAACTACGACAGCACAGGCAATACTGGCTGAAGAAGAAACACAGTACAGCATGGAGAAAACACTGCCATTGGGTAGTGTCTGTTGAGAGATAGAAAGGGTGGGAAGGATGTAGGCTGCATTTGCCTGCACAATGCATGAGGGAATGCAGTAGCAGGTATTTGACCTATCCTCCCTCTATTGCAGGACAGTTTGTATTCCCGGGCTGCCATAATTTGCTCCAACACCAATCTGTGTTTCCAATGAACTAGAGTTCTGAAAGGACAAAAATAAATAAATTAAAAAAAAATTAAAAAAAAAAAAAAAAAAAGAAAATTCTCAGTCAAACCTAATTTGAGCTGGTTTTGAAATTTCAAAAAATGTAACCATTACCCCTTCAAAATTAGATGCATTTCCTGCTTCTAAATAAAACAAGAAAGATAATTCCCAGAATACTATAAGAATGGTTGTTAAAGCACAATCAGAAGAAGAAAAGGTCAAATGCTTTACAAGAAAGTACATTATGAAATTTCCAGTATGATTTTACAAACTTTGTAGAATCCAAATATTTTCTAACATAATCCAAACTTTTAATAATAATAAAATAACAATACTTAACCCCCTTTTGGGGGTTGAATAAATACACTAGAGTATTCCAGAGAATAATAAAGATGGAAGCTGGTTATTTCCAGTTTTGAACTTAAGTCTGAATCAAATAAAATTATTTTTTACATTTTAAGGGGTATTTCTGGGTTTCTTCAGGTGAATCTACAGATAAACAGTTTAGTGATTACTTCGCAGAGAATCAGTTATTTGATGTTATTTTTGTTGAACACTGTTTTGTGTGTATTGCTTTGCAGATTTAGTGTCATTTCAGAATTTTTCAGGTTTTGGGTTTCTTCATAAAAAAACTACACTGCACAAGAGAGTGGAAGACAAAACAAACCACAAAACTTGCAGTTTTTTGTGCAGACATTCAAGGTCCTGTACAGTGATCTACATGTGATTTCTCTCAGCCCTGCCTCTATACTCTGCAAACTCCTGCCATTGTTACAATCCCAGTATCAGGACCAGGCTATTGGGTATGAGTCTGTGACCCAAATACCTTTACTCCTTACAGTCAAAAAAACCCCCCACATGCTCTCCTTTGCTACCTTCAAAGCACCAGAGGAGGGTGGAGAGCACACTACCACCTTGAAGATAACCTCGTGTTTACCACAAGTTAGTAGCTTTTTGCCTTGTTAGACTGGTTTGACAAAAATGCACAGATCTGAGGTTTATTGGGGTTGTACAGCTTGAAAGAGCCATCTGATGTGTATAACAAACATTAAATAGGCAGAGGCCCAGCAACAGGTTACCATGGTGCAGGAAGAGAGGAGGATTACAAGGTATTCATTTGGAGGAGGGAGCAGGGTGGGTAAATTGTGTTTCATAACAAGTACGCTGTTCAAATTACCCAAACTACCTTCTTCATTCAACCAATTCCTTGTTGAACACTGGCTCATAAAATAAAGCACTCCTCCTTTATATTCCTCTATTTATGACACAAATGAGGATAGTTGGAGATTTTGGAGGGGCGGGGGGGAAGAAAGGAAAGAAATCTTAACCAAAATGTGACCTTAGCAGATGCAATTCAATCTGATTTCCACTACATTAGCCTACGGATGCTTATGCAACTGCATAGCACAGCAACTGAGAGACAAAACAATGGAAGTTTTAAAGCTTTATTTATTGCTCATTCCCAAAACATTCGATCGCCATCATGCTTCAACTGCCAAATCTAAATTAGAGAGTTAAAAAAAAAAAAAAGTACTCTTCAGGGGAACATTAAAGCTCTATAGAGAGGTGCAAGCTCAAGGAGATGGAGTATCTGGCTAGAGACCAACTCGCCTATAAGTCCAGACCAAGTGGACCCATATGGATAGATTTTAGAAAACTGTAAGTGGTTACAAGTAGAAAGATTCCCTCGTTCCATGTTCAGCCTCCTTTTTTGGCATTAGCAATTAAACTGTACTTACTGCTATTAGCAGATTACAGAAACTTCCACCAGAATCTAAACAATTTTCATATAATCTAATCACTTCCTTATTTATTCATGTTTACCCACAATTTCCCTCCTCTTTCAGCTGATTGCTGTGTAATATTACAAAGCATAACAAAAGCTGATTGCTACTAATTAACTACACCAGGACAGTATATTAAGCTTCTCTTCCAAAAATACGAGGAAAATACATCAAGTCTCAGTCTAAAGGTTTAAAGCAATTAGTAAAGTAAAAGGTCAAAAAGATTACCACTAAGTTTTTTTTATGTGCTACGTCTACAAATTGCTAGAAACATGTAATAATTTTCACTTTTGTAACATAATTATTCTATACAATGTTTGGCAACTAAGTTCTAAGTCTGTGCTAGTGATGAATAATACATTTAAACTCTCACCAAAACAATTGGCACAAGCCACATTTGTAATTTGCGCAGCTTTCTTTCCCTCTGTTTTCTTACTCAGTATGCAACTGTGCACTGCTTCCTTTCTTTACTCTTATCCAGCTAGTGGACACTTGCAGGACATTGTTTAAATTTTTAATACCAAAATCTCATTGTGTACCTTCAAAAGCCAGGATTTATCATAGATATCTATTGTAGAGGAAATTGCTCATTTACTTTGGTTGTAAATTTTCTTTTTTCCCATCAGTACTTTGCAGAGGAAATAAATTTGGGAATCAAATAATGTAAGACTAATACATGCTTTCTGATCTATCTTTTGCATAAAATAAAAAGTAATCATTTTCATACTTCCTAAACATGTGTTTACTTCCTAAAAATGAAAAAAAAAATATTATAAGAAGAACGAGACAAAGATAGATATTAAAACCAAAGCAAAACAAAACAAAAACAAACCCAAAAAAGCATACCACACCAACTAACTCCCTTTCTTATGAATTTGAGAGGTCTTTACTTCAAGAAATTAGTATCTTCTTCTCTGACACAAATTTTGTATAATACTATAGTATTATTTACACATATGAATAAATACGTAAGTATAAATTATAAAAACATACCATAAAGATGAAGTACTATATCTATTTTCCAAAAAGAAAACTGTATTTCACAGAAGTTGTTCATCACAAAGAATAATATTGTTGCATTCCAATTGCTCATAAAGTTAGCTAACACATGGAAAAAACACAGCGGAGACTAAGAATATCCTACCAGTGGTACCTGGTTAATGATATGAGCCAACCTTGAATCGTGCTTAGCGTTTATTTTACATTTCCTCCCATCGCAACACAAAAATTTCTAAACCTCGACACATCTTCAGTTAGCATCTCATCATAAATTAACTTCAGTATGTTCTTTCTTATGTTAACTAGCACACCTTTTTACCTTTTGGGATGCACTGTTAAGTGAATTTCCTAATGTCAAACAGCACATCACCCTCAAAACTGAATTGGAATCCATAATATTCCTGGACAGATTTATGCTTACTCCCTCAGATACCACAGTCTCCTACACAGCATGCAGTAAAGACACGTCTGCATGGTTAAGCTGGAAAATAAACCCTAAAGAAGGGAAAAAAATAAGATAGCCAGGAGAAGAAAAGGGAGCAGGATGCAAACCCAGTGTAAGCTGTACTATGATTCAAAATGAGGTATGTTCCCCCTAAAAGAGTGTTACTGATAAAAACATTGCACAGACATATGTATTAGGATGAAATCCTGGTTATCATTTATGAATTTAAAATTATTAAACCATGCAGGCAAAACGAGCAAATCAAAAATAGAACAAACACGGCAAGCCCCATGACACATCCTGATCGCTATGGATGAACAATGAACTGAATACTTCCAGCTGGACAGGAGCATCATCTCCACACTGTGTGATGTATTAGTGAAAAGCCAAGCAGAGGTTTCTCATTTCAGTCCAGAGTTAGACAGTCAACTCCTCTCTTTGAGAAAGTGGTTTTCATAGGAAAGCAGATTTGAAAGTCTAAATTCAAATACAGTAAAAGAATAAAACAATATGTAAAAAACCCAGTTCAAAATCAATCACTGCTTGACAGAGTTGTCACAACACACACACACTCTTCGTTTTCCCAATGACATGAACCAAGAACACAATTCTCTGTTGAATAGTTTTGATTCACTTGCATACTGCTTGCATTTTCTTTATCCAACAGAAAGGTATACTATAAAGTTGAGTGAGGCTTGGGTATTTTATTCCCCAATCACTCTTTCTGCCAATTTTTTATACTCTCTTGTTTTGCTTCAAGCTTCAGATGCAAGAAAACTTAAAAATAAATGGTAAATCCCAAACTGAAGTCCCCATGTTTTACTACATTAACAATCGATCAGTGATACTTAGCACAATTCTAGTTCACAGCAGTTTAATCTTGCTGGTTTAAATACTGGTCACATTGTAGAAAAACATCCAAACATGCCAGAACCAAAAAAAACCAAAAAAAAAAAAAAAAAAAAAAAAAAAAAAAAAAACAAAAAAAAAAAAAAAAAAAAAAAAAAAAAAAAAGCACCAGCAAAGAAAATTTTGAAATATCCTGTATCTTCCCAGTATCTTTAAACTTTAGAAAAAATTAAGCAATATTTTACTATAACACAAGAGATACCATTTCTTATCCTATTTTACAACTGATGCAAAGCCAGTTCAGTGCCCCACTGCTTCCATTTCCTGTACATCGGGATACTGGCACTTAATTATCTCATCAGCAAAAAAGCTCTGAGATGCACTTATAAGAATTGCTAGGGAATGGATAAATTATGGAGTTGGCAATTTAAAGTATATACTTATATCAAACATAGATGTAAAAACAGTCAAGCGGGAAACTTTGAACAAACGTTTCATCACTAGGAAAATTAGTACACTTAGTACTTTCAACCTTGGCCTTGAAATTTTCTACAGTAACTGCCCATATTTTTGGTTACTTTGGTTACAGCAATACCGTATGAGTTCTCGATATGACTTAATCTTGGAAGCTTTAAAAATTTGCTTTCTGAGTTCACAATCATGACCAAGAAAAAGGTGTTCTTCAATTTAAGATGGACACAGTTGCAGTACAAGGTAATTTTTCCTTCTATTTGTGACTTTTTGTACATACCATTCTAGATACAAGAAAACAATCAGTGTCAAGCTCCTCAGAGGGGAAAGTAAGGTGCTGCGTACAAACACCCTTTCTGCTCTCACCACCATCTGGGACACCTGTACTTCCCATGTGTTGTGTGTTATGGCACTGATCAACATCAGAAATTCCCTCATGTTTTGATGCTTTTTAATAACTGTAATCTGAATACCAAGTAGGCATAGTAAATTGAAATACTGCTTACTGTCTGCATGTCAAAAGCAGAAAAATGGTGGAGGGACCTGCATATTTTTAGAACTGTGGATAAAACATGTCCTCTTAGAAGAGTAATATACTTTATTATAAGCATTTCCCTCTTCTTAATTTTTTTTTTTTTCAGTAGCAAGGACCTTGAGGGCAACACATTGCCCACAAGGAGCTTTTGCCCCAAAGCATCTTTTCTCTGAATGCATCTGTCTTTTAATCTGCAACACTGTGGTCCAATTTTGGGAAACAGGATGTTGTCAGCTCCTACTGACTTTAGCAGGGACTGCTAATGTATTTTCCTCAAACGAATTTTATTAGTTCATCTAATAAAACCATCATCTTTCCCTCTGAAGCTCATCTCTGAAAGTGAAGTATTCAGCCTCTTTCAGATACCTTTGAACTGTCTTAACTCAGTGGATATTTAGATGAACACTTTTTGCTCTTCCACAGACTACCTACCACCTGAATCTTCTAAACTTCACGGACAAATATATATGAAGAAGTATTTCTACCAAGCACCTAGGACTGATAACAGTGCACACTTCCTCCTGTATACTTTAACTTTTTATTGATCCTTTTCTCCAGTTTGTCCAGAGACAGATAGTATAACCTTGGACGGATACTCAGATGGGACACTAGCAGCAATGTTCAGCTGTATAGGAGAACATGTAAGGCTTCTATATCAAGTCTTACTCTTTCTGGAAAGATGACAGAATAGCAATTTTTTTTTTTTTTTTTTTTTATCATGGCTTCTTTAACACATTGTACATTCTTATACTCAGCAGCAAAGGGAAAAAATTCTGCTATAGTACCTGTCAACTCCTAATAACAAAAGGCAAATAGAGACATTTATTTTGATATATATACAGATATATATATCTCTGACATATATATATATATCAGACATATATAAACACACATATATATGTACACATAATATATATAAAAAGTAAGAAATAGTAATTTCTATTCCTTGGATGAACGGGGGAAAAAATGAAATATAAGAAGAAATAACAACTTCTCCACAAATATGCCTTTCTGTGGCTTTCACATTACCTAGATCCATCTGTCAAAGCATATTCTGCAATAGATTGTGTAACTGACACTTCAGAAATGATGGCTCTGATTCAGGAAAGATTTAGTCCATCCCTCTCCAGTTAAACATTTAAGTATTTTAAGTACATGCTGAAAGTCCTGTTGAAGTATGGACTTGCCCAAGCAGTTTTCTTTAATAGAAAATGTTGACCTGAGTGAAGTTTATATGAACACATTTACTTTTGTGAATTAATGGCCTCCCTCATCTGAAAACAAGACTACAAATGACACACAAGAGTGGAGATTAGCCATGACAATACAGCAAGTGTCAGAGGAAACAGGAGAGATTTATCTTGATAATCTGCAACCTTGCCAAAAGTGGCAGATGCAGGACTTTACATAAATGCAACAGAAATTAGAGAACGTTCAAGGTACCGATGACTTCAGCCTCCAAAATGTGACACAGGGAGTACATGTCCACAGTGAAGCTCCCAGTGTACCTAATGTATCTTATCTTTAAACTATCCCAGGCAAAAATAGTACCTGTCCAGGGTGTATGGCATCTCTACAATTTGTTTGATTTAAGATAGAACTGACATATATTGAAATTGCTTCCTCAAAGCTGAAAGCCAAGTATTAAGGAGTGGGTAAGCATTGGGTTGACAGCTGTGGGACTGTATTCTATACGCTACCAATGTAAGGATATATTATCAGAGCAACACCTTTTACATTTAAAATGTACTACACTGCAGCAATGACGATTCACAAACAACAGGTTCAAAATGAAAAGAATGCTTGAATTACCCTTTTGGCAAAATATAGTACATGTCAAGGAAAGGCAAAAGGCCACAGCAAAACAAAGCCCATTACATGACTTGGAATCTGTGCCAAAAACTCTGTTTTAGATGGGGAGTCACAACATAAGCAGTGGACCCTAATTTTTTTTTAATATTGCTGCCTTGGAACTGCCCATTCCAAGGATGCCAGATTCAGCATGCCCTTAAATCTCCAATGGAAAGCTCAAAAGAGACGAGAAAATGACAAAAATCCCCACTGGTACCTGAAAAATTGAACTCTTCTTTAAAACCATAACTTAAGTTTAGTTTGCATTTCATTAAACAAAAAAAAAAAATTGAAAAGCACACATTTGTCCTCTGTCTCTTTATTCCAACCACCGACCCCCCCGACCCCCAAAATAAATTGAACTATATGCAAACCCATTGCATGGATTTACTTTTAGTAAAATATGAAGCAGCTTCAGTGCTTGTGAAAGAAACTTCCTTCATTCAACAACTTCTAAAATTCTGTGAATGAAATCTTAGCATTCACCAGTGTGAATTCTTAGTTTTGAAACATACTATTAAGATAGTTCCCAGTTAGCAAATAGCAAGATCATATGTAGTGGTATATACAAATTAAAAAAAAAAGAAATCAAAGAAATGACCAAGATTGATGTAACAACACAAACATCAAGCCTAGAAGAAAATGATGGAGTGCTGTCTCCTTTCACAGGCACTTTGTCATCCCAATCTTTATGTACATCTGTAGGTAAGATGTCGTTTATGGCAGCAGCAGGAGAAGAGTATTATCAGTCATCTTTGAACAGGCTACCAACAAAAAAGTTGTAGTTTACATCCTGCTTCACACCTGGTCTACTCAAAATATGCTCAGGGTGGAACCAAACACTGTTTTCTCCCTTGGTTTTTATCTTGTACATGATAGAGGGTCAAGAATGACAAAGTTAGCTAAAACCAGAGAAAGTGGAAATAATATCCAGGCCCCAGCTACAATGTCCCACAGGAATCTAAAAATGAGGAATGCAGAATAGGGCTCTGCTTTGCTGCTCTGCAATTGGAAGGCTCCAGGCAAAGCAGTGGGAAGGTTGCAAGAAGGCAGAGAAACAGGACTTAATTTCTGCCAGTCAATATACCCTCTTATGGCAATTCTCCTAAGAGAGAATTGGGTAAGGTATCAACAGAAAGACTTTGGTGCCCTCATGATTCAATGTGATAAAACAGCTCCTACCAAGTACAGCAGTTCTCTCTACTTTCATTTCCCAGTGCCATACTCTGTATGACCAGTCCAGCTAAAGCTGGTCTCTGTACTGGAACAGCATGGTGCAAGGGGTGAGGGCTGTAGTTCTGTCATTATGAACCCTGAGTAAAGGCTTTTGAACTTTGATGCCTGGGGAAGTGGGGGAAAATTAATTTGTAAACAGCTACATTTTCCAATTTATCTACCAACCAGCTTGTTCTCCATGGTTGGCTCTGTTACAGAAGTCATCACTTTACACTCACTGGGAGTGTGCCTAAGCATAGACATGTGCATGCATGTTTGAATGCATACACACACACTAAAGTTATAATACATGTGTAAATTTCATTCTATATTTATTCATTTGCTGTAAGCACCATTGCTAATGGAAAATAGACCATGTCTCCTTCTTAAGGGAATGATTAGGACCACATGTTTCACTGACTCTTATGTTGAAGCCTTTGCTGATATTTTTGAAACCAAATTACTAGCAGCATACTAAACTTATTTCCCTGGTGAAAACCACTGGCTACTAACTTAGTGAATATGAATACATTTGTCCCTAAATATGCAAGTAATCATCATACAAAGCCAGAGGCCTTAAATGAATAGGTATGGGGCAGATGAGAGCAAGGTTCATATGCAACAGTAATATACTCTATAACGAAATGACTTTGTTTATCTGAGAAATGCAGTATTACATCACTTTTCCTAAAGAGAATATAAACAGGACATTTTTGAAGAAACAGTTACTTAATGTGCAACTTGTCACCACTATCAGCTTTAACATAATAAAATACATGTGGAAAATCCCTTGAAGCAAACCTTCTGCAAAGCAGATTCTTCCCTAGTCTGGGTCAGAGGGTGTGTATGTCTATGAAGGAAATGCTATCTCTCTCTCTCTTTCACACACCCACTCAGTGTAGGTCATACAGAAGAGCTCACTGTTGTGATGTTTCTGCTGTATGCGTGGCATCAACTCCTTGAGGTAAAGAAATCACCATTGTTTCTTGGGGACCATCTGTGCCTTGTAAAGGAAACCAACAAATCACACTTCAGCATATTAAATAGCAGCACTCATTGAGATTTCAGCCAAAGACCTCTAAAGTGTTTGGCAGACAGTGAATAAAGCATGTTTCAGCAAGGTAAATATTACTCTCCATATTTTGTATGGAAAACACAGCACTACCTAGCTGAATAATTTAACCAAGGTCACTCTGAAAAAACACAGAACGACAAACACCATCAACCTCCAGACTCTACTTTTGGAACCACCAGACTTCAATCATTATGTTTAGATGGAATTTGTACCATCTGATCTGGAAAGGTATGAAGCATTTCTGTGGGATAAAGCCCCTCATTTTTCTTTGATTCAATATGCAATACTGGTGCTAATATGCCAGGAGTGGGCAAGCCAGAGCAATTTGCTCCAGATTCCATTTTAAGAGGATAAATGAATTTTTGTAGTAAATGACACTCCTCCAGCTCCTGGGTAATAGGTGAGTAGAACACTGAAAAACCCCTCGTGCTAATTGCATTTTCTACAGCTAAGCAAACTTCAGCCTGATAAGCACCTCCTAGCACAGCTCTGCCAAGAATTTGACAGCACCACTTCAATGCAATACCTTTGGCCTGTGAGCAAATGTTAATAATTTTTTCAAATTCTGAGATGCAGAAGTATCAAACTTAATGAGCAGGGAACCATTCTACTCTTATTTTAAGTTCATAGCCTTAAAATTAGAGCTCTGAATAAAGAATACTATCTTATCTTAAAGCCACTCTGGTGTTTTATCCCTTATGGCATCACAAATCTTGAAACTGTTGAAGTTATTCTGAGCCACTCTAATTGTTCTCAAAGGTTATGAAAGAAATAGAATAATCTGTTCCATTTCTTTAATCAAAAAATTATATAGCTGAATAATAAGAGCAATAGAGAAGATGAGGAGATATACAGAGATGTAAATTTACCATTTACATACAGCAAACAAGTAATACAATTATGAAATTATTGTTGCAGAGTTGACATTTATTATACAGTAGAATCACAACATCACAGGCAGAAGAGAGTTATAGGTGAGCAGCAGCAATGGGTTAATAAAAGATAGCATGCTGTTAGATAAAGCTTTTACAGGTTTGCATCTGAAAGTCATAACATAACCTTTTATTTCATGTGTCACTGTGACAGAAGGTTTTCAAGGCACAGTTCTTGAAATTGCAAGATGTTAAACAGATGTACTGTACAGCCTTCCAGATTTAAATCATGAGAACTGCATTTGCAGCCTGTGTGTTGTATCTCCGTTTTTTTCCCTTATCAGCCCTGGATGCTTTAAATAAAACTGTCTGGTTTATGCACCTTTTTTTTTTTCCCCCTATAACTTTTTTTTCCTAATACAGTGGACCCTAAAAATCACTTCTTCCCTCCTTTTTTTTTTTTTTTTCTTTGTTTTTTTCTTCAGACTTTAAAAAGAGTTATTCATAAATATATCTCTTGGGCAGGGAAATTTTCTCCTTATTCTGCAGGTGCTGGCAAACTGATCCAATTTCTTAGTGTAAAAAAATCATCCACTGCAGAAAAAGGCAGAAGTGATACCAATAAAATGTAAGGAAAAAAAAAAAAAAAAGGAAAAGAGAGAGAAAAAAAAAACAGAACAAAACAACAGACCTGCTGAAATTTCAGCTTGAACATGCCTCTAAACTACTGAAATATTGACAGTCCTCTACCTTCTCCATTTTAATTGTTGTTTGCACTCTAAAAATCTTCTATTAAGAAATGCTTGTATAGTCATGCAATTCAGCTTTCATGTCTACTCAGAGGCCACTACTTGTGTCTTTGAAAAAAATGAGTGCAATCATATTTTAAATAAATCATTAGTAGATTATAGCAGACCTCTGGTAGTCTTCTGCTCCAATTTCCCTGTATAGGGTGTTCAGGGTCTTGTTCAGGCATGTAATGACTGTCTCTAAGGATGAGGATTTCACAGCATATCTGATCTAAAACCCAACTAAAACCACTGCACTACTTTTCTTCCTTATATCTGATCAGAATATTCTTTGCTGCAACTTATGCCCATTGCCTGTCAACATGCACTTCTGGTGCTATGTTTTACTTATTTAGTTCAACAAGGAATTAGTATTTCTCACAAGGGCACACTGCTGATTCTTGTTCAGCTCCCTGTCTATGAAGGTATTTGTGTCTTTATGTGTAAATCAGTGTTCTATCCAGTCAATCCCTAAGCTGTAATGCTGCTGGAGGCTTTTCTGTCTCAGGTGCAGGTTCCCATATTTGCTTTTCTTGGACTTCATGAAGTTCCTGCTAGACCACTTGTCCAGCCTGTGAAAGTCCCTCTGAATAGCAGCTACACTCCAACACATCAACTTCTCTTCCCAGTTTGGTGTCACTTGCAAATATGCTGAGGTTCACTCAGTCCCCTGTCCAAGTCATTAATGAGGAGTTTAAACAATATTGGCCCCAGTAGGGATCCCAGGGAAACAGACAGTATTTTACATACCATTGGGTTTAAAAAGGCTGAACTCACAAACTACATCGTATGATCCATGCAACACTGCATGAAATAAAAGAAGTTTCCAATTAATAAAAATATGTAAATTCACTAAATTGGACAAATAATTTTGTGCTAGTGAGCATAGTACAATGGCTAGAATTTTTCACTATATTATAATGGCATTTACACATTTTTGCATTGATGCATATCCTTTAATTAACATTGCTGGTATTGTTCTTAGGTATTCAGTGCTACAGAGAAATGTGGCATGTAAATGAATGCTGGAAGCACACCCCTTGATATAAAGAATTTTTAAAATCCCAATAAAATACACTAGAAAAAAAATTACAGTGTATCAGCTACCTCATCATAGAACTAAATGAGTGCAACTAGATATTAAAATTGCAATTTTCTGAAAAAAATAGGCAACATATACACTTACAGACACTCATATGTATAAAAAGGCCCAATATATTTGCACTGCATATAGCACCAAGAAGAATACACAGTATTTCCAGCAGAGGGAAAGAGACTAGGCATATAGAGATGAACATCACAACAAACAATTCTGGAAAAAAGGCAACCCAGCAACACCACCTAGCTTTTCATCCATGCAGAACACAGGAAAACCATTTGAGGCAGGCAGTCACAACAGAAAAAAGAAAAAAAAAGAAAATCTTTCATGGGGGAAGAACATATGAAAATCAATAATGAAATGGAAACTATTAAACACTGTAAAGTGTAGACTACTACAGCGTAAAAAAAAAAAATCACAAATAATCACACTGCTGTGAATGCAACATTGCATGAGAAGCATGCTGGTTGATGGATTGGGGTCAAAAATGCTCAGCACCTTCCAGATTCAATTCTCTGGAGCTGTTTGAGTTTAGGAAAAGGCCAAAGTAAGTGCAAGCAGGTGAAGATTCCATCTTGTTCTGAAAATATATATTTTTTTGTTGTTGTTTTAGCCATCTCTTTCTTGGCACTTATTTTATTTAGCAACAAGAAAATATATTCCAAAGCCCTACTATACTAAACTGCTTATAGAATACTCCTTGTAGAAATGACTGATTCTCAGGTGTTTAAAAGCAAGAGAATGCACAAATCAACACTCAGCTGTTGCCATTGTATGCAAAGTTGTGAAACTAGCCACACTTTAAAGCTGGAGCTTCAAAACATCAACTTACTGGAAAAAACCAACTTCACCCATTCTATGAAGAACCTTCTGCCTAAAAACGAATATAGATTAAATAAAGGTTCCTATTCTGCCTTCTGCTGTTACTCATCATTATGCTTATCTTGATTTGTGACAGTACAAAACAGCACCAATTAAAAAAAAAAAAACAAAAACCATAAATGTTTTCAAATGTGTTAGACATTTAAGTGAGTTTAAGTCAGTTGTTAAAAAAAATTTCAACTGTTCCAACAGCATGTATTACTTTCACAATACAAAAAGTAGATTCTGAGGTTGGATTTTCCAGTCAAAATTCAAATTTTACTAAAAATCTAGAATTTATCATAAACTTTCCAAAGAATTTGGAAATTCAGAATGCACATAAATAAGTCAGCTAGATTTTATTAAAAAGATGAGCATTACATTTGGCATGACGTTACTTTTAAAGTTTCTAAATACAAGAGCCAGGTGAATAATTGATAAGCAATCTCAGATCTCCTCAGTATGAAGAAAAAGATCTAGATTGTACGAGATGCATGAGATGTTCTAATCGAACTAAAGACAAACAGTATGTATGCCATTTATATATCTCTGCTGTGAACTACTTCCTGACTCCTTTGACAGACCTCTTCCTGCTACACTTATCAAAAGTAGCTGCTGGGGATCTTGCAGTTTTCAGCTGTTTGGTAGGCAGCTCACTGGATCAGAAAAATAGATTACTTGGATTAATTTAACCTTAGTACTGACATCATTCCTCTTTAAGAGAAAAAAAATCCCATCTTAACAGTACCACAATCATAATAGAATATCTTAACATTTATACTACTGAACATCCTTCTGAGTGAAGGGAAACGTTTCTTCAGATCTCACTTTTGATCCAGAATACAGCATATATTAAAAATAACTTGATTGTCTCCTTGCTACTTTAGTTTTATTCAAATTTTTGACAATATTTAAAATTCTTTCACTAATTTGATATAAATTACAAATAATTTTGTCTCTCCCAGAACCCTACTTCTAGTGACTGATTCACTTAAAACTTAGTGTCATTCTATTTAGCATAATTGTTGTCTGAAGAAGCAAAAGTCTAAGACTGATAACATAAAAGAAAAGAAAAAGAAAAGAAAAAAAAACACAAAAAAAAAGAGGGGAGTGGAGCGGGGGGGAACCCAACAACCTTCTTTTAAGCTATGTTTTCCTAACAGGAGCAACAGCAAGGCCATAACATTAGTTTTTAGAGAAAGCAGTAAAGAAATGTTTATCTGTCAAATACTTCACTGCTAGGGAAAGTACATATCAGCATGAGGCTACACACATTTGGAAAAATCCTTTGCTTTGGTAACAGAAAACATTGTTAGGTCAGCAAATATGCTTAGTCTTTTCCTCTCCTGAGAACAGCTGCAATGACTCCAATACAGGGAATGAGAAGGGAGAACTTCACTGTTTAACTCAACCAACTAAAACATGCAGGCACTAAACAGAGAAAACGTGATGGATATCATCAGATACTGCAATCTCCCTATACACTTTTATTACTTTCTGTAAACTCTCTGGAGACTTTGAGCAAATCCTAAAATTAAACATGAAACAGGGATTTGGGGCACAATACCTTTGAGGAGATCATAACTGGCTTCATAAGAATAAATAAGAAGATGGAGGCCTTCTAAGAACAAATCTCACATTATCCCTTTTCATCATTTCTAATCCAGTTAATCAAGCTGCCATGCATTTTATATGCAATTTTTGACTCAAAACTTCACGCAAATGTGATATCTTGTTAAGTAATCAGACAGAGCAGCAGGCAAGATTCCTCTGCAGCAGGACTACGTTCTCTTATTCTATAATTGGTAAAATAATTCCTAATTACACTATATACATATAAATTTCAAGCCTTTAATTGGTATGTATAGATTTCATACTTTGGTATTACATCTATTTCTTCCCATTTAATTGGAAAATGTGTACAAAAAGCAGTAAAAAACATTTCTGACACCAATCTAGGAAAAATACCTTTATTACAAAAATCTAAAATCTATTTAAGAATTCTGTTACTTGTGTTGTGATCTGCTAAGAAGTCAAGACTGAGTAATTAGCACTAAACTCTCCACACTCCCCTCCACTAAAGTAGCAACCTCTATAAACAAATTTGTGATCTAATGTTAAATATTCATGTCAAGGTTTCTTTCCAGCCACCCAAAGGCTGGCCTACCGACTGGAAGTTTCATCAGAAATAAAGGAAACAGTGAATTAACAAACCAAACTCACTAGCTGTCTAATGTATTTTGTTGTCATTTCAACATCCCCATGGCTCATGCATTAATTTTCAATTAAGGACACAGTCAAATATAAACCATATTAATACTTAAATAAATTTTTTTTTTTTTCAGTTTCACCCATCGCCCCACCGAGTTCTGAGGTTATTTAGATGGTCAATTAGACAGCTACATCAATTAAGATTGCAGCACTGGCTTTTGTTCCTTTGGCTTGATGAAGGCCAAACTGATGCAAAGGCAATTCTCTCAAAGAGAATACAACTACAGTGTGAGGCCCTTTTGAAGCAGCAGCAGGTTTGTATCCACAGAATTTGGTGTGTTCAAAACAAAAATTCACTTAAAACCGCAAAGAAGTTTAGAAAAAGAATTTTGTATTGTGAAATCACAGTGACACTTCATTCTACACCCTCTCCTAGATGACTTGTGAACATATAAACTATCTCCACGTGCTTTCATTTCATGCTTATTTTTCCATCACTCATCTAAAAAGTGAAGTAAAACATACACAGTGAGAATGAATGCATTTGCATTTTGCTCTAAAATAGGAAATATGCATGGATTGAAGTCTTGTAGAAGAGCAAACATGTCACAAGAAACCATAATTTGCTTTTACTTTTATAAACCTACTTCCAATAAAGGATAAAGTTAGATATGTACTTAATTAGCAATTGTCCTAGTCTTGCTGTGTCTTTAATTTCAATTACAATAGCTGTTTGGCTGAGAATGATTTTCATTTTTTTTAGATTCTGAAAGGGGATATTTAGAGGATAAAGACATGAAAGCATGTTACTGAAATTTCCAAATATTTTGAAACTTCACTGTGGAGACACTAAATGTCACCTTCTTTTAATAACACATATTTATAACTGACACTAGTTTTAGCAGTGTATTTACTGAAGTTAGGCCTTAAGACAAAAAAAAAGGCAATTAGAGAAATACCAGTCTATATCAAGGATATATATATGGTTTCCAAACACATGACTTAGAAACACTCAAGTATGCACTCCTATTAAGTGCATATTCTTATGCCCTAAAAATAAGAATGTGTGACACCAAAAATTCCAACAGGTTCCTACAATAAATAGGGCTTGCCATGCAAAGTATAACTCTTTTCAAATATAACAGTTTATGGTGGAGAGTAAGCAATACAAAATACTGTATCAACAGAACTTAAGTTCCCTCTAAAATATACCATGCAATAGGATAAGTTGGGTATAAAAGTTACATCCAGAAAATACATATTATACAGACAGTGAAACACAAGTTTCAGATTTAATATTAAGCTCACAAAGGAAATGTTAAAAAGAAGAGTCAGTAGTTAGAAAAATACCTAAAGAAAAGCAATGCCATGAAAGTAGTAGGAAAACATTTGTATGTCTTGGTATCAGGGTATACAGAAGAATCAAAAATAGGCAGTTTAATTTGCTACTGCAGTTTTCAACATGAAAGAAATCACATATCTAAAACCAGTTTAGTAAAGTCATGGAAAGATGGGGGATTCCTAGGTTTTTTAAATCTGAGGGACCATAACAACATAGGAATTGGCAGGGAAAAGAGGGAGGTAGTGTTTGAACACTCAAGTTGTCAGTAGATATTATTCTCACTTCACAGTTTTCCAGAGGAATCAGGAAAACTCTGTTACTACATAACTGCTTTAAAGAGTTTCTCAAAATCAAAGCCTATATCTTGATGACTGGCACAGAGATCAACTGTTTTAGAGAAACAGGTGTCTTGAGCATTACAGGAAGGAATAGAGAAATCCTAACCTCTCTTTCTCATTTGTGAACCTGTGCAAACACAGTGTCAGTAAGAACAAGATGTGCAGATACAAAACGGTGTTTGTGTCTGCTTTGGGTGTGACTTGAGGACTGCAGGAAAATGCATTACAGTTTCCTGTTCTGTGCCAAGAGAACATCAGACTAAGACCACATTTAGGAGAAGCTTCTCTCCAAAACTCAGCTCATGGAAACACAAAGCAATCTCTCAAAATGGCCCTTGCAGGTTCGTAGCCTGACTCTCAAAACACTCTGATCCATACAGCTCGTCACAGAAGAATATAATGTTTGCAACACTGGTAGAAAAACACGAGAGAGTAACTTAGCAGTGTTTGTTTGTTTTTAAAGATGATTTTTTTAAACTTACTGGTTTTTTTCTTAGAAATTAAACTGGGATCCATAGCATAAATACCATCTGCTTGGCATCTCAATTTACTCTTTTCTCTTACCGTTTGTAAACTTGGCTTCAAATTCCTGATTTCTGTCGCTTCTCTCACATGTGAATCAGGATCTCATATTTAATACTACCATTAATCACCTTTACTACACTACCTTCACATTGTAGTGGCCTTTCATGCCATTTCATTTCAATTTTCTTATTCTGTGAATTACGAGGAGTTTCAGGTGCCATCCTAAACCTTGGGTCCTCCGAAAGTTCTGTCTGTAAATCTGATCAAAATTGGCTTTCTGTTGTTTAGAGCTTTTCAATTAACAATAAATCTAGATTGTTTCTCAGGACTTAAAAAAATGTTTTTAAGAACATCCCAGATCAACAATATTATATGTAACTGTATTATATGTAATTCAACAGAATTCTATGCTTAAAACATATACTACAAAATTACACAATTTTTATTTGTTATCATTAAATGCAACAGCTGCTAACTAGCCAATTGAAATTGTGTGAAGAAAATTTCAGCATGTGGCTGGCTGCTCTGAGTGTTGACATCTGAATGCTATAGGCAGTTTTAAACTTAAAATGAGTTCCTAAAACAGTGGTTATGTTTCTGACCTCACTGGCCATGCACAGTGAGGAAACACTTCCTGTTTCCTCATAAACTGTCTACTTGAATCATAATAGAAACCTAAAAGAAACCACTCACAGATGAGAGAGAAAATGGCAATGACAGAGAAAGCTTAGCTGACTAATTAATGCCTTTTTGTGGGGGTTGGAAACCTGTATCTTCAAATATCCACTCCTACTCAGCCTACACACTTGTCTTCTCACGGCTCAGATAGTTTTCCTTGTTAGTAAGAGGTTTAAAACTAAAGCAGTACATTTTCTTTAAATGTTATTGCATAACTATAGTATAAAATAAACATGCCAGCATCTCATCTGAAAATATCACTTTTTTTTCAGCAGTGAGTGGGACTCCAATATGAACTTAGGCTAACGAGTGCAGGAAATCTTGTAATTTCAGGATGTCAGGCCAGGGTCATGGCTTGAGCTAAGATTTTTAAATCAAGTTGAGCACTCAGATAAAGCACCTGAAGACAAAATTATAAGTAAAGCCTGATTTGCACAGTTTCTGCACTTTCCGTACAGTTTATGTTGCTGTCATTGAATTTTCCATTTTATTGTCTTCTTTGCTGGAATACATGTATCATCATCTATAGCTACAATCATTTGAGAGATTCTGAAATATATATTCTCCAGAATCTCTTTATGATTTTCGTGCCTACAAAACTTAACTCACACAACAAAGCTTCACCATGCTACTTAGAAAAAGAGTAGTTTCTAATCAATACAAGTAATAAAGACCAAGGATAAAATCTAACTATTATGGTATCTGAGAGAGAAAAAAAAAATCTCCAGGCTATGTTCAAATGTGCTCCAAGAGAACTTGGTGGCATTTAGTTTGAAAAAAAACAATAAAATTGTAAGAAACATTAAAAGCAACACTTTCTTCAAAGAAGTTACACTGAAGCATGTCTAAAATTTAATTTGAAACCACAGTGCTTATTATTGATTCTACTTAAAATTTGCTTAGTAAATGAAGTCACATCTACTTAAGAAAATATTTTTTAAAATGTTGTTTTCTTACTTGATTTTATGTACTTTTTTGATTTGAGTCAGGCAACCAATAGTCATAGACAGTCTCATAATTTCCATAGTGGGAAAGCAAAGCATAGGGGAAAGCAAAGAATACCTCTTGAAACTCACTATTACTTTGTGACGATGATTCAGTGAACACTCAAGATTTAAAAAAAAGTAAAATCAACTCCTAAAGAATCAATTAGTTCAGCATATAAACTCACTTCAGGCGGAAAGACTTGATGAGATAGGCATATACTTGTGTTCCTTTCTTTCCCATACATGTCAGAGTCTTAACACTCATTAAACTTTACATAAATGCAACAACTTGGTTAATTAAAAACTCTCATTTGAGCCCACAGTTACACAGTTTATACAAACAGAAATGAGGGCTGGGCTCACACTCTGTAGGGAGCTTCTCAGAACTTACACATCATCTAGCTCAGTAGATCAAAGTTTAATGGCCTTATCCTGAGCATACTCTGGTGGTGTGAGATGCCAAATACAAATTCAAGCCAGCTGATGCCACTTTGATGAGCTGCAAGATTAGGGAACCAATGTGTAACTCCTGCAAGTACACAAACTAATCCAAGAGTCTGAAGCACAAGAACATGTATTATAGACTCCTAACAGTGAGGCCTAGCAAAGACTGAGGCTTCAAAAACAGGCTCTTTGCTTCATACCCAAGCATGGCTTTTTGACACGCGCGCTTCTAGAAGGAAATGCCCAGAAACAGCTAGGTGACTCTTCATATCCTTGAATGGCCATGACTGCAATGTAATTTTCAAAGACAGCTGAGTATTTTATGAGAATGGATCTCTTTCTTGAGAACTTAATATTCTTCATAACCCACAAATACTTAGATCACGCTTTTCTCAGTGAAAATAGTATTAGCTAAAGACATACCATTCATATATATACACACTGAAAAGGGCACTGAAAAATTGTTGCTCCTAGGCATCACTTGCTTGCTTGCAAATGGAGTCCAATCTAAATGCATGCTCAACTTATTTCCTGTCAGGCTCCTCGATCATTCGGTAAAGATATTCAAAAGTGGCATTATTTCTCATAAGGCCTTATTTTAATATACATCAGTTAAACCACATGATAAAAAATTTAACTTTCAAACTTCTCTGATGCTCTCAATGAGAAGTTATACTTTACAGAAGCATAATTACTGTGTCTTTACAACACTGCTTCTTAGAGTTCCAACCACATGGCTAAGAAGCCAAAATAGAGAAAATAAAGGATAAACCCATTATGCTAGTTTTTTCAGCTGTTTTAACAACATCACATTTTTCAGGTGCTCCAATAATATTTTAAACAGTTTCATTTACATCCTTGAGGACTCAGAACTGCTACGTATTTTGCATGTGGGATCACAAGATAGGCACTCAAAACATGAGGCACACACATGAAATGACCTTTTAATATTTTGATTGAAGTGACTTATCCAAAACTATGTGGAAACTGTGTGGCAGATGCAGGAAGAGATTCCTGTCTGGCAAGATGGAAGATGGTACAGCAGAAAGACATTACCTGTTCTAAAAATATCACAATGTGTATGAATTACAGGTTCTACAGTAAAGTTGATGGCAAGTTATCATGTTGGTAGTGTTCTTACTTATTATAGCATTTTTCAAAATCAAAATTCAAGCATGGAAAAACCCTAAACATTTGATCTAGTGTAGTTATACAATTTCTTGTCTAGGTCTCAAGACAAACTGGCACCTTTGGGCTCATAAAATTCATAAAGGACTTGGGGACCATGTGGCAACAGGTGAAACCATGCACTGCATGGGACTCCAGTCCTCTTTGCTAACAGCCAACTTCTTTCCACTAACATTAAAAATATAGAATGGAAAAGATCATATCTATAACACTGCCATCAGCTTTCTGCTCAAGTCTCTTGGAGAAAGAACTAAATCCCTAAAATGGAGCAGAAAAGCTCCCAGGAAAAACCTTGTTGTCAGAATATGCTGGTGTGGTAAAAAAACCCCTTATTTCTGGAAATTTTTTTTCCCCCACAAGTAGGTAATTTTACCAGAAATGTTTCCAATGTACTTGAGATTTAAGCAGACAATCAACACCAGAAATTCTGTAAAGCTAAAGGCAAGCAAAACCAAAATCTCATAATAGAAATTGTTGAGCTACTCCTTTACTATTATTTTTCTTATCAGTACACAGTATACATTACTTGTATATTAAATGTATGTACAGACAAAATCCTGTCATTAAGATAAACATATAGGTTTTTCTCAAGACTTCTTCACGAGTCACTATAACAGAGGCAGGCCATGCACAAACATGGCACAGTCATTTCCCTGCAGCCAAAATTTAAAACACCCTTCCTATTACAATGTTTCTTATACCAAAATATAAGTGCTGTTGCATTTTGAGAGTTTCCTATAACATCTGGGGATAGAACTCTCTCATACTAAATATATACTGCATAATTGTGTATATGTGAAAATCACATACTACAAACAGTACTAGAATTGGATTTTCCATTTTACTTCTTCAAAATACATTCCAATTCTTAATCCATTCCTCTTTAGAATCAAAATCCACTTTTATAAAATTCCCACAGGCCAGAAGCTTGAAAACATTTGCAAATTAGTATAAGAGAGCTACTCTTGACAAAATTAAAGGCTTGGGTATGGCTGGTGGTGTGGTACTTTTTCATTGCACAGAATTTAAAAAATTATGTAAAAGTTGGTCTTGAAACACCAAAGCCAGGGAATGCACATTTTCAACTTAGCAAGAGAAGCATGAAGACAGCTGAATTTCTGATTCAAAGTATAGTTTAAGTTTATATATGCTCATCCACTTTTTTCACTTTTAATGAACTGGCATTTTTAAATGTAAAAACATTACATTGTAAGATTTCCAACTAGTTTTAGTACTTATTAAATAGACATATTCAAAATTTAACTCTTGTCTGTTAGGAATTACTTCCAGAAATATTGTGTTACCTCAGGCCTTCAATCAGCTGCTTTTCAGTGGCAGAAACCTCTACATATAAAAAACCTTCCTATAGTATTACAAATGTAATTTCATTCATCTTGGAACAGCCCTCAATATGCCACAACAGTGTATTTCAACAAAGAATAACAATGAAAATATGGTGATATTAAAAACAAACAAATAAGCAAACAAAATAACCTCCAATGAAAATCAAACCCAAACCAGCACCAAAACCCACACAATTAAAAAAACAAAAAACCTAAACTAAAAAAATCAAACTCACACCACCAAAACAAAAACACCCTACATATTTTATAACTTCTGCTGTTTTATATGTTCACAATACTGAATGTAGAAGCTTTTACCAGATGCTAGGAAATTTTTGCCAGGATGAATACAAAATGACTTCCAAAATAAGACGCAATCTGAAGGTTAATGAAAAAAAACAAATGAACTACCACCTTCATAAGTTTCCACAAATAATAAACTCAAAACATCAAATAATTGCCAGCTATCAGATATTTCAATACTCAGTTTACTGTGACTTTTTTTCTGAGGCATATTCAGAGAAATGGCTAAAGGAACTGTAATGGCCTTCTGGGACAGGAAGACTAAGGTTTCAGTAAAAAATGTTAAATTAATTTTTATAGTGATGCAAAGTCAGGGAAGGGTTGTTAAGGGATGGCCTCTTGCCACAGGGTGGAGTTTTGTTATGGTATCCTTTTAGAGTCTGCAGGTGTTTGGCAGGAGCTGAAATCAGGGCCAGCTGTGATATTTCAGCTCCGATATTTCCCTCCCCATATTTCTCAGAAGTGATGCATCAGGATGATGTCTTACACCTGATGTACTCAACTTGTGTGGTATGACTGTAACTGTTGGGGGGGGCATGGGGGAAGTGCCACTGCATGGTTTTCATTTTATTTTCAGCTGACAACATTCATATAGTAAAACTCATCAACATTAATAGATTTGATATAGTAAAACACCAGATTATCATTTATTAAACTGTTATTAAATATTTATTAATGTTAATAAATATTTTTTTTCTGGGTTGTTTTGTTGCTTCTTGTTTTACCAGCTATTTAATTAAAGTAAGAACACTGTATTAAAGAATACTGAAAGAAATTACAGTGCAAAAAGGGGAGGGCAATGTTCTAAAGGAAAACAATACACCTTCCGTTGCCTCACTTAGCCAGAAAAGATCTTTGTTCTTGCACACTTAGCTGCAGTACAGTGCGTACCTGTTTTTATTTTGTTTTATCTTTTGGGAGAATTTGAATAGTTTCTATTAAAAATGGTATTCTCTTTTAAGTTTGTTTTGTTTGGAAAGCTTCAAACCACATTGTATTTCATACACACATTCCCCAGGGTATGTAAAATGGGACCATACTGAGGTCACTCATAAGATTCTTAAATGTTTTAAGAATTCTTTTAATGTTTGTACTATCTTTGCCTGGTTAAAAAAGCACATTTTTTAAAAATAGTTTTAAAAAGTTTCACTACATAAATTTTCATTAAAATAGTCTATACTGTTCTATTAAGCATTTGTAAGAACTTTCACAAACATTCCTTTCCCCCTCACATTTTTAAGAAATGCATTCCCTTAACTAGTCAACCTCCTTTTTCTCTCAGCCGTTTTATCCATATATGCACAAGTACACACATACGTCTCTCCACAGACTGATTGACTTACCAGTACAAATGCCTGTGGTATTCATTTTAACTTCACAAATGAATAAAAGATTATAATCAGTGGGAAAAGTGGACTTTTCACTCCATTCATGGAAAAACAGTATCACCTGGCACTCCAACTTAGTAAGAACTTTCCTGGTTTTTGGCAGCTCACTTAGAGTACGACTGAAGCTGTTAATAATATTAGCAAAGTGTCCTGGGATCAAAAAATATGTTGTTTTATCTCAGTTTATAGAAGGAGTTATATAAGCCACTCCCAGCCTTCAGAGCTCTGTGGTCCTTTTAGTTAAAATAAAATTTGAAAACACAACTTGCCTGTGGCCAGTTGAGTTCCATAGACCATTTCAATCATCTCCTGTAGTTGTCTTTCCCCCTGCTTCCTCACACATGCTTCTAGCCATCCCTTGCATTATTCCATTCCCCTCCTGGGATTTGTGTCTTCATCTGGTACCAGTCTAGGGCACCCTTTACAGCATTACTGACAGCTGAGCTGACACCCATGCCATGCATCTCAGTCATTAACAGTGCAAGACTGCACTTACAATGAAAGGTATTTGCATTACAAAAAAGATAAAAATCCAAAGGATCAAAGAGGAAGATAATGGCAATAAATGAAGTAAATAAATTGTTTAGGTCCAATCTTGATGGTAGCACATTACAAAATTGAAGATGCTAGCAAAGTCTGTGTATTATCCATTAGAATTAGATAAGAGTTGGGCTAAACTGAACTATACCTGGCTTTCATGTTTTTCTGGACTCTTTGCAATGGTTGGAAGCAAATGGCAATGAGAAGCAAATAACTGTGCTATGACCAAACAGTGCTATGCAAATTTAAAGAGTTTAACATGTCATACAATATCAGTATCCATGGTTAACACATGCAAGTTGAGTGACATCTTTCTTAGAGCTGTATTTTTTGATCTAAACTGTCAGAGAAAACCACAATATAATGTGAGCACTGGAAAGAATTATTACAAAGTTTTCATACTTGATGAAAATCTGGGTTCAGATTTTACACATAAGAAAATGGGTAGATTGATGAATAGGAGGATAAAGAAATTGGTTGTGGATAGTCACATCCATGACCATCCATGAGTCAATGTCTAAGTGAGACATGATAGTGGGGACAAGTGTCCCTCAGGGGCGCTTACTGGAAGCAGTGCTCTTTCATGTCTTCATCAATGACAGACAAAGGGATCAAGTGCACCCTCAGCAAGTTCGCAGATGACACCAAGATGAGGGGTGCAGTTGACACACCTGAAGGATGGGATGCCATCCAGAGGGACTCACATGTGCTTCAGAAGTGGACCCATGGGAACATCCCAAGGTTCAACAAAGCCTAGTCCAGAGTTCTACATCTGAGTCAAGGCAATCCTCAGGATCAACATAGGCTGAGGCATGAGAAGATTGAAAGTAGCCCTGCCGAGAACAAGTACAGGGAGTTGGTGGTTGAGAGGCTGGACATGAGCCAGAAATGTTTGCTTGCATTCCAGAAAATAAAACGTGTCCCAGGCTGCATCAAAGGAAGTGTGACCAGCCCATCAATAGAGAGATCCTCCCCTTCTGCTCTGCTAAGATCCCACCTGGATTATTGTGTCCAGCTCTGGGATCCACAGTATAGAAAGGAGCAAGCTGAAGGAGTCCAGAGGAGTACAGTGAAGATGATCAGAGGGCTGGATGGAGCACCTCTGCAATGCAGAAGGGCTGAGAGAACTAGGAACGTTCACCCTGGAAAAGAGAAGGCCCTGTTGTGGCTCTTCAGTACTTAAAAGGGGACCATAAGAATTTTTAGTGGGACCTGTTGAGATAGGACAAGGGTTAATGATTCTAAACTGAAGGAAGGTCAATTTAGATTAGCTATATTAAAGTTTTTTACAACAATGGTCAGAAAACACAGGAACAGGTTGCCCAGATAGGTGGTAAATGCCCCATCCCTGAAAATATTCAAGATCAGGCTGGATGGGACTTCTGAGCAACTGATCTTGTTGAAGATACCCCTGCAGATTGCAGGGTTATTGGAGTAGATGACCTCACAATGGTCCTTTCCAACTCAAAATATTTTATGATTGTATGAAAAATCTTGCTGTGATTAAAGTTCTTGTTGGTGGATGTTGGTTTTTTCCTATTATACCTGGGATTTCAACTATGAAAGTGAAAGTGGCAGAGTGTTGTAATAAATCTGCCGAGAGTCCATTTTCTTCATACAGGAAAAGCCAATTCTTTATTCATACAACTCATTTTATACCATTTTTGTAGACTTGGTGTGCAACTTTAATCGGTTAATAGCTTTCTTGTCAATTACTCTATTAGTTAGTCAAAGGTATTTTATTTGTCCATCAAATCTCTGTATTCTTGTATTGTTTACATATTTTCTTCACTGACACTCATGAGACAGTCTCCTTGTTATTACAAGTGAAGTTGTTTTTCACCCAGGAATAGTTTGTTGTGTTAAAGAACCCTCATTCTCAAGATTTTTTTCACATGGAAACTTGCAAACTGCTTGCAAGGCCTGATTTTATGGAGCTTTTCTTTTAGGACTTCTCTACCTGTCTGTGACACAGAGGATACCTAGATTACAGTCTCTCAGGTGATAAACTTATTCAGTTTCAGTCTATTTTTTTTCCCTGCTTCCTTTGAACTGAAACAAACTGTGAGAAAATGTCTTTTTCAGAAATGAAATAAGGATATAACATGTAGCTATGCACAAATATAGGCATTAAATTTCCAATAGCAATGTGCAGGTGCCATGTATTTCAGAGAAGGGTGTAGAAAATAAGGTTTTAAAGCAGTTTCCTGAGGAAGAGATTAGCATGCCCCTTTACAGGAAAATATTTCAAAAAACATGGCATATCTAACTGCAAAGCACTGTGATTCTTTTTATAGATGGGCTAACTATGTCAAGTAATAACTTGACACTTATATATAAATAACATATATAATTATAATAACAAATATATGTGACAACATTATTTAGGTGAATTCTAACAAGAGCAAGGTAGCCAAGATAACCTCTTTCCAATTTGGGAGGTAATAGCCCATGACATATGTTTTAAAAACAGTCTCTTTCAGAGTAGACTCAGTTTCTTAAAATTCACAGCATCAAAAATAAAAAAAGCACAGAATATTTTTCCAATGTTGCCCCAAGTAAAGCCAAGTCTGAGTAAAATACTCTTGTTGTACGTTCTTCAAAGCCCAACCTTAATCCCTGTGAAAGTTATGAAGTGAAAAATTTGGCCCATGCATACTTTACGGCATGATACTACATCATTTTTAGGAGAAAGAGAGTATTTATTTAATAAAAAAAGATTCTTTCCCTGCAGTCACCTAACAAATATTATTTTATGCCTCTAAAATATAATAATATTTATAACAAACATATTTATTATAAACATATTCTTTTATGACAGGGATTGCTTTGCCTGATCTTATTTTCCCAATGCTACAATCACAGTCACAACAAACGCTTCTGATAGCAGATGTAGACATGTACAAAAATGGAAGAAAAAACCAAAACAGTCAATGATCAATCACTTTTTCTTGTGATTCTTTTTAGTAAAGATGAACTTAGAAGAGATTCATCATACACTAGAATAGTCATAAAACACTCAGTTACAGTACTCAAGATAGTATACCCCAGTTATCTTGGGCCCTTTAGCCCATCCTAAGCCAGAGAGTAAAAAAGCAGGGGAGGCATTCAGTAATATGAAGATAATATAACTTTACAGATACTGAAATACAAAAATATTGTTTAGAATTAAGCAATAGGTGCAATCTAGTGTAATATTTAGTATTTAAAATAGATATACAGATGAACTGAAACTACCAAGAAAAGGTTGAGATTCTTTCTTTATATGGATTTTGTGCTTCATTTTTCTTTTTCTAGTCAAAATGTTGCCTACATTTTTCAAACAGAATTGATTTTGGTTATCCATACTACATACAGAAAATTAGTTCTTTTGGGCCCCAAAAAGGTGCTTTTCTGCATATTCATGCGATAAAATGCAATTAGGTACTATACTATAGTTTCTTTCTCTGTTTTACCAGCCAGTTTTGAAGTATAGACTCTCTATGGAAGACATGGAATACTTATAGTTTAATTTGATGTGACAAAATCTCAGTTCCCAAGCATATAATTTATTTAAATATCATCATAAGCCTCTCAAATCCCATTTTAAAGTAGCCAAAATCAGGTCTGAGTGGCAGGAGGAGTGGCCACTACTCAGCATCCATAAAACACGTGTAATAATGTACAAAAGAGACTTGGTGAGGACCAACCTGAGGATCTGAGAACACTTGCTGCATGTTGTTGATTGGACCATATGGAACCCCACTCCCTTCAAAGAGCTGCAACCACTCAATCGTCGCTTTTTCTGAAAACCTAAGAGCAAATAAGAATGAATGTGGTTTCAACATTGTACTTTCAGATTCTAAAGAATGTATAGCATGTCTCCTTCCTCTCTCACTGCTTCCATACTCCTCTCCACTGATTTCTTCCCAGTCAGTGAATAAAATAACACATATGTACTACCTATGTTCCTCAGAAATGCAAAACCCAAAGACAAAGGGGAAAGAACATCTCTAAATTGACTTCTGTTTCTATCTGATCATCTGAAGCAATGCAGAAATGATGCACTTACCATCAGTTTCAAATAAGGATCAATGGGTTTCCTCCCTTGCTCAACTACACTAATGTGCTTCACTTTTGTTTTCCATTATGTACATATTTAGCAATAAAAAGATATAATGCAAGTACCATATAATACTGCTCATTAAAAGCTGATGTAAGGCACCATCAAAAATATATATCAGGATTAAAATGCACATTTTTAGGTCAGGTAAAAAGACTGATCACATATTTATTTGCTATATGGTTGTACAGCCTATCCTAAGGACACCCAGTTCAGCATATATGCATGGTGCCTGTATGCTGGTGAACACATTGCTCCAGGTCTTTGTATCACATCCAAAAAGGTCATTTTATTTCTTTTGTAAGCATTCAGTTTCATAGCTAGCAACACCACTCTATTTCCTCTGTTTTGCTAGATAGATTTTCTTTCCTCATCTGCCTGGTAAAATTGCATACATGAAGAAAACCACCCATTGAAACAATGCCAGCCACTGAGAGATGGTATTTTTTGCAGTCATCTGGGACCCCAAATCAAAGATTAACTTACTTAGAGATAGTATTTTAAATTTGAGGAAGATAACTATCACAGAGGTCTACCAGCTTATTAGAAATCAAAGATTGACTCCATGATATACCCAACACCGAAAAAAATTAGATGTGATTTAAAGACCTGATGGAAATGGAATTCATAGAAACCTTTAAAAGGGACATTTAATTACTGGTATTCTATAGCTACCAGTTTGCTCTTCCTTAAGAGTAATTTGGAACAATGTCAGTAACATTCAGCTTTACTTCTAGCACAAAATATGGATGGCCCTTTCTCAGAGCTGGAAGCTTTATTCCTGAAGTCAACAAACAATTCTGGAAGAAATGGAAGGAAACAAAAAACAAAAATTAAAATAAAAGGCTTTAAAAGTGCAAAATGAAGCATGACTCATGAATAAAGGAAGCATAATGCAGCATAGCTTCTAAATAAATCAGATATAAGAATATTGCAAAGTCTAATTATATGTAATGCACTTCATTGAATATTAAAGTGATTTCATGGTAAAGATGTAGTTAGCCATATAGTGCTGCTGTTGGACCCATCCAGGGTCTGTCCAACTTAGCACTTTGTTGCAGCCATACCTACAACTAGGTACATTGCAGGAAACTGAGGAAAAAGTAATTCTAGAGAGGCAGATAGCCTTCCTTCCTCAGTGATTGCAGCTATTAAGAAACTATGATTTTAGTCTAAAACACAATTTGAATTTCCCTTCAGTACTCTCCACTCAACAACAATTCTCATAACCTGTATATTCTTGTTATACATAGCCTTCTATTACTAAGGTTTGGGGCTCAAATTACTGCACAATGTAAATAAGATTCACATGAAAATCTGTTTCCCTTCAGTTACAGGTGCTGTCTATATAAAATTATGCTGTGCCCTGCTACCAACATAGATGCTTCATTAAAACTCCTGTTATAAATGGAAAGTTTCAGTTACTACTTTTTGACTCTTCAAATTCTACTATCTCATTTCCAACAGGACATCTGCAAGAGGACTCTTGAATTCAACTTCATGGTGCTGAAGAGCATATCTAGGAAATTATTGTTATTCTCAATTATTGCATTCAATTTATCTGTTAGCATGAATAAGTCCTGCTATGTTATGTTCCTGCACTTCTTTATAAGAAAGAGTTTATAAATCTCTTCCTGAGTTTAAAAAGCCAAAACTTTTGCATTTAAAGGATAGCCTGAAAACGAAGTTTTTCCAATGGGAGTGTCTATAACCTATATCTGCATAACCAGTAGGCTACTTCTTGATGTGTGGTAAATCTGAACAATTTTCAAGACATATTCTTCCTCAGTTATACCACTGTGAGTGAATCAATATATAGTGGAGTTGTATATGTATGCTGCGGAACCTATGTATATGTTTAGTAAAATTTCTGTGATTCTATATGAATGTCTACAATTTTAGGTTGTGCTTAGGCTTTTGCTTCCTATGTAACAGGAAAAAAAATCCAACATTTTGTATAAAACAAGAGATTTTCTATTATCCCCAAGGGACACACACAGTATTTCCTCTTGAAATTGAAACTCTAACTGATGTAGAATAACTTCCTTTATTTGTGTTAAAGAGGGGCTGTTGAGAGCATATTTTTAAGCAAACTGTTTAAAACCAAAACAGAACATCACCACTGCCAGTAAAGGACTAGTATTCAGATTTTGAGAGCAACAGCATGCAACTATTTTGCTCATTCAACTATGTTTTATATATTGAAACATCTGCTGTGCATCATTAAGGGAGAAATATTGTTTCAAAATCTGAAAAAAGATAAGGCATGGATTAAAAAAAAAGTTAATTTTTACCTCTGATGTCAGCTGTTCAAATTTCAATTTTTTTTTTTACCAACCTGTTTGTATTAGTCCCCTAATAGAATTGTGATTTCAATTACAATTATCACAATTTGTGAGAATACTTACACAAATAAAAACCATAATCTTTACTTAAAATGAAGGGCTGATGTTTAGCCATCAACAACATGCTCAACACTCCAAAATAACAAGAGAAGACCCTCAACAAAAACTTCCAAGAAGTAGAAGATTAACATTCTTTCCTGAAAATGAAAACTCTGTCAGCAGGAATTTAGAAGGTCAGGTCAATCCTTTTTCTCTTAACACATTTAAAAATGTGTTTATATGCTTTTTCATTGTTCTTAACAAATATTCTACTTTAAATATTTTTCAGTTAAGAAAAATAAATTAATGACTTTCTTTATGTATACACATACATAAATAAAATCACTGTGGTGGAAACACATACAAGGCAAAACAATGGTCCATCTTCCAAACCTGAGCTAGTAGGGAAAAAAAAAGGATCCAAGACTGTAGAGCATCTGAACTCTGAAACATGACACTTGCAAGAGGATTTTTACCTCAGATATACTCAGTGACTGCAGGAGAGTTCAACACTGCTCACACTACAGCTTCATATATTTTCAGGAGTCCCTTTTCCTATAAATTGTTCCATCTGCTACATATATCTATAGATATCTATATATATGTGTATGTATATAATCACATAAATGCCTTCTAAATTACTTGCGATTTATCTGTAGAAATGTTTTAAACCTGCAGCTTAGCTTTCTGCGATTAGTACCAGTATTTAAGGAGTTCAAAAGGATTTGCTTTTTACTGTACTACTTTGTGGTATGAAGCTCAAATTCAGGCTCTTTCTGAAAGCACCTCTGAGAAAGGAAGGATTTGCACTCCAGTGGAGAACAAACCCATTGCCAGGGCATTTACTGCAAAGCCTGAACTGAGGCTTACTCCCTGAAGAAGTCAAAGTCTTCATGATATCTTATTTGCATTTTAAGCCATACTCTAAGCCTCCTCTGCACTGAATTACACAGCACTCATGAAGATACTGAAGTTGCAGTATCGAAATGAGACATCAAATTCCAGAACATTTAACATCAAATACATTTCATGATTTAAAATATATTAAGAATAGAAAGTGTGGCATAAGCTGAACTAATTGAAATTGCAAGAAATCCAACTATATATATTTTTCTTCAATTAGAAAATCTAGCAGGCATCATTAAATGAAATAATCTAAATTTAAACTATACACTCAGCAAATTCATCAAAAAACATTACAGCACAATACAAGGAAAAACCTCCAAAAGGCTAAAAAATTAAATATAAAAAATGTTTTACACCTTGTTTTCTTACAAAAACTACAAGTGTAGTTTTGCTTCTTAAAAATCAGAATCTACATTTCTTTCTGCTTTCTAACAAATTCTAATTTAAAAGAAAAAAAAAAGAAGTAAGAAATGGATCTTTACATGTAAAACAGAAAAATAATTTCTGCTTGACTTGTGCAAGTTAGATAAAATGGCTTTAATGATTCATATATTTGAACAGCCTTGAGTTTGTTTCTAATTTCTCATCCTGATAGTTATTAAAGTAAAATTTGTTACTTTTTTAAAGCAATATTCTGTCTTTCAATGAAACAAAGACTTTAAAAGCTTGAATGAATCCACTTTGTGCATTCCATTTCCTCTGTTTCCTAGGAAACCTTCAATCCTTGCTACATCCTATGTGGAAGGGCAACCATGTTTCTTTAACGGATAAAACCACCTAAAATTCCCCACAAAGTTTAGCAGAACTACTGGAGCAAAATGCTGCTTTCTTCTATAGGAAACTTATGGCAATTAATTTAGAGAAGTAATTTGGACAGCTACCAAATACAGATGGAACAGCTACCTCCAGGATTAGTAAGAGCTTTTCACATGTGGTCAATCACAAAAAGCTCCTCTGTTCTTGCTAAAGTCCACAACAGCATTCCTTTGTTTTCTAGCACAACCCAAATCTGCATCACAGTGTTTGTTTCACTTTGTTCTATGAACAGTCTCTTCACTCCCAAATACCTACAATATTTTCTCTCTTAACTACCCACCTCTTCAGTTGTAGTTAAATGGGTAAGAGAGTTGGTACAGTCTCTTACAGTAGCATCTATGGAATACACTGTACAAAACAAAAGTCCTATAAATTATTTGTTTGGAAATTTCAAAGAACTGATCATTATTTTTTAGTGTACAATGAATATGGAATTAGTGTTTTCAAAGTGAATACTACAGTATTTACTCAGTAGTCCATAAATATCTCTGTTAGTGTCTACTCTCCTGTTACTGGTGAATCACTGGAAAAACCACAACGGACAAAATATTAAAATATTTGGGATGAAAATTATTACACTAACAGGTTTTGCTGAGAGATATTTCAACTATGTCACATAGAGTAGATTATAAGTGGTAGCTACATAAAATAATATCCAGAGATTTGCAGGTACCATGAGTCCACCATGAAAATTCTTTTATATTTCTGCATACTATAAATATTGTTACCAGTTTTATAGAACTATTAATAAACCTTCATCTTTATGCACAAAATCTGTGCCAGAGATTAATGTACTTTCTCGTTCTTCTATCAAGATTTGCATGCTGCTTTAAAACCATGTATGATTTTTAAGGAAGTGTATACCAGACAGAGGGAAAGATGTCTATCTTGTAAAATGTATTACTTATGGCTACTGAGTAGTTAATCCAGCATGTAAAAGAACTAGCTCTTTTAGTAGTCAGATAACGTTAAGATATGCACATTAGAAATATACTACTTTTCTCCAACTTTCCTCTCTTTTCAAGTATAAAAAAAACCAAAATTTTTACAATTATGACAAAAGAAGTGCAAATTAACTGAAAATCAGCTAGGCAAACAACATCAATAAAAGCACATTGAGAAGGACGAAAAATGATTTTGTTGCCAGTTTTCTTTTGACTAAAGAGGATTAAAGAGCTATCAAAGGTCAGGTCAAAAAGTTCATATAAAATCCTTGATTTCAGCAGCCTCAAGTTAGAAATGTAAGTCATCAGAAAAGAGATGGCATGTTCCTTTTCAGAAAGGATCTTGAGCTTCACACAAATATATGAAAATCTTAGAAGCTTATTAAACAATAAGAAAAGAACACAGAAAACACACATTAGCTTACCCAGTCCAAAAATCAGATGCTTGAGACATTTTGGATCTCTCTCATTTGTATACACAGAAGTCAACATAAAATCACAATTTAAAACAAGCATTTTAAAACAAAATGTGGCAATTTGGTAGCTGATGTCTACACAGCTCAACCCTCTGCATACTGATGGTGAGGTAGGTGACCGGGGAAAGTAAACCTTACCAGCTGTGCCACACTGAAGTCAATTGTCTTTCAAACTTCAAACACCTGTCCTGCTGAAGCTGTAAACAACCAGAGGCTCATTCCTGTAATGTTATCAACAGTGACTTCAGTCAGCAAGGCTCTTAGTTTAGAAAAGGAAATGGTGGGGATAGGAAAAGAGATTTACAAAGACTGGGTGTGTCTCAACAAGTGTGAATTTAACAATGCTTCTCATCAGGCAAATTAAACATCTTTCAATGCTCTTTCCCCTTTAGGTGCCCTCCTCTTCTGTTACTAGCTGGAAACCATTTAGCAACGACTTTATTAAATGAGGATCAAGTTCCTATGCGTTTCCTTCCTGCTCATTCCTTTCCCCCTCACACTTATATACAAAGCATGCAGGCTGTAGCGTACAGTCAAAAATAAGGGGTTTAAAATATAAGTGCTAGGAATAGAAGTTCCACTCTGAATCATTTCCAGCCCTAACACTTCTAAGTCTACAAGAATTTAGTTAGAGCTGCAGGAGCACTAACCATGCTGAATTTATGTCTTCTTCTTTATGTGAAACTGCTTCAATTTAAAGGCTGAGGGCACATCCGCTACTCACCTTCCACCTACACTCATATACACCCACACACTCTGTTTACAGGTTAATTTCCCAAAGTACCTTAGAGCACACATTTAGCTGCCCGGTCTTAAAATGTCTACACTACTGAGGTGCATGGTAGGTAATGTTCAAATCTGGAGTAATTTGAAGAAAAAGGTAAGCAAATTAAGCCCCCTTTCTCAAAGTAGCTTCTTTTCAAACTAGTATTATACTAGCTTTTGCACAGATGCATCTCAAATTTCATGTGCACTCTATATATATGTGTCTTGACATATACATGCATATATATACACAGACAAAATCACCTGCATTGTGTCTGGTACTACTGTGTTCTAGTGGAAGTAAAAGCAAAACTTGAAGGGAGGTAGAGGGGAAATGCTGCAACAATTAAAATTGGTTCTCTTGTTTGTGAGTTAGATGTACATCTAAATCACAAGCCAGGGGTTTCCACCTTAACTTAAGGTGGAACTTGAAACTTAAAAAACAGTGTTCTGTAGTCTGTCAGTTCTCACATGAGCTGTGAGCCTCAGGGGCCTCAGTGGTAGCCATTGAACCTGACCTCCACCCAGGTAGGGTCATTTTAAATTGACTCTTGGCACATACACAAGAGAGGAAAGCAGAGGTAATTTGCTTTTGTCAGAGTTCTGCTTTCTTGTCATTTGGGGAAAATGTAACCTAAATAGAGAGGAAGATACAGAAGGCACCAAAACCCTTTTTTTTTTTTTTAAACTGAAGAGTAGATCTGCAAATGTCACAGTGGGAGGAGAAAGAGGCAATAAGATGAAGAGGGGGGAAGGGAGCTTGTAGGAAGTGGAGGAAGATGATGGTGACAGGAAAAAAACAGCATAGAATGAAGAGGACCAAACATGAGAAAGGGACAACACCACCAGAAGCATAACAAGTTCAAAATGTCCCATAGGCCTATATCCTTCTTCCCTGTGAATATCCCATGAACCCACAGACTTTGGAAGAGAAAAACACTCCATGTCTCGAGATGGAGCTTTTTTCTGCAATCCCTCCTCTTCTTTCAGGATGAGAGCAGGCTCTCTTAGAAGCAGCATACCACTCCACAGTGATTTACCTTCCTGTCACTTTGAGATCCAACATTCTCTGCAGATATTTAAGTTTATCCTTCCTTATTTGTTCTCCCTCTCTGTCTTTCATTTGTGCCCTACAGAGGGAATTGAGATGTACAGAGAGCAAGCTGGATTGAAGAGTTAAGGACAGGCATGCTTCACTCTTCACTTCTGTCAGAGAAAAGAATGAGAAAATTCTTCCTGAAATGAATGGAGCAATTCTCACCTTTCAGAGCTGTTGTTTCAAGTTACATATAAGTCTGAAGGCATGTTCATCCCCATCTTGTATTCTCACTCAGTTCAGTAGATCTGACTTCAATGAATACATCATTTCACACCCTTCTGAAAAGTTTTCTGTTTAAAGGTCAATTTAAGTGCTGCATAATCCCCATGGTTATTTAAATGCCTTGAAATCTGGCATGGTTACCACAGGTGGTGAGCAGAATTATTGGTCTAAATTAGAGATCACTTGAGTCAAGAATTCCCAAGAGATAGCCTTTTTCTTAAAAAACCCAGCATTCCTTAACTTTGACCAATTGTCCTGACGTTTCCTTTGTGCACACATTTAGAAATAAAACTGCGACCAAAGAGTCTTAGTTGCTCAGTTTTTTACTCTAGCAAATGAAAGCCATTAAGTGTCTCCTTGGTATTCAGTTCAGATGCTTTCAAAAATTTCAGCTCCACACATGAAGCAAATCAAATGCTCAAGACTTCAGGGAGTTATTGACCCTGTGAGTAGGTCTGAACACCTCCTTTTATTTTTATACAAAGCCTGGCAAACCTTTTTTGTTAAGAGGAGGAAGTAAAGAAACCTTCTTTTTTTACTTAGTGAATGTTCAGAAATTAGAAATTAATTTTAGGTAGTTCATTTTGAAAATTAATGAAAAAAAATGAAAAGAAAAGGTGAAACATAGCTCCAGAAATAGTTTTTAAAGTATAAGGGCAAGGAAACAGGGTAGATAGGTCAATGGAAGCCTGTTCTAGGCTCTGGTGGAACCTTGGTTTATTAGGATTATAACAGCATCAAAGGCTTGGAAAAATATATGCTTATATCTTCTGTACAACAGCAACTGCAGAGTGCCAAGCATCAGCCATATGTGCTGCTTAAATACCAATGACTTAGTGCAACAGGAAGGGTGTATAAACTGAAAATGGCAGCAGGAGAGTTTGAGGAAAAAAGAGTGGCTCATCTTAACAAAAGTACTGCACTTCAAACAACTGTACTTCATTTGCTAGACTGAGAAAATCTATACTAAGAATATTTCTTCTAAGTGCTCCAGCTCATGTCTCCACAAATTCATTTTTAAGGTGGACACTAGTGCACATACAGTGAGTAAATGGAAGGGTCTGCAGGTGTTTTTGTACAAGCAATACACCTTAGGGTTATATTTTCCATGTGTTGGAAGCTGTAATACTATCAAGCAATCAGTGAGTAAATTAAGGTATTTTTCAGTGAAATTCTATCATTACTATTTTGTCATTTCCCTTCATTTCTCAAGGGTTGACATTTTTCAGCACTGAGAAACTATTCATTTAATTCTCTAAGTAACTTCAAAAATAAACCACATATAATTTTACAAAAAATGGTGCATTAGTGAATTAAAGCAAAGTTACCATGGAATATGTGTGGAAACACATTCAACTTCTATTACAATACTAAAAGTGTTTGTTATATCTGTTTTATAACTGATTGCCAGATGAACTCACAATAATATGACATAACAGAATACTTTAGAAATGTCTACTCCAAAGGTGTGTACACATTTACATACTTGCACTTAATATGCAGAAATTCAGCCTAAATTATAATAACAAAACAGAACACAAACTCTGAGAAAGAAAAAAGAGACATAAAGCAGTAATTAAAAGGGCAGTAATGTAATTTGATTAACTAATAGCTACCTATACAAAAATGAACTGTAATTCTAGCAATTCAAAGAATAGCTATTCCTTGAACTCTATCTTCTTGTTCAAACATTGCCCATAGGAAGAAAATTACAACATCCAAAATTATCCAGAAGCGATGAGTTATCAAGTAACTGCTGTAAGGGAGGCAAAACAGCCTTCTTACATGGTACCGGACTGCATTAGACAAATGCTGAACTAAATGAAGTCCAAGGTAATACTTCAACATGAACCAACTTTGAAACTAAAATTATGCATCAAGAATGTAACAGCTCAAAACTAGGTTAAAAGATAAATTATGGCCTTTCAGGGGCTCAGAACTTACAGCAAGAGTGGCCTCATCTGTGCTATCACAATTCATTTGTTATAGGATGGTAAAAGAAGAGTTCCAAAAGTTAATCAAGGACAGTTGCACCATAACTATTCAAAAATGCAAAGTCACCTGGTACTTCATTTTTTTACCAGGACAGGATATCAGAAGATGGACAGGTAGGACAGAGACCAAAGTACAAGTGCAATTGGAAGAGGTAAAATAATTCTCTACACTCTTTAATGACTCATAACTCTGGTTCTCAATATACAAAAAATATGTGGAGTTGAGAGTGGGGAGCGTGGATGTGCTACTAAAACTGTTTTACTGGATGGAATGAAAATGGGAGACATCTGACTGAATGCTTCTAAAGCCCCCCAGTAAAATTGCCTCAGTGATAACCGTTATGCATTTGTTGACCAACTGTCAACACGATAGTATGACTTTTCTTGAGTAATTAACAACATCTTCTGCTCATCCCCAGAAATATGAGGTGCTGCCAAAGCCACTTTAGGGAAGGTTTACACTTAAATTTGATTTTTCTTTCATTACATATCATCCTCTCCATAAAATAGAAGAGCACTTTGCAGATACAAGGCCTTCTCAAACAGAATGAGGAAGGTAACTAGGCTATTTTAATCTCCCAAATAAAAGGTTTTTTGAATTTTCTCTTAAAAAAATTAATTAAGGATTTAATTGGATGATTCCCAAACAGAAAGCTAAATACATATCTTTTTGATTTCAAAAGGAATGGCCAGGGAGAATTTGTGGCACAGAGTGCCACAATACAGAATCAGCAGTAAGGGAGTATCAGCAAGTGGAGCTCCTCTGGAAATGGAAACACTAATTGAAAACTTTAAAATCCCATATCAAAAGCAAATGGTGCTCCAAGCAGTTTTTCCAGGTGCCGCATTCATCCAGGAAAGCAGAAAACACTAGTTTCACTAAAATTCAAGATAATGTTAAAAAGAAGTTAACATGGTTTCTTTAACACCAGTAAGCTTTCGCAATACCTATTATAAAAACTAGAATATCCAAGAAGAGTAAAATAAAATTTTCACATTATGAGAGCTTGTTATGCATTACTATTTAAATTAATAGATTAAAAGTACATTCTTCCCTTTTAATTAACTTACCGAGTTGATAATATGTCAATAAGTTCTTTTCTGTTCTGGACTCTGAGTGTATTAGTTTTGTATTTGGAATCTTTACTAACTTCAGGCAAATTCAGGATCTAAGTAAAAACAAAATTAAGTAAGAAATGTACTTGATCAGAGGTATATGTATATATGTATAGCTAACAAAATAATTACTGATTTTAAAAAATTTCCAAAAAACACTACTTATCATCAATCTTTTAATATAAATAAATTAAAAAATTAAATTTTACTCCTTTTTGTAAAAAGCCTTCAGGGTAATCTCTACGTAACAAGTAAAGGAAAAAGAGAGAAATCAGACTGAAGATCCAAATCTTAGCTATCAGCTTTCAGGATTAGCCAGGAGAAATCCTTACCATAGAACACTAAAAAAAGTAAGTTATTAACTTGGGGATGGATGTATCTATGGGATTATCCTGCACTAACTTTTATGTCACAAAATAAGAAATATGTCTGTACTTAATATGCTAGATAGAGAAAAGATATGTCTAAGATTATTTCTTTCCATTTCAGTAATCTCTGTCAAAAAGGAAAAAAAAAAAGAAAATTTAAAAATAAGTCTTTTTCTATTGAAACACCATTGGTCTTCTTTATTTTTTTTCTTTTTTCCCTCAAAAGAATTAGTAAAGAAGAGTGGTAGTATAGCTCTCAGGAAAGGAGAAATATATCTTCGATGTGTAACTTCCACTTGTCACATTAGAAATTTAAACAACATGTGAAGACAATGTTATAAAGGAAATTAAATATGCAGAATGAGTCCTAGAATTTTGTACAGGCATTCATTAGAAAAAGCAGCTGTGTGGAAAATTAATATAATATACCTGTTTGTGCCACAATGACTTTCTATAGAACATAAATAAACATAATTAAGTGTGATTTCTAAAAATACACCAATTACATCAGCTACAGAGAAGAGAGCATAGAATCTTATAAAGAAAGAGACTGGCACATATTCTTCATGCATTTTTACTCACTAACCCACACTAAAGCTCAGTTTTTCTTTTTATGAGTCTTATTCTAAACATGCTACATTTTTTAATATAGCCATTTCTAAGATGGCTTACAAAAAATATGCAGTGTCTCAAACCTGAAATTCCTATAGAACAGCAATCTATCTCTGCCTGTTGTCTGATGCTTAGGAAGAGTTTAAGAACAGGGCCAGTACATACAACACTTCCTTAACATTCATCCAAGCTCCAGTCCTCTTTTGATGAGGACATTTCTGAGTTGAAGGTGTTTTCTATATATTTAGCAATCATCAATGGATTTATGATTTATTAACATGTTCAGTCGCTCCTTGAATCCATATGCCTGTGTACTACCACATGTAAGTGATACTTAAGTTGGTGTAAATCTCTCTGATATTTGCTTCAAACATAACGTTCTACTAACTCCTCTGAAACTGGTTTAGATCAAGGGCACAGTCATGTAATAACTCCTGACTTTGCTGGAGTGAATAAGGATACAGCTTATTTTACAAGTGAATAGCTGTTGATGACATAAAAGTATTAGCAAAACAGATATTCTTTCAACAGGTATTTAGAGATATTAGAAACAGATAGTCATCTTTGACATAATTTTCACCTAGAGTGACACAATTAAGCATGGAAACAAGGTATCTGTAAGTTATGCTAGAACAATGGTGATGTTACAAAACTTTTTGGAGATTTTTATCTGGAGGTAACATAAAACACCAATATAAGCATGTCACATCAATACTTAATTAAAAGCATATCTTCCTTCTGCATTTACATAATCTAGTTTATGGAAATCATAAAATATCATAATTTGGCATAAGAAAATAGCTAAATTTTTCTATCTGGATGCTAATAAATACTACTGGTACCCCTTAAAATTATCTCCTTTTTTAATACTGCTATTTTGGAGTTACAAATCGCTGCTTTAGAAAAAAATCCTCTAAGGTTGTTCAAAGTAAATTATAGTGAATACTTATGTGAGCTTAAAAAACCAAGAAATTAATCAGAAAGCTATGGTTACATTTGATGAGTTATATGAAAAATTATCATATGGAGTTGCTCACTCTACTGTTTTAATTAATGTTACTGATTTCAGTTTTAACTTAATGTCCATCTGGTGTAAAGCTGCATGTCTATATATGTTCCTCTCAATTTTTTTTGTGACTAACAAATGCACACTTGAGAAGTTATTCATTAATGTACCATTCATCTTTCTGCATCATGTTGCCAGTGTTATTTTCTTTATTTCACTGTGAGCATTTGGAATGAAAATGGTGTTCTCTGTTTGAGGCCTTGTTCAAGCTCTACATGCACACTTAGAGCTTATGCTCTGTCTGTTTTGTCCTACAACACTAGCAAATCTGTTTGCATTCTCCCTTGCTGTACACAAAACTTCAACCCTCTGAGGACTCTCGCTCAGTATTCCTAATCAGACCAAATCAGCCAAGGGTCAGGATGTGCCGTTGTAACACTTGACCACAACAAAATGCATTTCAGCCAGCAGTGTCACAAATTTTTTCTGCAATTATCCAAGTCCTCAAACAAGCTACAGTTAGTTGTCATTGATTTTGAAAATATCACAGTGAATTATTCCAGATTTTTCTTTCTGCTTGTTCGAAAAGATTCAGTTGAAGCAGAATGTTTGCAATTGTTGACAGCTTGAGCCAGCTGTTACATCTTTAGAGTCTTCAGGATGCAGCTTCCATACAGCCTGTATTTTCAGCACCAACTCAGCTCAGAAAGATTCTCTAATAGCAATTCCAATGTTTGAATTAGTTGTATTTGTATTCTCTAAAATTCACAAGGGTGTTGCGGGCCTTCCTGTAATAAAGTTCTTTTCTTTTATTGGCTTTCCCTCTTCACAGTGTTTTAAGTTCCAAATCACCTTTGACTTAGCACAGAGCATATCTCTAATGGGTATTCATTCCAGCATTCCACTGATTCCATCATCATTTAATTTCTGGGCAATGTAACAGCCCAAATCCATACCTACAAAAGCCTGATAAGGGTAAAAAGCATTCTTTTTAGAAACAAATATGATAACTGAACCTAACAATTACTCAAAACTTGAACTATTTTTTATGGTTTTTTAATCCCTTTGAAATGTAAGCAATCATAATTTTTCCATGCTCTGTACCTCTTATTGTTATGTAGGTACATCAGAATACATTTATAAGGATAAAAAACAAATAAACAAACAAACAAAAAGCAACAGTTTGCAGACCAGGACTAATATTTGTCTCATTTAATTTTTATCCTTACATTCTAGGGTAACACAAACCATTAAAATCTTGCATTATCTTCTAAGGTTCCATTCACTCCTTAATGATCACAGGAAAAATGTAGCAACAAGGCACAGTGAATTCTCTCAGCTGCATCCTAAAGTCAGGTAAAGGGCATGGTCTAAAGATTTAGTGCCTGCTTGCTCATATCAAGATGTCAGAACCTACTGAGATGGATCTTGCTCAAGGATGACAGGATGACAACCATTTGCTATGTAATTCTTCACTTTAGGTGATAAAGCACCAAGCAGACATTCAGAGTTATGACCTGGGACACTCTGGAAAGATTTCCTCTATGAGACAATGAGTCTTTCATAAAGCTGAGTAGTGCCAGGTAGACACTTATTCAGCTATTAGTTTTCATTTATATTAAGATAATGATGACTGTAGTGGTCAGATACCTTTATGAAGAAAACCCACTGAGCAAATTTTGAAGAGGTCCAGAGCCAATTCAAGTAAGTGAAAGCAGAACCCCTCCACATAGTGAGGCAGGGATACATACCCCAAACTGTACTTAAAGAGACTCAAGAGCACTGTCCTCTTATTCCAGTTATTACATATTCCAGTTATTAGTGGTGAACTTTCACAGAAATGAGAAATATCTGGCATGAACAAATGGAGGGAAATAATGCTCAATTTCCTGATTGTCATTAATTTATGTTAAGTATCCAAGTTCCTAGAGAAAAAAACACAATGAATAAAATAGCTAGAATGGTAATTTTTAAAAATGTTGTCTAATGCTATATGCAAAAATCTCTTGTCCCTTCTTACATGTTACTGGGGTCTTTTATTTGGAATGTTGATACATTTTATTTAGGGCAATTTTTTTTAAGATTGTTCTTCAACATCATATCTCTGCAAACTCCAAAATCAGCCCAGAGTCCTGTAACACTTCTTTTCTACAAAGTCCACAAGTTTCTCAGTGAGCATAGATCAGCACGTGGTAAGTGCTCAAAAGGACAATGTCCTTGGGTACTGATTCAAGTATCAGAACAACCCAACCTCTAACTTTGCATTGTTAATACTTCATCATGTATTTCATGGAGAAACATGGTCACATTTCTTCCTGAAAAAAGGCATCAGTGTGACCTGTGTGAGATTCACCATTCCAAAATTGGAAGGTTGTCAGGTTGTTCTTTTTTGTTTGTTTTTTTTTTTTTTAAGTTGATCAGATGTGCACAGACTTCAAAAGGAGCCCAATACCTAGAAGTTTTAGAACTGGTATGTTCTAAATTCAGGGCCAAAACACAGACCTCATGTTAGTCCCTTAAATGATCAGCCAGAGCCACGGGTTTAGAATTTATACTCACCACTTATTTTCATTTAAATACAAACAAACAAACAACAACAACAAAAAAAAAAAAAAAAAAAAAAAACCAATTACACATTTCTGTGCTCTCGCCTAACACACCTTGCACACAGTGACAAACTGATGATCATTTCCAGCTCCCACCACGATGTAGCCATCCTTGGTCTTAAATGCCTAGAACAAAGACAAGTGATAAGATGTAACTAAACTATAAAATATTAGCACACATTTGAAGCGAAACTTTGTAAATAACATTAAATTACTTCCTTAAACATTTCCATTCTGACCCAATCTCTTGTTCTAGAAAAGTGGCTCAAAGGCATCCATCCACAAAGACAGATGAAGCCCTTTTTGATTTTTTTCCTAGATTTAAAAAGTTATCTTTGTTAGTAGTTCATTTACTAAAAATGTGTCGTGAGCCACCCTGAAACTTAATGTGTCCTACATTCACAGGACTGAGAAGGATTACCATGATAATGTTTACTTGCCAGGAGGTATTTATTCAGCTTCACTCCTAGCCTGACTCAGAGCAGACAGCTGCACTGAAATGTCACAGATCTTGACCAAACACATCAGCAAAATAATTGCCAAATAGCAACTAAAAATTAGGAACTCCCATGGGAATTAAAGTGATAGACTGCATCTTTACGGCTCTTCAGCTGGAGATAAGGCTATCACTTTGGTCAGTGGTCGCAATATAGATCTCATGGAGGAAATGGGACTTTTTTTCCAACTTTAAAGAAGCAATTTTTACTTTTGACATCATTACAGTGGCCTTAGTGGCACATTTCATGGTGAACATAACCTTGAATTGGGTAGGACATAACAGCTTTCATTTCACTCTAAACCATCTCCCTTAGATTTTCACTGGAAAAAAAAGCTGTAATTGGCAACATCCTCAATTTTTACCATTGTGTTAGGGCAACTTCTCTTTTCTCCACACCTCTCTCTTATACAAAGGTATATAACTGTGGTTTCCATCATATGTAGTAACAGCCTAATTTTTGCAAGCATTTGGGAAAAACTCTTTCACCATTGATTTGACTTCAATATAAGAGGCCAGAATAGGCAGGTGCACTAATGGTAGCAAGGACTTGCAATCCTTTCTTGCAGAGACCAAAACTCATCTTCCAATCCTATAAACCTTTGCTTTTTTTTTTTTCCTTTTTTTAATAAGCCTATCATGACCTCATTTAAAGGTGTGAATTTTTGCAATAAATTTTGGTAAAATAACACACAAATATAAGTCCTAGAATGGAAACACTTCAATAATTAAAATTCTTCTCATGCCACTGTGGCTTATTCTTCTTCACAGAGAGCAATATGCTATCTCAACTTGCAGTCTTTCATATAGACACAAATATGTCCACTAAGACTCTTTTACCATCTGGTACAGTTGAAGTTTTAAAATTGTATGTGGACAATCATGTCCTCTGAAATGCAGGTAACTGTACATCATAGTTACAATATCACTTGTTTGCTCTTTCCCAGTGTCAGTTGATGGTAAATAGTATTGTCCAGTTATAAGGTTTAGCAATTTATTTTTCACACATTTAATTAAGTAATTCAGTCTAAGATAGAAGCAAAGATAAAATTCAGCAAACAATGAGTCCCAAGCATGCAAGAAAGTATCACTGATTTGGCCCCAATACAGTAAAAGTTTAGTAACATAATATAAAGGTCCTAGACACTAAGGCTGAGAAGAGCAGTAAGCACAGAGAAAAGACTGGAGAAGAGAATACAAAAAAAGGTTTGTATGTGAACACAAAAACATTTCTTAGCTAAGTCTGGTCATCAAGACCTCTGTCTAAAACAATAATGGCAGACCCTGGTAAAAGAATATGTAAGAGTCTCCCTCCTGGTAAATGGCCTTTAGTGGGAATAATTATGAATTAAAACTGTCAGTATAAACTAACCACCTTTAGTTACAGGCAAAATCTGTTTTTTGACCACCCTGTCCAAATCTTGATTTGCCTTTGCTAATGTTCAAAAACCAGCCTCATGCAAGTCCCACAAATTATGGGTCAAACACTATAGTATCAGTGTACATATATAACACAGCAAAACTTTCATTGGTGCAAGCACCTACTACTTCCTGTAAACACAAATCAGAATTCTTTTGTACATTCTTCTGAACTTCTAGTCTGGATGCCTGCTACAGCTTACAAAGCCTACAGTATATGTCATAGGTACAGATCCCCCTCCTCAGCACTCCCAAACGTATGTTTACATTTACATTTATATTTATGTACTCCCAAATGTATAGTTATATTGGTGGTATGGGCAAATCTTGGAGAGTTTGCTATTTATCAGCAGCTTCTGTTGAGACACACATCTCTGTAAGAAGGCTGCAGTCACACAATAGCTGCATGCCACTGTGAAACATGCATCTGTACCCACTGGCTGCCCATGCAGCAGCGGAAGTCACCCTAAATTTAAGGGCCTGGCTATTAGCATGTGTGCTTCAGTTGCTTTGTGGAATGTGTGGGAAAACTGATTATTCTTAATTGCACTGTATGTCTAAAAAGCTAAAATAACAATCATGTCATCCTTACACAACAAAAATGGTATCATAATAAATGCAGCAGTGTCTTTTTCCATGAAGCTTAAATCAAATGTCTTCGGCTGCTATTTTAAGCTTCCCATTACAAAACAGCTGATTATTTGCCAGTCCTTGCTGCTGACAAAGCAGAAACTTCCAAATGTTACTAACAAAATATTGATGCCAACATTTAAGGGTGACAATGGCTTTATTCATCACCCATAAATGTACACACACTACAGGTTACCACAGGTTAATCTCTGGTCACAGGAAGCTTCACAATCTTATTATACAAAGGAGAGTAAGGGCAAAGTGCAGACAGATTTTAATGAGATTTTGTTTTGATAAACTGCTGTCCATCACATCGAATCATTTCACATTAGTGCAATAAAAGGCGCTATACACACAAGGCAAAAGTCCTTTTCCCCTTCCGATTTTTTCTGAAGAATGAGGCCTTCTGATAAGATTTTTCAGAGTACAATCATGAGTTAACCCGCTACTCCCACAAGGTATCCTGAGCAATAGCACATCATTTGGTGAAGACAAGAAACAAATACAAAGCAAAATATCATTTGACATCTTATTCATGGAAAAGACAAAGACTGCGAGCATTCAAAGGTATAGCTTTTTCAGTATGTTGCAAAAACTTGAGGATTTCCAATAAAATAATCTGTAAATTCCCATTGAATGATATCTAGTACAACATCAACATATGCATTTTCAAAGGCAGATCTCAAAGTCCTGTCTGCATGCATCACCACCTCATACTTTCAAATGGATGTTACAGGACCTTATTAAGACTCAGCACTTTTCCAACTTTGATCCTAGAACAAGTAGAGATACTTAAAATCCCTTTTCATTGGGAATACCTGATACTAGATAGCCTTGAATTTGAAGCATCTTTCAAGACAGCTTGCTTAAGATTTTGGAATGATGGTGTCCTTGTAAAAAGGCTAGACACAGTATTTATGTAAGTTACATGTTTGTCAGCACAACAGGCACCTCTCTCCCCTGGCATTACAGCAGAACGCTCCTCTGAGTTCCCTCCCAAGGCTGATATAGGAGCAAGCAGCTTCATGTGGAGGCTGGATGAAACTTTGGGACCAGCTGGAATCAATGCAGAACAAAGACACCTTCTTGCGAAGTCTTAAACATAATACCACAAAAAGCCAAGCCAGTATTTACAAAGAAAGCTTTGAAACGTATCATTAACAATTTTTTAAGAGATTGCTTTTCAAATGTCATTCCTTCGTCTCCCCTCCATTTTCTCATTTACAGAATCAGGGAGACATTAGGTGACCATATACAGGTCTTTGTTTACAAGCTTGAAGTACTTCCCTGGTATTAATGGGTGTGGTCAAACAGAAGAGCTGGTCCCTTGCAGGCTTGGAACCACAGAGTTTTGTTACATAATTTGTCTTCAATTAGACTTTGAAGTTTTCCAATGCAATATTCAATTCAATGTAAAGGTCATTTAAGGACAAACATTATCTTGTCTTAATGCAGATTAAAGGCTACAATTAAGAAAGTGATGTATTCAGGAGTTGACTGACCTGTACAGGCACCTTTATCCTTCCAACCAAATGTATCTACAGTATATGTTGATTTTTCTCTGTCCAAAATGACCTAATGAACTGCAGTATATGAGATTCTCAGTTTTGCTTCAGATCCAGAATCACTACATTCCTTCCAGATAGAATAAACTTTGCACATAATTTCTCTACCTTTACACATTAGTTTGAATAAAACATCAGTTGTGCCACAGACCCATGGAGAAGTCACATTCTTTTTTCTTTCAAGGGAACGGCACAATCCTTTCATAACAACTTAATATTTAATTACTGTAACAAATGGGAACAAGACCAAGAAGTTTGGTCAGTGGTAGTTCTGAGCAATACATATAAACCATAAAGACCACACACTTTGAAACTATTTGCCTACTTTGCACTCTCTTCCAGTGAAAGCAAACAGTAAAAATAAAAAAATGTAAATTTCATGGACTGGATTAATGAATGCTGAATGTTCCCACTGAGCAGACTGAAGAAGGCCATTCCACACAAAGATTTCTCTTTTCCTCTCTGATCTTTTCAACCTACACTGCTTGTCTCTTACTTCCCTACCATGTTGCAGGACATGCTGCCTTGCAACTTCACAGCTGTCAGTTTACCTGACAGATTAGCATTAGCAATACCTGCAAAAATTCTCTTGCCAAAAAAAAAAAAGTTTGACTGGATGCCGTGAGCTTCTAGGAAAGGTGTTTATGGCAAGAGTGGGAATGATTACTTTGGTCCCTGAGATGAGGCAGAACACCAGGACTGATGTCAAGGAAGGCACACCACAGACTGCCAGTCAGGGATATGATTCACTGCTACAGAACCTACAACTCATTACATATTTTTCCTGATCAGCCTTCAAGTTCCATACGTGTGTGAATCCAGAAAAAGGGACGTTTCTAACTGCTCCATGAGCAAAGCTGATTAACCACTAAAAGTGCTCTGAATGCACCGTCTCGAAAGCTGCAGCAAAGGATTTACACAAAATCAAACAGGGATATCTGCATTTGGCAATACAGAATATTACTCTCAACACTCCTTCAGGAAACAGAACAGCTTAGAACTGCTCTCCAGACCATGTCATGATTTTATCCAGTTCTTGCCTAATATGAGAATTATAAACTGCTGGAAACAGACTGAGTCCAAGGCTTCTCCAATGCCAGCTCACTATCCTAAGAAACAGGTAGGAGACAGGATCTTTCTTTTCATCACTTACTCTTCATCTGGCCATATTGTATTTGCACTGTTAATCTCCCAATTGACTAGATGCAACACACAGGTCTGTAAATCAAAAATGTCAGTTAGGCAAACTATTTACCAAATAGATTTTTACAGTTGTTATTTCATATTCAATAGTAATAGAATATTAACTTTGGATTGCATACCCTCATACTTTCAGACAAGACTTTTCTCCAGAATATTTCAAAGAACATATGCTACCAAGGAAATGAAACAATTTTCTTCATTTTCTAATGCAATATACATTTAGCCTCACCACCCAAAAAGACATTTAAAAACTCCTGGAAGAACAGTGAACAGCTTTAAAGTGGGAAACTTGTCACTTTCCCCAATTTCTAAAATTTTAAATACCTAAACTATACCTCAATTAAAAAGAAATTATCTGGTGCTGTAAACTGGCATTTAAACTGTTTCTTGCTGTTGAAAAATATCAGGCACAGAATCATATTCTCCATTGCCACATTAGTTTTCCATTAGTTTTTCAACAATGAAATTACACACACACAGACATACACACAAAATAAATAAACTTTAATCACAGTATCACACTGGAGCCAGTGTAATTAATGTCGTGTCAGCATTTCCATTTAAGCCACTATTTTCAAGAGGTTTATAGCACAGCCATAAAAATTCAGTTAGGTTGAAATTAAGCAAACAAGGTCTTATACAGCAAGCAACATTTAAATATATATACAGACAGCAGTCAGTTACTACTTATATGGGAATTAAAATAGACGCTTACTGGTTTTAAAGGGCGCTGCAGAGCCAGTTTTTAAACAATATTTTTCTCAACATTTATAATGTCTCAAAAGCCTGAATCCAAACTATGTTTCTTTATTCTTTTTCCTTCTCACACAATAGTTCACACAATTTCTTCCAATTTTGGGATTGTAAGCATTGTATTTTTGTTTCACTTTTAAAGTAAAAGAATGTAATGAAAACATTTCTTTTTAAAAACAACACATGTGACCACAGTTTGATCCTAATACAGGCCTTCAGGCACTAGTGATACAGAAATGACAAATATTTTTTACATCTTCCAATAATCATAACCTGTAGCTGTCTGGAAAATCTGACAACCCAAATTTGAGGTTTTAAGAATGCTCTTTAGAATGTAATTCTAAAAGAGGTCTTATTTCTGTTTTTAGCAGCACTCATCAGAGATGATTTGTGTAACTACTTCTGTCTGTTTTCCCTCTCTACTCTTTCACATTAAGTGTTGTAGTGGCACAGTTTCCAAAGGTGAGTTTTGTAGTGCTGACTACCTATTTGGTGAATCATTCTGAGTCAGGGACCACACTGAGTCCCCTAATCATTCTGGGATTTCAAGCTGCAGATGACCCAGTGCAGGCAAACTCTAATGCAGACTAGGCAGGCAGTGCTATGAACTTAAAGGTCTCAATAACTTAAGTGTCCTGCTATAAAGAAGGCTCTTCAAAAAACTGAGTGAAATAATTTGTCTCTGAACAACCAGTCAACAGAGAAGAGCAAAGAACCAAATTAGCAATTATGCTGGTGAGAATCAGAAAAAACCACCAATGATGACAGAACAATTATAGGGGTGCAAAACTGGCCAGGTTTCACAATTTGGCACTTCCATAACTTAAAATAAACAGCAGTCCTATTTGAAAACTGTCATTTTGCTGCAGAGAGCAAAACATTCTGCTAATGTGCTTTTGCCCTATTTTACACCTTTTTCTCAATAAATGTATCTGTCAAACATTATGTGATCCTATCTACCCCTCAGAACAGTGAACTAAGGATGGATTTAAAATATTTCAAACTTGACTCTTCAGTATCCTTGATCTGTGGTTTCAAGTCAGACTCATTAAGGTTTCTCGCATGTAGTCTCTTTTAGTTTAAAACACTAATTTTTTCTCTAATCAAGGATTTAAATATTGAACTGACCAGACATTTAGGATGCACTTTATTTAAAGTTCTGAATGTATGCCAAAAAATCACTACCAGGCCATAAGAATAGTGCTGGTGAGATCTATTTAAGGAAAAAAAAATTGAAAAATAATATTTGATGAGTGGAATGCTTAATTACATCTAAAAAAGGTCAGAGTCCCACTTCCTCTTAATTTTCTTGTAAAGTTCTATTAGGTTTCCTAAAAACTAGAAAATTTAGACTTCTGTGTTTCTCCAGTTTTTTTTAACCATCTCCTTTAGTCTGAAAATATTGAAATTTATTATCACATTACTGGAATTAAAATTCTATCTTTCTAAAATTTAGCATTATTTCAATTTTTAAATTTTGAAAATCACTACAATTAGAAACCAAAATATTATGCCATTTGTCAACTTACTATTTTCCTGGCCAATATTTAACTGATTTTCATTCTATTTAACCTATTTCATTCTAATTTGTCAAATAATCTATGGATGAAAAACTGAGGAAATCTGTGTAGTAGTAGCTACTATATTAGTTTTTATCACAGATCTTCATGTCTACAGCTTGAAAAGGACTTTTGCATAACGAACACAATTATCCTTTACAAAAGAACACGTTCTGGATAATCAACACAGTATAAGTGTGCTTCTAAAATCTACATCCACCTTTGTACAAAATGTCCTTGCAACCCTTGTAGCCCCAAGGGATGGATATAGGTATGGCAGTAAAACTAAAACTGTGTGAAAAGACAAAAGGAGGAGACAAAAGGAGAAGTCAAAAATTCCAGTTTCCAAAATTGATCCCACATTTTTCCCCTTCAGATTTGAAAGGGAAAAACCCCTAAGTTTTCACTTACAGGTATTCATGCTGTTCTTCAACAAACTCTTCATTCTTACAAATTATTACATTTATTTTGAGGTTTCATCTTGCCTTATGCTGCCATAATTTATTTTTTTTTCATTCTGGATGGCTGAGGGGCAGCCTGTTTCTCATACATGACAGTATGAACACCCAAAGGACAATCCTGATTTTATCATGAGAGATTCATAGGAGTCTGAGCTTATTTAGGGCAGGATTCTGACTCTGAAGACCACCCAGTACCACTGAGTTTTAATTTCTTGGCACAACCAGCAAATTTACTTTTACTGTCAATCTAAACCCTTACTTTTCACTTTTCTAAAGAAAATCCCAGTTGTAAACCAAAGTGGCGAATTCAAAGGTTTTGGACTATATGTACCTCTGCCAAACACTGTGACATCAGGAAAAGTGCAAAATTACTGCATTTTCTGCCACAGGTAATTGCCATAAACTGTTTATTTTAAGTTATGAAAGTGTTAAATTTTATACAGCAAATTTTTGCACCCCTGTTACTTGTTAGGTCCTCATTGATGTTTCTGCTGATTTTCATCAGTATCAGTCCTAATTTGACTCCTTACTCCTCTCTGTTGACTGGCTGTCAGGAAATTCACAAATTCTTATTCCACTCAGGTTTTTGAAGAGCCTTCTTTAGGCCAGGACAGAACACTGTAACAGCATCACTGCACCTCAATCAACTGACAAGTGAGTGTGAACACACACTGCTTCTGCTGGAGCCCTCAGCAAAAAACAGCATTGTTTTACACATTTTCACAAAAGACAGTTTAGAGAAAGTAACCCAAAGCAAATATACATAGCATAATGTTACATTAGTTTAATTAATTAGTCGCATGTAGCCAAATAAGTTTAACACTATCCAGCTACTGCAATCCAAACACCACAGCACAGTCACGTTACAGTCTGCATGCAAACAGCAAAGACCTCCTGTAAGAGAGAACATCTCATAAAGAGCGAATGAGTCTTGTCACAGAAGTGTTCCCAGCTGCCAAGGGCCCCAGTCTGGCTATGGCAAAGGGATGGTGCCAGCAAGTCTGGAGGAGCAGCCCGGCACCTGACCTTCATCATGCTGTCCCCTCCCTCTTTGTTGGTCAGTGAAGTCACAGGGCTGGTCTCCTAATGATCCAGATGGCCTTCTGGTGACACTGGGGCTGGCATCAAATGGGCAGCAGCAAGTCCAGCACACAGACCTGCCATTGTACTGGGGAGGACTAAAATGGGCTGCTGTCAGAAGCTTGGCCTCTTCTTGTACCCCTGATGACAGCCTGAAGTGCTGCCTGCCCAGTGTTCCCTGGAGTTGGCTATGAAATGACCTTTCACAGAAAAAAGGTTCTTGTCCCTAGATTATACGAAGCTGATATCTGATTGCCTCACTTGGAGAGGGGGAAGAAGGAGCAAATAAGGAGAAGAGGTGCATGGATTTATAAGGGCACTCATTCTTCCTCCTCACAGCGGGCTGGTAAAAGCATAGGGATGTTTTACACCTTCCTTTTAACAGTATAAAAAAATAATACATAGAGAAGAGTAACAAAATACATTTAAATGGTTATACTAATTAGTACAGAGACAGTTTCAGTAACAGTGGGATTCTGGTATATTTAATTTTCTTCCAACATACATTTCCTTTCACAGTTACAAAGCTTGGGCATTTTATTAGACATTTACAAAGCTGTACTTATAAGTGGTAAGGATGGCTGCTAGAGAAAATTATGCAGGGAGGCATACCAATTTTCCCATCAAGTTATGTACTGAAGCATAAGATTTTGGAGACAAAGAATGTATTTCTCCGGCTACTTGATCTGTCTTTTTCTTTTCAAAATCTGCGCAAGTTAAACAAAATACACCAAGTAAGCAAACAAAGCAACCTTAATCTGCCATAAAGAATGCAAAATCAACTAAAATGAGTGAGGTATATGGTTGTGCACTGAACTTCAGCTTCCAGATGAAAATGAACATCCTATAGAGTAAGAATTGTATTCCTTTCACATATGAAGAAAACTTTGGGTTTCAAATATATAAAACAGGAGGGCAGCTTTCCCTCACAGAAGTTTAAAACCCAAAAAATCTTTTTGGACTTAAAACCTAAGGAAATAGAATAAATAACAGGAAGTATGTGGTGGCATATGATTGCCTACCCTGAGAGTTTAGGCATTTCAAGGTTTAGACTAGAGAATGTCTGTTCCTTTATAAGAAGCTCTGCAGAAGTATCAAGGTTAACTCAGAATAAGGATAACTTCCACTTCTAGTGGAAGGTGTCCTTGCCCATGGCAGGTAGGTTTGAACTTAAAGATCCTTAAGGTCCCTTCCAACCCAAGCTGTTCTATAATTCCATGATAACTGACCTCACGTTTGTCCTGGTTTTCACCAGATTGCAGAATGTGGACTGAATGTGAACCCTAAGAATCTTTCTGAGCTTCCTGAGCTTCTACAAGTACTTGTAAAATGGGATCCAGAATGTTTATATTTCTAACAGTTCCCAGGCTGGGACCTAGGGGTGTTTCAATAATGTTTATTCACAGGAGCATACATCCCTCTGAACAGCAGTGCCCATCTCCTACTTGAATGCTTCTGAAAACCTCCTGCTGTGTCTGCTGTTGGCATCAAGAATCATGAACTTAGACAGCAATAAGAAGGGAATGAAGATTTCCACTGACCATTATTACATTTACACAGTTAAAATACCACTTGCAAGAAACAGTTTGCAGAAAGAGAGGCAGCTTCAGAGAGCGCTATTAGGTTTTCCCTTTCTCTTCTCACATCAGTTAGCAGAATGTTAATTAAGACATCACAAAGAAGTTACATCAAACAAGGTTAAAACAAGAATCACATATGAGATGGTAGAAGGCACAGGAGTGAGGAAAGCAAAAGCATTATTATCATGTACTTAGGGTCATAATTGCTCCCATCCAGACTGCAAAAGAAGTAGTGAATAGTAAAAGTGAAAGGGCTGGAACATTTTTCTGGACAACATTCCAACCAAAACACCTCTTCCCATAAGGAAGGGAATGAAGGACATGGGAATTCTGGGATGGGAATTCTGCAAACCCTAACAAGTTGTCAGTCATTCTACTAACTGCTCTGCAGACTGTGCTTTCCCCACAATTGTCCACAGCCAGATGTCCAAGACAGAGGTTTGGCAGGGAAGTATTTTGTGGATACAGATCTGCATCAACTTGAATAATGACAGACACAGGAGTTCCTAAACTTTGTTAGGTGCACAGAAATGAGCAAACATCTGATTCAAAAATTATATACTTACTCTAAAACTGTCACCTAATTTAAGAGTTAGATCCGGATAATGACCTTTTGGGAGAGAATTTGATTACAAGTGCCTTTGTTGTTTAAAATAGCATAGGGTTGTCAAGTACCAAACGGAAGCAGAGGAAAAAGTGTCATAATTTCATAGATAAATGTGGCTCTAAACACAAGCTTGGATGAAAAACTTATGATAATGTTCAGGAGATCAATTTGTTTTCTGGCCCAGCTGGCATTTAGATGGAACTACATGAAGCTCTAGAACTGCTTATTTTTTAGTACGAGCCTGTAGCCAGATTATGGGCACAAACCTACTCCTAATGAAGTCCACCCCTGCTCCTCCTCAGACATGTCAGAAAGCTAGTATGTTTCTAAAGTGAGCAGACACAGGAACTTTATTGTCAATCAAATTGGTTGACCATGCCATTTTGCCTCAGTTGGCAAAGTCATACTAACAGCATATACTTATTTACTGCTAAGAACACAAGAAAAAGTTCTCACATTTTGCTTTTTTTTTGGGGGGGGGCAGGATGACTGAGAATTGCTGGTCCATTAAAAAACTAGTGACTCCACATGTGAGGCAGAAATAAAATAAGCTGCTAGTAAATTTAAAAATAATAGAAAATATGGGATCTCCAGATTATCTTTCTGTGACACATTCTTCCTCCATACTTCCATTCAGGGGCCTTTTATCTGGATAAGCTCAACCTGACTAACAGTCAAGTATTATCCTTTCCAGGTGAAGGCTGGGCAAAACTGTGGCTTCAACAGAACTCTCACACTTCTTCTTAAAAAAACAGATGTAATTTCAGAGAAATCAACATTTTTCCACCCTCTGGCTTTGAAGAAGTCACTGAAATACATAATTACACACTGTGGGCATCCGCAAATACCCAAAACCCAAGTAACAGTAAAGCAGCAGTAAAGCATCACAGCCAGTTTAGGTATTGAAGGTATCCCCTTCATCTCTATGTCCTTGTTATGCACAGTCACACAAAGCCCTTTACAAAGGTCTAGGAGTCTTCCATGCTGGAGAAGAAGCCATGCCAGATCTGCAAGAAGATGCATAAGGATTCTGCAGATACTCATCATAGGGTTATCAACTGTCTCCATACCTACACAAGAGACCCGGAAAAACATGCTGCTGACTTCTAAAGGCAATGAGCTACTTTTGAAATGTATTTTCACTGCATCTCATGCCATGAATTATCTGCTCTTCCTGAAATGAGAGTTGCAATCATGCTAACAGATGGAAAATATCATCGTCTAAACTTGGATCCATGCCTTGCTACTGGCTTTAACAAAATCCATGAACGTGCTTTAATTAGTTAAGTTAAAAACATTTTTGTATAGTGGCCCATGGATGAAAAGTTTTCCCACATTACACATTACACTGCAGAAACACTCATATGGTGATGTATCTTAGGGAAGTACCTGTAGAGCTTTATGAGCTTAGCCCAGTGCCAGAGTAGACACAGGACTCTGGTGTGACATGCATGTGGATTTACAAGTAGGGGCTTCATGCTAAAAGCACCTTTACAGGAACTATGCCAAAAAAACCCAAAAAAAACCCCCAAACCATCACCACCACCACCCCTAAAAAACCAAAACAAAATCAACAGAGAGAGCAGCTGAGAAAGAGATTCTGTAATACACAGGTCGGTCACAACAACAGAAAAAAGAATACACTAATATAAACAAAAGAGATTGCATAGAAAATCAGAGGGAAATCCCCAGCCCTGGAACTCAGAGACATTTTCAAAGACAGAGCATCATATATACATATATGTCAGAGAATATTTGAAGAATCCAAGGATGGGCATTGAGATGAAAAAGGGGGCAGTTTCCCTCCAAAAAGAGACAATCCCAAACAATGTATTATTAAAGAGATTACAGAACTAGAAGAGAGAAGGGAACTACTAAACCCCAGACAAGAAAATCCAACATTCAGCATTTTGGTCTACCATAGTACTATCATTCTACACAGCAGTTATTCATGCTGCTCAGTATAGCACTATAATTCATATTCACAAAGAAGCTTTCCTAGTCCCTATATCTCTCTACTTCTCTTTTTCATGTGTAAATCTTTTTACTGATATCCACAGTTATACTGATGAGCAAAAGGTTTATCACAGAACACTTCAGCTCTCTCATCACATGGGCTGTAATTTTTCAGACTATGGACCAGGGCCCTTTCCATTTCACTGAAACTCCCAAGAGACTAGTTTATCTGCAACGTGAATTTCCCATACCTTTAGTAATTTCTACTCAAGAGAAGATGTAAACTACCATTCAAAACTGACTGGAGCTCTACCTTTTGCAAGAAAGCTACAGTATTTTGGACTTTTGGGTCTTCAACTTCCACCTTTGCTCCAGTGAATCCTTCCAAATCTGAAACAAAGTCAGAAAGGGTGCAAGTTACTTAAATACTGTTGCACTTCTTGCTACAGTGACAGAACTAAAACTACTCAGAGAAACTACAACCATTCTTCTCTCAAGTCAGCCACATCTTCTCAGACATTAGCCTTTATTCTTTAACTGTTTGGCAGGTCACTTCTGCCTTTTGAAGTGCTAAAGGCCTTTCTCTGTCTTGTCAGGAAATTGCTAATCTTTCCCTCTGGAATCCTTGAAGCAATATTCTTAGGCTCAAATGTCAAGATAAGAGTCTGTGTTATTGCCTATTCTCCTCTCCATTTTGCATCCATAGTCTGACATCCTTTAAAGCAGTTTCTGCTACCCCCATTACAATTTCCGAGAACTGAGAGGAGTATAATTTTTTAAGAAAAGTAGAACAAAAGTAGAAGTTCAAATAATTGCAGATACTTTAAAAACTCTGTACTACTCTCATTATTCTGTGCTAACAGTACTATTAACTACTTCCTCCATCAGTTAAGTGTTTGCGTTGTCTTTTTTTTTTTTTTTTAATCAAGCTTCTGCAGGATTATAGACATTATAACTTGCCATAAAAGTTTCAACATTCCTGAAATCCAAGCATGACACTGGCTTTTCTTCATAATTTCCCATTTCCATTTTAGCAAAATGTTATGTAGCAGAGTTTTAAGGATAACTTTTGGGAAAAAACAAAAAAACAAAAAAACAAACAAAAAAAAGAAAACCCACCCCCTATTTATTAGGGTTTGTTTTATTTCAATTGGCAAGAAAACACAAAGAAAACAATTACAAGTGATTCAAAAAGTCTACTCACCAAACAAAGCCAAGCATTAAAATAAAATTATTGTCCTGGGTTCAGCTGCTAAGAGCAATATAACTCCTCATTCAGGATCAAACCACCAATGTCTACTTATAACAGGGTACAGTTATGTAAAATTAAGGCTGGCACTGCACTGTGCTCAGATACTTGAGGTTTGGATCCGTAACTATGAATTTCCTCCCTTTTATGATCTTAAGCCAGAGAACAATGGCTGTGTTTTAATCTTTCCTTTCGTAATTTTCTGGTCTTTTCTTTCCAGTGTTTACATACAATGATACAACCCTGAGTGATGCCACAAAGTAACACATCATCCAAATCTAGCTGTTTACCACAGATACTATGATATCATTCAAGGTTGAACAAATCTTTTTTTTTTACTTTCCCATGGAATGATAATGGATTCATTACAAAGAAGTAATTTTTTTTTTTTTATTATCATTCACCCATGTCTGCATCAGACAGCATGCTTATGATTAAAGGCTGTAATATTGTGATTCACCAAATTTATTCTAAATTATTTTCAAATGGAAACAGAAAAAGATATCTGGAAAGAACCTTCAGCAACATTACCAAGTCCCTTTGTTCTTATATTATGAAGATTCCATGACTGGAATTCTGCACTAGATTCTCTCCAGTCATTGCAAACTGGTTTGATTTTACTACAGTCAACACACAATAACATAATTTCATTAAATAAAACCAATTTGCACAAGCTAATTGTCTCCTTAATCAAATAATTCTTTTTTATTACAACATTGGCCATGCAAAATATAGGTGCATAAAAAAGAAAATTATGAAGATGACAAAGAAAGTTAAACTCACCTGTAACTAGTGAAAAAGGCTATAATAAAAAAACTGTTTAGAACTTCATATTTTCCAGAGGAACTTGAACAAAACTACTGGCCTTTATTAAGAAACATAAAAGGGGGACTTCTCCTGTTGGTTGGGCAGGAAAACCAACACAACTCTCTTCTTCAAGCATACCTCCTTTCATCCAAGTCAGAGTGACAGGCTTCTGAAAACATACCTTTATGTTATAAATGTTAACATATTGTTCGAAATTATAAATATTTACCTGATGTTTCACCTTCCTATTAGATATATTGTATCTGATCCTCATTCTCACTAAATATAATTACATTATACAGAGATCTAAACTTCCTCAATTTTGTCAATGTCACTCAATCTTACAGATTCAAAACTTTGATGCTGGTGCTGTTCAAAGCATGCTCCCCCTTTATTTTTTTTTCCAGCTAAGACTTTACTAACAGCTAAAAAAGCACCCACGGCAGAAAACCAGGTTAAAATAGCTTTCAATCAGTTCTGTAACCACAGTATAAACAGAGTAGTACCTTAACCTTCAAAACTTCATTTAAGACTATACATTCTACAATATAACAAAGAATAGCACAAACAGTCTCTCTGCTTAAATTGTCATTCCTTTTGTTTTGCAGACAGGTAGGTCTCTGGACTGGGTTGTTTCCACTCCTGTAACATTTTCAAACAGAAGAGGCGTCCATTTCTTAGACTTCTTTCTATGGCATGCACAGAGAAACATGAAAGTATTGTTACCCAAGGAATACAAAACCTGTCACATACTACAGGTGCCTACAGTGTTAATCTTCACAAAAAGGAAGTGAGCTGTAGTGTGTGCTTTCTGTTCCCCCCTTTCAGGAGGAGAATGTTCCACTGTGATCTGCCTCTGTAAGAGTAACACTGGATTGACATTCAGATCAGACACAATCCATAACTCCATGTTCCATTTGCGGTGTGACTCTCAAAATCAAATTCATTGTCACTACAAAGGACTACCTCATCTCTTGTTTTTGCCATGCTTGGCTTTTGCTTGGTTCCATTAATGTTGTCTGACCATGTGTAGGGTCCAAACAGATGCCATAATCTTGCATAATCCTACTGTTGGAATAATCATACAGTTTTTTAAAACATTAAAAAATAAAAATATGGCAAAAGAAGATGTCTAAAATTTAAATAATCTGGGGGGGAAAAAAAGAAACAAAACATTAGGACCAGGAAGATTTTTTGCTTTTCAGATTTTTTCCACCTTCCACTAATTTTTATTTATTGCTCTGAATATATTATTCTTGATCATAAATGTTTAAAATAAAAGGCCAAACATCCAACAGAGGAAATGTTAAAGAAAGAATAGATTATTGCTGCACAGATCATAAAAGCTGTCTTTAAATATATAATAATGCTGGAGGAATAGACTAAGGTATAAAATAATCCGTATAGGTAAGCCCTATTGTATTCACATTCTTCATGGAAAAACAGATGGCTTAATTTCACACTGCACTTCTGTTGAAGGTTGGGATTGTGTTCCTTCAATGTATGAGTGGGGAGAATTCTTCCCACTGTAATGCTAACAAACCTGCTGGCTGTGCCCAGGGTTTGTGATGGCCCTGGACGGGCGGGTGGGTGGGACCGGAGCTACCCGGAGGGGGATGCGGACTTCCGGGAAGGGGGGGAGCTACTCAGGGGAGCACGAGGCTTCTGGAGGAGCCCGGCTGTTTCCGGGGAGAGAGAAGGGGAGGGGGAACTTCTCCAGTCTGCTCGGCGGTGTGAGGAGGGAGGAGACCCGGGGGCCGGCTGCATTCAGCTGCCCAGCATCTGCCCTGCTACCTCGGAGGCACTGCTGACACCAAAGACCAAATACTTCCTACCCCTGGGAATACAACTGGTCATCTGGACACAGGACTGGAGCGAAGAGCTCCCACCTGAGCCAGCCCGGCCGCGGCTGTTCCACTCCACCTCCCTGGCTCCCGCCTGCGCCTGCAGCTGTGCCGGCCCTGCTACAGTTACACCCCCAGGAACGGACACAGACCGAGTGTGTCCGCGTCTAAGAAAGGACTACAACTGACTTTTTCTTCTGTTTTTCGTCGGTAATTTTAATAACTGCTGTTGTTTTCTACTTGTGCTGTGAGTTAGAGTAGTAAAGAGCTGTTACTTTTACCTCCTTATCTCAGCCTTGAGTCCTTGATTTGAAACAATTATAACACTCGGAGGGGGGTGAAATTGATTTCTCTATTTCAAAGGGAAACTTCTGCCGTTTTTTGGCAGAACCCTGTCCTAAAACCAGGACAACTTCGCTTTCCAGTGCACAGAAGAACACAGTAATGCAGATTTGTTTTTCTTAATGCATTATTGTGCAATGTAAAATGCAATCTTTATTTCTTTAACTAACTATTTATGTAGGAAGCTAAATTCAGTGTTAAAATAAAATGGGCTTTCTACAAAAGTGTAACATAAGGCCACCAGAAAGATAAGGCACACAGACTTGTTGACCAGCTCTGGAGATACTATACTTCCAGAATGGAGGATGTCAGTAGTCATAGAGTTTCATGTAATCTCAGTATTTGGGAACCTTCCTGGAAAAACATACAAACATACAAAACATACCAAAAACATTTTAATCACCCTTTCAAGCTAGGTTAAATAAAAGATGCTTAAGCAAATGGCTGATTAACAGCTATGCAAAAGAATTCTAATCTAACACAGCTTCTCTCATCTGCTTCAGAATAAACTTTGTACAGTCTTTTTTTTAAACAAGCACAACCAGCAGTCTATGTGGCAATCCAAATTGGCAGAAAATCTAAATTATTTCTTTTTATTAAGATAAATGGAGCTACAAACCCTTGGTGGTCAAGAAGACAAAAAAAAATCTAAAGGAAAGCTCATTTCAAAATTCTTTTAAAATCTGTTTCTGCTAATGTTTTTTGGTTTTGTACAAGAATATACATCATAGCTAAAAAAATTCCATAATTATTTAAAAAACTAGCCATATACCTAGAATGGTATTAATTAATTAAAGGTCTCATTACCGTTAATGTTTCTTTCTTGAAAAGAATATCTTGTTCTTGTTTAAACTTTGTTCCTTTGGGGTAGACACTATTATACAGAAGGAGCCTCAAGCATTGCCACATTATAAACCAGCAATACCACTGAAAACACACCTGATCACTCTCTTGTTTTCCTTTCTTTTTCCTTGTTTTTTTTTTTCCTCAGAAGCTAAAAAAGCTATCTGTATCCTAACACCTAATTTTGATCAACAGCTTAAGAAACAAGTCCAAGACATTCCAGGCAGCGGAGCTATGGCAGATCTATGCAATCTGGTGGAACAAGAGTCTATGTTGTAAGGAAAGTTATTTTGCTGGTATAGTTTATTTGAGTTCCTGAGATAGCTATATGCCAGAAAAGAAACCCCACTTTCCTGTTTCCAGTCCAGCTTCTGCCAGTGTGGCTGTGTCAGTTGAACGGTGAATTTCCCACACATCTAACCAATAGGACTCTGCCGTCGACACTTTAAAGTATAGCCAAGCTTAGCGTGTGAAGCAATTGCAAAGATCATCTTTTTCCATGTCTCCATGTGATATGATTTTGTGTGAGATGGAAAGGTTACTAAAAATCTGTCAACCCAAATGCCCTGTTTGTCAACTGCAGGAAAACATCACAAAAGATACACAGAACAATAGTCAAAGGAAAATGTTGCTGCATTTTCATCATATGAAGGAGGATTAGGGGATGGGCAGTATTTTTTTTTTTTTTAATTACCAGTGTCTTGCTTGCATTAATTACAAGAAACATTTGAGTCAACTGTTCCTCTCTTGGATTAATTTCATGATTCAAATTATCCTGAATTTACAACACATTTGTGTATGTGTGTTTCACATTGGGACAGTTTTAATCTTAGTAAATTAAGAGCTTCAGTCTGCTATGTTTGATTGTTTTCTGTTCCACTTTGTTCTCATATAATAACTACCCTTCAGAATTCAAAAGGCTTATCAATTTGATCTACAGTCAAAAATTAAGAAAATAGGCGATGTGACTACAGCTGGATTTTCTGATCCTCTTTATTCATGACAGAAGTACCAGGCAGCTTTGAGGCCACTAAATTTTACATGTGCACCAACTTTGATGGAAAAATGTTCTGAATGTTTTTTCTCCTAGGAAAAGGATATGGAGGATATGGAAGAAGTGCAAGTTGCTTGACATAGAATAAAACAGTTCTTTGCTGCTGCAATCTGCAATGAACACAAAAGAACATAGTCTCAAGCTGTGCCAGGGGACATGAGAAAGAATTTCTTCGCAAAAGGAGTGGTTGAGCATTGGAATGGGCTGCTCAGGGAGGTGGCGGAGTCCCCATCTCTGGAGGTGTTTAAGAAAAAATTGAATGTGTAACTTAGTGCCATGGTCTAGTTGACAATTTGGTGTTTGGTCAAAGGTTGGATTCAGTGATCTCAGAGGTCTCTTCCAATCGAATTGGTTCTGTGATTCTAAATATAGAAAGTCACAGATGAGCAAAAGTGAGTAGCAAAGTTTACCTATGTGCATGAGTCTTTCCTCTGTATAATTCTATTGGCTTCACAGACATACTGCTTCCATGGCTCCCAGCAACATTGTTACAAAATAGTCTCATGACTGTATTTCAACAGAAAGGCAGGCCTTCTTTTAGGCTAGTTCTTGTATCACTGGAGAAAATCCAATAGTAAATTGAATCAAATGAAACCTGTCAGGCTAAAATATGACAGTTCTTAAATAAACAAAAGCCTAGACATACAAATTGGAGTTTGAAACATCCTTTACACATTCTTTTCTCATTATTTGCTCTGAAAACAAGTTGGTTCATTCACTTCAGGTCAGATGCCCAGTAATTCACACAATCAGCACATAAAATGACTCATAAGCAAGACCCAGAACTGCCACACAAGTTAGACATCTCATGTCCCAAGTTATCTTCAGATTCATACATTATCAAATTTTGATGATAAATACATTCGTGACAGTGATTTTTGTACATATGTCAAAACTTTTGTAAAGACTCAAATGCTTTTTGAAATATAATTAGGCTAGTGGATCAGATTATGACATTTATATACTCACCATCTTAACAAAAGTTTACCTGTCACATTTAATAATGAACTAGCTTTGGTACACACATTTCATCAATCACAAAAATATCAACATCATTTTATAAACTCTTTTCTGTATCACGAAACACTATTTATGACTGTAACTTCAGCATGGGTTGGAAACCTATATGCATACTCTTCCCATGAGGCTGAAAAGAGTTATCATGAATGATTTCACTGCTGTATACTTCCCTCCTGGTTGAATATAAAGCTGTCTCTGAGACTAAAAAATCAGACTTGATGGCCTGTCTAAATCAATTCAATCAGGACTCTGACAATGGCATTCCTACTTCAGATGAAATTATTTGTTTATGAGTTGTATTTAGAGGTTTACCTGGCTATTGAGAATACAAATATGTAACAAGATGTATTTCAAGAAAAGCATACTCTCTTATAAAAGCAATTGAAAATCTAGTGCAATAGTCACTCCTGTCCTCTACCAAAACTGTGAGCTTTACTGTTTTCTACTAGCATTGTAGAGAAAGGACTTAGCAGCATTTTCAGAGTACAGAATTATGCTATGGTATTATGTGGAACCAGATCCAAGGACCTGGACAACTCCCCTGCAGTCTGTGGGATTTTACAGTGCAGTGATATAATGTTCTCCCACAAAATATTACTCTCTGAAGAGCCTGATAAATGTTTATCTTGGGCTCTCTTCCCTTCCTGTTTAAACGGTATGGTTTCTATACTCTTCAATAAATATTCTGGTTGAAATTTAACATTTTCATACCCAAGCTTCTAACATTTCTACACTTTTGAAATTCATTCTGTTGTCTGCTGTAACTACACAGATGTCACTAGACAACATTGGTGGATTGACTGTTAACAAATTCAGCTGTTTCTAAAACACCCGGGTCATTCAACTCTGTCAGATGATTTCAGAGTTCAGGTTCACATTCTATTTCACCTTGCAATACAGTATCATTAATAAATTGTGCCAGGCTGCACAGTCGGGATGAAGCCTATATGGGTTTTTTTGGGTTTTTTTTCAAACTGACAAGTCTTACTTTATTTTTGAGAATACAAAACTTGCACAGGACTCTTTCATTTTAGACAGAAGGACTTTAATGATGTTTGGATCTTCCACATCTTTGCATTTCCCCCCGGTCAGCAGCTGAAGGCCTTGAACTTTTGTACAAAATCTAATAAAATTATAGAAAGTGACAGCAAAGAGAAAATTAATGCATCTTAAGTATATTTCAAGACATGATGTAGTCCAAATGGAAAAAAAGAAAATAGGAAAATGCATGTAAGACAATGGGCAGGCTATGAGAAACAAGAACTAGAAATCTACTGGAAATAATAAAGTATATTGGGAAAAACATTGAGCAAGCTACACAGAGAGAAAAGATAACTGTTATAAGAACAGTAATTGCTTAGGTTACAACTTGACACAGTCACTTCTAACTGATTGGTATGTTCATGTCCAATTTGATGTCTCCAGAGGAAAGCCTGTGGTGTTCTCACCTCAGACGCTAGAAAAGAGTAGTCCTCTATATTAGAAGGACATTATATGTATATTACATATACAGTTCAGAAAATTGGGCATTCCTCTTCAGGGAAGTCTAGGACTTAAGCTGTTTGGGAACTGAACTTCCTGTCACCCCAATATGGGTGCATCCTGTTGAGCCCCAGTGAATCAACAACTTCTAGACAAGCTCTAGAGGCTGTCAGGTTTTTTTTAAAAAAAGTACTTATGCTTTCAAAGTTGACCTTCCTTCTTTTTTATAACTGTTTACCATAAGTATTCAGAAACTGGATCCATACTACTACAGTTTTACACTTCTTCTGTTTGAAATACACTAAGCTATACTAGATAAGTTGTCTGCACTTGTAAAATAGTGATTAAACTGAAAAGAAGAAAAAAATATTTGAATACATGAGCTATCAAGCTGAGAGAAAAATTCTGCAATGGCTTATAAGCAGCTGACCTTTGTTTTGTTTTTTTTAAACATCATTCTCAGGAGCTATGTTGATCAAGTTAGGTAAGGATCTTTCCTGCTAATCCTAGTTTATTCTCTATTTCTGAACCTATGCTTAGGGGTACAGTAGATACCTATGCCTAGGTGCCATCTGATACATGTATTCAAAGTCAGATCCATCAGGATATTTCTAAGACTGGATTTTTTTCTGTGCAAAAAATGTTTATTTGTCAACAACACTCACTATAACACACAGTCTCAAAGAGTAAGATACATTTTAGGCAAAGCTGAAATCAAAAGTTGCAGTAATTTCAAACATTTGTGATTTTTACTTTTTCAGAGTTAAATGTTTTCCTTTTAAAACAAACTTCCATTTCAATTTTATTCATATGGAAAAATATGCTAAGTAATGGAAAAAGTAGAACCAAAGAGAAATATTACTTCAGTAATTTTAGCTTGTGAAAAATAGGTTTGCAATTCTCTTCTCTCCCCTCCACCATGCTCCCCTACCTGCAGTGTAAAGGTGTAGGGCTCTGTCCCATACAACCTGCAGCATTACATCACGCAGCCTTTTCTCACTGCAGAGCTGAGGCACAGAAGGCCTGCAGCCTTCACCTCTGCTACACTAATGGCTTTCACACCATTGCAAACTGAGCCAAGATGCATAACTAAATCACAACTATGCTGGTGCAGGGATCTGGCTCACACCTCAAGTAAGTCCTGATCTTTATTGTCCCCTCTTTTCCAAAGGGTTGGAGTCACATTTTTATTTCCCATTTGCCCCCTGTAAATTCTCCATTCAAACATGTATGACTGAAGCATTGTCATGGAAACAATAAAGGGTAAAACTTTACTTTAAAAACAATCTTGAAGAGTTTTGGGCCACTTTTCTCAGACCACAGCTGCTATATGTTTTTAGGCTGAGCCATAGCAGATGTCACCATTTCAAGAGAATAACATGAATGGGGACCCTCTTTATACTACAGAAGGGTGGGAAGACTGTGGTCTTTCTGCTTCTTTTCCCCCATTTTTTAGGTATTCCTGCCTGCTCCTCACTACTAACTCTTTTGCTGGCACACATAATTTTGCTGCCTTTGCCACTCAGCACTAATTTGTAAAACATTACTTTAATCAGCCACTGCTGCTGGCATTGCCCTCCCTATGAAATGGTATGACAAGAATAATGACAGGGAAGCTCTGCAGTGATTTTCTCTTCTCCTGCTGTTCCAACTGACAATGGAACTGAGAAGAAGGGAACATTTTATTTATATGAGCCTCTGATTTTAATATCATTGGATAAGTCAGGTTGGAAGAAACTTCAGAAAGTCTTCAGCCTATCCTCCTGCTGGGACACCAGCGAGATCAAAATCGTGGCTTGGGGGTTTATTGAACCAATTTTTGAAAGACTGCAAGGACAGAGGCTGCAACACTTCTCCAGACAACTTGTTTCACTGACCATCCTCATGGTGAAAATGGGATTGTATTTGAATATCCTCCTACTAGAACATACTCTCAGGCTAAGCAATCTTCATAATAAGCATAAGGAATATAAACTTATTCTTTAAATATTTACCTTACCAAATGAGATGCTGTGCTGCTTAATGGAGAAAAACAAAGTAAACTGGTGACTTTTTGGGTATTTCTACTTTGTGGCTGACAACTTACTTCCATCTCAGCTTCCTCATTTATATAGAATATGTAATGAGATCTACTTACTCTGTAGAACCTTTTGATGTAGATAGAAAGTGATAGGAAAAAGGGTAACTTTGATAATAATGGTTACAATACTAATATAAGTAATTACTATTGTTAAAGCAAAATATTAAGCTGCACATACATATACTTTGTGTGTACATACATTTATATACATACACATGTAGTTCCTAGCATAGCTATAACCATCCTATCAGTAACTGCTACTGAATTAACCTCATCCAGCCAGATAGGTAATGTCTAAATCCTAAAAATGTACAAGGTTATGTGTGTGTATATATATATATATATATATATATATATACATGCAAACATGTATGAATACACATATGTATATATAAAGAAACTACATAAAAATTATTGTGTTTTGTGTGTGCATATGCATCTCCTCACTTAACTTTAAACTGTGATGGTCCTAAAAACAAAGTTGCCCTTCCATAAGACAAACCAAATTTCTTTCCATTCTACACCCTCAGAGGAAAAAAAAAATCTATAATTCTTGTTATTATTTTGTTTCCAAGGCCACTGAAAATACAGGAGCTGAGCAGTTTGATCAGAATTCCACAGCACTACTCCACCCCTATGACAGTGAATGTTGAATAGTCTTTTGATCTTACCCTCTTGGAAGACCTTCCTTGACAGATTGAAAAATATCAAAAAGGGTTAGAAAACCAAGCCTTCAGAAGGGTGACAGATAAAGCTTTTTATCCTATAAGAGGCTAAACAGAAGATGACCTGAAGAAAACATTTGTTATTTTGCAGGTTCTACAGAAATCATCGTCTTTCTAAACAAGGTTACAGTAGGAAGCCAAACAAAGCAGACAGATTATTAAAAGACAGAACAGTGCAGACAGAACCCTAATGCAACAAGCAATACAGAATCACAGTACATGTTGTTAATAGAGGCCATGTTAAGTACTGCTCCTCACTTAAAAGCATTGCTTTATAAGGTTACCACTGAAAGTACACTTGTACATTCTGGCTCCAAGATCTACTCAAGTACACGGTACAGATTTCTTGCCAACTTTGCTAAACAGACCTTATTATAGAACAAAAATATCACACCCATAATCAACAAATACTAGACATGCTGTACCACTCCAACGATGTTCATACTGAATTTTCTTTAGAAGAGTACACACTGCTTTCGAGCACACGTATCTGTATAAAGCTTACAGAGTGATCCCTTTTAACCATTACTTTACACATTAAATTGGATGCTCTAACTGAGATCTTTTATCAACACCTTCCTTAAAACAATCTAGGAATATTTTCTGCTGTCTAATGGGAATCACAGGGAAAATTTACTAAGAACAGGTAATTTATCAATTTATCTATCAGTGTAGATTTAAAATTTTTAATACATACATATAAATACATGTATATATGTGTGTGTGCATGTGTGTGTGTGTGTATGTGCGTGTGTGTGTAAGAATGTGCTGATTGACCAAAATTCAACTTTTTTCTTAGAGATTATTTCTTCATCACTACAGGAATAATAATATCTTCATTGTCCGTGCCACTTTTTCTGAGTACTGAAAGAAAACAAACAAAAAACCCCACTATCCACTAAATTTTCCTTCTACAATTGCAAGCCTGTATGCTTTCCCATTGGATGGATTCACAGAAAAAGAGAAGTGGCCACAGGAGGGATGACTTCTATTTACTTAGAGAAAAAGCATTTCAGCCCAGTTCCAGACCTTCCTCCAACACTGCTTAAGCAGAGAGGATTTTTGGATAGACTCACTTGGAGGGAGGCATGGGAGAAATATATCTCTGATCAGAAAGCACAGAATACAGCAGGAGCATAGTGTGTGGAGAAGGGCATAAAACTAGTGTCACAGGAGGCAAATAGGAGGATGAGTGACAGGACCTAAAAAGTTTGTTATGTGCTTCTGAGTATTTATAACATGATGCTGTCAGTCAGGCAGAAAAGCACACAACACTAATGTAAGTAGGAGGAGATATGTGGATCAAGCCAGTAGAATAACTAACATGTCAGACAGAAACTTGCATCATGCTCACAAGACAACAAATTGAGATGGAGATTTCCAAAGTGACAGTGGACACCTAATTAAAATATTTTCATTGCAGTCACCTCTTCTCACCCACACTGTTCCCAATGATATTGTGAGCAGCAGGTACTGAGAACATGGGAAATTAAAGCCTTTTTTATTTGAGTGTTTAAATATGGCAGTCCTATTTAAAAGGCTGACACCGTCTTCCATAGAAATTGATCCGTTTGATTAAGCATAACATGTTTTGGACAAGTGAAAACATTTTGATGAATGCTTCCCAGAAGGAACATGGGGACAAAGAGGCAGTTTAAGGGAAGCTGTGAGAGAAACTCAGACTGAAAGGGAAGGGGAAAGGAAGGACACCGGGCCTGAGCCAAGCCCTAGTTACGGCTTTTAACATGTGCCTGGAAATGTATATATGTGAGTATAAGAGGGATATGAGCCAGAACAAATAAAATTGCAAAGTAAATGCTAAACATGTTTTTCTTCTCCATCTCATGGGAGAATAAATATTTTATCCTGCTACAATTCTATTATTTATCTTTTTCATACCACATTCAATTGGGAAGTGAAACTGTTAAGACTTAATGTCAAGGTTTAAGGGAACTGTTTCATTTTGAGTTCAAATGCTACACTTTGGCAGTAGAACATCTGCTTCAAATGTTTCAAAGGCTCTTGACATTTACAACACTATGCCCTGAAAAAATCAAGCAACTGAGAGCATCAAAAACTGATGCAGCATGTCCCTTGCACACTCTATGTTGTCTTGGTGCAGGATATTATGTACCATTCTGCACTATGAATTTTATTTCAACAATATAGTAATAGCACATTTTTTATTAGGGAGATAAAAAATATCCCTCATTTCTTAGTATAAATAAAGCTGACAGGTTATACAAAAGAGGGAGGGGAGTGAAAAAAAAAAAGGTTTACAGGAATCACAATCTTCTTTCAGTGTTACCCTACAGCACTTTCATTGTGTGTCACTATTTGTCTGGATTTCACAGTTGTAATTTTTCCACAGTGAATATTAGTTTTAAAAAGGATTAAAAATTATGTCTTTTCATATATCTTTGGGTGTTTCTGAGATTACAAAACAAATAAAAAGAATGGAATTTTCTCATTGTAATAATTTTCTTATTTGACTGCAAGTGACCTTAGAACTCATAAATTTAAAAACTGTAGAAATACATTTTAATTGAATCTCTTATATAATCAAAACAGCCAAAAACTCTTACCACCAAAAGAATGCAGTATCTACTTCAAGGCCAAATTTACTGTATTTGCTTACTCTAAATAATAAAAACCATCATGAGAAAACTCTTCATCTTTAAAAAATAACAAATACAAATCACATGTTAAAATGAAAACTAAAAAGCAATCCCATCCTTAATGTGACAAAATAAGCAAAAGCACCAAATCCTACTCAAATTTATATGTTCCATATGGACTCTGTGGGTCAATACCAGGTATATACCTTTTTTCATGAGAGTAAGATTGAACAGCATCTGTGGGCTGCTCAGCAGTCCCAATAAATATTTCATTTACATTCAACAGGGGCAATGCAAAACAGCAAAACTGTGAGTCCTGCTTAATTTCTACTTATCCATCAACTCCCTGTGAAAATCCTCAATCCAAACTTACATCCCATGCCAAAAAAATAGTACAAAAGATTTTCTGGGCTAATCATCATTTGTAGAGACACATTCCTTAAAAGCCCAGCAAGATGAAAAATATTCATCCATTCATATTGTCTTTCAACTTAACTCATTCATTGTGTCCTTTTTGGATCATAAGACCATTCAATGGAAGACATGGAATGCTAGAAAGATTTTAAAAGCAGGCAGCTCTTCCCTGACAGGATGGTCGTGGGTTATTTTAGAGGTGCAGACTGAGGAAGATGCTCATGTGTCAAAGGAAAATGCTTATATTGCCTAGAGAAGAGTGACCCACACTTAATTATACTGGCACCAACACATTATCTCTAGAGTAAGAGTTGCAGCAAAAGACTGTAAGACTTGTATACCTGGCCCAGGCTTTAGTTTTACAGGAAGAAAAACAAGCTCAAAAGGTGCATGCATAGAAAGTCCAAGTCAGCACTAAATTAGGAGTCATGTTAGGCAACCAAATAAAGTGGGAAATTTTTCACACACTCAGGCAAATGTCATAGCAGGGAAAAAGATGCTGACCAGGATGAGAATGATGCCAAGACACTCTTCCAAAGAACTCTGCAAAAATGGCTTCATAAGAAAGATTCCAGTTTTCAGACACAGATGTTACCAAAGGAGGCTAAAAGGATGAGTTAGAGTTGTTGACTTAAAGAAAACTCTCTCGACTGAAGTGTCCTGCCAGCATACCCAAAATATTATAGTATGCTAAATATACCTTTGTTTCTTCCAGTGTTCAAATGCACAGGTTATGCTGTTTCTGCTGACTATGTACTACTTCGTGAGATGTAGACATGATTGAGTATGAGGTGTTCAACAGCAGATTCCAACCCAGTGTTAGGTAATAAAGATAAATACCGAGTACTAATGACCATTTATGTCTCTCCAGCACAAAATGAACTACAGAAATGCACTTACTTTCAACTGCAGAGACATTGTGAAGCAATTAATCCCATCTGCATACAAAACAAATTGAAAGTGTAGTCTTAGTCTTATTTGTCTGATATTTTTTAAGCTTCTAAATGCCAAATTTAAGCAAAATTCGCAGAAGCCTTTATCAGTCATTACTTAGGTTGCCATTTTGGGTCTATGCCAAACTGTTGAACCACAGATACCACATCTAAATAAGATGGGACACTTAATATATCTAAGCAAATGCTACAGTAAAAGAAAGAGATGTTGACCAGGTTGTAAATTAAGTTGAGTCATCCTTCCAGAGAACTCCACAAGCACTACTCTGTAATTCTAACTATTCCAAAACCTCCAGCAAACATTATATTCTATTTAAGATAAGAATCTCAGCACTGTATCATATGATCAGATCAACTTTCTACAAGAGATGAACCAAGAAGAATGATACAGAAGCAAAAGCTTGTGACAAGTGTTTCTTGGGAACAAGCAGGTGGTTTATGGTTACTACAGAAAAAATATGAACCTCCACTTATTTAGGTCTAAATGTATTTTGTCCTTTTTCCTGTAACTAAAGGACTATAAACAGGATAAACAAAAGATACTGCAGTTACGGAACAAACTGAAAATTAAATATAGAAACCCAGAGCTGGCTTTCAGCATCAGTACTGACTGTAGTCTAGCTGCCACTACAGAAACATTCCCTAGTGATAGAGCAATACCAAAAATTAGAGATACCTGTCTTAAAATCCAAAAATAATGAGTACAATGACCCTATTAAAAGGAAAATGTCTTTGGCCTTAGAAACAAGGGTTATTTCTTTGTTGATAAGTACTATTTAACTTCACATAGATTTTTCTTTCATGTCTGTTACCTGATACTGGAATATTTTCAGATGAATCCATGTGAACAGTCTCTAGAGTTTTCCAGACTTGTGATTAATTTAGTTGGACACCATCTAACTGGCTTATATTTTGAGTATTCACACTGCGTTTGGAACAAATAGTGATTGCTTTGCTTTGACTTCCTTCAAAAACAATTCTTTAGATCCTTACTGAATTTTCATGCATTTTATCTGTCTTAACAAGATGAGCATGAATCCCACCCCATCATCTAGAGTTAAAAATAACTTAAATAAATTCTTAGATCTATTTCTGTTCTGTGCAATATTTAAACCAAAGTAGGTCTCTTCCAACTGAAAATACTCTGTCTCATTGTCTTTAGCAAGAATTTATGTGAATCAATTTAAGTACATCCATAAGTTTAAATGTATAAAGATTCTTTTTGATATCATTGTTGATTGTACCTTTTCAATTATCAAGTTACTGCATTGGTAATGTTTCTGTGCACTGAGTGCAAAAAATATAGCCCTTATGTCCTTAACCTGCTGAGTGACCTAGGAAAAGAGGCTAGATTTTTTCCTGTTCATAAACCTAATAAACTAAACCATTTTTTCCAACTACTCATTTTCAGGTTCACATGGCCAAATCTGTAGTTTTTGCAAACCTACTCTTGCTCAGTAGCATTCTTAGAAGTGCTCATGCAGGTGCAAAAACTTCTCCAGTGGAAGAAAAAGCATATCTCTGTCAGTATTACACTTAAACATACACATGGATAATCTTATCCACATGTTAAAAGTTCCCAGTATTAGGGCAATACACCACAAGTGCAAGCATAGGAATATGAATACTGCCACAACTGATGTACGCACACTTCCAGGGCTGATACCACAACCAGACATGCAGAACGTGGGTAAAGGACTTCCAGAAAATTTGCAGTACTTTGAACAAAGTCAGACTGACTTAAGAACCAAGCAGTATCTAAACAATTGATGACCAAAGAATTTTTGGATTGCACTGTTATTAGACAAAGAAATTAGACATGAAAATTGATTTTAAATTAAAATATATATATAAATCATTAATGTAAAATCTAGGAATTTTATGATTTTCAAATAACTCAATAAATATCAGTTCCACAAAATACTTATATATTACTAGCCATGCACAGAAACAGATAGTATGTCATACAAAAAGACTGTACCATCACTGCCTTGAAGGACTTCAATAACCTTGCTTCAAAACTCAGTTTTCTGAAGTCTGTAATCCAGCCATGAAAAAATACACTCCAGGCTGAAACCCCCCATTCAAAAGTTTTAGTTCACAAGCCTTCTTCCAGTTTAATTTGGTTTAAATTAGTCTGTTCATGTTGAAAAATTGACAAAAAAAAAGCTCTGTGGTTTTACTTTTTAGAAAAATATTCTTGTTTCTCAAAAACAGCTTTGAATTTCCCTATTCTATTTGACTTGTGAATTAATGGAACAAAATTAACTGAAAAGTTTTAGGTTAATTTAATTTACCCCACAAGCTCTATCTGTGAACTGAAACCATTCCATAGAAGTAAATGACAAATTCAGTCTATGCATATTTGTTGATTAAAAAACTAATACTGTTGAAAATACACATTATATAACCTCTACTCTTCTATAAAGATCTCCAACACTATTCAGTGTGTACAGATACATTAATTCAATAACATTTCTGATTTCTCCAGCTATGTACTTTTCTTTACCTCAGCAGTCTCCTCCATTTTCTACTCCAGTTCAGGTAGACAGTAGTTGTTTCTGTCCTGATACTACATCCACATATCCCTCTGCCATATTGTAAGTAGTCAATCAACAAGTCCACTATAGAAATTCATAGTGTCTAAACCACTATGTTGCTCTGAGATATAATGAAAAATGAGTTGTGAAGCCTTAAGAAAAAAATTAAAGCCACACATGACTTACTTTTTGTTAAGGGATCAAATGAATTCTTTACAACTTGCAGTCCTGCTCCACCTAGACAGGGAATTTTCTTCCAACTCATATGTAGTACAAGAATCATACCTGAAGTTAGGAAAGTCATTATTCTGTACTTGACACACAGCTCTGGCCAAGCAGTTTGAAATGTGTGAAATGCTCCAACTGGCAGATGCTATCATGCTTTAAAGCACTAATAAATGAGTCTCCTTCTCTTGCCAGTTAAAAAAAATTAATATGTACTACAGAAACAATGTTTTCCTTCAGAAATCTCTCATGGTTGGGAATCTATCAGTACAGCTTAACTTCTACTGCTCTTTTTACTTTTACATATATAGTTAATAAAATTTGGGGAAGCACCTGTTTCCAGTGGGTTCTATCTAATATACTGGTTTTTGATTCCTGGCATTTAAAGAGAAAACTTGAGTATTTGTGGCACTTTCATAGGCCTAGCTTTCTTCCTGCTGGGATATACATTATAATACAGAACCATTTAAATTACTAATTGCAAGAATAATTGAAAGTTAAATAATGAAAGACATAGCAAAACCATAAATTATTCAAGAGACCCTTCATGTATTGATAGAATTCTTTTCCGTGTACAGAGGGTTTGCTTTTCTGATTATACTATTAAAAATGGCACTCTTATAATTCAGATTTGCCTATTCTTTCTTTCTTTTTGCTGGTGGGGCTTTTTTTCCCTTCATTCTTGGTTTATGAAAAAAAAAAAAAAAAACAACTGTGTTCCAAAATACATTTAAAAACAGAGAAAGTTATTTAGTCGCTCATGCCTTCCAGAAGAGGATTTAAGTCTTCTTCCAATGAGTAAGTGGTGTTTATCACTTGCACTTTCTAAAATTTTGCTTGTATTTCAGTATTTCATTCCAACTAGTCTTGCCCCAGTTCAGGTCTAGATTTATGAATATAAGAAAGAAAACATCTCCATCAACTGCCACATGCACTACTTGAGGAGAATTGAGCCTGACTTAGCCTGGTTCCTCAAAGAGCCTATAAAGCAAAGGAACTTTCCAGCAAATTTTTCTCTACATGCAATTCTGGTTTAGACATGACTGTAAATAGTCAACAGTATGGTTTTACAAGTATCCTTCAAAGTGCAACTTGCGAGCCTCATCTCCCAGTTCGTTCTTTTAACAAGGCAGTGTCGGCCTTGAAGCATATCTCTCAATATTCTAAATTCCTAGTGTAACAGGATATATTGCATAACCATCACTCTACTAAAGTAAAAGAACTTCAAAAGCAGAGAGACAGCAACACTTCATCTGAAACGGAACAACATATTGGATAATGTATGGCAGGGGAAAAAGAAATTTTAAAAGTCTCATCCATACTTGCAAGCAGCAGTTTTAAATGCATTTTAGAACCACATGCCTATTTCAAGGTTCCAACAGGCTACATATCAAATGTTCAGTTACTACTTCTTATTCATTTCCTGGAATGTCAATGGAATAAGAAAATAATTCCCAATCAAGCCGTTACTTCTATTCATCCTAATTATGCAAAGGTTTTGTAGAAAATATTTTGGCAATGCCTTAAAGAGTATAATGTTTTAAACCTGCTGTAACCAATAAAATTATGTCTTGTGTTTGATTTTATTTCTCATCAAAAAAATCTGCAGCTGCTTAATTTTATGTCCATTATGTACCTCCATAGCATTCTCTTCAGTTTTTTTTTTGGAATGACAGCAAGATGTGATAACTGAAAGGAACCAAGGAAATAAGAGGTATCATACATACTTTATCTACATCAGATATGTAAATTTTATCCCTTTTCCATTCATTTGCTCCTTCCTGTACACCTGGATCACATTACCTTCATTATCCTTGTTATATGTTCCCATTATCCAATAAACAGAAATGAAAGTGCCAAATTCTTCAGTTTGATGAGCTCATCAAAGGTCATCTAACAAACTGGATATACTTCCTTCCACTTACAGATATTTCTTGCTTTCTACTTGCATTTTTTAGAGTAACAAAAAGTCCCTTTCCCATAGCCAATCTTCATTGTTTTGTAAGCCTGTTTTATGTAGCTTTAATTAATACTACTGCAAGTTCTCAAAATCATTAATCATAATTCCTCTGTTTTCCTAGTTTTTATAAATACGCAGATTTTTTGCAGAATGCCATAGAAACCTGGCAAATCACAGCAATACAACTTCCTTTATAATGATAAAAGGAATCATGCACTTAGTCAAATGCCTGAGAAGGTATTTTACTCTGATGAGAGGAGAAAAAGGAACCAACTTGTAAATCCAGATGCTACAATCCCCTAACAAAGAATAAGTTTCCTAGCACTAGCCTGCCATTCAGTTCCTTAAGTGACAAAATAAACACAAGTTGAAGTGGTTTAAGTATTCTTTTTTGTTATACTGATAAACTGCAGTAATACCAGATACTTGGTTGCAATTTTATTGAGGAAAAAGTAAGAATGTACTAAACAAAGAAACAAGAGAGTAAGTCAAATTTGAATGAAAAAAGCTAATTCGATCAAAGCTATGAAAACATCTGGTTTTTTTATTACATACAGGAGTACACAGCTCTCTTTGTAGGACAAAAGGAGCTTCTGCTTGAACAGTGCAGCATCAGTGATCATGTCAGTTAGTTAAATTTAGGTTTTTTCTTTATCAGTTCTTTTATCTTGGTATCAACAAAGTTTACTGAGCAAAATTAAATCCTTCTTTGCACATCAAGATGAAAGCCTAAGTTTTCAATCTAAATAAAGGTCCATATTGGAAACCATTGCCTTAAAGTGATGTTCCTCTTTTAAACCACAAGTAATCTGAGTTGGCAATTCTTAGATGCTCTCCACCGCATGTCCCTATGTTTCTTTCTGGTCAACACTAACTCTTCAGAATGTCACTATGTTGCCCCTCCAAAGCAAATCTGTTTAGCCTTCTCAAAACCCTTGAAGGAGACTCTGAGGCAGAATTATCTAACACAATGCATCCTCAAAACACGAAAACACTTACAATATATAGCAAAAGAAAACTGTTCAGATGAAAAATCGGTATGTCTCTTGATGCAAACTGGTCATGGTATGTACCATGCCTGTAAATCAAATTAGCAAATTTAACAAATAACAGTTGTCAGGAAATGCACAGTACTCTTGCCCCTGGGCTGCTGTCCTGTAAAATAAAACATTGATTTATTAAATATATTTAACATACATGAGAGCAGTCATAACAGCCCTCCACAGGTTCAATTCACTTTTTTTGAAAGAGACTGTTTGCTCTTTGGGTACAAGGTACAGTCCATAGCAGATGAACACAAAACTATACAGTTACTAAGCCTGCATATTTTATTAAGGAACAGAAAATAGACTCACTAAGAACTATTATTGAACAACCAGAGCAATCACACAACGTCTACAGTGCAGATTACAGTTGCTTGTTCTGTCTTCACTATTCTATTAAGTCACTATTGCCTTGATTCACCAAGCTACTTAAGCATATGTCTAATTTTATGTACATGAATAATCCCCTGAAGTCAAATGACTATTCGCTCAATTAAAGTTAGACATATGCTTAGGTACCTTGATGAATTGAAGCTCGTAATTGCCTGCAATTGTTTCTGCCAATTTTCTGCAAGTAAAACCCCAGAGTTTTGCCAATGAAAATGTGATGCTATAATGCTTTTATCACTGAAGAAATTAATTTTATTCAATACTTTTTCTTTTAAGTCTGTTTTTCCAACCATGGTTCTAGGTAAAGAGGTCATCGAAATAGATACAACAAAGAAAATTGCATTTTAAATGTAAAATAAATATGAGGGTTTGGTTTCTCTTCCATTAATTTCTAGGAAAAAATCTTCTGAAGTATGAAGTACAAATCTTAGAAAAGACATAGGAGACTTGCTATTTCAAGTAGTTGATATTGAATTCATTGGCCAGAGTAATAAACTGAAGAGCATGATGATTAACGGAATGAATAGGAAGAGGAGGTTTACTTCAGAAGTTTTCCAAGATAGGAGTCTTTGGAGTTCTTGAAAGAATTGGGGTCCTGATCTTACTGCAGTACCCCATGAAGTCTAAGGAAAGATTTACATCAAATTTTGATGGGTGGATTAAACTTTTACTTCTCACAAACAATCACCTTCCCCTTGTTTTGAAAAAAAAAAAAAAAAACACATACTTGGCAATACCTGTAAAAAGGTGTTATTTTTTAATGTTTCCTAAAAGACAGAATTAGAAATAAAAGTGAAAGGAAAGGAATATTAAATATCTTTATGCATAAACAGAATTAAATTGTAAATTATGTTCTTTTGCTCTATTAGGACCTTTATAAACATACTATTAAAAACACGGCAACTCTAAACAATTTATAACACCACAATTTACAGCCTTAATGCCTGATCTAAGGCTAAGTCAGAAAACAGCTGCAATTCTGTTGCTACAGCTTAACTAATTTCCACAAGAAAGACATAACTATCAGTGGCCAAAAGGTGAGAAGCAAACATAGTTTGTCATCTCATCTAAAAAGTCAGTATTCAAAAATTTGCGAATAGCAGCAGATTTTGCTGGCAGAGAAATACTGTTGGTGATGAAGAACAGTATAGATAAATTGTTAAAAATTCCCACAAAGTATAAATAAAAACAGTTTAAACTGAGAAGAGTTTGAGGGATTCCTATCCCTTATTTTCTGGGAAACACTCAAATAACATCTACACTAGACTCACATCTGTAAACTACAAACACACGTCGCAGCAGTAGCCTACAAATTTCTTTCCTCCTCTAGCATTCTTTGATTAAAAGAATTGTAAAGACTTTTCAATTCTTCATAACAAATTACTTGGACATAGGCTTTTTACTTTTCTTTCCTTGTATAAAGACAACATGGGTATAGCCCACAATTGTCCATAAGTCTTTAAAACAGGTAAAATGCATGCAGAAGGTACCTAGTTCTACTTTTGGGACTATATCCAAGGGTTCTGAATAAAATACACAGTTGCATATACCCAAGATTATTGCTCCCACCGAGATTATCCACCAAAATATTCATCAACTTCAAAAATAATAGAAATAGCTACAAAAATCACACCATGGAGCATTTAAAAATTCGTTTCAAAGAGAAAAAAAGTTACCTAGCACTGCCCAGATATATATATATAAAGGAATGACTAATACTTCCTACAAACTGGTGTCTCAAAAATTCACAATCAGAATTCAAACCCTGTTCCTGGATCATAAGGGAATAATGGGAACATGCAATCAAAGTTTTCAGATATATGTACTTATAGAATGAACACAGTAGGGAAAAAAAATGTGTGGTGGAAAACTAACCTGTAGTAGCTTAACCTGCTTACCCCTCCAAGATTAACTAGAAGAGGCAAATATGTTTGTTATTAGTCTAACACAAGTATGACTTCACCAAGTGGACATTTCAAACCGTGTTCAATGCTCCTGAGAATGCCCTTCCACAGCAAGTCCTGCTATGTGCAGCAACGTAACACACAAAGTATTTCTCATGGCAACATATGCTCACTTAATAATTACCATTTTAGGTTAACATACTTAAAATACCTCCTAGAATTGTTACTGGAAAAATCTGTTTGTTTCACTGAATTAAAAAACCTATAAAGAAATACCTATCATTTTGTTGTTATTACGTTAACTGACAGTTTACCCTTGAGAAAACAAAAGAGGAAACTAACCTGATTTTCCACTTCAAACTATGTTCTCTGAGCAACTTTAGTGTTAACATTTCTGCTAAGACTATCACTGCTTCCAATTTTCCCCTGAAGCTATGACTGTTCATGACCACAGTTTGTTAGAGTGATATACTGAACTTTAAACTTCTAAGAAAATGCCACAAACAAATCCAAATAAAGCAAGCATGCACCTGCTCCCATACTTAATTTCTTTCTGCATTTGGTGAGGTTGTCGAGTCCTCTTGTTAAATAATAGCTTGAATCACATCCTGGTTTTTAAAAAAATATCCACAAATAGCTGCTTAAAAATCTCTGTCCTTCTCTTTCAAAAGTTTTATAACTAAACAGAGTTCAGCTCCCACAATAACTCTACAGATTGTTTCCACCCACACAAAAAAAAGCAGCCTACTTACTGCACAATTTATACTCAAAATGTGTAACACTATTTTCTAACTGAAAACAAAATCAATTGTGTGAAGTGTAGAGTTCATACTAATGTAGAGAAAATAAAATCCAATATATCTTGTTCAAACAGCAAGTGAAATCAGGAAAGCTCACAAGAAGCAGGAGGGGAAGTTTAGGGCCTTGAGGGGGTGAGAGCAGAGAAGGATGTGAAGGCTGAAATCCTGCAATTTTACAATTGCTTTTTACAAATCATTCATTTTCCAGCTGACGAAAAACAACTTTGCAGACAAGGCAAGTACACCTGAAAAGGAATAAAAAGACACCTTCCCTACAAATTCGTCATCTTTTCATTTTTAATTGCCCTCATTACTGAAATTCAGAGAAACAGTAAGAACATGTAAAGGAGAAAATAAGGCATTTAAAACCCCTTCCTACTAGCCCATGATCAGAGAGAAAATCACCTTATTTGGAATATTTTTCTTTATTCTGAAATTTATTCATTGAGACATGAGTTCCAGAATCTACACTTTTTCTGCTCACCCCCCATGTCCACACAGAGCCCCAAGCAAATAAATACTTTTCCTGTTTACGTAAAAAAATTATTCAGGATTTCCTGAGAACATGATTTTTAAATTAGAGACAAAGCAAACTAAAGAGTATGTGTTTCCTTTACCACAGGAAATGTAGTGGATTTGGTTTTAAACTCAATTTATATATCAATTAAAAAGCTGGAAGTTCTTATCTGTGACTGAGTTGCGGCAACTTTTGAAAGTTGAGGAAAACAATGCTCTAACAAGTATTTAGCTGTTGAAAATACCTTTTAGAAATATTAAATTTAATAACTCTCCAGTGCATGTCTGGGATTTCTTTGTAATCTTCTTGAGCAATGTGTAATATTTTGGCAAAATCCCAGACCCTCTCAGTTAGTAGTAGTAGTAGAGAAAAAGAAAGGTTATTAAGTGAATTTGTTGTCTCTCTTTTTTATAAGTTTTAGAAACTTTAAACATAAAAGAAATCTTGCTTTACATTAACTTCACCCTGTTGCTGCATTCCAAAAACTTAGTGCAGATTTGCATGTGCTCCATATGTATCTTTCCAAATCTGCTTCACCTGCCCTAAGCAATTACTGTGCATGTGCTGACCAGCTGTGAAGAAAGAGAGAGGGGGAAGGGGAAAGGGGAAACAACTGAGCTGCAGACTTGGAAAGCCAAGAGCTGAATTTCCTGGCTTACCCTGTGGCCCACTTAATGTCTCAGTCAGGTGACCAAAAGAGGCAAGTAAATTACACAGCAGCAGGCACTGGATGTCAAACAATAGATTATAGCCACACAATATTCCAGTTTCCTTTTTTAATCACTGTAGCCTCAATGTGCTTGAATTACATCCTAGCTTGGCAAATTTTTATGGTTGCTTCTCCATATATTTGATTTCCAAGAGAACTGAGCATTATGTTGCAGTCCATATACTCCTTCTTATTTTAGGAACTTGCTATTCTTAATTTTACTGACAGATTAATCTGAAAGGGCAATACTGGCCTCAGAATGTTTCCCTTACTACTAACACATGTTTTAATGTGATACATCTCAATGCAGTATGATACCAATTGATTAAATCCTAGTTATATGTAGCTGCATTAACAACAACCAAGAATTTGATTTCTTATATACTTTCTATATACTGAGAAAAGGCTTCTACAATCATTTCACTAGTTTTTAATACATAACCTGCATTTGCAGCAAGATATGTTCTGTAAGTGAATATCAATTACTGGGCTCATGGATGTTACAAAATTAAAGAAAAAATGTCTAGCTTGTCCGAGTTTATTCATAGTTTAATACTCAGAAGAAAATAGAGAACTAGAATGATGAAAAGATAAATTATGAACTTTTAGAAGTCAAATTGCCACTTCCAGCATCCCTTTTTCTCTAATAAATTTTCATAATTTTATTTTCTCTCACTGACTGATATTCATAAATTATGGACTCAGAAATACATTGAAAATAATGGTTATGATGCAAATTAGTGTTAAGCAGGAAACCTTAATCCAAATGGCATTCAGATATTCTTGTCTCTCATCCTTTTTCTGGTTACTTGCTTGAAGGGCATAGATCTTACTTGGTATTTTAAAAGTCCTATCATATGCATTGGCAGTGTTTTAATTTCTTATTTGATGCTTCCCAGCTATAGCAGATACTTAGCTCATCAGCTCAAAAAAGCAGCTGTCTGCAATATGGGTTCAGCTATTCCCTTATTCTGCTATACTTCAAATATTTTTAAAAAATGCTCTGCTAATCCCTCAACAGTAAAAAAGAGCACTGTATTAATTCACATGTGGCAAACACAGTGTCTTCCCTGCCTGAGCTGGAACTGCCATCACGCCATTACTCAACCACCCACTGCTGCCAGCTCCACTGCAGCCACTTTCACAATGGTTCCAGAGACATTCAGTCTACAGCATTTCTAACTCTCATTACAGCCCTTTTACTTATGTGTTTTAAGACATTCTTGGAGTGTGACATCAGAAAAACTACAATGGATTTGAACAGCATTTTGAATTTACTGGATACTAGGTTTGTCTTAGCAGCCTTTCAGACATTAAAGATCTGCTTATTCTCTAGTAGACATGGGTGCAGAGCTTAGAAGCAATGTTATCAAAAATGGTTTTGGGGTAGGGATGTCAAGGGGACCATGTCTTGATGGAATTACAGCAGATGGTACAATGAATTAATTACATTATGCCAAGCCACATACAGAATCACTCAGATCTCCTAAAAATCATAAAGCTGGCTTAAAAGCCATTAGATGCTCTAAAACAAAAGCTATCAGCATTTTTTGCTTTCAGTATTTTTGGAGCTTCAGGGAGAAGCTGCTTTTCCTTCCAAGTCCTGATGAGTTGATACATTACTGATGAGTATAGTGAGCCTGATATACATTACCAAAAAAATACCATTTACATCCGGACAGTAAAGTCTCACTAAATCAAGAACAGGGTCTTGATTCCCTCAAGGAACTGAAATAAAAGATGCAAAACCCAAATAACTAGTAAGTTTTATTAAAATGGAGGAGAGATAATGTCTAGCATACTGCCAAGCCAGCTTGGGTAATTATGTGAAGGAGTCAGCTGTCTTCCTTCTTTTTCCACCAAAGCAGTTTTTGGAACTCATAGGGGGAATTGGCACATTCATCAAGAGGATATTGTTTTAATTTCTGTTTCCAGGTGAAATTCTTAAATCATAACCCAGAAATTAATCATCAGGTTTTACGTGTCCTTGAAGCCATACTAAAGTCACACTTCTAAAGGATTAAATTGTATTTGGGTGACCAAGTCTCTGTGTCTATGATGCTGGGCACAGTAATCAATTTCAGTGACTAAATTTGGGTGTGTGTCTAAGATGCTCAGCACAGTAATCAATGCCATCTGAAACTAACTCATGACCCTCGTGATTCCTATGAGCATTCACAACAACCTCCAGGAGCAACCCATCTGCCTACTATTAACAGTGTGCAATGTGTTACTATTTTAGTTGCTTGGTATTTGCATTAAAAGGATACCTACTGACTCTATTCTGCACTGCAAAAACATATACTCAGTTAATTCATTAGCAAGGGTACAGTAGCACACCAATGTGGCAACATACAATGAAATTTGAGCTAGGTTACGAAAATGCTGTGTTGAGACCATACTTCTGAAAACACAGCGTTTTGAAGTATTCTGCTAAAGCCCTTGCTAAGATGTTTTCTAGAATCTTTCTAGAATCTAGAAACTACACACTATCATCTTGGGCACAGGAGTGAGATACTAGAGATTAGAAATGTGCAAACACAGTGATTGAACTAAGTTAAAAAAAAAAAAATCAAGCAAATTATATGTCAGCACTTCCCTCCCAGAAGGACACACGTTCATTCGCCACAAAACAACCAGAGGAAGGCTAACAGCCAATATTGCCTTCCAAAGTTCAAATACATTGACTTAGCTGTCTGTCTCTGCACACCGGACTACACGGAAGGGCAGCACAATTAAAGACCACATGAGAAAATGAATTATCAACTGGTTGGATATCACTCAAAGGGGTTATGAACTATTTGTCAATGTGAAAAAAACACTATCAACTATTTATGAATCATTTCAATATTCTCATTAAAAACACAGATATTGAGAGAGGAAAGGACGTACATCAAACTTGAACTGCAAGGACTGGACAGACTAGATAGAACTGAAAATGTTTGCAGGTAACTGGGAGGAAATCTGGATGCAGAAGATAAAATTCAACCATGAAAATCAGCTGGGAGATTCTACAATTAAGCATGAGTAATTCACCGACATGAATAATTCACATGCAAGAGAAAAGGATCCAGAATTTACATGTCTCACAAACTGAATATGAGCTAAACAAAGGCTCCTTTGCAAGAGCAAGGTAGTATTAAAGTGGCACTTTAGAACATCAGCAGAACCCACAAGATTCACAGACTATTATTTCTGTTTTATTTCAAGATGATGAAACTGGAACTGGAGTAATGTACTGCATTTGGTTCTGAGTGCCACAAAATTGTTGTGTTCCAAAAGGAAAGTACAGAGATTAACAGTGAATTCTAGAACATGTGATCTAAGGAGAAAGACTAAGCAAGCTAGGAATGTTTAGCCTAGAAAATCTGAGACATACCAGCCTATAAGATCATAAAAGACTACTGAAAAGAGGAAGGAACCTGTTTTCTCTATTAGAAAGCTTTTCTAAATGTCTGATCTGAATATTCCTAGCATATTGCCTTGTGTGCTACTGAGATAATGAATAGTGAAGCACTAGAATGAACTGCCTGAGGGTTTGTGGAGTCCCAGAATAAGTCAGGCAAATATCTTTGTAAAGCAAGATTGTTAAAGATGATCTTGCACAGAGAAGGGATAGCCCCATCCAAGACTGTTCATGATTGTTCCCTGCTTGCAGCATGGAAACTAGCTCCTGTACATTGCACTGTTCAATGCCATGCAGTGACAGCCTGCAAGACACAATTTCTTTTCAACATATTATGAACATCCTACTATTTAAACAGAGACCAAGCAGGAGAAAAGTAGAAGGAACAGGTCAGCTCTTTAATAGATGAAGCAGAGGCATGCAAAAGTGCCCTACTCAAATCCCAAAACCAGTAATCAAATCTCAAAACATAAATAGAAAAGTGATAAAAAACATAGCAGCACAAATTCTGGAAATAACTACCACTCTGTTACTTGCTGATATCTGGAACTGGTGATTTCAAGAAACTGCTCTACCTTGTATTAAAAATGGATCGGGAACACTATCCCAAAAATTAGTGTCACATTAAACAAAGCTGCAACACCCAAACTAGAAAGAACAGATTTATTTTGCAAGCAAACATAGAACTACATTTCTTAGTTTCAGTCCAATGTCTTGACTTACAAATCATTTATTTTATCTTTTTTAATCTGACAAAGGCTTATACAACTGAAATTTGAAGAAGCTTGCACAAGATGTACAGGAAACCACTATAAAAACCACTGACATTCTCAGTTGCTTTCAGCACCTGGTACTTGAAAAAAGAAATTATTTAACTATTTTCTCATCATCATTATTACTCAAAACTGTTAAATGGCAGGAAATAAATTACTTAAGAATCTCTAAGGGGTTTGAAAAGGGAACAGTGAAAAGACAGCAAAATTATGCAGGGTGCTAAGAGGTTTCAAGAATAATATTCTCTTAGATGAGCTACCTGATAAGACTCTTAATACACATATACATATTATTGCTGCCCACGGCCTTCCAAATCATTCATGGATGAAATAAATAAGTAAACATTGTACGTATTAAACAAATTTCAGATTATTTCCTAATTTCAGCTGTCATGTGATGGCTATTTATACTTTCCATTTATCTCCCAACTTTGACAAAATGGTGAATGTCAACTGAGTACATAAAAATGGGTAACATCAGGGGAAAAAAGGGAAATCATAGAATTACTTCAAGACATTCAGTCCTATATTTAAAATCCTCAAATAAAATACTGTATGCTTGTACACAGAAGAGGAAAGAATTATTCTTGGTTTTGTGGAAGCACTAAAATAAGACTCAAGGTCCATTGTTCTAAGCCTCAAGCCAAATTAGAATGCAGTCTCTGCCCCAATGAGCTAAGTTAATAACTTGTGTATACTACAAAAGCCTTTGTTGCATTGTTACAACCATTATTCATGGTCAAAACTCTCTAGACATTACCATAACCACATATGCCAAAGATAAATTTGACAAGGTTAAAACTTGTCTCTGATTAGAAGAGACATGATCATACAGACTAACATTGGTTTTTGTAGTATTTTATATTCCTTGTCTTTATGTTTAGGATTTAACTGTTACATAGATACAGCTAATGTTTCTCTACTTGAAGCAAGTCACATCAACTTCCTATTTGTTTATTATTATGGCCATTCCACATGAAGTATAAGGAATATTAACTGAGAGCAAATTAAAAATAAACTTTTGTCTGCTTTTAATTTTTGTCTAAAAGACGAACGGCCTTTCCACTAAGATAATTTAACTTCTGCCCTTTACCCTGGTAGCTTTCTAAAACATAAAATATAGAAAATATAAAATACAAAATATGAAACACAAGTTGGGTCTTCTATATTGTTACATCTAGCTTCAGCTACCTAGAAACACTCAGGAAGAGACAGATGACTAATGATGTAAAACTAATATGCCAAAAATTAAAAAGTCCACCAAACCACACAGGGACATCCTCATTCAAAATCCAAGTATCCTCAACTTGCTGTAGCTGGCATAAACCAAGATAACAGTCAAGTAATTGCTTTGGATTCTGCTGACTCAGAGGTCACTCCAGCAGAGTAACCTCACTTCTGCGTGCTTCACTGGATTTGAAGTCATCAGTGTAACTGATAACTAACAACTGTTGTGCAAAATGATCCATAGTGAAAAAACAAAACAAAACAAAACAAAACAAAAAACAAAAAACAAACAAACAAACAAAAAAAACCCCAAAAAAAACCCATCAAAAAAACCCATCAAAACATGGAATACAGACAAAGGAAGCCCAAGAACCTTTTATCAGTAAATCAAAAGGAAGCTGTAGCTGGTAAGCAATCACCAAAGTTTAGGTGTACAACAATATGCTGTCCTCCTGCCCCGGCAAGAGAACACCTTAGATGAAGGAGACACTGCAATGTGCTGCTGTTAAAAAGCTAAAAGCAAGTTATCCTTAGGTGCCTTAAACACATGTGAAAGTCCTTCATGTTACTCAGAACCATGTAGAATCCACTTAAGACACTCGGTGGATCTGAACACACCACTTGAAGAGGTGATCAAAGTGGAAATCATATCAAAGATAAAATGAAAAATATACAAGAGGTTTAAAAAACATAACCTTGGGGGAAACTTGAATGAAATGCCCTCGCATAATCCAGGAATAAGAGCACTGTGGACGTACATATATTTACATATGTAAAAACTTGCTAGACACAACATGGTGATCAGCTGCCATAACATGTCACTAACTATATAACCAAAAATTTATCCCTAAATTCAGGTTCTATCTTCCTTATTGAAAACAGAGTTATTTCTTTTACTCCTCTCAGTCGGCATGGAAAACTTTATAAACAAGACTGTAGCAAGTATTGCAAAACTTCTGGTGAATAGGAATTGGAAAAAACATCTGTCAAAGTTATCCTAGATATAAGTGAACAAAGGTGAAGGTGTAGACTGGATAGAACTGGTTCAGGTTCCCTTGGGGATACAGATGTAAGATCAATTTCTCTAGCTTAATTCGTATTGGAAGAGTAAATTCCAGACAGTGAGCACTGTGTTTTAGGTGATGGTCAGGAAGTATGATTTTGTGAAAATAGAGAACTACTTTAACATTTTTTTCCTCTCACCTTTACTCTTATCCCTCTCAATACAAAAGAATTACTAATTATTAAAAAGTAAGAAAATAAAAACAATTTTGGTAATAATAGTGGTTTAATAATAGACAAAGCCTTAGATTACAATTTTTAAGATTTTTTGCCATCAAATTTTATTAGTAAAAGCATTAGTAAAAATACCTGTGTTAGCATCATGCAACATTATGTCTCAATGTAACAAAGCGCATGAGAAACAACATTAGAAAGCTCTGCATAGTTAAAGCTTATGTTCATAAGCAGATTTAGCATTTAAATCTTCAATACTTTAGAAAGACAACAGAACTGATACTTCTTAAGTTCATTTCATTTTTGAAAATAGAACAGAAGCCCTCTTACTACTCTTCCCAATAAATTCTCAGGAGTAATAGTGTACTGGAGTACCACAGTTGTGACTCCACTGGAGCAAACTTTATTGTAGCAGTAAGGCAATAATTTTTGAGAAAACAAGACAGCCCATGCCAAATTTATTTGCAGACATCAGTGATTGGAAATTAACTTAATGACCAGGTTTGATGACACATCATCTCACTGTGAAAAGAAGGGGTCATCCTGCAAAGGACCAATCAGGTTGTGCACCTAATCTTTATGAAGCAGGGCTTAATATCAAACATATCTAGAGACACCAAACAAGCTTCACAAACTCCACTCACAGATTGACCCACTCTGTGAACATCCACACCGCATAATGCAAACTCTCCCATCAAAGAAATGAAAATAGATATAGTTTATATACCAACTCTATTCATTAAACTTGCTCTGGAGAGTCCTGTTTCAGAGCTTCATGGAGATAAAGCACAGACTTCAAACATATGCATTAAATGTGAGCAGAAATGCAATTTTCATGCTGGGAGAAAGAAGAATACAGTGATGAGATGTGGGGAACAAGCTTTTCTTTAGGGAAATAGGTGCTATGTGAAAATAAGTGGTTTACATTCTTGAGGACAATATGCAAAAGAGTAAAACAGCTTTGAACAGCTTTATGTTTCTGGTGGCAGATGGCTCCCTTTTGGCTGAACAGTGGTAAAGGTTCTTAATCAGGTCTATGCATACAATGAACCTTCACTTCACTGAAAGAAAAGCATCACTCCATTAAAATCAAGTTCATAAGCAAGTGTTAATCCCCATGCAATGTAGCATTTATCATTTTTCATGCAAGTGCTCATTCCAAGGGGATTATCACTTCCCCATCTTGCCCTCTGGCTGACTACACAGGGCAGAGAAATTCTTTATTCCATATGGAAGGGGAAAGGGAGGTTGGAGGAAGCTGTGATCTCCAGCTTCCAGTTTCACTGTAGCTGCTCCAAGCTGAAAGTGGGAAAGAGTACAGGCCAATGTTGTAGCAGTTGTTATTCAATGAGAGTATGGATATGGCTCCCCAAAAGCTGTCTAGCAGTTACTAGCACATGTCATACTACAAAGACGGGTGGAGAGAGGCAGGGGGTGAAAGAACTCATTGCTAATATCAGTCAGTACAGATCTTACCAGCCCACCCAAATGAATACTCAGATGCACTTCTGGCTTGTCCACATACAGGGTATTTTATTTAAACTAGATTAAAGTGATTCTAATTTAAGTCCCTCCGATATTTAAGCATAGTTATGTGGCAAAGATATGTAAGTATATAAGTCCATTTGTGTAAGTTTCCAAAATCTGAGTTTCCTTTCCTAACTAGATATGCACTTTTCTGAAGAACTGCTCGTTTAGTTATGTAGAGCTTAGGAAAGATCACATTTGGGGTGGAATTATATTAATCATATGATGTTTTTGTTTTCCTTTGGGGCATAATGCCCTGACCCCTGTACTCATGTCTCTCCTTGCAGAAAGTTACTAACTACATGCAGCTCACCTGGGTGCTGTTATATAACACATCTACTCATGCAACAATGAATGCTATTGTAAGCAAAAATAGGCAAAGACAGGAGTTCCAGACTAAGCAGTGCATCAAACCTGTCACAGAGGCAATCGTAATATTATTTTGCAACATGCAACACAGATATAAAGTCAAAAGCACTGCATATAGAAAAACAGCTAATAATGCTGGTATTTTGTATCCACCATCCTACATGGCTCTTCAGAAATAAATGCTCTAATGAAAACTAGATTACATGAATGACATCTAGTGGACATACCTTTCCATAACAATCAACTTTTCCCAACCAAAACTGACACAAGCTTCACACAGCAAAAACAAGCACCTATTTATGTATATATATACATGCAGGATGATTATGTCAGAAGCATTGAGCGATACTGATACACAGAATTCTGAGGTCTCTTTCAGGCTGTTTAAACCTGTTTCAGCTTATGCATGGCTGCACTGTACAGTAATACAATGACTATGAAACATATGTTAAGAAAAGGAAGAGTAAAGTTTATTCTTCGGCCTTGGATCCAATAAGCAGATTAGAAGAAAGCAGTGATCCAGCTGCAGTCAATATCTCCTCTACAATCCCACAGATACTACTTTCATCACTTTCCAACCAGCTGCAATGTGAAGAGCCCTCTACTGATCAGGGCTCTGTTAAACTGCTCTTCCTAAGAACTAAATTTGACATGAATATACAAATCTGTAATATTCAGTAGCCTTGCAACGTTTGCTGTAAATAATACCAACAAGATCCCTCACCACAGCAATGGGCAAATGTGGAGGAAACAACAGTACACATAGAAGACAAATGTCCACCAAATGACACTGAACATGAGTACATCTGTATTCCTACCCTAGTTTTATTAGAGTTTTTCTCATGTATCCACAGACAAATGACAGATGTCAGTTAATGTACATTCAGTTTAAATGAGTGTAAATAAATATGTCAGTACGAACACATATTCAAGTACATATACAAGGATAGTCTGCCACATTTCCCAGGAGGAGATCAAAAATGAGCTCTCACTTTTCAACTATCTTTCCTTAACAATAATTGTGATTATCCATACCTGTTTTGAAAATTCAAAGTATAAGAGACATAAAAAAAATCTTGTAGGCATTGCTTCAAATGAAACAGTGCAGGAGGATTTCCTTCAGAAAAAGAAAAAATAACTAGTGTCAGGTTTTCAATTAAAAATGCATTTTATTTCAGTCAAAAAATTCCTTGTGTACAAGTAGAAGCTATCTGTGTGCATACAAGGTCAGCTTCTTTTAAGTGCCGACTGACAAGAGAGGAATTTGTTACTAACTACATCTCATATCATACACTGAGAGCATATCTGAAACTGCCCAAGGCAAATCGACTGAACTGGTTTCCAGACAGCTGCTTTCCCAGGAGGAGAGGCTTGACAACCCACTGACGGACAATCCCCACAAAATTATCACTATAATGTTGTCAGGTTTGAATAACTAGAATTAATTACTCATAAATGAGCAGCTTTCTACAGAGATTGCCACAGATGATTACTATATTTTTTCAGTTACTAAAATGGCAAGGAAAAATATCCATACTCCAACACTTCTTACTAAGCAGAGTGCCAACTCTAGTCCTCTATAATCACCAAAACTAAGACCAAAATGTTTGTTCAATCAGTGATTAATCTCATCATGCCACTGTAGGAAACTTCTGAAAAAAAAATCTAATAAGGAAATCTACAAATAGAAAGTTGTTCAAAAGGAAGGAAAGGGGGAAAGTCCAGCAAATCATATTCTTTTTTTCTTGTTTTACAGAATCCATTATGACACAAGGTTTTCTGGTTTCACTCTTTCTTGTGCCTTGTAAGATAAAGACATAAAGGAAGTAGATAGTTAATAAACAAACCTATAGGTAAGTAGATCAAGACCACTAAAGTATTGGGTATTCATCATACAAGTAAAGACATTGATCGTGAGGATGGCCAAACTGTTCTTTGGAAATTTTATCCATGTAGTGAGATAGAACACGCTTTGCTGCTTGAAAACACAAAGTTTCTATTCAGTTGATCTGTGAATACATTTAGTTCTCATGTTTAGTGCTATATATGCTCCATTGTTTAGAAGAAAAAATATAGGAAAATGGGGCCCCAAGGCAGCCTAAATAATCCAAATGAGTATTATGTAGATAATGTTCACAGAGTAAGAAGAGTCGTCTTGCATTGCCTGAATTTTAAAACTTCCCCCTCCCCCCAAAAAGATTTGTATTTTACTATATTTCCTGTGCATAAGTTCCATCTTCTCATAGGCTGGGCTAATATTGAGCAGAAAGATTTTCTTCCATTTTGAATTTATTTAACGAGGGTCTCATGCACAAAAGTTCTATTCTTTGTTGCTTTTGATTCCAAGAGTCATTAACTGCAGAAGTATCCAACAAAACCACATAAAGACAGACAAGAAAATGAGTACATATTACCATTCTTACATGGAATAAGCAATTTGAAATTTCTAAATGATTGACATGCTTCTGCTGTCCTCTTCAGTGAAAGAAAAAAAAAAAAAAAAGGAGACTGGAGTTCTGAGAGATTCTCTAGAGCTGAGTTAGAAAAATTGGTGCACATTGTGCTTTTGTGTGAAAAGTATCTCTGCCAGATGAATCAGATCAATAATTTAATTCCTCTGTTCCTGTGATGAGACACAAGTGACATGTGTGGGATTTTATTTGTAAGACTCCTGGACAGTATGAAATTCTAGGACCAAAAAGTATGAGATGCAGATGATAAAAATAATGCAGAGATACTTTATCTAAGACTGTACTCATCTTCCTAATACCTCATATTTCTCACGTCCTTGTGAGCTTATACTTTGATTTTTATAACACATTTCAACCGACTTCGACACCAAGATAATTTCCTCACATGAAGGAAATTTTATGCCTAGTACAAGCAGAAGTTGATACTTAAAAGAATCTAAGTGATGCTCGAACACAAAAATACATTAGTGTTGGGTCTGATGAGTTATTATAATGCATAGGTCAGTCAACAGAAAAATTAATTGGTAAAAATAATTTCTTTACTGTCACATTTTTTAAACTTCAATTTAGAATGGCTGTGCCCTTCGCACATTCTGAAAATATAGTGAACTATACTTGAGAAAACCCTGTGAGTCTTAGGACCAAATCCAGAACAAAAATAATATCATATTCATTAGATATCTGCAAGAACTTGGTTTCTCAGTTTTCTAAATAGACTTCCATCATTATGGCCTGAGAGGAAACAGCAGTGTACCTTCTGCTGAAATTTTGCCTCTGAAAGTACTGCCCAGCTGCCAGGGTGTCTGACAGCAGGATGACAAGCTGCCACATGAAACATCTTGTAAACATTCCAGTTAGATAGACTTGGAATGAATTCCAAGTGGGGCAATTGAAAGACAAGAATGTGAATGTCCAGGTCTCATGCATGACACAGGCAAGATTTTTACATTACTGAAACCACTAGAACGAGGGAAGATCTCATCACCCCAAGTGAAATCAGTAAGAACTTTACTTTTCAGCACAATTATGTAAACCGGATGCTTTTAAGCCCTGATTTCCTCTGGATAATCATGGAGCAGCTGTTGCTAAACAAGGTGCCTCATTATAGAAACTGTTTTTAAAAAATTGTACTAATTATATTTAAGATACAGCCCAGAACTCAAGGTTTGTGTTTTAACACTTGAAACCAAGCAAATTGGGATCCAATTACATTAACTATCACAAGAGTGACCTATTCAAGCTACATTGCACTGATTAAACAGCAGATCTGCTCAAAGTAGGTAATTTCTCATGAAGGTTTCAGGACTCAAAAAACTATTTCTAATTTTGGCTGATAAGAATCTAGAGTACTTCATCTTTGTGGCACATTGCAAATTTCACCTCCACTGAAAATCTGTGTAAACCTTTACAGTTAGTTTTACAGGAACCCTGGGAGATATTTTATACTTAAAAAACATTCAAATCCATTCCTTTGGCTTCTGATAATGAACACACAGAGCTGAAAACTCAGACATTTCAGATGATCATGTCACAAAGTCAGCACATTGTCAGCAAATGAGAATAACCTTAAGAATATGAAAGTCCTTGAACACTAAACATCTCAGACTACACCAAAAATAGATTTTCAAATATGTTAATAGTTCTAAGAGGGAAAAAACCCATCTTCTCATTAATGCTTAATTTTTATATTTTTAAATACAAAGAAAAGTAATAAAGGTCAATCTAGAGAACACATCTAGGGACCAATTATGCTGCCAGTGTTTCAGTCAAGAAGCAATAGGGAAATTCAGCAAAATAACAGAGATCTAGTCAAAGGTAAATTTGACCTTGTAAATAAAGAAAAAACAGAGTCATTTGCAAAGATATTTTGATCAAATTTATTAAGGTGAAGCTCAATGAAATAAAAGCTACCATAGAAGTCAATATAGAACAGTTATTGTAACAATTGTAAGCCAAAAAAAGTACTTGTTATGTACATTTTTAGGACGCTTTTAACAGGTTTTTTGTTATTTTGGTCAGTGCTCTAGTGTGACTCTGATCAGACATCTCTCACACTGGAAGATGATGTAAATTATTTTGATTTTGCCTTTTTAACATCTATAAGAGGATCTCATGTTTGCCCAATCCTCCATGATTTAACATAATCTGACACTTTTTACAGGACTGCATGCTCTGTATCACTTCATAATTTATTACCTGTATAAACACCCAAAATACAGCAAAAGAAAACAAAATTAAAGACGTGCAAAACAGTTTGCTACCACCTAATTGTTCTGAAATATATAGAAATTCAATTTTGTGAAATGTGTTTTTAATTATTTGAAAAAATTGTAGTTCACTTGCATAAAATATCTTGAAACAAAAAAAAATTGTAAAAATGAATGTTGTGACAGTTATTAGCTTAGTAAACAAAAGACAGCATATTCAATAGGTAGAACGAGGAATGAAAGTCAGGTTTCAGAGATCTGTTCTATATGACAAATTACTATATTACAAATGAGTTGTATGAGAAACTATGAAACAAATACTACAGCAGCAGTAAGGGTTAAGTCAAGTTTATGAAGAGCTTTGCAATCTAAGTATAGCTTAGGTTAGTAAAGGAAAAAAAAAACCCTAAAACCCAAAATGTTCTTATGGTTACAATCAGAATTTCAACCATGCTAGCTGATGCAATGTTAAGCCATAAACACATACATACAAAACTCCACCCATAAAAAATCCACCCTAATTATTGGTTTATGAACAAGAAAATTCAGATTTAAATTGTTTATAATATTGAGCTAATATTTCTAATACCTATTACAGAAACACAGGAACCATATTTTTATTAGGATATTTTTTTTTAAATTATGTTCATAATGACTAATCAAGATTAAATCAAAAAAATAGCTAAAACAATCTCCTAGACCTAAAGAGCTGTCCATGGAGAAAGAAACAAAGGACACTCAATGTGCGCTTTTTATTTTGACTGTGGAAAAACAAAGGCCAAAAGGACATAAAAGAATGCAAGTTTCAGTTATTCAGCCAAATGCCGTATGGTGAAGCTAAAATGCTTTGTTTAGTCAGGTTTTTGGGTTTGCTTATACAAAATTCAGATACTTCAGATCTGTTTTATACTTTCAACATACTAAAGTTCAAAAGGCTTGCACCAAAAGGTCACATCACAGAAACACAGCAGAATGTAAATACTTGTGTAGTGCTTGGTTACTCTGGCTCATGAGAGCTGGTTCTAGAAAACACACCTCTATGGCTACACCAGTAGCACTGGAGACAAGAACACTGCAGGACTGAACTAATTCTTGCAGAGAGTGCCACAACACCTCCCCATTGGTCTCAGACAATTTGCCATTTGTTACAGCTAATTCATAAGAGGACAGTTGATTATGCAGTACGAGTATTAGAAAAAGTCTCCTAGATGAAGTAGACTTAGTCTTTACCAAACCAGCTCATTTTGGTTTTAGACCTGAGGTCTGGCTGTGAAACAGTTCTACACCACAGTGGAAACTTTTTTGCTTCAGGTTTTACAGTCACAAGCAGTAAATCTTTCAAATATGATCACCATGATCTTCACAACTGGGAAGACTATACCCTAAATTTCCCTCACTTTCTCTAGAAAAAAAAAGGAGAGGGTAGAGAAACTCATGTATTTAGGTGCAGTTCTCCCAGGCAAGTGATGGAAACTGACCCTCTCAAGACTTAAAGGACTCTGGACATAAATTAAGAAATAGAGGCTCTGCCTAGCTAGAAGCAAACATGACTACTTGATAAGAAATGCCAAAAAATATGAAATAAAGAATAGATTTTTTAAAATTAAATCTATGCTCATCTTTCCATAAAGCACCTCCATCTAAGAACACAAAATGAACAGCTAGGAAAGAGCAAATTTTTTTGTTTACTAGAAGAGTTTACTGTACTGGTCAAAAGGAGATAAAACTTGCAGTGAGATTTTTTTTTCCCTCTGTTTGTTTATATGATGAAGGTCATGTTATTTTAAGGAATGTCAACCCTTAATTAGATGTAGCAGAGTATGAATTCTTCTGAGGAAATCTGAGCTCTGGTTAATTCCTTTTGTCAACCTGTTGTCTCACTGAGGCAGTGATTTGTAGCAAAATCATTAGAAAATTAAAAATATGTAGCACTGCCAGATCATCTCGGTCATTTAGACTGCTCTTGTAGACTCACAAGATAAAACCACCAACATTCAGTGGGGAAAGACTGAAAGATTTCAGTTTATAACTAGTAGGCAATGGAAGTCAGGTAACCCTTAAAAAAAAGGTTTCTCTGTTAGGTGAAAATCAATCAATTCATCATGCTAGCTTTAAAGTCATCCAATTTCAGCAAACACCTTTGATCTATTTCAGTGTTCTGTTACTAATCTACTGCTGATGAAGAAATATGTGAAATGCAGAAATGACAATGAACAACAGAACCTTGTCATACCTTGACACAGACACATTACAGGTCATGGGAAAAGTCAGTTCTCAATCTCATAATACACAATATAATTAATTCCAAGGGAAAAAAAACCCTAAGCTTTCTGCTTACCTGATATGGAACAATACTCCCATGAGCAGTACCCCATCGTTTTGCTTCAATTTTGCAATTAAGGTAATTAGCTGCTACATGAGTGAGGCATGCAACCTGAAAATGGAAAAAAAGTATAGTATTCAGGAAAGCTGAAACTTCATTGACAACATCACTGAGATTTCTTTCTACATGCTTTAGATACATAAATTAACATATTTATGTCACAAAAGTATCCTTTAGATATTATATATTTTGTACACTTTTTTATTACAAGAAAAAAACTCAAGGTACAGCTATATCACAGAAGTGTTTAAGCATAACTCAATAAACTCAAAAATTAATACATTCCCTATAACATCAGCAATATTGGACATCTGTAGCATTGAACTACCCTGTGAGATAAGAGAGTGGTACCCTAAATATTTTGCAGAATGGTCAGTTGTAGCAGTGTCTTGTCTGAAGTCTAGTGGGAAGCATGATGGATTTGTGGGATAGAACACACCATTTCCTGAACCTCAATCTCATGCTTAAATCACAAAGATTTTTTCCTCAGTTACAAGATTATCTTTTAGTTTTCTCCTATGCTTCTCATTTTACATGTCCAAGCTATGGAAAATATTTCTGAATTCTTCAGCTCCCCACATCTTCTGCAATATTAATTAAGTCATGGGCCTTGATAAATCATCTGTCATTAGGAGATAAGGAGAGATTTAGCTAGTTATTAGTCAGAAAGAACTGGAAAAATATTAACTTTTGGGAAAATACAGCATGCTAACTTAGGAACCAGAATGTGAAAGTTTTAATACGTATGTTGTAAGCATGATTATATCTTAGGAAAAAGAAAAACATTTGCGATGCAATAACGCAAGAAAATCAGTGCTTCTGTTACAACCCATAGCAGGTTCTTTATTCTTAATTTTTAGAGGGAATACAGTATGTGATGATATCTGAAGCCAAGCAAAACAATAAAGCATTACAGGTACCATGGAAGGTTATCACTAATTCATCAGACACAATGCATTTGTTTTATTTTGTTAACTAGTTGCACCAGTAAGTTCAAGTGCTTGCCTAAACAGTAGAGCATGTGAACAATTTTTTCCAAAAATATTATTTACTTCATGTTTCTCCCATTAGATGGAAGAAATCTGCTTTGATGACCTAAGTGTTTATACTATTTTGTACCTACTAATCAGTTTAGTCTACAACAAAACACGCAATTAATTCAGAGTCCACCATACATATTCCAAAATGTGAATTATATCAGAATTCCCAGGAATTCATTTAATTTTCTTCTTCTTTCTCCATATATTCTGAAAAGACAATGTGAATGTGTCACTGTCATATTTAAAGAAAATATTTAACTGTAAATCATGGATGCAATGATTTAGCACAGCAGAAAACCTAAGAAAATACAGAGCAAATAAGAGTCTAACTATTGACAAAAATTCTTTTTGTATATATTAGCTAGAAAGAAAATTCCTTATTCCTGAGTTTTGTTGGAAAACATTTCGTAGCTGGATTTCAGGTCCAGCTTTTTATAGCCCAGTGTAACTTCATTTGGCTAAAATGTTGAACTATGTCTATTCTTTGGTCCCCACGAAAATCCCAGTAGTTAAGGAAATGGAACTGGAAATATCTAGAAATAATTTTTTTCCTAGTTTGCAACTTTCCTCAGCAATATAGAATGAAGCACACCATGATTATAGAGAGAGAATTCATGAGTTACAAGGGCGTGTCATTTATTAGTAACACATAGCCTTGATCCATCGTTCCTGCCATTTTTCAGCTTGGGGTCACACTCCATAGTGATACTTTCTTCACCACAGCAAATGGTTCTGCAGTGATGATGAAATACTATTCATTAGATAAGCTTCTGTATTTGTATGCAACACTACACAGCTGACACATTACAAACAAATTTCACTGACAGGTGAGAGGCATCCATTACAACCAGCTTTTTCTTCTGAAGACCAAGAATATGCATATAACTTTCCACATTTTCCGTACAGGAAATGCTGTATCAAACTTAACTCTGAGAAGGACATAGTGAATTAAAATCTAGTAAAACAAAAATCCCAAAATATTGATATTGAATGTAATTGAGCCAAGATTTCATGTTATCCAATTTTTTCTACATTCTATGCTATAGAATTGAGGATTGGAGTTTCATAAACTAAATTCTTTACAAAGAAAACTTTTATCCATAAAAATATGTCTTAACACATTGTTGCAAATTGCTTCATCTCCCTTGATGAGATGAATGTAGTATTTTCAGTAATGGAAAAAAAAAAACACTTCTAAAACGCTTTTTTCAGTAACGGAAAAAAACAAACCACTTTGGATTTCTCCAAAGCACTTGTTCACAGTATACTAAGAAAAAGGGATTAAAACATAATGCTCACTAGACATTGACATTTCACTACTAAAGCATCTGCTTCACACTTTCTCCAGTAGCAAGGGACCAAAAATGCTAGAGCTTAGTAAAACAGTTGCTCAGACTATATCAAGGTCTCAGTTCTACTTGCTACTTAGCACGAAGAATAATTCCATTTCAGTCAATGTAGTGACCACTTGCTTGAATGCATATGTCTATGTAGCCTATGAAGCCTATGAAACAGGTTTGCTTATTGTTTTTTCAATAAATCATGAAGGAAAAAAGCTTTTGGTTTCCTCTGACTTCCTTCTCTGATTTGAGTACCTTATTCATAGTCAAATTAGCCAGACAAAATTAATTATTAGAAGTAGCTGTAGTATCATCACCAAAGAAATAAACTTAAATCAACCACAATAAAGTTAATACATTAGTGGTTTGTGTTTTATGTAAAAATACATTGCTGAGTGCACTCTGTGGCCTTCTGCCATATTCATAATAACATTTTGATGAGTTCAGCAAACTTAGAAGATGATTCTATTTCTACTGTCCCGTGAAACTTTCCCGGGACTACCATGCCTTTCCCTTTCCTCTCTTCTTGGCTCAGTTCATTCTCTTTGGTCTCTCCAAAGACTTAGTCCCACTAAAAAGGCACTGTCCAAAAAAAAACCTTTCAGCACATACAATTTATGTCATTAATAAAGAACACAAAGAATTAATCTACCTATATCTTACAGCTGTTAGGCAAACCACTGAACTATAAGCATAAAAAAGATATCCCAAATGAACATTTCTATAGATATTATATCCTTTAAAAAAAATGTTTGCAACAATCCAAGTCTATTTCTCCAAATTCCCCTGTAATTCAAGACTCAGGACCTCACTGCTAGAGACGCTTCTTGCAGTAGAAACATCTATAATACAATCAATCTCTCAAACTGGAGTTTGGGTACATCTGTATGACATATTCAGCTAATTATTTTTAAAATCTATACTTAAAACTGCTCTCCTGAAACCTTATAGACCCATTTCTTTTTTCCTTTAATTAAGAAATAATCCTTAAAAGTAACCTTTGAACTTACAACATTAAAGCAGATGTAATACAATGATACTGACATCTCTGTATTCATTTGCTTGTAGAGACAGATCTGTGCACTGTAAATATGCATTATCAAATATCTACAGATAAGCGTTTCTTTATTTCACATCACTAAAGGGAACACATATTTCAACATTCCTTTCTAATATTACTGTTGATGGCCAAATCCCATATTTGTGTTACAGACTTACTTAAATCAGAACAAAAAGAGAGCTGCATTAAGGTCTGAAAAGTTATGCTCAGATTATGATGAAATCAGACAGATGGGAAACAAGATATTAAAAGCCACAAGGTCAGCAGACAAAGAAAAGAGACAGAATTTCAAAAGATTTTTTTCAAGATAGCACATCAAACATAATTTATTACAATGAGTTCGCTGAGTCAATCAATCATTTACATGCAATTTCAACAAGTGTATATGAATAAAAAAAGAAGACAGGTAACTGGAAAGAGAAAAATAACATTTTAATTATATTCTTTACTTTCTTCTCCCTCCAATTTTGTGTCTGCTGTCCTGCCACATATCTTAACAATGCTTTGACTCTAAGCCAAGTTAATTTATTTCTGTCTCCTTCTTTGTTTGTTTTTTCTTAAAGCAGGCATGTAGACTTAGGAACTTTGAGACTTAGGCATTTTATGCTGGCATAGGTAACTTGTTTTATGCTATGCTACAGAAGTAGTAACACAATTATTAAATTAAAGTTTTGTAGGAAAAAAAGTCATTCTAGAAAATTCCATTGCCTACAGCTGTGCAGAGGCCAATAATCTTCCATCTACAGCTTTTCCATACTTCTGGTGACATATTAAAAATCTTTACCTGCGAAAAATGTGAACATAAGACAACAATTCAAATTTGTTTCACACTATAAAAAGTCCCTTAAAATCACTGATCCTATGCTAGTATTTATCTAATGATTACTGGTTTATGTTTCCCCAACATGTATTTTGAGACTGATAACATTTGACTAATTTTGCTTTTGCAGTTATTCCCTATTGCCCTTATGGAAGCTGCTTCCATGTACACGTGCATCAAGTGACACTCAGCTCTTGCTCCTTGAGTAATTTTTGCATTATCCAATAACCCAAAAACCCACATCGAAGCCCCAAACCTCTATCTCCACCAGGCAACCCCCACTCTTTCAGCTAATTATGCAATTCCTAAGCATTGTTTCAGGTTGTGGCACCATATCACAATGAACAGTGGTTTTCTATCAGTTTTTAGACAGGGAATTGTGTTTCAAACTCCTGCAAGAATGAACTGGGCAGCAGAAACCACAGCCTTATGCAGCAACAAAGAGAGCTGCCACAATTCAAGGCAGCTCATCATGCACGGGCCCAGCAGGAAACCACAGCATTTCCAGATGCTATCAAAAACATCACCTTACATTTGGGCTCGTAAGGGCCACCCATCTGGCCCAAAGTTGAGAGATCTGCAGAAGCTAAAAATCAGTTCAAGAGTGGCATACACCTATAGGCAGGGCAGACATTCCCACCTGCAAATACAGAGCAAAGTCACTGCCCACAAAGGAGCAAGATTATACTGCTTCATCCGTGGTGTTCCTGCATGAAGGCAGCAGGTCTGGTCTGCAAAAGTTAACTAAAAAATGTAAAACTACTATCACATAGGCCAAGGTTTAATACTGTTAAAGAAAATTTTAGAAAAATGTCTGTGGTCATGTTATGAACAATGTGCTTCAGGTAGAAAGTGTTTTCTACTCAGTGACACTGATTTCTCTTAATGCAAAACTCCAGGAAATTATCATAAATTCACCCTTCAAAAAAGAAAATTCCTGGCACTGAAGTATCCATAAATGTCTAGCCATAATCCTAGCCACAACTACAATCTTGTTAAGACAAAACCAAATCTTTAATGACAAATAACTAGAATTTTAACACGGGTTTCCTATAGTGTCCTGTACTTGTATCTTCCAAGCAGACACTTAAGCAAGGTATCCAAATCCATGCCAGCAATCACATGCAGCAGGGGGGATTTGCTGATTCAAGTTAGCCACCTGACCAATAGCACACAGCAAATCACAGTCACACAAAAGATGTGCTAGGAGATGTTAATTAAACCAGAAACAATTTTAAAAACCCAAACCACATAATAAGAAGATAGATGGTAATGTATTTGAATACCTTGTCTAGAATATGAATTCTCAGAGGTTAAGATAGATAAAAAGAGCAAAACAGACTTTAGGGTACACAACTGTGTAAATACTTTTTCTGCCTGAAACTGGTGTCTGATAACATCTTTTGCTTTATTTAAAAAAAAGTTTAGAATACATAAATAGAGAAATTGAGATATCCTCAAAAATACAATGCGTTTGCATAGCAGAGAACTGCTACATTCAGTGAAATTAAACAAAAAGTAGAACTGATCTACAGATTATTTTTAATGGGCTATTCAGGGCTTATAAAAGAATGAATGCTTCCCATAGCATGAAGATAAGCTCCTGATTAAGATTCAATTAGCACTAGCAATAGCAAAGATTGATGCAACTAACAGATGTAGGATTTCTAATTTCAAAAGGATGTACTATTCAGCATAGAGTTACAAGGGTAAGTACATGTTACAAGGACTCCTATGTCTTCTCAGTCTCCAATTAAACAGACAAACAAACAATAAACTTCTACACTCTAAGATGAATTTTAGGTGGAGGATCAAAAATAAAAATCCTGACTATAGAAGCTATTAGACAGCACTGGCATTAAACAGAAAAAGGAAACAAAAAATGATTCTTTTAAATGAGCTCCAGTTGAAGAAAGACACATTCTAAAAGGAAGAAGAAAATTCATTTTCTTGATTACAATAAAATACTACCCTTTTTTTTTTCTGAAAGCCTAAAGAAAAATACTATTTCAATCACTGAAAAAATCTTGTTTCAGCTTCATAATTACAAAGGAACATCTCTAAGGAAACTGATACTTTAAAAAAAATTTAAAAAAAAGAAAAAAACAGAAAAAAAACCACTTATTAAGGAGCGTATTAGGGCTAGAAATACCAAGAACTACCAAGTTAGTTTGTATACTCTGTGCAAACTCAAAAACTGAAGGCACTGGGTTTCCCATGAAGAAAAAAAAAGGAAATAAAGAAAAAAGCCTATCAATGGATTTTCCCATAACATGATCCTGGAAACAGATTAATCATTTTTAAAGTAACTTTGAAAATAAAACCCTTTTCTTTTCCAGACATCGAAAATTCAGCCAAAACAGTTAGAGCTTTGGCAGTGTTCTAACAAATTAAATCAGATGTTGATAACAGACATATCAGACAACTTTAGCCATAAATTTCTACAATTATTTTCTTAAGATTTTATTCTCTCTGAAGAAAGACTATATATGCATTGAAATATTAAATGCATTGTGTTCTGTATTTCACACAGCTTTACGAAGTCCAGGCAAAATTCAACTTAGAGAAAGTTTATTCTACTACATTGTATAGAGGTTTCTCTAACACTATGACACGTTTTCTGTCTTGATTTTCTTGAGCTGAATGATGGTAATGATAGGGCTAAGTACTCATGGGTAAGAAACAAGAAGGCCAACAAGGCAGACATCCTGGTGGCAGTCTTTTAGACCACCCAACCAGGATAAAGGGCAGATGGAATATTCTATGAGCAGTTGGCAGAAGTCTCACAATTGCTATCTCTTGTTCTCATGAGGGACTTCAACATACTAGATGTCTTGAAAATACAATGCAACAAAGAGGTAAGGGTCTAGGAGGTCCGTAGAGTCTGGAAGATTACTTCCTACCGCACTTGGTGAGAGCTAGCTAGGAAAGGCCCTCTGGCCCTCTGTTGTTTGTGAACAGAGAGGGAATTCTGGGTGGAGGTGGAAGGTTGTCTTGAGCATAGCAATCATGAAATGATAGAATTTTTAATTCTTGCAGAAGGAAGGAGAGGGCAGTCAAGAGAACAGTTATCTTGGAATTTCAGAGGGAAGACTGGCCTGTTTAGGAGATTGTTTGAGAGAGTCCCTTGAGAGGAAGTCCTTTAGGACAAATGAATCTAGGAAGGAACACCTAAAGGTTCAGGCTTAGGATCATCATGCCACACATAGCCAATAACCAGAGGATCAGGCCCAGCCAGTATAGGTTTATGAAAGGCAGGTCCTACTTGACCAATTGATCTTCTATGGCAAGGAAACTCAGTAGAAGAGGGAGAGGCTGTGGCCGTTGTCTACCTGGACTTTAGTAAAGTTTTTGGCCTTTTCTCACAGTCCTCTTCTGCTCACAGCTTGGATGGGTGCACTCTTTGCTGGATAACAAAACTGGCTGGATGGCTGGACCTAGAGAGTGGTGGTGAATGGTGCTACATTCAACTGGTCACTAGTTCCCCAGGGCTCAGGATCTGGGCCAGTTCTGTTTAACATCTTTAACAAGACACTGGACAAGGGGACCAAAAGCACCCTCAGCCAGTTTGCACACACCACCAAGCTGAGTGGCAGTGGTGATCTGCTAGAGGGTCAGAAGGCTCTGCAGAGGAACCTGGATAGACTGGATTGAGGGGCCAAAGCCACTGGTATGAGGTTCAACAAGAAGTGCTGAATCCTGCACTTGGTCACAACCACCCCAGGCAGCACTACAGGCTGCAGACAGACTGGCTGGAAAGCTGCCCAGGCAGAAAGGGACCTAGGGATGCTGGCTGACAGCAGCTGAACATGAGCCAATGTGTGCCCAGGTGGCCAAGAAAGCCAAAGGCAACCTGGCCTGGACCAAGAATAGTGAGGCAAACAGGACCAAGGCAGTGTTCTATAATCAGAACGGGTGCAGACCCAAATCCTGTGTTCGGTTTTGAGTCCCACACTACCAGAAAGATATTGAGGTGCTGAAGTATGTCTGGAGAAGGGCAGTGAAGCTGGTGAAGGACCTGGAGCACAAGTCTTGTAAGAAGGAGCTGTGGGAGCTTACATTGATCAGACTGGAGAAAAGAGGTGACCCTTACTGCTCTCTACAACTTCATGAAAGGAGGCTGTAGTGAAGTGGGGAGCCAGTCTCTTCTCCTAGGCAACAAGTGATAGGACAAGAGGAAAAGGCCTCTAAACCCAGGAGGTTTAGATTAGATAATAGGAAACATTTTTTCCCAGAAAATGTTGTCAGCCATTGAAACAAGCTGCTCAGGGAAGTAGTGGAGTCACTGTATTGGGGGATATTTAAAAGATGTGGAACTTAGGGGCATTCTTTAGTGGTGGACTTGGCAGTGCTGAGTTACTTAATGACCTTAAAGTTCCTTTCCAACCTAAATTATTTTTTCTATTCTAAAACTGATACCTGTATTTGACAGCTGAAAATGGAAACAAGAAAACCTAAAAATATAATAAAGACAAACAGATTCTGCTCATATAAAATTTAATTATCTGTGAAGATAGGCATCAGAATAACTATAGCAATTTTTATTCTTGTTTGCAATAGTGTAGTATCCAGAGACTCCAAACTGAATGCTATGTACATTTTGTGAAGAATACTATTTTTTTATTTAATCAGTAATAAGGGTGCCTATCCATGGAAAGCTGTCAACATGCAAAACAAGCTGTATTAAGGCATTTTTCACTTTTGATCTTATGGTAGGAACAGTGCCATTTACAATGAAAATATGCACGCATCTAACCATTTACAGCACTCATCTTTTTTTTTGTCTCCACATTTATCAGCATTAATACTTGCATGGAGAGGTGTGTTTGTCTACTGACATTGTCATTTTCATCTTATCTGCAGTGAACAAATATAAAAAATAAAATATAATATTAATTTCAACAACTTGTGCTGCAGGAGTGCAAAGAGGTAGATTTTTAGACTTTTCATTTGATACATAGGGAAGCACATACAGATACAAGTCATGGATGTTTGGTTGTGTGAGAAATGTGCAAATATTGTCTCCCTATTATCACAGTGAAATCTCCCATTCATTGCCTCAGCAGAACATCAACGGCTTTAGTTCTAACACTGAAAACCTCCATTCACTGCCCATTAAGTATTTAGGTGCTAATGCACTGCAGGGATGTCACAAGAAATAAATCCATGCAATTCAATGAAATGCTTGAAATAAAATGTTTAACAAGTTTATCATTTCTGTGCCTCTTCAGTGTTAAGCAATGCCCATAATGCTCTTTTGAGTATTTTAATGCTGTTCACCTTGCAGATGTAGTTCATCTACTAAGCTGTTACACAGCTTGCAAGTCAGAGAAATGTGGTCCAAAGCTCTATTTGACTTGAGTATTACCAATGAGTCTGGAGTTAAAATATGGCACTGCTACATAATTAAGAAGTGGAAACATTGTCAATTGTTACCTCGAAGGAGGAAGTTCTTCTTTAACCAATCTACAAAAATATTTAAGTAGTATCACAAAAAATCCAAAATGTTTTATCACAAAGGACACTAAATTAAAAATAACTTCAAATATACTTATTACAGAAATCTAGTACTACAAATTCATTCAAAGGAAGACAAGGCATTTTTATCAATAACTGAACTCTGACTAGAGACTCACATTGATGGTCACATTGATCCATCCCAGAGTAATGAGGAAAGGAAAAGAACTTGCTAAACCATTCTCAATCCTCTACCAGCAGTCCCAGTTAACTGGAGAATTTCCAGCTGACTGGAAACTAGCAAATGTAAAGCCAACCCACAAGAAGTGTCTGAAGGATGATTCGGGGAACTACAGGCCTGTCAGCCCGACCTCAGTTCCGACCAAGGTTATGGAAGAGACCATGCTGAGTGCCATTACATGGCATATGCAGGAAAATCAAGGGATCAAGCCCAGCCAACATTGATTTAGGAAAGACAGGTCCTGCTTGGTTAACCTGACCTTCTTCTATGACCAAGTGACCCACTTCGTAGATGGGGGAAAGGCTGTGATTATACTCTATCTAGACTTCAGTAAAGCATTTGACAGAGTCTCCCACAGCATTCTCCTAGAAAACCTGGCTGCTCGTGGTTTGAATGAGTGAACACTTCAGTAGGTAGAAACCAGGCTGGATGGTCAGGCTTGGAGTGTTATGGTGAATGGAACTAAATCCACGTGGTGGTGGGTCTCTAGTGGTATTCCCCAGGGCTCAGTTTTGGGGCTGGTCCCTGTTTAACATCTTTTTTTATGATCTGAACCTGGGGATTTAGGGCACCCTCAGAAATTTGCAGAAAACACTAAGTTGGGTGGGAGCATTGACCTGCTCAAGAGTAGAAAGGCTCTGCAGGGAAACCTGGACAGACTCAATCCATGGGCTGAGGACAACATCATGAGGGCAAAGGGGAAGTGCTGGGTCCTGCACTCGAGTCCCAGCAACCCCATGAAGGCTGACAAGCTTGGGGAGGAGTGACTCAAGAGCTGCTCAGCAGAAAGGGCCCTGGGGGTGCTCAGTATGAGCCAGCAGTGTGCCCAGGTGGCCAAGAAGATCAGTGGCATCCTGGCCTGTATGAAGAGCAGTGTGGCCAACAGGAGCAGGGCAGAGATCACCCTCCTGTACTTGGCACTGGTGAGCCCACACCTCGAGTACTGTGGCTCAGTTCTGGGCCTCTCACTTCAGAAAGGACATTGAGGTGCTGGAGCATGGCCAAAGAAGGGCAGCAAGGCTTGTGAAAGGTCTGGAAACCTGTCTCATGAGGAGTGGCTGAGGGAGCTGGGACTGTTTGCTCTTGAGAAGAGGGGGCTCAGGAGGGACCTCACTGCTCTCTAAAACTACCTGAAAGGAGGTTGCAGTGAGGTGGGGGCCAGTCTCTTCTACTGTGCCTGCAGTGAGAGGACCAGAGCACATGGCCTTAAGATGAAACAAGGGAGATTCAGATACCAAGAAAAAAAAATTTCACTGTTAGAGTGATCAGGCATTGGAAAAGGTTGCCCAGGGTGGAGACACTATCCTGGAGATGTCTAAGAGATGTCTGGATCTGGATGATGTGATTTAATGGTTTAGGAGTTATAGTGGTAGTTCTGGCTTGACAACTGGACTTCATGATCTTAAGGATCTCTTTCAACCTTAATGATTCTATGACTCTTAGACAGTTTAATGGACACCTGTTCTGGAAGTCCTAAACTAGAGTCTGAACATATTTTTTATAGCTTTCACTATAACGTAATAGGTAATAAATTATTAATTTTGGCCTAATCACATGTCATTTCTCTAAAGAATTTGCAATCTAACTGATTAGCTAAAATCAATACTGAATACAGAAACAATACTGTGCTGAATACAAAGAGAAATTCTGGCAGCAGGACTTCATCAGACCAAAGGAAGTCATTATTTCAAATGTGTTTCAGCATCATCCTTTACTTCACCTTTTTTTTTTTTTAAATAGATTGTAATCTACAGAGAAATTTTAGTGAGAGTTATCTGAAGTAACCAAAGCAGTGTTAAAACCTTAGCTAGAGTTCCATCACCATACCCAAAAATGCCACACTCATTAAGGTTTAGTAGACTTCCAGAGGTTCAAGAGCACAGAAAAATTAGCTGTCTTGCTAACTTAAAATTTTCCATGGCATAAAACTAAGACCTCTTCCAACAAGTTACAACCCTTTTACTTGTTATTTACATAAATAAATGGAGCACAATGTGTTCAAAGGCTCCATCCTAATTTGATGAACTTCTAGAATGACTTCTGAAAACTTTTAAGAGTTTAGAGGGGCAGGTGAGCTTTTGGGGTACACAACATGTGTTTTTTCTGATACTAGTTGCTTAAATCATTCCCCTTTCTTTCTATTTACCCAGGTTATCCTTCTCCTAATACTCAGCATGATTCTGAAATCTGATCTGGTAATAAACATCTTGATTCCATTTCCAAGATTATACCCTTATTTAAAGGTCATCTAAATTAAAAAATCATTTAAAGAAATATCTTCCTTTGTCTTCAAACTCTCTCCCCTACCCACTCCAGGCAGTCATGTTTGGGTTTTTTTTAGAAATAAAGGGGCATATTTTTTCTATCTCCTTTCTAGTCTTTCTCTAATTAATTACAGAGGCAGAACAACACAGGAAAATGAAGCTGCAACTCATTCAGGCTTGGTTTCTTTAGCACAAGAACAACGGTAGCAAAGACAAAATGACACTGAATTTACAGTTAGGTAGCATTTAAAGAAGAAATTCCCTAGCAATTTGAATATGTACTCTGTTTACAGAGTAAAGAAAGCCTCTAAATAAAACCAAGATCCAGTTGGAGGATGTTCTACCAATGACTGCATAACTAATCATTAGAAATCATAACACACATTCCACAGAGGCCAATATTAAATTGAGTTACTGTCATGTGTGTATGGTCTTCTGGTCTATTCAATCAAATTTTGGCTGCTTAAAACCCAGAGGGATAAGCTCTGTTCTTAGTTATACAGCTGTCCTCAATGGAAATTGTCAAGAATGCAGGCCAAGAAGTGTTTAAAGTGCAGTTTAAAGAAATGTTCACATTAATTCAGAATTTGTTATTTTTCCATATGAGAGCTATACAGTGAAAAAGATGAAATCTCCATACAGCACATGCTCAATTTCTTATCATGATGGAGATTAAGATTACTACATTTTGCAAAGATTATGCTTTATAAGCTTGTAAAAAACCCACTCATTCAAATCATACCCAAAACCAAGACTGTCCTGTAACAGTCCTCCTAGCTGGCCTCCAAAACCACCAGAAGCAATAACCTCTAAAAAAGACAATTTTCTTTTGGTATTCATTCAACTCATGACTCTCAGCAAGCAGAGAAGCAGCAAGATACAGTCAAGACACCTGAGCAATATTTAAGTTCCAAGACTGATACTTCCACACAACTTACTTCTCAGGGATTCTATAATGCCTTGTACATCCTACAGGCAGTATGCAGATGTTACCAGTGACACCTATACTCGATAATTGCTAAAAGACATGCCATAAAAGCCCTGAAGAGACAGCACAGAAAGCATCTTAAATAGATAAGCCTTAAACACAACCATCTTGGGAAAATGTGATGTTGAAACAAAAACTACCAGCTTCCAATACTAATTATTCCCTCAGCAAACTAACAGAGCACATTAATTTAATTAAGTTTAATTAAGTTTATTTCAGAAATGAAATAAAGAAAATAATTTATACCAATTTTTAGGTTTTTCTAGAGTCACTTCAATATTTTAAGAAGATTAAGTTTTTGCTATGGCAAATTCAAACTAAAACATAGTAATTAGAAGCAGAGAAGTGTCTGATGAACAATCATATTATACAAATAATATTAACCACATTATCCTGTCTGTGGATTCTGGAAAAAAATATACTTCAAAATTGAAGAAATGTTAAATGTAAAATATTTTTTGCAGATTTTTAATCCGAACGAAACCAACTTATTACAGTTTTTGTTGGAGCCTGGTCGTAATTAAATACAGGAAGGATATTAAAACTTCCAAGAGATTTTTTTAAGCCACAACAGAAGAAAAGGCACAATTGCATAATTGGAACCAAATCCTAACCCCACTTCCTTCTTATTTACCAGTATCATCTAAAGGACACTATTTAGATGCTGGAAGGTCTGGAGCTTACAACTGTGAATCATCTAAAAGTCAAAAATTTCAAAGGAATCATATGACATGGGTTAAAAGTTTATAGATGAGAGATATAGAAAGTTTCTGCTCACTGCAAAACCACATCCTAAGAGTTACCGTATCTCTTGTTCAAAAAAATCCTAGAATCCTATTTTGTTGAAGGGAAAGAAATCCTCTTTGGCAATAATAAGTGTTTAAAACACAGAGTTTGAAAAAAAGATACATATTCTAAGATATTTTTTAAATAATATTTTTTTAGAAAACAGGACCTCACTTATAATTTGGTTCTACACAGATCCCAAATACAAAACTAACTTGCCAGTCAGTGGGATGGTTCTTTAAAAAGTTTCAGATCAGTTTTATTGGCAGTTGAATTCATTTCAATGCTCTTTGTTATTTGCATGTCTGTGCAGGAAATTAGTATCAAAAACATTCTCCAGCCCTCCCCTCCACAGGAAAAAAAAAAAAAAAATAGTGCAGACACAGATGGACATTTAGATGCTACATTTTCTGCTATAAAATAAACCAAGCAATTTTCAAGATTTCCTAATTACCTGAGTGACTTAACTCCTGGGGGTTTTATTCCTTTCTGACATAGTCAAAGTCAACAATGCTGAACAATGAGGACATATGTATTGGCCAGGCTCACAATTTTCACTTCAGGTGAAGGGATGAACAAAAGATCCAAGCACACTGCTATATTAGCTCAGTGCATTAAATGATGGCAAAACCAAGAAGTTTCATACAAGACTCTGCTGTGGCAACACTATGAATAGGATGGTTCAGTACACATAGAAGATTCCTTTTTTTCTCATTAAAAATGACTACATGTCAGCAAAACTCATGCTGAAGGAAAAGTTATCACAATGTCTCTGTTTGACCTCCAAATCCTACCATTAATCAACCCAACAAGAACCTAATAAACTGAAAGCCTAAAACTTTAGGTCCCTATGTTGGGTTGATGTGGCCAGAAATGTGTATTCTATCACCATCTGTTAAAACCGGGTTGGGTAGTGATTCCTTATCCCCATGGCACACATTATCTGCTAATGGGCCATCTTTAAGACAAGATGGGGCAATCACCTTTATCTTTTCCACAACCCATCCTCCCTCCAGGAAGATATCATCTGCTGCTGGCCCATTGAGTCCCACTGTATGACTGATAAAATTACATTATCCCAGTGGGAGATGCTCCAGCCAGGGGGAGGAGGCAAGCCTTTCCTACCTAGATAAAAACTGAGATTTTGGACAGCAAGTTATCCGTCTTTCCATTGGATTCCAGAGGAAAACCTTTTCCACATCATACCTGGACCTTCAGAGGAAAACTGCACCCTTCTACAGGAGCACAGCTTCAGCTGAACCACACCTGCCACTGCAGGGGGACTGCAGCCACCATTTAATCAGACTGCTACCAACACCCTGACTGACGGGGTGTCAGGTGGTATTCTGACTCTGTCAGGACTGGGATTGTTCTTTGTAATACTGCATTTCTATTTTAATTTTCCTAGTAAAGAACTGCTATTCCTAATTCCCATATCTTTGCCTGAGACCTCCTTAATTTCAAAATCCTAATAATTTAGAGGGAGGGGGTTTACATTCTCCATTTCAAAGAGAAGCTTCTGCCTTTATTGGCAGACACCTGTCCTTCAAACCAGGACAGTCCCTTATTTCTTTGGCAGCACCCATGAGAAATGCCAAAAAGTCCTTCTTTTGAAACATTCATCACATGAGGAAAAGCTAGATTTCGATACATAACTGGGAGGTAAAACCAAAATCTCTTTGGAAACAAGTATCTTTCAAGTATCAGACCCTGACCATATCCAGTAATTGTCTAATTTCCATTAAAAAATCATAACCATCAGAAGTATTGCAAGAGTAATTTATTTACATCAATTTTCAGATTTGTACTATTGTTTCTTAGTAAAGACACTCACCCTTAAAGACTTATAAGTAGCTACCAGTCTTACAAAAGCAAAGAAAACAAACCAAGAAAGGAGGGGTTCTGAGACTCAGCTGCTACTTATGTTTTTCTTCATTCACTTTAACACAACTTTTTAATGGGATTAATCACAATTTTTTTTATTTTTTTTTTTTTCTTTTACTTTAGAACCTCCTCTATAAATACTTCTTCCATTTTAATAGATGTTCTCATTACAGTCTTGGGCCAACACCCGAACATTAATTTGGACTGAAGCAACAGGATTATCTAAAACAAAAGAGCTATTTTCTGAATAACATCTTTTATCCATACTCTGTTCCAATATATGAAATTATTTGAATATTATTTACCCAACACTGAAGTAAATAAACCCATTTATTTTTCAATAAGAGTGTGTATTTATGGAATTACTTCTTAATATCTTTTAGATAACTACAATTTGACAATGAGCAAGGAAGGGAATGTTTAAAAAAAACCTGAAAAACTACTAAGCTTTTCCTTTACCATTTAGAACTGCTTCAACTAATCATGTAGAAGATAAACACCATGTAACATGCTTTGCTCACTAACATTTATCCAGGTCTACAATCTCTCGCTTGTGTATGCTAGTGAGTAGCCTTTAAAGACAATGATGTGGAAGTTCAGATGGAAATTTTGCACTATAAGAACACTATGGGAGTCTAGGGCGTTTCCCTGACTTTCCTGGGGATCCAAAAACCCTCCTGGCAGGCTTCTCAGAGACCCTGGAATGAGACCCAGGTGTCTCAGGAGCTGAATTTAACCCTTTGGGAAAATCTGCCAACATTGCAGGAAGAATTACAAGTCACAAAAATAAGTAAAGTGTAAATTAGAGTATTAGAATGTAGAATAAGTAGATTTTTGGATTGTTTATGATAAGAGCCATGTGGTCAGCATGGAGGATTTGGGGCGTGGTGTGCCACTTCCTCCTTCTTCTCTGTCCCATCCATGTTGGATGACATGCTGGCAGCCACAAATTAGATGGAGACAAAACTAGACAGTGTAATAAGGTTGTGCTGTATTGGAAGGTAATTGTAAATATTGAAGATGTAAATTAGAGCATAATAGGTAAGTCCTGCCTCTCCCAGGAAGGCATTTGGTCATGGTCACCTTGCAGAGCGGACCTCTGTCAGCCTGGCTGGGACACTTTGTAGATAAGATATAATAAACAGCCATAAAAAAACAACAACAGAAGATCGTCTCGAGCAGTCTCTTTCTCCAGCAGCTTCAGAAACCACCTACATGTCAGTCCGAGGAGGTCTCGCGCACCGATAAAGAGCCCCTCGATAACTGACATTTGGCGTCCCTGGGTGGGCTGCTGCTGCTGTAGTTCACAAAGGTGGATACAGAGCCCAGACCCTGAAAACCCAGCTGAAGAAGAAGCACGCTGTGAAGGAGGACTGCAGAGAAGAAACCTTGAACAGCTGCCAGAAGTCAGCTGCCCGGCTTGGCTCGGAGGAGAGGAACCGCGGGAACCCTCTCCCTGGAAATCTGCTGGTCAGAAGCCCAGGAAAGCTCCAGTCCGGTCCAGACAGATCATTTTTGGTAAGACAGTTGAGATTCAGAAACACCATAGGAACACCATGGGCAGAACCCTCAGCCAGGAACAGCTCATTCTTATAGCCACTTTAAAAAATATGACCTTTGCTCATCCCATTTCTGTTATGTTAGAAGTTTTGTCTCTCGAAAATATAAATTTACTCAGTCCACAGAGGGCAATAGATGGTCCCTCAGAGACTGGGGAAGGATTCTCACCTAGCCATCAGCTGGGGGAGGGAAGTTTATCACCGTCTTGCCAGCAGCAAGCGGAACAAGGGTCTAGCCAGCAGCAGACCGTCTCTAGTTATCAGCCAGTGAAAGAATCTTGCTATCAGCAAGGTGCAGTTAATATACATGAAGGACCGGAGAAAGGTCAAGGTGTACCCCCTGAAATGCTAGAATTTCCAGAATCACCTATATTCCCTGAACTAACCACGGTGCTTTACCCAAAATCCACAATACTTTATCCAAGGTCAGGAAAAATTAAGTTAAGAATATTTCCAAGCAAGTTAGAGAACTTAGACTATTATTTTCTCACCCCTTCAGAAACCCTTGGCCCAGAAGGTGGGAGGGCGCTACAAGCAACTCCAGGGGGCCGTGGGGGACACAGGGGAGGGGGCCAATACCGCGAAAATAGCGGGGGAAAGTGCAGGCTCGATGCGTTCGGTGGCAGGGATGTCCAAGGGGCAGTCATCTGCGGCGGCAACCAGGACGCAGAAAGGCGGGTCTGTGCGGGCAGCCCTCAGTCCAGAGGGGGGTGCGGCAGTTTTCACACCGGCTGCGGGAACATTACAGGCGGCGTGCGCAGCGGCGGCAGTGATGGGGGGCGACCCTGACCCCGAGCCCAGTGGGCGGAGTGGCCCCGGGGTGGGGGCGGCGATGCGCCCGTGCACGGCAGGAAAGGCCGTGGGGACAGCAAACCCAGGCACAGCAGCGTGACATCAGCAGCCCTGGCCGCAGCCCAAAGCTCACCGAGCGAGGGGGGAGCGCCCTGCCCCACTCACAGAGAGCTCCATCAACCCCGGGAAATAGGGGGTGGAAAGACGCCAAGAGCAGCTTTTATCTACAGTGTTTGGGAACAGAGAGAGCAAGAAACATGATAACAGATTCATTTCTATTTTCACAGTTCTTGTATGTTAAAGTAAAAGTGTTTGTTTTTTGCAATGTTGTTAAAAAGATGCTGAAATTTTTAGAATAGTGAAGGTATAAGGTATTTTGTATTTGATTTAAATAGATGTCACCTATATTTGGTAGTTTGTTGTTTCTCAGTTATTATCGCCTATACTTAGGGATTTGTTATTGTTCAGATATAGGTGGACATTTGTCCAGGTAGCAATAGTAAGTTTTAATTTTCCTGTAGTTGATTGTTTTAAGCAAACCAAATTTTAAGTATTTGTAATACTGTCAACATAAATTAATAGGTTTTGAATTCTTATAAGGAAGAAGCTTGTAAATTTATGTTTTGCAGATTTATTATCAGTATTTAAGGTTTCCCTTTAAACTAAATTGCAATGGATTTTTAGTTTACATTTCTCAAATTATCAATGAAATGCTGTGTGAATACAAGCCAAGACTACTTCTAGGATTATCATTTAAATTGTAGAATTTAATCTGAATCAAGATTTTCTTTTTATGTATTGAAAAAGCAGTATTTATCTATCAGTTCAATTATTAAAGTTCAAGTTTGGTTTCTGTGTTTAATTTTAAAACCACTGTATTAAGAGGATGAATTCTGTATCACAGAATGATTTTAATTTCTGTTTTATTGTGTGACCTGAAGTCTTTCAACATTCCAAGTAAGTTTTAGAAAGCCTCCAGACATGTGCTTTGAATCAAATAGGTGAAGAGAATCAGTTAAGTTGTGAATTTAATGTTTCTTTGTTTTTCTTTTATTAATTCTTTCTTTTATTTTTGCAAGTTTATTATGACCTGACCTTATATTATCTCATAATTTTAAGTGTTTTTCAAAATTCCACAAAGTTATTTAAGCTTCATTCTCAGAAAGAATTTTTAGTGTTGTAGCTTTCCTGAGATATCACAAAAGCACTGCAGCAGCCTGTCATGTTTGAAGCATCTCATCCTGAAGAACTTTAGAGAGAACCAGCTGCTAGAGAAATCCAATTTATTCCCCACCTTGAAATGTTGAATTGTAGCTTTTGTGGTTAAGAGTTGTGGGTTTTTTCTTTTAATAAAAAAATGTTAGGAAGTTCTCTTCCAATTAGAATTTAGGCTGTGGCCAGGCCTTAATTCTACATGGAAGTGAAATTGTGCAAACCCAGGTGTTTTCTGCATCAAAATAATATTCCAGTAGTTTTGACTTAGCAATTGGACTTTATCATTAATAATAAAACAGCTGAAGCAAATTTTGAAGTGAATTTGGTGTTCATTTTCCAGAGATGAACATCTAATTCCTCATTAAATTAAGGCTTGACAGCTGTTTGCAAACCCTAAGGTGATGACACAGTTTTTTTAAAAATTTATGATTATCAAATCTTATAAATGTATGTTTATTATTTAAAGTATTCTTAATTGTTGTATTGTGTTTTATTTGATAATAGTTTAAAAGAAAATATGAAGTTCAATTATATGTTATGCTTTTGCTTTGCTTGCTTTTAGTAGTACAGATATTTAAAGTATTGTTAATTGTTATATTGTATTTTACCTGCAGAAGATTGTGAACTTTAAGTTTGTTCTTTTTTGCAAAGAAGGGAAAACAATAGTATTGTAGATTTTTTTGTTAGATTATAGTTGAAAGAAAATCATCCAATTTTGATCAAAAGTCTAGAGATAGGGAAAATTAAATTAGTCTTTCAAATTAATCATTTAGAGGAAAGGTTTTTGCTTGTGTCTCCACAGGGAGAGGGCTGAACTGGGTGTCAGTGAAATATGTGAAGCCATATCAAGTACAAATGCAAGCAGATGCTAACCCTAGAAAGTGAAGAGGCAAGCTCACAGATTAGATCAGAAACAAAGATCGAGAACTCCTCTTCAGTCAACATATAAAGAACTTAAAAATTGAAAGTGAAACATGTTTATTCAGATAGTATTGTATTCCATTCTTGTGTCAATTGTGTTTAATTTGTTTGATCTTTTTGATCTTTCTCCTTTGTGGAAAAAAAAATTTTTAAAGTAAGTTTTTATATATTAATGGGACTTGTAATTCTTCTGCTGACTTTGCCATGCATCATCAAGTGTACTGCATTCCATGGGCCATAAACAAAGCTGTAAAAGAAGGTCTTTTTAGTGCAAACAGAGAGGGGAGATGTGGGAGTCTAGGGCGTTTCCCTGACTTTCCTGGGGATCCAAAAACCCTCCTGGCAGGCTTCTCAGAGACCCTGGAATGAGACCCAGGTGTCTCAGGAGCTGAATTTAACCCTTTGGGAAAATCTGCCAACATTGCAGGAAGAATTACAAGTCGCAAAAATAAGTAAAGTGTAAATTAGAGTATTAGAATGTAGAATAAGTAGATTTTTGGATTGTTTATGATAAGAGCCATGTGGTCAGCATGGAGGATTTGGGGCGTTGTGTGCCACTTCCTCCTTCTTCTCTGTGCCATCCATGTTGGATGACATGCTGGCAGCCACAAATTAGATGGAGACAAAACTAGACAGTGTAATAAGGTTGTGCTGTATTGGAAGGTAATTGTAAATATTGAAGATGTAAATTAGAGCATAATAGGTAAGTCCTGCCTCTCCCAGGAAGGCATTTGGTCATGGTCACCTTGCAGAGCGGACCTCTGTCAGCCTGGCTGGGACACTTTGTAGATAAGATATAATAAACAGCCATAAAAAAACAACAACAGAAGATCGTCTCGAGCAGTCTCTTTCTCCAGCAGCTTCAGAAACCACCTACATGTCAGTCCGAGGAGGTCTCGCGCACCGATAAAGAGCCCCTCGATAACTGACAGAACACTTCTGTGTATAGACAAATCTACCCTAATCAATGAAAAAGGTTCTAAAGACAAATAAGGTAACAGAATAAGCTGAAATAAGAGAGCTACAGAAACACCTAACTTCCACTCTTCTTGCTTTCAGCAGTTGATAAAATATTGAAATATAATCAAGAAGACTTAATTAATTTAAAAAAAAGTCAACAACCAGTGGAACAAGGAATTAAACACACACACACATCCCAGAATTACTCCAGAAATTAAAAAAAAAAAATCAGAAGTATTTTTATAAAATTAGAAATTAAAAAGATCAAGGAGTAGCTGCTATAATATAAAACACTACAGTACCTTAAACATAAACCCCCCCTACATCCATATATAGACAAAATATTTTAAAAGCATTTAATACATATTTAAAATATATGTCTGAACTGCTTTTTTCTAGACATTTTTCCAATACAGATACAACACTTGCAAATATATTTCAGCATAATTAAGTTCAATTATTACAAACATTTTTTCTGAAAAAAATGAAATATTCTTTATTGATTTAAGCAAGAATTTCCCCTCCTTTCCGATTTCAATAGTTATTCAAACAAAAGCAGTAGGCACTAAAGAGCAACCTCAATCGTTAGTCTCCATCATTATCATACAATGACATAGGTGTCTAATCCCTTGCTCATACCTGAGCAACTTTTAGCACAACAGACACTGTCATTTCTCAACTGCACTGACAGGAATAATGTGAAGAAAAATACAATTTAATAAAGATGAAAACAAAGCACTGTAGTTGCTTTAATTATGACTGCATACAATTTTGACATACATTTTAAAGTGTAAACAAAAATTCCTCTGCAGAATTTTAAATTTTTAATTTTTAAACAAAAATTACTCAGCAAGTACCTACATCAGCAAGACGATCAGAACATATCACCTGATCATAAGCAGCTCATATCAATGTTACTTGCTTTTTAGAAATTATAAAACATTGCACCAGTGGTGTTTAAATATTCAAAGAAGAGTTAAAGTTCTCATTATTTGTAGCATATGCTATATCTTTCATGATTAAAACAACTTTGCCTCTAATGCCAAGGAAAAATGCTGCATCTTCAATCTTATTTCATTCTTTAAGTCTCAGAGCCAAAAGGCAGACCTCCTGGATTATGTTACTTTGAAACTTGTGTGATCCTTTAAAACTCTGGGTGATTTTGCCCGAGCTATTCAGTCGCTCTAGAAGTAATGCTGCCCAATGCCAAAGCCTTCCTTTCAACATTGGTTTCACCACTTCGGCTGTTCTGTCTCCAATTACTCACTACAAGTGTTACAATCTCAATGATATTATAAACCTTGATTAACCTGTGTTTTCAAAGAACATGGCAGTCCTTTGCTGTAGTGGTTTTGGTTCACTAATTTGAAATTTATTGATGTGAAATAGCATTAGGAAGAAGGCAAAACAGGTGTAACTTAAAATGGTGACAACCAAACTTAGTGCAGTAATAACAATAACCATGTCATATAAAATGGTTGCTATCAGAGTGGCAGGTTAAGAAAATGATCACTAATGTCATTATTATTGTCCTCATTAGTTATACTAACCAATACACTTTAATTTATATGCAAATGGTGTTCTTAGGTTCAAACATGTACACAACAAAAAGCAATTTTTTTATAACTCCTACCTGAGTTGACAAGAGATTGCAGTCAATGTGTAGTCCTCTTCCCGTCTTATACCTCTGGAGTAAGCCAGCCATAATTGCTCCATATGTATACAATCCAGTAGCAAGGTCTGTCATTGCTACTCCTGGTCTAACTGGCTCACCATCCTAAAGAAAAAGAAAACAGCCCAAAATGAAACAAGCCAAACAAAAAAACCAATAAACAATTAAAACCAGGAAAACAAGTAGAGATAGTATGATTGTGCAGGATCGTATTGGCATGAGAAGAACATGACTCCTGTGACTGGAGTGTTGGAATGCAGGGATATGGGCTTCTTAGGAAAGACAGGCAAAGGAGACAAGGAGGAAGTGTTTGCCTCTTTGCCAATGACCAGCTGGAGCACACAGTTTCACTGGGGATGTGTGGTGGTTTGTGTAGGATATATGTACATGTAGAATGGATGAAAAGCTGACTGAGAGCACAGGGAGGACAATTGCAAGCAATATTGTAATCCTGCCCGTCCAGGGAGATGCAATGGATGGGGCTCTCAATAGATAGATTGCAGTGGCCTCACATTCACAAGCCCAGGTCCTCATGGGGGGCTTCAGCCACCTCAATGTCTGTTGGAGAGACAACAACATAGAACCACAAGCTGTAAGAAATTATCAGGTTCAAGACCATCTAGGGAACCTGAAGGTGCATAAGCCCATGGAACTTGATGACATACATCTGTAGGCTAAGCCACTATCCATCATATTTGAGAAGTCATGGTAGTCCCAGGAAGTTCCCACTGACTGGAAAACGGGAAATAGCCCCATATTTTAAAAAGGGTAAAAAAGAAAACCCAGGTAACCACAGGCCCGCAAGTGTCCTCTTCCTATCCAGCAGGATTATGGAGCAGATTCTCCTGGAAGCTATGTTAAGGCACATGGAAAATAAGCAGGTGATTTGTGACAGTCAAGACAGTTTCAACTATGAGCAAATTGTGCCTGACAAATTCAGTGGCCTTCTGTGATGGGGTTACAGCAGTAGTAGATCTGGGAAGAGTGAGTGATGCCATCTACTTGGACTTGAGCAAAGCATTTGGCACCATCCCACATGACATGCTTGTCTCTGAACTGGCCATCTCGTAGATAAAGGATTGGGCTGGATGGCTGCACTCAGTTGCAGTTAGTGCAAGAAATTAGTATCTTTGAGTGAACTCATGTATAAATACTACCACTAAAAACCAGGTATTCTTGTAGCATGTACTCAAAACTGCCACTTTGTGATGCCACACACTGCAAATCATGAAGGATTTCTCATGCAACTTTTTGTCCCAAATAACATAATGCTTCAACTCACCACTGCAAGAAGAAAAGAGATAATGTTAAAGACAAGAGAAGCCAGTGAAGACTGAATTTTATTATGTCTAGAAGCCAAAGGCCCAAACAATTTCTAAAGTACACTGACAGAGGTGTCTGTCTGTTTAGAAGGCAAAACCATATTGCTTCATTCTTCTCACACTCTTTTTCTCCCTCCTCTTCAATCCCTCCCCAAACCAAGCTCAGTTTTGTATTTTCCACTATACACACTCCAGGCTTCTAGTAAAAAACAAAAACAAATTTTTGTTTACACATGCAAATCTGTCTCCTGACTGGATTCACTGAAAAGTTGTTAGTTCAAACATGCTTTTTCTGTATATCATCCCTTTTCTAGCATCAAGGGAAGAATCTTCATGTTACATCATGTGTTTCAGAACTTCTGTAATCATTGGCATGACATACATACCCTCTGAAATCAATGGCAAAATGAACTTCTAATCTCAGTCCAGCCAGGCTTTTATCATAGTGCTTCTTCTGTAATATTCTCCATTTCCTACTCTGAAAAGTTTGAGGTCAGGTGATCAGATTATCACAGCAGTTCCTTATTTTGAAGTCTTACTTTTTGTTTGTTTGGGCTTTTTTTCACATTTTCAAGCTTTGAAGAAAAATAGCAGCGCAAAGCTGATGAAACTCTTCCAGAGTTCTGGCACCCAAGTAAGCCTATCATAAGACAACTTAAAACCATTACAATTGATGAATAATAACTGTTTGTCAAATTACCATAAATGTGTTTAAACTAATTCAGCATTAACTCAATAAAATTAATTTTACAGAATTATTTTAATTAGCCATGTCCAAACTGCTAAGTGCAATTATTGCAATAATAATCTTCTAAATATGACTGCAATAATTGTTTCCTGATAATTATCACATAAAGAGTGCCTTTGTTTCATGTAAGAAAACCTTCACCATCATTTTTCCTTTCCACCAATAGGATTTACACAAGTCCAATATCAAGTCATATATGTTATTATACTTTTCTTTAAAAAAATTTATTTTATTATCAACTGCATTAATACAGCTATTCTGAAACAAAAGACAGTAGGACAATATTTTCTACATAAAATGGAAAAGGCTCCTATTTTATTCATATCATGAAATTGACTAGAAATTACAAAATCTGTATAAAATACACCAAATTAAAAAATTTTTAAAAATTAGTTACTCTCATTCAAACCACAGTAAGGATTAATCTGTGACTATCTATAGCCTAGATATCCATAGGATGATATACAAACTACACAATATTAAGGTGAACACTGTTAGGAAGTAGTACTCTTTTGAAGTACTCTTCCCTCTCCAGACTCTACACTAAGCACTTCAACTTCCCTATACAAAACACTACTCAAAGGTCGCAGATATTTACCAACCTCATTGTACCCAGCTCTGGGGAAAAACAAGAACATTCGTTCTTCACTTTCATATGCAGAGGCCTACCAAGAAAACTGATTAGCCCATTAGAAGTTTTTGCTCCTCAGAGCTACTACAGAGAAATAAAAAAAAAAAAACCAAACAAACAAAATGTGGGAGTCAGCCTGACCGGTATTCCAGGTCAGGCAACTATTACTAAGGAACAATTGTGCCCCAGCCCTAGGCCTTGAGAGGCATTTGTTGAGTTGTGGTGATCCCAGAAGGGAAAGTTCAAAGGAGTTATGAGATTGCTTGTGTTGATGCCTCCTAACCCTCATTTTCCAGTTAATTATCACCACTCCCAGTCCCTAGAATGTTCTCCCTTCCTTGTGTCCCCATTGGCCCTCAGCTGTGTCCCACCCAGCCTACCCGATTGGACCCTACCTTCCCTTACTCCACCTCTGCACCACTTTCCCCTATACCCATTGGACCCTAACCTCAACTCCACCCCCTCTCCTGCCCCACATTTATACCCTGGACCTTCCTGTATCTCTGTCTTTGACCACTGGCTCCTAAAGAGAGCTTATTGCCTTGGATAGTATGTTTGGATTTTTGGGCCTCATCCCACATTTACTTTCATTATTATTAAAGTACTTTATGTTGCTAAGTTGTGGTCATCACACTGCTCGTCTTTCATTTTTGCCACTATTGCCCTGAGAGCTGAAAAAGAGAGCTAAAAAGTATTGTTGGGGACCACCCTCAGCCCCAATACAAACAAACCCAAAAAAATAAAAACCCTCACACATCAAAAAACCACATACACGTACAAAAACACCCAGCCAAAAAAAAAAAAAACAACTCATCTGTTGCAACTAATCAGTTTGTTAAATTGTTCTTTATTATAGCTACTTCCATTGCATTCACTGGGTTGAGAAGAAATCAAAAAGACTTTTGATTTTGTGAACAGATGTGCTGCAACATTCTTAGTTTAAAAACACTTCCCACTGTTTTCAGTGTCATTAATTTCACCCTTGAAGGAGAACACTACATTTTGAAAATGGAGAAATTGGGATTATTTTAATAGGTTGTTATATTTGTTATATTTGTCCAGATAAATATAAAATACTCTTCCTCATCCAGTACTAAACTATTTAATGCTTAAAAGAAAACACTTCCTTTGCGTCAGTAAAAAGTTCACCTTTTATTTCTCACCTTAGTTAATCTTTCATTACTTTCACGATTTTCCCTTACAGAGCACTCCTACAAACTACTAGCACTATATTGCTATGTTGCTTTTAACGTGTTGGCTTTGCTTTATCCTAACAATCTGCAACTTGTAATTCTGAACCAGTCCACACAATTTCTAGCCATCCTTGGTCTTTCTACCAAGACTGATGACTAACTGCTTTACCTGAAGGATAAAGCTACACACACACACACAAATACCTTCCTTTAGACAGAGCTTCTGCCAGCACAGCAGTACCTTTGTGTAGCTAACATTGTACCAGTTACCTGGGCAAAGTAAGGATCTATACAGTATCTTTTATTCAAGCAAGTTATTTCAAAAGTGACTAACACCACAATCCCCGCCAGACAAAAATTATATTATTGTTCTATTAGGAAGACCACCTGTAGCCCTGGCCAGGGAGAATGTGTCTTAAACAAACAAGGGCTGGCTTGAACCCTAAATTAGGTGCAGCATGAGGATTTGCCTTTTCCTTATTGGAAAGGATAAAGATTCATGCCAGTAGAACAGACCTTTTGTTTTTAAATCACTGTGCTTTGCTATTGTGCAATTTTGTAGTTTACACTTTTATTCCTAATTTTTGCTGTTTGCTAAATTCCTAACAATTTGTTGACATATTCTGGTCCAGATATAGCCACAACATGTTTGGTTTTTTATTGCCCTGAGTTTTGGGTTTTTTTGCCCTTTGGCATAACTTCTCTTCCCAAATTTGCATCAATAATACAAAAATCATCCATTTAAAATGAAAATTGTTTTGAAATGACATGCTTAATAAAAGCATTCTACATCCAGTAGTCTTTACAGATGTGAAATAATTGCTGAAGCTAATATGAACCAGCAATGGCTGTATTTTCCAGCAGCTCTGAGCTATATATACCATGCATATTCTTTCATAACAGTTTGTTTGGTACTAAACCAAAGAATGGCTTTGCTGGATTGCAGATTAAATGCTGTCTCATATTCAGTAAGACAAAAATGTTTTTTTTCCGCAAGAAAGAATACACCACCATAAAGGTATTCCAAATATTGAAGATCACATGTAATAATACACTAGGAGATGGAAGGGGATTTCTAACCAAATTGGGCTTTATTTAATTAATTTAAAGTTATTGCCTTGATGAGTCATGGAAATTTTCATCAAATGGATATTCATCTGGCACTGATGTATCTGAATATATTAAGTAAAAGCTCTCTGTTCATCAAATATGAAAATTGAAACTGGTGTTTAACCAGGAAATATCTATAAATCATGTTGTCCAGGACAATAAAATTGTAATCAGTGCAAACTTTGTCCTTTAGCATATTTTAATTTATGTAAAGAAAACGTGAATGTGTCCTGAAGCAACTACTTTCATTCAAAATGGGTTTGTGTTAGAGATTTACACAAAACAGATTTCCCTCATAAACACAACAGAATTTCAAATTTCACAGGTGTAATACACTTCTAATACAGAAGTAATCAAGTACATGTGTAAGAGCTTGAATCACATGCAGGTTTCTGTACACTAAACCATGATTTAAAAACACTATTCTACTGTGCTTGGGTTTGTACAATCAGCAAAAACAAGACTAGCAGTTGTTTGTGCCAATAATTTTGCAATATTGCAGAAGCTATAACTTCAGTTCAAGGTTCAGAATATCACTCTGAAGCATTTCAAAGTTATTAAGTGATACCGGGGGCAAAAAAAGATGGGAAAAAAAGCAAGCTGTTCTTTTTTTTAATAAGCAGAAATATATACTGCTGTTAGATTATACATTTTTGTATATGTCAGATACAGAAAAAAAAAATTAGTACCCTATTATTAAAATGTTTTCTAAAGAACTGTAAATATTTATACTTTGACATAAATATGTATATCTCAACATTAAACAACACAGTCATGTATGTAGATGCTTTTATGCTGCTGCTCAGATTCATTACAATTTGTCTGTTGCCTCATCTGATGCCTTTAAGACCATCCTGCAAGAACATTTAATGGTTTATTTACCAAAGGGATGTTTCCAAAAGCGCTGTTGCACTGATGATGTTATGCTGATTATCTATAGCTACTGAAATTAAATACAAAACCAACACCATCTGTTATAATTTTTTCTTTTTTTTTTTTTTTCATTTTCAGTTTATAAGAGTGGCCTTTTCTATTTTATTCTAAAAAAAATTCTGACCCTAGTCTACCCATTCAACTGAATTTATTACTTTTAGCCCATTAATTCCATGTTATCTAGTCAGCAAGTAATTTAAGATTTATTTAAAAAAAAAAAGTATTAAATTCTGTTTTCTTTTTTGTTCAGCCACTCTTCTACATGTTGACTGAAACAAGGTTTTCCACTTTTGTTCAGACTTAGTTTTGTGAAATTTTAAACACAATTCTGTCAGATGAGCATAAACGTACAAAAATTGAACATTTTACTATCAATAACACCTTGCTACTTTAAAGTAACTTTCAAACAAGCATACAATATGATTTTACAGCCACTTGGCTAAGTTTTTACTACAACAACACATCTGCACATGTGTTTTTTCGGAGTCATTGACTACTTAAATATTTGAAACAATACTGTCCCTCTACACATCAAAAAATGGTTTTGAGAAACTGGGGAAATACTACATAAACAACTTCAAATAAAGAAAAATAGAAAACATTTAGTATGTTTATTTTAATTATGCAAAAGAGTGACTAAGTTTGAATGAATTCTTAGAAACCCCCACTGAACAGATGAAGCTGTTACTTACAAGGACTAAATGATTCCTACAATTACATTACCTCAGGTCTTAGTGAGGTGATGCGAACATCTGGTTTTCCAGTAGATCTTAACACAATCTTTTAATAAAATCCATCTTCATAGCAGCCACTGAGGACTATTACTTTCATAATATAACTTGCATGCAATTATTCTGTGTAACATTTATTCTGGTATTCACATATCATTGCAAAGCTGTACAAAAGTCCTGTGTTTTTCAGTCTTTCTATAAACTTTTCTTTATCTGTGTTGTACTAACATCTTGCCCTTTCTAAGTGTTTTTATTCCTTTTTAATTTTGATTGGTATATTTTGAGGTGTGCATGAAGTTTATGGCATTGTATTGGAAGCATTAACCTCCATTCTACAGACACAATGTTATATTTACTTACAATTACTGTGATCAGCCATTGCTTAGTGCATACGTGCATTATATATTTGAAGGGAAGTGCCTGTAAGGACTGCACTCAATTTCATGTCTTCTCATGTTCTGAGACAGGGCATCTTATGAGTACATACCAATAACACAGCAGAAATGGACAGTCTCAGGAAACTAGGCACAAGATGTTTCAGCTTACTCAGTCAAAAAATGCTTGGTTTTGACTTTTTTTCCCTAATAAAAAGGACAACTCTGGTAACAATATTTACCAGAAGTACAAACTTCTGATGTTTGCCATTGTTCTCAGTAGAAAACAAGACTCTTGGCAGAATATCAACACTACAATACAGTTGTGTCCAGATCATGTGTGGTTAGCTTTCAACAACCTACTCAAACATGAATAGCTGACACTTAGTACAGAAACTTTATTAATTCCTTATCTATCTATAACATGCAAGTAGTGTATTCAAAAGATCTGCACTACTGCTTCCAGAGTACCAGGAGCACAGCCACAGAACAGTATCTATAATTTATAATGCACAGAATAGACTTGTAACACTACCTCACTTGAAAAGGGACATTTGGGGACCACATTCCCTGCATCTGTAGGTGATTCAGGATGGCTTAATTAAATGCTTATTTGACCAGCTTTTTTCTGAGGTGAGACACACATTCTGTGTACCTCTAGAATCCAGAGACTAAACTACTCTTATGCTTCCTGCACTGCCACAACTACCAAAGATCTTGGGTGTCAGTGGGAATAGGAGGCACATAAAGCTTCTCCAGAAATACATGGCATTTGTCTGCCTATTTGCAGACAGAATGATTGAGAAACACCCAGCTTTTGTCAGATTTATCTGGATAGCTTCACAAGTCCCACTTTTACAAAGGGAATATCAATATCTAAGCATCAGTGAGACTTCACACTCATGGTTCAATCATCCAGCTGTCAACAATGTTGACAATGTTCAAGAGTTACTTCAGCTCTTGAAGTGACTACAAGTGGCCATTAACAGGTAAGCACACATTGTAAATTTATTCACTGGAGATTTAGGATTTTTCTTTTTTCCTTTACTTTTCTGTTGCTTGAGCATTTTTCTTTACAAGCCTGGAGAGAGATATCTGAAGTATATAAGTCTATTATTTTCTTAGATTCCCAGAGATGGGACCTCTTGTTGGACTTAGGTGGGTTTGCATAACAGATATGTTAGCATAGGCTGACTTGCTCCATGCAGCAGACAGTTTTCGTATACAGCACAAAGACTATGAAATCTGTGAGCTGTGCACTCTACCTCATGCCCTGTGATGTGCATGAGACCAGAAACAGCAGCAGCAATGGAGTCATATCCACCTCTCTGAACCACTGGGCCAGTCTGACCATAACCTAAAAGAAAAACAGAACAATTAATAATTCAATCAATGACAAGTACAACAAAAACTATTATTGCTCCTCAGCTTTTGTTAACAAGCTGCCCAGATTGTACAACCAATGAATGCTATTGTATTCTATTTATTCCTGCAAATTCCTAAGAGTAAAGTTAGGTTTATCCTCTGTGGGTTGAGGATGTGTTTGATCTTAATTCTAGACAGACTTGTATGCCTGCTATGTTTCATTCCTTTGGATAAAATTTCCTTTTTAATTCACTCTGTCAGCTGAGGTTGGACTCAGATGTTATTTCAGAGAATCTACAGTATCTCTACAGACCTACAATTCCTGTCCAACAGGGCCCATCTTGACTGTTATCTCCACTCTGCCATAAAGATACCTTGAATACTGCAAACAATACTAAAACCATGACTCTATGGTGTGGACACATTAATTGTTCCCCCCTCATTTCTGTTACTTTATTCCGGATCTAGACAGAGCTACCTTCAAAACAAAACGTTGTTTACAAGAGATGGCAAGTCTTTAGCAAGTACATACAATTTGTTTGCCAAGAGTTAGCATCAATGTAATCCAAAATATTGAGAATTTTTACTGAACTACCTAAATACAGTTTTGTTCAGCTGTATAATTAACTTAAAATAAACAGCTGTAGCCAGAAGGATGCTGTCTTACTTTTCTTTGCTATAGTCATCATGTTCTTCCAACAACAACCACAAAATCTTCCAACTGAGGAGGTCTTGCACAAGCAGCTGAGGTCACAGGAACCAGTGACTACCAGCAGAGAGGGTAGAAGTCTACAGGGTAAAAGCCACATATTTGATTGATCGTTTCTATTAGTTCTAATAACAGCAGAACCCTCAATAATTAGATTTAAGTACTTGTCCTCCTCAAGGAGGAAGCACATTCAAAGCTATTCTTGTGCTTTCTTTTCTGATATCTCTAAGAGAAATTCCTTGGAGCAGTTACAAGGTATTTGTCACAGACAAGACTCTTAATTTAACTTTAGTTTCGAAACAACATTTCTGTTTAATTCTTACCTGTGAGGACAGTATTAGAATTGCATTATATCAACATCTATTGCAAGGTAAAAATTCCTGAATCTCCTAGATTCCTTTTAATAATTTGGCTGGAGAAATCTTCTCTATATACAGTCTGTTGAGTAGACATGACAGTCTAAACATTGGCTTTGTGAATTAAAGCAGACAATTAAAAATCGTTTTTCTATGAGGTAACCTACCTCAGTTCCTCCACTTGACTGATGCTGTTACATGCATAATTCATAAATTCCTCCTAATATATAGTATGATAGGATTATGATGACTGAAAACTGGAGTAAAAGCACTTTGTTACTCCAATTAATTAATCATACCAAGCAAAACAACATCCATTTACCACACAGATTTCCCCATTATACCACAAACTATCTCAATTGCCTGATCTTTTTCTGGAGACATGAGATCGGCATTGTGCAAAGTTGTAGAGGAACTCAACTTCTACACTTAGTGGCACGGGGAATATCAGAATACTACAACCAATTCACTGACTTTATCAATGTAGCTTCAAAACAAACATTTTGCAAGAAAAAACTCAACACTTTTCTTATGGTCAAATCTGCGTTACTACTCACAAGAGAGAAGAAAAAACCTACCAGTTTACCCAGCTTTATTTGAAATCTGACAACAGCTGACTTTGAGATCCCAGAGAAAACTCATGACATATCCTTTCAAATTTATATTCTTAAGTTTAGCAAAGGACGGTGTATTCAAATATAAGAGGACTAGCAAATAAAATATTCTGGATCCACCCAAAAATGTTCCAAAGAGCTCTAACTAGGCATATACCATTATCTCATTGGAATGAACTGTAGAATTAAAACCAAATGGGGCCACTTCAAAAGTAAAATCTTGCTCAATAAAAAAAAGTACTCAAAACAACTTTAATTGAATAGTGAAAAGCATATTGATGTAAGTGAGAAACTACGTACTGGCCTCAATTACTAACAAAGAAAAGACATCTCAACACATCTACTCACACAAATGTTTTCATAAACAGCAAACATCTGAAAATTAAACATTTAGTATGTAGACAGAACAACTATACAACACTTTGCAATGCTCTTCTGGTAAGCACAAACATCCATCCCTCAAACTCTGAATCCAGGAAAGGTGACAGGCAACAAGATCTGCATTTTCCTAGAGGAGTTACATCAAAAAAAGTTTTAACTCCTTTTCAGACATTGTAACAGCCCAGTTTCAAAAAAAAAAGCTATCATTTAATGGCTTTCTGGTTAAGATTAGAACTTGTATGGGGTGTTTAATTAATCTTCATAGGTCACAATAGATTACAAAGAAAAAAATATGTAATTCTGCTTTTGATCTGAATACTGAGTGGACAAAGTTGGTGTGGGCACAAAATCTATTGTCATTGGAAATGGTTTGCCCCAGGAACCATAGATATACAAGATTTATGGAGGAAAAAGTATAGTTAAGTGAGACATAGCTATTGCTAGAAATGAAAGATCTCATTATCCAGACAAAAATCAAAGGCTGAACATTATTTTCATGGTCAATGGAGCAACCGAGTGCAGATGTTTTAGAAACAACTATGAACATAAACACAGAAATCTTGAAGATGAGTCCAAAATCATATTCAAAAAATATTCTGCCTGATCCACAGATGTTACAGTAAGTGTAACATACATATACATACATATGTGTACATATATACATATATATGTGTACATATACATATAAACACATAAAATAACTCCCTAAAGATAAAAATACCACCTAAAGTTTATGTTCATCCGTATACCCTATGTTCTCTGATGCTTAATTCAGTATGAAAAGCATAGATTTGCAATTACACCCTCAAACCTAAATAAGAGGCTCCTATTAAATAAAATGTAGTTAATGGTTTAAAGTTCAGATAGAGTGAAAAATACTTAAGGGTGAAAAGATAATCCCAGTTGAAAACAGAGAGAACATATTTAACAGTGATGGTCTCAGAAGGTAAGATAAGGCAGCTGATTCACTCCTGCTCCCCTTTATTGGAACTTATCACAGTTATCTACATTAAGTATTTAAATAGCCTCTACCAGTAAAGAATTTATTTTAGAACCATAAGTCCAGTGTAGGCATTTTCACTTGGGAACAGATTTCAAAGAGACAAAAGAATTTAAATTTAAATTTAATAAAACTGTTTTCTAAATCATTTCAGCTTGGCAGGCAGCTGCCTAGGTTCTAAATCTTAATTAAAGGTTAGATTTTTATAAAACAGAATCTGGAAGTAACAAAAGAAAGTTGCATCACACTAAGCCCCTATTCAACTGCCAAAATCCCCATTCTATACCTTGCAGTAGGAAGACATGATTTCTTCTGATACCTGTCATATCGTCATGTGTTTAGAATTCAAAGTCATTGCAGTATGAGCCAGTGTTCTCTACTGCAAAATGTACATCAGTTTCACAATCAAACTGAGTACAAGACAAGATCTAACCTCCAGTTAGATCTCCAAGTGCTTCCTAAAAATTGTCATTGTCAAAGAATTATTTAATCTGAATAGCAAGCTTTTGAAATTGCCAGAAACAGAATCACACAGAATCATAGAATGGGTGGGGTTGGAAGGGACCACAATGGGTCATATGGTCCAACCTCCCTGCTCAAGCAGGGTCATTCTAGAGCACATGGCACAGGACTGTGTCCAGATGGTCTTTGAGTATCTCCAGTGAGGGAGACTCAACACCCTTCCTGGGCAATTTTTTCCAGTGCTTGGTCACCAGCACAGTAAAGAACTTGTTCCTCATATTCAGGGAGAACTTCCTGTGTGTCAATTTCTTCCTGTTGCCTCAAGTGTTCCTTGGCACTGTCAAGGGCCTGGCTCCATCCTCTTGGCACCATCTGTTCGGGTACTTGGAGACATCGATGAAGTTCCCTCTCAATCGTCTTTTCTTGAGGCTGAACACGCCCAGTTCCCACAGCCTGTCCTTGTAAGAAAGATGTTCCAGTCCCTCAACCTTTCTAGACCTCCAATGGACCTGTTCCAGGAGCTCCATGTCACTCTTGTCCTGAGGAGCCCAGAACTGGACACATCACTCCAGATGTGCCTCACCTGGGCTGAGGAGAGGAGCAGGATCACCTCCTCCACCTGCTGGCAATGCTCCTCCCAGTGCACCTGAGGAGACCATTGGCTGCCTTGGCCACAAGGGCTCACTGCTGGCTCATGGACAGCTTGTTGTCCACCAGTTCCCACAGGTCCTTCTCCACAGAGCTGCTTTCCAGCAGTTTGACCCCCAGCCTCTGCTGGTGCAGGGGATTATTCCTCCCCAGGTGCAAGACCGTGCAACTGCCTTTGTTGAACTTCAGGCACTGCTCTCTGCCCATCTCTCAGTCTTCCAGTTCTTCTCTCCCATCTCTCGCAAAGCTTTTTTGAAGCCCTCTGAGGTATTGGCCACTCCTCCCAGCTTTGTGTCACCAGTGATCTTGCTGAGGAGGCATCTGCCCCTTCATGGAGTCACTGAGGAGCAAACTAAACAATACTGGGCTTAGTACTGAGCCCTGGGGGACACCACTAGGGACAGCCTCCAGCTAGACCCTGTGCCACTGACTACAACCACTCTTTGCTTATTCAGCATAATCACACCTGAATCTTCCTGTTCTGACCCTGCAGCCAAGTCTATCTTCCACATAAGAAAGTGTACAAATCTTTACTCCTTGAAGTTTTTTCTGAGCAAGAAAGCCTAACTGACTATGAAAATTATGAAAGAACTGGCAGTGGCTGTGTCAGCTTAAGGGAAGCATGGGCCTTTACAAAGCAAATGCCACATCTTTCCAGCAACAATCCTGCACCCTTATCTCAAACAAGAAAAGACTTTAACCAATTGGAAAGTTCTGAAAAACAGAGGATGCTAAATAGAGCCAGTAAAGATAAATTTTAACATGAAAAGTTTTAAAGAATTTTCTTAACCAAGATCTCCACTATCAATCTTTGCTAGTCTGCAGCATTACATAGCATATAAATACTCAAAATGGGACATGCTTAATGTTACTTAAAAATTGATATCTCTCTTTTCCTGTATCTACTTTTCTTTCAATATTTGGGCAAATATGACAATTAAAGGTTTATAAAATAATGTGGCTAACATGTAATAATTCAGTTCAAAGCTGTTCTAAAAAGTCTCCAGCTGTTTGATGGTCAAACCTTTGATATGGAACAAGAGAAGACTTAAGGTGCTTAAAAATATTTAGCAAAACTGAAAAACACTCATGTCAAGATAAACAGTAAATTATAATAGCATTAAGATACTCATCACTAGCTGGGGGCATTGCAGAAGTAACTTTATGCAAGATACTAATTGCAGCTGACTGAAGATTTATTTGGTAAAGTGAATTGATGCATATAAATTTCCTGAGACTACTGGCAATATATACACATTCCAATTAAATCTAAGAGTAAGATTGCTGCTGTTATCCAGTTAAATTACATTGTTATTAATATACCATGATTCCTGACAAATGGAAAGACTAAAAGTATTTCTTTCTCCCAGATATTTTGGTTAAATCAGACACACATATTTAAAAAAAAAAAAAAAAAAAAATAAAATAAAATAAAGCATTCTTCAATGGGAAATCAATCTTAGCTACTTTTCTAGGGTTGGTGTGACATTCCTCCATGATGAAAGGGGACGAATTATTCTGAAACATGGAAGTTAGTTCTAACACAACAAAGCTTGTAGTTCTGGGCTTAGTGTGCAGGAGCCATGTGATGGCACTCAAGGTTTGGAACATAGCACAGGAAAAATTATAATACTTTTAGGCATCATATGGGACAAAAGTTTGGAGAAAAAAATAACATGTCATAACAAACTACTGTTAGTTTATCCACTTTTAAATGGTCAATATATTTATCACATAAGAGAGACATAATTTGCTTTACAATCTGCTCTAAATGATTCTGCTCTAAGAAACAGAAATAAATATTATGAAGCCAGAAAGGTCAGGCTGAAGATTACGAAAAAAAGTAATAACAGTAAAAGTTGCTGGACTGCACAAAAGTATTACTACCCACATTGCCAAATGTTCAAAATGTCACATTAAATTTAAAAATGCTAGCAAAAAAAAAAAAAGCCCAACTCAAACCGGTCTCCAGAAAGAACTCTGTTAGAAAAACAGACTAATGTCCTCTTACAGATTTAGCTTTCTAATACCATGTCAGCTACAACATAGCTTTATTTCACTTTTGCCAGATGGCAGTGGGGTTTTTAGAGACATTCTTCATAAATTTTTAGAAAGCAGGCAAACCTAATTAACCAACTTTGTCCCAGACCAAGTTGCATGTGTCTGTAGATTCTATGCTATTTGAAGATGTGTACAGAACACACATTTGCACACCCTATTTTCTTGCCTAGGAGTTACTGATGATATGATGACAGAATTCCTTACATGTATAAAAACAATTCCTTTTGGCTAGGAGCTGCCTGAAAGCATCTGGGATAAACAGGCACTACTGTGTTGCAATACCATTACTTTAGAGACAATAACTCTAAAAGAAGTAGGTTAGTTTAGATTCATTTGGGATTTTTATGAAGATTAATAAAAATGTTTCTACATTTCTCAGCCTGTTGTGCATTTGATTTGTATTTCATGAAATTTAACAGCCCAGGATAGTGGCTCACAAACAATTTGCACCTTCAGAAAAACAACTGAGAAAGAAGTAAAATTACTAAATGCACAGAAACTGGAAAGAGGGAATGAAAACTCATTCAACACCTGAAATTGCTATTCTCACTTGTTCAATACAATGTGCTTTTAAGCTAATAATGGCCTCATAATTAAAGCTACAGATCAGCGTGAGTATGATTTTCTGTGTCATAAAAAGTAAGGTCAGCATTTCTCATTATGACCTGTGTTCAAAATATTTGTATCACATGCAAGAGAAAACCAAAAGCCATAATTTCTGCACTTCTTCATGATTTGATAGCATGATAAAACTTTTTAAGGCCAAATATAAAACACATTGTACTAAAAGGACAGGAGAAACCAACAAGGAGACATGTTGTCAACACAGACCAATTCCCTGTAGCTCAATTCCCAGATGACAAATGACATTACAAAGTCAGGCTGTATGGGATATTCTGAGCAAAACATAGAAAAATATGTTCAACATAGGCATTTCTACAAATAGGAGCTAAACATTGTCACAAATTCAATCCAGATAGATGGCTATCCCTGCTGAATAACAAATTAATGAGAAACACCTTTTGGCTTGTTCTACTGCCAAAAGAAAATATTCAATTAAAGACAGCTTACATCTTTACTTAATAAAGATTAATGAAACAAACAGAAGAACACAAGCAATTCTCTGCTATGACAAAAGCCAAACTCTAACAGACACATTATATGAAACTTTGCAGTGTCAGAGCTGCCAAATGCGTTAGCGAAACGAGTAACGACTTTTGGAAAATGCTTGCCATGTGTTGGTCAGAAGGAAAGGAAGTACAACTTCCTGAATAGGCAGGCTTACAGGAGATCAGAACAGATACAAAAAAGGTGAAGTCAGAGAGAACTGTCAAGAGAGATGAAAGGATGTTAAAAAAAAAACAAGCCTTAAGTCAGCAAGCATAAAATCTGACCAATCTGATAAAAACATTTCATTTCCCAGTTGATGATTGCAAATGCGTACAATATTTATTGCTTTTACACATGTTGATTTAGACATTCTAACCCTGTCTTTTGAACAAAATCAAGTGTTGGAAGGAATAGATATAACAAAATTGTTAAATCAACACAAAACTCTGTGCTAAGATTTAGCTACTGAAAGACTAGAAGAGGACAAACAGCCTCTGCCAGTTGTTCAACTCCATTCAATTTTCATGTGATCTGAAAAATCACCCAACCAAGCCTCACCCAACTCCTCTTGAGGCACCAACCACACTTCTGGGACACAATTACAGATCGTTTCAAACAACACAAGTTCCGCTTTCAAAAGGCTTTTAATCAGCCTGCAAACTTCTAGGTGCCATATTTTCTAGCTTTATAACATGCCAAATATAAGTTACAAGGAAGTCCTTCCCTCCATAGCTCAAACTGTAATTATCCAAGAGATGCTACCACTTTCTTTTGCTAAGTCAGCGAAAGTTTGAGTTGTCACTCTCTGAATTTCAAGGCAGAAGCAGCTTCCCTGTCTAAGTGGGGTCACTCTTCTACATGATCTAAGAAATGAAATGTGTCATTATGACCATTTCCAAAAACAAAATCTCAATTCAAAGCTTTTAGATTACTGAGATTAGGTACCCAGACTTTACTCCCCACCTTAAAGGAGGCTGATGGACACCCAAATTCTCCATCCCTATTCTGGGTTTACACAAATATTCCCAGCTGAACACACTTAAAAGTAACAAATTACTCCTTGTTCCATGCTTGGTACAGATACAGCTGATATTAGGACTACAAATATTTATATAGTGAAAGCTAATATTAAAATAGTGAAGTGAATTACTCTCAGCAACGTAGCCCTGGCAGATTTCCCCAGAACATACAGGCTGCAAAACTTGCACAGAAATTAGTTAAATACTGAGGCAAGCTGTCTGTCCTAACTTCTGTGTATCCTTACCTACTTTATTAGGACTGCTCTACCCACTCAACTCTGCCACACTATTATGACTAAGGTAAGGGAGCAAATATGTGTGAGAAATGTCTCGCTAATCTGGAAATCAGTCTGGAGTCAACAGAAAGACAGCACACTTCAGCTCAACAGATACTAATAATCTTACTACTTCTTATAGTGAAAAAATCATATAAAATTAAGAAGTACCTGCAAGGTGTATTTTCTATGAATATTTATGATGCTATAGCCAAGCATTGTAGTGTTAGGCTAGCCTCAGAGAAGTCTTCTGATAAGGACATGATTATCTATGACCCCACAACAGAAATGTAAGGTAAATACTTAATTACATAATTATTTCTCATCTGAAAAAGGTGATGTACTTTTTAAAGTGGATACTACCTGAACAGACATCCATTTGCTGTGACTGCACATAGTTATGTTGACAGAAAAATCTGTGCAGCAGTGTCCAAGGAAGGAGCTGACCTTGAGCAAACACTTCGCCTGGGGGTTCCATGTCCATGGCTTAGAATACATACTATGACCCTGATTTCTCCCTCTAAGATCAAATACATAGTGCCTCAGGGACAGAAGTTGGAAAAGCATATCAAATGAACTCAAAATCAGTATGTAATTGTTTTTTAAACTTTCCAAAAATTTCCTCAAAAATTTTCAAAACAAATGTATACAGTTTAATTCCCAAAGAGGATTAAGTCATATGGAATGCAACATAGTCTTAGAATTCCAGGCTGTCATGGCAACCTTTTCAATAACTTCAGTGATACTTTTTGAGCCTGATTTTAGTTCTCTTTAGTCTACACACACAAAGTATGCAAATAGAGGAGATATGATAAAATACATGATCTGAAAATAAAGATATTTACTCTTTACAGTTTTAATCTTTAAAAAGTTCAATTATTAATAAATTCATTCCCATATACTTTAAAATCATTATTTTATTTTGACAGAAATAAAAGAAACTGAAAACAACTATATATAATATGTTCTGAGCAGGTATATGATATATAGCACTCCTTCTTATTGTACAAAGAATATAGTTTTATATGAATAAGCAACTTGTAGTTGCAATTCCATAAAATCATTTTGGAAGACATAGTCTCTTAAAAGAGGTTACAAAATTTAGGCCTCCTATTTTCCTCTTGAAATGGTAGTCAGGTCACTGTAAGGCAGGATCACAATGGCACTAAGTATCCTTATCCTGACTTTGCAACACCCACAAGGACTCTACTGGAAAAGAAAGCCATCCTCTCTGTTAGAGAGCTTTTCTAAATGCTTAATAGGACTCTTTTTTTTTTTTTTTTTTCAGAAATTTTAACAGTTACTTCTTGTTCTATATATAACAGATTCTTCTTTTCTCTTAACAAGAGCTTTTACTCACAAGAAGACTTATCCACAAACCTATTCTCATTACATCCTTACTTCATAGTAACATGTGCTGCTTCCTAAATTTTCCCTACAACAGGGAGATGAATGGGTTTAGCTGTTGGCATAAACACTGGGATACAAAATGCTGTTAATGATCAGGTACATGGAAAAGTGGCAGATACTAACACTATTTTTGTTTCTAAAAATAATGAAAAACAGGCTATTTTTCAATAGTTTGTGTCTTCTACACCCAAGACTGTTTTCTTTCTGTTTGCTAGCTACTGACAGTGTTGTATTTTATAAGAGTACTCTAAAAACACAAGTAATGAAAACCATATGCTTACTTGGAAAACATTTTCAGGTCAACAGCAGCTACTTACAGTCTTCCTACAAATCTAACAACACTCAAAATACTCTGTAGGGCACAACAAAGACACTGGATCTTTTCACCATTTTAATTAGTTACACTTGCTGCTTTGGTGAAATCACAAAATCTCACCATTTGAAACAATGAAACAAACCAAACAAAAAAACTACTGCAATCTTCATGAAGCAAGTCCATCAAGGAAAAAGTATGGAAAATCAAGCAAGGCAAGATCTTCTTCCCAAGCAAGGAAAAAAGATTAGCAAAACAAGATAAAGCAGATAAGAATGTTATTAGACAGGAGATTCCCTAAAAAATATTAATTTGGAAATGAGTAGAGAATTTTTTAGTAATAACAAAATATTTCATGATCTTTTCTTGATCAAAGTCTTCCCTTTGGACTATTAGAACTCAAACACAATAAATACTGCTTTACAAAAGCCTGCTGTGTGGCTTCTGAAGATGCCTAAAATCTTCCAGCTTTATTTCTGTTAACTTAGCTAGGCACCAGTCCAAGCATAATAGCTACTGAAAAATAATCATTAAACCATCAGTAAGTATCTTCACAGTTGTACTACGCTGTTCATATCCAGGATTTTCAACGTCTAATCTGGTTTCATTCACTGTAAACTAACCCAGTGTTAAATCTTACAGCTCACAGGCTCTCTGTCTGATATTGTATTCTTTATCAGGACAGAGTCCAAAGTTCTGAAGTTTGCAATTTTATACAAAATACTGCTGCTTAGATGGAAAAACAAGCAGTAGAGTGAGAAGGCATAAGAAAAACATTACTTTCATGCACTGCTGAAAGTCAATACTTAATATTAAAGCAAGGAAGAATTATGACTGGCTCATTAAACTTTTCATATGCTTCATATTGAACAAAGAATAGGAACACAGTGTTTCAGAAAAGCACTCATTTTCAACTGTTTCTTGTTCCTAAATGCACAGTATTTTGGACATTCAGGCTATGTGTGACTGAAAAAATAGTAGTGGAAAAAACAGCTAAGCCCTCCTGCTAGGATGCTAAAGGCCAGTACAAAAGGGTAGCTCAATCAATTACAAGGAAAAAAAATAATTAATGCACTCTAGCTGCTGCTGGTGTACTGATAACAGAAGCAGCACAAATTCAGACTTAGTGCCACTCAGCTAAAACGCCCACCTTCCTGAAGGTGTACAGCACATCTGAATCCTGCAAGGATATCAATCCAAACAACAGAAAAGGGATTCTGTCACTCCTCTATACTTCTCAGTAACCTTTTTTTTGATTTGCCACCTCTCAGTCTTCACCCTTGTCATATTTTGTTTGTGTTACTGATACATTTCAAAAGTTTGGTGCGTGTTAATGCCAGAGCCCTTTATTATTTTAGAAGTACTGGCAAAACCCTGCAAATATAGGGCAAATGCAGCTTTCCAGACCAAATTGCACTTCATTCTTGAATGCAAAACCATTTACAGAGAAACATCTCCAAGAAGAACAATTTTACCAGGAAAAGAAAGGTTTTGTCAATATAATAACTTATTTGCTAATGGCTTCTGCCAAAACAACTAAACCAGTCAGCATTAGCACCTCTTTACAATCCTGTCCAGCACAGCTGTGCTGACAGAAGCCTGTTGTATAGAAAACAGCCTCTTGCTCAGTTCCAAAAAGTTTGTCAAGCAGCTGAATTTTACAGAATCCTCTCTTGAATAGACTTGTTTCGGCCTATGCTAATTTTGCAAGTAGTAGAGAAAAATATATAAACCCACCAGCAACAGGAATGTGCTTTAAGAAGGAAAACTTTGGTTCTGCATCTTGACACAGCAAGTAGGAGATATCCTGAAGTTTGGTTTTATGATAAAACACCCCAATAATGCAGCTTTGTAGCACTTAGATTGCAATCACTCTAGAATTGAATGCACATTTTTGTGTATGGTACAAGTTAAAAAACATTGTTGCCATCACCATTAGAAAAGCATAAACACTCCAAATTCAAGTCCATTTTGTTTCTCCTCCAATTAAGAGCTACCAAGCTTCATTGCTCTGCAGCACACCTCAGTCAAATCTCTGCAACCTCTTGGCAGCTTTTGTTGTCCAAAGGAGCTGAAAAAGCGTATTTAAAGGGGTTTAAGCATAAGCACCACAGAAATATGAAAACAAATGGAGACTCAAGACCAGCTAGCCACATATTCTGCTCCAGAAATGGAGAAAGACAGATGCCAAGATAAAGAAGCTAAGCCTAATCCACTCTTAAGTACTATCCAGGTTCCAACAGTTTACAGCTGATAGTCTTCCTGATTAAGTAGGTAAAGTAAATCAACATTTCCCCATTTAATTGCTTAGGGGTAGGATACATAGAAAATCTTTGCAATTTTCAGGCACTCTAGATAGGCAGATACTTCAAACTTGCCTAACAAGCCACATAAGCAAAAAAATAAAGCAAAAAGACAAGAGAGTATTTTGAAAAACATTACAATACTTTTAGCACTCAGTCACAAAAAATTCAAATCCTATGAATCAGACTTATAGAACATATGGTTCTTAAAAAGAAATATGAAAAATACGTCAACAATAAAAGCAGAAGTAATTCAAAGTAATCCCATTATTTGTCATCTATTTGCAAGTCTGATTAGCAGTAGAGTCATTTTTCCCAGTCTTCATCACAATCATTAGGAATTTTTTTTAGTAAAAGTAGATATCAACACAAAATAAACCAACTCTTTATTTAAAAAAACAAAAAACACCAAATGCATTTCTAATCCCAGTAAAGAGAAAAAATAACCCTGGTCTAATAGACCTACTTAATGCTTTTCACTTTTGTCTAGAAAAGCATGAGGTAAACACCTCCTTACAGATGGATCACCTTTGATACAAAACAGCTGGAAAGATTTAGGAGATCTTCAAAAAGAAGCAGCAGCAGAAATTAAAATCAAATTCTTCATACACCATCAGAAGGTACATCCTGTTTGTGTAGCTGTGTTTCAGTAGAATAGTAATAGGTACCATGAGCTAAGAATAGAAATTTAAAGCTCCCATTGGTCCTCCTCATTTAATTCTGAATAAAGCAGTCAACTGTGGAAGGCTATAACAATATTTGCTCATTCTATATAGCAATAACTTTCAGAAAAATTAAATTTCATGTGTTTAGGATTGCAGCTTATACTCCATATACTGAGTACTTTACCCTGGGAAGAAATAATGGCCACAAAGTGCCAATTCTAAGGTATCAGACTGTTTTGGAATGAATCTCGTGCCAAGGACAAGGAGGTTTGGAACTGCCCAGGTTACCTACTACAACACAGAGTAAAGGAGAGGCACAAAACTACCTAAACATGTACTACCAAATGAAGCAAGTCCTTAAAATATGATAATTAAGGGCTATTTTCAGAAGCATCAGCTATAGTGCTGCTTCACTTTAAATCAATGGACATCAATTTCCAGAATTTTATTCCTAAAGTTTTCCAAGTACAAAAATTATCTTTTGATCCTAAAAAAATAATGCTTTATTCAATCACTGTGAGCACTTAAGATCATACCTCGAGGCTTACAAACTTGTGATTTTTGTGTTTGCTTAAGAGCTGTATAATGTTCACAGTTTTCCAGACCTCCCTCCGTATTCTTAAAACACATTAAGAACTACTGGAAACACGATACCAAGTTTGTTCTGCCTCTTTTACACACCAGACAATGCATTATTTTCCATTAATAGAAAACAATACATTTATTGAAAAATACTCAGTGAACATCTTTTACTGACTATCGGTACCACAATGCTCAATATTAATTTTTGGACTTTCCACATTCCTTAACTAACACATTCTCCACATTTTTGCCGCTTTTAATATACTCAAAAGTCAGTGATAACTGTAATTTTTAGTTAATTCTCCTAATTTCCAATTCATTCTGCACATCATCCTGCTTGAATTGATTATTTGACTCAACCAGATATTTTGCAATGCAAGGGTTTTGTTAACCTTCCTTTTTGTTGCTTTTTTTTCTTTCCCTCAAATTGTTGTGCCTAGGTTTTTTTTGTTTGTCCGTTTTGTAATTACAACAAACAAACAAACAAATAAAAGAAACCAAAGAACTTAGCAATTTTGGGTCACAAATTTTAAAAACTCTTGAACAGATTAATACTCAAGACCATTCGTATAGCGGCTATTATTTAGTTACAACTACAATCATTGCCTGAGTCAGCTTCTGAATACCTGATTTTTTACTAGTTCGCTATTAACAGATAATTTACACCATCAAGAAACTATTTTGCTCAATGATTTTTGTAAACTGAAGCTAACTAAAGAATTTTTGAGCAGATAATCTACCTGTTTTTATCAGGTAACTATCCAGACTTAAGCCATATAGAAGCCACAAAAAATATCAATAATCAGGGGAAGGAGGGGGCATGAAGACACACACACTGAAAGTTACACATCATTTTATGGGCCGGAAATATTTGGTAAGAGGGAGTCTAAAAACTGTACCTAATCCAGGCAATTCCACATCTTACCACAGTTAGTTCACAAATTAGAGGATCTGAAGAACACTTTGGCTAGCCTTTGCCCAGCAAAACACATTGTGGTTGTCTTTTCTTTCCTGTTGGGAAAATACTAGAGATGAAGTAGGATATGCATCAAAACTATAACATTACATGTTCTCACAGAAAGCCACTACAAATTATCTGAACAAAACAAGATACTGGGAAGTACCAAAGACTCTTTCTTTTAAGTTATTATTAAACCTTATGTAAAAGAGTTGAGTGAAGAACTATTTTTCTTCTCATAGGTTAACCAGAGTTATTCAAGAGACACAGAGGACTAACTAACTGTCTTGAAATGTGTTCATTTATGTATCTTTACAACTTAATGTACATTAAATAAAAGCTACATATACAACAATTCCAGTTTCAGACCCATAGAAAACTCAGGTGACCCAGAACATTAATAGAAAACATTTGTTACTCCTTCCACTTAATTTTTGCCTCTTTAGCAACATACTCTTTGCCAACAAACCTTTTAGTGTAGCCAAAGTGTATGTCAATGCAGAGGTAAGACTAAGTTTTGTAGGGTAGGGAGTGCAAATCCCCAAGAGATATAAACAGTTACAGTAATACAAAGTTAACTAAAATATCGATTCTAAAAACTTATCTTCGTAGTTACTTCTGGTTGAAACTAAGTGTATTTTCATGGCAGATTTTCTATAATTATCACTATGTTTAATAACAGATCCCAAAGAGTCAGGATCAGTGGCACAGGGTCTAGCTTGAGGCTGTCCCTAGTGGTGTCCCCCAGGGCTCAGTACTCAGCCCAGTATTAACTTGCTCATCAGTGACTCCATGAAGGGACAGATGCCTCCTCAGCAAGATCACTGGTGACACAAAGCTGGGAGGAGTGGCCAATACCTCAGAGGGCCATCAAAGGAGCTTTGAGAGAGATGGGAGAGAAGAACTGGAAGACTGAGAGATGGGCAGAGAGCAGTGCCTGAAGTTCAACAAAGGCAGTTGCAGGGTCTTGCACCTGGGGAGGAATAATCCCCTGCACCAGCAGAGGCTGGGGGTCAAACTGCTGGAAAGCAGCTCTGTGGAGAAGGACCTGTGGGAACTGGTGGACAACAAGCTGTCCATGAGCCAGCAGTGAGCCCTTGTGGCCAAGGCAGCCAATGGTCTCCTCAGGTGCACTGGGAAGAGCATTGCCAGCAGGTGGAGGAGGTGATTCTGCTCCTCTCCTCAGCCCAGGTGAGGCACATCTGGAGTGATGTGTCCAGTTCTGGGCTCCTCAGGACAAGAGTGACATGGAGCTCCTGGAGCAGGTCCATTTGAGATTAACAGAGAGGAATAAGGGACTGGAACATCTCCCTCACAAGGACAGGCTGAGGGAGCTGGGTCTGTTCAGCCTTGACAAGAGACAACTTGTCTCCTAATGAGGAGACCTCATTAATGTGTATAGATATCTAATAGGGGGTGTCGAGAGGATGGAGCCAGGCTCTCCTCAGTGATGCAAAGGAATAGGACAAGAGACAACGGGCAGAGACTGATGCACTGGAAGATGCACCAAATGACCAAGCACTGGAACAGATTGCCTGGAGAAGTTATTGTGTCTCTCTCACTGGAGATATTTGAGAGCTGTTTGGACACAATCCTATGCCATGTGCATGGGATGACCCTGCTTGAGCCAGCAGGTTGGGCCATATGACACACTTCCAACCTCATTCTATGATTCTGTAACTCTGTATTCAATTTCTTTCATGCCTAAATACACTAAAAAGTCTTTACAGGAGTAAAATTTCCTTAAAAGGCAGAAAACTAAGCATCACATTTAGATTCTAAGAAATAAAATTATATAAAATACTATAAGATGATTTTTTTTAATACCACCAGCAGCATACAAAGCAACTGGCATATGATATAAAGTATTACTTCCCAGAAAACAAGGAGTAAAAAAAAAGCCTGCACAAAAAGAAAAGTAATTGCAATTCATGTAGATTAGCAGAGCAAGGGCTGGGATGGAGAACCTGAGAGTAGTACCTTTCATCATTTATAAACAAACCGTAAAATTCTTTGAAAACATATTACCTTCAGAGGCTTTAAAGGAGGAAAAAAAACAAAAAAAAAAAAAAAAAAAAACCAAAAAAAAAAAAAAAAAAAAAGGGCGTTTTGGTTTGGAAACCATGTTGTCCTTTTAAACAGTGCCCCCTCCCGTTCAGGAATAAACTGTGACTTTCCTAGTGAGAGCGTCACGCAGACCATACAGAAATGGCCACTCCCTTGTGACCTGTACGTGATTTTCTTTAACCATCCAATTTCCCAGAACTTAAACCAATCTCAACCACAGAGCTATCAAAATATATGATATTTAAACTAATTCTAGCCAAGCAAAGCCAGCTGGTGAGTGAAAACAGGCAGTTTGGAGCTCAAGTGCACTCAAAGCAGCAGGAGCATTGGGGAAATGGCCCGGATATCTTCAAAACCCTGCAGCACTCACTGCAAAGTTGTATAGATTCAATCAGAGTTGTTTGGATAAAAAACTCAGTTTGCAAATCACAACTTTCATAAAATGTCATAAAAGAGACAGCTTCTGGCATACCTATGTCTAAACTCTTCACCTCCATATGACCCTGGACTTACTGAAAAAAAAAAAAAAATACATTATATTTCACTATACTATCACTGTATATAATTTTACTATTTGCAATTGTCCAAAATTCAGAGAGGCAACTCCACACAAAAATTATTCCTCTATGAAAGAAAAATGGGTCAATACTGTTTAAGTTATAAAGTAGCATATTTTCTGATTTCTAAGAAATGTGTCTCCTAGATTTTATCTTCTGCTACAATATGTGACTATTCATCAGAAGTAGTCACCTCCATATATGTTTTATTAACAAAAAGTATTTTATGTAATGGAGTTCAGTCTTGAATTTTAAGTTGTATAAAAATGAGAAGTTTGAATGCTTTCAAAATTTCTCACAGAATGTTTCAGCTATTCTTAAAGACAAAACCAAAAAGGAAGCAGGTTTGTTTTGCTACATTAAAAAACCCACAAATTACAGTTGCTTTCTTAAAACAACAAGAACTTCTGCTTTTTAAATGAAGACTTGAAATAATGGGAGACTTTTTTGTCATGTCTCTGCTTTTTTTTAGTGTTGTTATTTTTTGGCCATCAGAATTGATGAGAAAAGGAGAATAGAAGGAACACATAGTACAGGAACTGGGCTTGATTAGACTTTCTGGTAGCTTAAAGCAAAGAGGGCAAAGCAAATAATAAATGAAAAGCAAGCTGATAACATCTCTATGATAATTTATGGACCAGAAAGAGAAATAATGAAATACATGCAAGTATTGCTATATTACAGATGGCACATATGAATCAGTCCTGGCCACATGACCAGTGTGATATATTCTGAAGACAGCCCAGCCTGATCTGGCCCACGTCAAGCAGTACAAAACAATGATTCTTATGTAATAGGATTCATAAAAACAGTATCACAAGGAGTACAGCCCTCCAGCATCTGAACCACTTCAAGGACCTGGCAAATACCCTAACCCCATAATAGGGTAATGGCTACTATCACTATAACCACAAACACAAAATGCCAGCAGGTGCTGAACCAGCCAGTGCTGAGTACAGAGGGACAATCACTATTTTTTATACAGGCCAGGATGCCACTGGCCTTCTTGGCTACCTGGGCATACTGCTGGCTCAAATTCAGCTGTTGTCAATCAGCATGCTCAGGTCCCTTTCTGCTGGGCAGCTTTCCAGCTGCTCTTCCCCCAGCCTGTAGTCCTGCAGGGGGTTGTTGAACCTGGTACTTCACCTTGCTGAACCTCAGACGACTGGCCTCAGCCCATAGATCCAACCTGGCCAGAACCCTCTACAGAGATTTCTACCTTCCAGCAGGGTAGAAAATCTACTCCCTCCCAACTTGGTGCTCTCCTCAAACTTATTGTGGGTGCACCCTGTGTCCACATCATCAACAGCCTTATTAAACAGGGCTGGCACAAATATTGAACCCTGGGGAACCCCACTTATAACTAGACACAAATTGGATGTGGCACCATTCACCACCCCTCTCTGGCCCAGCCATCCAGCCAGTTCTTCACCCAGCAAGGAGTGCTCCTATCCAAGCCATGGGCTGCAGCTTTTCCAGGAGAATGCTGTGGGAGACAGTGTCAGAGGCTTTGCTGAAGTCCAGGTACACAACATCCACAGCCTTTCCCCCACCCACTGGTCATAAAAGGAGATCAGGTTGGTCAAACAGGACCTACCTTTCATAAACTGGCTGGCTGGCTGGCTTGGCCTGATCCCCTGGCTATCCTGCATATACAATGTAATGCACTCAAGATAATCTGTTCCATAACTTCCCTGGGCACCAAGGTCAGGCTGACAAGCCTGTAGTTCCCTGAATCTACCTTCTGGCCCTTCTGGTGGATGGGCGTCACATTGATCAGCCTCCCTTGGTCTGGGGCATCCCCAGTTAGCCAGGACTGATGATAAATGCTGGAGAGCAGCTTAGTAAGCTCTTCTGCCAGCTCCGTCACTACCCTTGCGTGAATCCCATCTTGCTCCATGGACTTGTGAGTGTCTAACTGGCACAGGAGGTCACAAATTACACCTGGATTAACAAGGATCTATTCTGCTCCCCACCTACCAGCTCAGGGAGCTGGTTGATAACCCATCTTTCTGTTGAAGACTGAGTCAAAAGTGGCAAAACTGCTCAGCCTTATCCTTGGTTGCAATATTCCTCTTTACATCCAACAGAGGTTGGAAAGTTTCCTTGGCCATTCTTCTGTTGTAAATGTATTTATAAAAGCGTTTTCTATTATCTTTCACAGAGGTGGCCAGATTGAGTTCTAGAAGAGCTTTTTTCTTTCCAATGTTCTTGCTATGTGACCTAACAACAGCCTTGTACTTTTCCTGAGTTGTCTGTCACTTCTTCCTAAGGTGATAAATTCCTTCTCTTTTTCCCTTAAGTTCCAGCAAAAGCTTTTTGTGCAGTCAGGTCAGTCTTCTTCCCTGACAGCTTGTCTTTTGGCATGCAGGGACAGACTGCTCCTGTGCCTTTACAATTTTCCCTCTTAAAGTATGTCCAGCCTTTCTGGATCCCTTTGTTTTTAAGGGCTGTTTCCCAAGGAACTCTCTGAACCAGTGTCCTGGACAGGCCAAAGTCCACCATCCTGAAATCCAAGGTACAGGTTTTGTTGACCCCTTCTTTACTTCACCAAGAATTGAATACTCTTGTCATGATCACTGTGTGAAAGATGTCACCTGACCACCACATTTCCCACCAGCCCTTCTCCATTTGTAAAAAGCAAGTCTAGTAGAGCTCCCTCCTTGCTAAGCTCACTTACAGCTGTGTCAGGAATTTGTCATTCACACACTCAAGGAACCGCCTAGATGTCTCCTCTCCACTGTGTTGTTTCCAGCAGACATCCCACAAAGTTAGTCTCCCACAACAACAAGGGCTAGCAATTGTGACACATCAGCCAGATGCTTACAGAACAGTTCATCCATCCCTTCATCCTGGTTGGGTTGTCTGTTATAGACTCCCATCAGGATGTCTGCCTTGTTGGCTTTCCCCCTGATTCTTACCCATAGATACTCAACCTTGTCATCATTATCCTTGAGCTCTATACAGTTGAAACACGCCCTAAAGCACAGTGCACCCCATCATCTCTCCTTCCTTGCTTGTCCCTTCTGAAGTGCTTGTGGCCATGAATTGCAGCACTCCATTTTCATCCCTCATCCCATTTAATTTCCCTGATGGCAGCTACATCACGGCTGTCCTGCTGCACGATGGCCTTCAGCTCCTCATGTTTGTTACCCACACCGATGTAGATGCACTTCAGCTGGGCTATCAATGTCACTTCTGACACAAGCTTATCTCTACTGAGTCTGGTCTTACCTGCTTCCCCCTTCAAACCAAGTTTAAAGCCCTCTCAACCACCCCTGCCAGCTCACAGGCCTTGAATCCTTTTTTAGACAGGCAAACCTCATTTGTCTGCAGCCAGTCTAGTGCTGTATAAACTATCCCATGAGGAAGAAAGCCAAAATTGCACCAATGGCACCAGCCTTAAGCCATGTGTTGATCAGGGTTCTCCTGTTTCTTTCAGCATTCTTCCCTGCTACTGAAAGGGAAACACCACCTCTGCCCTTATCCCTTCAGCTAGTCATCCCAATGCCCTGAAGCCTTTTTTGATTGCCCTAGGAGTTGTCACTGCTGACCTGGAAACCCAGAATTAGGTAATAATCAAAGGGCTGAAACAGCCCAAGGAGTCTACTAGTAATATCTCTTTCCTGGGCCCCAAGGAGGAAGCAGATTTCCCTGTGAGGTAGGGCCTATGAGTATACAGGGCCCTCAGTTCCCCTCAGAAGGGAGTCACCTACAACAATCACCCATCCTTCTTTTTTTACAGCTGTAGTTGTAATGTATCTAGTTGACTAAGTTGCCCCAGATAAACCTTCACTATCACATGCCTGACCCTCGAGTCCCAGAGCCTTATAGCTAGTCTCATCTCTCTTCACAAAAAAAAAAAAAAAAAAAAAAAAAAAAAAAAAAAAAACAAGACAGAAGAGACCCCCCCAAGCATATTTGAATGCAGCAAAGTCAACCACAGCACAAAATAGTTAGGAATTGTAATATCTAGAATCACATCACAGAGATTTTAGAAATCAATCAGGAACTCTTCTTAAATCAGTTTTCTGCCTGATTGTGCCAAAAAATCCTTCCAGATGTGCATTTGGTCCTAGTCTGGTTGCCTCTTTTAATATGCTTAGATTGAGGCTTTGCTATTTCCTGTCTTAACTCATTGGATTTATGAGCTGATTTTTTTAAGTCCACTGGAGCTTATGTCTTTATTCCTGAATGATGTATTATCCTTAAATAGACATTGCTTATCATCTGTTGAATATCCAAACTTAAACAACCATAATTCAAGAATTCAAGTTGCTTTATGGATGCCTGACAAACATCACTTAGCTCTTACCTCCCAAACGCTTTCAACTTCACATTGTCATAGTCTCTGAATAAGTCTTATGTGTTTTGCATTATAGAACATAATTGTAGGTTATGCATTACCCAAAGCTCTAAACAATAAGATTATGTGATTTTTGTCCAACTTGTCTTCCAAGCAGTGAAAGCAAAAGCACGTGACCTAGAAGTATAGAGGTGCTCTTTGATCATACAGGTATATGGTTAGAAAGGCACAGGCTGACCTGGAGTTGAATTTGGCAAAAGACAGAAAAGGCAATATGAAAGGATTCTGCAAGCAAATCATCAGCAGAAGGAAGACTAGAGAAGACATGAACAAAAAAACAAAACAAAAAAAAAAAAAAAAAAAAAAAAACCAAGAACAAAAAAACAAAAGCAACAAAACAAACAAACAAAAACCTACAAATAAACCCAAATCTCCGTTTTCAGCTAGTTTAAAGCAAAATCCAAGGAGGCCAGCCCATCCTGGCTCCTTTGAAATCAATTGGAAGATGTCAGGCTGGCATGGCAAGGACACTGAACAGCTACTAAGCTGTTGACATGGCTATTTCCTCAAATATTTTCTATACTTGTTTCTGAATTGAACTCACTTAAACTCTCAATTTTTCTTAACTGACATCACAGTAACAGAATTCTATATAACCACATGAATTTTATAACACTTTGACTGAAATAAAGGAAATAATGAACACAAAGAATTGAAAATAAAATACCTGTTATTGAACAGTACACTATGTGGGGAGCAATCTTTTTTATGTCTTCATAACCTAGACCCATTTCAGCCAGCTTCCCAGGGACAAAGTTTTCCACAAAAACATCAGATGCTGCCGCAAGCTTTAGAAGAAAAGGATGAATAAAATCTGTTAATTAGCTCCCAAAAGTCGAATAAATTCTTATGTAACTTAATTTTAAAATATTGCTACTCAAAATGGCTCCAGTCTTCCTGATAAAAGAAAACTGACAAGCCTACAGAGATAATCTTTTGCTTGTCAGACTGTGCATTTCTGCAAACTACATATTAGAGATGCTGCATATCTAGAAAGAAGACTGTCAAAATCCTGAAGTGATTAGACAAAACTGTGATATTATCAGTATCACATCAATTTCCTAAGGCTTGACAATAGTTTACTGAACAATCTTCACATACACTCTTTCTAACCCCTTTATCTCAAGAAAAGTGAAGTGATATATCTCCATTATTCATGTTTTCTCCATAATAGAAATAATTTTAAAATTATTTTTCATTTTCAAACCATTGATTACAATTACCATAACAAGGCCATATATCCAACTTCCTATATGTAGAAGTAGAATAGGGAGCCCAACACCACTTAAAATTTAAAAATTAAAATTAAGATCTTAGTCATATAAAAGTCACAATAAATAAAATAGTGCTGTCGAGCTCTGCAATATGACTTTTTTCATTTCCTTCAAGTGAATCACCTAGTCCAAAAATCTATTGATGTTAAGATTAACACATAACCTTGATTTGCTTTAAATTCCATCCTCTCTTATAAAAATTATAAGCAGATGTACATATGCAAATTTCAGTAAGACTAACACAAGTTTACTTCTGAAGCATGAGTACTACATGCTAAAAGATAGTTGTATGCCTTGAGGGACTTACAGGCTTTCTGCCTGGTAAATTGTGTGTGGGGTGTATGAGAGCACAGGAATTTAAGAAATGTTCCCTGACAGGTACACATGTTTGTGAACTCATTTTTAAGCACAACTGATATATTAGTTGCTTAATGCTATTTGCAGCCAATCAAGGAGTCACAGTCTCTGAAACTGCCATGTCACTGTCTAATTAAATATACAGTGTGTTAGACAAGCTTCTGTAATCTAGTATCATCATAACAGAAATCACAATGCCTTTATGAATCATCAAGTTAAGGTGGTTTTATTTTCTATTTAAATACATCACAGTTCATACACAAATGTTTTTTTTAAACTGTTAATGCTACAGCTTTAGCCTAATTCGTTCAAGAGATGAAATTGGTAACAACTTGTGTATTGCTTTCACTATGATTTTATAATCTATGAAAATTACAGTGATTGGATGGGTTAAAACATTTCAAAGTTGTTTTCCATGTTATACTGAATAACTACCATCTCCTACAAGCCACTGAGGAAGAAAGCATGACACACAGTATTGTAACATGAAGAGCACCATACTTCTGGACTCTGCAACATATGTGGAATGACAAAAGTGCTAAGTGAGGATACAATGACTTGGGCCCAGTTTAGCAGGGTATATGCTCTCAGAGAAAGGAGTTTCCAAGACACAAGTGCTGTGCCAGCTCTGCACCTAAAGTTTTCATTGGAAATAATTGCTAATGTACAAAGGCAGAAGGCTACATGTAGCACTGATGCTCACTGAACCAACAATTTTTTCCATTGTGGAAAACTGGATATATAGTATGATCCAAATTATACGTTCTTAAAACACACAGAGATTTTCAGCCTCAATGGCATTCTAAGCCCACTGTCAACTAAAATTCCATACTTCATGACCTAAAATTCCACTAAACATCACTTGTATTTTAACACCTACTAGCAGAGCAATACAATATAGACCTGACTTGGTCTGTGTAGTACTATTTATTCCAGAGAGGACACTGATGGGCTCAATGTCTATGCCTCAGGAAATAATAAACAGCACAGTTCATGCCAAAGCAGTCATTAAGTTGAATAACAAATAATGATGCTACTAACTTTATAAAGGAAACTATGCATACCTTTTCCAAGTTTTGGTTGGTGTTTTTTTTTTTTTTTTGTTTGTTGTTTCTTTGGGGACTTTTTAATGTTTTGTGTGACTTGGTTTTTACAAGAACTCTACAGAGGAGAATCTGCATACACACACGTATAAACACATCCATATATATGCAAATACATATGTGAGTAGCTTGCTTTATCAAGTAAGAGAGCAATGCACTGAACACGTTGTCCTATCAGCTAAAAATAGTGGAAGAGAAGTGCCATCAGCTCCCAGACAATAAACGTCCCAAGTTCTTCATTAAGAAAAAAAAAAAAATTAAAGTTCATTAGTTAAGGCTAAATAATTCACAGAAGAGAAGTATGCTCGAGGTTCTTAAATAAGTTTCTGACAATAAGTGATAAATAATGTTCTAAAGATTTACTACAAAAAGATATCAGAGCATGGGACTGGCATATATATAATTACTGAAGAAAAAAAAATAATTTTCATTCAGGAAGACAGATAAATATTTGGAAGGCAATTAACAGTCAACCAAAAACTCTAGAAGGGAAGAAAGGGCTACAAGTGTCATTGAATAAAGAAATAAAGAAGACATGGGAATAATTTTGTGGAAATCAAATAATCATGTATGAAAGAACAGACTCTTGAAAATATATTTTGTAGTGTTGTTCCAAAGGATGAAAAGCAGCCAGGACTTCTGATTAATAGATTTCTTCAGCTCACTTGATACTACTGACTAATTATCAAGTTTCTATGCTTTTGTCATATACCTGAAGTCTCTCTACTCCTATTTGTAACATAATTCTAAATTGAGAATTGCCCTCTTCCACCCATGCAAAATATATGTGGGAAATAAAATCTATTCCAACCATGATACCTTGCTTAATAAATGTAAAAAAATATAATTTTATTACATTTTTTGTAGCTTTTACTCTGGTGGCAGAACTCATATTTATGTATGAGTAAGCAGTGTAACAGACTTCAATTTATACTTTTCACCAGCTACTTTAAAGACATGGGCACTACTAGTCCGAGTAACAAATATGATGCTGAACAATGCCCAATTCTACACACATCTGTCGTGATGATAGCAGGGGACAACTGAAAACTGTTATAAATACCTTCGTTTTACACTTACTTTTTTACAAAACTCCAAATAGAAGTTTCATTTGAAATGAACAATAGAATATCAAGACCTCTGCACCAAATGTTTTCAAAATATATCACTCAAAATCAAGCAGAATGATGAATAACTCCACAAGTAGTGTGAGAAACAGAGCCTCATCAGTTCTCAATGTTGCTAAATCACAGATAGGGATGGCATTGATTTAAGGAACTGAAAGCAGTAGTGGTTATTAAAACAACTTTTTAAAAGGATAGAAAATATAAGAAATTACTTTGTCACAGGCAGTTTCCTCATTTTTACAGCTAGTGTGGTAAATATTTAACAGGTGATACCATTTTTCCTCCACCTCATCTTGACTCATAGGCCCAGCTGCCCTTAACTCTTCAAACACCTTCAGCCCACACATGTAGACTCAGTGGACACTTTGAGTAGTTTTTCTTTAAACATTTTTAAAGGTCAAATAACAAATTAGTCTTCTTCCACGAGAGGAAAAAATTTATACCACTTAATTAGAATATGACTAGTTTATCTAAAAAGATACCTGTGTTATACCATGCAAAATTTTTCCAAATGAAAATTTATGCTTCCAAATTTTTTTATGATAAACATACAGCTCCTTAACAAATCAACAATAAATGGCTCTGTTCTGCAAAAGGAGAAGGCCCTGTAGAATCCTTGGCTTATAATCTCCAAAGATTTACACATGAAATACCTTTGCATAGCTAACAAATCAAAAGCATCAGAAAACTTAATCTATTTCCATTTTATGCAATATTCCCAGCAAAAAATACTACCAGACAAATTCCACCTACTATATGACTCAGAATGTCACTGTGAAAAAAGGGATTTGAACTGATATTGAAACAAAGAGTTACAGAAGTCAGCTGCTGCTACCGCAGGGCTTAAAACACAGCGCATCTTGCATTTCTAAAAATAATAAATAAAGGGATTACAAAACACAAATTTGACAAAATGTGAAAATTGATGCTTTATTATTTTTAAATAGAGAAATGGATCACTTTAAAAGACCTTGAAGTCAAATACTGCAAAATAAACAAATACTAAGCTTCACCTACAGGACAATGTTTCTTAGGCAGAGGAAAAGACATTGAAGTCATGAATACACCATAACATTCAAAAAACTGTTTACTGGAGCACAGCATCTCCTCTTAATTGCTCACTTGACTTCACCTAATCAGTCCATGTTGAACCTTTCTAATGCAGTAGTACAGCAAAATCAGTAGTAGTACAGCAGCAGCAACAGGAAAGGACAAGGCTATTAGACCATTTCCTCACAATATTTAATTTAAAGATTTTGATGACATTTTCATGTAAATTTAAATCCAAAGTCATTACAAGTTACACTGAACACTGAGTCCAAAAGTAGAGTACAGAAGCTATATACTGTAATTTACAAAATTCACTGTAAAACCAGATTTTTTAAATTATCCAATTAATATTTGAAATTTAGAGTTTAATCTTTATTACTTAGGATCACAACATTACAAAATAAGGACACCTCACATGCTATCAAAACCTACCTGTTTGATTAGCTTTACTCCTTTTGAATCCTTCATGTTGATGGCTATACTCTGGGGATTAAAAATAAATACAACAGTAATTTTTGTGAAAAATTATGTGAATGAGATTATCTGTCTATTCTAAACATAACCAGCAGTCAAATTTCATACTATAGCTAATTTGGAAAAACAAATAAGACTTAGCCCACTTCCTCCTAAAAAAAAAAAAAAAAAAAAAAATTCTCTCAGCAAAGCAAGCTGAACTACATTGCACTAATGAATCAGACAGGCACCAAAACCAGCCTGAAAGATGTGCAGCCTGTTCACTATATATTTACACAGGATCCACTACTGCAAGTACACAGGGGGACACCAGAAACATTTGTTTCAATGGTAACGAGCCATTAAACTATTCAGGCATGTCATGAAACTTCACATTAATCCCAAAGTTTCAAAAGCTAGATTTAGCCAACCTTACTGCAGTATAATGGCAGCACTCTTCCTGCCAGCTGACACAGGTCAACTGAGCTGATGCACCTGAAAAAAAATTATCACTCAAATAAGATACCCTTTGCTTTCAGCAGGCTTCATTTTCACTTAATTAGCACCAGCAACTGAAGACCAGCAGGAGCACTCTTGCTTTTTCATTTTGCCTCAGCTGCCCACAGCACCATACCATAGAGATTTGCAACCTTTTTTGTTCTAAAAACTTAGGAGTTTTCTCCTGAAATTTATTCATCAAAAGATTAGGTCAATGTGAAGTATTGCTACATCATATATGTTAAGATCAAATGAAGAAGTGTTATATATACAGCTATAATTACAGAAACATAGACTCATGTTCAGTTCCACATCCCGTTTACCTTTTTATTTCTATTGACACTGAGAAAATAAACACTTTCTGTCCCAGCGAAAGGTGGGCCCCAGGCTCTTGTGTCATCACCACCTCCTAAAAGAAATACCATCACATATTCACAGTGGCCCAATATCACACACCCAGCAAATAAAAATAAAACGCTTTCCTCCAACATCACATTTAAGTCACCTAAGCTTCATCTAGCAGGCAGGACAAATATTGGTTTAACATATATATTTTAGGATACTTATATCAAAAACCACCTAAAAGTGAACGCAATTAAGCAAAGTGAACTAAGTTTTTGCTAGTGTTGGGATTCCATTTATTCTTTGAAGTACCAATACAGCCACATACCACTAATGCATTTATGGGTTTTTTGGTTGTTTTTCACTTGTGGGTTGGTATTTTGTTTGGGTTTTTTGGGGGAGGTGGGGCAAAGTGGAATTAGATTTTTTTTTGCTAGTTTGTTTGTTTTAACTTAAAGTAGAGCTACAATGTGATTCTTATAAGTCAATCCTGAAGAATTTAGTAGAGGCTCTTGCCTGCACCAAGTCACACAGTTTATCCAGTCAGTAATCTATTCCTGAAACACTCCAGGAAGAACATCAAGATACCACTGATAGACAACAATTGATTAAGTTGCATGCTGCACAACATCAACTAAAAGAAGCACTTGCTATAGCTGGTACAGGGCTCCACCTCCAGCTCTTCCAGAAATCCTGCCTTAAATGTGCTGCAGACACTGATATCACTGCATCATTTATGCTTAATTTCCAATTTTTAACCTTTTTAGACATCATGAAGACTGGCAATCTATTTTAAATAGAATTAAAGCTAAATTCAAATTCAGATACAATCACTGTCCTGAGTATTAGCAAGCATGTACATTCCTGTATCTATTTCAACATCTAGACTTCATCCACCTGTTGACTTCACAGAATTGAAAACTTTCCCTACTGAGGCAGCACAGAAGACTGATACTGGAATATATACAGAAATAAGCTGAAGAACCTTAGATGTCATATCACATAGCCACTGTCATAATTATGCTATACACTACAGTAAAACACAAGTCTACAGCCATTTCAGATCTACAGTGGCAGAAGTTATGCAAACATGTAAATCGCTTATCAACATTTGTACTGCTTAATATCTCAAAAGAATATTTTGGTTCAAGCAGGATTATTAGGGGGGCAGAGGCAATGTCTTCTCTGTGTGAGTACTTTAAGTGATTTAAAGCAAAACATTTCACAAATACTTTCCATGTAGAACACAAGTGGGGCTATCATTCTTTTTGGATTAATGCTCCTGTGAAAATAGACATCCTCTCACAGAAAGAGAGGATTACTCACATTCTGAAATGTTTGAAATTTAGAATTCTGATGCTGCCCTTCTCCTTCCATCCCAAACAGTGCAAAGCTCCAAAACCATTACTTCATACTTAATTGCTGGCATTGCTCCATTCCTACTACCTAGATGTTTGGAATACCACCAGTGTCGGTCTAATCTGACATTACAAAATTGATATACCTTTTCCTGGTCATAAAAGTGAAAAGCTTTATAACAATGGTCAGTAAATAAGGATGACCTATAGATGGATGTGGCAAAATCTTTGTCAGACATTTAGTATTTCATTAAATGTTCAAATATTCAATATTTCCCTATTAGAAATAAAGTGAATGTAGTATGTTTAGTATCTCAATTTATGTTATAAATTATTATTAACTGCTATGTTTTAAAATATAGGGAGTGTAATATTGTTTAGTATCTCAATTCTCACCAACTAGTTTCAAAACCAGTAATACCAAAAGACAGAAACTTAAAATACGGAAACTTAAAGGAAAAAATACATTACATAGTGTGCAGCTACTGTGGCATAATTACACACCTCAGCTGTGTAATGATGCATGAAACTTAGAGCCAAGTGAGGGGATTATTTCTAAAAAAGATCCAAATGCCATGCAATTTGCTATTCTTCTTATATGGGCCTACAAACTAAAAAATGTAGTTATACCATAAGAATGAAGCATTTTTTAGCATCACCCAATCCTTAGCAGCTCTTTGGATAAGAGGTGCATGTGCTGAGTAGAAGAAAACCATTATGTTAAGCTAAAAATACACAAAATTTAATTAGAAGCTAATTATCCAATGTCCTTACTTCAGACATACATATATGTGTGTGTGTGTGTGTGTGTGTATACATATACACATACACTTAATATCCAGTTCTTATTATATTTAAAATAAACAAATAAAGATATTACCTGGTCTTTCCACTTTGATAACTTCAGCCCCTAGATCTCCCAAATTCATTGTGGCAAATGGTCCTGCAAGAACTCTTAAATATGAGGAAAAAAATACTGTTTTCTTAGTTTTTCCAATCAGAATATTTGCACTTAGAAACACTGTTACAAATAACAGACAAAACACAAACCTTGTTAAATCAAGAATTTTCACACCATCCAACGGCTTTACATTACGGGGACCTGACAGGAAACAAAAATCAGTGATTTAGAACTTAAAAAACCAAACATATTGTTTTTACACTCATCACCCTATCTCATCTCCCTCTTCTAATAAATGATAATAAAGCTTTCTGAACCAGCGGGTTATTAGGTGCATACTACATTAGTAAAATCTTTCAAAGTTGGAAAACCTTATGTATGACATTTCAGAACCTATTTTAACTCCCTAGCAAATCTACAACAAAGCTACTTTAGTGATACTTTATATGTGTCTTCTTCCACAAACACTCAAACAGCTTTTAAAGGCTAATCTGAAGAAAGATACAACAAAAGTATTTTAGCAAGCAACAGCAGAATGACACAAGGTAAATGTAAGGGTACCAGACCACTGGGAAGCATAGTGGAACTCACAAAGTATTTTGACCTGTGTAGAGCTATCCACTTGCATCACACACACACAAAAGAATATCTTCATTTGAAAACTTAGGGAAGAATATATTAGCCAAGGAAGTACTCTTTCAACAACAGCTACACAGGCAAGATAATTATTAAGAAATCCCAATGCTTTCTTCCTTTCCTTCACCCTTTCCAATCTGACCAGTTCTAAGAAACAGCAGTAATGGCAATAAATATGACAGACACAGAAAATAACCTCACAGTTAGACCACAGGTTTGCCAACTATTTATTTGGTGGCCCTGGGTTATCTTCTTCTCTCTCAGTCTTTCATTGTAGGCTAGGGATGCAAACACTTCATCACCCTGTGTGGACAGTCATTCAGTTACTACTTGGAAGCTGGTCTCATATCACACACAAAACAAAAGCACCTGGCGAGGAAAACCACTAAAACAACACATACCAGCTTGTGGCAAACATCTCTATTTGGTGCTTGTCCTGGCAAGAGAAAGATTTAAAACATGTGGCGGGGCTGAGGGGGTGGGAATCAAACAAACTGTGTTCATTCAAAGCCTGCAGGGCAGTGTGGTGCATCTCCCATATCATGCAGCAGTGCATGCCTGTATCACCTGCTCCACACTCCCTCCATTAGACCTGAACCACCCTTCAGTCACCTTCATAACTCTCCTTCCTACATATGGGAAGAAGGAGATTTATATGAAGAGAGAGATTAAAAAAAAAAAAAAAAAAAAAGCTATGAGAAGCAGCAGTGGAAATTCAAGGCTTCTGCTAAAAAATTTTCATTAACTGTACTGCTTTCAACACTTGCATCCCATTCTCCATCTTTAAGAACTTTTCCTCCATTATTACCACTTATTCCAGGGAGATTTCCATTTAACAGGTTTTGTGCTTTAATACAACATACAGCAGGTTGAAAACACACACATCTAGGAATGGTCACGTGTTTTGCACTTTCAAAGCCTTTAAGAAAATCTCAGGCTGCTACTTCTCTTCAAAGCTCCACGCCTGTGTGAGTTCCAGACATTGGAAGACAGTTGAGGCAGGTAAACACCACATACCCTCCAGTACAACTTTGGGTTATCAAGCTGGGTGCACAATTTCAAAACTGTGCTCCACAAAAACACTACTCTTTTTTCCAAAAATATGTAAAAAGATTTACTGAAGCTCTCAAAAACTTTAAAAGATGTAATTTCAGTTAAAAAAACTCCACCTTCCTCTATTATTTCCACACCTTTTAGAGCTGCACTTTGATAGCTCATCTATTCTCATCCTGAGCCAATATTCAGGGCTACTCACAGGTACACTACCAGAACAATACAACTTTTCAGAGCCAAGCGGTTCTCTACCTGCACCCAAATTGCAGGAATCCATAAAGATATTTCTCAAAAAAGCCTGTAAAATGTTAAGATTAGGCTGCAAATATGTATTTATGCATAACTAAAACTGATGAACCCTTACTAATTATCATATCACATTATGGGATCATCTAACTCCATTCAGGGCTTAGGACTCTTCCATAGTTGCAACAGAATAGGAGAGCACAACTGTTGCTCTGAAGACAAACAGACCATTGTGATCTATTTCTTTTAATGCCAGTAAATAACAGATATCCATAATGATAAAGAAATGCAAGAAAGAAGAGAGATCAAAAGTTTGCTTTTGAAAATTGACAAACAGACCTGTTAGTCTCTTCAGAATGGAAGAACATAGATGTTAACAAAAAAAATATATATTTATGATATATTTATGAGCTAGACCATATATGCAGCATGACACTAATTTGCTGAAATAACTGCAGTAGAAAGCCTTTTGACATCAGCAGTTCTGGTACATGAATCCTGAATAAGGGAGTGCTATCTGTTGTAGGAACAAAAAGAAACAAAAACACATCATAAATAAACACAAGAGATCAGAACTGATCAGCATTAAACATCCTCTGGGTTTTTTACTTTCATCACTAGCTTCCTAAGCAGGCACATACTCCAAGTCAGACTCTGTTAGAATTCTGACTCAACAGTCTAAATTTTCTAAAATGCAAACTTACATTTTCTCTTGTATTTTTGTTTTTATTATACCAGTAACTTGATGACAGAATGAAAACCACTCTCCCAGCTCTAACTATATCCTCTGTGTAAATTCTTGATTCCCGTGATGCTTGAATTTATTGTGAATTAGACTATCATATGTATCTTTCATAAATAACTTTGATTAGGAATAAATACACCTGCTCACACTCAATGATTTACACTCTTTAGTTAAGTTCAATAGCTTGTCCCAAAGTTGGCCTAGCCTAACAATACAAATAAGCAACCAACAGAGAGATCGTTCCTTAGAACAGAAATTAATTCTTCTGTCATATTCCAGAAAGATTTCCTCTATACTTGCGACAGAAGAGGGCATCTAGAAGAGGGCCAATTAATTTCTGCAACAATGCAAATTAGCAGATCCCATTCCAATTACTTTCAATTCCAGAAGACATGACTGCTCAAGACTATTGTGTCTACTTCGACTGTACAATTAGTATTTTTTCACTTTATCCATGCAGTAAGTTATAATCAAGTCCATCACTACCGTGGACTAATTCAGCCAGTTGGGTACACTCCAGCCTGGCGCACACTTGGTATGTCCATAGCGGAAGGCAGAACTGCAAACTTTCACTGATTCTAGTGTCACCAATGCTGGTTTTGTTACTGTTTTTCAATGTTGTTTAATAACAGAGAAACTTGAAGCCAGAGAACGATCACTTTGTTGCAGCTTGGTTTATTCAATTTCATTTCAAAGCACAACTGTAGGCAGTGAGACTTTGGTACCCCTACAGAAAGACCAGGCCTGGACATGTCGATAGCCGGGGCTGCCCGGGGAGCCGACACGCTCCGTGTCACCGGCGGCGCTGCTGCGGGGCAAAGTCCGAGGCCCCGGGGCTGCCCGAGGGCTGCGCTGCCCGGGGCATGGCCGCGCTGGGACCCCTCAGGGACACCCTCACGGACCCCCTCACGGACCCCTCAGGAAGCCCTCAGGGACCCCCTCAGGGAGCCCTCAGGGAACCCTCAGGGACACCTCAGGGAGCCCTACAGACCCCCTCACGGACCCCTCACGGACCCCCTCAGGGACCCCTCACGGACCCCCTCAGGGACACCTCAGGGACCCTTCCCAGGAACCCCCCGCAGGTGCTCCACGCCCCCCCCCCCAGCGAAGCGGCTCCGTCCCCCGCCCCAGCGGCACCAGCTCAGAGCCCGGCGGGATGGCATGGACAGAGGGGCCCGACGCGGCGGGAGAGGGGAGGAGGAGGAGGACGCGGAGCGGCTCGGTACCTGCCGGGGAAGCGGCTCCACTCCGCGCCCCGCCGCCGCTGCCCGGGCAATGGGAGGCAGAGGCAGCGCTCAGGGCTCTGGTGCTGCCGCCGGCGGAGCTCCTCCAGAGCCCTCCGCAACAGCCGCCCCTTCTCCCCAGCCCGGCGCGCAGCATCTCCGCCGCTCCAGACAGCTCCGAGCGCTCGGCGCAGGCGCCGCCGCCACCGCCCCCTTCCCGTCCCGCTCCCGGGACAGCCCTGGATCTCCCGGGACGGGGGGCGGCCCCGAGCCCAGGGCCAGCGCCGGCCCCGGCGGGTTGCCGCGCTCCTAGTCCGCCTCTCCTGTCCTGTGGAACGCTCCTGCCCGGACTTCATAAACAGGGGAGGCGTCCTGCAGATGCTTTCGGCGGGAATTCCGCTGTTTGGTGGCTGGAAATTTGTACTTCTGTTCGGTGATATACAACATTGCCAAGGCGGAATAAAAGCAGAAACCGCCCCCTCTCACCGCAAAGGGTTTTTCTTCGCTTACCAAGGCAGGCAGCCACTGGATGCCAGTACATCCATCCGCTCGGCGGCACGAGGGAGATCTTGCACCTCAGTTCGCCGTCACTGGAGGTGCAATATTGCTTACACTGTGATCTTCAGTGGTGTGTAGTTTTGGAAGGGTTAGCTTGAACTGACCTTTGAGCAACTCTTCCCTGAACGAACTACCCTCAGACTATTTTTAGTCTGTGTTAGGACAGAGCAGAAGGCTGGTTACAGGAGCACCATGGTGTCTTCTTGCCTCTTTAATAGGATAAAAAAGCACAGAGGTTTGGCATCTATTTATATGAAATATGTGAGGATAAGACTACTGCTGCATCTCAAAAGCAGCCGAAACTTCTGACTGCTTGAAAACGAGCATGACAAACAGCACTGGCTTAAGACATGCCACATATCGCTGCCTAAATGCTGAGGAAGAACACAGAGAAAATCCACATGGCAGGTTTGTCGACTGGACATGCTGTGTGTAATCCAAAACATTACATGGATGCCTAAAGATTTGTCAACAAGAAGAAATTAATCAGCACAATTACCTCGGTATAACTCAAAATGTGCACAATGATATGTATTTCCAACTAATGTGGTGTGAAAAGACTTTAAATTAAACTGCACTTTTTTGGAATGAGACAGATCAGATAATTTGGTAACTTACATTGATAAACTGTCTTGTGTAGACATGGCATTCTTTGTGTGCACAATAAAAACAGTCTTCCAGATTAAAGGATTATCAAAAAAATTAAATGAGCAGGTTTAGTCTCTTTCCATTTTAGAATTTAAAAGATATTTCCTCATTTTTCACAGAGAGATTGTATAACAGAGTGGGGAGGTGAGTTCCCTGTGAATATAAAGTTAGTTGTTGTCATTGAAAAAAAACTAACCAAAACCTGTTTAAAGCCAAAGAAAAGCAAGACTGGTATATAAAGCATAGAAACTTTCTGCTTATTTTAATAGTTAACTCTTGTTCACTGCTGTTCTGAAAGCCCTTTTTAATTTTCCTATGTTGCAACGTCCTAAAACCGAGCAGTGCTTTGTTGTACTGACAGAAATAAATAATAATAATAAAATCTTTGCTATTTTTTTACACAGCTGTTGAGGATTTGCATTAATATGTATCTGAGAACAGAGCAGTAATGATGAAGTTCTCCTACAAAATGGGATTTTGCCATGAGTTTGTATGAGTAAGTCTGCCTGAGCTACCACTCACTTAATTGCTGATAGTTCAAACTGATTTTGAGGAAAAGCCTTTCCATTAAATGTCACTGTTTTTTTCAGTCGGGGCCGCCGTAACACGTAACATTTGCAGGCTCAAACACTAAAGGACTCCAGAACAAAGGTGCACAATAAGCATATCTGAAGTGACACGAAACGTGAGGTAAACACTGCCTTTGCTTTACAGGAGTTCATTTCGCTGTTTTTTAGCAGCTGTAGAACCGTGGGCATTCGCTGACAGCCGCCGTGAGCTCCCTCGTCTGAGTTACCAGGCATCTTCTGAGACGCCTGCTCCAGATTACTCCTCTTCAGCTGAAAGCGCGCAGAATCCTCGGGCTCGGCCCGCCAGGTCGCTGTGTGAGGCTGCCGGGGCCTCTCTCCTCCTCCCGCTTCCAGGCGGGATGGGAGAGACGGCGCCTTGCCCTGCCGCCGCGGAACGTTCGGAGCCCGGAACCTGCCGCCCGCCCGGCGGGGGAGAGGCGGGGGAAGAGAAAGGAGCGGACGCGGCGCCGCCGCCATTGCCCAGGTTCCGCTCCTGCCGCCGCCGCCATTCCCGGCCTGTCGTGGCCATGTACCGGCCGGGATTCCGCGCACCGACACCTCCCTACGCGGGCGGAGGCTTCCGGAGCCCTCCCTCCGGCGGGGGGCCCCTGCCGCCCTCTCCGCGGGGCTACGGGAGCCCCCACCACACACCGCCCTACGGCCAGCGGCCCGGGCCGTACGGCAGCGGCCTCTCGCCCCGAGGCCCCGGGTTCCACGGGCGCTTCGGGAGCCCCTCGCCGGGGGCGCAGACCCCGCGCAGGCCGCAGAGCGTCAGTCCCCGGTACCCGGCTCCGTACGGCGGCGCGTCCCCGGCCGGAGCGCCTCTGCACCCGCCGCCGCAGCACAAGCGCTCGCCCGGCGGCTTCCAGAGGCAATTCCAGGTACGGGGCAAGGCGGACAGGGACACGGGGAGGGAGGGAAGGAAGGAAGGAAGGAGGGAGCTGCTGCTGCTTCTGAGCGGGGCCCGTAGGCCGCTGGGGGAAGGCACGCCGAGGGCTTGTGCCAGCGCAGCATCCATTCGCCAAACAGGATTTTCAGGGGAGAGCGAGCCTTGAACCGCACTGGGCAGCATCAGCTTTTCCCCCGCCCATTCCCCCGCAGTAGAGAGGACGGACAGAGCACAGGCAGCTGTGAGATGAGGAAAGGGAAGAGGGCCTCAGGCCTGATGGGTTGTGAAGACATAAAAGTGCAGCTTTCTTTTTCGTACTCTGGCGTATGAAGGTAGAGAATTAAGCACTGGCCGAAACAAACATCTCTTTCTTCCACACGTGCCTCCTTTGATCAGTTTTCTTTAACGCAGTGGTGAAGCACAGTGTGCTTTTACTTTGACCGTGTTGTCCTCCATGGTGGGAGCTGCCCTACCCTGCTCACACACGGAGTTTTCAGGGACACGGACAGAGAAAAGGAGTGCTCTGTTAAAGAGAATTAAGCTGAGGCTCCTTTGAGCAGAAATGAGTGCATCCGTTGTGATAATAGACTCTCATTTAAAAGTCTTTGCTTTGCACCAAAAGCTTCTGTTTGTATAGTTTTCCTGAAAGCCATCAACCCCAGGTTGTGTGAGTTAAGCTTTTTTTCAGCTGTGTTAGTTGTCAGGTGACTGGCAATGCACACAAGAATGACAGTTCTCAGGATAACAACAACTTTATATATATAACTGGCTTTATGCAATATTTGAGAAACCTTAGAAGTGTAACAAATGACACGTGCAGTACATGATAAATTTTTAATGCTCTTTTTGATACAAAGGATTAAAGTATGATAATGAAGTCACATCTTAATAGCGATTATTAAAATCTTAATGTGCCTGCACTGCACTGTCACGTGTCCATTGAAGATTAGTATTTTGTTATTTTCTTGTGATCCAGTTAACTCAGGAATCTCATAGTTGGTAGAAGGGGAACATTATAAAATTTGTACATTTTCTTCAGCACAACAGCAGAGTCTCTCCTGGTGTGGAAGCCAACAGATTGCATAACCTAATGCCTTTTGAGAAAGCCAAGCATGTGGCATTTCTGCTGCACATTATGGAGGGACAATTTATGACATTGATGTCTAATTTCCCTTCAAAAGATCACTTTTTGTCTGTTCAGTTAAATGCTTTTTTCAAACCCTGGCTTAGAATTAACTGATCAGAAGAATATGCAGAAGAATATCCTTTTGTCTTTAGTTTTAGTCAGAGCTGTTTCATGTCAGGGCTTGAGGACAGAAACCCTCCCATAAGCTCCATTCTTGATGTAAGAAACCTGACTTAAAGTCAGGTTAAATTCTGAGGTAAGAAACATGACATAAAGAAGGCACAAGTTTGAATCCAGTCTCAGACTGTCACAACATCTTCCCTTCTCCCTTTTCCTTTAGACTTGGGAGTAGTTTAGGAGCACTGGCCTGACGGCAATTCCTTCAGAGACTCAAAGGATATTGAATGCCTAGGACTGAAGAAATGTGTGAGTCTGCACTTTCACGTGCATACACACGAGCTTTTGTGCCTGGGAGAGCAGTAGAGGCAATCACAGAGGGAGTTAATCTCATAAACCATAAGTCCTCATCTGCTTTGGTGTGGAAAAGGATCTCTGCCCATGAGGCCATAAGCAGATTCAGGTAGAAGGCCTTTCTGCATTTTCTAAGCATCAGATTTCTCATGAGTCACATGCCTTGTCCTCTCTCTGCAAATCTGTTAAGTGAACTCCAGTGCGTTTGACATTTATGATGCTACAGTCTCTTTTGAGATGAAAGCCTTAAGTAGCCGTTTAAAATTGCATTGGAAAATCAAAAAGACAGTTTATGTTTACTTAATGTTCTATTAATGTCATATCACTAGCATTCTTTGCTTGCAGACTTTCGTTCATTGAGACAAACAGAAAACTTGAGGGAAAACATACTGAGCTTGTTTTTTCTGAAATGGCCAACTCAACCTTTATGTGGCCAGGAATTTACAGCACTTTCTGTTTTTTCCACAGAGGTGCTTCAGCTTTTATATTTTATGAAAACATTTTTCTGAAAACAAGGGCCCTGTAGTGACAGGACAGGGGAGAGTGCCTTTAAACTGTAAGAGAGTAAGTTTACATTGGATATTAGGGAGAAGTTCTTTATTGTGAGGGTGGTGACACTGGAACAGGTTGCCCAGAGAAGCTGTGGATGCACCATCCCAGGCATTGTTCAAGGCCAGGCTAGATGAGGCTTAGAGCAGCCCAGACTAGTGGGAAGTTTAGTGCCCTCAGGAGGAAGGTTGGAATTAGATGATCCTTAAGGTCCCTTCCAACCCAAACCATTCTGTGATTTGTCTTTGTTGCATTTCTTATCTCCACTAGAATTCACTTAGTGGAAATGTTTCATTCCCTACACTCAGTGGGAATTACTGAACTAGCTGCTAGCAGCAGCTACAGAGTGGTGTGGATCAAAAATTATTGCAGGAAGTAAAAGAAATGCCATCCTTTTGAAATGGTACAGTTGTGATTTTTGTGCTTTGTGGTATGCCACCAGCTGTAATTACATCAGGTGAAGCAAGCTGATGAGTGACTGTCCCCAGTTTCAAGGCAGTATTACTCCACTCAGTAACTTTTTAATGAATACCTCTAAAAGATGTTGTTTTCTGCTCTAAAGAGAGATTTTTTTATCTGGAGAAAAAAGTACTAAGAATAGATTGACTGTTATTTTTTTAACCAAAGTTCGTTGAAAAAAGGCTGTTGGCATTAGTGACAACTAACAGAAAGTTTTTTTTTAAAGCTATCTTTGGTACCAGATAGTGCCTTTTGCACTGAATGGTTTCACTTTTACAGGTAGGGCTAGTTTCCTTTTCCACAGGCCTATAAAGTGAATAATCACATTTTGATATTCTTCCCTAATAAAAAAAAAAAAAAAAAAAAAAAAATCAGAGGGGAAAAAGCATAAGATTACTAGTATTCTAAATTTTAAATAATCTACGCGCTTAAATTTAACATGTACTGAGGGCTGTCAGTCTTGCATCACATAATAAAAAAATTTCCTAGATTTCAAAAATGCTAAAATGTCAGTGTAATGTCAGTGTTACTGATGATCTGCATCATATTGTAGTGAAATTTAAGGTTATTAAATAAATCCATACATAACCATTGAATTATTTTGCTCCTTCACTGAGTACTGCAGATCATTATATCAGCTCATGTTTCTTCTGCCTTCTGCAGATTAAACACAGCAATAAATGAGCTCGACATTCAATCTGTTTTACAGTGTTGAAGTTAAAAGGTCTTCATTAAATATGGTGCTTTAGAGATGGTGGAGTTTTGTGTTTATTTAGGACAGAATGCACTGGGTACTGCTGCTTCACTACTAAATGTGAGTGTGTAACATAAATGTCACTGTTGCTAGAGCATGTCAGCTTGCTCTAGGAAACTCCATGCCCCTTAGAGAGTTTTTTAGATGTATTCTGAGGTGATTCTCTCACTCTCATGGGGCTTGATACTGTCTAGTAATCCACCACCTTTTAGAAATTCTTCTGTTTTGTGATCATCCTCTTAGCTACATAGAGTCATTGGAAACAAGTGCCCTATAATTAAGACTGGATTCAAAAGACTGTTTAAAAAAAGACTGGATGTGGCACTTGGTGCCATGGTATAGTTGAGGTGTTAGGGCATGGGTTGGACTCAATGATCTTGAAGGTCTCTTCCAGCCCAGTCATTCTGTGAATTCTGTAAGACATGGATGTTCCCACGTTTGATCATGTATCTGTTATCATCAAACTTCAGGAGTTCTTGAAAAATTCTTGCTTGTAACACATCAACATGCTCCTGCCAGCATGTTAGCAGAAACAGGTTCAAACTGTTTGAGTGAAATCTTCTGGCTAAATAATGAGTCTTTCACTTTATGGCACCATTTTTCAGTTTTGTTCAGAAGTTGTTTCGTGTCATCTATTTCTATAGATGCTGTTAGGGTTTGCTAGTCAAATTCAAATACTATCACTGCTGATCCAAAAATTCTGGAGTGGCAGGGTTGTGGGGGAAAGCAGCCATTAATCAGTGCTTTTAGCCTGCTTTACAAAATCTGATAACCAGCCTCAAGGCATCCTGTTGCTCTAACCATACAAAATGCAATGAGCATGCTTGGAGATTACTGTACTATGCGTTGCTTAACTCTGGTTAAAACAAATTAATTTAAATAAATAACAGCTTTAGACAGAACTTCACTTTTTAGAGGAGTGAATCTGAGAAGAACAATGGATGATGCTAACAGGAGAAGATTATTATAGGAGTTCCTTTATGTCACAGCACTCTTTAAGCTGCAGAATTGTAGCAGCTTTACAGAAGCAATTGTTGTGATCCTTGATCTTAAAAAAATAATAAAATATTAAAAGCTCTTTGCAATAGTCAATACCCACTAAATCACTGGTTACCACTGAGACTGTATATAAAATAAAGTCATCTGTTCTCAAATTTCACAGAACACTGGTTTGGTTAAAAGGATTTTTTTTCCAATTAAGTCTGTGTAGCTGTTTGCATTATGCAATGCTGTGTTCAATCTGTAAGTACTTAATATTTGACTTCTGCTCTTGTTAACATTGTAAACTCTTCCTCAGCCTCTAATTCCCTGTCTTGTTGTTCAGTTTTGTTAGACATGTTGTTGACAGATTATGAAAAATAGTATGAGCTGCTTTTCAGCAGCTATGTGCCAGAGTGATGTAAACAAGTATTTGGGAGAAGATGGCGGTGGTGCTTTTTTGTTATCCTGGTTAATCATCACTCATAAGTAAAATACATTGAAGTTATTATTTTCTGAGGAAGATGCAGGTGAGGTGTAGTAATTATGATTAAGAATCAGCTTCAGAGCTCTACTACAGTAGAAGGAAACACTTTTAATTTTTTTTTTTCTTAGTTTGAATTAGACTATTAAATGTTTCTTTACCTGATGGTTTTCTTCCAAAGGGATCACCCAGGACATCTACTCCATTTGGTACAGCGCATGGCAGAGGGAAAAGAGTGTCTAATGATGTGGAAAACTATTACAGACCTTCAATGCTTGAGGACCCATGGGCTGGCCTAGAGCCAGTTTCTGTTACAGACATAAACCAGCAATACAGCAGTGAGCAAACAACATTTACTGGTAAAAAAGGGAGGTATTTCAGCTAACACTTTTAAGAGCCAAATAACTCCATCTTGTCAGGAAAACTTTGGGACAGAATCTTTACACTTACACAAGATGAACAATAATCAAGACCTTAGATAATACTTTTATTTCATCACATGTCCACCCTTTTATCCTACCTTTTTTATTGCATTGGATATTTTTATGTATGGAAGGCAAAAGGAGTGGTAGGAAAACTTATATTTCTGGCTATGTGGAAGTGCCTACCAGCTCTGAAGAACAAAGTGTTCTTTAATCACCAGCGACTGATTTGTGACTGTTAAAGCAAGTTTCCATATACTTACCTCTCCTATGCCAGATTGTTAGCCTTTTATTGTAAAGTCTCTTAGGGAGTGGTATTTTTTATGTTTCAGCATTTTTAGAATGAAATAACTTGGAAATAAAATAAAGTTTTGTAAATCCTTGTTTTGTAATGTATAAAGAATATTTTAGGAGCTTTGTTAAGGTGTACACGTTAACACAGTAGTTCACAGCACTGAAATTAGGTGACTTGTGTAAATATGCTTGTATGCTGTAGTTAACGTCTGGTTTTGTGCATAGTAATTTTTGTTAATTGCAGTGTAATGTGAAGTTGAAACATGACTTATGGCCATCTCAGGAAACAAATGTATTGGTTTTGGAAAGTTTAATTTGTTGAACAAACTCTTTAGTCACAAACCTAATTCTGGAATTATTTGCTTTTGTGTTTAAAAAATATATATTTGGATCAATATTAGAAATTTCTGGATTATAGTAACAAGTCTGTTCAGTGACAATTTAAGTCTAAAGAACACATAAAACATAAAGCTTAAATAAATGCAAATGTTCTTTCTGGATGTTTACATGCTAGAATAGTACAGAATGAATGACAATCTTTGTTACACAGTTGACAGTAGTATGTGCATATCATCTTTTTTTAATCTGTTTTATATTTTTCAATTATTTTTTATTTTTACTTACAGCAGGCATCATTGCCAGGAGAATTGTTTTGTGTGTGTACATGCTATATTTTTATACTGAAGAGGAAAGCAATGAATTGGGTTTTTTTAGAGTTTGTCTTTACGTGGAAGATCCATGCTTAAATCCAGGAGTGATTATAATAATCTAGAATAAAAAATAAATAGTTCCAGCTGCAGGCCTGCTCTTAACTTGCCATGTTAAGCCTGCAGTAGTTAGATAAATTTTTGTTGAACGTACCACTATTTGTTGATTTTGGATTTTAAGCCAAGGTAGAGTGTAAAAACTTTGTTAAATAAAACTGTTAGTTTAGTTCTCAAAATACATGTGTTTTTTTAAGCTTTTAACATACTCAAAACATATTTTTGTAGTCCTGAGGCATGGTTAGGTAGAAAAGCACAAGAAATCCCATTAAACTGTTCTTATTAACTTGTCTTTTGCTGTGGTAGAATAGTATTCTGTACTCTTTATCTGTTTCAGCATAAGATGTGCTAGGTTAATACCACCTTCAGGAACAACTTCAAACTGTAAGGGGAGGTTAATATGTTGAAATGTGCTGAGTCTCTTGTACTCTTAGGACCACAGTCTAAAGTATGTCACTTCTGTCTTCCCCCAGCTGGCCCTTTCATTTTAGTGTTATATCCAAAAAGGCTGCCTCAAGAACTGTGAACATAATGCCTGCTGGATATCAAGAATGGTTAAATCTTCATCCCAGAATAAAAAAATGGTGCCTTAAATGGCAGCTATCAGTATTGTTATCTGTAATAGGAACCAGTGAAACTGGGATGACTTGAATTTATACATAAGTTAATGTCATTTTGAAAGTTGAAGTGTAAAGTTTTCTTTCTTTTGTTTATTTTTAAATCTTAGCAGGTGCTGCAAGGCTCACAGGAAAAAAAAAAAGTTATAGTGTGCTTAATGAAGTGCCCTGTTTTGTTGCCATTTCCCATGTGATTGAAATGCAATTTATTTTTTGCAATATTTGATGATCTTGAAGAAACAATACGATTTTATTAAAGAGAATGAAGCCATGATGTATTCTCAGATATGAGAAGAGTCTGAGTTTTGAAGGGAGAAAGGAAAGGTAAGGGAGTCCTGCGAGAAAAGAGACTGTTAGAGGTGGGAATTCTTACACAGTAGCCAGTATGAACTGCCCTTGCACAATTCAAAGATGGATTTTTCCACTTTGTCATTGCAGTTGACCCAGGCTTCAAAGCCAGACTCCTCTGGTAATAACTTTTAACTCCTGGAACCAGTGTCAAACATCAGTGAAGCTAAGTGTTCTAGAAAGAGAACTGAGGAACTAATGTTGAAGCACAGTTTAATCCCTGCAGACCTTCCACAGTGCTGTCTGTTAAACTGCTGCTTCAGGATATGACTCAACAATTTTAAGTACATCATACTGCTAAAGGCTACAGTCATTTGGTCAAGAATCAGCACCAAAAACTTTAAACTGATTCACCTTTCTGGCTTCTGGTAGAAATTCTGTAATTACAGTAGAATTCAAATGTGTCATTGTTGAAGAGCTGTAAAATGCATGAACACTGTTCAGAACTATAAATATAATGTACTTAAAGTCAATTTAAGCTTTGCCTTTTTTGCCATGATACCCAGGAAGCTCAAGCACACACCTCCTCACTAGTTTTTTTTTTTTTTCTTTTTACCATTTGGCAAACATCTGATGAAGAGAGGATACATCACTTCCTCATATGTTAATTAAGCCACTTCATAGTACCAGTATGACTCTGGAAATAGCATTTGATGATAAAATGTAGAGCACAAAATACATCCTTTTTTCATGAGCCCATGAAACAAAATAGTGCTTATGTCTTGTTAACGAAGGGATTATTCTGTAATGAACACACTGAGTATGTGGGCATTGTTCTTTCTTCAACAGACTTCTCAGATTTTAAGGTAAGTTAGCTTCTTTTTCAGAAGTTTGGGTTCATACACTTTTCCATTCTGTTTTGTTTGCCTTGTCTGTCAAGTCAATTTGACTTTCTCTTCAGTTGTAGTAAAGAAGTGTAACTAGTGACTAACTCTTCCAGCAAAAAATTAATTCACTTGTTACTGTTTGCTGCTGTGTTTGAGTGAACTGCATCATTACTACATTAACAATAACAAGAGCTTAAATCAGCCAAGAACAGCAACACACTGGGTGGGTAGTTACCTCAAGATGTGCACTATAATAGCTCAAACTTCAGGTTTAGGTTTTCATTCCAGCTTTTAATGTGGAATATTTATTCTTATGGCACTCACTACACACATTGAAATTGTTAAATAATTCAGAATATTAAAATCTAAATTAAAACGGGATTTTTAAAGTTCATGTTAAACTCCTTCTCTAGAATTAGAAGTAATCCATTGAGATGTGGCATTTTCCTAATGTCAAAGCTGGGAACATATACCGGGTAAAATGTGTCTGGTCAGCAGAATGGACTGACTTTTGCAGTCAGGTTGCTTTTCTTGTTATCTTTATGTGCTCTTAACTTTATATAAATTATTTCATTGGACATCACAGTGGGGAACATTTGAAAAATACATTGTATGGAAATTCTGCAACTAGCTGTTTGCTTTCCATCTAAAGAAAAGTGTCTGGTTTTCAAGCTGTGCTTTTGAGTAATCTCACTGAAGTCAGAGGATTTGCTCATGTGTAAGTATCTAATGTTACATTTTGAAAATTCTGTCATCCAGTTATCTGTCAATGCTTTTTACCAGCACTGCAGTTTATTCCTCTGCCTCGCAATTCTAATTCAGACATCTGCTGTTACACATTACTGTCTTGCAATGAATTAAACTCGTTCTTAGAATATTTTCCAAAATTCTCAAGAGTAAAGACTGTTCTTTTTTCCCCAAATCTTGGTGCTTGCCTTCCTTCTGTCTTCTTGGAACTGGCAGAGGAAAAGGAGCATTGCCTACACTGACGGGTGAAGAATCGTTTAATGATTTTCATGTCTCAGGCTTCCAGAAACTTGCATACCAATTGACATAGGTAACTAGGTAAACCTTTTATATCATTTGAGATGGTTCAAACAACTTTTCAGCACAAGAAAGGAAAGAAATCAAGTTGTGTCTACATTCAGCGGTAATGCAGTTTCAGCAGTCATTGATTCACAACCAAGTTTTTTTTGCCTAAAGTAACTTCTTGTCTGTATGTCTCAAAAGGCTGATTACAAACTGATTCAGTTTCATTCTCTGCCATTTTCACTTAAATGTGTGCTTTGCTGACTTAGAACTTAACAGTAATTTCTCAGTCTGAACTTCCAAATTTACTTTTACAAAATTAATAACTCATGTTAGATCTCAAATATAGGCCTTCCCTTTAAATTATTTTAGATCTGGTGAAAAAAGGCTTTATCCCCACTACTTCCTTGGTGATACTAAGAAACCATTGCCTTGGGCTAGAGACAGCTGGGCAGATGTTTGGTGTATGGCTGCCCTTCCTGTTCTAGAGGTTACCCCTAGACTTCTGCCATTCCAGTGCAGTGGGGCCCAGGAGCTGTTTTGAGACAAACAGTAATCCATTTTGCTTCACCAGCTCTGTGTGGGGTTCAAACCACATCAGGGGGGGTTAGTGCACATCCTGGATTTTAACTTTCAGCAGCATATTCTGCAGTAAAATCACAGGTGAATTCCACTGCCCTTATTAAATTCATCTGTGGCTGTTGCACATTGTTGTTCTGAACTAGTTGTGTAAACATTTGTCTACAAGAATGTAACTCCTGCAGCTAAAAGGAGTCGTATCAGTACAATTCCAAAGTGAATTTTTTAAATGCTGCTGACACTCCTGCAATTATAATCTGCACTGAAAATCTGCATGTACAACCCTGCTTCTGTGTAGCAGTAACCACACTGATGCAGTATTACACTACACTTAAACCTGGTGTTATCCATGTGTATTTTGCCACAGTCTAATTGCTGTGTATTTAAGGTAGTTAAAAGCTGTTACTGTAGAGTCAATGGGTTCAAATCCTTGTTGTATGCATGAGGAAATTCCTGTGACTTCAAACTGCTGGATGTGATGTCATCGATGCAACTGTTAGTATAAATACCAGTAAAGGGAAGAACAAAACCTCTTTTACCCTGAAGCAAATCGTTCACTTTTCAAGTATCACAGAGCTAATGTTAAAACAAGGGAAGAGGAATCAAGCTAATTGACAGCTTCTGGATGTGCACAGTGTAAAGCACAAATAACAGAGCTAACATAAGCTTTAAAAAGCACTGATTGCCAGCTAGGGAGTAGTATCATCAATAACTGGATTGTAAGTAGCGATTGCAGCATTCCTAAATCCAACCAGCACTTCCCTGTGGCTTTATCAAGATTTTTAGGTTAATGTAAAAGAAGGCTTTGAGCTGTATTCCCTTAACAGATGTTGGAAATTAACATTACTATTCCTGCAGTTGGGTTTGCAGAAGAGACTGTCTTCACCACTTGTCTGTGAAGTTTCATTACTTTGCCTCTTTTTCTTTTTTTTTAAGCTGAGAAAAATCAGGATTTGAAAATCACAGGGATTGTAACAAGGATAAAAGGGAGAATGAACATCTGCAAATGGTCCAAGAGTACAACTTGAGTTAATAACTGTAAGAAGGCACAGATAATCTATTGAGTACTTGCCATTGCACTTTACTAAGGCTGTTTCCCTTGTCTGTAAATTTTTAATAGCCTCCTTCTTGCTATGGCAATTAAATTACACTGAGGAAAATTACTGGGTTGTTCATTTCCACATGTTGGAAAGCTGTTTCCACACTGTGGGCAGCAGGTTAAGAAACTGTGATAGCTGTTTGCAAATGAATGAGTTGCCAAATTGTGTCTCTATTGGAACTGAAGACAGCTTATACTACCAGTAGTGTTTCTGTACTTAGAATAGTTGCTAAAATAAAATCCCAAGCATATAGGAAGCTTGTGCAAAGAACCTTTGAATATCTGTTTTCAAAGTACCTATTGCATCTGGTTGCATTATCTGACAGTGTTTCATTTCCTCTCAAAACAATTGCTGCATGTTTTATACATTGGCTGTCCTGTAGCCCATCATCCTCACTGCTGTGGCACGAAGAAGATGCAGTTTTTGTCTGTTCTTTGTGAATGTACTACTGGTAACAGCCCAGTTTAGTTTCTCTCTGCTATTAGATCATTCCAGTACACAAAAACAAATCTTTATGGCCTTGCAGCTTGCAAAAGTAGATTCTAGTACATTACTAAACATATCCACAAGGCTTTCTGTGCTTTATATTTCAAGCAAACAGTTTAAAGGGATCTACTGGAAGTTAACAGACACACACACACACAGCTGTATCCAGAGAAGATAACTTAGGCAGTCTCACCCTAATTTTTCCTCTCCAGAGAGTTTTCTATTGTCTTTTTTTTACCCCCCCAGTATTGGCCATACAGCAACCATAAGTTCTTCTGCCTTGGTTTTCCATGGAAATAAGCATATCTTCCCCACCCTTTCCATTGAAATAGGCTCATTCCACCCTTCAGGGCTCTGCTGGAGGGTTTGATGGAATTGGTGTCATCCAACCACTCACCACACTCAGTTCCTGTAGGTCCTGTTAGTTTACATTGCTGGAGATGACAGAATTATGACAACAAGTAAAGTCCCACAGATCCCCCTGACTCATCTAAATGAGCCTGCATTGGTTGAGTCATGGGCTTTGTTGTCAGATGTGCAGTGACAGCTGTACAACACAGACATGACCTTGCCATGGTGACCACCCTTCAGATTTAAAAAAAAAGCCACTATTGAACATGCAGACAAGTGGTGCTCAAATCTGTGTTAAACATTGCAAATTCAGTAATAATAACTAGGCAAAGTCACTGTAAAAAGTCAACAGAAAAATTGTGTAAAAAGAAGGCACAGGGAAAGTGTTGCATTGACCCCAGTTCTTTCTGGTAGCTTCCCAACACAACCATCTCTGAAATACTTCCACTAAGGATATCCTTGTTGATAGTACACCAAGTTGGATGAAGGAAAACTATCTCACAAAAGCATAAAATCAGGTATTCTTGCTCCAGCAGCCACAGGATGTATTACTGTTTTTAAGTCCATGAGTGACAAGAAAGCAGATGTGCATTTCTGAGAGAAGTGAGTTTGGTGGGCAGCAGAAATAAAAAGGAATGTACTTAATCATTTATTGCCAGTTAAAAAAGATAGTTGAACTTCAGTCCAGCACTAGTTACTTCAGTGCTAAATTCTACTTAGACGATTTTGAACAGCCCAAGGATCTGCTAAAGAGCTACTGCTTTCAGTCTTGAAACCTTTCAGCGAGCAGAAGGAAAAAGCAAGGTTCTGGAGTCATCCTAACTGTATTAATGTATCAGAGAAAAACAGGAGAAACACAACTAGTCAAAGCATATGGCTTTAACAGCAACTAGTCTGTTTCTAGGTAAGCGTCCCAAAATAAATAGTCCAGTTTTGGGCCTGGCTAGGATCATCACTTCAGCCAACTTGCCCCTCCAGCACCTCCTGGCATGGACACAGTCGGGTGAAATGGTCTGCACCTTCATTTGGGCAAGTTGTTCTCAGTCATTTGTAATACCACAAAGCATTGGCACAGAACGTGGGCAAGAGTCCAGGACGTGTTAAAAGTATCCCCCTAAGGGACACAAAAGGGTAGAAAGCTGAAGAAAGGTAAGACCTGCCCTCATTCCCTCACTGTTTCTTCACAGGCTCCATGACATTGTGGCCAAGCCAAGCCCTGCATTTTCTCTGGAGTCGCTTTCCACCAGTTATTCCCAATATTCTTTCTTGGCTGACACTTCATTTGAACCAGACACTTCTCTCTTTTGTTAAAAGACTTACACTCTTTTGTGACTTACGCCATCCATAATTAATTTTTAAAAATTTTTAATCTGTTAATTTATTTCTTATAAAATAAATTTATTATTCAGAGCTATGTGTGTATCACAAGATAATTTTTCGATTTTGAACTATCACTGTTACCCTAGTTCTGACAAAGCAAATACAACAAGTGTTTTCAAATCATACAGATTAAGATTGGTTAGTTTAAAATGTTTCAAACTAAGCTTGCTGATGGCTGGAGCAAAAAAGTTAATTCCAATGAGCTTTTCCAACAGTGCATCTCAGGATGGGAGCTGCCAGTGACCATCTTTTTTATAATAACCTTCCAGCAGCAGTTGCAAAGCAATTTACAAAGGTACTTCAATCCGTAACATTGCTGCTTTTTCTGCCTGCAGTTTTCACATTCCTGCTTCATTATTTTTGTCCTGAGGTCCTGTTGAATTTTTAATTATTATTATTTCTTTTTACTAGTTGCAAGTTTTAAGGATCTTTCAAAATGGTAAAGAAATTTGGTTTCAAAGTTCCAAGTAGTATCTATACATATTGAGTCCCAAAGAGTGAGTGAAAATAATAACTTGGATGATTCTAGTTGTAAAGAGGTATGGGAAACAGATCTTTTCAGTATCCATAAACTAAAGCAGTAAGTGAAATACACTTTTTACTAAGAAAGGCTACATAGATTTTGGTGAAATCCCAAATCTCACTGTCCATCAGTTGGTGGTAGAGAGAAGCATATCCTGTGAAATCCTGCACAATGTTATGTCTGAACCTCACCTAGCAACTCCTGCATAAAACCACCAGTTTTGTTTAAGCCACAACAAGACACTTGATATTTAAAGATTTGACTTTGTGGTATCCCAGGTGGAAAGAGTTAAGACAATTCACAGCTTTTTCTTGGAATTTCCCTCTCCTCAGAGGTCTGTTCTGGAGTCATGTAAACACAGACATCTGCTTGCTGTCACTTCATCCTTCTTTTAAATTCGTAAGAATAGAAACATTCCCAGAGGGAGTTCCAGGCCAGGCCACTTTCAGCCACCAGCCCTCCATGCCTTTATCCAGTAAAAAGGCACATAAAATGCTGGGGCTCATGCATATTTCATGAACCTTCTGGCTACAAGTTTTGTTAAACTTTGAAGTTAATAATACAATTAATTTTGTCTGAAAATAGTATCAAACCAAATTTATTTTTCATACAGAAAGTGGACAGAATTGTACAACTTTTATATACCCGAAGTGTGTAAAGGAAATTGTGAAGTACAGTAAGTTTATGGTAAGAAGACCATTAAACTGGGGTTGCTATCTTAAAAAAAAAAAAACTTCATTTCCTCAAGCACCCTTCAAATCTACTGTAGAGAATAAAAATAGAAACATTGCTCTTACAAAAAAAACAAGCATTCAAAAACTTCGAATAGATGAGAATTTCCATAATGTTGTTGATAATCTACATATTTGTGTGCTTAACAGCTCTCCATGAGAGAGTCTTCTGTGGCCAAAATATGTATGCCAAATTATACATAATTTTTTTTAATGGAAGGTGGTTTTATTAAAAACCCCCAACATTCTGTTTAAAAGGGAAGTTCTGACACTAGAGAATTAAATGGAAATCCCTGCTGAAGTTAACAGGGGTTCTGGTTTTCATCCTCAGTCTGAACTAAAATCTGCAATGATGGCAGGAACAATTTCAACCTAAGATAATAGTTTTAAGTTTTCATTCACAACACCATAGCAATGGAGGTCACGATCTCCTTAGAAAAGGAATATTTACTCTATTGAATTTCACTGCATATGGAAATGATTTATGCTGCAATCAGAAGCATAGCACCTTCCAGTGGAAGATTCTCAAGCAATTATCATGGACCAAAATAGTCTTTAGCTCATTAGGCTTTTGTTTAACAAGACCCCTTTTTTTTTTTTTTTTTTAAATTACTAGTATCTTCATAACTGATTGATTCCTAATCTGGTGCAGCACCTGCTCTCCCAATCTCCTGTGGTTCAGCTTTTCAGATTAATGAATCGGAAAGCCAATTGTAAGAGTATTATAAATTGTATTGTAATAAACTTTCCATGCTTCAAAACAGAAAAATAATCCACAAATTGATTTCCAGAGTTGAGGTTTTAGATCCTGAAGGGTTTTTTGGTTGGGGACTCTTTTTGGATAGGAGCTTTAAGTGAAATAATCACTTTCTAAAGCATAGAACTGTCACCATAAAGATAAGTCTTTTTAATGCATTTTATTTTTTAAAAGCTACAGAAAATCAAGCCTAAAATTAATGCATTCTTGGTAGTAGTCAAGCTCTGCAAATGCTGAATTTTTATTCCAGCAATTTGTAATACTTCACATGACGTAGATGATGTTTTGCAAAACACAGGGTCAATAATACAAGTGTTACAAACCTGATTTCTTGTTTTTATGACTACCTACAGAGTGCTCAGTGATAACTTAAGGCAGCTTTTGCCTTCCCATTTTAGGAGCAGTTTTAGAATTGCTCTGAAGAACATTAGGAGCTGCCAGCTTCCCTGGTGCACTTTGGAGCATCCTACCAATAAGAAATCTAATCCCATTTGTTGGGTCTGTTTATGTGCTGATGAATTTAATAATGCTGCAGTGGATGTGCTCTCTCTCCTGTCCTGTGAAATCCTTCAGCAGAGTTACACGACTTGTCAAGGCGTTACACAACCAAATGGTGCTTTCTTGGAGAGGGTGGAACCCATGTCCTATTAAACACTGTACAGCAAAGCAAGTGCTTGTGCATTTTTCATGTTGATTTCATCTTGTCAAACTGTCATCTCTGCATTGTGTAGAAGCTTGGTCAGTTACCACCATTTCCTATAGCAGGAGCTGTTTTAAATATCCGTCATACTTAAAACACAAGAAATAGTTTCCCTTGAATTGAGTATCAGTGAAGCATCTATATTTGATGTTCTTTCTATTCTGCTTATGAAATCCTGACTTTTTCCTGTTAACTGCAGCCTCTTATGTTGTCAGGAGAAGGTTGCAAACATTTTTATTTTTATTTAGTCAATATAACTGATTCCTTTCATTCTCATAGCTTTTTTCTTCCCAATTCTGTAGAGGAAATTGATGTTTTCACCTAAATTTAAATTACCAGCTTCCTTATTTTATATGGACTGCGGTGACCATATTTAGTTCTGTTGGATGCTCCTTACTCCCCTTCTGCTCTTGCCACCACAAACATGTCATACGGATTAAATATTTAGACGGAAACATACTTTAGCCAAGACAGGAGGAAGCCTCATATTGGGACTGCATCTCAAACAATCTGATATTTTAAGAACTTGATGGAAATACTTACTCCATGCTTTGATTTCCAGCTTCCCACAATGAAGGGCACTGTGTAATAGTTTTTACAATACAAAAGCTCCATAATGCTGAAACCTAAAACAGGACTGAGGAATACAAAAGAAAAAAAACAAACCCAAAACAGTGGAAGAGGCTGCAAGGTAGCAACAAATGAGTCACTTAAATAAAGCATGCAGAATGTTTCCGTGGATATGAAGAAACAATTTGCATTCTAACAGTTGAGACTAGCAAGAAATACCCAAATTGAACTGGAGCTTCCCAGGAGATCAGTTGAAAGAGAAGGTCACCTCCAGTTCACTTGATGGTAGAAGCTGGAATAGGGTTGAATTTCTGATAGAACAGGTCTGCAAAGTTCTCTTGAATTTGTTGGCTGTTTTGTCATTATTCCCAAAAGGTAACATTGTCATGGCAAGTGCAGTTTGCAAATAAAAAAATATTACTACTACCTGCATGTCTTGTTTCACTGTCTTGCACAAATGTATGTGCTTGCTTGGAAGCCTCACAGCAGGATCTGTAATCCATAATAAGAAGCAGTCTGGGGAAAATAATGTTTATAGCTTCTAAAATCTGCCAGGTTTAGAGTAATACTTTCCTGATGTGGAATTGCCAAACCATCTGCAGATATGTTTTGAACTATTACTTACTACTCCACTTCTCATATACAGCATTGATAGATTCCTGTTCATTTCCCATGTCATCTTCTAGTTATTAGTCCATTCCCTACCCCTACCCCTCACAAACAACTTCTAGAAAAAATGGGATTAAAAAATGGTCACAATTAATCTTGGTTCTGCAAAGAAAGCAGGAAAGTGCCTGTGCAGTCAGAAGGTTCACTGCCTTCCTTGTCTTGAGGGCAAGGATTCCAGCCCAGGGATGGCACGAGTTTTCAAGAGTATCTGTGGGGCAGGAAGGGTTACAGGACTGCATATGGATAACTTTGGCTGCTGTTTTTGTCCGCTGTGCACATCATCTTTTGTTTTCCAGTGTGGGGATGTGTTTTAATTTTAACTCTAGTGCAGGAAGGCAGGGAATGGCCTGCTCCTCTTCTGTAACTTCCATGTATTTTTTGCTATTAAGTTAGTGGCAAAGCAGAAGTCCCAGTTTCTCAATCCTACATTGATTTGCAGGTGGTTTCTAACCACCTAATTTCATTTCCAAATGCTCTCTAAAGGGCAATACCAGTAAAGAAAAAAAGAAAATTAAAAAAACCAAAAGCAACCGAACAAAAGAAACCACCACCAAACCAGGTCTTGCTTTGAAACCATTCCTGTAGATCCTTTTTGCAGTTGGTAAGGATGAGGAAGAATGAAAGTAAAAAAGTAATGATCTCTTCCTCGCTCCTTGCTCAGGGAAAATCACCTCCTAAAGTCAGGCTTCTGTTCAGTTTTCTGTGCAGCCCATTCCTTTCTCAGAGTGACCTGGAGACAGAGCAAGGAGAGAAAGCGGCACTGGCAGCTCTTGAGACACTGATGATCAGAGAGGCTCCCAAAGGCAGAGCAAGCAGACATCAGTGCTTCCTGCCACCTGGGCACAGCCAAGATCCCTGAAAGGCCGAAGAGAGTGTGCTGTTCCCCGTGATGGAACCTGCTGACATGCTTTACACATTTGTAAAACAGGCCTGGAAAGAACTTGCAGGAGGAAAGTAAAAAAGCACCTGTGTTAGAGGTTGCTGCACATTAAACACTTGCTTCCAGCTCTGTCCTCTAGCAACTGATACCACAGCCTAGCACACAGGAGGGAGTACAGCAGACAGACATCAGCACAAGTCAAATACTAACCACTTATTCCCCCAAGTTACCTTAAGGGCAGCACACAGCTGTCAGATCTGCGAGTACAAGGCTGGTTTCTGTAACACTTACTCTCAAGTATTCCCCTTTCTAACCAGCTATGTTTCCTCTACACTGCATTTCCTAATTCGAAAAAAAAACTTCAGAGCCTCTTTGCAAAAAGTGCTATTAAAGGTACATTCACCATGAGATTTGCAATATCAATAGTAGGTCCAAAGTGCCCCCAGAGGAACAGCTGAAGAGGAACTGAAGCCGTGCTGTGTGAAGTGATCCAAGTATCGCCTATTGGCGAGGGCTGCTCAACATTACCATAAGGCTCAAAGTTCCTCTGACTGTGCCTTCTCTCCATAGGCAATAAAAAAATCCCAAAATAAGCAGCCATAACAAGTAAACAACTTTAAAAGCAAAACCCTCAAGCTCCATCAAGGCAAATGCAGTTGACTGGGAAAAGCAGCATTTACCCTTATCTGTCAAATGAAGTTCTCTCTGCCCATGTTTACTGCAACTGCAAAGTGTTCTAACATTCATTTTCTTCCATATCGTGGGGGAGTTTGGTAGCTCTAATCCTGTTCATCCAGATGGCCTGTCAGGTTTTACAGACAGTCCTTAAAAATAGAAGCAACCTAATCCTGGTTCAGGTAATTTAAAAGAAATTTCTGCAAAACTGCATTTTTCTTTAAAGCTAGCAAGCAATAATTCACAGCTTTGACAAGAGCACTGGTTTCCTCTCTTGCCACCAATTTCATAGAGCCATTCCTTGTTCTGTGTTGGTACAGGCTGTTCTGCAGTTACTCGTGTATCTCCTCTTTCACTTGATGCTATTTTACTTGCAGCTGAGGATATCAATTGCGATGCAGATCCCACTGGAATTATTACTGGCACCTTATTGTACAGCTGGCTACCCCTATGGCACCAAGAGCTCAATGAAAGGGATGCTGCACCATTCTCAAACCATTTCAGGCTCGTGCTCCAACATAAACCAGAGCCAACTTTGTCACAACTTTGTTATGACTTGCAATAGCAGCTTTCATGAGAAAAACTGAGCAGACAACTAGAATTGGTTACACACAACTGCCAGATCTGCTACATGCAAGTCAACACCCTGTGAAATACAGCCTAAGCTTGTCACCAGAACTGAAGGTTAGGCTTTAATTGTAGTCACCAAAATATTGTTTCCAGAGTGAGATGTTTTGGGCTGCAGTTATACATCTAGTCAGCCTAACATCAAACAACATCTATGTAACTGCTGATGGCCCCTGTAACTTCCAACAGCATTTTCACTGCCCAACTATTGACTTTATTCATGACTAGTGATGAAGCAGCACTCTGCCCAACCTCAAGTTTAAGAGAACTGAAGATAACAGCAAGTGCCAGATTTTTGGATGGAGGTATAGCATTTATTGAAAGATTCAAAAGGTTTCATTAGATTAACTAATACAGTAGGAAAAAAGTAATAAAAGCCTCAGGCATTCAAAGCACAATCGCTTAAGCAAGGCTCAATTCGCAGTGTCTTCTCAGACTGAAAATACCTGGCTCTTTGGGTTTGATTTCCCATGCTTCCAATACCCACACCATCCTCTTTAAAGAGACAGTGGTGGAGAATATTAACTGCCCCTCTGCTTGGACACTGCAAAGAAAAGCTGTTGTGTTGTCCATCGCCCACCATCCTGAGCAGCTCACGGGTGCTGAAGCAGCAGCTTCTCAGCACTGGCAAAGCCCCTGTCCCACACCCACGTCCCAGCACTCCGCCTGCTCTTGGGGCACCATCAGCGCTCGAAGGGATGCTCTGCTGCACCTTGGCTTCCACATCATCCACGCTGCCAGACCCTGCGGGGCTCCTTTGAAACAGGACTGGAGCAGTAAATTGGTTTTATTATTAACTTGCAGAATTTCAATACGTTGAAAACATTCTGTTTAACCCAATGTTCTTTTGACATGCTATTTGACAACCAGAGAGGGAAAACAAGGAAAGACTTCAATTTTCATGTATTTTATTTACAGGCCGCACAATACATTTTATATACAAATGGCTTAAAATAACAAGGAGTAAGCAAGCTGAAGCATAACAATTTATTTTAAATTAAGTTGTCTCGAAATAACTCCTGCAATAGTTTCTTCACCCTGATAAGCAAGTCAATTTGATTTTAAGTCAACCCAAGGTAATTTTATTTTTAAATATAGAATTCAAACAAATTTTCTGGTGATTCCTAATTTCATGACACACTTCTGCAAATATAGAACATCCCAAAACTCTCAAGAAGGATAATAGCTAAAATTTCCTCATGGAAAAAACACTGTAACAGAACAGACTGGAGAAATGTTGTATGTAAAACACTTGCATGTTTTATTAATGAAAAGAAGAATGCAAGTAGTACATCTGACATTTTTCTCTCTCAGAAACAGAATTCATGGTCCAAGACCTAATTTACCTGCAGACAAGAGGTATCCTGTGTTACTTGAATACTTCAGTTTTTACCACACAATTATCAGTTAAACTCATCCAACTGTAAACTTCACCAAAACTGAAACTGCCTCCACCAAAACTGAAAGCAAAAGAAGAGCGCTCAAAACCGTAAGAACTTACAACATGGCACTTACTGCCTCTGCTTCTAGAAAGCACCTGACACTACTATGGGATGGAGACAATTTAAGAGAGACCACATTTTATGGAAACATAGGACAATACAGAAGTTTGCCATTAAAAAAATATTTTTCAAAGAAATTATATTAACATTTAAGGACAATGTATTTTTATATCTCTTCCCTAGCACGGCTCATTGTGTTCAGGATAACGACAACTAGCAATCCATAAAAGCAGTTTCCTTTTCCTTTGGCTGAATTTAAGCATTATAATAATAGTCTAACTGTTTTAAGTCACGGTCATAAGCAGTCCAGTCATGCTCGCTTTCTTCCTCTTGGTATGGCTAAGGACCACTTAATATAAATAATGAAGTACTTGTTATTGGATAGTCCATTATTACAGTATTTCAGTATGCTTATTTAGAAATACAAACACACAACACTTACTTTTTGATGTAGTATCCAGGTCTCTGTAGCTCACTTTGGAATTCCAGCATGGAAAACGTAAACCCAAAGGAATGAGGGAGAAAGTAATAAAAGCCACGGCTCCACAGAAAAATAACGCTGTTTTCAGAATGTCTACTACTGCATCAAAAATGCAAGAGCCATATGATGTAAAATGCCAAACTATTACAGACTCTCTGCTGAGTGGAGTTCACACATAAGGGTAAAATGCTGCCATAGGCACCTCATCATGTGATTTAATTCAAAATAAATGCTGACAGGTAATACACAGGTCCAGTACAAATGAATGTGGAACTACTGTCCTTACATCAGGGTAGTTTCCTGGCTGCTAACCTGCCCAGATACAATTCCAGGCCAGGGGAGAGTGGCTGCAGGCACCAGTCCTCCTGCTACACCCTAAAGGGCAGAGCTCTTCACCTGCACCCAGCCTCCACTAGCCCACGAAGATATCAGCAAGAGAGCCAAGAAGATTCCCTAGGTTGCAGAGAAGGCAATTTTTCAGTTATCACATATGGAAATACATTACTTTCCAAATTATCCCAACACTGTTGTCCCAGGCAAATACAGTGTTCAAAGTCACAGGCTAGTAATCCTTATGCTGGGGAAAAGTCATTGTACAGTATTAATCTGCTACAGCATGCCAGAGTTTTGTTTCTGATTCATCTGGAAGCCAACTGTTTATTGCACCTCCTCTCTCCTCACAGTCAGGATTACTTGTGCTGGGCCTGTTGGGGTTTTTTCATGGCCAAAGACTGAAATCCATTGTGGTAGAACAATGTCTGAGAGTACTGCCAGCCCATGAGGAAACTGCACACTCATTTACAGATGCAGAGGGGACTGACTTCTCTACATTGAATAAAGCTAACTAAATGACTTGAAAATTTATGTCCAAAAGGGAAGGTAGGAGACACTTCTTTCTTGTATTTTTGTATTGGAAGTCAATTAATTTATTTCTCTGAGAACTACTTTGCATTTGAACTTACCTGTGTTTTTAGCCAACTATTGCCTGCAGCTACACTTCAAGTGCAGGTGAGTAACCCCAGGCTGCAGATCTTTAGTGAACGTAAGTGCATATAAGCTTTGAAAGTCTTTTGCTTGATTCTAAAAAAAAAAAAAAAACAACAAAAAACAAAAAACAAAAAAACCAACAACAACCAAAAAAGCAGCAATCTGTGTGTATTTGGGGGTCTGGGTTTTTTAAAGATTAGTAAACAAGGAGCCTCACCTGACACTGTCTGTATCTAAATGACAGTAATGATTTTTGTCTTTAAAATTTTACTAGGAGAAAAATGTTATGAGGATGTCCTTATTCAAGGAAAAAAACAGTCCAGTGCACTGTCATTCATGTGAAGCTTTTGCCTTTCTTAAGCACAGGCTATTCAGGTTGTAAGTATTTGTTTCTGACCTGACCACTTCTATTTTCAGATGGCAGGATTTTCTACTGTGTCTAATGAAGGCAACTGCCAGACTTGGAGACAGCATAAGCAGCAGTACTCTCTCCATTCCTCATCTGCCAGATCCTCAAACACAACACAGTTGCCAAAGGGAGTTTTCTCCATGCTCTACAGTGTGGGAATCAGCCATATATGAATAATTTTCCAGTTTTCAATTAAAGGATTTTCAATTAAAACAAAACACCAACAGCTTTGGCTTCTATTCTGAAAATCCAAAAAGTCATTGACAAGACATTTGTGCAAGTAGAAATTTTACTTTTTAAAAAGTAGTATTTAAACACTCAGTTACATAAGGTACCGATTTGTCAACTGGATAATCAGTTGGAAAATTGTTTCCAATATGGGCTTCATGACATCCTTTTACGTACAGGCAAAATATAACCATACCACCTCTCTGCAGGAGAGAGACCACTTGTCAGAGGAAACAAAAACAAAAAAACATGCTGAAAGTTGTAACTAGTATGAGGAGTGGCTCTTGGTAAGAGTTTTAACTATAATAATTTTAGTTGTTCCGAGACACTCAATCCCAATATTAAAATGTTCTGTGGAATAGCAGATATAAAATCAAATAATTGGCACAATCACAAGTTTACAGCGAATTACAACTAGTGTCAAACATTTTGCCATTGCTTTAAATACTGTTTTCTTTTCCTTTGGTTACTTCCTACAATGCAGTACTTGGGGTAAAAAGACAAACAGTGTCAGCTTTTCACACAAAGTAAAGAAATTACTGCTGTTGACATTTAAGAGAAAAAAAACTATTTAATCACTTGGAAAGGACATACAAAATATAGTTTATTTGGCAGAGGAACTAAAACACTTACTACAACTCCAACAGGGAGCTGAGGAAAAACTACACTCTTCGTTCTTCTCCTCACTTTCAACTTTTCTCATGAAGTTCAATTTGGAAATTACAATTTTATCTAGGTAAGATCAGGTCTCTAAGTAACTGGCCCATGTGAAGTAAACACCACAAGATTATGACCTGTTTGATTTTCTTCTTATTATCTGAATTCTCTTGTTAATTACCTAGGTTTAGGCATTATGTTCATATCGACCTATGAAGTACTTCCAAATTTTTGCAGACCTTAAGCTTACATGTTAAGGCACTTACCATTCAAGTAAAACAGTTTTTATATAAACAAATGTGGGAGATGGAGAGGACATTTTACCATAACACCCATTCTTTTTTTTCTTAAAAAAAAAAAAAAAGTTGACCAAATATTTATAAAATTTTGCATCAAGAGAAAGGTTGTGTTTTATTATCTGAAATGAGCACATAGTACACCTTCCACAATAACACTGAAAGCAGTGCCAAGACTGACAGTGACCTTTGACTAAAGGTAGTTCTGTAAAAAGAAAAATACCAAATAAATCAGTGCCCTGCTTTGATTGTTGTAAAATTTCTTTTTTTTTTTACATAAAAGTTGGTCCAAACTTACAAAAAAAGCACAAATGTGCATAGTTCAGAAGATCTGAAAGAGTGCCATAAAAAGCTGATGTCCCTAAATTTAGCATCCACTTAAAACTGCCAAAATACAAAATAAAAGTCAGAACTAGAGTTTGTGAACATGTACAATCAAGTCATCTAGTTTTTAGACAGCATGAGTTGTAAGCATTTTTTAATTTTTCCTACTGTATGCAAGACCCTTTTCCACATAAAAATAAAGCTGTTGAATTAACATTATTCAAGTCTGCTGAATTGCTGCTTTAAATTGCAGCTGGGATTGGGGAGAAGTTTTTCCAGATAAAAATGATGTGCCTGAGGAAAAACAGATACTCAGTATGGTAATCCTCTGCCTCGCCCTCTCACTGCAGATGTGCTAATGTGTCCTCTGTATCCTTGGGAATAGCCAGGTCCTTGGGCAGGAGAAGTCCAAGTCTGTCCATGCATGTGGCTGATGCCAGTGGGATTTTCCTGTAAATTACTTCCATAGCTATAGTTGTGCATCTTTGTGGGCAAAGAATGCGCACTCTCTGGCCCTGTGGAAGCATCACTGCTGCTCCCCAAAACCGGGATTGGGCCATGGCTGTATTCAAACCTATGGTCTTTATCTCCACTGAACAGCATGGGGCCAGCATTGAGGTAAATGTCTCCGTAACCAGTTACTGAGCTGGGAAAGGATTCTGGAAAGGCTGATGGAGGAGGGGCAGCACCAGAGTGAGATGAAGCAGTACTGTAGTTATCCAAAGACTGAATATCTGAGTTTCCAAGGAAACTCCTCCTTTCTAATACTCCTGATGATCCACTTCCTATTCCATCGCTAGTGCTGTAACAGGCAGATGAGAAGGACGATGATCCAAAGTTATCCTTGTAGTCTGGGCCTGTTACATAGGAATCTCTAGCCTGATAATCCACACTCGTTGGTACTGGCTCCTCTGTTGTTGCCTGAGCTTGATGCTGAGCCAGCAGCTGGAGAAGAGCTGCCTTCACTCCCGCGTGAGGATCTGTTCCTGAAGAGTTACTTATAGGCAAATGCTGATTCTCTGTCCGATAATCAAGGTCTTCATCAGTGAGCGGCGGAGGCTCCGGTGGCTCGGGGGGACGCTGGTCTGGAGGCAAAATCCGAGGGCGCTCCTGCTCAGGGGTTCGGTTCAGAAGCCTCATCTCAGACTGCCTAACCAAATCCTCTTGACCTAAGAAGATGAAAAAGAAAAGCTCTGGAATAAAAGTACACAAATAACAGGACCAGAAAGAAAAGGACTCCTTCCTGGAAAAACACAGAAGTTTGTTAACTTCAATTCAATTAATTTATTAGTTAAATTTACCAGTAATTATACAGATTATTTTGGACAAAATTTGGCAACAGCTCATTTGCCTCAGGAGCATGATGCAGGTCACTCCTTAAAGTAAGATTACCAGGCAGTCAGTTAAAGAAAAACAGTACAAGCTCCTTTAAAAAAACCCCAGCAAAACCAAACAAACAGAACAAAACTCAAGCAACAGAAACACTAAAAATTCAAAGAAGGATCAAGAAAGATTCACAGATAAGGATGGGACATGGGACAAAAGGCCACCCTATCAAAGAACAGCAACACTCGAGGTTTAAAATAAATATGAACAAAAAAGCACACCTCTCAAAAAACCCCCCAAAACCTTCAAGAACAGCCCCAAAGCACTTCAGAATATTTCTTTCAAAAGCTGCAAACACAAAACGATACATGAACCACCATAATAAATTGAATTTCCAACCCAAAAAGATGAACAGATGAAAAGATGAAACTGTGGGGAGACTATGGAAGCTACTCTGATACCTCAGTGGAAACCTTTAACTTTGTTTATGTGACAGTTACAGTTAACCACTGAATTTGACACTAAGGAACTGCTCTAGTCAGCATTAAAACCCAAAACAAAATATTTGGTCTCACCAAAATATGCTTTACCTAAACACTCAGTCAAAACTAGCAAATAACATCTCTGAATCTGCTAGAAAAGAGTCTTCACCACTAAGAAAACCACAACCCCCCCAGAATAATGATCAACGTTTCATCACCAATACTTGTGTACCTCTTAGGCTGGTTATCATTGTTTGCTCTATCTGCATGGCACCTGTTAGACTAAGAGACAAATTCTCTGATCCAGACACAAAATGTGACCAAATCAATTTCATCTCCTATACTCACAGATTCATATGGCAAACACGTTAATTCTCTAGTCCCAAAATACTACATCTCCAGTGCTCCAGGTATTTGCTGGTTAGCAACAAAGGCATTCAGTACCTGCAGACATGTATAATGACTTGATCACATGTGGGTAGCCAGGTGCTGGGGATTCCACGTCGTCCCGGCTGACAGACACAGGAGTGGCGGGCTCTGGAGGCTGCCTGAGTTGTAATGACATTTCATTTCCTGATCCATTTTCCTTCTCCTCCAACACAAAATCTTTTTGTTTTGTTTGCTGAGCCTTTATTAACTGAGACAAGAGAACAGCAAATGCACTCTGCACAGCTGCCTGGGCAGCATCAGTCTCAACTTTAGGCTGACCCAGCTGAGCAGGTGGCACAGGGGGCTGAGTCACCATTGGCTGTTTTGGAGGCTCCTGCTCTGGAGGTGGTGGCGGAGGCGGCGGCGGCTGCTGCTGCTGCTGTTCTGACTGTTTTTCACCTGCTGACAAAATTCCAGCAGGAAGATTTATTTTATTTAGTTGCTGCTGAGTCTCTGGGTTTACCTTAATATTCAATACTTGGGCAAACTGTGCCAAACTAACACTTGTTTTAGACTGCAGCAGGTTTAGCAGGATTGCCACTTCATTCTGGTTTAACTGCTGTCCAGTGCTTGTTTTTGCTAAAGACAAAAAAGGTGTTTTTAAGTATTATTTAGAACTGGCATATTTCAGAAACTCAAAAGAAGACTAATCTAGCATGGCTGACACGACTGGCAAAGCATGGGTTTGGACAACACAGAAATGGAATGCTTTCACATATTAACTGTCTTTGGGGAGTATCTATAGGAAATGGAACAGTAAGATCCAATATAACCAAAGTGACTTGCATGAGGTGCACACATGCACTTGGACAGATGGAAAAACACCAAGCTAGAGCTCAATTTTCCACAATATAACTAAGTTGGAGCTTAAGGCCACCTGCTTTAGGCAGCTGTAAGACTTCCAATCCCCATAAAATTTCCTATCTTTGACATATCACAACCCTTTGTTAAAAAGTAGCCATCTGCAAAATCCATTTCCAGTCATATTCCAGCCCATTTTAATTCAGCATCTGGGTTTTAACACCTGCCCAAGTGACCTAGCTCTAGGTGGCCTAGGAGATCACAATATAAATGTGAAAGGAAGTGCTGACTTTGAGGCACAAGAAGTCAATGACTCAGTAGCAGGAAATATGTGATAATATACAGTTAATTCAATTAAATGGAGTTTGGCACAAATAAGAGCAGATTATGATGATGCAGCAGAATATGAATGAGAAAGTTTGAATATCAAAATAGGTTCTCAGCTTCAAACACCCACTGCAGTGATTTATTTTGAAAGAAGTGAAGCAGAATGGATTGCACATGCCCTATGAGCAAATGACTTAGAGAAGAAAGCAGTTGAACATTAGAAAATGAGTGTGTGAGCAGACTGGCCAAGCTCTGAATTTTTCTTAACCCAGGTCAGCACAAACATATTCAGTCCTCTTCTATCCTTGTCACTGTGCTATCTTACTAATATATTAATTTGTAGCAGATTAGAAGCCATGCATGACACACAAAAATATTAAGTATTTCCCTTGCAAAATTTAAAAGCAGCACAGCTGGAAGTGCTACAAAACCCACAATCCACAACTCTACTTGTAGATGTGCACCAGGATACAAGAACTTGGAATCCACTTAAGCAGGACCCAGAGACTTCAAAATTTTTATGCATCTATATGAATATAATTTACCTTCTATTCAGCAACACAAAAAAAAACAAAAAAAAAAAAAACAACCAAAAAAACCAACAAATCACAATTTCTTATGCCTTGTACTGCTGACTCTCACTTAGATGTTGTGATTAATGGAAGATTTTGTCACATCTGAGGATGGTATTCCCAACATTAAAATTTCTCTCAGACTGTCAGTGAAAATTCATCAGAAAATGGCCAAACAGGGCAACCTAACTCTTCGGTTAGCTTTAAGTTCATTCTAACAGAAAACTGTATTCTGGGAAATCTGTCACAACAAAATTACTGCGCTCTGAATAGCTCCTGTTAAATTGCAAAATGCAATAACCAGGGGTCTCATTCATGAATCAGAACATTAGCAATTGATACAACGTCTTTTTAAGCTCTCCTTTTGGGGTGCTTAGAAACAAATGCAAGAGTTTTGGCTAAAGCATGCATTTGGTCATGGAGTTATATAATGTGTCTTATTAATAAAATTATCTAAGGTGCATTACAGCTTCCAGAAGTATTTTATTTAACACAGGAAATGCCTCTATGCTCCACTGAAAATTAAATTGTCTTCTTTTCTATATAGACATATTTTTCTGTGTACATATGGGTAAACAGCAATATAGGTCTGATTCCTTCTCTATTTGCTTAGGTTTTTTGGCATAGTCAGTATTAATAACTAACTAACTAATGAGTAGTCTCTCATCAGGCTCTTATTTTATAAAAGCAACAAAGAAGATAACAGCTATCCTTTGGACTCTTTAATCTAATATAGTTTCATTGATGGGAGAAAAAGTTACACAAAGTCATTCTTGAAAATGCTGCTGAAACTTTAGCCTAAACATATGGATTAGCAGAATCCACAGCTGGTTGGCACAGTGAGAAACCTGATGAATGGAGCAAGAGGCAATAAATTGCAATAAAATACTATCAAAATAACTACTTTCAGTGTATCTTTGCACAGAATATTTGGAGCTCTGCTCTACTGTTAAGGGTTGATTCAAGATGGTTAGTATTAAAGATCTGTCAGCTGCTCTGAATGCATAAACTGTGTTTTTTAGCTGAAATGCTCTATCAGTGTCATAGGATTTATCGTTACTTCACACAATCAAAAATGGTCTTATATTTAATTAACAGGTATCCATTTGGTGTTGTTACTCTTCATATTTCTACATATTTTGTAAGAACTATCACTTTACTGCTGAGAATCTCAAATGGTCTCCACACTGGAACCATTACGTTTTTTGTTATATTTGTAAAACTTGTCTCAAGCAAGATTCTTTGGTTAAGTTTCAGAATTACTGGCAGTGCAACACAGAGGTAGATACTTCACGTCATACCACCTTCTGGGGAGGGGGGTGGTTTTGGTGTTTGTTTTCGGTTGTGGGTTTTTTTGGTTTTTTTTTTTTTTTTTTTGTTTTGTTTTGTTTTTTTGTTTTTTTTTTTTTTTTTGTTTTTGTTTTTTTCACAACTTGATTTAGCCCCAGTAACCTGGAAAGCTGAAGACTAACGTAACATGCAGATGGAATCTGCTCCATTTGAAATGACAATTGTTCTGAACTCTGCCTTCTGACCAGTTTATCAATACCAATAAAGCTTATCCAATCTATGGAGGTTGTGAGAAACTTTGAAAAGCCACTGAAGAATTCTAGATGAGCAAGAGCTAAAAATCCCCTGAAAATACAGAGCAAGCAAGTTAGTTGCTCTGACCAGGCTGACAAGTTAGGTAAAATTGGAAAGGAACACTTGTGTTTCCAAAAGCAAAGGCAAATCTTTTGTTACAAAGATTAAACTTACAATACTGCTCCTCCCTCAAGAATCCAGGAGATCCAGTACTCTGCAAATAACATCTAAAATTTCTAGAGGTGCAATCCAAGTAGTAGGTAATTATAAGAACTGAAAATATTACTGACCAAGTGCTACACTAGAGCTGCCCTGAGTTTTGAGTTGGGAAGAAGTTTGCATGCCTTGTGGGGTGTTGGTTCTGCTCTCATCCATGCCTAGAGACAGATCCTTCCTGGGGACTTTAGCTGCTGTAGAGTCATCAGTCATGCCCATCTGCTTCTGTCTTCTACGTTTCTTACTCCACAGCTCATGGCAATCCTGCCACAAAGGAAGGCTGCAAAGAATGATTGGAGATGATCAGTTTTATCCCTATTTTTATATTTCTTTTTCTAACCATACTGGCAAAAAAACTCAAATTATACATAATTTAAATTTTGAAAGGTGAACCTAATGGAACTTGGAAATACATCAGGAAACATTCAAAAGCCAGCAAAATCTCAGACCTGCTTTTTCTGGCTGAAAACTCTTTACTGAGTGCCTCTTTCAGAAGCACGAGTCCTCCTGGCAAAAAAGAGGGAAAAGTATCTTAAAATGAGAATTATTTTCCTAATTATTTGTGTGATTCAAAACTTCAAAATCAATGCTGCACAGTTGCTATGAAATACAACCTGCATACTACCAGACAACTAACTTACCAAGATAAAATCTTTTTTTTCAGGGTCCTTCTATCTGCTTATAAAAGTACTGCTGAGTCATTAGGTCACATGTTTGTGCACAGTAACAGACATGGCTATCTAGTATCTATAGTGTACAGCTCAGGTAACCAAGAAAGGGGGAAAAAAAAGGAAAAAGTTGCAGAAATAAGTTGCATGAATAAATATCACTTGACACTAGCAAAGCTGGGATACCAGGAAGAACAAGGGGATATCCTTTAAGGCATATGAATACAGAGGCAAAATTTTCCTAAGAAACTTAACTGCCATCAATTCCATCCTTCCATTACAGTTCCCTGTAGGCATCTCAATTCTGATTTCCTGAGGAACACAAAGACCCACAAAAATACTGAGATGGGCAGTAAAAATAGCAGCTTATGTTTTCCTACCACATATTAACTGTCTTAGCAGTTTTGTCACCCAGGAACATGGAAAAATTAGCTGATAAATGACAAGAGACACTGGAAAGGCAATTATGACAACTGTTTTATTCTCTCCCTTCACCTGCCAAGTATTTTCTGAAAAACAATTGGAAGCAAGAATTCATTGTGGGAATCCTATGGTCCTTCCAATCAGAATGTCACTTTCTTTGGATGAACAGCTGCTTGTCACCAACTCTTACGCTGCTTCTTCCCAAAACAGAACTTCAGTCTCTCAAGAGAACAGTTGACACTTTCCTATGTTGTGCCAGAAGTGTGGTTCCTCCTAATTTTCAAAATTACACCAGTCACTAGTTTGTTTCGAATTTCCATATATCAGCTTCTAAAATGGATGCATAACCACATCCCTGAAGAAAAGATGATCTTCCCATTCACTTACTTTAAAATCCACATAAGCAACATGCTGTACAAGTGGTTCTGAAACTTCAGTTAACAGCTTGAGATCGCTGATTTCTGATTTTCACACAGTGATACAGCCATATTCAGGCAATGGAACCTTTTCAGCTCATGTTTCAGGAACATGAGTAATGTTTGCCTAGAGGTTGTGGAGACTCCCTCACTGGAGATACTCAAAAACCATCTGGATACAACCCTGTGCCACATGCTCTGGGATGACCTTGTTTGAGCACAGAGGCTGGACTAGATGACTCACTGTGGTCCTTGCCTCCCTCACCCTTTCTGTGATTCTGTATGTATGTATGTGATTCTGTGTATGTAACAAGTAAGTCTAGAATTTTAATAAAATCCTTAGATAGAAAGAAGCCTGCCTTGAAAGTTCAGTTTACTCAAACAATATCACAGATTCTATGTTCTGACAGCTATATTGAGGAAAGAACGACACCTGCAGATTCTCTAGTACCTTTTCATTGTTTTCCTCGGGACATGCTCCAATAAGATTGCACAGACTGAAATGACTGCAAAGTCACTGAAAAAATCTACAGGACATTGCAGTACACTTCCTCTAGAGAAGCTGACAAGAACAACCCTGCACAATTTCATTTTTCCTGCCTGTAAAACCAAGGCTCTCATCTGGCTCATGAAACAATTTACTGTATTTCATTTTAACTCTCAGGTATTTGTGCAGAACTCTATACCCAGTGTCATTCTATCATCAAATAAAGCAATTCAGATTCATGGAGGACCTCAAAATCCCTGGAAAAAGCAGACACTGATAAACCAAGATATAAGGGAAATTATGCTTTATAAATACTAGAAACATTCATAGAAGAGTATTTTCTTTAAAGGTAGTAAGTCAACTAGCTCTAGGAATGACAAATCAACTCTGTTATCTGTTATACAGAGTCATTTAGCTACATAAGCATTTTACTGCAGAACCACCTTTCAACAACTGTATACATGAACATTTCTGCCACCATCTCCTTTGCTGAACCAGAATGAACTTATTGAAATCAGTCCATGTTCACACTTCCTAGAGGTCAGCATTACCAGTGGAAATTACTTACTCTGGAGGAGGCATTTTAGATGGTTCCACGTCTCGCAGAAACTCGCACTGAAGAGCTTGCTCAGCTGTGCAGCGCTTGCTGGGATCCAGGGCAAGCATATAATCGAATAAATCTAATGCAGCTGGTGGGATGCTACAAAAGTGCAAAACAGAGGAAAGCATCACACCTTTATTTTGTATCACACACATCTGGGCAAAATTTTAATAAACACATCCCTTCCAAGATGATCACTAATCCTCAGGTAACTTATACACTAACAAAAAACACCCACAATCTGAGGCTGATAGTAAGAGGCAGAAATAAACTTCACCTTTTACTACCTGTGCTGTTATATAACCCAAGCTTTCTTCACCTTGTGTTGCTTCATTGCTTGAAACTTTGTCCTTGCAAAAAAACACACCCACATTTTAAAGCCAAGACTATATTGTTACTCTATATTTTGGAATTTACCACCAGGGAGTTGGAGCTTTGATTGATTCACAAACAATTCTATTGCTTCAAAGATATTAGCCTCATCAGTATGAACAGGATCAACAGCATTTCTCCTGAAACCCACTGTACCTGAAGGAGGGGAACAGCCCCTTTAAAATAAGCTTACACCTGTTTTCCATACCTTTCACTTGTGATATATGCACAAAACTAGTCCAGTGGTAGCACTTCAGAACATATGGTTCAGGCAAGTCCTCTGTGTTGAATGAGTTTATGACCCAGAAGACTACAATATTAACCAGACTACATATTTAGCTGTAGCCAGTTTTACCAACAAAAAACAATTTGGTACTCTGAGCTGTTTTTTGGACAGGGCAACAAGCAGGGGTACCAAACAAATGTTTCTTAGGTGAAAGCTGACAGGTGGCTGTAATTTTAAGGCCTTCTTTCCTCTTCTTGATGGTCCTATTAAATAAGGGTTAATACAAGCTCTGTGGGTATTATGGGAAGGACAAGAACCTAAAGCGATTTTCCTTTACACTTCATCTATGCTCATTCTCCAGAAAATATTGAAGTTCATAAAGTCTCAGGGAAAACTTTATGCTATTACAGTTGACTAAACTAATTCTTCATCCTTACAAAGAAAACTCTTCTCTCAGTTTTCGACGATACTGCTTCTTTGGTTTCATTGTGTTGAAATAAGCTAATTTTATAACATCGGGCCACACTGCTGGACAAGGACTTCCGCAAATTCGGCTGTACCAAAAAGAAGGGAAAAAAGAGTATGAGATCCAAAACCACAAGTGAGCACAGCTGTCATATTTATTCTTGCAAATACAGAAGACAAAAAAAAAAAAAAATCAATGTTCATGTTCAGGTTATTTTTAGCTAAAATTTCTCCACTGTCAAATGCACAACACTATTAAATAAATGGTGAATTGTCTACAAAGGGTAATCACCCCACACAGACTAAACTTACTGTTTCTGCCTCAGTCCAGCCCACACATCCTCTACACAAATGTTTTGAAAAACTTAACCAACTACATCTGAAGAGTACTCCTGGTACCTGACTAGAAGAATTGGATAGCCCACATTTAGAGTAAATTGTATGTCTTTAGCTCCCAACGCCACTGAGAAAGATACATCAAAGAGCTGAAAAAGCAGTTTTCACTGAGAATTTATTTAATGCTGAAGACACAAGAGAAAAAAAAAGCCAAACAATTTAGTAAGTCCTAAAGTCAGAAACCACTAGAAAACTTCTGCATTTTTTCTTTAGTTATGAGTTTTATGTCTCAAGCCTCATCTACCTCCACAAATGGAACTGCCCATACTCTTATGCCTCACATTCCATCCCCATCCTTCTTTCCAGACAAGGATGGCTAAGCAGAAATTGATCAACACCACACTTCTGAGTGGAAGAACTCCTAAGGTATTTCCATATATGCAACGTTTCAAATTCTGATGCAGGCAGTCATAAAAGGACATTTTGCAAATACATTTCCCTAGTTCAGCCTTCCTTTTTATAAGATGTAAATGGTTAGTGTAAGAGACCTAATGATCTATTCATTATGCCCCAGGTGCTATGCAAACCAATCTGACTTTACACTGGTTGGGATATGTAAATTTCAGGAGGGAGAGCAAAAATAATAAATCTTTTACTATCAGAATGTACTTTAGCTGTTTTTTTTATAAAGTTTGAAAAGATAAATGTAGGACTGTTGGCTGCAACATGATCATGGCAGAGATGTTGACAAAACTGATATATTATGTCCAAATGGCAAAAAATGTATAGCATCAGCAAAGATGAGAAATGAGCTACAAACAGAAGCTTTCAGCAGAAGCACATCACAAAGTTTTAGTGTTTTGTACCAGAGATAAAACACAAAGAAAGAAAAACTTTGAATTATTCATTCTCATGTGCTTCAATGCCATCTAGTGCTCAAAAACAAGAACTCCGAAACTCTTGTGTTTAATTCTTCTTTTGCCAAAAATGACCACTGATCTGCTTTGCACCTCCTAAATCCATCATTTTTTCAGGCCAGCTAATAACACATTACACAGAAACATGCTACTATTCAATCTATTTCGAAAAACATCTAAATATATAACTTTCTAGTATTTTTTATTAAGTTCATTTGACCTCATTTACAATGTCAATTATGATATCAGAATGAAGAGCAAATTTCGCTTGCTGAATAAAGGGAAAGAAAAAGATGCTCTGGTTCCATTGAATTAAATACTTATCATTCTATGATTTATTGAGAACAAGGAAAGAAACAGCATTTTTATCTCCACCAAATGTCTGGCAGTTTGTAAGGGAACAGAAATATTCCTGCCAAAGTAATAAAGCCCAGGTGTGTACATGGGAGGCTTGAAACAAGAATTCATGGCTATCAGCATGCCAAATACCTGTTCCTCCCAAATCCCACTTGTCCTTATAATTGTCCATGTTCTCATTTTGATTTGCTGCAAGCAAGTTGCAACACCATCTTAAAAATTACAGGCGTTTTGATTACTCTCTCTTTACAATTTCAGTAATAGACAACTCCAGCTACTCTACAAAAACCTATCTTATTCATCAACTGTACACTGCTAGGAACAGAGCACTCACAAAAAAACTTTCATGTCTTTGCCAAAGTCACTTGTGTTACATGCCCCTCAAAGCCTCTAACATCTCACTCGGCAGTAACTGAGCACTTTCAAGTATTTGCAATACATTATCTCAGATTTTAACACTAAGAAAAGAAACCTGTCCATTTATGAGGCACCTACTTACATAGCAGTGCTTGCTAGTTACCTTATGAGTTCCAGTTGAGCAAGTTCTTGATTTGCTTGAAATATAGGCTTTTTTGTAAAAAGTTCACCCAGGATACAACTGTAAAACAGTTTTGAAAAATTCCATCATTATGGCTTTCAGTACAGATTGATAGACACTTTAAGATTTATTTTTGGCTTGTTTTCATCCTTGCTATGCTTCTACCCAAACTCTTACCCACAGCTCCAGACATCAATAGCTGGTGTGTATCTTTCTTCCCCAAGGAGAAGTTCAGGAGGCCGATACCATAACGTAATAACTTTGTTGGTATATGGTCGGCTGTTGGAAGAAAGAAAAAGAGAGGATTGTCATTTTAGTACAACCACACTTCTGAAAAAATGATACCTTAAGGACTTTACTTCTCTGATGCTGCTTAAGAATAGTACAATCTTCCACTCTCTTTTAATTTTAGTCCTGTAAAGCTATAACTGCACAAAAGCAAACACAATTGCCTGATGAAGGCTGCAAAAAGTCAGATTGAAGATATAAATAATAATCACACAGCCACCTTGATGCTATGAGAAGTCTGTATTTCCGTTATTATAAATACTGTATATTTATTACATTGCTAGTCATTTCAGGAGCAGGACCTGCTTAGATAAAATCAATAACTTCCATGCAACTGTTCACTATTACCATATACTGAATACAGGACCTCAACAAGCACTTTAAAAAGAAGGAAAAAAGTGACTTTTCCCTCTTTAAGTATAAGCAAAAGAGATAAAAACTTTTGTCTGGAACTACATCATTCACCAATTTTGCTTCCAAAGCCTGGTATGCTTCTAGTATCTTCCTGTATTTCACAACATTTTCAAATCTCCACAGCTCTAACCATAAATTTTGGTCACTGTGAATAATCCTTTCCATCCTCCCACTAAAGCACAGATTTCTACTAACACAGACACACTTTTTTTGGTGCACAGGCTGAACTACAGCATCAACAGTTCAGAATGGAAAGCAGGAAAGAGATGTTCAATTTTGGTATTGTTTCAACCAGGGTGCTTTAAAAGTGATTCCAGAATTCTTTCAGTTTTTTACTGTTACCAAAACTAGGTAACTCCAAACAGAAAGAGTAAGAGTAAGTATGAACAACCATAGAATGAATGCTCTTATATCAATCTCAGTAGTACAGGTATCATTTCTGTAAAATCATCTGAGTCCCTCTTTTATTAATGCACATAACTCCAATTTTCTTTTAAAAAGACAGCATGTTTTTGGAAACAATCCCATAATTTATCATATTTATCTCTGAAGCAAACATTCCTCTATGAAATGTTTACATGGTAGGGACTATGTCTACAGATACATTACTCATATGTATTAGTATATGGTGGCTTTTATTTAAACAGTTGCCATTTCATGCAATCTTCTCCTATTCCAAACACGTTAAATCTACCAGAATAACATTTAGAGGAGAACAACTAAAACAACCAATCAGAATTTACTTAGCTAAGTTTTTATTTCCTCCTCATTATGGCCCTGTTAAGTTCTGTACCCTTTCAAACAGTAGTAAACTCTAAACAACAGTAAACCAAATGCAAAGTACATGAATTAAAACCAGCAGCTATTATACACTTGTTGATATACATTAATTACATCTGTTACTGCAGGTCAGAAGGAAAATGAATGACAAAAGAACTGCCAAAAATCTACTGAGATTCTAATTATTCTCCCATGTTCAACTGGCAATTCTATTAGCTAGCTTAATTAAATCTTAATCTCAGTTTCATTTACGCATAATGGCATAATAAAGTTGCTGTTTCATGTACAGTAAAATGGGTTGTTATTGTCATTATAAGGACACTGAATCTTTAATCCTTAACAAACAGTGAGTTTTACAAACAAAATTTAAACTAATTTAAAAACAAGCATAAAAAAAAACTAAGTAAAACATGGTAAACCAAGGGAAAAAAAAAAAAAACATTAGGCCAGTTTGGTGCATGTCAAAACAAGAAGGTGGGATAGCATCTTTTTATTATTAAGTACATCCAAACCAAAAAAATAATTAGCTAGCAGATGCTTATTTCACTTTGCTATTATACTCAACAGTGTTCGTAACTGTACTTAAGCATATTTTCCAGAAATAAGAGCTCTGAGACAACAGCTCAGAAACTAATGCTAACACATTTATCAATAAACTAAGAGCTGTGTAGAAAACAATAAACCTATTAAGTTAACATTATTGATATTTTTTCCCAAATTAGACATGCAGAAATCAAAGTAAGCTCAGGTATTCAACCATTTCTGTATCCACCCACCTCATGGACGTACTACGGTAGTGAATATCCAGCCTAGATTTTGAGAAGTCAGTTCCACATGACAAATACTACATTACAAAGTAAATACTAAAGTTCTTAACCACAAAAAAACTGTGCACCTGTTTCCTGGAGTATGAGCGTAGTGAAGCCAAGAACAACAGAAGCATAAGTCACAAGGAGTTTCAGAACAATTTTTATTTAAACTTGTATCTCTGTTTCCAACAAACTCAACAGCACTGACTGCCTAAAGAATACAATGAACCTCTTGAAATGTCAAGTAAATCTTACACAAAAGTAGTGCTTATTGAATAGAAACTGTATAATAATTTGTGTCAGAAAAAAAAAAAAAAAAAAAATTGTTTTCCCTAAATAACATTTTTGGTGTACCAATAGAAGAAATATACCTCAGATTTACAGGATCAGAAATTTAGGACTGTAATTTAATTTCCAATCAATATATGGCCAGTCTCTACTGTCTCTACAGTCTCTACCTGGAAAAGCAATACACTCGCACAAAAAGACTTTTGTGGTTTTATGCCATGTAAGACTATGTATTTCTTTTACTTTCCTAAGCAATTACTTGTATTACAGTACAGGAACATTTCCTCTAAACAAAACAATCTTCTGTCCCTCATAATAGTTGTGCAAAAAGATTAAACTTCTGAATGCTTTTTCACAGTTTAATTGTATCTTACCTTTCTTCTGAGTTGTACAGCCGAGCAAGCCCAAAATCTGCGAGCTTTATCTGCCCTCTGGTGGAAAAAACAAAGAACTATTTAGTGGTTAATCCTGTTAAACTTTCTTCCCCCAAAATCAGGTAAAGTTTAAGACTGAAACAGCTGCAACTAAACCACATTAATGAAGAGGCAATGCTTTGCTATCTCTACATCTCTTCAGTAAACCGCATGCTAACTTACTGAATAGCAAAGACAAGCAAGCAAAATTAGGTATGCTTATCAAATGGCATTTATGTTACTGGATGTTTGTCAAAATTTAGGTCTATACCATAAAATATTCCAGTCAATAACTCTGCAGGAAAAAACTGAGGGAAGAAACTGCTATTTTTTCAGGCCCTGCTGCTAGCATGAGAATTTGTACAGCAAGCAACTATCAGCAGTCATCCTTCCTTCTAGGAAGCCATCAAAGTCCTGTTCTGCTCTTGTACCTTTTAAATGCAGCCTTTACATCAGGGTGACCGACCAGATAAGGGCTTCTATTTTTGTCAGCAGCCAACTTGCTGAATGACATAACCCCTAACCCATTCCTGAGTTTTTCCATATATGAGGGGATATATGAGGGGAAGATACACAGCTCTTGCCTGGAAGTTCCCACAGCTAAAAGGCACTGCTCTATGACTAGAAACTCACACTATTTGTGAAGTCTAGATGATTCAAACAGAAAGCTATCTGCAAGCTTCGCTAACGCATGAAATGAATGTTACACTGTTTCACGTGGCTTTCCTTTTCTGTTCTGATAACTTTTATAACCCCCATCACTTTCAAATATATGCTATTTTATCAAATAATGGCAACTAGCATGACGATTTTGTGGTAACAAAATGTACATGACCATTTTATGATAAAATATGCAGGTTATAGTTTCCATCCACTTTTCTCTTCAGACTTTTATTCTGAGTTTTTGGAAAACATCCATTAACAAATAAATGTTCCCCTCAAATTTACATGCTTATTTCTGAGAATGTATTTGTAGAAGATAAATGTATTTGCTCAAAAACTCATTTAAATTGCCCATTTAAAAGATACATAATCCATATGTTTGGCTTCAGGCTGTAACTGGTAATAGGATTTTTGAAACATTGGCTTAAATTATTCAGATCTACTATCACGTTTTTCTGCTACTGGTAGAGAAATCTAAAGATGCTCAGACACTATCCTAGGGGGAAAAAAAACAACTCTCTAACCCGGATTGGAGACCACAGTAAAATAACAAGCTCCTCCTCTACGATAAGGTACGTTTCTCCACTGTCAGGTTACACCCAGCTTCTGAGTTCCCAAAGTTGCACACAGAAACACTAACCCTGGAGATTAGCAGGTAATAAGATTAGGTGTGTGGGCACAGCATGTAATGGGGAGAAACATGTACATGTGTTTAAGAATCTGTATCAAAACCTGGCAAGGCTGCATTAGGATACAGAGCTGAAAGCAGTCTAGTGTTAGCTCGCTCTAATGGAAAAAGAATGAGAAATAGAAACTTAATTTGGAGAAAGCTGGGAGAAAACTAGGCCTATCAAATTAGATCCTTGATCCATTTTTCCCAGTATTTAATCTCCAACAGCAGCACTAGATTTTTTAGGGAGAACATGTGAATCCACACACACCTTTTGGGGCTCATCTTCCTCATAATAACCATGACCCACAATCATTGTTTTAAGGATGCTAAAATAGGGATCCCTGTCCATTCCCATTAGCAGGTGTTAATGATCCTATCCTTGAATGTGTTTCATTTTTTTGAAACTCCTGACACTATCCAGAGAACATCCTGTGACAACAAAACCCAGAAGCTGATTACATGGTCTTTTTTTAAACTATACTCTTTTTTTGCTGTTATAAACCTTGGTCTCATGTTGCTCCCTGGATTTAGTACTCCAGGTTATGATGCACAACAGTTGGTAATGAAGTCATCCACTATCTTCACACTGGCTTTCTGTTTGTTGCTGCTGCTGCTGCACACTGAAAACACCACACTTACTAATATGATTTTTAATTACCATGTGTTAAAGTAGAAAGAAACTAATTATTCCCCCCCTTTGATTATAGCAATAACTGCAAGTTAAGGCATGTTTGGACATGCCTGATCAAATACTCTTTTAAAGCATTATCCTGACTGATAATGACGAGGACCTTAGAACTGTCATGAAGAACCAACCTAGCCACACTTCAATATTGAAATGAGATGGCAGAAAGAATACACATCCAACACTTACATCCTACAATTCTGTTTTAATATATTTGAACTCAGATAATTTTCCCCCAGTACTCTGACTTAGCAGGATTAAAACTGAGTCTTTTCTTTTAACATAGATTAATTTAATACACAGCTGCAGGCTTCAGTGTTAAGCAGGAACATTACTGGATTAAAACTCTGCAATTGGTTTTAAAGAAACTAAGCAATTTGGAAAATAAGTTTTGCTAATGACTCCAATCAGGTGAACTGTGAAGACTGAATGATTTAAAGATGTTGTTAACATACAATTTTTGCTACGTACTTTTAAGTAATAGCCATACCTATTATTTAGTAGAATATTTGAACATTTGATATCTCTGTGCAAAAAGTTCTTCTTGTGGCAATAGGCCAAGCCCTCCATCAGCTGTCTCATAAAAGATTTAATATGATTTTCATTAAAATGAACTAAACCAGATTCCAGTAGTCCCATCAAGTCATGGTCCATGTATTCAAATACCAGGTAAAATGCACCTACAAAAAAAAAGGGAAAGGGTAGGAGAAACACAGACAGAAAAATTGATTTAACAGCAGTCCAAAGCATTGCTGTTGCCTGCTTTTTAAAATCAGAAGCATTTTTCATAAAACCGCTTAGATTATCTGCAGTATTTATAGCTGTATCTCATGTATCCAATGAAATACAATACAGTAAAAGGTTTTAATAAATTGCTGTTCTATATAAACAAACGTTTCTGAAAAGAAAAATAATATTACCACATGGTGTTTCAGCCTAGATGAACATGTGCTCTCTCTACAACTCTCAATCTCCACCCATTTTATTTCACGAAAAATTAACTGTGTTAATATTACCTATGTTAAGTTTGTAGAGAAATCTAGAAACAAAATAAGTACAAGAATTATTGTGCATTATTGTTCATTTTTCGTGACTCAGTAACTATTTTTTTTAATTCAGAACAGAAATAAGCTTGCCCTTCTCAGACTGAAAACATCTGTAAGACAAGAAAAAATGAGAAAACAGAACTAACCTACTAGTAACAGCACCTCTGCAAAGACAGGCTTCATATTTTAAGTTGCCACATGCATACATTAAGCACAAGAGAATCTGGTCTTATCTCACATCAGTCTGTATAATTCCACCAATAAAGCCATTAAAGCCAAGGCTTTTGATATATATAAGAGGAAAAGTGTTGCGTGATTCAGAACTAGCAATAACAAATTTCCAAAACAACCATTCCTGGTACAATATATTTTTAGTACTTCATTCTTTCCCTTCTTCACCCTGGGACACACAGTACAGTGCAGCCCCTGCAGAGTAAAGGAAGCAAGAGACCCACCCTGAATGTGGATTCAAGTGGGCCTGTTTATCTTGCATTTCGAAAACTTCCTTAAATTTACCACTACAGATAGCTTCTGCTCAACAAGAACTCATTATACATTCTTATTCCTAAAAAAGTTTCAACTCAGAAACTAGCAAAAGTCTTGGAGCACTAATGAGAAGTCAGCTTGGTGGAAGCTGTGCACATACATAGCCACATTCTGAACTGACTCCTTTTCTTGTTTAGTAGCTGAAAAGGGAAAAAGAATGCTAGGTCCATCTGCTATTCAGGAAGATTACCACACAGTAAGTGTTAAACCTGTAACAAGGATCAGCATACATCAGCTAAAGCACAGGCCATTGCAAAAGACATTCAAGAGTTCATTGTTTTTGACTTGGGTACTTTTGTCTTGCTCTGTATTATACAGAGCAAGCGAAATACTCATTCTAAAATGCCCCTAGTGTTGTGTACAGAGGGGGTGAAACAGGAGGTGAATCAAGCAGGTACAACACAATCCCATCCATTACTTCACAACGAGAGAGGGAAGTATTAAGAGCCATGAATAATCAAAAGTCTGCTGCATTACTATTTGCATAACTGAGTTCACCAGTCCAGTTCACCAGTTCAACATGGAAAAGCACAGAGGCTCCTAATCTTGGGCTTTTCAAATTAGATAGCTGGCAATCTGCTGTTAGATCTGCTTCATCTTCATGACTGAAGTATAAACCATGACATTTTAAAATGTCGAAAAAAAAACACCTGATACTAATGCTGCAGTGTGCGAATAACCTATACGTGCCCTTAAGAGGATCTCGGCTCAATAAAACTGAATGAACACCAGTGAATCTCGGTACCTTCTTGCTCTGGAGTACAAGAGAAAGTTAACTCTTTTAACAGCTGGCTGCATGTGTGTATATGACAAGGGGAAAGATTGACTGTGGAACTGTTCAGTGAGAACAGATGAACAGAGACCTCTTGTATATATGAAAAGCAGGATCCATGCCTTGAGCAATTTCCTGCTCTGTCACTAACTACCGAGTCACTGCTATTTATAACCAGCAATCACAATTGGTACCCTCGTGCAAGAAGGTATGCTAACAGTAGAGAAGATTCATAAAGTAGAGTAGTACCTGGGAGGTGACATCTGTTAACATTCTCTGCAACTCTTAGTAAGAAATATACACCAAAACAGGATAAATCCAAAATATTCCCTCCTTATGAGATCAAGAGCAAACGCACAGATTCATTACACTTATGCATTCTTGCCTACTTCCTAACTACACGTTATTAAAATTTGTTTTTAAAAGAAAAACTGGTAAACTTCTTCATTCAGCATGAGAAAATATGAAAATTAGTCTATTAACCTTGGCAATCGTACCATTCAAACCTGATTTTCAGTATTACTCAAGCTTTATTTAGAAGGGACTGTAGCTGCAAAAAAGTTATCAAGCAAACTGAAGTAAAATTCCTGTTAATTTATTCCTAGACAAACGTGGTGCCCTTTTCTGACACAGATCCGTAGTTTCTGTCAACAAAATGGTTACATTATTCTTTCCACCCGATAATTTCAAATCTTCATCGTTTTTCATCACATTGGGGGATTTGATCCTCCATAAAAGGGAAAGCAGCTAGTCATTCAGGAAGAAGGAAACAGTCATGGAAGACATCTCAAATGAACTATGCACAGGCAGAAGTGTGCTTACTACAGCTTAGTCTGAGTTCAAGTCCACAGCATACTTTAGTTCTATCAAAACAAATGCCACATAAATATCCATTTCTCTAAAAAGGAAAACATAACAGAAGAAATAATAGTTTCTTCTTTTATGAGGGTAAAACATTTTGTAACTCGGAGGTTACATTTTAAAATTACATTTTGCTTGATACTAGCTTTGCCCAGTCCTCATTTTGGGAAGCAATGTTACAAAAACAGCTAAAGCCCTCTTACAGTAAAGTGTATGCAATTCAAATGAACTCAGAACTACTTACCGACTTTAAAGTGCCTCATCTTACTGCTGTTGTGTTAAAGACCTGCACTTCCCACCTCTGGGGTGGGAGAAAGCCTACAGTGCATTTCCACACACTGCAACAAAGCTTCCTTCGTTAACACCAAATTAACATCTACTTTCCTTCATCTATCTAGATTACCAGAAATCTTAATATCACTACGTGTTGACAGAGCAGCAGCTGGAACAGCTGAACAGTAGGAACACTGCTGATTTCTGAATATGGGTAAGAGAGAGCACCAGAATCTATTCTATAGCTGAATCTAGGAAGGTACACAAAAAATAAAGGAGATTCACATGGATGGAAATAATCCTCACCTTACTCCTTTTGATTGCACTTGAAAAAATGCACTTTTCCAACCATTTTGTAAGTTAAGAATGATGGGGTTCAGCAAGTGAGGTACCAATTTAAAGTAATTAAAGATTAACACATCTCCTCTTGGTCATATGTTTCAGGTCACGGAGCGCTAACATAAGCAGTTTCTTAACACGAAATAAGCTCAGTAATTTATATATAATGCAGGTATAATGGAGTAAAGGTTTGCATTCAAGAGAGGTAACTCAACAAAAAGTGGCACTAAAGATCTGCAATAAACAGTGGATTTTCTGAGAGGTCAAAAAATCCTAACAAAACATACTTTGAGTTTTTGTGACACAGGCAGGCTCTGGATTTCTTTGGGTTGTCTTCAAATCACACATATCCAACAAAACAGGACATCACTTGTTCCCAAAGATACAAGTGCTTCAGTGGGAGGAGAGGGCAGTGGTGCAGGGGAGAATGATCCAAAAGCCTCCACAGATTATGACGTTTTAAGCAAGTATTCGCCAAATGAAATTCATAGGAAAGGTGTTCAACATTTTTCAAAATATATGATTAGAAAGTGATCTGAGGACCCAGGAGAGCAGAAATGCCTTATTACATGCAAATTTGAACTCAATTCTAGTATAAATGAATTATAATAGCACCTTGAAATACAGAAATCTTTTAAAGAAACCCCAGAATCCCTGCCTCATTCAGTGCACAGTACATACAATGCTGAGTTGCGGAAAAGGTTTTCAACATTTGTTCTGTAGTCAGTTTTCAAAATGAGACTCCATCATTTTCATGTTGCTAATAAGCCTCCTCCAGCTTCTTCTATGCAATACATAGATTATTCTTACCCTTTGATTGATTAAATATAATTAGATTACATTTACTATTTTATTTCTTTAACATTTCTCTTCAAGTACTCATGCTAAACAGGATTTTATCAACCACAGCTTGAAAACTAAAGGAGAAATTATCCACCAATTCCTTGAAGTTCCTTACACTTAAATTCCTTAAAGTTCCTTCAATAGATATTATTTTTTTTCTTTTGACTCAGGTTTTATTAATCTATTTTCTAATTTCCAGAACAACAAATATAGCCATAGCTACTGAATTAATCACCCTAAGACTAAAGAAAACATTCCTGCTGTACTATTTGTTTACATTTTCACCCAATACTCAGCTTCTATTTAATAACTGTGTTATTCTCCCCTTTCAAGTTCAACTGCATTTTCCTCTTGCAGGAACTCCACATATGTTCTGAAATAGGAATACATGCCAAGAGTATACAGAAGCCCTGGGAGTAAATACTCTCCTTGTTTCATCACATAATACAATAATAAGAAAAAAAGAAAAATAAGAAAAAAAAACCCAAACAACTAAACCAAAACCAAAAACTAAAAGCAGACAAACAAAAATCTTTGATTAATAATCAGAGATTTTTCTCATTTTGTCATGGATCAAGTTGAAAAGCCACACAATTAGGTCAGCACTCATTCCAGACCAAAGCCCAGTACAGCACACACAGATAGGAAGCATCACTCAAGCAGTCACAGTATTCCTGATAACTTAGCTCTAGCATGAAAACTATTTGGGTAAGTTTCTATCAGCTATTTTGGAAGCAGCAAAGCAAGCTGTAGAGCACTAGAGGTTTCTGAAATTCGGATCTCTGCTTTTATTCAACTTCCTAGGAAACACAGACAAAACTAGCTATCATATAACACTGACTACATGACTGCTGTCACAGACTCCTTCCAAACCACAAGATTTCGAAGTACTCCTGGACAGCTGTGAGAAAGTAATCTGTCAGTCATATTACATTGTACTGCAGAGTCAGTGTCCTCCTGTACTACAGTACTGCCAATATAAATACCAACTTCATGCCTAAAAAAGTTAGGTGATTTGTACTGCAAATCAATTCAAAATTTAATCTAAAGTAAACTTAGATCTTAAAATTAATTATAGAAACACATAAACAGGTAATTCACACACACACACACACACACACAAAACCCCAGAAAAAAACCGTCCTAAGCTGCAATGTTAACCAGATCTTTTATTATTGGTCTCCATGTTAAGTTCTACATCCTCCATCAGGTTAGCAAAAACACCCATCTTGGTCAAAAGGAGGAAGGGATGTCAGGCAGTACACTTACTGTATTTACACTTACAGCAACAAAAGCTGAGTCAGGCATTTTCCATTTGTTTAGTAAAAAAGAGATGATAGCTAGAGAGAATCCCATAGCTAGACTGTTGAGCACTTGCAAACATCTCCCAGCAGTTAAAGGCAACTGAGAACTGAAGAACCATCTCAAGTGCCCAAATTAAAAAGATATACACTAAAGTCATATAAATGATATACTCACAAAGGAAAAAAAAACAAAACTGACATCAACCCAAAGCAAGAAAGGCATTTTCTCAATAATTCATTTCATAACTGATAAGGTGGCTCAACACACAAAAGAATGAATACAACCTCAGAGTCACAAGTTCCCATCATTACATTTGGGTGTTCACCTATCTCCCTCTGAATGATAGGTAGATGAGAAAAGCCTACACAAGGAACTTATAAAATGGATACTCCTTGTGGCTACACCCAACATACACTGTTTTATCTGTCAGGATTGTGCCTGAGAAGCAAGATGTAACATTACTAATTAGTAAACAGTAATGCCGTTCTCCAACTTTATCATCAAGCACAAGTCATGCATAATGAAGACTGCAAAGTGAAAAGCTTCTGATCTTCAGTATACAGACCCATGTATCACCCATCTGCTTTGTATATACCCAATCTACACAAACAATTACTCTAAGGTGCTGACTTCCACTGAAGTCACTTAAAAACTTTGTGCACTTAAAAAATTTGCAACACTCTGCTCCAATGTGTTACACTTCTTTCTCTAATAGTTACTAAAGAAAGAATAAACCCAAAACTATGTATCAAAGCTGTTCATGTCTTTAAATTTATAGTCCAAGCTGGGCAGTATAAAACACAGATATCATTTCTTCCAAATTATTTGAAAATAAGATGTCGGAAAAAATGAGACAGGCTTTAACATGGGGCACCAGTAAACCTCTCTCTTCCAGACTTTTGAGTGTGCCATTTAAAAACACGTAATGCAGCTCAAAATATCAGGACAAAGTTGTACAAGCCAAGTGATTGCTGGCTTGCAGTCCAATGTTACTATCTTCAAAAATATCCTTAAATCAAGTACTGTAAAGTGGGCCCAACACTTACATTATTGTCAGAAAACTGAATGCAATGTATATTAAACTACTGAGATCCAACCAAAAAAAACCCCACACTGCCTTAAGTGAAAAAGCAGACGAGGATCAGGATATGATACACAGCCTTAGAAACAAAATTCACTTCATTCACACTAACTAGAAAAACATGTGATAGGAAAAATGTTCTCATTCCCTGTTCTTCTAAGTGGGATATCAGCAGGGTTTTCCAAGTCACATTTCAAAGCTATGGTAAACATGTAACATATATTAAGCATAAGCATGTTCATCATATAGGCAGAACACTCTGCTTTTACTGCAAGCTCTGCCTGTTGTACGATATCACTACCACTTTTCTAATGGTTTTTTTTTCTTTTGTTAAGCAGGTTACCTCTGCATTGCAACACTTTACTGTGAAAAGACCAAACTTCCTCCTACTTGCATTCATTCCCTGCATAGACTACAATCTGGCCACAACTCAGCTATAAATCCCTATCTTACAACAAAGCACTCATTAGAGAAATACAGAATACAGTGCCTGAAAAAAACCCCACAACTTCCATCTTTTCACAGAGAAGTTCTAACAGCAGTCTCATTATCCTGCTAATGTTTTCAGGAAACTATCAGAACTATCAGAAACTTCAACTATCAGAAATTAATTCTATTCTAGCATCTCCAGACAAGCTCCTGCTCTTGTAAATTTTCAGAAAATGTACTTTTTTTAATATGCTGTTAAATAAGAACAAGAGATTAAATCAGAAGTAATATCAAAAGCACAAATACAGACTTGGACAAAAAAAAAAAAAACATTTGAAATTAATGAGACAGAGTTCAAAGTACAAAAAAAAAATTTACTATTCAATTCTAAACATGGCACTAAATAGAAAGAAAGAAAATTCATTAATGAGTCATTATGTATTAAGTCAAGACTCAGTGTGGTCTCATTAGCCAAGTAGGTTAGACCTAATTAAAACTTAGTGCACATACAAAGACTAAACTAGCTATTGCAGACTGTCAGGATTTTCAGCGGGGCCTGACCACTGAACCTCCACAACTCTCAAGAAACTCTTGCTAGATACTTCCTGCTTTTAAGCATATCAGTGCCGTATACACTTCAAGGTATTATACTCTCTAAAGATGCTAAGAAAAAAAAATCAAAACTAATTCCTGCTTCATATCCACCTTCTGAATCATCACATCACCTGGTGTTTCAGCTGGCCATGCAGTATATACAGCATTTTCTACCTGCACTAGTGCTGGGCATGCTGTATAGAGACTCAGGGAGGGAGAGCAGTGAAGAAGGACAAGTACCACATTCCAAACACTCCAAACCCAAACTATTTAACAAACTGCCCACAGGACAAAAAACCTCCAAAATGATACGTTTGTAACACTTAGACCTAAAATGAAATGCCTCCAGGGGCAAAATACCACACCAATATCAGAAGTACCAAGCAACAACACTGCATGATTTTCACTCTGTTTGCTTGAATCTCTAGACTAAGGAGGCTGAAACAATTCAAACAAGACAGACTTAATACTGAAGGAACCAAGAGTAAAGTCTGCATGCCTTCTCTTTGGGGAAAAACACTACCACTTTACAAGTCTTGCTTTTCATTCTTTTAATTTACTCTTCTTCTAGCCCACAAAACACACACGCTTAATAATCAAAAAAGTGACTGGAAAACAGTTCAAATAAAACCAAGGCCTAAAATGAAAGATATCTCTTCAGTATTCAGCCGACTATACTCTAGATGGTATGAGAAAGTACTAAAAAAATAAAAGGCTAAAAAGACCTCACAATTAAGAGCTTCCTATTATTGCTGGCCTCCCTAATCCATGGGTGTCAAAGAGTAAAACATCTGTTCCTCTACAGCAAAACCACATTCAAGCAACACATCTATTATGAAGCCTAACTTCAGCAGAGCAGACTATCACACTAAGAACAGGTTCAGAAAGAGCAACCCGTTAGCATGCATACCTTTGTCCTTCTTGAAGTCCAAAGCATCTTCCTTATCCGTCACTATTTCTTTCATGTTGATAATGCTTTGATGATTAAGCTGTCGAAGAATCTTAATCTCTCGAATAGCTGTAATTGGAAACCCTTCCTTTTCATTATCCAGGCGTACTTTCTTCAGTGCTACCATTTCCCCTAAGAGAAAGTTTTAATAAAACCCATTAAGATTAGCAACCAAACCATGGGATTTAGTATTGATTTTTACATTTGTTTTTTAAAACTCTGATGCTTGCACCAAGCATAATGCTTAACAGAAATCAGCATCACATACAGAAGTGAGATTCTCATTCTAAAAATGAGAACTTTCAGCTACACACAATAAGGGCTATCCTTCTTTCTCCTGCACAGCACACATATCCCAGTATTCTACACCATGTCTACCAGTAAAGAGTGATTATCAGCAGCAGCTTTAGAAACAGAGTCCTGTGACTGCTCTGGATTTCTTAATATTATACCACCACTGGTCAGAATGCATGTATCTAGCCAGAAATATTGTGCAGTTCAAGATATGAGGAAGATGACTAAAGAGTTCTCAAATTCAGTAGAGTTTCTACAAGCACAAGAGGCACTGCCATTTTTACAGTGAGGAGATTTTTCCTCAGTATTTTACTGCAGGGTGGGCTGGATCAAACTGCATTCTACAAAATGGCAGGAGCATGATCTACTCATGATGCAGGATGTCTACAGACCATACATACTAGTTCAATAATTTTCTTCTTGGAAGTTTATTGCTGTGCCTGAGAAGTTAATTGACAGCCTAGATCATTTTGTTAGCTCTAAAAAGTACTTACCTTGCACTAACTTACACGATACACTCACAATAGACCATATTCCAGCATGACACCACATCCACTTGCTCTGAAAGCCCATAACACAGCTGCTTCTAAGGAATCTCAAAGGCCATAATGCTACTCTCCACACAGGATTTGAATCCAAAGCTAACAGATTTGCTCGCTGTATCTGTATGGACGCCTTCAATGCAGAAAGCAACAACTTCTATGGGAGGGGAGGTTAAGAAATGACTGATGCACAAATAACCTAAGTTTGCCAAAAAGGCAATATGGTTATGCCAGGATTAAAAGACAAATATCCAAAGAAGAGTACCCCAGGAGACCCTAACAATGATTTTTAAAGGTTCTCAGGAATAAGGACTGCTTATTCTTCTGGCAATCAGAAAGAAGGAACTAAGGCTGGTATGTGGTCCTATAGGATTCAGTTACTGCTGGAGTAGAAAATGGTCCAGCATTCAAAGCATGCACAAATAAGCCAGAAGGGCAAGCAATCATGGAAAGAACTACTAACAGAAAATAATCACACAGCATATATAAAGAATTTGGATAGTCTATTTAGAAATAGTGGCAATATTATGTATCCTACTGGAGACTGCTTGCTCATTTCAGCAATAGTTTAACATGAAATTAAAAAATAATGTCACTACTGTAAAGTCATTTATATTAAAAGAATATCCCCTGTACAACTCTTCAGGGCTGTGTTGTACAGAAGCAGATTCTCTTCTTGCTATGAACTAGTGACTACTGGATTACAAACAACAATGGCCAAGTTTTATGCATAGCTTTTTTCACAGTCACATACCTTTACAAACTTCATTACAGTTTGCCAACTTGTCTAGGGTAACATTTAGTTTCCCCAGGATATTTAGCCCCTCTTCTTTACTAGTTCAACTTTATACAGAGCATCAAAACTCAAAAAAATAAGAATTTGAATTTAGGACTACTCAGCTGGATTTCAGCCACAGCTTTACAGATAAATGATTTTATAATGCAGCAAACAGCAATTTCTGATTTAGACAAATGCTGGACTTAGAACGGAACACACCAACAACTAAAAAATTTCCAAACATAAGAGGGCAAAATATCACAAATTTTACTCAATATTAAAAAAAAAAAAAAAATCTTGTTCATTTAAAATTGTAGGATTACATTTACCTTTTTTTGAACATACCTGTATCTTTATCTCTGGCTTTGTAAACTTGCCCATAAGTGCCTTCACCAATAATACCAATGATATCAAATTTATCCACACAGCGCTTTCCCCAGTCTATTTCTTTTTCTTTCGTTTCACCATGTCGTGGTCCACATATTCTGGAAAGCAATAAATATTTTTAAGAATACAGCTAGTATATCCAGGCATTGTCTTAATTTTGAAGGCATCCTCAACACTATTTGAGACATTGTTAGTTAATTGTCCTATTGCCAATAAGTGGCAATAAAGCATGCAGTTTGAGTCAAGCCACATTAATATTAAAAATGCCAAAAAGCAGAACTCTTTTGACAAGAACATATTTTAAAGAAACTCTTATTATTTCCACTTGTTTTATAGGCTTTAAAAAAAGTTTAATAAACATACTTTGGTCTTCTCTTGCTATGTAACTGAACTGCTGGTTTCTTTTCTTCAGGACTTTTGGGTACCTCAGCTCCTCCAGGCAACTCAGGTGGAAGTGGCAAGTCTGCAAGCAGATGGCGAAGTTTCTTCTCTGTTTCTTTAACTGTCTTCACTGAAAGATTCTCTCTCAAACTATTAAAAAAGCATAATTTTGCTAATAAGTTGAAGATAGTAAAATATTAACATTAAAGCAAAACTTATTAGAATTATTTTTTTAAAAAATACATTCTAGACTGTCAATGCATCAACACCTGAAACCTCTGCTTTTAAAATCCACAGGACTTGGATAAATGACTCACAAATAGCTCTTTGGAAGATGCATAGTTAACTACCACAATTCTACAGAACTGTGAAATGAGACCTTTCCAGTGAAAGCTGAGGTCAGATGATACAAGAAGCCTTACCAGGCCAGACTTCTTCTGCCACATAAGCTTTTTTCCAAGCTTATGGCCTAGACTATTAAAAACATTTAGAGCTCAGGTGTTGCCAGACATAAAAAGTTTAGTGGTAAAATCTGTATTTTGACTTCTCATATAAGAGAGAAGATCTGACTAACCCAGTTCTCTAAAATTGGTCTCCACAGATGAGCTTCAAGCTTACATTAACGCTGCGGGGCATTAGGAGGCTATCCACATCACCTCACTCACAGATTCCAATTGCATACATCTGCTGAAACACTCCAGATTCAACACATTTCTAGTGATCAGCATACATACCAAGTGGGAAAAAAAATCAGATGCAAAAATGACAATGATTTTCTGACATGGGTTACTGATATCTGACTGACTTTTAACCCATCATAATTAGATAACAGATACTGTTCATCTCTGTCTTGAGAAAAATCCCCAAACACATGTACAGCATCTTTTAACAATCGCATGATGATCTTAGAAAAGCTCTTCCCATTCTCATGGGGAATCATAGCTGCTGCAGGACTTCTTTTCTGAAATACTTGGCTCCATTTTACCAGAACTTCTTTTAGTTTAGCTAGACTTATTCAGCTACTGCATATCCAGTAATTTTAAAGCCATGACCATTTCTAAACGTTATATAAATTACATTATTGTTTCTTCCCTATACAACTCTGACACCATATTCACTCTTTTAATTTCCGTCACTGTATCAATAAAACTTACGTCATGCTTTGAGGGGACATTTTCCAAGTAGCTGCATTTGCCAAATCACACTATTCATCCTTCTCTGTGACTTTTTCTACAACTTCTTACCTGCTTAGTTTCATAGACAAAGCAGGAATTTCTCTACATGGAAAGATATTGCCATACTAGAAGATACTCCCATACTAGAGAATGCATACATCTTTTCTTACTTTTCTTGCAATGACTAATCCTTATATATTCAAATAAAGCATTCCATCCAATGTTTTGCATACGTCCATGCTTCTCTGTGAAAACTGAATATTTATGTCTTTCACCACTTCCTAAACTGTTAGTGCCCCATTTTAAAGAACCATCACAAGAAAGCATAGACTGCCATCATCACAAATATAATGGTTAACATGCTATAAAGAATAAACCACCTTAGTGCAGTGCATGTAACTGTCATGGCAATAAAAAACTCTTTATTTTGAAGTTAATATATGTTAGTACTTCTCTCATAATTTTCCCCCAAAATTTTCAAAATGACTGAAAGCATAACATATGAAAGGTTCTGACATAGATTTTAAAAGTGGCACATAAAAAGAGGCAGCCAAAAGCAGTCTTTTTTTTTTTTTTTTAAGGTCTGCTAAATCACACATCACTGATGAGCAAGGCAATTTTCCCTTTTGGCTAACCTGCATTGTGGGGTTGCAACACTAATGCTCCCCTAGGTCACTTATTGGGGTTTATGAGATTCTTGCTGAAGGAACCAGACAATTCTGCGCAGCACTGAGCTCAAGCTTTCTTTATTGACACAATTTCCCCAGAGTAACTCAGAGCCCAAAGTAAATACCTTTGCCTTCCTCTGCCATTAAAAACATTGATATACGTCCTTTGATGACTTAAGCTTTATCATGACTTATAATTTCTTATCCAAAGTTTATAACATCCTGTAGGCAAAACTAAGCAAAGCATAAAAGACATTCCACTACTTCTCATTAACCTTTCTAATGCAGCTATTTGAAAGCAGTAGGCTTTTTGTTTTGAAAGGAGAATGAGCCCAGTGCTGAAAGAACCACTGCTTAATTGTAGCTTAACTCCTCAGTTTAGCTAACTTAAAACAGGCAAACCATTAAAATACAACAATAATCAGAAGCAATCAGCCAGCTTCAATATGAAATCTCATTTCATGTTGTTGCAATTAATACTGCAATGCCAGTCATACTTAGTTAAACTACATAGACTAGCTTTTAGTAAAAACAGTAAATCTTGCTCACAGTATCAGGATTCTCATTTACCTAGAGAGGATGGCTTTGTCACAAATGCAAATGAAATCATACATTCACTACACCATTTTTATGTTTGCTAGACTTCAATGCTGAAGGGCAAGAAACTATTTCTTTTTTACAATTAAAAAAAAAAGTAACCATCTAATACTATGTTAGGATTTATTTATTTTCCAAGCCTTCTATGCACCCTTAATGTTTAATACAAATCTAAATTATTAGCAAACACGAGAGAAGCATTTTCACCTCTAGCTAAAAATTTCTGGCTTACTTGTGATTTCTTGCATATATGTAGTGAAAGGCATGTAGTATCTTCACTAAAAAAAAAAAAAAAAAAAAAAAAACCACCAAAACTTCTCCAAAAGCATAATTTTCCAATACAAATCATAGCACAGATTCTCTGTTAGGACTACGAACAGACTTAACATAGTCTAAATTCAGATGACACTTGGAACACAGAAATTAATTTTTTCACTACAGAACAATTTTTACACTTCAAAATTAACACAAATGACAAGCCATGAACCTCATTTCCATGACACATACTCAGAATCATACCGATCTTTGAAATAAATTGCACTAAAATAACGCCCAGCTATAAAACAACTGCCTTTCAAAGGGAAGAGAATCTTTTCTTCCAACCCCAGCTAAATGAAGAATTTTCACATATTGCTACTGAATTCAACTTTTCCCCAGAAGCAGGTATATGTTCACAGCAAACTTGAAATCTTGAATCCTTGAATGCATCCTTTCAGTCCCAAAGCTACCATGTACCAGCAATTTTTAAACATTTCTTTAGTGGACTTTTTATAAAGATTCTTCTTTGACCAAACTCTTCTTTTTTCAATTATTTTAAAGATCAAATTCCTCCAGTTCTCTAACAATCACCAGTCAAACAGTTGAAGAGGAAGAACAAATTAAATAATGCATTAGCCTGATCTAGCATATAGTTTTGTATTTATTTTCCGAAGGAAATAACAACAACTATTATAAAAAGGAAAAAACAATCCCAAAAGCAAATCTCTGTCACAACTCACCTGTCAGTTTCTTTATCTTCAGGCAGCATGGGAGGCAAAGGCAAGGGTGGCAGTGTGGAGGTCGGTAGCGTAACAATTCGATCCTTCTCCTTGGCTGCTACACTTGGTGTACTCGGTTTGCTTTTCTCTTTTACAGGGACCGGTGGCTGTTTCACAACAGCCAATTTATTCTCTTTCACTACTGCTGAGGGCTTCTGTTTAGTAATTTTGTCTGCAATTAAGTTATTTTCTGCTGTAGTTTCAGGAAGTGAGACCTTTGCTTTTGCCTTGTCATTTTTCAGATTTGCACTGCTGGTAGGAGAAGGTGTATGCTCAGTTTTGATTTTCTTCAGGTCCTTAACATTGTTCACTTGAGGTGTGCTTACAGCAGCAGCAGCAGCAGTGTCAGTGTTTCCCTTAGTAGGTGTTGAAGTATTGGAAGCTTTTGCACTGGCTTTGGCTGCCTCAGCAGCTCTTGCTTTTTTGTTTTTGTTCAGCTCAGCAGCCAGGCTACTCTTCAGAGTCAATGTACTAGGAGAAATACTTGAATGACGACTTCTGGATCTAGACAATCTGTGTCTGCTACGAGACCTGGAGTGCCTTGATGAATACGGACTTCTGCTCCGAGATTTTGCTGATCTCCTGTTTCAAAAAAGTAAAGATTTACCCAGGTAAAATCAAGTCTAGTTGCTTCCCCAGCACATCTGCTTTTCGACAAATTACGTTTTTAAAATCAGTTCATATCACCATGCTCATAGAATAAACAGAAGTCTATGAAATAAGAAAGACCTTGCATTTAAAAGCAAAAAATCTATAGCTAATCAAGATTCTACACCTTCCTGTTAGAAAACATTAAAAGTCTTAGATGCAGTTTCTTCTCTCACACTGCAAAATACAATACTTTTATGTAAGGCAAGAAATGTTCTGCTTTCCTCATTAACTGAGAGAGATTTTTCTCCTTAAAGAAAATCTCATTGTATGCAACTTGTACAAACACCTTTAGTATATACAGTATTTGAGAAAAATTCAATTGATTACATAGTCAGAATTCAACAAAATGAAATTAAAATAATAACAGGACAAGAGAAATCTAAACAACACTGAAGCATTAATTGTAGGAACTTCTGAATTTTCACTTCCATAAATATAATTTAAATAAGTTAACTGAGAAAAAAAGGAATACTAAAGAAAAAAATTGAATACTAAAGGCTGCAATGTAGCCAACTGCAAGACAGCTTTCCTTTTTTGAAATCTAATTGTACAACTTCAAAAAGAAGCAAAACAAACAACCTGCCCCTTCCCAAAAAGCCCAATATTGCCCAATAGTACCCAACGTACCCAATATTTGTTACAGCAATTGACAAGCAAACATAACCCACTAATGTGCTTATGCTATAACTGCATCTGAATGCAGGCACTAATAATAATAAGAAAAAAAATCTCAGCTATCTACAAAATCATAGCAAGAAAATTCCCTAGAATGGGGGAGAGAGGGGTGCATCAATCTTAAACTTCTACTGTACAACAACACCATTTCATATGGATGACTTCTCATTCAAAATTTTAAGGGATATTCTTATTTGCCTACTACTAGTTTCGAGTCAGTTGTTCATTAAGAAATAAAAGGAAAAAATTGAGCTGTAAGGCATGGAACAAGTGAAGTAGCCTAACCCACTGCTACCACATAGTGATGTTATGAAAAAAATTAGATTAAATCAAATGTAGGGGTTTTAATTCATTTTATCATACCAAGAATAACAAGGATATTCATCAGATTTACAATATTTTATTGACTGAAGTTTGACGGAAATTTATTTTGCTTATCGTTTGAAGAGGAGAAAAAAGCATACTCAGGATTAAAAACACCCAGTATTTATCAGCTGAACAAAGAAAAAAGTATCAAGCAATAGCAAAAATAAGATTCCCTGAAGATATAAGGATTTCAGAGTTCAAAAGATGGCACCAGTGTATGGAGGTTGCCAAAACAAAAGGAAAAAAAAAAAAACCCAGACAAAACCAACAATAAAAAAAAATGAAACCTGATAAACAAACAAAAAGAATGCCAACTACAATCACTATGATCACGACTACCCATCCCACATCAGTTTTAATTTTACTGACAATTAATTCAGTTTTAATTATCAACACAAGTAATTACATCTCAATGCTTCAACTGAACAAATATTTAATCTAGTACAATAACATTTCTTTTATGTGGAATATTGACTAATTTCTAAATCTATACTCTCTACTTTTTATAATGCAGGAACTCTCACCCAATAAAAAGTCATTCAGATCAAACAAAAAGTGACTGAAAACAATGTATATGCACACTGTATAGTACAGCGCAAGCTTCAAGATTCTACAGGTGAAATTGATGCAAATAGCTAGAGACTCATGAAAGAAAAAAAACAAATCCCAGACAAAGATAACTCTTGGAAACTAGCAGTTCATTTCTATGCCAGGAAGCAGGTTTTATAGAATTTTCTGGCACAGCAGGGTAACAATGAGAGATAGCAACAATAATAATACCAATGAAAATTAAAACCCTAAAAGTTTTTTACAGCTCAATTGGAAATAGCCTCAAAACTCTCTTCTAACAATTTTCAACCAAAATCTAATGTTTGGTTCACTTAGTAAAGAGATATTAATGTTCATATCTAATAAACACCAAATAAAATAATAATATTGGGCACAAAAATTCTATTGAAAACTCACTTATACCCGATTATGAACTCTGTTGCTGAAGTAATTTTTCTCATTATTTTGAAAATTTAAGTACTAAATCCCACAGAATATTTTCAGCGGTTTGGCCAAACAGGAGTAAAACTACAAAGGTAACAAAGTTCCATTATACAGAGTTAAAACAATGTAGCAGGGTGAAAAACTGAAAAAATCTAGGAAATACACCCACTTTAAATGCTAAACCAGAGCTCTCCTCACACTGCTGTCTCATTTTTGGAGAGGAATTACTGTAGATCTCAAACAGAAGTGTTACTGCTGCTGATCTGCATCTGCCCTGGAATCAGCATAATTACATTTCTCCAGCATCAAGCACAAGCTAATAGTCCCTGTTATCCTAAACTGACTTCTATAATTGGTGCATCACTTGCAAGAATGTCACTGACCTGTCTTTGAAAAAATTACCTTGCACATCTTGTTTATAAATCAGCTATTTCAGACTGACTCTCTCTCCAATTACCTGTAGAAAATAACCTCCGAAGTACTTCATTGTGACCTGTACTAAATTTAGAACATGCCCTAAAGGTCTCAGAATGAGCCCTATTTCTTTCATAAGTATGATATGGGGTTTCTTGTTTGTTTTGATTGATACCTAACAAAGAAAGCAATCACATAACTAACAAATACAGACATGATTTCACATGCACTAGAAAAAAAGTAGCTGCTTAAAACAACAGTAATGAGTTGGTGAGATACCACTGATTCTAAGACTGGTTCTGTTCTACTTCAGTACAAAATAAAACAGGCTCGTTTAACTCACTGCTAAGAATAAAATGGAAAAAACCTGTTCAAATCAGTGACAGCTAATTTGATCAGCTGATAAGCTACCATAACTCAGTGAGGAAGAGGCAGTTTTGAAAAGCTAGGGCAAAAATAACCTAATCTTATACACATATACCTCAAAAACAAATAAGAATTGTGAGTGGATTGATGTCTGTACTTTACCGATACTAATCAAGAGAGACGGGGACATGAACATGAATTTATGCAAGCTCAGCTAAAAAAAAAAACCAAACCCAACCATCATCCATCGTGGGTTTCACACTCCACATGACAACTGCACAACTTTTTCGTGTCAGAACTGCTTTAATGTGGGAGACAGCAGATATGTATGCACACAAATACTTAAGTTTCAGTCCCAGTAGCTATTACAGACCTTAATGGCAGATCAAAATTATAGCAGCTTAGTTATGAAATATGTTGAGTGATTATAACCTCTGCACTGGTTTATATTTTCCAAAAACGTTTCATTATTTATGTCAGAAAAAAACTATGATATGACCTATGTATACTATCTTTAGCATCCCAAAAACCTTAGCAAGAATCCCATGCTATACCTGAACCACTGAGCTAGACACTAGAGAACACAGCAAAAACATTAACATTTTTAACTAAACAGACAAATCCTGGATTTGAAGTAAAATGCAGATTTGTCAAAGTGCTAGTTATTCAAGTTACAATGATAACACCTGCTGTTTTCATAAGCCTAATAATCTTTTCAAACACTAAACTATCACTTTGTTTCATCTGTGTAGTTTGGAAGTCCCGACAGACTAGACAACTTATGTACAAGTTTTCAAGTTTTCACCTGTAAAAATGGCACAAACTCAAAAATATGAACACATTTACAAGCTTTCCCTCAAAAGCTTATACAGCACTCAGAGTGGAAAAATATTGCCTTATACATAATAAAACCAGCCAGCTCACTCTGCTCAGACCTAACATTTGACGTGAAAGATAAAGACACAGCAGCACAGAAATGCGCTCACACAACAGCCAGCAGCTGCCAGTTAACAGGACACTGACTACCTAGTGAGACCCTGAAAAAACACCAGGAGAGACATCTGAAGTACACGGTCTAAATCTTCCAGCAGATCTCTACCAAATGTGTGTGCATGCATACACATACGTGTAAAATGCCTTATGTGACATTTGACACCAACTAATTCAGATGTAGTCAGCAGCTTGTTTTTAACACAGTAAAAAGGAACAAAAGTAGAGTGGCTGCAACTGCACAGATCTGCACTTCAAAAAGCAAATACATGGAACAACGCAATTCAAATTCCTCTTCCTGAAGTAAGGAGAGATCAGAAGTTTACTAAACCTAAAGACCATATTTCACTCTCTTAAACAAAAGCACCAGCATGTGCTGCTAACACACAAGGGTAGAAGCTAATAAGAAGCCTAAGTTACTAAGAAGGTAACTTTCCTTAGATGCTTCTCCCTGTTTGTACCCAGAAGTTCTGCCCCACTTTAGAGTATCTTTGCCACTTAAGCCATTAATAACCTTCTATCAGCATCTTGAATTCACTTCACACAAGTGTAGATCCCTACAGAGAGCACAACTGCCACACTTCATGACACTTGTAAAATCCCTTCTGAGCCATATACAGATGACAATGTTTTTATATATGGAGGAGACAGAAAAAAGAAAACTGACGTGCCTGAAGACTTTAAGTATCAGCAGTGTAAGCTCTAAAGCTGCTTTGTTTCTTCTCTAGAGACAGCAACAAAGAAGTCTGTGAGCACAACTAGACTAGCTGCAAAGAGACATGGAAGAAATTACATTTTAACTATAGCCATAAAATAAAAGGGAAAAAAATAAACAAAATAAAAAAAACCAAACAAGCAAACAAAGAAGTTAATATATTACCTACAAAGCATATAGAAGAGACAGATTTTAAAAAAAGTGGTAGAGGAAGAAAGCACTAGTAAGGAAGCCACCCTGAAACCAAAACTCCACTTTTCAGACCAAGAAAAATAATGCCCTCAAAGATGGGGGAATAGGTGGCTTAGTTATCACGGTTCTTTCTTCTTAATTTTTTTTTTTTTAGTTTTGCCTAGTACCCAACATTTTATAAAACAAACAGGTATTCATTGTTTCTCTGCTTTATACAATGTAATGTACTCAGTCACTTCAGAAAAAAATACTTAAGAGATCTAAAGATTTTGAAATAGAGGTTTCAAAACTGCTACATTTCTCCCTCCTGATAGGCAATATTTTCTTGCGCTTCACTGGCTCACTAATAAATTACCAACCAGTAAATTTCCTGATTAATTTAACAAAGAAAAGAAGTCCACTGATATAATACCACTTACATTCTCAAGTAAAGAATGAAAGAATTCTAAATAGTAGCTTAGAGTGTTTTTACTGTCTTGATATTTGAAACCAGAGAGGAAAGAAAACTATTACCTACATCAGATTTGCAGGAACATGATTTATTCAGCTTAGACAGTTTTTCTTGCCATGCTACCTCTCTAGGTGTGTCCTTCTGCCCCTTTCAATACCTCCTTAATACCAAAAAAAGTACATCTTATTGACAAATCAAAATGATCATGTGTTATCTTCTCCTGCTTCTAAACTTGAAAACCTCTTTTCTTCTTAACTGCTTTACCTAAGCACAAACAATTTTGCAGTGGAAATATATAAGGGTCTGTGAGCTGATCAAGCGAACTAACTTTGTCAGTCACTTTTTAACAAGGCATAACACAAAGGGATTTATGAGAACACAAAGGCAAAACCAAGAAACCTAACAGTCCAAAGGAGGTTAAAACAACTACTGTAGCCAGCACTTTCTTTAAACCACAGGTAATGCTGGACTACTGACGCACTGAAGCACAGCCATTCTTCCCTGCACAGCAAGTATATTTGAAAACAGAGACCTAAATTTAATCAACTGGCTTCATAACAGACCTTCCAAGACATTAACAATCCCTTGGTAACACAAACCACTTTGACAAAACATTTTAACCCATAGTACAGGTTTTCCATGTTGCTCTAGCAGGCAAACATATAGTTCATTTCTTTAAGCTATTACAGTAACAGTATTCTTTCACTTGATACCATATTCATTAATTTTATTTATTTTCTTTAGCCCCTAGTTCAAAGTTACATTCTATGCAGCTCTGCAACCAACCTCCTACTCAGCTGCTTTGTACACGAAGACTAAATAACCTATCTTACTGATTCAAACTGTAAATCTTTAAAAGGGTCTCCAATACATACTAGAAAACTCTGAGCTGAGCTTTTATTTGTCTCTTGAACTTGCTTTAAAACCCTCTATTTTCATATCAGAACTTGGCCTACAAAGAAATCAACCAGCAAAAGTTCAAGCCAACTCAAAATCTGTGCTTTAAACGCATTTGAAGTTAAATTTTTCAAATGAAATTTCCTTTTTCAAATAAGGAATGAAGCAACAAGGAAAAGGAAAGGCACATGTGCAAAAGGCAAAGGCCAGCAATGTGCACTGGAAAAATTAGCTACTCAAAACAGTGAAAACCTAGAGAGGTCCATTTTAAATTCTGCAAAATACAGTTTTATTAAACAAAATTAGAGAGCTTAAAATTAAAAAAAATAAATGTATTTTTACTTATCGGGTGGGGGAAGTCAAACTCTCTCTTAATCCTTTAAATTCAAAAGCAGTAGAATTACTGGAATGAAAGTTATTTTCATATCAGTGTATGGCACCATGGCTTCTCCATTTACTAGCGGAATACATATTTTACTGTTTTCCCTACACTTGTGATTTTGCACATAAATGACCCATATTTTTCAGAGCTTCACTACTACAGACTACCTACCAATACAGACTGAGATGATGCTTTAATAACAAAATGAAATCTTGAATCTTTCTTATAAGCAACATCTATGCACATCATCGTACTATGCTAGTAGTGCCCCACCCACTTACTTTTATCTAAGCAGATGAGTAGGTGTAACCAAATTTGGAAATATGTGATTACTCATTTATACTGCTAACTGAATTAAATGTGTGATCACATAACACATGACCTGACTTAAGTTACAAAAAGGAGTTCTCTGGAAACTAGTTTAGCATGAAATTGTAGGAAACAAGAGACTGTGTCTGCTTCTTTTGTCAACCATGAGGTTTGGTTGAGAATTTTTTTTTTTAATCCGGTCATTTCACCGGTAGAGAAATAAATACCTCATATTTTTGGAAGAATCTCCATTTTGAAAATCTGCATGTGCTACTTTCGAACAGCTGTGTTATCCTATCCACGAGAAAATAAGAGTAATACAAATCCAACAACAACAAGTAAAGTTTTGTCCAACAAGTGAATACAGCTCAGTCGTTTTATCCAAAACACAAACTTTTAATTAGTCTATCATTCAAAGATAAATCACGTATGGAACACACATCCAGTGTTTTTGCTTCTCCTTAGAACCTAACATCCTCAGAACAGCTAAACATCACCTATAAACAGCAAAGTCAGTACTGCAATTCAAACCTCACAGCAACAACACACTGTTGCTGCTTCAAACGAGCAAAGCTGACTTTACTCAGTTCTCCTCAGCTGTTTACTAGAAGTTTTTCTCTAAGCAGCTCAGATACCTAGATTAAAAAATCACCACTTAGCACACGGGCTTTCCAAGCAGGCTAGAACTGCTTCATAATCGTTTTCCATATACCAAAATAACTGGGTAATTTACATAACATTAGAGAAGATACATATATGAGACATAAAACGAAAAGAGCAAAAAGATTGCAGGCTGAAATAGTCACATACAAAGTTCCTACTGTCTGGACATCATTACAGCTGGATACAAGCCCAGAATTAAGCCTTTAAATCACCCAGATGAAGAACACAGGTACTGTAAGAAGCTGTTGCCTCCATGAAACTGTAATACTCTATATCAAGCCTAAGGCCACTGTATCATTATCAAACAGGATAGCAAAAATGTTCAGCATTTTGGCTGTAGTACTACAAAGTCAAGCAAAAAGTGATTATGACATAGTTCTGAATGGTTTTTAAAAAAGTATAAACTCCTCCCTTTCTATCTCCCCACCACCATTGCAATACACATTATGATCAATAGCTGTATGCAAGGAAAAAAACACTATCATTTCTCCACAACAGGTAAACATTATCAACAACTGAGTTCATCTTCACACTATAGGTTTCTTTTGTTTTCTATGAAAGTGACATTTTTGCAATGAATACCCCATTAGGACAGACCTTTCTTTCTACATATAGAAACCTCTATAACCTCTCTTTTTCACTCAGCCATTCCAATTCCTTTCCTGTAAACCTGACAGTCTGTATGTATTTGTCCGTAAGCAGTTAAAAACTGAACACAAATTACAATTCAACCAGAGGGAGGAAGAAAGTCCGAGAGTCACAAAGCTAACCCCTAGAAACAGATCTGCAGGCTCAAGAAAGACTTACTCACTACAGAGTGAATACCAAAATCAGGAGATTTAAACTCTCATGCTTCAAATCACAGTCCCACTGTGCCCCAACAGAAAAAGAATACTCTCACAAAACTCTACTACAGCCCAATTAGTCAGTGCACAAAGACAGAACCCTGAACTTAACTGGGCTGTCAATCTGACTGTTCCTAAATGCAAACCTCAAAACAATAATTCTGTGCATCATTATTAGCTTTCTTATTCCAGGATATAAGCAACTACAGAAAATAATCTGATTCCTAGGGCGTTTAAATCAAACTGTGCACATAATATTCCTGTTATGCTATTATTCAAATCACTTTGAAAGTGTTTTTTAACCACTTGTAACAGACTCTCACAGAAGAACAGCATGATGTTTTCAGAGCAATTACAATGTTTTCTTCTTGAAACACCCTACTGCATACAAAATTATTCCAGACTACCACACCTTTAGACAATTGCTATTCTTATCCCAAGGCACTTTGGCTCTATCTCTCTGAACAAAGTAGGACACAGCTTCATTACTTTGCTCTTCAAACAGCATTTGATGCACACCCAGGACAGCAGACTCTACCAAGAGCCAGTGAAACATGGAACAGCTTTATCATGTTCACTGGACACACTACAGGACACCCCAAATGGTGATCAACACAAAGTGCTTATTAGAAACACCAGAGAACAGTTCTCAGACAACCCACTAGGTAATGCTTTGTAAACAAAATTCTTGACAGTGGAACAACACATTGCTGGGTACCTTTAATTTTAAAGTCCAGACATGAATTTAAGCAGGTCTATAAACAATGAGGCAATAGTAGGATTCCAATATAGGAAGTAAAAATCTTCAGTTATAAACACATACTATGCAAATACTTTTAAAAGTGTACTTTGCTGCAAGTTAAAATATTCTGAAGAGCTTTAATTCCACAACATGGTTTACATCTGATTACAAAGATACAGCCCACACTTCCTCTCCACATAAAATTCAAAAACTCAAGCAGTGCTAACCTTTACACTCTGAGTTCCCACTAACACTAAAGAAAAATTACCTGCACGCACACATTAATTATGTACATGTGCATAACCTTACCAGGAAAAGAACTTATGTTTTTCATAGGTTATGTAAAGTACAAGGCAATTTATCAAAACATTACACTGACTCAAGTTTCTAGCAAAACAGAAAGCCCAAGTCCTTCTACAGACCTCTAAAAAGAGCAAAACATCTGTAAACACAAACTGTTCATCAATTGGTTGTCTCTTCAGATTAGCAGAAATTAAACCAAACCCAGATATATTCGATATGCATTTCGACATGCATCCTATTTTTACTCAGGAACAGGATACATAAAAATGTACCACAGAAGGTCTGTACTTTGTAAGCAAAGATTTAAAAATCAGAACTGGCCCTTCAGAAAACCTGTCCTCCATCGAGCACTTTTCAGTCACTCTCACTGGAAAATGTTCTTGTGCCTTTTAACATTTAAAAGCCTTTTTCCAGCCAGGCGGTCTCCCACGGTGAGAAACTGGCTGCAGAAGGGTTACAGGCACCTGCATCTCCCTTCCTCCTCGAGAGACAGGACAGGAAGATCTTTATACCTGTCTCTCTTCCCTGCCTCTCACCCCAGCTTTCTGGCAGCAAAAGGGCAAGAGGGAGGGATTGCTACTGGATGCAAATTTCTCCAGCCTCTCCTGCACTCCTGCCCCACTTATTACTCCCCTCCACACACCGGGCCCCCACCCGATCCCGCCTTCACTCCCGAGCCCGGACTTACCGGATAACGGGGCTGTAGGGGCTCCGCGACCGACGCCAGCTGCTGTAGGGGCTGGGCGACACGTCCCCGCCGCGCTCGTACGAGCTGTGCCGGCTGTAGCTGGGGGATCGGCGTCGGCTGTAGGGGCTGAGTGGAGAGCGGGCGCCCACCGGGCTGAGCGACTTGCGGCTGCGCTGGCTCTGCGAGGAGCGGTGCAGAGGAGGGCTGTCATCCCGGCCGGGGCTGGGCGACGAGCGCTGCCGCCGGTACGCCTTGGGCTCGGGTTTGTCGTCCCGGTAAGCTTTCGGAGGGTCCTTGTACGCCGATGGCGGTTCTTTAGCCGCTTTAGTCCGGCTCCGGTGCGATTTGCTCTCCCGATCTTTCCTACCGCTGCTGGGCGAGGCGAGGGAGCCCTTCCTGCGGCCGTCGCTGCCACCGCCGCTGCTACCGCTGCTCTTGAGTCCCTCCCGGTCTTGGCTCCCAGTGTGGTTGTGGCGGCTGCGGGATTTGGAGGACGAAGAGGGCTCGGATGCCCCGCGGCCCGGTGCCGCCGCCCCCTCCTGCTGCGCCTTTTCCTCTCCCCGCCGGCGATGCTCTCGGTGTCGCTCCTTGGAGCGCCCGCTGCTGCCGCGGTGCTCCCGCCGGGACCGGCCGCTTCGCTCCGCCTCGCCCCGCTGCCGCTGTGTCCCACCGCCCGAGGAGGAGCCCGGACTGCCCCCGCCGCTGCCCCCGCCGGCCGCGCTGCTGCCCAATAGTCCTTCGGACTGGGAGCTCACGTCGTCGTATTCCTCCACCAGCGTGCTCAACCCGCCACTACCGCGCCGCTTCTCCGCCTCCTGGGTGCCCCCGCCGCCGCCGCCGCGGCCCCGCCGCCGCTTGTGCCGGGAGCCCGAGCGCCGCTTGCCTCGCGGTCGCTTCCGCTCCCCGCCGTCCCCGCAACAGGAGGAGGCGCCGGTAGCCGCCAGGAAGAGCAGGGACTGTGGCGGCAGCGGCGGCTGCAGCAGCGGGGGCTGCAGGAGCGGCGGCTGCAGCAGCGGGAACAGCAGCGGGTGCGGGGCCGGCGGCGGCGGCTGCGGCTGGGCCGCGAAGCGCTTCCGTCTCCGGTGGTGCAGCCGCTTCTTGTCGGCCGCCGCCTCCACCGCCGCGCTGCCGCCACCGCCGCTGCCCCAGCCCCGGCTGCCCCCGCTCCCGCCGGCCGCCGCGTCCGAGGTGCTCGGCATCGAGCTCGCTCACGGCCGAGGGCGCGGCCCAGGGAACCCGCCGCCACCGTCGCGCTCAGGGCGCCATGGGGACCTGGCGGCGCCGCGCACACGTACCGGGACGGACACCCGCGGGCCGCGCGGGGCCTCGCTCGCTCCCGCACCGCCCGCCCGCCTCACATGGGGCCGCACCGATACATACGGGGTCGGGCTGAGGCCGGGGCTGGGCGCGCTGCCCGATGCGGCGGCGGCGGAGCGGCACCGGCAGCGTCCCGCAGGCCGGCGCGGCCTCTCCCGCAACACGGAAGTGTCTCCTGGCGGCAGCGGCTCCTCCTCACTTCATTCTGGGCCGCGGGCGCCGCCGCGCCGTGACACGAACACCAGGCGCGGGCCTCCTCCACCTCTTCCCTCCGCCGCTCCCGGCACGGCAGGGCGGCTGGGTCAGGCCAGGCTGGGCCGCCTCCGGACGAGGTATCCGGGGCCCTGCGCGGCTCCGATCCCAGTTCTCCTGCCTGGCAGGGGCCGCACGTGTCGGGGCCGCTCCCGCGCCGCCGGTGCCGGGAGCGCTCTCGCGGCCTCAGCGCCGCCGCGCGCGGGGTGACACGCACCGGGGGACACGGACACGGCCCGGCGGCGGGCAGCGCATGCGCAGCGCCGGAAGCGGGCGGGGGAGGGGAAACGCGCCCCTCCAATCGCGCGCGGCGACACCGCCTTCGCCCGCATGCCCGAGAGCCTCCCCGCTCTCGCGAGACTTCACCCAGTCCACCCCCCCCCCCGACCCCGGCGCCTCTCGCGGTAACTGCGCCGCGGGCCCCGCGGACAGCGGGAGGGGGCGGGTCCGGATATCAAAGATGGCGTTCGGAGACGGATGGGGGGTGGGGGCGGGCTCGATCCGCTGGGCGGCCTCCTTGTGCCTGTCCCGGTACTCTTTGGAGGCAACGGGCAGAAACTGATACACAGGAAGTTCAACCTGAATACGAGGAAGAAGTTTTTTATTGTGTGAGTGACCGAGCACCAAAATAGGCTGCCCAGATAGCGTGTGGAGTGCTCCTGACTGGTGGTGCTCCAGAGCTGTCTGGACGCATTCCTGTGTAATGTGCTGTAGGATGATCCGGCTTGAGCAAGGAGGTCGGAGCAGATGCCCCACTGTGGCGCCTGCCCACCTCAGCCGTGCTGTGCGCTGGAGCAGGCGGGCGCGGGCTCTGCGAGGTTGTGTGGGAAACCCGCCGCTCCTGAGGTGGCTTTCCCTGCTTTTGTTGTACGTACGGCCTGGATATCGACTGGGGGGCGTGAGAGAAAATCTCTTCAGATAAAACACGTGTGTTACTCTGAAACAGTGAAGCCACTTCGCTGCTTCATAAAAAGTACTTTGTTGCTGTTGTTGTTGTCTTACACTACTGAAACTAAGTACAGCTTAGGAAACAGAGAATTTTAAGTTTCCTTACAAACTTTCTGATTTCATTCTGTAATGAAAGACTCAAGCTCCTTTTTGGTTTTTTTTTTCCCTCCCTTTTTCTGCCTTCTCTCTCCTGTTGCCTTTTCATGGTTTTATTGAATTCTATGACTGGAGCTGCAGCTGCTGAGTGTGCCTCAGCTCGGCTTCCTGGGCTGACTATCTTCTATTAGGCACATCTGCTATACCGTCTTGAATGTTGTAAGCACTTTAAAAGCAGAATCTATTGCCTTTCCTTCGGGACTTAGTAGTTTTCTGGCCACCTTGATATCTAATTGTTGTTGGCTAGCTTATATACATACTGGTTACATTTGTTTGTAAAACACAATGCAAAAATAAAAGAACAAAGGAACCCACCTGGTTTTCACTGTCGAATTTCAGCTCCTTAAATCACTGTTTCCTCTCCTTTTTTAAACCCAAGCAAAAAGGTTCCACCTGTCCACGTCCTGTGTGGTGTCTGTTATCCAGCAAATCTCCTTCCACAAGTATGTTCAGTACTTCACCCTTCACCTCTCTGTTCCAACTCAGATCTCTTCCAAACGTTCTCATCAAATGCTCATTACATAGTTCTCTAGTTGTACACACACACACACAGACACACAGGCACGAGCATTTTCCTTCAGGCTTCCTCTTAAGGTGTGAGTTACTTGGAGAATAACCAAGTCACTTATTTTCTATTCTCTAACGATGTGCCACAGGATGGTGAAAGCAAAAGCCTGATGCACTGGCCCACCTGCCATTTCAGGAGAGAAGGCTCCTGACCAAGAAGGATTACTCTAACCTAGGCAGTGATTGCATTCATACTTCATGTAATTGTGGGTTTTTATCAGCATGCTGTGCCTTACAGAAATACTGTGCATCTCCCTGCTGTTGGAGAATGGCTTATCCTTCTGTCATATCTGGAGGCTGCTCTCAGCTTTGCTGACATCCTTTTCTTCTTTCTTTGTATGTGAGTATTCAGCAACTATGAAGAGGTTCTCCAGGGCTGTTGCAGCACACTCAGCAAAGCCAGTGCACCATCAGGCCTCTGGCACATTGGAAAAAAAAAACCCCAGAAAACAACAACCCTACATCACAGAGCAGTTGTAGAGACTGTGGATAATTACACAGGGCAGATCTGGACAAAGCAACACAGGCTGCAATTTCTAATTTCCAAAGCATTACCTGGCATTTCTGGAGGAGGGATATGTTACTTGAAAGAGCCATGGCATTAGCAGTAGAGTGCTGGTGTTTCTGCATCTGGTGCAAGCCTCATGACTCTTCAGGGAAGCTTAACTAGAAGCTAAGCTGCTAATGACAGCAAGTTTGCTCTACCTGGAGATGAGCTACACCAGGTTGTAGGGGAATGTGCCAACAGCAAACATGTCAGCTGTCAGCTGACAGGTGATGGCAGCATAGGATTTGACAGTGGAAACCTATCCATAGATTCCTGATATAACAAAGCAGATCCGAAACAGATTTCTTACAGAGAATAAAATCATTCAGAAACATTGAAGACAGTGATGGCATAGTGCCAACTCTTGGATTCGCAAAAAGCCAGAAAATTCAAAATATGTTGCAGCTTGTTTTCACCAGGCTTAGTATAGATGAGCAAACAGTAGGGAGAAGAGTTCCAGATTAGGTTTTGGCAGTGGCACCTGCAGTGGTGTGAGAACTAGTACTCTGTAAAGATGGTTGTTCCACAACAAGCTGAAACCTTGTGCCATAGGAATGTTGGTTGCAGGGATCTCATATCTTGCAAGGTATTATTATATGGTCTGCTCATGAAAACAGTGGTAAACTGGAGAAAAATGCAACTGGGATGCAGCCAAAATACTATTAAAATAGTTTGTTGTATCTGCACATTAAGCACATTAAGTCTGTTTGGAATAACTGGTCACCTCTTTAGTATAACACAATTGGTACAAATAGATGGTCACGGGTAAGGAGGAGGCTGTGCTACGTGTCATGGACAATGGTGCCACTTCTTTTTTTGTTAAGGCTTTTGTTGTACTTTCTTCTTTTAAAAAAATTTCTGTGTCCTGTCTGTGCCACCATTTGTAAAAAGTCCTTAGAAATATCCTTCTGGTGCAGAACAAACTGTCAATCCAGCAAGAGAAAAATAGGTAAAGATAGGTAAAGTCTTCAGTAGTTTGAGGATCTTTATTTTTCAGCAGGATTCCTCAGGGCTTGTTTGTTGATGTGGTAGGCATTTTTTCTTAAGGATGGTTTTGGTTGGTTGGAGTTCTCTTTTTTTGAGGGAGGGAAGGTGTCTGTTTTTCTCTTTCTCCCAAGCAGTAACATGTACCTAGAGTTCTTTAAAGTTTTGTTTTCAATCTTCCAGCATCAGCCTGTTTTTTCTCCTAAAAGAACAGCTTCTCCCAAGCACTCTGAGGAATTAAAATTTCTAGCTTGTTTGTTTGGTTTTTTAGATAAATATGGAAGTCTTAGAAGACATTTTACTCTCTGATATACTGTATGCTTCACATGTCTTCTAAGCATTTTACAAAAAATAGTCTGATGTCTACATATACTGTCTTGTGTAGTCTGCTGTAGTTTTTGTTGCTACCTCTGCTATTTCTTTGCTGTATCTGTATTTGTATCTTGCCCAAAATTGTTTATTGACTAGAGTGCAAGAATTTATTTTTTCCAAGGCCCTGTGGAGAAACTAACTAGATTACCTATGTCCATGTTTGTTCTTCTCAACAAGAAGAATGTTGTGATGATCTGGGAACTCAGCTGTTGAAAAAACCAGAAAAGGATAAAGACCTGTGTATTGGCTAATCGGGATACAAGTGGATTTGCCAGTGAAATGTCAAATACAACCCATACACTTGAAGAGCTGAGAAAGATTAATGCTGTCTTTAAGTCACTGTTAGACCTCGGAGTCTCTGTCTGTTCTGATCATTCTTATTCAGAGCAAAATGAATTCACAAGAGGAGCAGAAAAGGCTATGAAGATCATCAGTGAACCAAAATCTCAGTTTCAGAGGAGACTGGCAGAGTGTGACTCGTCTAGCACAACAAAGGCAGGAAATCAAAGTGTTCCGTAAATTTAAGGAGAGGCTAGGAAAGGTGTCCCTGACCATGGTGGGTGGGCTGGAACTACATGATCTTTAAGGTTCCTTCCAAGCCAGGCCCTTCTGTGATTCTATGAAAGGAGATGAACACCCAGAAGGAAGGACTACTTGCCCTAAGAGACAGTGTTCGTGCAGGCAGTTACAAACAGCCAAAGCACAGCTTTTTGGCTTTTAAGCCCAGTCTCTTCTGAAACAGGTTTATTGCCTGTTGATGAGAGACTGTTGCCACTCACCCCAGCTCCTTTGGGAAAGCAATATATTTATGCTTCCCAAAGCCATCAGACTAGAGTTTAAGTGGTGAATTGTTTAGCAATTTCATCCACTGCTGAAGCAGTTTTAGCAATGGATGGAAAGGTGTATGCTGGCCTGCACAAACTCAGAGCACAGAGGACTTTCCAGATCTTTAACTACCAAGTTCACAAATATTCAGAACAATCACCTTGTTCCTTAACTCAATGTGCATTTCCTCTGCTGGCTGAGCCCTGCTTAAATGTACCAAGACCTTTACTCACACAAGCATGCTGGAACCACCTGAGGGAGCAGCTTAATGTGAGGGCCTACTTTGGATTTGACAAATGCTCTGGCAAACTATTTTGCAAAAAAGTTTCCCTAGAGGTCAGCATACCAAGGATGATGAAACCAGAAACAGAATTCACACTGCTTCTGCTGAAAGAAATCTTTCATCCTCCAACTGCCCTCACAGCTGCTGCTCTTGTGGGGCAGCTGTTAATTCTAAAGGTAAACTAAAATCATTCATGCCATTGGCCACTCAAACTTTGGGGTGAGATCTTTTATCAACTTCATACTGCCTGGGAAGATGATGTGATAACCCAAGACTGCAAGTAGAGAATTCTGCATCAGAAATTATGGGGGTTAACTTTTCAGAAGTGTCAGGCCTTCAGAGCAGACCGTATAGCGAACAGAGTAAATGATGCTGTTGATGGGCTGCCTGCACAGGGGGCACGATGGTTTCCTCTTGACCCAGCGCACAATGCAGCCCAGGCAGAACTGGTGGGCGCACGGTGAAACAGAAGCCTTTTCACCTGCACCCTCACGGCAGATGGGGCAGTTCCAATCTGTCTCCGTGGCCATGGCTGTGGGTTGCAGCAGAGCTGGGCACAGCAGCTGGTTCCTCTTGCTGGTGTGACACGCTGCAAAACAGGTCACTTGCTGTCCCAGGGAGATGGGCGGCTCCAAGGAATGCCCAGGCCCCTCCGGAAGGACACACTCACAGCTCCCCAAACACCATCGCCCACCCCAGGGCCACTCCACAGTCATGTTCTCTGCACCGCTCACCTGTGCTGCTGCAAGCACCACTCACAGGACTTGGCTTCCTCAACCAGGTAGGGCTAAGGAAACAGGCAAAGGCGCGGGAATCTCAGCTGAGAGGTGCCGACAGCAGCTCCCAAGGACCTCGCGGGCTTCCAGTCCTGCCCGGCACGCTTGCCAGGAGTCCAGGGGCGAGCGAGTCTGAGCCAGGCTCTGCCTGTGCCCTGACATAAGCAGTGAGTGCTGTGAGGTCACAATGCATTGCTCACTGAGGTTGCCATCCATGGAGTCTGTGGGCCGCTGATGTCACGCTCATCTGTTCTGTACTGGCAGCCTTGACTGCCTTCCAGATCTGCCTTAGCAGGCCTTTCTCCCCTGCACGTACACAGGATCAGGAGAAAAAATGGGGCGAATGGGCCAAGCCATCATTTCTTCTTGCCTCTGAATTTCATATTCATTTTGAGCCATTAGTCCATGCACTTCTCCTTTAAAAGCACATTACCTGCTAGATTTACTTTTTTTTTTTTTTTTTTCACGGGAGGTTGCTGTGTACATCAGGCATATGTGTTGGCTGTTTTAAATCTGGTGAGGAGCCCATATTTTTTATTCTCAATGCTGCTCGTCTTCACCACTGTGAGAAGCAAGCGCCTCCTGAGATTTCATGCCAGTCTCGGCATAAACTTATTGCTTGGTTACTTTTAAGTTCGGATTATTTTTTCTCTTCTCCACAGCCCCATTGATTTGACGTTGACAGCTGCAATAGTCTGGTCATTAGGTCACTGACAGTTAAAACCCTCTGTGGCTCTTATTCCATTCAAAAATCAAGTGGAAAGAGGATAAATAACTGAAAAATAACCATCAAGCAGATTTTTGGGCAAACCGAAAATTGTTCAAAATGTGGAAAAAATCTATACTGTTATTCAGTTTTATACTCTCTCCCTTGTGGTGGTACTTGCCACAGACTGGGCCACCAAAGCGAGGTCAATTTTGTCTGCTCTTGCTGTGCTACCCAAGCTGAATTGCCTGCAGCTTTTGAGAGGGCTGAAAATCACTCCAGCCAGGCTTGCAGCTGGGCATTTTCTGCCTCCTTAGGACGGTTTACTGAAACCTCTGGGAAGCGATCAATGAGTGCAGTGATTTTAGTTCCCAAATTTGACATTTCCTGGCTAACGCACCCATTTATATGAAGGATTAAGCATTGGCTAAATAGCTAGTGCACCCACTAGAATTATGTAATCATTTTCTGCCTTGATATAGGAATAGGAAGAAGGCAAAGCAGGTTCTTTAAAAAGAAAAATATTATTACTAGAAAATATAGGAAAAAAAGAATCAGAATAAAACTTTCAGAACACTTCTCTTCCTCCCACAACTTCTTTTCTTTCACACTGACAATGACCAGAAACAAATCAGTCAGTTTACGATTTCTAAAAATACACTTTTAACAATTTTCTTGGGCAGTGAAAAAGCCCTCGGCATGTCATAGTATGATCACAATTGTTTTGAACCCTGGCCATGAACCAGAACAGAACCAATAGAGGCCCAGGGAATTCAGAACACTCAAGGGGATTTGCATAAATGGGAGATGTTCAGAGCCAAGAGGCCAATGGGACATTGAAACTTTGGGGAAATGAACAAATCTTGGGGAAAAATCTTGTGCAGACCGCAGGAATTCTTCACAGAGCATTCACAGATTCCTCACAGAGGTATATGAATGTCTGTCAGACATCAGACATCTTTACTGCATTAAAGCATACATTTTTATAGGGTTTTGTACAATGATCACGCCAATCTTGCAAGCATACAATTGGTTATTAGGCACTGTCCACATATTACTTATTGCTTATTGATTGGTTTCACGCGCTTTTACGGCTTCTTCCCCACCCCTTGGCTCAAGCAGTCTAGCACCCTACTCTAGTCACATCCTTTTTACCTCCTTGCTACTTTGCTATACTTTCCCTACACATCTACTTACTTATTTGCTACTTTAATGTACTTCCCATCCGCTTGCTATTGCTACTCTATGATCCTTTCCCATCTGCTTACTGTTGTAACGTCATGGTTCTTTCCCGTGTATCTCATTCACAGATAGTTCAATGTCACCATACACCCAGCAGTATACAGGGTTGTGAATTTTAGTCTCAATGAGGATATTATGTCCCTGTTCGACAGTAATTTCCTCTACAAACTAATGAGTGCAAAGGCTTTGAGAAGGAGGCTTTTCTCCCCACAAACTCAAGGAATATTGCTTGTGATTCTTTCCAAGGTTGAGAGATGACTGTGACTCCCCACTCTCCTTGATCCCCCACAAAGGGACTTGAGCATCCTTGCAGACTCTTTCTGCTGTGCCACTGGCACTTGGCCTGGCTGACCCTGGCTGTCCTGTGCAGCTGTGTCTGGTTAACAGGCAGGGCAGGATGTGGCTCTCTAAGGAGTTTGGTGTTTCCACTGGGTCTCTAAAATCCAAAGCCAATTTTTTGGATGGCCAATCAGTAGCACGGGGATCAAGAAGGAATTTTCCCCAGGGCAGATGGGCACTGGCTGTGAGGGGTTTTGCCTTCAGCACTGAGCATGGCCACAGTTCAGGGCTCCTTCAGTCCCTGTTGGCTCGGTTGCTGCCTGCAGCTCCTGCCCCATGAAGATGGCCTGTCCTGCCCTGCAGCTGAGGGCAGGAAGCTTTCCAGACTCCTGGCTGGGCCCCAAGGATTGTCTGGGCGTTGCTACTTGTCCTTCTGTAGCACTGGGCACAGCCCCTGCCAGGGCAACGCCGGGCCCCTGCAGCTCCTTTCCTGCCTGCTGCCTCCCCTCCCCTTCCCTCCCAGGTCGGAATGCAGAGTGGGGTGGGAGGGGAAAGAGAAAAGACACCAGGAGAAGGGGAAGAAATCAAGACTCAGAGACTGTGTCGAAGCAACAATAATTTATTTCCTACTTCTACAATTCATTTCCTACTTCTACAACTAATTTCCTATTTCTACAATATATTTCCTACTTCTACAATTCATTTCCTACTTCTACAATTTATTCCCTATGCCGGCCGGCCTCTTTGGGGGCTGGGGCGAGTCCTGAGGGCCAGAGCCCTTCCTCTTTGCGGGGCGCCGGGGCTCCTCGGGCAAGCAGCCCGTGTGCCGGCCAGGAGCGCAAGGGCTGCGGCTGCAGCCCGGGGCACAGGGGCCGGCTCCTGCTGCTGCTGCTGTCCCGCCGGGCTCCTCCTGGGGCTGCTCCTGCTCTGCTGGGACGGGCGCGGATGGAGAGCGGCCGGGCTGGGTACAGGGGGTGGCTTCCACTGTTCCCATGTCAGCTTCCACATTGGAAACGACTGGGCTATGGGAGGAGGCCAGGATTGGGGCAGGAGTCTCCCGGCGGGAGGCAGGGATGGCTCTGGGATCCCCTTCCTCCTGATCCTCCTGCTCCTGCCCCTCCTCAGCCTGGGAGTTCAGGAGGTTCATCCACCGCAGGATCTCCGCACTGCACCTGTCAGCGGCAGTGTCGATGAGCCGCCGCACAAATGGCACCGTCTGCTCCTGCAGCAGGGATTGCAGCTCCTGCACCAAGGCCCCCTCACTCAGCCCATAGTAGCACAAATTGGCTACGACGACACTCTGGGCCAGAGCCACCTCCCACCAGCGGGTCCTGAGCAGCTCCGATAGCTCCTGGTTCAGCCAGGGCAGCAGGGGCTCCAGGATGTCTGAGCACTCCTGGAAAATGCCTGCCCAGAGCTCAGGTGGCAAGCCAGCTACATAGGTGCTGGGCATCAGCTGCACAGCCCCCTGCTCATCCTGCTGGCCAGCAGCCGATGAGCCTGAGGAGCTTGGGAGAACCATCTCCAAATAATCTTGCTCTGAGCGAACAGAGTAAATGATGGTGTTGATGGGCTGCCTGCACAGGGGGCACGATGGTTTCCTCTTGACCCAGCGCACAATGCAGCCCAGGCAGAACTGGTGGGCGCACGGTGAAACAGAAGCCTTTTCACCTGCACCCTCACGGCAGATGGGGCAGTTCCAATCTGTCTCCGTGGCCATGGCTGTGGGTTGCAGCAGAGCTGGGCACAGCAGCTGGTCCCTCTTGCTGGCGTGACACGCTGCAAAACAGGTCACTTGCTGTCCCAGGGAGATGGGCGGCTCCAAGGAATGCCCAGGCCCCTCCGGAAGGACACACTCACAGCTCCCCAAACACCATCGCCCACCCCAGGGCCACCCCACAGTCATGTTCTCTGCACCGCTCACCTGTGCTGCTGCAAGCACCACTCACAGGACTTGGCTTCCTCAACCAGGTAGGGCTAAGGAAACAGGCAAAGGCGCGGGAATCTCAGCTGAGAGTTGCCGACAGCAGCTCCCAAGGACCTCGCGGGCTTCCAGTCCTGCCAGGCACGCTTGCCAGGAGTCCAGGGGCGAGCGAGTCTGAGCCAGGCTCTGCCTGTGCCCTGACATAAGCAGTGAGTGTTGTGAGGTCACAATGCATTGCTCACTGAGGTTGCCATCCATGGAGTCTGTGGGCCGCTGATGTCACGCTCATCTGTTCTGTACTGGCAGCCTTGACTGCCTTCCAGATCTGCCTTAGCAGGCCTTTCTCCCCTGCACGTACACAGGATCAAGAGAAAAAAATGGAGCGCCTGGGCCATGCCAGCATCTATTCATGCCTCTGAAATGATTTTGAGTCATTAGTTCATGCACTTCTCCTTTAGAAGCACATTACCTTCCATCCTCTGGACAGCACTGAAGGTCCAGGCAGAAATTGCAAGGCCTTCCTTCAGGCTCTGAGCTCTTTTTCTCATGCTGGAAAACCTTTTCCCAGGCTGAGACAGTTTCTCAGCTCTGGCCTGAGCCTTTCCCAGGGTGATAGCACTTGGGAAAACAGAAAGGAATTATTAACAAAGATAAACACCTGCTGGATCCATGGGAAAACCAGGGACAGGAGGTGTCTCTCTCCCTGACCAATGAATTGTCTGTATTTTGTTTTTCACGAACTATCTTATTTAAAGCCATGGCTTCCTTCAATAAACTGCTCTTTCTTGCACCAAGTAAGAGAGTTGCCTTGTTGCTGTGTTCCTTTGCCGCTCTGTATCCCTTCGCACAGCAACATTTGGAGGTGTCCACCGAGATCGTCTTTCATTGGAAGCAGCAGCGTGGGGTCCCGCGGTGAGCAGCAGCCCAGAGCCGCGGCCCGGAGCCGCGCAGCGCGGAGCGGGCCAGAGTCCCACAGCGCGGAGCCGCGCAGTGCAGAGCCAGCAAGAGTCCCGCATCCCGAAGCCGCGCAGCGCGGAGTGGGCCAGAGTCCCGCATCCCGGAGCTGTGCAGTGTGGAGCGGGCCAGAGTCTCGCATCCCGGAGCCGCGCAGTGCAGAGCCAGCCAGAGTCCCACAGCCCGGAGCCGTGCAGTGCAGAGCCAGCCAGAGTCCCGCATCCCGGAGCCGTGCAGTGCGGAGCGGGCCAGAGTCCCGCATCCCGGAGCCGCGCAGTGCGGAGCCAGCCAGAGTCCCGCATCCCGGAGCCGTGCAGTGCGGAGCCAGCCAGAGTCCCGCATCCCGGAGCCGTGCAGTGCAGAGCCAGCCAGAGTCCCACAGCCCGGAGCCGTGCAGTGCGGAGCGGGCCAGAGTCCCGCATCCCGGAGCCGTGCAGCGCGGCAGGAGCCGCACGGAGCGGCGCAGAGCAGTGCGCTCTCATCGGCGTGCCAGGAGCCCGGACAGCAGAGCCAGCAGAGTCGGGAGCTGTCTGGGACCCATGGGCAGCGCCAGACTGTCTTCTCGCTCATCTGAGAAAGGTACTGTTTGCGTTCCCCGTCTGCCAGCTTAGCAGCTAGGCGAGAAACTTCATAACAATGGTGAATCAATCAGCCAAGCGGGACGAAACCATGGACAGCTTGGTGGTGGCTTTTGCATGCGGAGAACTGGGAGACCAACTATGTGATGCCCTTCCTGGAGGCGACCTTTTTATTCCCTCTCTACAGAGTACTTGGGAAGTTGTTAACAAAGAAAAGGGCTTTGTCTGCGATTCCGGGAATGCACAGGAAGCAAGGGCAGTCTCTCGCTTTGTAACCCCTTCCGAGAATCTGCCCAGCCCAGAGGCTCCCAGCCCAGAGGCTCCCCGCCCAGACCTTCGCGATGAGAAGCACCCAGCGCCCAAAGACCACACGCCTGTATTTTCTTCTCCAAAAGACTTGGAGCGACCAACACCCCCTGCGAATGGTGGCCCGGAAAGTCCTCCCCCACTCGCCCGGCAGGAGCCCGTGGCCCCCTTCCCCCGTGCGGCGGGGCCGGGACAGCCACCCGCTGATGTGATCGCACCCCCTGCGCCCCCACCCCCTGCAGTGGCAGTGCCAACGCCATCGGCATCACCGGCGCTGGCGGCAGCGGCACTGGCCGTGCCAGCGGCAGCGGCAGCGCCAGCCTTTCCTATCGATATTGTCCTGCAAATACTTGACACCATGGCAAAACAAACGGCAGCCCTCTATGCTGTGCTGGCACCTTTCGCAGGCGCCCAAGCGGAGCAACCCCCGTCAGCGGCGCCCGTGCCGGGGCAGCCGCGGGTCGTGGGCGGCCCAGCCTCGGGGGTGGGTCCCACGCCGCCTGCAAGTCCACCCGCAGGGGCAGGACAGCAGGCACTGCCGGCTGCAGGGGTGGAGTCGGTGCCGCCTTCTGCACAGCCCTCAGCGTCAGGCCCCACCCACCCAGGAGCGCCGGCATCCCCCTCTGGTTCTCCAGGGACACCACCGCATCCCTCACCGTCTCCAGGCCCTTTTCCTTCAAAAAGCAGGCGCTGCAGTGACTCCATGACAGCGTTTTGGAAACAGTTAAAATGCGAGCATTGCAGCAGGGCCATTGGGATTTGCTAGAACGGATGGGGATGCCAAAGAGGGGTGTCCTTCGGGTGAAGGGGGTGGATGAGAGTGTCCAGGTGGATGCTGCTGAGCTTGGCCTGGTCCCTGAGGACAACCTGCCACAGGATTGTGATGAGGATGCCCAGGGACCGGGGGAGCTCGAACCTTTCCAGTCTTTAAGGCTGCTCCCAATACAGGACAGCCGGATAGGCATGATCCTATAACTTGGCATGTTGTTCGGGATTTGCATGACAGGGTCACACAGTTTGGGCTTGGTTCTACACAAGTTATGCAAGTTATTGAAGTGTTGAATGCAAATTTGCTGACACCTTACGATGTCAGACATATAGCCCAAGTTCTGTTTCAGCCTGTTCAATTTAGAGTGTTTCAGGACACTTGGAGGCAGATGGCTGACAAGGCAGCTGCAGAAAATATGGTGCGACCCCAGGGTGATCCTAGGTATGCTGTGGGAGCGATGCCTTGCTGGGTCAGCATCGCTTTGCTCGCCCTGATTTTCAGGCTACCTGGGATCCTCTGATCCTTGAACAATGTCGAGAAATAGGATTTGCAGCAATTCTAAAAACAATAGAGGCTGCAGCTCCAAAGCCAAAATATGTAAAAATTACTCAAGGCCCTAGAGAGCCATTCTCAGAATTTGTTGAGAAAATAGCAGAAGCTTTGGCAAAGCAGGTTGAGGATGATGCTCTAAGGCATCTGCTATGTAAACCGCTAGCCAGATACAATGCTAATGAGGATTGTGCAAAAATTATACAGGCTCTGCCGGGAGACCCCTCACTGACTGACATGGTGCAGGCATGTGCTAAGGTGGGTACTGTAGATCATGTGATCTCTGCTTTAGCAGCTGCCATGTGGCACCATCAGAAGATGTCAGGGGGTGGTCAGCAGAAACAGGGGAAGAATAAAGGCAGAAATAAGAGGAAGCCACAGCAGCAGAAGGCTGATATGCCTACCTTCTTGTGTGCTAAGTGCAAAAAACCAGGTCACTATGCAAACCAATGCAAATCAGATGAGCCTGTTGCTGGCCAGGAAAACAGTCAGACAAGTGCTCTGGGGTGCAGCACACAGATACAAGCAGTGCCTCAGAACCCAGTGCTGACACAGGTTTCCCCAGCCAGCATGCAGCCAGCACCCAGGACTCCACCGGTGTGGACGTACACACCGCAGACACAGTCATTCTAGACTCGGTCAGGGTGCACAAGGTTCCTCTGGATGCCTTTAGCCTGTGGGTCAGAGGATGAGGACACTGTTCATGGGAGGATCTAATGCCACTTTCCAGGGAATCTTTGTCCACCCAGGTGTCATTGGTGCTGATTTTACAGGTCAAATTTGTGCTATGGTTTCCACGTTATGTCCCTTGTCATTATCCCGGCAGGGACTTGTATTGCCCGACTTGTGTTTTTTCATTTGTCTGTTCTCAGGGCTGATCAACAAGATCCCAAAGACAGTGGGTTTGGATCTACAGGATCGCCACAAGTCTTTTGGACAATGAATATAAGTTGAAAGCCCTTCGTCAATTGGTTCGACTGCAGTGATCATTTTAGTCATTGATTTGAAGGATTCCTTTTTCACAATCCACTTGTGTCCTGATGAGAGACCAAAATGTGTTTTTATGGTGCCTGCAGTGAACAGTTCTGAGATAGGACAGAGATACCAAAGGAAAGTCTTGCCACAGGGTTACCAATTAGTCTGACACACTGCAGCAGGCTGCAGCAAGCTTTATTCATCAGGTATACCTTCCATTGATATCTCTGTGTTTATCACCACTTTGGATTTACATCCTACAGGTATCATTGGCCAGTTACCTGGGAGGATGAGTCTGGTTGGTAAATGCTGGAAGGCCATGAGACAGGTTCTGCTCAGATAATTGAGTTGAAAGCAGTCACAATGGCATTCCAACAGTTTTCTCAGGTACCTTTGAATTTGGTCAAAGCAATTTTTTTATAAACAGAAAAGGGGAGAGGCTGGTGAAGTACCACACAGCCGATTGGGAAAAGCTTTGTACTCCTTCAATCACTCTACTGTGCCACAAGATTCCAATTATTTTGTTATTGTGAATCATTTGAGGCACAGCCTTTGAATGCTGACCAACATGCCGATCACCAGCCAGACTGTTCATCTACAAGCAGAGGATGAGCATTCATTTGTTTCTCCTGGAAATGTTTTAAGTCATTATTAGATGGGTTCTCTGAAATGTATTAGAAATTATAAGTCTGGTGAATGGTGGTGGGTTTTGATATTGTATTAAAATTACGTTTTGCAGAGAAAAGGCACCAGGCTTGAAGATTTCCCTGGCACTTCGGATGTCCACAAATCTCCTGAGTGATGTTTGTTCTCCTTCGCAAGGGCCCTGTGGAGGATTACAAACACTTCTCTTTTCTTTTTTTCTTTTAAACTAAAAGGGGGACCTGTGGACACCACTGAAGGTCCAGGCAGAAATTGCAAGGCCTTCCTTCAGGCTCTGAGCTCTTTTTCTCATGCTGGAAAACCCTTTCCCAGGCTGGGACAGTTTCTCAGCTCTGGCCTGAGCCTTTCCCAGGGTGATAAAATTTGGGAAAAACAGAAAGGAATTAAAACAAAGATAAAACACCTGCTGGATCCATGGGAAAACCAGGGACAGGAGGTGTCTCTCTCCCTGACCAAGGAATTGTCTGTATTTTGTTTTTCACTAACTATCTTATTTAAAGCCATGGCTTCCTTCAATAAACTGCTCTTTCTTGCACCAAGTAAGAGAGTTGCCTTGTTGCTGTGTTCCTTTGCCTCTACGTACCCCTTCATGCAGCAGCACATCCCATTGAAACATAATGTTAAAATGGATAGATAACTGTAAAATAAGCATGAAGCACAATTTTGGGTGTCTTGGGTTGCAATGCAGTTTGTAATCAAAAGTATGTACTCACTCAGCAGCCAGCTTTTAAAACCAGGTGGGGCAGTGTTCTTTATCTCTTCCAGGACCCATCCTTCTTCCTAGGAGGTATCTTCTGTGAATGGGCCAATGAATCCCTCTGCATGACTGATAAAATTCCATCACACCATTGTGAGATTCCCCAGCCAGGGAGAGGAGCCAAGCATTTCCTTCCTAGATAAAACCTGAGATTTGGAACATCAGAGCAGCCTTTTCCCCCTGGGCTCCAGAGGAAAACCAGACCACTCTACATCATCACTGGACTTTCAGAGGAAAACTGCACCCTTCTACAGGACCACTGCTTCAACTGAACCACATCTGTCACTCCAGGAGGACTGCAGCCACCATTTAATCGCACTGCTACCAACACCCTGACTGATGAGGTGTCAGGTTATATTCTTACTCTGTGTTTTGGGTTTTTTTATTACTGTATTTTTATTTTAACTTTTCTAGTAAAGAACTGGTATTCCTATTCCCATATCTTTGCCTGAGACCTCCTTAATTTCAAAACTGTAATAATTTTGAGAGAGGAGGTTTGCAATATCCATTTCAAGAGAGGCTCCTGCCTTTCTTTGCTGGTACCTGTCTTTCAAACCAAGACAGATTTTGGCACCCAAAGTGGGGCACGAGTGCACTGAGAGGAAAAGGAGTAACTGCTTTTGAGTAACCTGATTTTTTGTGTGCTGGTTATAGAAATCTCACTATGTGGCACCATGTGGTCTAGTTTACTCTGGTTTGGGTAGCACGTGGTTGTGGCTATATTTGTCCCATTTGCTGGTCCTTATCTAAACATGGGTCCTATCACTAAGACTACTGTGGCTGCTCTCCAGTTTGCTTTATGGGTTAATAAGGTGAGGAATTCATGGATATTTAATTTCCTCTGGAAGGCGGGCACATGGATTCAGGGTAATCACACATTAACTTTGCTTGGATAACCAGCCTGATACCTACTCCAGAAAACAGGGATGATGCTGCAGAGCCTGACCCTGTCCCAGAGACTAGGGATGCTGTTCCTGAGCCTGACCCTGTGCCTCAGCCCACCTCAGAAACGAGCCACTCGAATTGGATGGGGATATTGCAGGAGAATAGATGCCAAGTGCTGAACGAATACACTTGCTCAGCTGGTGAGAATCTGTCCTCCTGCCTTGAAGAGGGCCATCTAATGGTGCAGCAGTGGAATGCACAGACCTTACAACCATCCAGGTTCCAGCTGAACCACATGGGCAGTCACAGCCAGCAGCAGTTGACCCTGTGGAAACAAAGAAGTCTAAGATGAAATCAAAGCACCTAGCTAATAAGGAGAAGAAATGAGGGCCCTCACAACCCGCAGGGGAGCCAGAGGTTGAGATCATCACCAGATCCCTGTCATAGAAAAGTCTCTGTAATCTGGGAAATACACTGCACAAAGGGAGCGTGAGGCGTATACAACTTGGTTACTTTGAGTCTGGAACCTTATGGATACAGGTGTGCAACTGGATGGTACTGAGGCCAGGAATTTGGGACCTTTGACCCAGGACTCGGATCAGGATCTGGTACCAGCAAGGGAACCAGGGCCCCGTTCCCCCTGGGAACGGCTTTTAATGAGTGTCAGAGAGAGGTGTGTCCACAGAGAGACAATGCAGGAGCAGCACCACAGAATGCACTGAGGAAGGGATCCAAGAACTGAGAAGTGGCAGTATTGGAGGTACTCTTTGGGAGGGGCAGACAGCATGACAATGACCCTGACAAGGTCAGGTGCACAGGGCAGATGTGGTGGAATCTGCCAAACCTGGGGCCATCTCAATACACCACTTTTATTGCAATGATTAATGCTGATAACAACCAAGAGACAGTGGGTTCTGTTGTCAACCAGCTTAGGAATTATGGGAGTATGATCCATGGCCCAATACAGGCTCTTGTCTCTGCTGTGGTTAAGGAACTCAAAGAGGAGTTTAAAGAGGAGATGAGGGAGATAAGAGAGCAGGTAAGGAAGATCAATGCAGCACCAGGGTGAGTCACACACTCCAAAGTCAGAGCCCAATGTCCTCTGGCTAAGGAGAAAGGGTACACCACACGAGCTGACCTGTGGCTCTTTTTCTGTGACCATGGGGAAGACATGGGATGGTGGGATGGGGGCCCACTTCTGTCCTGGTAGCTTGGGTGTGTCAACTCAAGGAGGGAAACACGAACCGAGGGAGCTCCACTAAAGTGAAGATAGCCTCAACCTCCCATGACCAAGCTGCCGTGGTGATCCCCATCCACAAGATGATCCATGATCTGGAGAGCCAAGGGGTGGTCAGCAAAACTCACTCACCCTTCAGCAGTCCCATCTGGCCTGTGTGCAAGTCTGAATGGGAATGGAGATTGACTGTGGACTATTGTGCATTGAATGAAGTGACTCCACCGCTGAGCGCAGCCGTGCCGGACATGCTGGAACTTGTTGGGGGTTGTTTTTTTTGTTCTCTTACTGTCTCAGTTTAAAGAATTTTTCCCATTATCATGCTAACGGGGCCTGCCAGGTTACATCCATTGTCTTTTGACGACTCTAGACAAAGGGGTAGGTGGGAGCTGGCTTCTGGGGGGGAGGGCGCTACTTGTGCATCTGGTGCGCTTGGTGGAGGAGGAAGCCCGTCTCCAGCCCACGCAGTCAGAACACGGGGAAGCCAGATGCTCTGCAGTCAACTGAACTGCCCTGCATCTCCGCCGCTCCAGCCTCCCACCTCTGAGGACACAGCTAACCAACAGGACACAGACGGTGAGCGAGGAGCTGCCCTCTCCAGCCTGCTCCCACCTGAGACACAGCACAGCTGCTGACACCAGCCGCCCCCACCCCCCCCGCTCCCACCTGCTCTCCGCAGCTGTGCGGGCTCTGCCGCATTCTCCATCACCGGGTACAGACACAGGCCGTGTGCCCGCGGCTAAAGAAAGGACTGGAACCGAATTATCTGTTCTGTTTTGTTGGTAATTTTAATACCTGCTGTTGTTTCTGCTTGTATGGTTAGATATATTAGTAAAGAGCTGTTATTCCTACCCCCCTATCTCTGCCTTAGAGTTCTTGATTCAAACAATTATAATACTTGGGAGGGAGCGGAATTAAATTCTCTATTTCAAAGAGAAGCTTCTGCCTTTATTGATAGACACCTGCCTGTCAAACCAGGAAAGATTTTGGTGACTCAAACGTGGGGCAGAGGGTATTGAGAGGAGAGTTAATAACAGGAATAACAACTCTTTAGTGGCATCATGTTGTCTAGTTTAATCTGGCTTGGGCTCCATGTGGTCACAGATGGGAGATGGTCTCTCCCATTTGCAAGCCCTTATTTGAAGGCCTCTCACCAAACTTACTGTAGCTATTATCCGATTTGTTTGGTGAATTGATTATGTCAGGACTTCATGGTTTTTTAATTTTTTCAGGAAAGTGGCTACATGGATCCAGAACTATCGTACTCTTTACTGTGTGCTTCTGGGGTTATTTCAATAATGGTACTTACTGTGAGGAAATGAATGCAAGGGAAATCTTCTCCCAACCCATCACCCAGTTTTTTGAGGCTACCCCACCAGTTTTCCAGGAGTTCAGATCTGCTTTAAATGCTAATGGTATCATGCAGTGGCTGGTGTTGCTGATATGCCTATTCTGTTTAGCATTCAGAGACAAGGGAATATTGGCTTGGATAACAACCCTGATACCTACTCCAGGAAATAGAGGTGCTGTGCCAGAGCCTGACCTTACTCCAGAGACTAGAGGTGCTGCCCCAGAGCCTGCCCCTGCCCCAGGGACTAGGGATGCTGCCTCACAGCCTACTGCAGAGAGGAACCACCTGGAGTGGCTAAGGGTTCTGCTGAGGGAGATGCAGGACATGAGCCAGGTGTTGAAGGAGCAGGGCCAGATGTTGTAGGAGCACTTTTCCCTAGCTGATGAGAAACCCTCTCCCTGCCCTAAAGAGGGAGAGTCTGATGGTGCTGCAGTGGAACCCGTAGATGTTACATCTGTCCAGGTTCCAGCTGGATCACAGGGCCAGTCACAGCCAGCAGCAGTTGCCCCTGTGGAAACTAGGAAATCTAAGATTAAAACAAGGCACCTAGATAGTGGGGATCAGCCAGGAGGGTCCTCACAGTCAGCAAGGGAGCCAGAGGTTGAGATTGTCACCGAGTCTCTCTCATATGACAGTCTCCGTAATCTGCGAAAAGACATTGGTTACTCCGGGTCTGGGACCTTATGGGAACAGGTGTACTGCTGGATGGTACTGAAGCCAGGAATTTGGGATCTTTGGCCCAGGACTCAGGTGTGGACCAGATATTCATAAGGGAGCAAGGCCTCCTTTCCCTCTGGGAACAGCTTCTAATGAGTGTGAGAGAGAGGTTTCTCCACAAAGAGAGAATGCAGGAGCACCACCATAGAATGCGCTGGAAGACCCTTGAGGAAGGGATCCAGCAGCTGAGAGAAGTGGCAGTATTAAAGATACTCTTTAAGAGGGATGGACAGCATGACAACAACCCTGACAAGGTCGGGTGCACAGGGCAGATGTTGTGGAATTTGGCAACCCTGGGGCCATCTCAATATACCACTTTTATTGCAATGATTAATGCTGATGACCACAGAGAGACAGTGGGTTCTGTTGCCAGCTAGGTCAGAAATTTTGAGAGTATGGTTAATGGCCCGATGAAGGACAATATCTCTGACATGGTCAAGGACCTCTAAGAGGTACAAGAGGAGGTGAAGGGGATGAGAGGGTTGAAAGGTGAGATGAGGGAGATTGTAAGGGAGGAGATAAGGAAGATCAGTGCAGCACCAGTACGAGTCACAGGCCCCAAATCTCACACCCAACATCCTCCCGCTAGGGACAGAGGATACCCCTCACGAACTGACCTGTGGTTCTTCCTGCGAGACCGTGGGGAAGACATGGAAAAATGGGATGGGAAGCCCACTTCTGTCCTGGCAGCACGGGTGCGTCAGCTCAGGGAGGGAAATGCCAGCCGAGGGAACCGTGCTAAAATGAATGTAGCCTCGACCTCCTACAACCAAGGTGCAGGGTACTACAGAAGGGAGGATGATCTGTCAGATCCCCTGGAAGGGACCTCCACTATGTATGCCCAGGAAGGAAATAATAACCAGGGCTAGAGGGGCCCTGCCTCTAGCCAGGGAGAGGCATGGGATGACAGGATCCATTGGGTAGTGTGGGTGCGATGGCCTGGCACATCAAAGCCACAGAAACATAGAATGTTAGTTGATACTGGTTCAGAATGCACCCTGATATCATCAGAACATGTGGGGAAGGTACCTGTTTCCATTGTTGGGATGACAGGGGGATCACAGGAATTCACTCTGCTGGAAGCTGAGATTAGGCTGACAGGGCCTTCCCTGTGGTAGAAACATCCAATTGTAACCGGCCCAGGGGCACCGTGCATTCTAGGCATAGATTTCCTCAGGAATGGCTACTACAAAGACCCAAAGGGACACAGGTGGGCTTTTGGAATAGCTGCTGTAGCAACAGAGAGCATTAAGCAGTTGAACACCTTGCCTGGACTGTCAGAAAACCCATCTGCAGTGGGACTCCTGAAAGTGACAGAGCAACAGGTGCCAATTTGTTGCATCTGGTTGTTGCTTGGGGTGAAAGCAGGCAAAAGAGCAAGAAGGCCTTTGCAGGGGTTTCACAGAGATGTTTATTTCAGCCACAGGTGTGCATTGTCCAGGGTTCAGGGAACAAAAGTCAAGAGGCTTGTGTGGGGGTTCAGGTTTGGTACATGGGAAGCGGGGCGGGGAGAGCCTTAGGGACCAATTACCAAGGGACAGGGAAACCAGGTGGGAGTGACCAAAAGGCTGACAGACAGGCAGAGGGCACAGGGTCGACTCAGGGAACAGAACAGGGATTGCTTTCCCTAATTGGCAATGCTTTTTGGTCTCCACAACTCCCTTTTCTTTATTAATTAAGAAGGCTTCTTTTAAGGATTTAAAAATCAAATCGTTGAGGCAACTAAAGAACACAAAGTAACAAAAACAATTAAAAGGATTTATAAAACAATTTTCAAAATGCAAGTGGCAGGGCAGAGGTGGCGTGCCGCAACTTTCCAGAGTAGCGTCTTTAGAAAGACATCCTGGTGGCACAGGCAGCGCCCTGGCTCCCTGGCAAAGTGATTAAGCTCTTTTCTGATTCCTATTGGTGACGCTAATGAGAAAGGGCGGGAGCCTCGTGTTGGGAGTTCCAAATACCAGCTTTATTTGTCTTCTCCTCGAGGGGGTCTAGGGATGAGAAGCCCCAAACAGGGTGAGGGGAGAAGAGTTTATATAGGACAGCTTAGGGGAGGGGTAGAGCATCGCTGAGGGTAAAGGGGAGGAACAAGGCAGGAAGAACCAGCAGGATACAAACAATTTGCTTAGAACAGGGAGACATTATAAGTCCTGTCGGCTCACCACCCTCCACACCAATTGCCACCTTGACAGTGCACTGCCGGCAGTACTGGACAAATCAGGATGCTGTGATTCCCATCCACAAAATGATCCATGTGCTGGAGAGCCAAGGGATGGTCAGCAAAACCCACTCACCCTTCAACAGCCCCATCTGGCCTGTGCACAAGACTGAATGGGAATGGAGATTGACTGCGGACTATCGTGCCTTGAATGAAGTGACTCCACCGCTGAGCGCAGCCATGCCGGACATGCTGGAACTGCAGTAGGAGCTGGAGTCCAAGGCAGTGAGGTGGTATGCTACCATTGACATTGCCAATGCATTTTCTCCATTCCTTTGGCAGCAGAGTGCAGGCTTCAATTTGCTTTCACCTGGAGGGATGTGCAGTACACCTGGAACCGACTGCCCCAGGGGTGGAAACACAGCCCTACCATCTGCCATGGGCTGATCCAGGCTGCACTGGAGAAGAGTGAGGCCCTAGAACATCTGCAATACATCAATGCCATTGTTGTGTGGGGGAACACGGCAATGGAGGTATTTTAGAAAGGAGAGAAGATGATCCACATTCTGCTGGAAGCCGGCTTTGCCATCAAAAAGAGCAAAGTCAAAGGGCCTGCCCGAGAGATCCAGTTCCTGAGAGTAAATGGCAAGACGGACGGCGCCAGATCCCCACTGAGGTCATCAATAAGATAATCATGATGTCTCCACCGACCAGCAAAAAGGAAATACTTGCTTTCCTAGGCTTTTGGAGAATGCACATCCCTGAGTACAGCCAGATTGTGAGCCCTCTCTACCTGGCCACTCACAGGAAGAACAATCTCTGCTGGGGCCCTGAACAGCAGCAAGCCTTCACCCAGATCAAACAGGAGATCGCTCATGTGTAGCCCTTGGCCCAGTAAGGACAGGACCAGAGGTAAAGAATGTGCTCTACTCTGTAGCTGGGAAGCATGGTCTGTCCTGGAGCCTTTGGCAGAAGGTGCCTGGTGAAACTTGAGGCCGACCCCCTGGGATTCTGGAGCAGAAGTTAGAGTGTCCGAAGCCAATTACACTCCCACAGAGAAGGAAATCTTGGCTGCCTATGAAGGAGTTCAAGCTGCCTCAGAGGTGATTGGCACAGAAGCACAGCTCCTCCTGGCACCCCGACTGCCAGTGCTGGGGTGGATGTTCAAAGGCAAGGTTCCCTCTACCCACCATGCCACCAACGCCACATGGAGCACGTGGATTGCCTCATCACATAGCACAGCCTTATTGATTACCTGAAACACCCTGGATTTTGGAGATAATTACAAACTGGCCAGAAGGTGAAGATTTTGGTCTCGCTGATGGAGAGGAGCAGAAGCAAGTGACCTGGGCTGAAGAAGCTCCACCATACAACCAACTGCCAGCAGATGAAACGTGCTACGCTCTTTTCACCGACAGTTCCTGCCGCATCATGGGGATGAACTGGAAATGGAAAGCAGCCATATGGAGCCCCACACAACAGGTTGCACAAGCTACCAAAGGAGAAGGTGGATCAAGTCAACTTGCTGAACTCAAAGCTGTTCAGCTGGCCTTGGACATTGCTGAGAGAGAGAAATGGCCAAAGCTCTACCTTTACACTGATTCATGGATGGTAGCCAGTGCTCTGTGGGGCTGGCTGGAAAGGTGGAAAGAGGTCAACTGGCAGCATGGGGGAAAACCAGTCTGGGGTGTTGAGGAGTGGAAAGATATTGCCACTCGGGTAGAGAAGCTGCCTGTGCAAGTTCGTAATGCAGATGGCCTTGTCCCCAAGAGTTGGGCTAATGAGAAACTCCGACACAAAGAGCAGGTAGATCAGGCTGCACAGATAGAGGTGACAAAGATAGACTTAGACTGGGAACACAAGGGAGAATTGTTCCTGGCCCTATGGGCCCATGATGCCTCAGGTCATAAGACACCACCTATAAGTGGGCACGAGACCGAGGGGTGGATCTAACCATGGACAGTATTTCCCAGGTTATCCATGACTGTGACACGTGTGCTGCCATCAAGCAAGCCAAGCGGGTGAAGCCTCTCTGGTATGGGGGGTGGTGGTCCAAATATCATTGTGTGAGGGAACAGAGCTGTCCTGTTTTGAAGTACGGGCGTCTGCCCATAGTGGCAGAAGCTTCTTTTTGAAATTGAAAATGTACAATTTCCTCCCAAATATTATAATTTCTAAATTAAGGGGCTCTCAGGAAAAGAATTAGGAATAACATTTCTTTACTAGGAAAATTAAAATAGAGATATAGTATTACAAAGAACAATCTAAAACACTGACAGAGTCGGAATACAACCTGGCACCTCATCAGTCAGAGTCTTGGTAGCAGTCTGATTAAATGGTGGCTGAAGTCGTCCTGCAGTGACAGATGTGGTTCAGTGGAAGCAGTGATCCTGTAGAAGGGTGCAGTTTTCCTCTGAAGGTCCAGCGATGACGTGGAAAGGCATGGCTTTCCTCTGGAATCCGGTGGAAAGAAGGTACCTTGGTGTTCAAAATCTCAGATTTTATCTAGGTTAGAAAGGCTTGGCTCCTCCCCGTGGCTGGAGCATCTCCCACTGGGATGATGAAATTTTACAGGCATACAGTGGGATTTAATGGCCTGTCAGCAGATGATATCTTCCTGGAGGGACGATGGGTTGTGGAAAAGATAAAGGTGACTGCCCCACTAGGTTTTAGAGATGGCCTATTAGCAGAAAGTATGTGAAACGGAGATAAGGAAATCACTGCCCCGCCCGGCTTCAACAGATGGTGATAGAATACACATTTCAAGCCAAATACTGTATTGCAAGCCAAGAAAACAGCAATGAAGGAGAGCACCAGATTCTGCTGGAACCCACATGACAAATGAAAAGTTGTCAATACTTACAGGTACATATTAGGTCGCCCAAATTCAGCAGCCAACAGACCTCAATGGATGGCAACCTCAGTGAGCAATGCATTGTGACCTCACAACACTCACTGCTTATGTCAGGGCACAGGCAGAGCCTGGCTCAGACTCGCTCGCCCCTGGACTCCTGGCAAGCGTGCCGGGCAGGACTGGAAGCCCACGAGGGCCTTGGGAGCTGCTGTCGGCAACTCTCAGCTGAGATTCCCGCGCCTTTGCCTGTTTCCTTAGCCCTACCTGGTTGAGGAAGCCAAGTCCTGTGAGTGGTGCTTGCAGCAGCACAGGTGAGCGGTGCAGAGAACATGACTGTGGGGTGGCCCTGGGGTGGGCGATGGTGTCTGAGGAGCTGTGAGTGTGTCCTTCCGGAGGGGCCTGGGCATTCCTTGGAGCCGCCCATCTCCCTGGCACAGCAAGTGACCTGTTTTGCAGCGTGTCACACCAGCAAGAGGGACCAGCTGCTGTGCCCAGCTCTGCTGCAACCCACAGCCATGGCCACGGAGACAGATTGGAACTGCCCCATCTGCCGTGAGGGTGCAGGTGAAAAGGCTTCTGTTTCACCGTGCGCCCACCAGTTCTGCCTGGGCTGCATTGTGCGCTGGGTCAAGAGGAAACCATCGTGCCCCCTGTGCAGGCAGCCCATCAACACCATCATTTACTCTGTTCGCTCAGAGCAAGATTATTTGGAGATGGTTCTTCCAAGCTCCTCAGGCTCATCGGCTGCTGGCCAGCAGGATGAGCAGGGGGCTGTGCAGCTGATGCCCAGCACCTATGTAGCTGGCTTGCCACCTGAGCTCTGGGCAGGCATTTTCCAGGAGTGCTCAGACATCCTGGAGCCCCTGCTGCCCTGGCTGAACCAGGAGCTATCGGAGCTGCTCAGGACCCGCTGGTGGGAGGTGGCTCTGGCCCAGAGTGTCGTCGTAGCCAATTTGTGCTACTATGGGCTGAGTGAGGGGGCCTTGGTGCAGGAGCTGCAATCCCTGCTGCAGGAGCAGACGGTGCCATTTGTGCGGCGGCTCATCGACACTGCCGCTGACAGGTGCAGTGCGGAGATCCTGCGGTGGATGAACCTCCTGAACTCCCAGGCTCAGGAGCAGGAGCAGGAGCAGGAGCAGGAGCAGGAGCAGGAGCAGGAGCAGGACCAGGAGGGTCCCACAGCCATCCCTGCCTCCAGCCAGGGGACTCCTAACCCCATCCTGGCCTCCTCCCACAGCCCAGTCGTTTCCAATGTGGAAACAGACACTGTAACATTGGAAGCCACCCCCTGTGCCCGGCCCGGCCGCTCTCCATCCGCGCCCGTCCCAGCAGAGCAGGAGCAGCCCCAGGAGGAGCCCGGCGGGACAGCAGCAGCAGCAGGAGCCGGCCCCTGTGCCCCGAGCTGCAGCCGCAGCCCTTGCGCTCCTGGCCGGCACACGGGCTGCTTGCCCGAGGAGCCCCGGCGCCCCGCAAAGAGGAAGGGCTCTGGCCCTCAGGACTCGCCCCAGCCCCCAAAGAGGCCGGCCCCGCGGCGGCAGCACAAGCCAAGCCGGAAGCATTAATTGTAGTGATAGGTGTAGGTGTAGGATATAAATTTTATGAGTAGAAAATTAATTGTAGGAGTAGGAAATAAATTGTTGTTTCTTTGATACAGTCTCTGTGGGTTGCTTACTCCCACTTCTCCTGATGTCTCTTCTCTCTCCCCTCACATCCCACTGTCTGGGGCATCCTGGGAGGGAAGGGGAGGGAAGGCATCAGGCTGGAATGGAGCTACAGGGGCCCAGTGTAGCTCTGGCAGGGGGCTGTGCCCAGTGCTACAGAAGGACAAGAACAACCCCCAGGCCACCTTTGGGCCCACCCTGGAAGTCTGGAAAGCTTCCTACCCTCAGCTGCAGGGCAGGACAGGCCATCTTCATGGGGCATGAGCTGCAGGCAGCAACCGAGCCAACAGGGACTGAAGGAGCCCTGAACAGTGGCCATGCTCAGTGCTGCAGAGGAAGGCAAAACTCCCGGGGAGCCAGTGCCAATCTGCCCTCAGGGAAAATTCCTTCTTGGCCCCACTGCTACTGATTGGTCATCCTCAAAATGGGCTCTTGATTTAACTGACTGTTTCCCTTTGAACAATTGGTGTCTGCTAGGGAAGGTGGATACATCCCTTGGATTGAAGAATGTAAATCCTTTCCCTCTGATTATTATGATTTTGAAACTGAGGGGCTCTCAGGCAACGATATGAGTGTATGAATAACAGTTATTTTACTAGAATATGTGTAATAAAGCAAACAAAACAACAATAACTATTGCATTAACAACATACAGAACTCGGGACCCAGTAACAATCCTCTCAGCAGTTACCATCACAGCTGGAGGAATGGGCAAAAATAGCCCAAGATCGTGGAAGAGAGGTATCAGGAGTTCCACAGAGGTAGCTACAGGACATCGCCTCAGGGCAGGAGGGTGTGTGCTACTGCGTGGAGAAACCCAGAACAATACCAAAGAAGAGGCAGTGGCGGGCCAGCCGTGGCTCAGCTCTGAGCAGGGCCGGGAGAGGCAAAGTTCAGGATTCCCTGGGCACACGAGCAGATAGTGATAGGTGCTTCAGGTGGCAATGAACTCTCCCTTAAGTAAATGACAGCCTCGCCGTCCTTCTCCACTGTGAGCAAAAGAGCGAGAGCAAAAAAAAAAATCCTCAACTGCTCCAGCTCCTGTCTGGTATCTCTATGCCTCCGAGAGAAAACTCCCCAAAAAACAGAGAGTTCCTCCTGCCCCTTCCCTGATGTCTCAAGCACCCAGCAATCAGTGCCTCTTAGCAACGTCATGGGAAAAAAATTCCACAAGTAACACGGAAATGAAAGAAAAGAAAAAAGAAAGAAAACCACAACCCTCAACATTATTCATCCCAAATTCTTTTCATACTGACATGTTACATGAAATTTAAACCTCTAAATTATATACATACATGCAGTACCTTAATTATATACATACATACATGCAGACATGGATACAGACACAGTGTCATTCGTAATTTACCTAAAAACAAGGTTCCCCTTGAGGTATGCATTGGTTCTCTCTCTGCTTCTGCATCACCCACAAGGTGCAACCTTTGTCTCTGAATGAAGACAACTCTACCAATAGGATTGCCTTTGCAGGAGGCAGAATTAACCCAAACAGTTTTCCCTAACATGCCTCTCAGGTGTACCACTGGGACCTTATCTCCATCTGGTGTTCCCAAGGGCTCAGATTGGGCAGGGCCTGCTCGGTTAGGGGAACCTTGGGTATTCACTAACCATGTGGCCTTTGGTAGATTGGTCTCCCAGTTCTTAAAAGTCCCCCCACCCAGTGCCTTCAAGGTGGTTTTAAGCAGGCCATTGCACCGTTCCACTTTCCCAGCTGCTGGTGCATGGTAGGGAATATGGTACACCCACTCAATGCTGTGTTCTCTAGCCCAGGGGCTTATAAGGCTATTCTTGAAATGAATCTCATTGCCTGACTCATCTGTCTCAGGGGAACCCTGCTTCCAAAGGACTTGTTTCTCAAGGCTGAGGATGGTGTTCCCAGCTGTGATGTGAGGAACAGGGTAGGTCTCCAACCACCCGGTGGTGGCTTCCACCATGGTCAGCACGTAGCGCTTGCCTTGGTGGGTCTGAGGCAGTGTGATGTAGTCAATCTGCCAGGCCTCTCCTACTTATATTTGGACCATCGCCCACCATACCAGAGGGGCTTCACCTGCTTGGCTTGCTTGATGGCAGCACATGTGTCACAGTCATGGATAACCTGGGAAATACTGTCCATGGTTAGATCCACCCCTCGGTCTCCTGCCCACTTATAGGTGGCGTCTGATGACCTGAGGCATCATGGGCCCATAGGGCCAGGAACAATTCTCCCTTGTGTTCCCAGTCTAAGTCTATCTTTGTCACCTCTATCTGTGCAGCCTGATCTACCTGCTCTTTGTGTTGGAGTTTCTCATTAGCCCAACTCTTGGGGACAAGGGCATCTGCATTACGAACTTGCACAGGCAGCTTCTCTACCCAAGTGGCAATATCTTTCCACTCCTCAACACCCCAGACTGGTTTTCCCCTATGCTGCCAGTTGACCTTTTTCCACCTTTCCAGCCAGCCCCACAGAGCACTGGCTACCATCCATGAATCAGTGTAAAGGTAGAGTTTTGGCCATTTCTCTCTCTCAGCAATGCCCAAGGCCAGCTGAACAGCTTTGGGTTCAGCAAGTTGACTTGATCCACCTTCTCCTTTGGTAGCTTGTGCAACCTGCTTTGTGAGGCTCCATATGGCTGCTTTCCATTTCCAGTTCATCCCCATGATGCGGCAGGAACTGTCGGTGAAAAGAGCGTAGAACGTTTCATCTGCTGGCAGCTGGTTGTATGGTGGAGCTTCTTCAGCCCAGGTCACTTGCTTCTGCTCCTCTTCATCAGCGAGACCAAAATCTTCACCTTCTGGCCAGTTTGTAATTATCTCCAAAATCCAGGGTGTTTCAGGTAATCAATAAGGCTGTGCTGTGTGATGAGGGCAATACACGTACTCCATGTGGCATTGGTGACATGGTGGGTAGAGGGAACCTTGCCTTTGAACATCCACCCCAGCACTGGCAGTCGGGGTGCCAGGAGGAGCTGTGCTTCTGTGCCAATCACCTCTGAGGCAGCTTGAACTCCTTCATAGGCAGCCAAGATTTCCTTCTCTGTGGGAGTGTAATTGGCTTCAGACCCTCTGTAACTTCTGCTCCAGAATCCCAGGGGGTGGCCTCAAGTCTCACCAGGCACCTTCTGCCAAAGGCTCCAGGACAGACCATGTTTCCCAGCTACAGAGTAGAGCACATTCTTTACCTCTGGTCCTGTCCTTATTGGGCCAAGGGCTACCACATGAGCGATCTCCTGTTTGATCTGGGTGAAGGCTTGCTGTTATTCAGGGCCCCAGCAGAGATTGTTCTTCCTGTGAGTGACCAGGTAGAAAGGGCTCACAATCCAGCTGTACTCAGGGATGTGCATTCTCCAAAAGCCTAGGAAAGCAAGTATTTCCTTTTTGCTGGTCGGTGGAGACATCATGATTATCTTATTGATGACCTCAGTGGGGATCTGGCGCCGTCCGTCTTGCCATTTACTCTCAGAAAATGGATCTCTCGGGCAGGCCCTTTGACTTTGCTCTTTTTGATGGCAAAGCCGGCTTCCAGCAGAATGTGGATCATCTTCTCTCCTTTCTAAAATACCTCCATTGCTGTGTTCCCCCACACAACAATGTCATTGATGTATTGCAGATGTTCTGGAGCTTCACCCTTTTCCAGTGCAGCCTGGATCAGCCCATGGCAGATGGTGGGGCTGTGTTTCCACCCCTGGGGCAGTCGGTTCCAGGTGTACTGCACATCCCTCCAGGTGAAAGCAAATTGAAGCCTGCACTCTGTTGCTAAAGGAATGGAGAAAAATGCATTGGCAATGTCAATGGTAGCATACCACCTCGCTGCCTTGGACTCCAGCTCCTACTGCAGTTCCAGCATGTCCGGCACGGCTGCGCTCAGTGGTGGAGTCACTTCATTCAAGGCACGATAGTCCACAGTCAATCTCCATTCCCATTCAGACTTGTGCACAGGCCAGATGGGACTGTTGAAGGGTGAGTGGGTTTTGCTGACCACCCCTTGGCTCTCCAGCTCATGGATCATCTTGTGGATGGGGATCACAGCATCTCAATTTGTCCGGTACTGCCGGCTGTGCACTGTCATGGTGGAAATCTGTTCTTGTTGCTCTTCCACTTTCAGGAGTCCTACAGCAGATGGGTTTTCTGATAGTCCAGGCAAGGTGCTAAAATATTTAATGCTCTCTGCCTCTAAGGCAGCTATTCCAAAAGCCTTCCTGAGTCCCTTTAGGTTATTGTAACTGTTGCTCCTGAGGAAGTCTATGCCTGGAATACACGGTGCCTCTGGGAAGGTCACAGTAGATGTTTCTGCCAATCTCTCCCACTCAGGCTCACCACGGCTTCCAACAGATACAATTACTGTGATCCTCTCATCACCACAGCAATAGAAACAGTTTCTGCCCCCACATGCTCTGATGGCATTAGGGTACACTGTGAACCAGTATCAACTAATGTCTCATATTTTTATGGCTCTGATGTCCCAGGCCATCAGATTCACACTGCCCAAAAGACCAGTTTTGCCATGCCTCGCCCTGGCTAGAGGCAGGGCTGATCTAGCCCTAGTTATCATTTCCTTTCTGGCCATACATACTAGAGGTTTCTTCACAGGAATCTGACAGATCATCCTCCCTTCTGTAATACCCAGCAGCTTGGTCATGGGAGGTTGAGGCTATCTTCACTTTAGTGGAACTCCCTCAGTTAGTGTTTCCCTCCTTGAGTTGACACACCCATGCTGCCAGGACAGAAGTGGGCCCCCATCCCACCATCCCATGTCTTCCCCATGGTCACAGAAAAAGAGCCACAGGTCAGCTCGTGTGGTGTACCCTTTCTCCTTAGCCAGGGGACATTGGGCTCTGACTTTGGAGTGTGTGACTCACCCGGGTGCTGCATTGATCTTCCTTACCTGCTCTCTTATCTCCCTCATCTCCTCTTTAAACTCCTCTTTGAGTTCCTTAACCACAGCAGAGACAAGAGCCTGCATTGGGCCATGGATCATACTCCCATAATTCCTAAGCTGGTTGACAACAGAACCCACTGTCTCTTGGTTGTTATCAGCATTAATCATTGCAATAAAAGTGGTGTATTGAGATGGCCCCAGGTTTGGCAGATTCCACCACATCTGCCCTGTGCACCTGACCTTGTCAGGGTCATTGTCATGCTGTCTGCCCCTCCCAAAGAGTACCTCCAATACTGCCACTTCTCAGTTCTTGGATCCCTTCCTCAGTGCATTCTGTGGTGCTGCTCCTGCATTGTCTCTCTGTGGACACACCTCTCTCTGACACTCAGTAAAAGCCGTTCCCAGGGGGAAAGGGGCCCTGGTTCCCTTGCTGGTATCAGATCCTGATCTGAGTCCTGGGTCAAAGGTCCCAAATTCCTGGCCTCAGTACCATCCAGTTGCACACCTGTATCCATAAGGTTCCAGACTCGAAGTAACCAAGTTGTATATGCCTCACGCTCCCTTTGTGCAGTGTATTTCCCAGATTACAGAGACTTTTCTATGACAGGGATCTGGTGATGATCTCAACCCCTGGCTCCCCTGCGGGTTGTGAGGGCCCTCATTTCTTATCCTTATTAACTAGGTGCTTTGATTTCATCTTAGACTTCTTTGTTTCCACAGGGTCAACTGCTGCTGGCTGTGACTGCCCATGTGGTTCAGCTGGAACCTGGATGGTTGTAAGGTCTGTGCATTCCACTGCTGCACCATTAGATGGCCCTCTTCAAGGCAGGGGGAGAGTTTCTCACCAGCTGAGCAAGTGTATTCGTTCAGCACTTGGCATATATTCTCCTGCAATATCCCCATCCAATCTGGGTGGCTCGTTTCTGAGGTGGGCTGAGGCACAGGGTCAGGCTCAGGAACAGCATCCCTAGTCTCTGGGGCAGGGTCAGGCTCTGCAGCATCATCCCTGTTTTCTGGAGTAGGTATCAGGCTGGTTATCCAAGCAAAGTTAATGTGTGATTACCCTGAATCCATGTGCCCGCCTTCCAGAGGAAATTAAATATCCATGAATTCCTCACCTTATTAACCCATAAAGCAAACTGGAGAGCAGCCACAGTAGTCTTAGTGATAGGACCCATGTTTAGATAAGGACCAGCAAATGGGACAAATATAGCCACAACCACGTGCTACCCAAACCAGAGTAAGCTAGACCACATGGTGCCACCGAATGATGTTCCTATATCCAGGACACAAAAAATCAGGTTACTAATAAGTGGTTGCTCCTTTTCCTCTCAGTGCACTCGTGCCCCACTTTGGGTGCCAAAATCTGTCTTGGCTTGAAAGACAGGTACCAGCAAAAAAAGGCAGGAGCCTCCCTCGAAATGGAAATTGCAAACCTCCTCTCTCAAAATTATTACAATTTTGAAATTAAGGAGGTCTCAGGCAAAGATATGGGAATAGGAGTACCAGTTCTTTACTCGGAAAATTAAAATAAAAATACAGTAATAAAAAAACCCAAAACACAGAGTAAGAATATAACCTGACACCTCATCAGTCAGGGTGTTGGTAGCAGTGCGATTAAATGGTGGCTGCAGTCCTCCTGGAGTGACAGATGTGGTTCAGTTGAAGCAGTGGTCCTGTAGAAGGGTGCAGTTTTCCTCTGAAAGTCCAGTGATGATGTAGAGTGGTCTGGTTTTCCTCTGGAACCCAGGGGGAATAGGCTGCTCTGATGTTCCAAATCTCAGATTTTATCTAGGAAGGAAATGCTTGGCTCCTCCCCCTGGCTGGGGAATCTTAAAATGGGATGATGGAATGTTACCAGTCATGCACAGGGACTCATTGGCCCATTCACAGAAGATACCTCCTAGGAAGAAGGATGGGTCCTGGAAGAGATTGTGAGGAAAATTAATCCACAAACACCAGAGGTTTATGTCCAAAAAGGAGACAGAGGAGTCCTTTTTGCTTTATGCGAATAAAGGGAGAGGGCATGGGGCATTCCCCTGGGATCTCTTGGATTTTTGGAGGACGCAGCCTCCTTTTATCCTAATTTCCCGGCCGCTTTTCCCTCTCTCTTTCCCCGTAGGCTGAGGTACTTGAGAGGCACCGACTTCCCGGAACGCCTAAGATTCCCCTCTAATGTATAACCCTTCCCTTTAATTTTTAATTCTTATAGAATTCATAATTTCCCCCCCCATTGCTTCTTTATCTTCAGTAACCCAATTTCATTTATTAGCAGACCTACAGTTTGTTCGTGAAGGGAAATCTCTTTTTCCATTCATCAATCAGTGTAATCCCTCCATTGTTTCTTTTATCTCTAGGTGCTAATTGTTTCTACCAGTAATCTACAACTTGTTTGTAAAGACAAATTCTACATTTTTCTCAAGATAAAGAACACTGCCCCACCTGGTTTTAAAAGCTTCTGAGAGAATACATACTTTAGATTACATCCTGCTTTGCATCCCAAGACACCCAAAATTGTGCTTCATGCTTATGTTACAGTTATCTATCCATTTTCAACATTATGTTTCAATGGGATGGAAGAGAGACAGGTGTTTAATGGTCACTAGGTTAATGACCCCACCATTGTGCCTGTCAAAGCCAATCCAATGGAACTGTGAAGAAGAAAAAAAATCTGAATTTTAAAGCCATCTGACAAGAAGGTTTTGAAGACACTGGAATGAAATTTCAGGACGTGCTTATGTCACTGAGTGGGGCAGGCAAGCAGCATTGAGGATAGAGAACATAGGCTGTCACCTCACCAGATTTAAATAGGCCAACCCATATGACTGATGTACACACCACCGTCCCAACAAAAAAACATAAAACCAGCAGGCAATGTGCTTCTAAAGGAAAAGGGAATGGAGTAATGCTCAAAATCAATATAAAATGTAGAGGCACAGAGGAATGAAGGCATGGCCAATGCTAACGATTTTTTCTGCTGGTGCCGAGTACCGGCAGGGGAGAAAGGCCTGCTAAGGCAGATCTGGAAGGCAGTCAAGGCTGCCAGTACAGAACAGATGAGCGTGACATCAGCGGCCCACAGACTCCATGGATGGCAACCTCAGTGAGCAATGCATTGTGACCTCACAGCACTCACTGCTTATGTCAGGGCACAGGCAGAGCCTGGCTCAGACTCGCTCGCCCCTGGACTCCTGGCAAGCGTGCCGGGCAGGACTGGAAGCCCGCGAGGTCCTTGGGAGCTGCTGTCGGCACCTCTCAGCTGAGATTCCCGCGCCTTTGCCTGTTTCCTTAGCCCTACCTGGTTGAGGAAGCCAAGTCCTGTGAGTGGTGCTTGCAGCAGCACAGGTGAGCGGTGCAGAGAACATGACTGTGGGGTGGCCCTGGGGTGGGCGATGGTGTTTGGGGAGCTGTGAGTGTGTCCTTCCGGAGGGGCCTGGGCATTCCTTGGAGCCGCCCATCTCCCTGGGACAGCAAGTGACCTGTTTTGCAGCGTGTCACACCAGCAAGAGGAACCAGCTGCTGTGCCCAGCTCTGCTGCAACCCACAGCCATGGCCACGGAGACAGATTGGAACTGCCCCATCTGCCGTGAGGGTGCAGGTGAAAAGGCTTCTGTTTCACCGTGCGCCCACCAGTTCTGCCTGGGCTGCATTGTGCGCTGGGTCAAGAGGAAACCATCGTGCCCCCTGTGCAGGCAGCCCATCAACAGCATCATTTACTCTGTTCGCTCAGAGCAAGATTATTTGGAGATGGTTCTCCCAAGCTCCTCAGGCTCATCGGCTGCTGGCCAGCAGGACGAGCAGGGGGCTGTGCAGCTGATGCCCAGCACCTATGTAGCTGGCTTGCCACCTGAGCTCTGGGCAGGCATTTTCCAGGAGTGCTCAGACATCCTGGAGCCCCTGCTGCCCTGGCTGAACCAGGAGCTATCGGAGCTGCTCAGGACCCGCTGGTGGGAGGTGGCTCTGGCCCAGAGTGTCGTCGTAGCCAATTTGTGCTACTATGGGCTGAGTGAGGGGGCCTTGGTGCAGGAGCTGCAATCCCTGCTGCAGGAGCAGACGGTGCCATTTGTGCGGCGGCTCATCGACACTGCCGCTGACAGGTGCAGTGCGGAGATCCTGCGGTGGATGAACCTCCTGAACTCCCAGGCTGAGGAGGGGCAGGAGCAGGAGGATCAGGAGGAAGGGGATCCCAGAGCCATCCCTGCCTCCCGCCGGGAGACTCCTGCCCCAATCCTGGCCTCCTCCCATAGCCCAGTCGTTTCCAATGTGGAAGCTGACATGGGAACAGTGGAAGCCACCCCCTCTGCCCGGCCCGGCCGCTCTCCATCCGCGCCCGTCCCAGCAGAGCAGGAGCAGCCCCAGGAGGAGCCCGGCGGGACAGCAGCAGCAGCAGGAGCCGGCCCCTGTGCCCCGAGCTGCAGCCGCAGCCCTTGCGCTCCTGGCCGGCACACGGGCTGCTTGCCCTGTGTTGCTTCTGATGCTCCGCTGGTCCTATTTGTGAAACTTTTGGAAGGCCACCATGTCAAGAAATTGGAGACCAGTACACACGGAGAAGTTTCCTATGATGCCATTTTTTCCCAGCTCTGGACTAGCAGAAGGCACTGAATACCCATAAGTATCTCCCAGTCTAGTCATTGGCTCTGTCACTTTGTGGGAAGAAGGCATGTACCTTCTGAGGGGGATGAGAGCTGTGGATCATCTCAAGATAATGCAGCCATCTGCACAAACTTGCAAAAAGTGTTCTTTAAAATTTTGCTGGGTTTACCCAGTTTCGCTGGGTTTCCAAAGGATGACAAACCCCCACACCTCAGACATATCAAGGCTAAAAGATCAAGCCCTCAGTCTGATGCAGGATGTGCTCCTCAACTAGACACTATCTAGCACCTACCTCCTCAAGCCAGGTCTGACACACACAGGAGTTACAACCACCCAAAGCAAAGTGCTGTCTCTAGACACAGTACATTATTTTTAACCTCTCTTTTGACACTTCCCCCATCTATTTCAGTAAGCATTTTGGCAGTTACCAAATAAAACAGATGCATTACTGTTTTAGACTAATTTTTTAGAGATGACTAATATTTAACACATTAGTCTGGCAGCATTTTAGCTATCAGTTTTGTTGCACTGAAAAAACTCCAACCTTATCTAATAAGTTTTCCTTCATAGAAGAAGCAAAAGGCAAAAATAACTCAAACAGAAGCATATCAAGCATGCTGAGCTCAGTTGAAAGTAAACCTCAACCCATTACTTTCATGCCTCCACTCTTAGCCAGGACATCCATGAAGCATAAGCTCAAACTTACCAGATCCTCTCCTTTGTGCCTAGGATACTGACAAACAGTAAGTTGTCACAGCATCAATCAATAACAAAAGGGTGTAAAATGGACAACCCATAAGAAGCATAGAGAGAAGAGTAACTCAATGTCCCAGATCCTCCTTCAGACTTTCCATGGAAAAAGAGTGCAAGGGTGCTGTCACCTGTGGTCATGGCTGCAGTGGGTCTGTGGACAAAGATTCTTCTTACCTGCCTTCAATCTTTTTTTACTCTATCCTCACAGCACAAGCACAGGAAGCAATATTAACCAGATCAGTGGCTCACACTCTGTAACTATTTATTGCCTACATCCTTTCCAAGAGGAATGAGAGTGAGGTCTGCGAAGAGGACAGCAGAGGAGTAGAGCAAATGTAGTTCCAACACTGCTGCAGGTGCTATCTCACCTGTTACTCAGATAACAAGAAAATACCTGAAAATCAGTACCGATGCTGCCAGGAAGAGGAAACAAAAAGAAGGCACATATCCAGTTTGCAGTTTGGCAAACCTGTCAGCCTCGTGGGCCTCGCTGGCTGTTTGTCCCACCTTGCTTTTGGCACCAAGACTATCCCTGTTGTGCACAGTTTTAGTTCCTGATCCTCATCTTAACTCCCAAAGCATTGCAAAGACGCATTGTGCTTTCATCAGAGTTCTGGACACTTCCTTCTGCCCACTTTGTGCTTCCACAGCTGCCCATGTATGATGGCCACTTGTGTTGAGTTGATGTGGCCAGAAATGTGTATTCTATCACCATCTGTTAAAACCGGGTTGGGTAGTGATTCCTTATCCCCATGGCACACATTATCTGCTAATGGGCCATCTTTAAGATAAGATGGGGCAGTCACCTTTATCTTTTCCACAACCCATCCTCCCTCCAGGAAGATATCATCTGCTGCTGGCCCATTGAGTCCCACTGTATGACTGATAAAATTACATTATCCCAGTGGGAGATGCTCCAGCCAGGGGGAGGAACCAAGCCTTTCCTACCTAGATAAAAACTGAGCTGTTGGACAGCAAGTTACCCTTCTTTCCACTGGATTCCAGAGGTGAAGCCAAACTTTTCTACATCATCCCTGGACCTTCAGAGGAAAACTGCACCCTTCTACAGGAGCACAGCTTCAGCTGAACCACACCTGCCACTGCAAGGGGACTGTAGCTACCATTTAATTAAACTGCTAACAACACCCTGACTGATGGGTTGTCAGGTTGTATTCTGACTCTGTCAGGGTTGGGATTCTTTTTTGTATTACTTTATTTCTATTTTAAATTTCCTAGTAAAAAACTGTTATTCCTAATTTCCCATATCTTTGCCTGAGAGTCCCTTAATTTCAAATTTATAATAATTTGGAGGGAGGGCGTTTACATTCTCCATTTCAAAGAGAAGCCTCTGCCTTTATTGGCTGATAACTGTCCTTAAAACCAGGACACCACTTGCCTCAGGTGGGGCAGAAATCTGCATCCCCCCTTCTCTCCTTGCTTTTCTGCCATAAATACAGTGAAATCAAATAGAAATGTGTTGCAATTTGATAAACTGAGGTAGAAGAAGGATTCACATACCCTGACATCTTCCGGTTCATCCCAGAATTCCTACTATCCCCTGACCTTCCCTAAGTGACCTTGAAGCACCTTAGGGGCTTCTGTATTCTGATCCCTAAGCCCCCGTGTCCCTACCCCATTGGCTGGCAGCCAAAACCACTCCCCATTCCCCGTCCCCTGAAGACCAGATTCCCAGAGAGTCTCGGCCTCTTTCCAGCCATGTCACCGGCACAGAATAAACTACCCTGAAAGAGCCTCTATGTATCCCTTTCTCATCCATGCTAAAGATACTTTGTCTGATTTTATATTAATTAGGAAAAGGACACAGTAGCTTTTAGCAGTTGGCGCCTGTCTGTTTGGGCTGTTTTGAACCCCAAATTAGCCTGAAGTTCGCAGTTTTAGGACTTTAACAGAGGCCGGTCAGGTGATACAACTTCCTCCGTGCTTGCAGCTGTTTTTTAACGGCTTTAAACACAGGAGGGTGAAGCGGGGAACTTCTTCGCATCTTCGGAGAAGCCGCTTTGGATTGGAACTTTTGCAGAGTTACAGCGAAAACCGCGCTCCGTTTGGTAAGGTAACATATCCCTTCGGGGAGGTGGGAACCCCAGAGTTAGCCCCGAGGTACAGGGGAGGGGGGGTTTTTTAAACGGATAGCCCGAAACTCGTGGGGGGTTTGTACCCGCGGGTGGGAAGCGGCACCAGCTCAGGCGTGCAGCGGGGAACACGCGGCCGGTGTTTCGCAATCCCGGCCGGCACACACGCGTTCTGCCGGCGCTGCCTGGCGTGCGTTAGGCTGTGACTGTAAGCACAGGCGCCGGTGTGTTCTCTGCAGAGGGATCCCCGGGACCGTCTGTGTAGTCACGGCTAAGCCACGTGGTGAATAACAAAAGCTCAGCACCCCCATAACACACCTGGGTCTTGCAGCCAGCTGTTATTTTGTAACTTTTCTGCGAAAGACAGGGAATAGTGCTGTCTGTGTTTTAGAACATCGGAATGGGGGGGAATATTTCAGCACAACAAAAGAGTATTGTTACCCAGCTTAAAGAAATGCTAGGTTTACAGGATTTTGTAATTTCTAAGAAACAGATTGGAAAGTTTGTTATTTGGTTGTCTCGAGAAATTACAGATCTTGATAAGCAAAATATAAAATCGGTTTTATTTTGGGACAGTGTTGGAGATTTATTAACTTCTAAAATACAGAAAGGTGATACAAATGCTGCTTTATTTTTGCCTATATTTTTAAATATTCACAAACACTTATCACAATTAGAAAACCAAGATAGACCACAGGAAAATTCTTTAAACTCCTCTTTACCTAATTCGGAACCTCCTGTCCCTGAATTAAAAGAGAAATCAGAATTACCTCAAGAAACTACTAAAACCTATGATCCTCCAAAATACACTGAATTAGCATCCCCTGTACAACCTGATACAAACTTACCGCTGTATCCCCGTCTCTCAGAAATTCCATGTGAGCAGAGTAATTTAGAAACTCAGCTTTCCTCGGTGCAAAGGGGAAAACCTATACTAAATCCTAACTGTAACATGCCTTTTTCTCCCAATAATCCTTTTCTGCATCCAATTCCCGTTTCTGCTCAATATTTTCCAGGTTTTAATCCATTTTTTCAGAATTCTATTTCCAGGCCGCATTGTAACTCTTTCACAAATACCGGGAGGGATGAAAGCTCCGGGAATGCAGAACCTGAGGGTGGGGGAGGGGAAGCACGTGTAGCAGGCACACAGCCACAGCCTGCACAGGCACAGAACCAATTAACCCCTACCTTACCGCTACAGCCTGCAGAGGCACAGAACCAATTAACCCCTACCTTACCGCTACAGCCTGCACAGGTACAGAACCAATTAACCCCTAACTTACCGATTAACCCTGAATCTAATAAGATTTTGGATGCGTTACCGATTCAATACATTGGGAAAAAGAATGGTAGAAGGACCTACCAACCATTATCATACCAAGATAAAAAAGAAATTTGTAAGGTACAAAGGGAACTTGGGAGGCAAAGTGAGATATTTAAGGGAATTATGAGAGCAACTTTTACATCAAATGAATTGGTTCCGCATGATGTAAAGGACCTTTTCAGGTGTTTGCTTACCCCAGCTGAATATGAATTATGGTTTAATATTTGGAAACGTTCTTTGGGCAGTCTTTTAACAGAAATTCACACAAATCCTGAACATGCTAAGGATGCTGATGATAATGAAATTACATTACAGCATTTATGTGGGGAGGGTGACATACATAGCCCTGAAAAGCAAACTCGGTTATTGTCTAAATTTATTTTAGATAAAGTTTGTGAGATAGCTGAACAGGCCTTTATTAAATTGCCAACAGTTGAAGTAACTACTAGTTATGTTAATATTAAACAATATCCTTCTGAGAATTTTTTAAGCTTCATAGATCGGTTAAAGACACAGGTGGAGCGCCAGGTCCACAATCCAGCCATGCAGGCAGAACTGATCAAAGAATTAGCAGAGAAAAACGCCAATCAAGCCTGTCGGAAGGTCATCCTAAGCCTGCCACTGTATCCAGAACCAACCCTAGCACAGATGATTGAAGCTTGCACCCGCAAAGCAGAGCTACTCAGTGCTCCTGAGAGGACTCCGAGTCCAGCACCTCCTAAGCCTCCAGCACCTGAACCACCACAGATGAAGAAGCAGCAGTTATCATCGGAGCAGCTAAAGAAAATCACCTGTTTCCAGTGCCAGCAGCAAGGACATTTGGCTAGGGACTGTCCTCAAAACATGAAACAGAAAAAGATCAACAAACAAAAAAACTAGAACTGAGGCGCATGCCTGCTATAAACACCATAGAGCGCTGGGATATAAATTCTGCAGGCTATACTGTAGCAAAAGCCTCTCTCTTAAAAGCAAAGGGGGAGGGTGGGATGGACAATGTGGGTGTAATGGATAATGTAAATGTTGAATGTTCTTTTAACAAAGACAGGCAGTTCTGTGGCCGTATTAGACTACAGACTACCAAAGGTTTTCATTTCAGGTCTGCTGAGTGGATGGTCATTACAGTGGACATCTCGAGCCCCTTAATTGATATGTCGATTTGCCACATGGAGAGTGAGTATTTTGTTGTGGGAGACACTGCACACACACCTGTAGAAATTGAAATAGCTCCTATGACCATGAAGGGAAAAATATCTGGTGTTATCATAATAGCTCGTTGTCCACAAGCACCTTTCTATTTAAGTGAGGGACAAATTCTAGCCCAAGCTCTTCCTATTCCAGCAAATATCACAGCAAAAGATAAATCACCAGAGGTTTACTGGGCAGAGACAGTGAAGGAGAACAAGCCTTCTCTGGCATGCAACATGACACATGGTTCAGACCATCTACATGTGAAGGGTGTTTTGGATACAGGCTCAGATGTAACCATAATACCTGAAAAGATGTGGCCTTCACATTGGGAACTGCAACCTGTAGCTGGGCAAATTCAGGGTATGGGAGGGGTTAGATTGGCACAAATATCAAAACGCATTGTCCAAATTGAGGGACCGGACGGCAGATTGGCCAGTGTACGTCCATTTGTAATAGATTACAAGTGTCCCTTGTGGGGAAGAGATGCCATGTCACAATGGGGAGTTAAAATGATAATTCCAAAAACTCCTAAGGATTTTTAGAGGCGGCCACCGTGCAGTGCCGGGTCCGGAAACTAACATGGCTAAGTGACACACCTGTCTGGACCACACAGTGGCCGCTAAGGAAGGAAAAGTTACAGGCACTTGAAAAACTTGTAGAGGAACAATTGGCCAAAAACCATATCGAAGAAACAACAAGCCCCTGGAATTCCCCAATTTTTGTAATAAAAAAACCAGGGACAGACAAATGGAGATTATTACATGATCTTAGAGAAATTAATAAAGTAATTCAGGACATGGGATCTCCTCAACCTGGGATGCCTTCTCCAATTATGTTACCTAGAGATTGGCAATTGGCAGTAATAGATATCAAAGATTGTTTTTTCCAAATACCACTTCACCCTGAAGATGCTCCTACGTTTGCATTCTCAGTGCCATCATTGAACAGAGAGGCTCCAATGAAGAGATACCACTGGAAAGTGCTTCCACAGGGCATGAAGTGTAGTCCTGCTATCTGTCAGTGGTATGTAGCTTCATTGTTGTCTCCTGTCCGTGCACAGAGAAGGGATGCCATAATACTGCACTACATGGATGATGTGCTGGTGTGTGCTCCTGACAATTCCATACTTCAACACACGCTTGACCTAGTAGTTAAAGTTTTAACCTCTGCTGGATTTCAATTACAGGATGACAAGGTTCAAAGGATGCCACCTTGGAAGTATCTGGGACTAGAGATCACTGCCAGGACCATAGTTCCACAGAAATTAGAAATTAATTGTAATCCTAAAACTCTTGCAGATCTCCATTCCCTGTGTGGGTCGATGAATTGGGTAAGACCTTGGTTAGGCCTCACTAATGAGGACTTACAACCCCTTTTCAATTTATTGAAAGGGGAGAGAGAGCTGGTTTCTCCTAGGGAACTGACACCAGAGGCAAAGGCTGCAATTGGAAAGGTACAGAAAGCTCTGTCTGAAAGGCAAGCTCACCGCTATCAACCTGAACTGCCTTTCAAATTCATTGTTTTGGGGAAATTGCCACACTTACATGGTTTAATATTTCAGTGGATAGAGGGGCAGAGAGACTCACTCTTAATCATAGAATGGGTCTTCCTCTCCACCAGAGATCCAAAACTATTACACAGCCACAGGAACTTATGGCTCAGTTGATTCAAAAAGCAAGGATGAGGCTGAGTGAACTGTCTGGATGCGATTTCACATGCATACACCTGCCAATTAAACTTTCTGGGGAGGGAAAGAATTCTCCTGAAAGGCTAACAAAAGATATGTTTGAGCATTTGTTGCAGAGCAATGCCAGCCTCCAGATATCTCTGGACAGCTACACGGGACAGATATCTGTTCACAGCCCAGCTCATAAGTTGTTCAATGAGGAATTCCACCTCATACCTCGTGAGAACAGGAGCAGAACACCACTCAAGGCACTCACAGTGTTCACAGATGCATCAGGGAACTCCCACAAGTCGGTGATGGCTTGGAGAAATCCACAGACACAGCATTGGGAAGCTGATGTTGAATTTGTGGAGGGGTCACCCCAGATTGCAGAACTAGCTGCAGTGGTAAGAGCCTTTGAGAAATTCTCTGAACCTCTAAATCTGGTAACAGACTCTTCGTATGTCGCTGGGGTGGTGTCCAGAGCAGAGCAGGCAGTGCTCAAAGACATTGATAATCAGCAGCTCTTTAGGCTGTTATCAAAACTAATCTATTTGGTTTCTCACAGAGAACATCCCTTCTATGTGATGCATGTGAGGTCACATACAGATTTGCCAGGTGAGATTGCAGAAGGAAATCAAATGGCAGACACCTTGGCAGCTCCAGCAGAAAAGGCATGCCTTCCTGACATCTTCCAACAGGCAAAGCTGAGCCATCAGCAATACCACCAGAATGTACCAGGTTTGGTCCGTCAATTCCAGATAACACGGAGTCAGGCCAGGGCCATTGTCGCTACCTGTCCCAGCTGTCAGCTCCAGGCCATGCCATCGCTGGGTATGGGGGTTAACCCCAGAGGCCTAGGCAGCTGTGAAGTGTGGCAGACAGATGTCACACACATTCCTAGTTTTGGACGCCTAAAATATGTTCATGTGAGCATAGACACATATTCAGGTGCAGTTTATGCGTCAGCTCATGCAGGGGAAAAGGCAGTACATGCAAAACAACACCTAGTACAAGCCTTCTCAGTTTTGGGGATCCCTAGAGAAATAAAAACAGATAATGGCCCAGCTTATACTTCCAAGGAGTTCCTGGAATTCATCCAGCAGTGGGGAGTTATACATAAGACAGGCATTCCACACTCCCCTACAGGCCAAGCTGTGATTGAACGCACACATCAAACACTGAAACAGGTTCTAGCTAGACAAAGCAGTTCTACTGTGTGGATGTCTCCCCAGCAAAAGCTCTGTAAAGCATTGTTTACAATCAATTTCTTGAACTGTTCATTTGAAAACATGAGTTCTCCTGTGGTTCGTCATTTTAACAGCAGTAAACAGTTTAAATTGTCTCAGCATCCACCAGTTTTGATTAGGGACCCAGAAACATGGGAAACCAAAGGTCCCTATGAGCTGGTAACCTGGGGAAGGGGTTATGCATGTGTTTCAACTCCCTCAGGACCTAGATGGATTCCTCAGAAATGGGTAAAGCCTTTTGTCCCCAAAACTCCAGGTACAGCCGAAGGAGATGAGAAGCAAGTAACCTTTGCTTCCAAAAGAAGACGCCGCAGAGGAAAAGGAAACAAAGACTTCATAAAGGAATACCCTCAAGCAGACAAGGACTCATAACATGTTTTAAAATGTTTGTTTTTCTTTTTAGAAAAAAGCTACCCTCGAGTTAACCCTGTGAAGAACCCCATCCAAGTTGTCTTCTTGTTAGCTTTGAACAGTTTCGCAGCTGCGTGGATCGTCCCTCAGCCACGTCAGAACATCTGGGTAACCCTGGCACAGACACTCAAACAGGAAAACATATGTCTGTCCACTGCAGCAGCCACAGATCCTATGTCCACCTGCCTGGTAGGAGTCCCACTTAAAGTTAGTGAGTATTTAGGCAGCTTTGACATACACTTGCCTAATAAAACACCTGAACCATTCACTATTTCACCTAGGCACTCAGCACAGATCATAGGTAATCCTGTAAAGGACTTGCTGCCAAAATTACCCAAGGCAGACCAGGAACCCCAAGAGTTAGAACTGCTTGGTTCCTACCCAGCAACATACTGCATTCATTTCAAAGATTATCCAACACTCACTGACACAAAAGGCTTTCATCTCATCCGACAATTTCGTAAGGAATTTATGGCCATGAAGTGGTGTACTTTCACAAACCATATTCCAGCTAAAGATCCAGTTCATACAAGTCCCAAAATTCTACCAAAGGGATTGTTTTTAATTTGTGGGGACCGGGCGTGGGCAGGGATTCCTTCTAATCTTCTGGGGGGACCATGTACTATAGGGCGGTTGTCCTTGTTAGCACCCAACAAAACCTTAATTAGTGATTGGACACACAAAAGCAAATCTGGTAATAAAATACAAAAAAGAAGTGCAGATAATCTGGACCCAAATTGTGATGCAGAAATTTTCCATTGGGCAAAATCAAAAAGAATTGCTGTGTCTGTATTTCTTCCATGGGTTGCAGCAGCAAAAGCTCTGGGTGAATTAGGTCACCTGGAGTGTTGGGTAGTTAAACAAGCAAATTTAACTTCAACTGCCATCAGTTCCCTCCTAGAAGATGAAGAAGTAACCAGGCAGGCAACACTACAAAACCGTGCTGTAATAGATTTTCTCCTATTACTACATGGACATGAATGCCAGGAATTTGAAGGGCTTTGCTGCATGAATCTGACTTCAAAGGCTCCTAATGTCCACGCTGCTCTGCGAGATATGAAGCACCTGATTGGACAAGTGAAACAAGAATCAGAAGACTGGATTAATGAACTGTTTAAGGGCTGGGGGTTTTCTGGGTGGTGGACTTCCATAGTCAAAACTATTATGTTGCTTGTTGTTATTCTTTTCCTTGTAGCTATGGCATTTGGGATCATACGTCATTTAATATTTAAGGCCATTAATGGAATCATTTCTTCTACCTCAGGGGACAATCATATAGAATTGGCAAATATAAAACAGTCTAACTCTCCCACTCATCTCAAATGGTGGTCAAAATAAAATTCGGACTAGAATTAGTTTAAAGTCATCCCCTACTTAAAAACAAAAACGGGAGATGTTGCAATTTGATAAACTGAGGTAGAAGAAGGATTCACATACCCTGACATCTTCCGGTTCATCCCAGAATTCCTACTATCCCCTGACCTTCCCTAAGTGACCTTGAAGCACCTTAGGGGCTTCTGTATTCTGATCCCTAAGCCCCCATGTCCCTACCCCATTGGCTGGCAGCCAAAACCACTCCCCATTCCCCGTCCCCTGAAGACCAGATTCCCAGAGAGTCTCGGCCTCTTTCCAGCCATGTCACCGGCACAGAATAAACTACCCTGAAAGAGCCTCTTTGTATCCCTTTCTCATCCATGCTAAAGATACTTTGTCTGATCTTATATTAATTAGGAAAAAGACACAGTAGCTTTTAGCAGAAATGGATTAGGAAAAAAAATGTAATTGCTACCAAGTTCATTAAGTGATTTTTAAATAAACCTTCTGCACAGCATGTCTTAGTTTAAGATAGATTATGGGGTGGAGACTGAGAAATGAGCTACCTCCCCTTTAGTTTTAACCACTCAACTTTCACCCATAAGGAGAGACAAATGTGAGAAGGTATAAATGAAAAAATAACAGTTTACTAAAACACAAAATAGGCACAACCTGGATAACAGTAAAAATCACAGGTACAAAGGTACTGAATCCTGTGGACCCCCAGGAACAAAGAAAAAAATATGGTGGAGAAGCCCCATCCCAATGTGGCAGCCTCCAAAGAAGACAGCATGGTCTAGGGCACAAAGACAAGATGGCAGAAAACCCCTACTTGGCTCAAGCCTTCCTCCTGCAGTGTCAGTTCCATGGGACTGGCACTGTCCAGTGTCAGTTCCTCTGCTTCTTTTTGGCCAGCCAGACCCAGTTGGTTTGGGCACTGCACTTTCGAGTTGCTGCTGCTTTGTGGGGAAAGAAAACTGACTCACTGGGCACCGAAACCCATGGCCCTGGCCCCAACAGCTCCAGCTCAGCACTGCAGCTGTATTCTGAAATTCCCTCTGAAACAGTTCTGGATTGAAAAAAAAGCAGTTTCTTGGAGACCTATGCCAGACAACTTCCTCGACATCTCAGCAAGAAACAAGAAAGACGAGACTGTGCCTTTCCCTGTCTCAGAAAGGGATCCCTCAAACCTCCACACCTGGCCAGAACAGACCCCTCCAGGGTAAAACATTTCAGATCCATTTCTGGCACCTAGGTCTTAAAGGGAAATTAACACAAACTGCATGGATGAATGTGGAGGAAAAATGGAATACAATACACATTTTTTGGGTAGCCCAGAACAAGCTGAAAAAAAAACCCAAAAAAAACCTTAGAGCACACACAAACCAAATTATATAAAAAATGGATTGTACCAGTTAAACAGATGGTTAGATCTGCTCAGGGTCTTTTGACAACGGGAAGAGCCTTGGCATATGTCCAGTCCAACACAGATCTCAAGTGGTATGCATTTCAGCATTTTTTGACAATGAAGCTTCAACCAAAATATTCCAGTCTGGTCAATGTATTTAGATCAAAGATTAACATATGCTCCAGTAATACCAACACTGGCACATTTGCTACCACTCAATTTTAGTCCCAGGCTGAAATTACCACAAAAATATACAAGAAGTTGCTCTTATAATTCAGTTCTTTAGAACATACTTTTTTTTTTTTTTTTTTTTTTTTTTTTTTTTTTTTTTTTTAATAAATTGCAGCCAAAAATTGGTAGGAATGATTTTGGAAAGAAATATTTTATGCATGTAACTGACTGCGCATCCACATGGGTGTAAGAGCCAACATGTTTAACAAAGAGAAATTTAGAAATTAAGGTGTGCTATTAGTTTCTCCTTTTCAATTCTCAGTTGTCATAGGCTCAGTCTTACCTTCTCATTGTCCTAGGTTGTAATACAGGATGCGACCAAAAGCATGTATTCTATCACCATCTGTTAGAACCAAATAGGGCAGTGATCCTTATCACTGTGGGAGATATTCTCTGCTAATGGGCCATCTGTTAAAGCCAGGTGGGGCAGTCATCTTTATCTTTTCCATGACCCATGTTTCCTCCAGAAAGATATCTTCTGTTAATGGCCCATTGAATCCCACTGTATGACTGATAAAATTACATCATCCCATTGAGAGATGGGGGAGGAGCCCCCTCCCAGGGGGAGGAGCCAAGCCTTTCCTACCTAGATAAAAACCGAGATTTGGAACACCACAGCAGCCTTTTTTTCCACTGGATCCCAGAGGAAAAACAGACCTTTCCACATCATCATTGGACCTTTGGAGGAAAACTGCACCCTTCTACAGGAGCACTGATTCAACAGAACATGGGTCTGTGTCTGCAGGGGGACTGTAGCCACCATTTAATGAGACTCCTACCAACATCCTGACTGACAGGGTGTCAGGTTGTATTCTGACTCTGTCAGTGTTTTGGGATTGTTCTTTGTAATACTGCATTTCTATTTTAATTTTCCTAGTAAAGAACACTTATTCCTACTCCCATATCTTTGCCTGAGAGCCCCTTAATTTCAAAATTATAATTTAGAGGGAGGGGGTTTACATTCTCCATTTCAAAGAGAGGCTCCTGCCTCTCTTAGCAAACATCTGTCTTTCAAATCAAGACACTCATCCAGTTCTGACACAACTAAATGTATTGTATGCACTTACATGTTACCAGACACTGTTCTGCTGCTCCACATTTTGCATTGAATTATAATCACATAGAGGACACCTCCCCTCTGGAGGAAGACCTCACTGTACTCTTCACCATCCTCACAAGTGAAAGCAGAGGGGTGGTAGTTTTTTCTCTCATGATCAGTGACTGGACCTGAGGAAATGGCATGAAGTTGTGTCAGGGAGGTGTAGGTTGGGTATTAGAAAAAGGCTCTTCACTGAGAGGGTGGTTGGGCACTGGAACAGGTTCCCCAGGGCAGTGGTCACAGCACCAAGCCCAGCAGAGTTCAAGATGTGTTTGGACAATGCTCGCAGGCATGTGACATGACCTGGGATGCCCCGTACAGAGGCGGGAGTCAGAGTTGATCCATCCTTTCCAACTCAGAATATTCTGATTCCGTAGTTTGATAGAGGCATGGTGCCCCAAAACGGAGCCAGGATTTTCAGCAAGCACATTTCACATATACTTAGATAAAAGATTTGGTTCCTATCTATGAATATAGTGAGCCCAAGTCTCAGATATGGAGTACATTTTACTGCATTATGGTTGCCACTGGAATTGCCAGAAGGGTTATTCTGCACACTAGTGTGATGTTAACAAGGTCTCTATGAATGGGAAAGGACCTCCTGCACACCCTCCTGCTGTTGTGTAATAGTGCTAGACACCACTGTTGTTAGGCTACTGCATATTCAGCAGGAGGCTACACAAATTACCAAATACACCACAGATTTCTTAGCCAACATTTTTGAAAGTCAATTGAGTTTTTAAAGCTATGAAAAGCTACAAAATAAAATAAAGTTAGCATAAAAATTCAATATTGGTTTCATACATAACAGAAGACTCAAGCTTTTTACAAATTAAGGCATCTCTCCGGTCTGCAGATTTACCATACATTGCGTTTCACAAAAGGGAGCAACAGAACTGCCAGCATTAGGCTAACTTGGAGGCAACTACCATGGGAAGGCTTTGATCTTGCCAGAGAAGAGAGTTTCTTCAGCTTCTGGAGGAAATAGGAGATTAAAAGTGTGCTCAGACACAGAAGCACTCTGAGCAGCTAGACCTAGGAATTTCAGACACCCAAGTGGGCTAAACAAAACACTCCTCTATGATGCAAATGTAACACTCACTTTGGATGACTCTCACAAGATATACCCAAATCCTGTAATATATGATGCAACCTATATTCCCTGAAGGTTGGGGAAGCAAACATGGGTTCTTCTGGAATGTGCCAAAAGAAAATTACATAGAATGAATTTTTATTTTTTTAAAACTTATGTAGGTTGTCCTTTTTTTGATTTGGGATTTTGTTTGTTTGAGGTTTTTAGTTATTGCTGTTGTTGTTTGTTAGTTTTTAACTCTCACTTTTCATTCTTATAGAAAAGAAATTCTGGAGCAAGCTTACCTCAGTTTGTTGCCCGTTTTCAGGTAGACTTGTAGCAACTAAGCAAATTACCTATGGATAGAAGGTAGCATATACAGTCTCAACTTTTAGAAAGTGTTTTTTTATCATACTAGTTTGGTTTAATGAACAATTTTCTTTATGCACACAAACCAGTGTTCTAAAGTACTTAAGTTTAAGTGCTTGACAATTGACATCTGGTATAGCAATGTTTATGAATAACAGAGTTATCAATTAACACTGAACAAGTATTTTAGAAAAATGGAAGTTTATTCATCTTTCAATGGCTCAAATAGAAAATAAAAGGATAGGATAAGGCATCAGCCAAGACAAGTTTTGTGTGTCCAATGGCTTCATAACACCTCAGTTCCCAGTACACAGGTTCCAAAGCAAAGTCACAATGTTAGTGGTTAGACTCCCTGGCTAAACAGACCCAAATGAGTACACAGTAAGATGAAGACTGGCTTATACTGGCCAGTTACATGAGTAACTTTTATTCTGCACTTGGCAGTCTACTAAATGCACATACAAAATTCCTACTGATAAATATTGAACATGACAAATATAACTCCTAAGACTTGAGTCCCTAAAACTTCTGTTAGCATGAAAGTTAAATATTTGTTACCTAGTTTGCTTGAGCACATTTTAAACTGTCAGTTATAGGCTTATACATGTATAAAAAGTATAACAGTTTGTGGAATTGATCTAGCCTGTCTCATCCCGGAGGACTCCAAAACCCTCAAACATTCTGGTATATTTTTAGTTAAGATATAGCACACTAACCATGTACTAGTATTCTTGTTGTTCTGAAGCAACTGAGGCAGTATGTTCTGTTTGGGGATTTTGGATGTGCACATTAAAGGTTTCTGTATTGCAAAGCACATTTTGATTGTTTGATATCAACATTAACTAGAAAAAGTAGCTACACTGTTCCCCATTTGAAAATCAACATAGACTAAACAATACAAAACCTGCAAAGAGCTTCAGCATAACACACCATGTTCCAATAGCTAAGTATTAGGAACACAAAAGAAATTAACCAGAATTTCCCAGACAACATCTTAACTCAAAACACGTAAGCGCTACTAGATCAGCCCCACTCCACCCAATTCCAGGGAGTTAAAACCCAAGGAACATCTAGACAAAAATCTATGTGCAAAAGGGAAGTTTCAAGGTACCAGCACATTAAATTTTAAACAACCATTCCAGGCTTAGATGTGCCATAGCCTTATGACTTCAGTCTTATGTGTATTCTGACCTTCTAGTTTTAAGATACCGTATTGTCTACCAAGATACAGATGACAGAATATGCTCTGTATTATTCACATTACCAGAGTATGGCACACATTTAAAGAACAGACACTGCTAGCAGACAGCTAGTGAGTGAAATCATCCACATAACTGCACTCCCACAGAGAGGGCAGTCTTGCACTGATGCACAGGGACAGTCTCCATGCAACAGAGTTGAAAATACACCCTTGATTAAGCAACCTGCTATGTTTGGGTTTTAAAATTAAGGCATATTCAAATGTTTCAATGTAAAAGATTACATCGGTCTTCTAAGTTAACCAGGTAATGCAGAACCACACAGAGTTTTCCTCAACATAGATGTTCGCATATACATTATTCTTTTCTAATTTGCATAACTCCATGGCAAAACAGCTGCATACTGCTTTGTTAGGTATCATGTTCACAATTGTAATTTTCAAGGCAACAAAAGACAAGATGAATTGACAAATACCAGTGATAAAAAAGTATGCTTTATAAGAACCCACAAAGTAATACTTTGCCCCTCTGTTCACTATTAAAGAAAAGACTACCTATGAAACACTACATTCAGAAGAAATGTGAGAAGGTAGGCAATTATGAAATGGACTGAACTTTGCTTCTCTTGAAGCCACATAATTTGTTTTCAGTGAATTTGACTTTCAGTGCAGCTCCAAATCATGCTTTTAGTGGTACATTACATTTTCCAACATGTTAGGTTAATTTCAGTCACTTCAGCCTTCAATGGCATGCTTATAAATTATGGTTTTTATTAGTATGGTCAGGGTAGGAAAGGAAGCCAAGCTTTTGATTATAAAATGCAACATCTTTCTCTGATCCTCTTAGCTAGGCTTTTTCTTTTCTTCTTCCCATTCTTTTCTTTGCTGTCTTCCATTTTTCTGGCTCTAATTTCTCTCATTAAATCAAAAAACACCTGAAAAAGATGTAAGAAGATAAATGCAAAAATAAATCATAGACATGAGTTAATTTAAGCTATCACTGGCATCCAGTTCTGTTGTTTTAAATAAAATCAATTACATGCAACCAGTTTGAGCAAATAAATATTAATCCAACAAATCTGTCACTGGTTTTGAAGGCCAGGTTGATATGATACAACCCTGCTTGTTTCACGGCACCATCATGTTCCCCTGTCTTCTGATACTCACTTATGCATCCTGTCAGGCAATTTTAAACAAGAATTGAAATAAGAGTTTCATCACCAGCCAAGATTTTCAGATGTTGTGTGTACATCCTACTGAGGAAACTTAAGGAAGTCAGTTTACTTTAGAGTATTTTAAGTGATGAACTGCAAAAGTTGAAAAAGTGCAACATCCGATTTTAGAAACACATTAATGGAGCAGTACCATAGACTGAAATGTACGTATGGTATATTGCATGGTACGTTCCATGATGCAAATCTGAGCATAAAGTGAATGGAGAAAAAAAAACAAAGCCCAGCACTTCCTTTAAAGCAGTTTACAGCTACCTAAACAATTTCTTACATCAGGTAATCTTGGCTGCAGCTGCCATATTACAATCTTAAAGTACACATTAAGTTCACTTTCATCAAATGGTTTAGGACAAAGTTGGAGATACACCACTACCTTAGGAAAAAGCAATCCTGACAGTTAAGGCTTTATGATTGGACTGCTTAAAGCTACTTTATTAATTTGAACAGCAGATATTGACTTGACTTACAAAAGGTTACAGCAAATAATATGTATATATCTTTATAATTTTACTGTAGGAAATCAGTTGAGCAATTCTAAAACTTTTCTCTCAGGAGAGAGTCTCTAGATACCCTATCACCCTGAGAATGCCCAATCTCATCTGATCTTGGAAGCTACACAGGATCAGAACTGGTTAGTATTAGAATGGGAGACTACCTGGGAATACCAGGTGCTCTAAGCTTCTTTTTTTCAGCCCTGAGATGAACTCAGTTGGTCAAAATATGATGCTAATAACACCAAGATCATGGGTTTGATCCCTATATGGGTCACGCACCTAACAGTTGGACTCAATGATCCTTGTGAGTCCCTTCCAACTCAGAATATTATGTGATATTTTGAAATTTGAACAAAGCAATACATCTATGTCAAAGGGACTTGATCCATTTCTGTGAAACATGGACAGTGCAGGGGCTGAAAAGCTCCTCTACAGAGCTCAGCAGGTTTTTATGACACTAATCTCATACTGACTGCAGGAAAAGTATCAACCTTCATCACACAAAATCCAAAGAAAATCGATGAAACGAAACATTTCCACCAAGAAATGAGATTGCCTTTAGATTTTTAAATGTGCAGTAAGTTGCTTGTATTTAAATCTGTGGTAATGGCAAGATGCAACTGTCAGCTTGCTTAAGTACTGATACTGTACAACATAAGGATACAAGAATACATAACCTTCTGAGAAAATGCTTAGTGTTGCCTTTGCCAAAATGAGTGGAGGCAGGCTGTTTTTTCTCAAGTGAGTTAAAGCACTATTCTGGAATTAAGAGAAGCGAGATTCCTTATACAGTAGCAATCCAAGTCTGCGTAGCAAACTCTAAAACTTCATACGCTTCAAGCAACTAAGAATACCCAGTATTCACTTGTGCCAACAAGGTCTCCTTTATGGCCTGTCAAACCTTAAATCTATATGACACATGCTAATCTGGATCCATTATGCCATCAGCTCCAAAGAGAAATCTGGAGCTCTCTGGTAGCTTACCATGCATGTGCAAAGGCTATTGATCCAAGAGCTATTGAAAAAAACATATCACATGTACCTTTTCCCCCAGGTGCTAAACAACAATGAAGTGGATTTGAAGAGTTAGATTATAACAACTGTAATAGATGGCTGTTAACTGAAATTATACACAAAAACGAAAAGATGTGTTAGTTTTTATAGCAAAAAAAAAAAATCAGAGATTTATTCAACAATGAGGATGAGTTCTGCTGTACTTGGTAACAAACTCTTTGCTGTTCTGTAGGGTAAATCACTGTGGAATTGAACAATCAGTTTCTTCAGTAAGATAACTGACAGGACTCAACCAACAGTTGAGTTTAAGTTATTGCAAAAGAATTCACATCACAGCTCTTATGCTGCAATTGACAGCTCATACATATGGATTTCCATTAGAGAATTGTTCACCAAGTGCAAGGTGCAGCATTTGGATCAGGGCAACCCCAGATGTGAATACAGACTGGGAGATGAACTTGTTGAGGACAACCCTGTAGACAAGGACTTTGGGACTTTCATGTTTGAAAAGCTGGATCTGGCCATGTGCACTCAGCCCAGAAGACCAATGATCTCCTGAGCTGCAGCAGAAGAGGACTGGCAACAGGTTGAGGTAAATGATTGTCCCCTTCTACTCTGCTTTCATGAGACCTCACCTGCAGTGCTGTGCCCAGGTCTGGGGTCCTCAGCACAAGAAAAAACATGGACCTGATGGAATGGGTTCAGAGGAGGCCACAAAGATGCTCAGTGGGCTGGAGCAGCAAGCTAAGAAAGCTGGGGTTGCTCATACTGAAGAAGACATTGCTCCAGGGAGATCTTATTGCAGCATTTCAGTTCTTAAAGAAAACTTATAAAAAAAAAAGACAGCATCTTTTTACATGAGCAGCTTGTCATAAGACTCTTGCGGAAGCAATTCTGAACTAAAAAGGGAGAGATTTAAATGACTAATTATAAAAAAGTTTTTTACTGTGATGGCAGTGAGGCACTGGGAAGAGTTGCCCAGAGAAGTTGTGGATGACCTAACTCTGGAAGTGTTCAAGGCCTGGTTGGATGGGGCCCCGAGCAACCTAAACGAGTGGTTGGTATCCCTGCCCATGGCAGGGCAGTTGGAACTAGATGATCTTTAGGGTTCCTTCCAACACAAACCTGTGATGCAATGTGGGATCAACTTTTTCAACATCTCTGAAAGGTTGGCACATTTCAATAGACCTACTTATTTCTTTTGCCACACAACTGTGACTCTTACAGTCTACAAGGCTGACAGTTACTGTGAACTGCAAGACCTCACATTCTAAGAAACTAAGCAGCATGTTCTTTTCTTGGAGACAAATATTTTCTTTATCTTATGAGCTCCTCAACCAGGTTTTATCTCTGAAAACTCATGAGACACTTCTGCGCTTTTCATAGCTTTTTGGGTTCATCCACTCTTCATCAAAACAACATACAAAGAGGCAGATAGTTAAATGAGGGTAGGAAAACCTCAAATCCCTCCCTTATTTGTTTTTATAAGGTGTTTTATTCTGACTGAGGATCAGAAAGTATTCTTCACTGCTCAGAAGCAGAGTCTCCTCCAGTTACAGAAAATGCAGTATTAAGCTAAAAGAGCTGACCCAAGAAAATTTTATAAGATCTTGTATCATGTCTTGGATAATAATGATTCCTTGCAGTTTAGAGTGGGATAAACATATTATGCCTAATATTTTTACTGTTCTACAAGGAGTCACCTAGTCATGCACTCCTGGCAAGCTAAGGAAGAAAAGTATTTTATTAAAATTCCACAAAAGTTTTGCTAAAATTAAGAATATAAGGAGTGTGACCCATGAAAAAGAGGGATAAAGTAAAAACTGATGAACAGATTGTTTAAGAGGCCAGTTATTACCTTGTCAACATTAGCTCGTGTTTTTGCAGAAGTTTCCACATAATTAACATTCCACTGATCAGCTCTGTTTTTTGCTTCCTCTACAGAAACTTGCCTTTTATCTTCCAAATCGGATTTATTACCAACTAGCAAAAACGGAACATTCTCATCTTCTTTTACTCTTAAGATTTGCTCCCTGGAGAAGAAAAAAAAAAAAGGTAAAAGAAAATGAAGCTTTGCATAGAGTACCATTTTTAGAACACAAAAAGAAGCTCAGACTAAATACTTGTATATCTTACAATGAAAAGCCACTTATTCCTTTTATATGGTTTGTATAATACGAAAGTCTTAAACCTCATTGTGACATTATACAGCATGAAGACAGAGACAGACAATTAGCCCTCGAGGATGAAAGAAGTTGATCCAGTAAGGAATGAAAAAAATAGAACAAGATTGGTTTAGGTGAGAATTTATATTATTAATTAATTCCCTTTAACAGTGTTATTTGAAAGCATCTACCATTGTCTTTACATTACTATTTTTGATGGCCATTTTTAATTTATCCAAGCTTCAGTTTTACAATTGATTCTTTCCTAACAAAATGTGCCATTTTTAAGCTGATAAAATGGTCCACAGCATACCAAGAGAAAATCTCTTCCTTTCAGGAATTTTTCTCAAGTCAATTATACTCAGTTTCTCCAGAGATCTTAATTTAGTTACAAACTTGCGTATCGACACAAGGCATCAGATTTTTAAGGACAGACCCCTCTACTGTTTTAACTGCTAGGATGAAAGGTTTGAAACTATAAATAAAACTCAATATTATAAATAGTTTGGCACTCAAGTCTTCAACACTTAAAAAAATAATGAAAGTTTTCTTCTAATTGAAAATGCATTAATACTATCAGGAAGAAGAGTTGTCCAAGAATAAGAATATTCTGTATTTTGTCTATGAAAAAATGAGTATAAAGTTAGTTGTGAAATGTAGCCCTTTATCATGGACCAATTCCAGAAAGACTGACAAAAAGCACAGAGAAATATATTTCTTTGGATGGCTGAGGTGAAACCAAATTTAAAGTTGAAGAGAGAGAAGCTGAAGACAGTTAAGTAAATGATATTCTAAAGGGCTTTGATTTGGTATAGGGCAGGATGCTTACATTACAAAAAGCTCTGAATAGCATGCAGTCTTGTGGAGGAAGCCTACTCACAGAGCTGAGAAACTGCAGATAGTTCATAATTTTTTTTTTTTAAACTGTGCATTTGAGGCAGTCTGTGGCACCACATTTATATATGGGGTATAATTAAACAGCAACATTTCTCTTCTTCCACACAAATATCAGTGCAAAGTTTTTAACAGTCTGCAGCTATCCAAAAGTAGTTTGAATAGCAGGGGCATCAGGAAGGTGGCCAGAAGAAAACTCAGTGCATCATGGCAATCAATAAGACTTTTGGTAAAAACTAGTAGCTTTCAACACTAGTTATCCAGGCAATGCTATACTGGGTTAGTGTGACAAGGTTTTGATAGTGGTGGGCCTATAGATGTGGCTTCTCTGAGAAGCTGCCAGAAGTTTCCCCAATGTCCATTACTGGCAGAGCCAATGTCAGCCAGCTCTGGGACAGACCCATTGCTGGCCAAGGCCAAGCCCATAGTAGTAACACCTCTGTGATAACTTATTTAAAATAAAACTGCACAGGTACAATTGCACTCAGAGAGGAAAGGAGTGAGAATATGTGAAAAGAACAACTATACAGATACTAAGGTCAGTGAAGAAGGGGGAGGAAGTGCTCCAGGCACCAGAGCTGGGATTCCCCTGCAACCCATAGAGGACACCCATGCTGGGGTATGCTCCTGGCAAAGATCTGTTGGTCCATGGAGAGAGGGCTCCACGCTAAAATAGTTTTACTGGCAGGAAATGTGACCCTGTGTGGGATTTACACTGGAACAGTCTGTTCCTGAAGGACTGCAGGAAAGGGATTCATGCTGGAGCAGTTAGTGAGCTGCAGCTTGTGGGAAGGACTCACACTGGAAAAGTTCATGGAGAACTGTCTCCAATGGGAGGGACTCCCCACTGGGGCAGAGGAAGAATTCCTCTCCTTGAGGAAGACGTAACAGCAGGAACAATGTGCTTTGAACTGACCATAACCCCCATTTCCTTTTTCTCTGCATCACTGGGAGGGAGAAGGTAGAGCCCAGGAAGGAGGGAGGGTTGGAGCAGAAGGCATTTAAGGCTAGTTTTGCTTCTCATTATTCTGCTCTGATTTTGTTTGGCAATAAATTCAATTCCTTTCCCCAAGTGGTGCCTGTTTTGCCTGTAATGGGAAAATCAGTAAGTGATCTCTTCCTCTCCTAAACTCATCAGCCTTTCACTGTATTTTGTCTTCCCTGTCCAGCTGAGGATGGAAGAGGTAGAGCAGCTTTGGTGGGTACTTGGGATAAATGCCAGGTTAAACCACCACAGATGCCAAACAATTTCACCATGTAAAAAGTTAACCTAACAGAAATTCAGATGACGATATTCACATTCTCTTTTCTTCTGAAGGCCAAGCAAGAAATATCTAATTAATGGTGTGCCAGCTTGAAATCTAGGACTTAAAAAAAAATCCACGCTATGAGAGCCAGACCAATTCTACTCAAAGCAAGGCCAAATTTTAACAAACAATCTTAGAAGTAGTTAAAATAATGTCATTGCAGGACTGTATTCTATTGAAAAAAGTTACTTGGAGCAGTGGAATTTCAGAGCATACCAGGAACCCCATTGAACTGCAGTAAAAAGCTGTTCTGCTGGATGTCTGCCATTCCAGCAGAACAAAATTCCATGAAAACAAACATCCAAGTTCTTCCTGTCACTTTCTTTAATATTTGGCTCTTAAGTAGTTGTCTTAGGTTACAATGCGAGTTGTAACCAGAAGTATGTGTTCTACCACATCTTTATAAGCCCTAAAAGCAGGTGGGGTAGTCTTGTTTATCTCTTCATGACCCATCCCTGATAACTCCCTTCTGGGAACTATTTTCTGCTAATGGGCCACCAAGTCTCACTGCATGATTCAAAATTACATCATCACATTGTGAGATGCTCTGGCAGGGGGAGGAACCAAGCATTCCTATCTGGATATAATCTGAGGTTTGGAACACCACAGGTAGCCCTCCTACTGAATTCCCAGAGGACAAGAGCTCCATAACCACCACTGGATCTTCAGAGGAAGACCAGACCCTTCCACAGGATCATTGCTTCAACAGAACCACATCTGTCACTCCAACAGGACTGCAGCCAACACCCTGACTGACAGGGTATCAGGCTTTATTCTGATCCTGTCAGTTTAAGCCAGCATTTTCTGCCTTTATTTTAATTTTCCCATTAAATTGTAGTTCTGACTTGGAATCTCTCACTGGTTTGCTTTCCTAATTTGCTTTACCCTAATTATTAGGGTAGTATGCCCTCAGACTACTCAACAGTGCCAAAGGTACTTGATTACAGATTACTTTTACACAGAGCAGAAAAATATTTTTTCTGTGTTACATTTTAGGATTTAGTCTTCTATGGTTCACTTTCATATTTGGACTGGGGAGAACTTTAATGTCTTTACTTGAAGGGATTTTTTCTTTCATTTTTCCTGTATCAACATATATACTGTTAACTCTCACCTTTACTGGAAAGTATGACTTTTTTAAGGCCAAAGTACTTTGAAATATTGGCATGATTTTAAACAGATTTGAATAGGTAATTCTGCAGTCTATGGGAACTGAACTATACTAAACTGTCCTCCATGATTGACAGTACCCAGCAGAAGCCTGCAAACAAAAAAGGCCTGCTCATCCCTCTCTCAAAATATGTAAACATAGACATATAGAAACACAAATAAATTAAAAAAAAAACCCAGAAGATGAAAAATTTACTTTCTCTCCTCTCCATACTTCTTCCTCCTCCCTTAGAGATATTAAATATATGCTGCTAGTTAGTGCTAATTGAGTTGAACCGTGACAGCATCTCCAAGAAGACTAATTTCAATGGGATACAGGTAACTCCTTTTTATGTATGTGTCCTTAATTTTCTTTCAAATATTATAGCCTTTCCTATTTCACTACACTTGGAACTGGTAAAACTGTTTTCTGATAAATTTTTTTTTTTTTTTTAAAATACAGTAATGGGTTATTTAAATGTTTTCTCTCTCAACTGAAATTAAACACCTATAATATACTCCTACCTGCATAATATTCTATTACTATCATAAGAGTTTTAATATGATGCAGTGTGTGGCTGAGACCATGGTGAGGCAGCTGTCTTCAGAATGTTGCTGTGTATCTGCTCTGTGGCAATAGCCTTTCTGGTATTCAGAAACACAGCAGCTAAGACATCTGAAGTGGCACAGATAGCAAAGGCTGGCTAGGCATCTGTTCAAAACATTATGTGACAATAGTAAGAGCTGCTGTCCAGTATGGACTATCAAAAGGATCTTATGAAACAGACACACACAAAAATCACTCCCCATCATCTCAGTGTAAGTAGAATGATTATCTTGCCCTGTAACTTACCTGAAGTCTGCAGTCGCTGCAAAGGATTCCAGCTCTGTAATAGAGAAGACGCAAAGAAAACCTTCTCCACTTCGGAAGTAGTTGTCTCTAATTGCAGCATAGTCCTCCTGCCCTGCTGTATCCAGTATATCAATTTGGACTTCTTCCCCATCCAGAACCACCTTTTTCCTGTAGCTATCTGCTTTGGTGGGCTCATAGTCTTCAACAAACTAGAAGAAAAGCCCTTCATGATGTAAAACCATACCTGTACAAGGCAATTGCTTCTGTTTGCACATAAGGATACAGCAAATATATAAAATGGGTACTGGAACTAGTAACTAGGCATTGTGCATTTAGGCCCTGTGAAGTACTCAAACAACTCGTAGTTAAAGCAGACTCTTCATCAGCACAAACAGTTTTTAGGTTTTTGCTTTCCTCAGACATTATAAGGAAATGTAGCGGTAATTTCAAAACAACAGTGTCAGTGCACTACCCAAACTTCTGGTTCAAGCACAACATCTGTCTGTGTTCCATTATGAAATCAGGTTTCATTTTAGATTTACTTAGTATCAACTTTTAAAGTACACTGAATGCTTAATTTCTTTTAATAAAAAGGGATGACTTCCACTGGAAAAAAAAATTAAAGAGAAAATTATTTTCCTTTCTGTCTTCAAGAGCAGCACAAAAAACATCGAAGAAATTGGTTAAGGTGTCATGCAACTCAATTATGTGAAGAAGCTTTGAGCTATAATAACCAAGTTCTAATAGGTCTAGTCAGCATGCAAAAATATTCCAGTAATATGACAGAGCATCTAACAGCTGAGAAGTCTGAAAAAGGCCAAATTTTACCTTCACAGTTACCTCTAGAGGGCAAATCAGTAATCTCAAAACATGTTTTTGTTCCATTTAACTGCTGAATTTCATACCACATCACATGCATTTAGATCCTTTCAGAAAATAATTCTACAAATGTAATCTAAACAATACCATGTAGAAGGCACCTCCTGAGATAAATTCTAAGACAGACTCTTACCTCATCATACATAAACTGTAGTGTTAAAGCAGATTTTCCTACACCACCACTTCCCACCATGATGACTTTGTGTAAAGCCAATGAATTCTGTCCTTTAGGTTTATTTGTTGCCATCTTTGGGTTGCAGAAAATTCACAGGTATCAAATGGAAAAATCTAGAAGAAAAATAATTCTTCATTAGTGTAAGAGTTGGTCCAAAGGTTCTCTGATCTGCCTCACAACCATCATCAGAGACTGAGACCCTGGGACCCCCACCACTCGCTCTGGACCTGAGTTCTGGCCTGGCTGAGGTGGATGCTTGCCAAGGACTGTTTGCAGGTGTGCTTGGTGCTTGTCATGGTACACTGCAGGGTACTGGTTATCGCTGCCCTGTCTCTGCACCTGCGTCATGGAACTATGACCGCCACATACAATAGTCCATAAATCTTCCCACCTTTTGGCCAGAAGCCACTCGCTTTGGGAAAAGACTATAAAAAGTGACTGTCTTAAAGAAGACTTTGAGATCTCTTTCTCCCCAACGGACTGAAGACGCATCTGTCATCGGAGGATGCGTCTCGTCTGTTGGTAGCTATATCCCATCTTTTCTTCTCTCTCTCTCTCAATCTCTCCACCGCAACACTGAATTGTAACACAATAAACTCCATTGCTGCTCTTTGCTTAACTAAACCTGAGTCTCTTGCCTTTTGTCTTTTGCACCCTGGGGTCGAATGAACCATCACGACTCCCGCTGAGCGGATTGTGACAATTAGTTGTCTTTTCTTTCTTCCACATGAACTGATAAAATGGATTTTTTTTCAAATCCCGATATATTTAATGACTTAATTTCAGTCTTGGTTTAGTGAAAGCTACCTGCTCTTTCACCGGAAATCATTCCACAGATTATATTGACCTCATCTCTTTATTTTAATTAAGCAAAGAAATCCTTCACCATTTGGAAACAGCACTTTCTTTTAGTGGCACAGTAGGTGACAAAAATTCTTGATAGTTTATTACACGAGAATTAAAAAGGAAGCCACAGTGAGTCAACACAATATAAGAAAACATGATATGACAGCTACAGGGGAAGGAAACAGACTTTTGAAGGAATTTCCAGTTTAAATGGCAAGCACTAAGACGCAGCAGTGAGGATTAGCTAGAATACTTTTCCAGGAAAAGCAAGCAAACTTAAAATATAAAAATACCACGTTCAGTAAGTCAGAAACCAAAATAACAATCTAGTTTATACAGAGTGGAAAGATTAAACTTGCCTACAAATGTAATTATTTGTTATATTTGGAGTAGTTGTCTCAATCCCATGACTGCTTGTTTAAACACAAATCTCTGCATCTCACCAACACCAAAGGGCTCTGTGACAGCTAATTCACATAGTTTAATATATGTGTGCACAAGCACTTTTGTAGCACTTGTAGCTATTCCATTAACTTAAAAAAAAAAAAAAATCACACATGCTTTAGTTTCAGTGGATCTCTATTTTCCCACACTTTTGTTTCATTCTCTACCTATCTCAATAATAATAAAACTGTACTTGTGAGTGCTTGCACAGTTCTTAAAACACAGGAAAATTCCTGTACAGTGACAGAATGCGCTCTCCTCCAGAAACTTAAGGTCAAAACAAGTCTGAACTCCAAAAGAGACAATGACATCTATATTACATATATAAATACAAGAAGGATTTATGGTAGCAACTAAAAAGCAAATTTAACTTTCATTTATTTAATTAGAAACTCAAAAAGAACACCTTTGCATGGCAGCACAGCTCAGTTATATAACTACCAGATAATAACACATCATAGTGACTTGGCATGATTAGCTTGTTACCTTTAGCCATCATAATTATTTCACAACGGCACACTAAAATGACATCCTACTGCATAATGAATTATCCATCTTGGCAGCTTAACAATCAGAATGTAAAGCACAACAACCTTCTTAAAACTTGTATCAAAAACCCTAGTTGAGGCCATGCACTGAGGCTTTGTTAGCAGTGATGCAGGCAGTATAAAAGCATGATGACTAAAGCTTCATTGGAGATTAGGCCAAACCTTCCTGGAAGTAAAATAAATACATGTCATCAAGGTTCTCACACTGCCATGCCAGCAAGCACGCTGGGGATGAGCAAGCAGCTGGGAGAGATATGCCTGGACCAGTTGACCAAAGGGATATCACACACCATAGCTGAGCAATAAAAAAGTTGGCAGAGAGGTTTGAAGTTTCTCAATACTGCTGTTGCTCAGGAACTGCTGGGCATTGGTCAGCTAGTAGTGAGCAAATTTTCTTTATTTAACTATTCTTGGGTTTGTTTTTGTTTTTAAAAAATACTTAGGAAGTTGTCATTATCCCAACCCACAAATTTTCTTACTTTTATCCTTTCAATTCTCTCCCCTCTCCCACAAGTGGCAGGGGGAGGAAGCAGGCAGTGGGACTTATCTGCCTACCAAGCTAAACCCACAAACTATGTGAAAAACTCCTGAGATCACATCAGCACCGCTACCCATTCTGTTGTCAAAAAATTCTGAAAATGCAACTGAAAATTAAGTCAAATTCTTTTCCCCAGGAAGATTATCTAAGCAAAATAAGCATAAGTAAGGTGCTATACTCTATAGAGATCTAGCAGAGAAATACAACTAATATCTTGCTACAGGTTCTTTTAGAAAAGAGATGGAAAAGAGTAAACACATTTCTGTTTTGGCTTAAAAAAGAAGCATTGCTTTCTTTTTACTCAAGAGGGAGTATGAGAACATGAAAATAGTTCAAAGCCATGTGCAGGCTTTCAACCTACTATATTGTTTTGTCTTTGTGCACTTTTCTTTTAAAAACATATCCTGAAAGTCATGCTTAGTATTTATGTCAGACAAGTAAGAAAGAAAATTCACCTGAATTCCACTATCAACTGACAACAGCTCAGTTTGCAAAGCTCAGATTACAATATCTACCTGGATATGGCCTACTCTAAGCTTACTGAGCAAGAAAACAGACTATTCTTCCGTAAGCACTCCAATACTGGAAGAAGTCCAAATGAACTCAGCAGGAACTCACTCAAGCAAGTTTGGGCTAACAATCCTACAGTCTAAAAAAATTTCAAATGCACAGTAGCAATATTTCACCATAATATCTGTTTTAAATTAATCTCCAGTCATTAAGTAGATCGAGCAATGTGAAAATCCATATTTTACTTCAGCTTATAATTCAACAAGCAGTGTTTCAGTGTGACAAACAAGTTGTTACTTTTTGTTCTCCTGCAGCAGCTGACCCATAAAAACCCCAAAACATTTCAATTTCCAATTTGATCCCGACAAATAATTGTCAGTAAACAACATTCCATTAAGATACTGAAAAAACCAAAACTTCACACTACCACAGACTTCAAATCTTCAAGATAAGCTTGTCATAAACACTATGCCACACTTCGTAGTAGAGAGGGCAGCTCAGGGATGTCAGTTTGCTCCCAAGTTGTTCACAAGCCAATACAGATATAATGCTGGCAAAACTCAGGTCTGCTGAGTACTAGACAATGTGGAAGGAGAGAAATAAGTTACAAACAATACAATACGATACTGTGCAAACAACACTTAATCCAAAGACTGCTTCAGAGCAAATATTGTGCCAGAGAGAAGAAAGACCTTGTTCTAAGCTATTGGCACAATTCTACCTGTTTCAGTGTGCTTTGAAAAACAAAGAGGAACCTAGATTCCAATTTTAACAGTAAAGCACCTGAAATGAAGTTTCATGCAAAATCTTTCTGCCTGTAATTTATGTACCCTGACTTATTTTCATAAGAACTATTAATTTGGGTCATATCTAGTTACTGAACTGTCCTACTTTATAATTACAATAAAACAGAGACTGGCAAGAACCCTGTTCTGTGAAGCTCAAAAAACCATACTTCCTTATTAAGTATATAATGGGGTTTATTATTATTTTAATCTTCACAGTGCAAAATTATTTGCAGGTCAGAAGATAAACACAGGATAATCCTACAGACAAATCCTACGTCACCTACAGCAGAAAGATGTCCACAAAGAGCCAAGCACAGTGCTGTCAACAGCTATATCATCCATTTATACAGGTCAGCTTTTTACCAGGCCCATTGGAAATCCCATCACATCAATTTCAGATGGTAACATATACAAAAGCTTTATTCTTAAATGGTCCTTCATGCAGTTCAACAAGTTGAAAAGGAAGCAAAAGCTTAACTGGCTCAGCAATGGACTGCAGTGCCTTCAGTCAGAAGGGCACAAACATTGTCTAAGCACCATGCTATGGATCAGACCTCACCTCCACTGCAGATAAACTCCCAGGAAGCTGCCCTTTTCCAACATATTTGAGCAGATAAAGATACAAACAAATGAATCTGACTCCTCAAAGTAAGCAGTTCTGAAAGCTCTTACAGCTATTTTATTGCTTGCTTGCAGATAAACACACCCATAATTCTGTGCTCTATTTAATGGCAGGCTTCCAGTTGGAGCTAGGTTTTTTTTTTTTTTTTTTTTTTTTTTTTTTTTGCCAGGCTAGGGAGCAATTATATTAACTAAGAACTGCAGGGGTAAGAATTATAATTCATGTTAACATCAGTGACAGCATCTTGTCCAACAGTCTAGAAATCTGATCAAAGGAGAGTAAGTAGCTAAATAACTTTTAAGTTGTTTTTACATTATTAAGATCATCAAGAAACTTGTATCTGGATATCTGGAGTTGTAAAGCTATTGGTTGTTTAGAGTGACTGGCTTCTAGTTGTATCAGTACTTAATTCCTCCTAAGTTTTATACATTACAGCCTGGACAGGTCCTCTGCACAAAAAAAGACAATGTTACCTTTAGTCCCTCATGGATTTACACACTTGGTGCAGCTCCACCCACTAGAGGAGTGAGCTGGATAGTGTAACACAACTTGGACACAATAAGTATCATGTTAACTTCCGCATACAGCCTAGAAAACAGAATGGTTACCTCCAGATCCACAAGAGTAAGATAGGTAATAGGTGCCAGCACAAAAAAATAGTTTAAATCTTCAGGGACAATATTTTCAGGGAGAAATCTCTGCAAATACAAGTTAGGAAAAAAAAAAAAAAAGGCAGAAATCCTTGATCTCTCTTTATTACTCTTTATTTTGTTCTTCTATTTACTATTTCAGCCAAATAAATTGAGATAAAAATATGCTTATGGGTGAAAAACCCTTATGGGTTTTTATCCCTCATTCATCTTGCTCATCTGATTAAACTGAGATGACTCTTCTTAAGCTGTCCTGTTCCTCAGTTGGCTTTTTCTTACAGAATAACTTGCTCCAAACCAATCCAAGCAGGTTTCCTCATATATCCATTTCATTTGTCCTCTACATTCCTCCCCAATGCAATAATCCCAAGGTTCATACACTAAGACAGAGCAAAAAAATGGCCAACAGAACAACTGTGTACCATCCAAAGAGGGCAATAGACACTCAATTTAGATTGCTTCCTTTCCTTCACAGGGAACGCTGTAGATCACAGAGTACAAAATTCCCCATATTTAGCCAGCACCAAATATGAAAAAGTTTATAAAAACAATCATATCCAAGACATCTACATCTCTGTCAAAATGTACCCAAAACTGGCCAAGAGGCCAAAAACTAATAAAGAGCAAAGCATATGACCAGTATCATTTTCACAGAGAAGGTGACCAAAAGAAGTCAAGAAGCTGTTCTATCCATTTTAATTCCTAGCAATAAGTCTCGTAAATGCAATGCAAATGAGAACGGACCAGGAAAAGAAAAGCATTACACCAAAGTCACATCATTACAGGCACAAATTCAGCTGGCATATTCTGCACTACTATACATAAAGCTCAATGCAGGCCTTGTGAATATGCAGTTGTCCTTAACAGGAGGACTTTGATTTGCAGCAGACATTTGTTTGAAGGGGACTAGTTAAACATAGTTTTGTATTTACAGATAGCTGGTACAGTTAGCATAGCTGGTTCTAGTTAATAAGTAGAGATAGTGGTGCCTTTCTTCAACTGCAAAACAATTTGTTATTGTCAATTTTATAGCCTACATAAAACTAATACATCAAAACTGAATCCTAGTTTGTTTCCCTCCCTTTAAGAGAAGATTACATAAAGATTTGAAAGTCTGTCATATTAACCTCATTACTCACTCATTTTTATGATGAGTAACTTTCTTCCCTGAAGACTATTTTATATAATAAGCATCAATTACAACTGCTGGCTGATACATTATAGCACCCATCTTTACTCTGCTTAACAGAAATAGAACTTGATATATTTGAAGGAACAGGAATAATTTAATTGCAGTACATGAGCTGCCTGTACAATATTAAGAAGTAGTTAGTATGCTTTGAACAAAATACTTGCAAAATTATCAATTACTTACTGAACAATTAAAGAAATTTTAGCAATGGAAACTCACATTGCTCTATACAAATAATTTCTTTTTAACTGAAGAAATTAATGCCTGCATTACTCTGCACTTGACACTTAGTGTAATCTATCACCACTAGAAAAACAATCCGCAACTTATTTCATGCTGAAGTGAAAATTTATGGCAATTATTTGACAGTATTTTCTAAAATGAGTTTAAAAATTCTCCGAAGTTTTTAATTTCCCAAAGTGAATCAAAACTCTAGTGCCTCATATGACCTACAAATTACAAGTTCAATTTTCTAAGAAAAAGCTCAGGGAAAAGAAGTTTAAAAAATGGCAACATATTTCATATCCAAGGACCATGAAGCAATATAATCTGTTACAATCTGTTGTGAAAATATCACAAATTCAACCAGTTACTTCATAGTTTATTAAGTCCCACAGTTTCAGTCTAGTTAACAAGAGCAAAAGTATACTTGAGAATGTATTGTTTGAAAATAGCACTAGCATACTAAGTGCCAAATATCTTGAAGACACCTCACAAATGATTCAGATACTTCTGCAACAACAGCATTCCTGGAAAAGGAGGGAAGCAGCTCCAGGCAAGCAGAATCTAACCCTCCCATCATCTGGTTCCAATTACAACATTCAAACCAGATCAGCAGAAACACCCCATGACCCAGAAACTGATAGGATACGTGAGGACACAGGATGGGACATGATACCAGCTGCTTTACAAACTAGAGAATAAGGAAGTCTTAAAACTTAAATCAGCATTATTGTTGTGTCATCAAGTTTGACTGATGTTTTATTACAGTTTAAATGAACAACATCCATCAAATTCTGCACAAAATAACATCAGGATTTTATTAAGGTAGAACAAGTATTTCAAATGTTAAATAATCACAACAAACTTTAAGCAGTAGACTAGTGAAAGAAGAATGAACCCTAATGTTCAAACCTGTCTTAGAAATGACTAATCTCACTAGATAATGAAGCAGGCCTCCTGAAACTCAGCCTCAAAGCAAGTTAGAAACTTTTTTCCCTGAAAAAAATCCTTTGACATAAACATGTTTAACGAGGAATTAGGATTTGGAGCTTCCCATTTGCTTTAGCAAGCAGTTAAATCACATTCAAGATTTCCTAAGAACCCTTCTTTCCAAAGCTTTCTGGGGAACACCTTAGAAGGTGCTTGTGCCTTCCACACCCACAGAACAAATTTACTTCAGTGACTGACTACACATATACTAACAAAAGCAAAGGGTAGAAGACTGAGCTTCAGTTCTATCTTTCAGCAGAAGCAAATCTCCTCAGGCAAAAGGCCTAAATTTCCCAGCTCCTTAAGAAAACTACTTCAAATCATAACCATATCTAGGTACTTAAACTGGAAAAGTCAACCAGTGAACTCTTCACCCATTAACAGAGGCCCATCCATCCCATAAATTTCATTGTGCTGGTATAAAGAACTGCGGTTCCCACATGCCCACAGCTTTATACTCTTAAGACATCATCATCAGAATTGTGATCTCTCCAACAAGAAGTCACTAAAACACAAGAAACAAGTACACAGATTTCCAGCAGTCTCCCAGAGGCTCCACAGGGCCTTAGTGCCAACTTCTGGGCATGGCCATGAGCTAGACAGCACCTTCTGAAGCGAGATATGTATTTCATATGCTTTGAGGCATCATTTCAGCATTTTCTTATCAAAAGGCCTCTGGCTTCCTGCAAGATGACTTCTGGGGAAGTACTTCCATAAGGAAATTTCTTGAAACCCACATGGAACAGCATATGAAAACCCTGACAAACTGAACAACAGAAACAGTCTAGAACAAAATCAAGGTTTTAATATTTCAAACCCTGTAGTGTACTGAAAACAAAGCAGCTACATCACTGTCCACATAAACAGCTGACAAAACATACAGTCCTTGAGGCCAACTGTGTGTGCCTGCAAGACTGATATAAACCAAAACTGCAACAGTCTGCCTGATATTCCCATATCCTTTCTCCCAATAGCTCTGGTGCAACTATCAGGTGGCAAAACACTTAAGAAATTGCTCTAGACAAAAATTAACCAATACTTTTTTTTTTTAACAGATCCGTTACCTAAACAAGTCTGCTGGTACCAAAGACAGCCCAGGACAGCACATAGCCAAACACAGGGAAAGCAAAACTACAGCACTTCCAGTCTTCCACTGTGGAAAAACAACGCAAGTGTTCTAGGGTTCCTCAACCATAATCTGGCACATGTTGAAGATTCCTCACTTTTTTCAAGTTATATAAAGGCTATTACAAAACATTGGGAAGAATTTTAGATACTTGCAATGGTTTATCTGTACTGATACAGAGATCAGTGGGAAGAAGAGCAAACTCAAGCCCGCCACCAATATTAACACAAGGTTAAACTTGCTTTCATAGTTCAATGGACTAAAGTTACACTGTGAAATAATTTCGGTAATACACACATTTACATAAGAGTCTAGAATACTGTTCCTGCTTCTACAAGTCCAGCACATGGCTGGTGCCCTCTCTCAGTCTATTCTAATCATTGAGGGAACTTAGCTTTCTGATGCTGATGGTGCTGAAGTGCTTTAACACAAAGTGTAAGGGTCATGTCTTCTTTCATATTCAAGTTGTAAACATGAAGATCTGTAATCAGATCCTTCTGTAAACAGGAGGCATTAATTTTGTATTGATTTAAGATTATACATCATGAGGAGAGAATTAACAGTCACAGCAGACACGACAGAATAATGAACAATTATGTCAAAGCCATCCACAGACTTTCATGGTTTTAGAGGGAAGGCAGACAAACAGGTACGATGGTACTACAGCTGATTTTCTACCATGAAAGGCTGAAACAGATGAGGGGGGCATCTGTGGATGAGCCTCTCACATCAGAGTTATCCATAATCAAAAGTCAAGTTACATTCATGGGAGATGCATTTCATATATAACAAACACACTCTCCCAACCCCCATTCCTCCCCCACTCCCCCCATCCAAAATGTAAGAGTCAACATACAGCCTACAAGGATGAAGTTTAGTAATGCAGGATCAGCAGCTCAGGTTCTTAACTAGTGCTCTTCTATTAAGAACTCAGTGAAACATTTCAAGAACACATTTAAGGTAGTGTCACCTAAGACATATGAGACACAGCCATTTTCTATCCTGTGTTTCAAGTACAAGAAAGCACATCTGGAAGCTAACTGCTGATCAATGATAAGCTAAGCTTCACTGACACTTGCATAGGTCTGCTGCTTCCAGCTGTTCTAGAAAGCAACAAGAATGGATTTCCCTTGAAGGCATTATGCCAGAGCTTGCAGCCATCATGACCTTCAGCAGTGCACTTTTAAAAGCAGTTCAAGAGCACTGCATTCAAAACTTGTTCACAGCATATTCAGTATCAAAATTCAGGGTTTTTTGGTCAATCATATTTCAAAAGGAATCTCAATCACATACATGTGTCCTTTTTGCCCCTGTACATTTACACTTCAATATACACTACAAAAATTAAAGAAAGATTTAAATATAAGCATACTGACTTGGCTTGATGAAGTAAATTCTTTGAGACAAGTCTGAAGGTGGCTTCCCAAAGACATACTTGAAAAACCGTATGTTTTCCTCTAGCACAACTGCTATAAACCCTAGCCTTCATTTGGAAGTTCAGAATGTCAGATATGCATTTTCTAGAAATGGCAAATATTTTCATGGTTATTTACAGCCAGAAAGAATGACAATCAAAATCCACATTGACTAAACTCAAACTGCACTCAGACAGTTTCACTGCTCTACAGGCAGGAAAGTTGTGACAGAGAAATCCTGAAACAAATTGTATCTGCAAATCAAAACAGCTGTCAGGCCCATGGCAGGCTGTACCCAACCATCTGACAGAACCTACAGAATGGATACAGACAGCATAGGTTAGGGCTCTGCCCGCTAGAAGCAGCCTTGTTGTTTTGCAGGCACCTCTTGTCACACCAAGACAAGTTCCAATGATGACAGCTCAGAGAACTTATCCTGCTCAAACAACTGTTTTTTCCTGTTAGTCACCCATAATAGTACTATGGTGAAAACTCACATGAACACCCTTAAATTCTTTCAAGTATTAGTACAGACAGAATGAACACAGGAGCCTTGTTTGAGTAACACTCCTATGAAATTCTTGACAAAGAAAAAGTCTAAGCTTTCAAATAAAGCATTTTTGAGGCAGGCACTGCCTTCTTCCACAAGTCAGTGCCTGGGTGAATGAAGTTTAAGCAAAAGCTGAGTAGGAACACCACAATACATTATCCTTCACATCTCATGCTAATAAAACAGCTTCTAACAATGAAGGATGCAGGAAACGAGTGCTCCAGCAAGTGCAAGCACGTTTACATCAAAGGCCACAGCACAAATGATGCAAGCACACAGGACTGAATGCAGGGCATTAAGAGACACCAAGAAGGTACCACCAAGTTCTTCGTCTCTTCTTCACAAATACAGGCAAGCATTCTCTCTCCCCACAGGCAGATTGCATCAATACACCAGTCAAATGGAACCTAATGAAATATGAGCATGTTGGATTTTGCATTTCAAAAATTTCCATTTATTCCTCTAAGGAAACATGCAGCTGCAGCAAATTTCTTTAGTGAAATCTGACTTGGCAAAGTAAGTTACTTCATTCATTTTATGACTTTGCTGACTGTTTTACCACCTAATTAGAAATGCACAAGTATTTTTCTGTAGTATTACTGGAGGAGCATTACTTTTGTAGCCATATTTTGTTCCTGTAATGTCTCCTTCTGTTTATATTCTATGCAGTGCAAATTTCTCCTCCTAAAATCATAATAATTTTTCTGTTCTATTCGGAGAGAAATTATTTCATATGCAGAATTCCCTGAACGAGACTGGTTTGCAAATACACAAAAACCTTTTGAATAGGTGATTAAAGAAATAGTTATAGACCTGATATTGCATAGTAATGCAGCACTCATAAAGCTGAAGCAGTGTTATGAAGATCTCTTCTCATATCTAGATGCTATTTATCCTAATCATGTTAGACACATGATCTGAAAGATTTATAGAGTTAATCTAATAGACCTAAAAGACCCAATCAGGCAATGAATTGTCTTTTAGTTCAATATATGCTTGCCAATCATATGATATGCCTGCCAATCATATGATGCATGATAGGCTTTCATGGCTATTTCACATATTATGGGCATTAAATCTGCAATGGCTAGAAACAGAGGGCATTCAGTTCATTAAATTAATATAAAATTATCAATATTCAAGTCAATTTAACAATTTTCACATCAAGTGCCAGTGCAAGGTAGTTTTCATAATTTCCTGTTTAAAATATTGATCACACTTTTCTTGCAGTACCAAAGAAGGGATTTACAAATTGAATGTTCACAAACTTTAAAATTGCTTTCTGCTCCTGTTTCAATTCTTACAGATCTTACAATGCAGAAAGTAACTCGGAACTGTTAAATTAATGTAAATTCACAAGAATATAAGTGTGTAAGTTCCAAGTTTTAACAGAACAGGCTATCTAAAAAAAGTTCTTTACAAAGCAATGTATGTTAAAATCATTGATCTATTCAGAACACAGGAGCAAGTATAACACTAATTTCTGACTATCTGAGGAACCAAGTGAAGCAGCTATCAAAAACTTCTGATAAACAACCTAAAAATTAGTTTTTAAATCATACTCCAAAGGCAAAGACTCTTGGAAAAGGTACCTTTAAGGATGGTGTACATCACTAGATTGGTCTCAAGTGTGTCTCTCTTCCTATGAGGACCTGACATGGAATGCAAAAGCTAAAGGCATTCCAGCAGTGGTCACAGACAAAACTCAGTTTATTCTAAAAGTCAGTCTCCCCATGGAAAAACCACTATAGAATTCTGTCTTTTGTGAAACCCAGTATCTTTATCAACATTTAACTAATTTAATTCTTTTGTGTTTAATTAAACATACGTTGCAATGCTAAACAGTACCAAGTGTGAGCTGCTTTCCTTTCTGCACACACAACCTTTTAAATTTCTGTGAGAAGTATGTGACCTAATATCTTTTCAATGTTGCAAGGTTTTCTCCTGCCTAAGAAACCTTCACTACCTCTGACTTATGAAAACATTTTCTTTTCAGCTGGTCACTTGGAAGTTTTCAATTCAGTGGCAGTACATCTACTAGAATCAGTTCATCACAGAGTCAGAAGTTAATTTTACTGCTTTTCTTCTTGAAGGGGTTTATTTCTTCGACCTTAATGCACAGGCAGTCAGGGTCCTGCATAAAGTCTGGAAAAGTTAGTATTATTAAAACCTGTTCCTGTTGTTCACAAATGATAGTACGACTGGTCTTAGTTTGTTGTAAAACATGAATTACGTTCTTGAAAATATCTCCTTCAAACCCCTGACCAACTAACTATGCTATTCTGACTGGGTTAGGTTTCAGTATTTTATCATATTGTATTTCACTGTTCATACTTTCTTAAAAGAAATCCTAGTACTCGGCTACAAGATGGTTTCTGTTTCAGTTTTCCCTCAGAGAACCATATTTTTCCCCTTATTTGTAAAAAAAGTATTCTCTCCTAAAATTGTAGCAAAATTTATTAGAAGGATTACAATAAAAAATGTCACTCATCAAATAACAGACTGTTTTCCTCAAACTTTCCAAACTACTCTTAAGATCATTAGATCTTAAGACTGCTTTTACAATGCTCTTCAAAATAGTCCAGTCTGAAGAAAATCACAAACTCTGCACGTTACAAACATTGTCTCAGTTCCAACTCATGCATCTTGCAGAAATATTTTTGTTAGTTTACTTAATTCCTCTATCTGCTTTGACTGCAAGAGCTACAAAAATTCAACTTTTGCAAGACAGTAAATACAACAGATACAGCTTAACTTTCACTTAACTTTTAGAAAAAGATGCTCTTTTATTAAAGTTCAACATGTATTGAACAAAGTTACCTAAAAAGAAACAACTTTCTCATAAAGATCCAATAAAAACATTAAAGAGACAGAACAGTGAAAAAGTTTCTCAAAAATCAGGACCTCCTAAAGGTTTCAGAATTATTTCGAACTGAAACATTTAATCTCACTCTTGTTCTTGGGCAAAGAAGAGCTGAAAAATTCCAGCACTTTTGTGAGTGGCTGCACTATACAGTCGTTAAGTGTAATTGTAACTGTACATCCATCAGTAAGTTAATAACTACATGGTCAAAATTAGTGATGGACAGGGAGACAGTTGCATGGGTGTACACATCCAGGCTTTCCTAAAATATTTTGTGGATCAGCTACTGGCCTCTTCAACACTATCAATCTACAAATTTTTACCTCCCACACTCCCAACACAAGAAAAACCAGTTGGCAATGCCTGCAACAGGATTTCTTAACAAAGCACAAAGGCATTTAAGATGTGGAATATATATATAGGTCAAAAGTGAGTATTTTCCCCTAAAACCAGAAGCACAAGGGTAAAAAGTTGAAATCATGACTTAAGATCCAAACTATTATCAAAACAAGATGTGAGAAATAGGACAAACACATATCTTGATTTAAGACTTAGAATTTAATTCCTCTAAGTCCGAACGGCAGCAACAGCTCCTGCTTAATTGTTATTATAAAACCACACCTGTGAAAAGTTCTTTGCAGAAAGAATGTTGCACCTAGAAGAACACTTGGTTAACTCTCCAATATTTCTGAAACAAATGCATCTATATTTCTTTAGTTATTTTTTTCTAAAGCAGTCCCTTATGTTACACTATACACTAAAACAAGTACTGATGCAAACCAAATTAATAATTCATATGAGCAGCCTTCTTGTTCTTTATCAGTACCTTAATTTTTCATAATTTTTCTTATCACAGTCTTCATTGAATAGGGAATAACAATCAAGTTCTGGCATTTCACACATCTCAAATTAGTGGGTCTCTTCCAACAGTGTACTCTGAGATGTTGCAGAATACCTGGAATTAGGAATGTTACCTGTAACTATATTTTCTTTCTTACAATACTAACCATTTAATAACATTTTAGATAGCAAACTTGCTGAACTGAAAGCAGTTTCTGATATTTAGTCTAATTCATCTGCTCCTTAAATTTTGAGTGACAACACTGGACTGTATAGAAAAGGAGTCCAGAGTACAGTGTTTTCTTTCTAGGTTAAGTTTTCCTGGTTTATTATATACTTTACTTCCATTGAATATAAAGTCTGGAACCTCAAAGCCATCAGGTCTAATCAGCAGCAGACAAAAAAATACACCATCTGGAGCAGTAAAGAAAGATGCTTTAATAAATCAGACTCATACAAGCCCATGCTATATCATTGACTTCAATATATAAACTACATCAATGTAAAATAAATTTCACATTCATTTTCAAATCAGTGACAACTTCAAAATTGTAAACTTATTAAAAATCAGAGAATTCAAGTTGTGATAAAGTACGAGCTACCAGTCATGACTCTACTGGACCACTCACTGAAGCACTGCAATGTACTCTTAATTTGGACATTATAAATTTTGACAAAATTTTACAAAAATTTTGCAGTGCACAGTGCAGTGTTATTTGTTAAAATATGAGTGTTTGGATTGGAATTGGAATGAAGCTTATTCGCATGTTACACTACATAGGTGAAATTAATTCAGGTGTTTTAAGTGTGTAAGAACTTCATGATTTAGTGGTATCATCCCAAAATAGCTCTTCCACACTTGGATTCAGTGCTTGGATTCACTGATTTTGCTTACTTTGATCTCCAAGGGTGACACTGACAGATGGTTAATGATGAGCTGCCATCAGCCTTGCTTAGAGTAGGGCCTTCGGGACCATCTACTCAAACATCTCCCATTATGTGACCACACCCATCAAGTGTGGGTTTTGTGACTGACATAGCACACCTGCAGAGTCTGCCATATTAACACTGTTTCCCTGTCTGTATAGCTTCTTTTATTTTGAGGTCTGAAACAAATCCCACTGGGCAAGTGTTGCTGGTATTAACTACTTCCATGTTAAAAGCCTTATCAGGAGACAACACAGCTATACCAACAGGACTACACTGCTACATCTTGAAATGACAGACTTGAATGGGAGCACTAACAAAGCAAGGTACGGTACCACACAGTTGGTTTTTTATTTTCTTCACAGATGTTTCATTTTTGCAAGACTTTCATGTTTATTGCAACCTATTTCATGTTGACAAAATCATTTCTGCCTGTCTGTATGTGGGTGCTATATGTAGAGCATTCTCAGACTCTCAGAAAAAAAGTATCAGAGTTAAAGATCAAATCTTACAGTAGTACAGAAAGCTATTAAATTAGTATTTGAGAGCATAAAATGAAACAGGTACCAATGCCTGAATGCATGGCTGATCCCTGCTGCCCACCTACTAAGCACTGGTGCAAAGCGCCTTCATAAATAGCATTTTCCATAATTTGCAGAAATACTTGTTTGGTGATACAGTATACAGTTTACATGCCAATTTTTAATGAAACCTTGTGGGCCACTGCTACCAGACATTCCCACACTCTTGCATTAAATAATGTAGTAAACATACTGCTATAGATAAAAATACAATGCATTATACATACATACATGAACTTTATTGGTAGGAATTCAATGTACATTACAATTACTTCAACTAAGGAGCCAGTATCAAAAAATAATCATCATCGATTCCACTAAGGTAACAATTGCAGAGTTACCATGCAACCAACTCTACATCTCTTGTTTGTTCTACCTTCTCTGCATTCTTGGCTCCCCTCCGTTACAAAACGATTACAGCATAGCTTTCTTTGAATTCTCTGTAGTAACTGCCTACGTAATCTAACATCTTCAACATACCTTTCTCTGTTATTACCCCTCTGTGCAAAGCCAGGACACTTCAATGTTGCCAATCTATTGTCCCAAAGGAGCTGAGAATTTTTGAATCCTAAACAAAATATGACTAGCAAATACTAAGCCCCACTCTAGGCAAAGGCAATGAATTCTCTCACTGGCTCATTCTAAGGCAGCATTATTTAATCTATACTACATTTCTTTCCAGCTTGTTCCTACCTTTCAAATCAATATTGTTTTTTCAATGGGAATTTCAGGATTTTCCTTCCTGCTGTAAGGAGTCTCTAAGGCTCCAGCCTATAAGCCTAACCTGATGGTTATGGGTTGCACAACTACCAAAGAAATTCAACAAGCAGCTGTAAGCACTGATAAATCCTTGGGCTTTAGGCGCTGACTCTGACTCACAATAGTTAAGAAAATAGGATGAGTAGCAAAACAGATTTAATAATCCCCTGGTCTGCAAGGTACACTTGCTATAAAGTGACTCTAAGTTATTTATATCTACAAGGACTACAACAAATTTCACATTCTGCAGACAATAAACCCTAAAAATAACTTTTTATAACTATCCTGAGAGCTGATTTTAAGTACTGCAACAGACTAATAAAATGTAACAATTTCTTCCCTACTTAGCAAGTTATAAAATGTAAGATATTTTGCAGAACATTTCGTGGACATACATAATACCAGCTGTTCTATTTTCTTGGTTCCTCACATAAATTCTTTTTAAGGTAGAAAGGAGGTTTAACACAGTTGTCCTGTAATGAATTGTGTGTTTTAGTCAGGCAGGCTACAATATGTTCACAAGTATGCTGTCACTAGCCTACCAAACTACCTTGTTCACATATAATAGATTTCAATTTAGATTTAGTAATTTAGTAATTTCAATAGCTTGGAGCCATTAGAAGTTTACTGGAAGCTGGCTATAAGCACTTTCAAGGGGGTGGGGAGTTCCCTGTCTAAAAGATGTTATCAGCCACTGATTCCCAGGACCACTATCCTACAGCACTCACTAGAATGGCAAAGCAACCAATTCTAATCAGAAAGTTAAAAGACTTTTCTCATATAATAATTTCTTTTTCTGTTGTAAAATTGCAGCAAAAATTAATGCTGTTGTCAGTTGGCTGAAATGCGGTGCAAAAACAACTTTTTATATAAGACACCGTATCTATAGTATCCTTAGATATCAGAGACTGCCATATACCAGTTTCTAAAACAGTAGCATCTTTTGTCTCAGCAATTATCTGCTTCCAAGTCAGATACACTTGAAATTCAACAGGAGCAAAACCACTTCTTAGAGGGAACACCTTTGTTTCAGGGTAATCCCTCAGAAAAAGTAGATCCAGGGATGTCAGTGCATGACTTAGCAACTTAAGAACACAACTGGTCTTACGGAAACTAAGTCAGTCTGAATACAGAAGACACATGGGCCATGGCAAGGTCTCCAACTACACTTACAGTCTCGTGCTCCTCCTTGGTCCTTATCTGGCACTGCCTTATCCTCACAGCCCCATTTCTCCCTGCCCCACCTCCCCATGCCCATCCCTTCCCCTCAATAGCTACTATATCTCTGGGTTATTTATGTAAAGAGTACGTCACCACAGGTGACAGAGATTACAAAGAATGCAGTTAAGACACATTCGTTTTCACTTTCATGGCTAAGGATTCTCTCCTTAAGGCCCAAAAAACAAAAAATAAAGACAACATTATTACAACAATGTCAAAGAACACAAGACTCAAAATACTTCACCTTAGAATGTTTGTAATATTTCCCTTCCTCAAATTCAAAAGAGCACTAAAAAGCAAAGACTGAGATCAAGGAATCTGCAATACTGAAGGAGTACATTCACAATCCAGCATCACAGCTTATTTAACCTCACAGCTGACCTCTCATGCAGTGGACTGAAGGCTTTTTTTCATCTTTTTGTGCAACACTACATCACATTTTCCTATTTCTACAGAAAAGGATAAAGGGTAAACATGACTAGCACTATCAGTCCCTCAAATTTCTACCATTTGGAGGATTCCACAAAAAATGTTCGACAAATGGTCACACAAGCACAGACTGCAAGACTTAAAACTCCATCAGAGATTGACCTATCAAACAGTTGCTCTTCATGCTATTAACAATGCTCACCATTTCCCAGGACTTAAACGTTGAGGTACATGCTATTAGATTAATAAGTCAGCTGAAAACAAGTGGATTTTAAATTAAGAATCCAGTTATAATCACTGAAAACTAACAGAAGAGCAGCATCTCCTCCCAGTCCAGCACCTCTCTCAGGAGCTCCTCTCTTTTCAGTTTAACTTTCAGTGGAAAAGACAAAGAACAACGGAGAGGTTATGGAGAGATCTGAACATAAAACTGTATGTAAACTGAAATGCCAGCAGAAACACATATTGCTTGCACTTTTCAAGTGCAATGTTTTGCAGCGTAGAATGCAAATCTCTTTCCAATAAGAACTGGAAATGCAAGCGTGAAACAAACATCAGGGTCATTACGAGTACGAAAAAAAACATTTTAGCAATCTTTCTGCCCTGACGGTTTGGGGATGCTACAAAACAAACACAGATCGCTCTTCAGGTGACTCTTGGGATACACATGGCCCACTTAACATTTTCACTTGAAAGACTCAATTAAGGGGAAAGAGCTGAAGCTACTGACTTCCATTTAAAAGAAACCCAGACGCAAACACCAAATCGCTTACCTAACCAAATGAGTGAGCATCGAAAGGCTCTTTTATTTGGGGAACTTAACAGCATACTTCGTGCTTCTCCCTTGTGTCACAAGCAAACACAAGCTCTAGTTACCAGTAACTACAGAAAAGCCCAGCACATGAAAGCGGGCAGCAATTAAACGTTACAGAAACCCTGCTCTTACTCACCCTAGAACCGCAGCGCCCACATACACGCACACGGTCCGGCGACCGGCCGGGGCAGGAATCGCCGCTGCAGCCGCCGCTGGGTCCCGCTGGGCCGGTGGGTGAGCGCCCCGACCCAGTTCCCCGCCAGCCCCGGGGCGCGGCCCCTTTGTTCGGGGTGTCGCCGCTGCCGCGCCCGCGCCCCGCCCTCCGCAGGTACGGGCGGCGCCCGCCGCCGCCCCGCGGCCCGGGAGCCGCACCCGCCCCCGCCGCAACAGGCGGCCGGACCCCGCCGCCCCACCCCGCTGCTCCCGCGCCCGGCGGGCTGCAGCCGGAGGTCGCCAAGGTCGACGCCCGTAACCTTCAGGAGCGGCCACCGGGCCCCGCAGGAGGTTCGGGGCGCCGCCCGCCCGTACCCACACCCCGGAGTGCGGCCGGCAGGCGCGCACGGCCGGCCGGGGGCGGCGGGGCGGCAGCCGCGCCCCGACACCAATTCCCGGACGGCGCAGGGCGGCGGGCGCGGAGCCGCCGGAAGCCCCCGCCCGCACGGCAGCCTCCCCACACCGGAGAGCTCCCCGGCGCGGGCGGAGCCGGTTCCTTGCGTTCCCCGGCCCCAGCCCCGGCCCCGGCGGCCGCGGTGGCTTCACGCCGCCTGGCCCGGCCCTGCCCGGCCCGCGCGCCCCGGGGCGGAGGGGCGGGCCCGGCCGGGGGGGGGGGCGGAGAGCGCCCGCCGCAGGCCGCAGCGTCGTCACCGGGCGGGCGCGCGGCTCTGCGGGCGGGGCGCGCGGTGTCAGGCGCCGAGGGCGCGCAGGCAGGCGCCGGCCAAGGCCCAGTGAGAGAGGCGCGGCCGGGCCGGTGCACGCGCGGGCTGGCCCGGTCCCGGAAGAGGGCGGCTGCTTCCGCCCGAGGCGCGCGCGGGGCGGGGCGGGGCCGGGCGGGGCGCGGCGGGAGCGGGTAACGGGCAAGGCAAGGCGGGGCGGGGCCGGTGCCCTCCCCGGGCGGGTCACTGCGGTGCGGGGCTGCGTCCCGCTCGTCCCACGGCCCCGTCGCTCTGAACCGCAAACGGCACCTGCTCTCCTTTCCTGCTCCTCCCCTTAGCCTCAGCCGAAACTCGTAGGGGAGATAGAAAACACTGTAGCTCGATGTCTGTCCCTCTTTCCCCCCAGCTAATCCCCCATATGGAGAGTAGAGGAGGCGTGTCCTGCCATGGTAAGGAGATAAATTCCCGACATCTGTCGCTAGGTTTATGAACACAATTATTTTTAGTCGAGCTTTCCTCAGGGCACAAGTGTAAGCTGAGAAAGCATTTAATATACTGAGTTTAAGGAAAATGGTCACTGGCAGAAGGGAACATGAAACAGCGAACCTCTTAAAGAGTTCTGGATTTTTTTTTTTTTAATAGTAATGGACTACGCCATGCATGGAGGATTTTATAGATGCTAATTACATTTTAATTACAGTCATTCAAATAATAATAACAACAGTGTCTTAATTGTATCTTTTACTACTAAATTGTGGACATGAAGGGGAGCTTTGTGCAAACACAACCTGATTTAAACTCATGATGTAAGTGATGTAATGAAACCTAAGCATAATATGCTTATATCAAAGCTGACTGCTCAGTGGGCATCTTTGTTTTTCACACTGTAACCATTCACAGACAATACAAATTGTTTTGAAGCATCCCCTCCTCCACATGATAGTTTGGCTGAAGGTACTTTCCAAGTCTGGAAATTCCAGATTTTGTCACCTCACATGGCAAACTTTGATCTCGGTGTTCACCTCTTTGCACTTTTCTTGCAAAGCAGGTGCACTTTAAAATTTTCATTGTTGTTCTCTGTGCTCTGTTTTCTGAAATTTTTGACATCTTGATATTTTAACGTAATTTAGCCAGTGTTTAGTACGTATTCCTCTGGAATTTAGTTTTGTTGGCCTCACATTTCAGTATGAGCTAATTTCTGCAAATGTCAAAGAGTTTGAGAAACTGATAGTAATCCAGATGCAATTCATTCTGGTTAAAATATCAAAATACATCCATTTACACAAAGAGATGTTGGATTCTGTTAAATGGAGAGGACGAGGAAAAAAGGAGGAGAGGGAAGGAAAGCTAGTAACACTGAGTCAACCAAATGTCCAAGATAAAACACAAAACATTTCTGATATTTCATGACAGGGAAAAGTTCTCATGGTATCTATGATTAGACTTTTCATGAGACCATGAAAAGGTTGGAAGAGTCTTTGTTTGATCCTGTACAAATAATAAGTCCTGAAGAAATCCTTACTCAGCTTCTGCAGCCCTTTGAGTATCTCTGTGCTGTATTACTTTTTAATATTTATTCCAGAACCCTTCTGTTGCAAGACTAGGTGAGTCATAGTTAAGGTCTCATTAATACTGATGTCTGCAGCCATTTAGTATTTCCTTATTCCTTCAGTACTAGAGTTAGTCCAAAATAAGCTTTGTCCTCTAAGATATACAGTGTACTTACCTGGATGTTGGTGGCAACTGCTTCACTCTCTGGAAATGACCCTTTGCATAGAATGGTTTGGGTTGGGAGAGACCCTAAAGATAATCTACTTCCAAATCGCCTGTCAACGGCAAGGATGACACCCACTAGACCACTTAGAGCCCCATCCAGTCTGGCCTTTAACACTTCCAGGGATGGGGCATCTACAATATTTCTGGGCAACCTGTTCCAGTGCCTCACCACCCTCAAAACAAAGAATTTCTTCCTAAGATCTAATCTAAATTTAATTTTTTCATTTATAACCATTTCCCCTTGTACTATCACTCATATGCCATACTGGAAGGCCTCAATGAGCTCTTGCAAGAACCTTCTCTTCTCCAGGCTGAACAACCTCAGCTCTCTCAGCCTGTCTTTGTAGGAGAGATGCTTCAGCCCTATGACCATTTTTGTGACCTCTTCTGGACTCTCTTTAAAATTGGCTGCATCCATCCAGCCAATTCCTTTTCTACTGAATATTCTATCCATCAAATCCATGTCTTCAATTTGAGATAAGGATGTCATGTGGGACTGCCTTCAGGAAGGACTTACAGAAGTCTAGGTACTTGGCATCTGTCAGTCTTGTCCGTGGTTGCTGTCACTCCATCATGGAAGGCCACCAGATTGGTCAGGCTCGATTTGACCTTAGTGAAGCCATGCTGGCTCTCTTGGATCATCTCCTTGTCTTGTATGTGCTTAACGCTGTTCCATGAGTATCTGCCCCACAGACTTCCCAGGAAAGGGAAAGTCTCTGGTATGTAGTTCCCTGGATCTCTGGCATGTGCTTCCCTGGGTCTTCCTTTCTCCCGTTTTAAAAAATAGGAATGATGTTTCTCTTTTTCCAGTCATTGAGGACTTCACCTGACTGCCAGGGTTTTCCAAATACGGAGTAGAGTAGCTTGGCAACATCAGTCAGTTCCGTCAGGACCCTGATCTCATCAGACCCCACAGACTTGTGGCTATTGAGTTTCATCAGGTGGTCTTGAACCTGCTCTTCACTTTACAGTAGGAGGGACTTCATCCCCATTTTGCACCATGCTGCTTGTTAATGAATGTAGTCTTTATCCTTTTAATGTCTCTTTAGAGCTATCTTAAGACAAAAAGAAAAATTTTTTTGAATTTTTGTGTTGTGGCCCAAACTGCATGTTGTAATGCAATAAAAACCAGTTTATAGTATACCCTTCATTTTTTGCTTGGATGTGTCTCCTGGGACCTTACATAAACCAAGTGGAAAAAGAATGAGCTCTTTAACCCAAAACTAAAAGAAGTGTTTCCGTGAAAATGCACTACATTTATAATTCCTACCATAGTGAGAGCATCTCTGGAGCACCTGGAATATTTTACAGCATGACTCTGACTCCTCAGTGTAAGAGAGCAACTGGTGAGAGGAGAGTAGGTATTGCAACTACTTCACTCCATTAACAGTATAAGAATTTGGGGTTCACAGCCCAAGGCAACAGGAGGTTTGAATTGCTCTCTGATATTTAAATGCTACAACAGGTACCTAAAACTATACTGGCAGTGTAGTAGACATTTGCAATGTGGCTATAAAGGGTGCATGTAATGAATGTCCTTTGTTATGTATTCACATATGTGCCAGTACAGCTCTGCACATAAAATTCTTGAAGGGAAAAATTATGATGAATAGTTAGGTAGAGATGTAATTAATTGTGTGCTAGTAGTACTTGCATTATGTACCTTAATAGAACTAAGAAATCAACTGACAAAGTTTTCATTTTTTTAAAAAAGCTAAAGATACAGTGGACATGTCAGATAAAATATGTCTGAATCTTTGGGAAAAACATTGATGTGCAACTTCCATTCCCACAGAGCAAAAAATACTTGTTCCCTTTACTTTAGCACACATTTAGTAGCACACAATTTATATTTAAAGTGTGCATAATTTAACATTGTAATTTTATCTTAGATTTATGTTGACATGAATGAATGAACCACATTCCTTGGAAAACCCTCTTATCATGCATAAAACATCCATTCTTCCTTCAAGTGCTCAATAAATCTTCCAGGGTGAGAGAGACTTAATTTTTGAAGGCACAAAAGAGAAAACTAACAAAACCACTTACTTGTTCTTGAGGGCACCCTCCTATTTCAGCCCAGAATTGATTGCCCTGGCATCTGCTGGGTCTGTGGGTGTGTGGGCCTTTGTGTTTTGAAGTATTGCTGAACTGAAATCAGTACACAGAGGTAGGATTTCCTGGTATTATGGTTAATTTCTTCTCTTTTAGGCTGGTGGTACAACTGTATTAAAACTTACTAGACAACATTTTCTTACTGATGCGTAAGGACGTATAAAATATATTTGTGAATTAATAGAGTTTCTAAGTAGCAGGCCAGTTGAAAAGAAATCACTTAGCCAAAATCTGCATGTATTCTGAGGAGTATCACCCACCCCTAATAAAAGAAAAGAGCTAGAACCTTGTACCCACCTTCAGTTTGTACCGTTGTGAGAAAGCATAAATAACAAGGAGTGAAGAATATGCTTAACAACTACTTGGCTAATTATTAACATACTCATGCTTCTCAAGTTTGTAGCTTGGTGTGCTTTTCTGTGCTTTTGTGTAAGGAATAGTCAGGTTTTAAGGACATACTACTCCTGAGGTATATAACTGGCATGCCCAAGGGCAGATTTGGGACCTAGCTCCCACTCCGCACAACTGAGAGTGATGGCTGCCTTGAGGCAGTGGTGCATCTACTGGTGGGGGGTGGTCAGATCTCCCTCAGTGCCTGTTTCTCTCTGAAAACTAACAGGACAATCTGATGTGACAAAGCTTATTTTGATGCCTGCTGTTAGGCAGTACAACTCCAGGTTTTAAGTGACAGACCACTGGAATGGAATTAATGTAATCTTAGTTCTACTCTGTGCTGGTTTTGGCTGGGGCAAAGCGTATTTTCTTTGCAGTAGATAGTGTGGGCTATGCTTGGGATTTATGCTGGAAACACTGTTGATAACACAGGGATGTTTTAGTTACTGCTTAGCAGTGCTTGTACAGCCTCAAGGCTTTTTCTCTTCTCACACTGTCTCACCAGGGAGGAGACTGGGCGTGCACAAGAAGCTGGGAAGGGACACAGCTGGGACAGCTGGTCACAGCTGGCCAAAGGGATGTTCTGTATGACCTTTATCATATGGTGTCATGCTCAGCAATAAAAAGTGAGAGAAGAAGGAGGAGGAGTGGGGACGTTGGGAGTGATGGCGTTCCTCTTCCCAAGTAACACATGGTGGAGCTCTGCTGTTCTGGAAGTGGCTGAACACCTGCCTGCCCATGGAAAGTGGTGAATTAATTCCTTGTTTTCCTTTGCTTGCAGCGCGTGGCTCTTGCTTTCCCTGTTAAACTGTCTTTATCTCAAACCTCGAGCCTTCTCACCTTCTGGTTCTCCCCACCTACCCCCTCCACCCTTCTGCAGGGGAGTGAGTGAGGGGCTGCAATGTACTTAGTTGCCAGCTGGGGTTAAACTAAGGCATACCCTCACAGTGTCACTAATTTGCTCTGATCTTGGCCAGTCCCTCCATTTCCGTCCCAGCTTTTATCTGCTTTTTACAATTAGAGGTTAAGCTCTGTAGGCACCTTTCTTTATCCTTTTTTCAGCACTGTGGGAATATTTCTGTGATGTGCACAGATAAATAAATATGCAATGCACTACAGAGTCTGAATGCTACAAATCAACACATACGCAGAGGTTGAGTGGACAGTTGTTCCTTCTACTCTTCCTCAGTGCAAGGACATCTTAATCTATCAGCTTCCCAGAAGCTTCACATCATCTGTGGCTGCCTACAAACCTGTCACGTGTAACCCTACATTTGCAAACAAATGTATACACCCTAAAAAACCTACAGTGGGATGACTGTAATGAGATTTTGAGTAATGAGATACTTGCATTTCCTTAGCTCCATTATCTGTCCAAATGACAATATTCTTGGTACTCCATCTGAGCTAGTCAGGGTTCTTAACACTTAGAGCTTTCTTATCAGTTTGAAAAGGTTCATCCCCAAATGCATCATCCCTATAGAGAAAGTTAAGTGAGGTTAAGTGACTTGAATAACAAGGAATTCATGAGTAATGATGAGTTTGCAGCCATTCATCTTGTCATTCAACAGAGCTGGGACGAATAGTATCATTTTATTAGGGGACTAGGAATCAGGAAATCTGAGAGTTTAGGGTTAGAGCAAAGTTGGTTCATAACATATAAGAATGGACAAAAACATTTTTAAGAACATAATTAAGGAAGTACCAAGTGTCTAAAAATATAAAAGCATTAAAATGTATAATTTAATGTGCACTGTACATATTTATAACGAGTCTTCGTAGTTTAATTAGCTTCAGTTTTAAAACATAAGATATGAAAAGCAGTGTCAAATTGTTTAACCAACATAGAATGATGTAAAATGTGTACTTTATATGGAGTTCCTGTCTGCATGGCACCGCTGTAATATCTTCAGTTGGCATGTGTTGGGATTGAGCTCCTTTATGGTATTGCCTTTCCTGAAAAATGCGGCCTTCCCACATGCTATTTTATTGAAATCAGTATTTGCCACTGAGTGCTATTTCTTTTTTTAGTCTGCATGTTATATAATCCATATCCTTATATATATTCAATCAGAACCCTTAAGCTGAACAATTGTCTCCAAACCAATATTGGTTTAAAATAGCTCAAAGTAGACCTCATCTCACTTTTCTCTTATTAAAATAACACAAAATTTTGTATAATTTTCAAATTTCAGTGTTGTCTATATAATTCTTTAATCTTTTCATTTTAATGTACTTTCTACTTTTCATATTCTTTTTTAAAAATTAATTCTGTTTTTCATACTCTAAATGTTTTCATACTTATATCGTGGTTTTTTCCATAATTTTTTCTTGTGATTTTCTGGTCCCTTTCTCCACCTCTTTCTTTCATTGCAGGTTTTTTTCTTTCTTATAATGGGGATGTGCTAGAGTAGAATCAGGTACATTCCAGTCTGGTTTCTAGTTCTGTAGACAGTGTTTCAGGAGTCACTTCCTCCCCCCATCTCTCTGCATCCCAGTCTGGAAAAACAAGATAATAAGCTGGCTGCTGTGTGGTTAGCTTTGAGACACACTGGTGGGAAAGCTCCTTTAGGCACAATTATTATCTTTTTTGTATTACACCTCTTCTCTACCTCAGTGCTCATCCTTATTTTCAGCTCCTCAACTAATTCTTAGCTCCTGCTTCTCTTTCCCTTCTCCTCCTCCTCCATCTTCTAGCAGTAACATTTTCAATGTAGATCTTCAGCATAGTATGGGTATTACTAATTTTGCCATTTTGTGTAGATTATATGTCAGCTACATTCACTCTTATGTCTCTCTTCAGGGAGAACTGTGGCAGCTCTCATGTGATTGGTTCCATTGATTTCATGCTGACTGATGTCAGTAAAGAGCATGAATGATGGTGCAACACCTGATTTTAGTTATAAAAATTATCAGAAGACTCATGGGAAGATAAGAGATGTAGAAAAAGTAACAAATGTTCAGTTATGAATAGCAATCACAGTGTCCTATGAAACCCTGTAAAGAGCAAATACACTTATGTGAAGGCAGCCTTCATGTGTTCATTCATGAGGTTTTTTATATCTAGGGCTTTTGGGAAAGGATTTGGACAAGAACTACTTGGAGATTATAATGCTAATGTCAAGCAGAAATCAAATGTTAGCCATATCTTGACTATGAGAAAAAGATATGCCCTGTCTGTGTCAATGTGTTTCTACATCCATGGTCATTTGCTATGAACCTATTTTTCTGATATTTGTCTATACAGCCTTTGGTTTTGAAGAATCTTAATCACTTTTAGTGAAGGAGCAGGGAATAGCCAGCCTGTCAATGTTAAGTGTCTCAGACTAAGTGCCAGAAGTGCTATTCAGTAAGTTGTGAAGTAAAACTGGCTCAGTCTATATGGCTGTATAAAATGCAGCTGCCAACATTCTGATGTTACTTGCAGGAGCTAAATATTCACACTCTGCAACTGTGGAGATGATGTAGAGATTGAAGGAAAGATGCCAAAGCACACTGTAGTTTTTATGGGTTAAAAGCCATAAACTATAGACCGTATCAGACTAAACCATTGTTCACAAAAGTTAAGCAGCACTTTCATCCTGCCTTAGATGGAAGAGCGCCTAGGATAGATAAAGGAATTGTTTGAATGCTCACCATTTTTTGTAAACACTGATTCATGTTCCAGTTACATGCCCATTTTATAGCTCTGTCACTGCTGATCACTCTAAAATCCCATGGCATTTGTGAAAGAACATAGCTCTGACCTCATAATTATAGCAACATCTCTTACACATCCTGCAGTTCTTATTGGAACCACTGGTTTTCCACAGACTGCCAATTCTGTATTTAGACTTACTGTGGGCTGTTATGTAGCTGCTGTTTTCTCTGGTCAGCAGTTCAGCTGAGGGTTTCTGGAAAGATGCAATTCCAATAAAGTGCTGGATGCAGGCCAGTGAAGATATATTGCTGGTGGTTTATTTTGATTTTATTATTTAGATGAAAAAGAATCAAGACTAGATATAGGATTAATAGAAAAAAAGCAAAGACACCAAAAGAAACCAGAAACAAAAACCCACCAATATTACCCTGATTATGGAATACCTGGAATATTTTCTGAAATTATGTTGCTAAAGTGAATCAAAAGGAAGCCAAGTTTTCCTATGTTCTATAATAAATCTAGAGTATCTTCACTGAAAAAAAAAAAGATTGAATTCATGCAAGAATATGAATGAGATATATGTTTCTTATTTCTCAGAAAAACAAATTATCATTCAATGAAACGGAAAAAATCATCAGAAATGTTAGAACTATGAAATTAGAAAAATGCTATTTTCATATGAAATACAATGTGCCCAGGCCATGCATTATGAAGCTTGTTACAGAGTAAGGAATTTAGCAAGATGCAGACAACCATGACAAAAATCAACCAAGTAGTAATAATAATTAATTTCTCAAAGGGTGCCTGAAGAAGCATACCTGTTTTACTCTTTAAAAGGCAATAAGATAACCTGCTATTATTTGAGAGCAAAAGAGGATTTAATCTCGGGAGAATTTAAGTAACTGTGCTCACAAAATAGTCTTTCAGCAGCAGTTTTTGATGAACAGTCAAAGAGAGAGTAATCCAGAGCAGGTGGGCATGCAGGATTCATGCAGTAATTCTGATTATTTTCAATACTTATGATAGTGCCTGTCCAGTTGTTGGGGGTTTTTTTATTCCATGAGCTGACCCAGTTAAATGTTTGTGTATTTAATATGCCTAGAAAGCTATAATTAGAACATTTTTAATTATTCATCACTCTTAACTCTTCTCTCGAGTGCAGTAATTCGATACAACGTTCTGAACACTGGAAGAGCACCTTGTTTTGAAGAACTTTCTGACAATGCTTAAGCTTCTGTTTCTCATATGTGATTTTTTTTCCAATCCTGCAGTTTTCTCTGAAGGCTAATAATTGTCTTGGAATATTTGTCTTGTTATGAACATCTGACACTATTTCTATCCTGGAAAAATGATGCAGATTCATTTACCTAAATACATACATTTGAACACAATGGAAAAATCTTTTTCTGTTTAAAAGTTAAAGTGTATTTTAGGCTTATCAGCCATACTGTACTGTGACTAATTAAACCTGAAGTCCTCTGTTTATTTGCAGAACAGCTATTATGCAGATCAGGTAAGCTGTGGCATGTTTCCTTCCATTATTTTGGAAGTGTTCTCTTCAAGATAATCAGCAAATAATTTATTTTTCTGCTTATTCAGGACATAATCAAACCATTGGAGTCAGTATTAAGATCACAGAGAGTCCAAAGAGCTCTGAACAAACATTTAAGAAAAATGCCACAAAAATATTAAGCACTACCAAGCTGTGGTATGTCATATTTGCACATACCCATTCCTATAATCTGGACTGAGGCAACCTACTTTACAAGGGCCATAGTACATGTTCTTGCTCAGCAGAAAACATTTCAATAGATTGTCCAAATAAACCTACGCTAAAATTACTCCCTAGAAATGCTGAAAACATATTTTTAAATTCATGCACCAATTAACAGGTAAAGATCATGCTTATAGCTATGATTATAGCTATGATCGCTGCTAATGTCAGGTTAAAAAGTAAATTAATATTTAATACTATACACCAAACCAATAATTCTACAGAAGTGTGATTTACCACAAATGTAGAATTACATCATCAATTTACTTTATCACATTTCACCTCCTTTGTAAAAGCTGAAGTGCAAATATATTTAACTCACTCAGCTGCGTTGACTTTCTCTAACTAGTATGCTTGACCCTTGTCTGGAAACAAATACCACTTTTTGACATACACTTCTCCTGGGATTCCTAGGCCCATGCTTAGTTTTTTTTTGTAATCTTAGTGAGGCCAGTGGACTATTTAGTTTCTACTCAGCTTTCTACATACAGGTCAAAAATACTCTGTTTTATGTGGTATGAGACTATTTCAGACATTGCAGCATGATGGATAACAGCTGAAAGAGATTTGCTGTAAGGTATCCTGAAACAGTGCCACCCAGGGTTTACATAGGAGATATGCTCTTCTTGCTGTAGACCTTGACATTCCCAAGTGTATTTCAAGCTAGTGCCTGTACATTTCGAGCTAGCGCCCGTAGAAAAGTCCAGGATTAACTCTTGAACCTCACACTGCCATTGTGAACTGATTCCCATGTACAAGCAGACTGCAACCTGAGGTGGCCACAAAATATAAAAATTTTTATCAATACCTTTTTTTTTTTTTTTTTTTTTTTTTTAACTCCCTCCACTAAAAAGCAAGACTAAAAAAACCCCTTTTGGAGTGCTTTCCTGTTTTGCTGAGGGATTATTACTATCATACCTCCCCCTGCCTTTGTCCCCTTTTAAAAAGTTAAATTCATTCTCTGAGAATACTACACCTTCTGAAAAGATGGGGATAGACATTATGTCTTAGATGTGGAAGAACATAGCTAACAGGGTACTTTGTGTAAAAAGTAGCAGAGGTGGTGTTGCTGTGCTTATCAAGCCCCAAGTTCAAACACTAACCCCTGGGGACCAGTGTTTTTGAAGGAGCAAGACTTTTGCTTTGCACAGCACCTCTGGGTGCTGTGTTGCAGCTGCTACAAATAGGAACTTTGGTTTCTTGCAGTGTGAATGGAGATACAGGGTGGGTTGCAGCCTTTATCAGCATGAAGGCATGGGCGAGTGGGGGCGTGTTCCCAGCAAGTGTGCTTGCAAGAGCTGGTTGGGGTCCACTGCTTCCCCTTCCTCCAGCTGGCTGAAGTGGCCTGATTTATAGGGGAGTGTGGTTTCTGCTCTCTCATCCTCTCTGCAGGAGGAAGAAGCTGCCAGTCCCTTCTCACCACCCCTCCTTGGTGTATGCAAAATGTATAGACACCCCTCTCCTAGTCAGTCTCTCTTTCTCCATGCAATGCCTCTGGCTCAAAGGGGCCAGATCTCCACAGCTGTTTGTGCCCACTAAGTCGAAGAAGCCCTTTGTAATATTTCTTCTGATTCTGGGGCAGAGCAAAGTGGGTGGCATGTTGCAGGACTCAATTTCTTCTTATTAATAACTTTGGAGTTATTCTACCTGCCTCAGACTAATGTATTAGGAAATTCACTCTTTTTTTCCTCCTGATGGAAGTAATGGTTATGGAAGTATCACATCTCAGCAAAATACTTTCTTTGTACATCTGGATTTTGTGTAAGGCCAGAAAGAATATTTATAAGAAGACAGATAATGGACTGAATATATTCCTTGTCCCAGCCCCATAATCATTCCTTGCCATTTCCCCACCCCTGCCCCCACAAAAAAAAAAAAAAAAAAAAAAAAAAAAAAAAATTGCACCCCTGCATTGAGATTATCCTTTGCAAAACCACAAGATAATTTGGGTTGGAAGGGACCCTTAAAGACCATCTACTCCAACCCTCCTGCAATAAGAAGGAATATCTTCAACTAGATCAGGTTATTCAGGGTTCTGTCGAACCTGACCTTGAATGTTTGCAGGGATGGGGCATTCACCACTTCTCTGAGGAACTTGTTCCAATGTCTTTACACCCTCATCATAAAAAATGGTCTCTAATTTTTCATCTCTAATAAAGTGAGCTTTAATGAGCTCTAGGTGGATGTATCTGGATATCTCAAGTCTGTGGCAAATCCTTGGTATTTATTAAGAATACACATATGAAATTGTGCATAGATAAAGAAAGCCTAATTGTTTAACAAACTGAAGATTTGGCTGCGTATCTGTATTTAATATTGAGAACACTTGCCTACTCTTTTTCTGACAAAGTCTTACAAAAATTAGATGTTTGTATGTGCAAAATTCAAGTAAAACATTTCTTTTATTACTTCCTTCTTTGAAGGAAGAGTAACATCTATGACCTTACCAAGGTTTTACATGTCCTCCTCCAGCATTTCTGGTTGCCAATGTAAATACATGCCATTATATTTAGAAAATGTTGACATATTTTTCAGGTGTTGTGACAGCTATTTCTACAAATGCTTTAATGGAACAGTTGCGTTTAAAATACCAGCAAAGGCCATGGACTGAAACTCTGAAACTTGTTTATTTTTGCATGGTAAGAATCACAGGTTAGGTGAGAGAAGGATATGTGGTATAAGAGTATGTTTCCAAGGTATTTAAAAAATTGTCTGGCTTTCAAAAACAACAGGCAAAATCAACCAACCAAAAACCCCTTGCAATCCAAAACCAACCAAAAGACAACCCCAGAAAAACCTGGTGCCTAATATAGCTTGCCTTCCCACTTTTCTTAGGAGAATGTATTATAAAAGTTTCCTGCCTAATTTTAACACTTTAGGAGTTGTTTCTTGCATTGTTTAAACTATTCAGGAGTTACTACTGATTGTCTACCAGTTGAAATTACTTTCCATTCATTATCATTACCATATTCATGGTATGTAAAAACAATTTATTGCCTATGGGACTGGAAGAAAACACTGTATTTTAGAAACTGGTCTGAAATCTGCTATCTAGACTTTCTGCTGCTGTGATATACTTTAAGTCATTCCATGCTTCCTGCCCTTCCCGTAGCTAACTTAAGAATCATCTTCGTAAAGAGCAGATTAGCACAACTACTGTGAGCTCAGTATAAAAATTCCCATTTGTTTCCATGCTTCTTTTTATTAATGCTTAACTCAAACCTTACTCTGAAAACAATTTTCTGAATTTGAACAAAGTGAAAACTCTTCATCAGTGAGTGTTCTTTGTTAATTGAAGTGTGAAGTATGAGAAGTTTTCAGATGAGCTTGAAGAGAAACTGGGAGAGTTTGCTTGCTACTGAAAAGAGTATCTTCAGCTAAAACTTGTATCCTAATCTAACCAAGTACTCCTGTGGCACTTACTGGTCTCTTCTATTCACCCAGGCAGTTTTTTTCCTAAAATAAAAAACACAAGTATTTTCTTAGTTAATCTCTAGCTTCACAGTGAAATTAGCTGACACATCTAGTGATCAGCTCAAAAGACAGGGGGATGGAAAGCCGCTCCTTGCTCCAAAGGCATCTGGTGTGTAATTACTGCACAATAATGTCCTCAAATCCATTCAGTGCTGCCATTTCAAAGATAGCTCCAATTGTAGGTAACCTCTGTGTTTGACAAAAACAAATAACCAGGGGTTTGTTGTATGGGGCATCTGTGTGCTGTCTCTCTTAACTAGTAAATTAAGGAATCTTTGTTTGTCTCTTGTTTTCACAAACGTGCTAGGATAACCCACTTCGAAAGCCTGTCAGTAATGCTCCAGATGGTCTCTTGCTTTCTTGCATGGAGAAGATAGAAAGGACATTAAATGGTAATGAGTTGGTGGATAACTCAAAGTATATTTTTCTAATGTTGTGTGGAATCTACCAATGCTTCTCTATTGATGTTCTTCACAAAGAGGTCAAATGTACAAACACAGAGGTGGATAAGCGATAAGAAACTTGCCACTCATCTTTGGGCTAAACCTTCAGGCTATAGCTATTCTTAAAGCCTGAGAATATTTTATACCCAGCACAACACTTACTAATCATAATAGTTGTCATTAATAATAAGTTGTTGTAAGAAGAAAATACTGGTTCTACTTCTTGATCATTGCAGTTGGATTAAATTGCATTTCTTGTTTTTGCAGCTAAATCCATGTTTTCTGTGATGAACACGTTGGAACTTTTATCCAGACAAAAAGGGTAAGTTTGTTTATGAATAAATGCAAATGAGCAAGCATGGCTCCAAGTCCAGAGAGGAATACCATCTGGATGGCTTGTCAACAATGTTATTTTTTAGCTCAATGTTCTAATGGAGTGTATTTGCCTATTCTGATTAGCCCTTTGTGGAGGAGGTTGTTGGGTAAAGCGAGGACATAAGTGCCTACATCCCAAAGCTGCAGATTGAGGTTAATAGTTTTGAGCAGACCAATGTGATAATGCAAAGAGCAGAGCACAAATACATGCCTGGATAGTTTTCAGAAGCTGAAGTGAGGAAAAGTTATTTTTGAAGCCTCCCTGGTGTCTCTTCCCACTACCAGCGAACTATACTAATTTCCTTTTCTAAGTGACAGAATTTTTATATTTACAAGTTTGGTTTTTTTTTTTTTTTTTCTCATCTTTCTCAGACTTACTGTTCATGTTAGCCCCAGTGGGACTGCCTGCTACATAACATCAATGATGTTTTATGTAGAAATTCAGCTGGAGAAGGATGGAGATGTGATGGATGTAAAGTTGGCTCACTTTGAAGAAGCTCCTGTGGTAAAATTAATTTTCTCTGTCTCTCACGACCCTGTAGTCTCCCACCTGGCTTCCAGCTGTCATGTCAGAAAGGTTTTGACTTCCTTTTGGTCTTGTCACCATGCAAGCCTGTGCATGACACCAGCTACATCTTTAAGCATCATAATCTTGCACGTAAACTTACAACTCAGTTACAGATACTAAATACTCTAGTGCTAAGTATTACAGAAAAAGTCAGTTCACAGGTCCATCTTCCAAGAATTTTGTGGTATCATGCATAAATATTTTTATTTTCATGCTTCAATGTTACCAGTATACAGTAAATAACTGTATTTACAGGGGTTTAAAATATTTTCCTGCCAAAGTGAAGTGCAATATATATTCTCAATGGATGTCTTGGAGCTATTCTGTTTTTTATTCTGCTTTCTTTAGGAGTATATATATTTCTACTAGTGGGGATTTTTTTCTAGCAAAATTTCTAATAAATTATTCACAGAATATCACTCTGAAGTTCACATATCATGTTCTGCAGTTTTTACAGAATCACAGACAATCCTTCAGATCAAAGATATAACAACAAGCTGTTGTGGGGGGTTGGGGAACATAAACTCTGTTTTTGGTCAGTAAGTATCCAAATTATTACATTACCTTGGAGTTAATTTTGTCCATTATTTTTAGTTGAAGTAATCTCTAGAATTTCAAATTGTTCGTTTATCCAGGAAGGTCTGTTGATCAGTGAGTGCTGGACAATATCATTAGAATGAAAATGCATATTCAGAGAATTTTAGCACAACCAACAAAAGAAAAACTGGCCAAGATGCATTTTTTTTCTGAAAGAGTTTATCAACAAACTATTTCTGTTCATTTTACCCTCTTTCACAAAGCCTTTGTTCTTCCAATTATTATAGTAATATTTTTTTTAACTATTGCACTGTTAGTCTTGGTTTTATGTGTTGGGGTTTTTTATTCTAACCATGCAGCTACTTAAAAGTAATGTGGATCTAGCTTATCATTACTAATGAAATTCTTATAAAAGATGTGTCACAAACTTCAAGAAAGATGAAACTTCTGTCTTATTCCTGTAGGTTTGTGATGACTTGGTCCAGCTTCTAAGGTAAAGAATCATGTATAGGGTTTAATGTTGAATGGAAAGGAATTCCTTATGCTAGAACCATTCCAGTGTAAAAACTGAAGAGGGGAAAGAGAATCAGGGAACAATAATATCAATCCAGTAAACAAGAGAAGAACTGACCATTTTGGATTCCATTTTTGGTGGGAATTTGGTTCAAATCCTCCATACTGGAAGTTCGTTGCCATTGTAACTATTATTACCTGCTTTGAATTTGTAAATTCTCGGCTAAAACTGCAGAAAATATAACTTTGAAAAGATACTCCAGGCTGAGAATTATTTATTTCTGAAGTCATTCCACTGAATACTTCTGCTTCAACAGAGCAAGGGTAAAGAGTAATCCCCAATACATTGGCTCTAGTTGCCAGTCAAACACAGCCTTGGAATACTGGCCTTTGTCTTGATTGCAAGAATTATAGAACTGTGTGACCCATAGTTTTGGCAATGGACTGATAATGACAATTCAGAACTGGCAGATTTACAGATACAAACTAGGTATTACTTTTCCTCTCCTCCTTCTATCAAGTACTATATAGTCTTTATATTGTCCTTATGCAAATACTTTAAATGCATGTCCTTCAGGCTTCTCTCACAGCAATGAAAGCAAAGTGCTATCACATGGCCTGAGTTTCTTTGAAAATACATAGGGGGAGATGTGACCCTAATTTTCTCATGTAGCAATAGGGGCACTACATGTATTTGTTATTACCACATTTTGTTCTGTCTGAATGGTGGTTGCTCCAGGTCAGGTCACTATTTTAAAAGTCCATTTTTAAGTTCTTCAGTGAATATGATTGAGGTTCCAGATTCTAATAATAATGAGTATATTTAGGGAATTGGATTCTTATTTAAATACTGTGGCCAAATAATAGAAAGGGTGAAGTAATGATTCCTTTTCTTTCTCCTGTCCAAAAGGGAAGGTAAATAGAAAAACAATAATCATTGACCTTGAATGTTTCATGTCTCTTTTGTATTATTCATCATCACTTTTTCCAGCCCTCTTTTTTCCTCAGAAATGAAGTTATATTAGCTTTCTGGGTGTAAACAGCTATGACTTAAAGCTTGAAACTAGCATTTTCCTAGATTTTTGACTTCCAGTGATGTTAATGCTAGCAGTTTGGCTCTGGGCACTGGCATATAGTTACCATTGGCACTGTGGGTGCTACTTCTCTGCCTGGTTTTGTTAAGATTTGTCACAAAGCACAAGTATCCCTTCTACACCTCTTGGTGTGGTATTTTATTTGGTTGTAAGGCAGTTTGTTATAGGTGTAATGTTTCCCGTTGAGTCTCAAAGTAACTATAAAATTAAGATGAACCAGCCAGCTAATGCGTAGGCTGGTGCTGTGTCTGCACCTGCACCACACATGATTGCTTCCCTCCTTTTTCCCTGCATCCCCACTAGTCTAGCTGGAAAGAGACAGAGGAGAGCCAAGTAACTTGTTTAGGTTCTAGGTTTGAAAGAGTTTGTCCCAATGTCAAAGTTCAGGCAGGCTTATTTTGTCTCTGCTGATTCACGTTGCAGCCACATCTGCATAGGAATGAAAGTCAATGAGCTGTCTGTGTGACTGCAGTACCAGAGTCTAGTCAAACTTGTAAAACTCATGTAAAATTACTTAAGCAAGTGAGAAAATACCTGGTGAGTTATTCTGACCACAGCTCAAGGCTGTGACACCAAGTCAAAATCCACAGGAATTCTGGGGTTTGAGCAACCTAAACCATTCATTTACAAACCAAGCCACTTATCCCATTAATTAATTTTTTTTTTTTGATTGATGTATTTATCAGTGATATTTAAGGTTGTCTCACATGGTGCTGTGAAGTGCAGCATTAATACAACTTTGATATTTTAATGCAAACAGCAATGTACACATGCATGGTCTTAGGAAAGTAGTAGTACATGACTAGCTTTATTGGAACATCAGGAAAAGTGTTTTGCAGCTGATGAGCTGTCATATTTGTATTTTGTGTACATTTATTGCTTTCAGAATTTCAGTCCTTATTTCAGTGCCAGTTTCAGCTATAATTACAGTGCTTCTTGCAACAAAACCAAAGGATACATTTTCTGGTATCTTCTAAGAAAATTTAAAATCAGTATGCTACTTGGTCTGATAAGGAGGGAGCCACTGTCGCTCTGAAATGTTGCCTTTTCTACCAAGTTGTGTATAAAAGAGTTCTTTTCAATCTCATTTAGTAGTGAGATAGTAATTATTTCTTTTTGTTAGGATGAAGAATTATGATGCCTTTGGCAAGATTCTGGAAGACCTGTCAAATATGTATCAAATTCCAGGAAACAGGTTGCAGTTAATTTTTAGTCAAAACTTTTGAAATCCATAGCCTAACTTTTGTTTACTCACAAAAAAATTTCTTTTCTTTTTCCCAGTGAAATGAAAGCTAAGGGATATCTTGCTTTGCAGGCCCTTGAAAAAGATCTTTATTCAATGTCTCTTCTAGACAGGTAACTTACAGCCTATATCCCTTTACCCACACCCACTCGTTTCACTAAAAAACAAGTTAACTGATCTAATTATAGAGCAGGATGTGGAAGGCTAATGAGTTTTCTCCCACTGGGGAGCTTGAAGCCTTTGTCAACCCCAGACATGCCAAACCAGATGATCTACTGAACTCCTGTGCTTTATCTAAGGGACTTCCTGGGAAGCTGGTTGGTTACAGAGCATGGTGTGTGTGCACTTTACCACCCACTGGGAGCAGTGTGTCTGAAAGTCACCAGTCATGTTTAGATCTCCCTGTGGTAGAAGTAAAACAGACCTTTTGGGATTCTGCTGTTTGGGTATCTCATTTTGTCCTCAGGTTTTAGACCAGGAGTAGTGGATGCCAGCTTTCCTCGTTTTTCTCGTTTCTGCTTTCAAAGAGTAGGATTATGGATAGATGGGGAGCAGTTTCCTAGACCTTCTGGTAATTGTATAAGGATATTCATTATTTTCAATAAATTGGAGTCGAGGGAAGTGCTTTCCTTCTGGATTTTTGAAATATCTGCTCTGATATTTTGCCTATTAAGTTACATACCTTGGCAGGTATGGTCTCCTGTAACTTGAAACACCCTCTTAGATTATTTTTGCAGTTTTCCCTTATGAAGCATAATAACACTATGAACTAATGTGCAATATCCTTGCTGGTCACTGATATATCAGTAAATATTATTTATAGATTAAACAGATTATTTGTCCCATCTATGCTGTAAGTTAATGCACTGCAGAGTTAGTACACAGCTATGTAAATGTATGGCTATATGTATTCAGCTATATGAACATGCTTGAAGTCAGAGACTGGTTCTGTTCAAGTTAGTTTATCCAGGTTATTTCTTCATTCTTTGCTCAACTAGTTGCCACTCTAATATTTTTGATCCCTGTCATTTCTCATAAATGGCACACCAAAGTGCAAAACGAAACAGCTCAGATAGAGGGAAAGTGGAAGCCCAAGTCCCAGGACTTGGTGATGTTTTGGTGGTGGACATATTGGACATACAATCTACTTCCAAGAAAGCATTGTCTTCTTTTGATTAAGGATGCAAATTAGAAATTACATTAGCCTAGCTAGCACTGCAATGCTAGGAAACCGCAGGAAACACTAATTAAGATATGTTTTGAAATAGAACACAGGATCTAAACAGAGTTACTGAAGTACTTAATGGAAAAGTAGGACACCTGGTGCCAAGAACTGGAGGTGATTTTTCTTTTTTCTTTTTCTCCTTTTTTTTTTTCCTTTTCCCTTTTCTGAATTCAAAGAATTGTAATCAATAACACTACTGAGTTGATCTTTATGTACAGGAAAGATCTTTTATATAAATAAAACCTGCCCTAGGGACTTACTGTGCCTGTATTCTCAGATAATGTACAGACATACAGAACATATATTGAACATATGTTTTAAGTAGAGATGTACTCTACTAGAGATCCCCTCTGTCCATCTACAGTGTTGTTTTTTTTCCCCTTTGTGTCAAGGTACCCAACACATTTCCTCTATTGACCTGTGTAGTAACCATTATTTTTTTATTCCTCAGGAACCCCAATGAACATTGAATTTTACATTTCTCCCTATCAAGTTTTGGAAGCAGAACTAAATCATGGTAAAGCTATTACTGTTTTAGCAGTAACAGTAATGAAAAGTTTTTCATTTCTACCCATTTCATTAAGCAAAGTTAATTATTGAAAGCTCAGAAATAAAATGTAAAATTCTAGTTTAGTAGAACAGTTTATGTGATGCAATTTAGCAGTTTTAATGTCCATCAGGAAACTAATTTCCATTTCTTGGTTGTTGATTCAGCTATTGCTGTTACCATCTTTGGGCAATTTTGGCCTTTTGGGTGTGGTCAGTGCAGGCTTTTCGCTGCACACACTGCTGTGGCTGTCAGTTGGACCTGGCCTTCCAAGTCTTTACCATTGTATATTTTGCAAGCATATGATTCATTTATTCTAAAATAAGGAAAGTAATGCCGTTCTCCTTCTCCCTCAGGTTCTCAGGTATGCGGAACAAAAATGGTTGTAACTGTTGAAGGCACGGATACACTTCACAAACTGCCTCTTTCTCCATTAATTGTAGATCCTCAAGATGGAGAGAACAAGTAAGGCTCTGGACACTTGTCAATATGTATTGTATTTACAAGACTCTGGCACTGACTTCAGCATAACTTACATTTAGACTCTGCTGAAACTGGAAGTTCTGTTTTTTTTATGGCTTTATTCTCCAGAGCTACACCCTCTGTATCTGTGGCTTTTATGGTTTTCCCAAATGGACTTCAAAGGTATTGTGTGCATATTTAATTGTGTCAGTTGCATTGAACTATGAGTTTATTCATAGATTTGAAGCCAGAAAGAGCCACTGGAACAATATTACTGAACTTCCTAGTATTCATCAAGCAAGTCCTTGAAAAACTTTGATTTTGACTTTTTTTTTTTCCTAGCAGCCCTGCTTTTTTGCAACTGACTGATGAACTCAGCATGGATTTGCCAGCTTTTTTTGTTCTGAAGTTTCATCAGCCTGTTCCAATGTCTTCATCCAGTATTGAAGAGATACAGAGGCTCACAGGCATGTTATAATTGTTTTCTAAGACTAAGTACCTCTGTGACTATGCATTGCTTATTTGCTTTTTACTTCCCTGTGTTAATGTTGTAAGAAGTTGCTTCTGGTGCAGAACATATTCTGTTCCACCAGTCCAAGTGTAACATTTAACAACCAGTGCAAAACACAGAAGTTCTAAGAAAGATACGACAATTACAGGCAAAGTTAAACACTCTACCTCAAATTCCCAATAGCAAAAATAGGGGAATAAGAAAGAAAATCAATATTTTTGTCTTTTCAAAACAATGGGTTTGTTTTTAATAGTAGCTTTCATAACCTACTGTCATGACTTAATTGCTAATAAAAATAATGACCTGATTTCAGGAATTCAGATTTCTGGCTTGAAACAAGCTCCGCTGTATGAGCTAATTGTTCAGTCTACTCTTAAAGAAAAATGCAGTGAAGGCTTGTCTACTAATAAATCCTGCTTCTTTGTGGTAAGTATAGTGTGCATTTGACACGCACTGAATTACCATTTCCCCACAAGCAAGCAATGGAGGTTTCCCAGAATTCCAACAAAAGTGCTCTTTAGGAAATAGTACAATTTACGAAGCAGTATTAGATCCTTTCATGTAAGTGAGCTTCTCATCCTCATTAATGAAACACTGTGTGCTTGGCTGTTGAAGTCATCCTAATTTGTCTGTGTGTAACTCAAATATTAACTCTCCTAAAAATTGCTCAGAACTTTATAACTATTGCCTTAAAAAAAAGGAAACTTATTGACTAGTGTGAGGAGCAAGTCCCAATAAGGTATATTTGAAGATCTTTATCACGCTGCATGTCACACTGTTTTAACAAAAGGGATTTCCTAGTTAGACAACACTGAGACTATTGATTCCTTTTAAAGGGACTGGCAGGAAGAAAAATATAAAGTGTCACAACATTGATGCCAACTGCTATCTAGAGACATAGTTGTTTAACTGAAGAAGGCTTTCCTTCTGCATTATTGAAATACAGTTGCTTGGGCTGCATTAGATGTAAAGTTTTAGAATAGAAAGTTGTGGCTAAGATGCCTTCTTCCAGACTTATGTACAGGGCAACTACAAGACAAGCTTCAATGATCTACTTTTTTTTTGCTAGGAAACATTAATTTTGCAATTCATGGCAGCAAAAGGAGAGGGCACATTTTTTCTGTTCTACTAACAGTGTTTGTAGAGCCCATTGCCTGCTTGGTTCTTGGACCTTGAGGTGGTGGTACAGAAGGTAGTAGTAAATTTACACCATGCTAAAATAATGTTTGGCAAAGCTCTTTTCTTCTGTAAGATGGAATTAATCTTTCAGTTCTGTTAGATGGACATGAAAGGCTCTGTAACTTTTCAACAATTCCCTAAAATATTTGTACTTACTTGGTGGGAGAATATTTTACTTCTGAGTTTAAAGATTTTTATTTCTGGAATTACTAAATTGAATTCTAACCTTGAAATGAGTGTAGGGGAAATCCTTTTGATCCAGGAACACACAAGGAAAAGCTGTTCAGCTTTTGTTAATGTAGACCCTCCTAATTAACTGCCCCGCCCTGTTCTTAAGGGGACAGCTCCCATTTGGCCTCCTGAAGTGGATAACATAATAGTGCACTTCTAATTTTGGAACAGAATCACTGTTAACATGGACAGGTGGTAAATTTTTCTTACTATTTCCTCCTCATCTTCAAGTGAATCATCAGGAGATATTCCAGCCAAACATACCTCTCCAAAGAAAAAGTAGTAGTGATGGAGGCTGGAACAACATCTGATGTCCAGAAGAGATTTCCAGCAAAACTGCTATCCTGTTTGTGCAACTATCAAGCAGCATTACTATGATATTATTATCTTGGTCACTAACATTTTTATAGTCTATAGGGCTCTGAAAAGTACTTGCAAGAATTGGTGATACTTGAGCTCCTGACCACTTGTCTGTGGGTGTATCTGCCTAATTTAAATGTATTTGGGAGAGAGAGTGGATCTCATTTAGCTTCCTCTAAGGATACTACTAGAAATGCAGAGGTGTGATGGACATGCTAGAAATGTATCTTTCAAATATATTTTTGTTGTAGTTTGCCTGATGACAGTTGCCAAATAACATCAAGCTTTACTTTCCTGTTTTCAGTCCTTGAAATATCACCGTATTTGTTCCTTAGTCTCTTCCAGATTGCCCAAAGCACTGTTACTTCATAAACAAGGGCTCAGAAGAATCAGACTTAGCAGGAGCCTTGGTCAGTAAAGTCCCATTTAGCCATCCAAAGTGTGTGCCTGATGTAATAGAGATTCTTCGACATCAAATGGCATATAACACTCTTATTAGCAGCTGTGTCTCTGAGAAGCACATAAATGAAGGTAAGTTGTGTGGCTGGAAGTGATGGCACAGTATTAGAGACAAACCGGTTTCTAAGTTGGGTGTTGACAGATTTTACTGCTCCCTTGCCAAAACTGTCATTACTTGTGGAGCACTGTAAATGATTAAAAAAATTCTTAATGTTGTATTGTTTTTTAAAAAATTCTATGCTCATTCTATGCACATAAACTAAGTTGTCAAAGTAATGAATAATTGGACTATTGTATCAATATTTTTTAAATTCTGGCACGTAATTCAGCCAGAAAGAGTCCAACTTCAATGGTGGATATCACTAAACAGTAATGTTATTTCTAGATGATTCAGAACTGCTTTACTTTGAAGTGGTACCACACAAGAATACCAGCTTTTCTGTCTTTTTCCTTCATCCTGTGAAAGAGAATTTAGCCTGTGGTATGTATGGAATAATTGCTACTGCCCTCTTTACTTGAGCTGACAAGGGACTTGTTTCTCTCTAGACTCTTGCTCTATGCTTCTCAGTTACAAACATTGTAAGGGCCGCTCAACAGCGTGCAGCCCATGAAAAACACAAAGTTTATACACTTGTATATCAACTGCTTACTAGAAGGTGTTCTGTACTCTTAATAATACAGAAAGTAAATTTTCAAGTCCTATTTTGTCTCGGCCTGCATTTAATTAAAAATCATTAACTTCCACTATTTCTGATTTGACTATATTAAGGAAAAGCAAGTCATGCAAATATATTGCTGCAAACCTCCTTCCACTGTCTTCAGTCTTACATCTCTTCAAGCATCAAGATGAAAGGGTGGTTTTCAATGTTTCTAAGTATTTAAAAACAAACATTTTTCTGTTCTGTTCTTTCTTAGTGGTAATAGATGTTATAACCTCTAGAGAAGTCCAATGTCACCTTCATTTAAATCCTGAAGATCCAACTTTAAATTCTAGTGATGACTTCATAGCAAGAGCTGTGAAACGGTAAGTACTTTTATTTTATAAGTTGGAATGAACATCAGAGGTCCATTTAATGGAAATATCATGTGCATTCCTAATGCCATAAACTCAGCAACTGGAAAATTTCATTCTCGTAAAATGCTGTAATACAATAGTGGGAATACGTTACTTTAGTGTCTTAAGTATGTCTTTCAAAAATTTTAAACATAAACAGTGATGAAGTGTTTCTAGTAGAAAGCATGTGGAAGCAGGGAAAGACTATCGAGTGAAGAGTTTTACCTTTTATAAAGACGAATTTCTGAAGATTCTAGCTGATGACAGTGTCATGTCTAGCATAACTTAGAATAGCATGGAAAGGTCTTTTTACACATCTACCCAATAGCAATCAGTCCTTCTCTTCCCAAAGTGAGTTGTATATGGCATGTCTACAACACTGTCTCTGGCGTGTTTTCTGAACAAATTCCAAGAGAGCAAGTTGTTGTGATAAATGAACATAAGCTAGACAAACTGATTCAGAACATGGTCTAAGAGCACTAATTGATTTGGTGTAAGCTAGTATACAACTATTGTCTGTTTGATGGCAACAAGCTCAATGCAGGTGGGATTTTGAACCTGATTTTAAACCAGGTACTATTTAAACCAGGTTAAGAATGGGGAAAAAACTCCAGTATAGACAGTGTTTTAGAAAAGATATGTAATGTATCTACCTATGTACACAAAACATGAAGGTTACAATTATAAAACTCAACATTAATTAATACATTTCAATATTCTTAGTTTTGGTTTTCATTAGAAGCACCTTTGGGATTTTCTTTTTTACCAGACCCTCCTACTCTTTCAGTCAAAGCTTCCTTGCACACTTAACTTCAAAGATTCAGCACTAGATTTCAGTGTGTCAACATGTATTTCTGGTACAGCACACATAGTTTATATTATGGTTACCATGCAAGACCAGCTTGTACGAGACAAAAACAGAAAGGAGACAATGCTGGTTTTCATTTAGGTGTCAGCCACAGTTTAAAAAACAGAACTACTTTAAAAATAGATGAAGTCTGTAGTAGTGACTAATGTGTCATTTCCTCCTGCAGTTGCATGTCAGTCCCAGTTGTCATGAGAGCTATTTTCAGGAACGCCGCCAAGGTGAAAGCTGACAGTGAAACACAAGACATGGACACAGAACAACAACCTGAACCACAATCAGAGCACACAACAGATTCTAACAGTCTCAAAGAAAGCCTTTCTGGGGCTGGGGAGCAAGACTGGGTAGTGACAGATAAACCAAATAATACAGACAGCACACAAGAAAATATCTCTACAGCCAAACTGGAAGGTCTGGGTGATAACATGGAAAAAAAGTAAGTCCTCACTATGCAAGAAAACTTTGTGGAGGAAAGTAATTTCACAGCTAGTATGGAAGCTGATACAAGAAAACTGATAGTTTTAGAAGGAAAAACAAAGTCTACTTAGTAATTTGTGAACGGTATCTCCTCTTTGCAAACTTTTAAATATGGGAAAGTAATTCCCTTGAATCAACATTTTTAAACATCCAAATCTGTAAAGTCTAACACTGTTCTATTAACCTTTGTCTTGTTACTGAAAACCTCAAAAATCGTAGTGGTAAATAAGATTCCCTCTTAACACTTTTTTTTATTGTTAGAAGGTAAGGCATTACTTTATTCTTGGTCAAGAGATGTTCGTGGCTGACAAAGTTCCAGCCTCAACGCTGACCCCAATACAAAACTTTTTCGCTTATTTATGCATTTTTAGTGAACAAAGACATTAATTTATACAATTCTCTACATTAATTTGTATTCTATCCCATCTTAATTATTGATTTCTTTCTCTTCATGCTAATCCCACATCCTTTATTCCTTCTTTTATCTTTTTCTCAGACAGTCTCCAACTTTGCGGGCCTTAATTTCCTCAGTATCTTCTCGTTACTCTAATGTCTTCGAATGGCCATAAATGTAAGATCCCAGATGCCCAATCTTCAAATTCCTTTGGCTTTGTTTATTGAAGATTATCAGGTTTAGTTTTAACAAACTTAAGGTTTCAGTAATTTAATGATCAAAGTAGGTGTGTGAAGAAACTTTAATGGTGTTGGTTAAAAGTGGGCACTGTTAAAACAACTAATTAAAAGTAAGTTAGGAAAGTTATATAACTTCCAACACTGCATCCTTTTCTACCAGAAGATGGAAAAAGACTTGTCTAACATACATGATACAGTCTATGAGACACCACAGGCATTTGAAGAAAAGTTTATCCATGTCAACATTTTGCTAAATAAATTGAGAAAAAGTTAATTGAATGATTTCTGTACCTCCAATTATTAATTAATATATATAATTAATGTAGATACCTCTCTTTGTCCACTAGTTCATAAATGCATTCAATGCAAGACTCTGAACTGCAGTTCTGCTTACCCCTAAAGCAGAAATGATACTGAAAGGAAACCAAACTTAGTCTGTCAACTCTGACAGGTAACAGTCTTTAGTAAGAATGTTGTAAACTCAAGGATCTGTAAATAAAGCCTAAAGTATGAAATGGTTTTGTGATTTTTAAATTAAATTATAGTTTACTGTTCAAAATCTTACTTTGCCTATGTCTAGACTTTCTTTGTCTCCAATATGAAGGCGTTACAAGAAACTTCCAACAACTGGCAACTTACATTAATTAAACTGTTTTATAGTAAAACAGAGGCATTCACAAAGAAAAAACTTTCTGAGCAATTTACAGCTACAGTTAAGGGAAGCAATGGGCAAGCAAGTCAAATATAGAAGTTACCAAAATAATCAAAAATAAGCATGTGTGGCTGATGTGTTTCTAAGAGGTAATGAATAATCTTGGCTTCCTTGAAGAGTTTGAGAAAAACATTATTGGAATGTGGTAAAGAGTTCAGGCTAGATGGACTGACAAAATAAATACAAAAATAACACAAGGACGTTCATTAGACTGGAAGCATGCTTAGTGTGGTCTGACATGGTAAGAGTAGATGTCTGAGAGTGAAATAGTGGAATCGTCACCAATTCTGCATTTGAAGAAAATGGTGTGTTTTTAGCAAAAGTGACAAATATAACTATGTGAGGAGGGAAAAAATAGTTTTTATCAATGAAAGTGCATTGCATCATGGGTACGAAACATAACAAAATGACTTTGACAAAAGGTGACTAGAAAGTCACAGCACTCCAAGAATCAGCAGCATATCACGTTCTATTTTACACACAGCATATCATCAGCAGCAGCTTATTCTGCAAAAACACTGACCATTTCCATAGCACTAAGCATGTATTCTTTTGATATCGGAAGGGACCAACTTAGGGGGGCTATTTAACGGACCCACTTCATTTGCAAACTGCTGCCAAGAAAAAAATAAGGGTGAGATGGGAGCTCCTGACACAAAACAGAAACATGTTTAGTAACTCTTTGTAAAGTTTTGAAGTCATTGCCCCTTTTTCTGAATATTACCTTTAAGATTGAAAGTGAAGGGTTTTGCCAGGAACCAAAATCATGATGAAAATCTACTAAAATTACTTCTACTCTACAGCACCAAAATCATATCTTCCTAAAACAAAAGTCATGCATCAGCCTGTACATGGCCCACAAACTAATAATCAAAACCAGCTGTGATAGTTTTAAGTACCATGAGACAGAAAAACTAATGTTCCAGTTGCTGGACATGATGGAGTACATCCAGTGATAAGCCCAGTTGCTCTACTAGCCAAACAGTCTGCTTTTTAACCCAAGCAAGGGTTGACTTTTCAGGATCTGTGCAGAGGTTTGCCTTGCTGCACTCAGATTGCAAGGAACCAATCTCACCATTATTCCTACAAATGTTTTCACTGGAGCTGCCACAGTCTTCGTGTTTTCCATCTTTAACTTCCTTGTACTCTGTCACAGCTGTGTGATTAAGGTCCATGTCCTGAACTGAGTCTAAAATATGTCTGAGATGTGGCTGTGTCTGTTCTTCAGTAGAACTCAGATTCTTAAGCACATCATCTTCGTGCTTTCCAACCACATCAAGAAGATTATTTATCGTACTTAAAGCAGAATCATGTCCATTAAAATGACACCAGGATAGGAGAGCACTGAAAAGTGAACAACAACAAAAGTGATTAATCTACGTAGATCTCCACTTGGTGGAGGTAGATAGCAATGTTACAAGGCATCTATAAATCATAAATACATTTATGTAAAATTCACATTTTATGGAAAAATCAAGCAGTAGAATTAAATATTAAGCTTAAATATGTAGATCCAGACAATTTTGGAAGAGCAACTGAAAGAGATATTTTAGAAATGATACTTCTAACCCAGGTAGGCATTCCCTGTTTTCAAGATCTGGGAATTCTCAGATTGCTCATTTTGGATGTGGGGTATTTTTTTTGTTTGGGGTTGGGTGGTTTTTTTTTTGTTTGTTTGTCTTTTTGGTTGGTTGAGTTGGTTTTTTAATTAAAACAAACAAAAACCTGTTCCACACCCTCCATGTACACTTGACCTTAAGGAGTTTGTAACCTACTTCAGGGTTCCTTTGAACTGGCCACACGTAATCATCAGCTCAGCACCATGTCTGTAACCTTGATTAAAGCCTGTCTGGAGTGCAAGTTCTTTCCCGGCCTCAATTCCATCCCTATAGCCTTCCTGTAACAAGAGCAGTAAAACAGGTTGTTCACAACACGACAAAGTGGACCTCTGACAAATACATAACAATAATAAAAAAAAAAGTTTCAACAAGTATCAAGTATTCGCTCTCTTAAGTTACAGTTTCTATATGTGAACATCCTTCACAGCTACACCCCCACTGCCAAACAAAACATGCTTGTTGCAGTGTATTATGATTTACCGGCCTGCAAGATGCAGTTTTTTACTTTTCCTAAAAGGATCCCCAGAAAGTCAGAAAATAGGGAAACCTCTTTTAGAAAAATCAAAAAAAGAAAGCATGTTTGCTTTTTGTGATTACCAACTCCTTTGTGAGAAATGGACTTAGAAATACCACACAGACTTCTTTTTTCTGTCTAAAAAGATATGCAGGCTGCCAAGCTTCCCCTTTAGCAGACATACTCTCCTATCTGTAATCCATCTACATGGAATCAATTTATTTTCACAAAACTAACTGCTGAGCATTGCTCCTTTATTTGCTGGATCTCACTCCATTTAAGTTAGACCAGAAAAAGAGACAGTGATTGACTGAGTCACATATAAATACATTTAACATTGGGACTACTTTCTTTAAGTACAGCTAATCACTGTAATGCAAATTACTTTCTTTATATTTAACCACATTACAACGTTACATAGAATAATTCTTAACTTTTCTCACACCAAAATTGCAAGCTGTAAAAGTGAAAACTCCTATTTGCTCATGGTGGTCTTGCTAGAAAAGTAGCCCGGAACACAAAAAATTATTTTCCCAACATACAACTCTAACTTCCGTAACACTTCATGATTTTGCAGTATCTACTCAAATATGTCAGAGGGGTTTCTGTAAGAACACTAAACAGTTCCTTAAGAAAACCAATCTTTTCATGGAACTTGGATGAAGGAAACTACACCAGGTCTGCTGTAATACCATTCCTCATCAACTGCCTACACAACCATTTCCAACCATGTTCTTCATCCAAATGCTGCTCAAAATGGGAGCAGATGAGCCCTACTGGCCCCGCTCTGAATGACACAGTATCTGTCAAACTAATCTGTTTTTGAACTTGTTTTTTTCCCTGCAGAATTGCAGAAAGGCAAGGGCTATGGAAAGCAGATTTCATAAAATATACATTTCACTAAGAAAACAAATCAGCCAAAGACCTACACAGACCACAACGCCTAATTGTGGTTGCACATGGAGTCACACATCTTACAATGTGACTGATGAGTAACTCTACTCAAAACCCCAAACATCTCACATTTCTTTATTAGCACTCTTCAGCTCTGTTGACCTACATTTACTAGGGCTATACCTGCAAGTACAAAGCAAGCAGCCTGCACCACAATTCAGCACTGCCTTTCATAAATGCACATGGTTGTGTAGAGGGAGCCAATGTATTTTGGTAAAACAGTACTTTGTTCTGGTGACTACTAAGAAGTGTTTATGCAAATTTCTGTCATATTTTTGTGATATTCAGAAGAAAGTAGGCCACAATAACTTTTAAGTGGCTACTTTTATTTTTCCCTTTAAATGATTCACATACATATCAAGTTATGTGTTAGTAAATCTAAAACGGCTAAAAGAAATATAAAATAATTTTTATAGAAATACCTTCAATCTTTTTTTCATAGTGCTGTTCCATTCCTTCTGTAGTAGATACATCTCATCTGCATCCTCATCAAATATATCCTCATTGGATTGGCTGATTGCAACTTGTACCCAGGACATAACAGCAGTGCCCTATGACCCCTGTTTATGTGGTAAAAAAACACTGAGAAACTCTCAGAAGTGCCTCCGGTGAAGTGTTAGATAAGAAGTATTGGCAAAAACATGAGTTCTGAAGAGAAGCCAGGTATGGAGCTGATTACTCAAGCTCTACATGGGAACTCGGTGCTGTGTGCCATTATGGTGCATCCGTCAAGAAAAGGCAGTTAGATCATCATTCATATAGTAACTCCTGAGATTTATTAGGATACACATATGGATGCCAATGCAGCATTTCTGAATACTGCCGGTACAAGAATAGCGGGCAGAAACAACTTTATGACTTGATTCCAACAGCAGCTGACAAATAGTCCCCTACAGCCTCCATGTGGTGCCCTAACTTATACACGCAGGTTGCAGGTATACACACCATTTTGTATATTTGTATTGCGTACACAATTTACTACACATAGGTTAATACCTGGGTAAGTTAACAACTGGAAAGTACTTTCACGTTTGACTTACAGCTTTCTGGTTATGCCAAATACTTAACTATCTTATAAAACAGAAACAGTCCTTTCTAATTTGAATAAAAAATTAGCAAGTCAGCTGCAGCGGAAAGGAGAAGTTTTCAGACTATATAATCTTTTCCTATGACCAAAACATTTGAGAAGCGTCTCACAACTAATTCATTTGCACCGCTGCGAATTGTTAGCGCGCACAGACGCTGTCCCTTGCGGAGACACCGGCGGCTCTCAGAGAGCCCAGGGCGCTGGGACACAACCGGCGGGGGCCCTGCAGGCTGCGCCGGCCCGGGCCGCAGGCAGCGCCCAGGCCCGGCCGCCATTTCACGGCCGCGTGCCTGCACAGCTCCCACGAAGCGGCCGCGCCGCCGGAGCTCCCTTCTCCCCCGCCCGGCCACAGACACTGCCTCGCCTTTCCGCGCCGCCGGAGCTCCCTTCTCCCCCGCCCGGCCACAGACACTGCCTCGCCTTTCCGCGCCGCCGGAGCTCCCTTCTCCCCCGCCCGGCCACAGACACTGCCTCGCCTTTCCGCGCCGCTCGCGCAGCCGCCGCCGCCAGCCCGGGCCCGCACACTGACCCTCACCGCAGCCGCCGGCACACCCCGCCCTCTCCGCGCTGCGCTCGGCCATCCCCAATGAGGGCAAACGCACGCCGCTGTCGGCGGAAGTAATTGGCAGCGACAGCCATGTTGGACAAGGGCAAGTTCCGCGGAGGCCGCAGGTAAACAGCCGCCATCTTCACCACCGCCGCTCTGACGTCAGAGCCCTCGGAGACACTGTGGGCGCCATCTTGAGTGAGGGCGCAGCCGCCTGCAGAGGGCGGGGCGGCCATGGGGACACCGGGGGACAGTGCGCGGTGTGGGAGCTGCTGCCGCAGTCGGGATCTCCTCAGGCCTTTATAACCTCCCGCTTTCTATGGAGGGAGCGGCGTGTGGCTGCCTCGGCCTCACACAGTGACCTCAGGACAACCCCAGGGTAAACGCGTCCCTCGGGGCGCGAAGGTGTTCGTCCTCTTTTCAGTCATAAACGGTGGAATTAAAAAAAAAAACCAAAACTGCCTGTTGGCTTCAGAATCGTCAAGTACTTTATGTGAAGCATGCCCTTAAGCTTCTCTCTACAAGACTAGGTATTACAGTGACAAATCCTTTTTAATACGAAAGGTGCCAGCGGGAGTCAAGTGTTTCATTGCTGACTTTTGACTAGAGGAAACAGGAATATCCTATTTATGTTTGACAGAAATAAAACATCAATACAACAATGTTGGTGCATGCTGCATTAGGCTTATGAGCACAAGTTTAAAGCTGATTAATCTTCATGGACACACAATACATCAAGCTTGAATTCGAGTTTCCAGAGGCTGTGCAGTGAACGCCGCCGTGCGCTGAGTGTCCCCGGCTGCCCTGGCAGCTGGAATATCCGAGAGGCAACTCCCTCTGGGACCGCACTCCCCCGGACACTGCCGGGTACTGTCCCTCTCCTGTCCCAGGAGTGGCTGTGACATTCCTAGAGCAGGGCATGGGACGCTGCGCGGACAGCAGCAGGGCCTGTCTGTGCTCTGCAGTACCGGAGACGGACGAGCTTACTCTGCGAAGTTTGCAGCTACTGCACTCCCTTTCCCTCCTCCTGCTCTGCAGCCTTGTCTGCTGCTTCTGGCCCATCTTGGATGCTCACTGATGGTTGAATGCCGAGGTATAGATAGCCAAGTAACCCAGATCTGTCTAGAGATTTGTGTCAGGTGTCAAAATGACACTGGTGCCTCTGGATGGCCACAACTGCATATGAGTTCCTCAGCAGTTACTACACATGTCAGTGACTGCTGATTTCCTAGCCCACTTCTGTCACCTCCAACTCCCGTCTGGCAGACGCTACCTCTGCCATTTAAAAAAAACCCTGATAACAGTACTGACTATCGCCTGCACGCACAAATGCACCGTCACAAAAAACCCTTCTGCAAGAAAAACTTTTAACTGGTCATAATGACACTTAGCAAAAATTCACCAGGTGAAAACAATTCTTCATCTGGCAACAACACTATTATACTTGGGTTAATCGTTTGCTTATCATCTTCTGCTCTGTCTCCTCAGCCTCTTGCTCTTCTGGAAAGGATACACAATCTCAATGGTTCAGGGAAGATGTGCATTTCCCAGATTCACACTATCAGTTTAAATGTCTTAAATTTAAAAAGTTGATCATCCCACACAGATGTTTGAGTCCTTATAATTGTGAGGAAAAAAAAGAAGAAATTCTTCTATTCCCCCCCCCCCGCCTTTCTGTTATTAGTTGTAGGTGGATAATTAGGTGAATTGTTGCATATATAGGGCAACATTATTGGGATATGAAGAACAGTTGCAACTTGAAGACAATTTGATCCTATATTGATGGCCTGAACAGGAGTGCTGGGATTGAGGATGAGGTGGGGTGCCTTGGGGTGTGGATGCTGTGTGTGCTCCAAATGGGCCATTTTCTGTATATTATGGTGACACTCTTGTCAGGATACATACCAGAAGATCAAAATGGGAGAGCACTATTCCACTGGCTAAAAAGCAGTTCTGATATTTTTGCACAATAAAGTTACCTGAAATTGTGAAAAACAGAGTAGTTGGCTTGTGGCCCGTTGTAAAGTTTGCCAGTGCCATATCTTAGTTTAAAACCAGGCTAATTTTAGGCTTAAGATATCTGACATACCAAAGGTACTTCTGGAAAATGAACATGTGTATCTCAGTAGTTACTCCCTGTTTTCCTGGTATACTGGGGAGGACTTCTAGAGGGGTCAGTACACAGTCAGTACAATCAAGAGATTTCAGGAGATCATTCCGTAGGAATTCTGTCAGCTTCATCTTAGCAGTAAGGTTTGCCATTAAGCAGTCAGCCACAAGTGATCTCCAAAAGTGAAATATATGAGCATAGTGTCATAGGGTGTTGCTCTGCACCATTTTTACTACATTTAATGCTTCAGATAAAGCACTGCTCCTATTCAAATCATTATTATAAAATTTTGTTCTCTCAAACAGAAATGGATGGGAGCATTCACTGGATTTTGTCATAATGCAGACACCTCAAGATTTCAAGCTTTTTTGAAGGGTCATTGATTACCTTGGCCAGGACTTGGATATGGGCCACTCTATGAGGTAGGTTCCTTTCATTCTCACTACAGCAATTGCTGTTGCTGTGTGCTGTTGTCTCTGTTGGCAGAATTGTGTAAAGCCTTGTGAAAGACCAAGGGCAGAGGACTATTTACACCATAAATGGTTCTCAGTCGTGCAATGCTTATGGACTGACAGAGCCATGTTTCATTGACTCCAACTTTGGGAGTAATATAATCCTTTTAAGAAATCACAGCTCTTAAATGGTATTTGAATTAATATAAACAACATTTAAATAATTTAAACATATAAAGGTTTACTCGTCTTCTATAGTAAACAAGACAAAAACATAATGAGAGAGAGCAAGATATCAAAATGTGAGGAGAATGAAACTGATAAATATTTAATAAAGATGGCATATGCATTGTCACCAAATTGCACTGTTTCCAGAGAGCCTTTAACCATAAGTATCTTGCACAATGTGCATGTATTTTATGGTCTGTAGTCTTTTCCAGGTATGTGGCTCTACTGCCTGGACAGATTCTAGGCTATTTTCCTTGAATATCATGATAATGGGGCATTGGTAGGACAGCCTACAATAGCATCAAGACATACTCACATTCAGTCAACATCTCTGTCCTGATCTTGGATCTGTGCCTCTTTTCTTCATGCATGGGGTGGTGGAGCTATGTACTGCTGGCTGAATTTCAATAATAATACAGTGACCTCCAGCACATAAACACTTTGCTACTACAGAGAAGGAAACAGTTAGCAAACAGGTTAAGTGCAAGGTCATAGGCTTAATGAGGTTTTAAATATTGCAGCTCACAGCACAGGAGACTATAATGCCCTTAAATTGAACAAGAGGGTTAAAAATAAACTTCTAGGATCAATGATTATTACTAGGGCATGGTAACAAACATACACTTCTGTATTTTCCTATAATAGCTCTCATACAGGGTATTAAGACAATTTACTAGTGAAGCCCTGTCACCTTCTTCTGAGAAAGGTAACTAATACATATGAATTACTTCTCTGCTTTTGTGAAATCACTTCTCTCTTCTTTAATAGCATACAATAATATTGCAACAACAACTCTTTGGGTCAAAAATGTCACATTTAATGTGTGAAGAAAATGGAAGAATATAGAAAAAAATGTATCAAAGGTAAAAGTCTAACATTCACTTCCAAGCACCACAGGAGTCTTAATAGCTCTTTTGTCATTACTTCTTACACAAGTGTTTTGAAGTGAGAGGATACTTCTTCTGCCTCTTCCTTCACCTGTATAACCAAAGGACAGAACTTTGATAGTTACATATTATAACAGAACTGTTTTCTTATTTGCAGAATCATTACCATTTCACATCCTGGCAAAGAAACCTTTCCTGTCTGTTTCATGAACTGCCTGCAGCTGGGCTTAAACTGAATTGTAGGTGGGAGTGGCTAAGCAGACAAATATTTTTTCCCCTCTGTTTTCCCCAGGCTTTCTTTGAATGTCCTCAGGGCTTGTGGTCTGGAAAACTGTGCATAGACTGCTGCATACTAAGCAGAGCAAAGTACACTTTATTAACACCAAAACAATTATCTTCTGTCATTTTCCATAGTTTTCTTCTCAAATAAGAAAGGTTTGGTGTCCCTAGAAGTAATCCATGTTTTTATTCTGGAGCTTTGATAACAACTCTTAACACTACAAAAATGATAGTGTGGCTGAGATCAAAATGGGCAGTATACACATCCCAGCTCAAAATTAATGTTGACAGAATCGAGTGTAGTGTGGGACTACACTATTATTTTTAGAATATACAACAGAGAAGCAAGGAAGGAGTATTCCTAATTGTCTTCAATCTGTTGACAATGAGCTTTTTGCAGTGTGAAATTCCACATGAACAGAAAAATGTTATGTCAATAAGGGCAAGGAAATGAAATAAGTTCTACATTTTAGTTGTGTAACTGAATTATGTGTCTGCTGAAATTGTAATATTAGAGATGAGTCTCACTGGGTATATATCATCAATAAATCAGGACTCCAAAGCTTTCTGACTCAGATATCATTAAATAAGTTTTTTTTTTTTTTTGATGCAGAGCTGCCTTTTTTGTTGGTATAGTACTTGAAAATAGTATGCAAATGTTTACTGTAAACGAAATTGATCCAAGGAGAATGCTGTAATCTACTTATAGATTTCCCCAGTGAATTGCATCTGTATTCAAATTGCAAAGAATTTTTGTCACACTTCATTTCTTCCACAGTAGAGAAATGCCAGCTTTTTTCTTTTGGCAAAGAGACAAATTGCTCTCTCTGTGTTATCCTTTGTATAAACTCAGGCAAATGCTGACAAACTGCAGGAATAGCAGCTGTACAACGCTGATCCAATTGTCTGAAGTGAATAGAACTGCTAGAAGTCATAAAACTTGCGGAGTCCACTGATTTTCTTGGCACCTGAAACCTGAAGAAAACAATTGTTTCAGTGGCAGTGCACAGTTTCAGAAAGGTTGAGGTTATGACAAGGGTGGTTAAATGGTGGCTTTTGAGTTACATGTGGATTGTGAACAACTCCAGTACAGCATGTATGCCGTATCTGCAGCATATAATTGGTTGGCTGGCGCTGCTTGCACAAAGGCTTCTGGGCAGTTCATATCTCAGCTGAGGAAGAAAGTGAGCCGGCATTGCTGGGCCTCTTGGGACTCCCTTCTGCAGGGAGCTACAGCTTCCTGCAGAGCCATTGTCACCTGTAAATGGCTACCTAAGGTCCCAGAGGATGACCCTCCTAGCTGAGACCAAACAATTGTTCAGGACAGTATAATGCTGGGCATGGAAAAATGTTTATGCCCCTTTTGCCCTTTTTTACCTTAAAACTGCTTCCACAGCCAAATGATGTGTTTGACATTGCACCATCCCTGGCAGGGCCATTGGACATTAGGACTTTCTCCTCTCTTATCTCCTTTTCTTCTCCCATTCGTAGTCCTATCCTCTTAAGCAATGCTGGAAAAGCAAGTATGCTTATGGCTCTGAGTAATGCTCAACTATCTGCAAGTGATAGCATTCAGATAGAAGCTAGATAGGGATTTATTCTCCTGCCTTCCCTTGGATGGGATTTTATCATTTCCATGTGTTATTTTCTCAGACCTGCAACTACAGGTATGCTCCTCTTTTACAATTATCATTGGTGTCAATGGAAGCTGCTATCTTGAAGAGAAAGTGCAGGTGCCATGCAGCCAAATGGACAGGGACTTTGTCACTCAAACAAGATGAAATCTTCCATGGGCATGTCTTGAGCATTATTCACTAATCTGGAAGAGACTGATCAAGGTTTCTCACAGCTACTCCAAATTTATTTCACAAGATTTAACTATAGAAATTTACATGCAGTCACCTGCCCAAACTTTGCCACAGTATCTTGCTCAGGAACAAAAAAGTGCAGTTAATTTGACCCAATAATCAACTGCCATGTAAACAAGTAACATTAGGAACTTTTTTCATTGAATTGGTGTAGTCAGTATCTGTCACCCTGACTTACACTGAGAGGAACTATTAAGGCTAGTGAGGTAGCTACTGATTTCTGTGGGTTTGCACTCAGGGTAACAGAGTTCTCAGTGTGCAGAATCACAGAGAAGGTGAACTTTCTTGTCAAATCTTCTGCAGTGGAAGACTTGCTAGCTCTTTAAGAAAACTGAAATGTCAGTGCTCATGTTGCAAGCTTGGGCCCAACTTAAGAGTAAACATAGGATACATTCAAAGCTTGAAGCTGCCTTTTTTTGCTCATCCAAAAGCAGCAATGAGTGGCTCAGTGAGGTATGCCACGCAGGCTTGGCTCATATTTTGAATAGCAAGAAAAAAGCTTCAAAGTTCTTCAAAGAACGAGAAAAAAGAGTTATGAACTATACTTGCTTTTTGTGAAATAAATGAGGTCTCCATCTGCAAAACTATGGAATTGTATTTTACTACTGACTCAATGCATCAACTGACTAATTGCAACTAAACAATTTTACAAGTAATGCAACAATTACAGAAGCAAAAGCAGAATGGGTTCAGCACCACGTGAAGGTGAGGAATCAAATTCCATGGTAGCATGTCAGGAACTCCGAGTTACAGGAGATAAAATGTAAGGGAAACTGATTTGAGGCAATTTGTGCTCAGAGATGAAAATAACGCTCTATAGAAATGGCTTACATAGTTTTATTTCTTCCTCCACCCAGATTCCAGTCATTTCTCTTTCTAACTCCCATACAGACATCAATTTCTCTGAGAAGCTTTGTTCAGATACATCAACTCAGGTGAAAAATACATGTCAAAATGAGAACTGTGCTATAATTTTAATTACATGGCAATTGCAAACTGATCACATTGTATTTTGCAAGATTTTAAAGTATTACCTGTCTGTGAAATATTTATATCAAGATCCATTTCTGTTATTTATATACATGGTATAGACTTAAATTAACTGTCAGTTCTGTTCCCTGGACTCTACAAAAATTTCACAATTAGAGTATTTTTCTGGATAAAGTAACTAATTAGAACTATTTTTTTATGTATCATTGAATCCCATTGAGGAGCACCCTTTATCACGATGTTTGACAAAGTAATTTCAAGTTTATTAAAGAGATTTTAATTTAATAATTTGGCCAAGGAAGGTCCGCAGGTCCTACGAGAATCATCTAGTACAGGTGGAATAGTTCCCCCTTTTTTTTTACTAGTAAGAAAGAGTATATAGTGCTGAGAGTTACATTGTTTCTTCATGCAATATTAGCTTCTCAAGAAAGTTCTCAGAATATATTAAGGCATAAGATGGTGTAGTGTGTGATTACTTGAGACCATAAAACCTTGTCTTTTCCATTCCTACTGCCGTATTCCTGTACAATGCTTCCAGCTTCCTTTCAGAAGCTAAAACAATAGAGACAAAGCTTGCTTCCTGATTGACTGATGGGGTTATGAAAATTATTAGTAGCCCTTACAAACGCCATTGATCTTTTTAAAAACTTCAAATATTGACACCTTATCTTTGTATTTGAAACAAGCATTTGTCTGTTTGTTGTGCTAAATGTAGGTAGGCATGTACACACTGACACATGAGTATTGTCTGCAGACTCTGAGGAGCTCACGAGTGTATTTCAAATTCACTTCAACAAGGGCACTAGGCAGTGTTATAAGGATTTTGTAAAAATCCATCCTTTAGAATCTTGTAAGTAATCTCTTGGATATCCTACAGGCCTGCCTTCATAAAGCTTTCAACACTGAGTTGAGTGGGCTGTGTGTGTGTGAAGCTGGCCTGATTGAAACGCCAATATTCTCTCTTTCTCTGGGCTCTGAAATTTACTATTGCAATAAAAGAGAAGCATTCCCTTGCATACTAAACTGAAGTGGCTATGAAGAACAACTACTGAAACCCCTCATTTATTTCATGGTTTCGGTCTAATTGACATCAGCATTCAATCCTTTCTACTGGCCTATTCATTGTCTCCCTCTCCTGGAGATTCAGTCTGGATTCAGTGTACAACAAATTCATTACTGAACTGCAGCACCTTCTCTCTCTGAAAGGAAAGGGAAGGAAGAAATCACCCTGTAATTACAAGAAAAGTATATTTTCTTTTTTTTAGCTCTTAGGTATTTCCCATAATGCCTACAGCTCCAAGACTCTATGTTAAGAGGATATTTATCTATCTCTCTGACTCCAAAGAACCATTTCCAGATACACCCTAATACAAATATTTTTTAATAATTCATGGAATGGTTGATGGGCAAAAAATATTGCAAACTACGTATTTTTGGCATATTATTTAATCAGCAGCAATAGAAATACTTTTTTTAAAAACAACATGAATTATTTATTTTAGTACTAAAGGAGGAGAAATCCCATAATGCATCATTTATAAAAATGATGCAATAAGCTCTAACCAGAGACTGGGAAACAATAAGAAAAAGAATTATGACCCACTGGTCATACCAGTACCCACTAGTCCTTCCATAAGAATGGGGACCAAAAAGTGTTTGAAATTAGTACAGAAGAACTGGTGTGGCATAAAATAAGGAGAGAAAGAGGGCAGATTGGGAAAAATCTTGCTTCACTTGGGGAAATCAAAGCAAATATTACCTGCAGGGAATACAAAGAATTATATGGGAGGGCACAGAACATGGAATGCATAAATTCCAGATAAATGCAATTTTGTGGGGGAAAGTGTTAGGAGAAAGATGTGGTAACATTTTTATGTGGCACAGGTGGTATTTTTTCATACTGAATACAGAACTGAAAGCCGTTTATAGCATAGTGTACACTGTGTGGAAAAATGGTTCCCCAAGACCTGGCATTTTTGTATCTCTCTCCTGTTCACAGGACACATTCTCTTCTTTAGCTATCTTTGATATTTATAAGATAGTAATTGTGGGGACCATGTAGCCTTAGAGCTCAGCTGAGGTAGGGATGGTATTGTGGAATAAGACAATTATGAACTCTAGGATAAATGCTAAGAAACCAGTAATTATTCCACACTTACAGATTACCACATTTCTAAAATGTGTCAGACATGGTAAAAGCTAGGGGGTTCTGTCAGTGGGTTTTCACAGCAGATGCCATATATAATGTGGTTTTGACAAATGCTGTAGAGCACGGGGACTTCTGGTGAGAGCAGAACCATTTGTAAGACAAAAAGTTCATTGTGACTTCTGTAGCTGAGAACAGGAAAGGCCTGCTTGCCCACGTTACCACTAGCTGAGGGGAAAGGCAGTCTCAATAACCACTGTGGGCTTGGATCCCATGTTGCCATATGTCCAGAAATCAGTAGATTCAAAGTAGCTGAACACAATCAAAAGAGTGAGGGAGATTGTAAATGTTCTGTTTCTACTCCATTCAATGGACATTTCCTAAGTATTTGGGGTGGGGGGGAGAAAAGTAGAGGTCCTATGTGAAAATATCTAGATAATCCAAAGCTGCTGCAAAAGAGCACTCTGCTACTAAATTATGTAATAGTATGTATCACTCATTCATTAAATATCAATAAATAATTTAAAATTTTCTGTAATTTGACATGCGCCTGAAATTATATCTGTTCCCCTGGGTTTGGGTTTTTTTCCTTTTTTTTCTTGGTTGTTTTGGTTTGGTTTTTGTTTTTTCTTTTTTTTTTTTTTTTTTTTTTGTTTGTTTGGTTGTTTTTTTGTTTCTTTTTAAATTATTATTTTTATAGACCTGTAAGGGGGTTTTTATAGGCTTTCTTTGCTTTAAACTCTTGATTTAAATTTTTTAGTTTGCACTCATAAGAGAAAATGGAAGATCAGTGGATGAACCATAATTTGACATGAATATCAGGAGTAGAAACCAGAAGGATTCTTGAAAGTGAGAATAAACTCTTTCTTTGACATATTAGCTGTTGGTTTCAAATCCTTATTTCTGAGAGAAGAGTATACATGAGGTGACCTAAGGTCCTCCCTTCACCTGGCTGTTAGCAGACTTGGAAAAAGTCCAGTCATCCCTTTTGGTACCTCTTCTGCCCTGTTTTTGAGCTGCAAGGTATAGTAGTGAGGCATGGGCCTCAGATGCAATTTTGCTGACACTAATTGAACAACTGACTCAGTAGGCAGGATTTCAACCCATGTGCCCATGCCAAGTGCTGGGCACAGCACTTGGTAGTCCTCGATGTTAAGGTGGGAGTTGGTCAGTAGCTTTTTATGGCTGCAACAAAAAATACGCCTTCCATCAAATTTTTATGGGCAATTGATGTGTTACTCCTTCTTTGCTGATCAGAAGTAGTGGCCTGACCTTGAATATGTTACTCTCTTCTTGCTGTATGCATTTTCCCAATTTGTAACAGAAAGCAAGGAACTTTTCGGTTTCTGAAGCTAAAATAATGAGAATATGTTTGGGCTTATGAAACATATTTCCCAGTATAGTGTAATTAATAAAAATCACAAAAAATGTACTTTAGAGGAAATGTATGAATGAAATTTAAGACTGATACTGCAAAATAAATTTAGACTGCCTTTTTTTTTTTTTCTTTTTTTTTTTTTTTTTTTTTTTTGGTGAGGAAATTCATTAGACTGTGAAAATTAATTACACTCTGCATAGTACCACACTGGTACACATTACTCACAGCAAAACAATTCTGCTGTTTTGAGACTGCGTATATACTGGATTGATTCAATGTTTATTGAGATTTTTGGTTTGCATCTCATTTATATTTATGCCTACCAGATGGTCTTTATTTGTCATAGTATTTCTTAGGAATATTTTTTCATATCTCACATTTGAGTGTCTGCTTGATGAAGATGTGAAAGGAGATACTGAGTAATATTAAACATCACACACAAGGGATTGCTAAGCATAAAGAGAGCACATTATGATTGCAAATAATAGTGTAAGAGAAAAGCATAAAATTATTTATATTTTGGCTCTAGGGATAAGATTCTCAAGCAAAATGTGTATCTTAGTGTGTTCCTAATGTTGAATTTGGGGATTTAAAGTTAGGAAAGAAGCTAAAGTAAATCCTTTTCTAATATTTTTTTTTAGTAGCAAGACTTCTTTTCTTCCTCAAAAGCCTTTAAAATCTCATTGCCCAAGACATGTACACAGAGAGGCCCTAAGTGCATAATTTCTAATTATAAGCATAATACAGGAGCTGTATAAAAAGCAATATCTGCCTAATTCTTTCAGTCTCTCCACCTTAGAAGAGTTGACTGATTTATATTAGATCCACTGAGCCAAGGTTCAGCCCTCACTGTTGAGGTGAGGACTGGTTGAAGCAAGGTGGCTTCTTGTATGAGAAACAAATTTCACCCCTTCATTTACAGTAGGGGACACTGGCGTCTATAGTAGTGTTTCCCTTGGCAATATTGATCTTTCCACCCCACTCTCTCCCCCTGCCTTTCCCAATCCCTTCCTGGAATAGGAAAGACACACAAAAAATTTGGAATCCATGAGAAATCTTTCATCATTTCAGATAATGGGATAGTCTTTTCCAGTCTTTAGTGGCTGAACCTTTATGAACAGAAGCCAGGTCATATGTTCTCAAAAAGATTTTTCTCACAGAGGATACTGGAAAAGCTTTTGACAAATTTCCAGCAAAAGGACACCTTGCTAGAAATGATAATCCTTCCATGTACAGATGTGGAAACTGACATGAAAAACTCCTCAGTCTGTTAGTCTTGGAAAATTCAGCTAATAATCAGAGACACGCCTTTTATGCAAAGTCAACCCAAAATATAATTAACACAGCTACATAAATATACATAGTGAGAATAAAAGCAAATAATAGCCTTAGTAAACCCAGGAGACAAAAATATTAGCTCCAAAAGTCCTTTGTTTCTGTCTTAAAGCTAACTGAGTTGTTTTTCTTCAAATGTGAATCTGTAAGTCTCAAGACAAGATGCTGAAGGAAAGCTAAAATAAAGTGAGTTTTAGGCCATAGACCATTGTCTCAAAAAGACACAATGCAAACAGGAATTAATTATATCTATGTATACAGCAATTTGTTAAAGTTTAACAGTGAATAAAAGGAGGCTGTGGTACTAATTACTTGGTGTAGACTAGAAGAGTAAAATTGTTTTCTGGAAAACCAAATTAAATGTAAGTAACCAGAGAAGATGGTTAATGAAGTTGGTGGTGAAAGATATACAATCATTAAATGTCTTTTGGTAATGGCAATATTAACAGCATTCATGGTTAGTCTCTCACTATAATGAATAGAGTTTTGACTGTAGTCTCCACTTCTTTCACAGAGTAGATTGATATAAACTTCCTATTTTCTCTCCCAGGAAATGGTTTTTACCGTTGGGAGGAATTTAGGGTTACCTAAGAAGAATCAGAAATTGTTCTATGAAAGGAAGAAGGGGAGGACAAAGCAAAGACTGGAAGATTTGGAAACCCTGAAAACAGACACCAGATAATTGCCTTGCACAACAAAAAGAACAAAAGTGTTGGGCAGCAGCTCTGATGCCTGATTAAGTCTGTTGTGTGTCTGTACTGTACATTATAAAGAGCTGATAACCATATATTAATGACTGGTGTTAACTCAAGTTACTCTTATATGTAATGTATTATCCAAATAGTTTCTCAATAATGTGATATGTTTAAGATCACAGGGAAAAAAAGACTAGTGACATTTCTGTCCTTCAGCAGATAAAAATTTCACCATGTCTTTTCTATTTCTTTATTTTGTATTGACACCTTGCCTCCCCTCCATGTCGTCAAGTTCTCCTGGACAAATTTTCATTTTGTAGAGTCACTACCAAAGCTCTAATCACACCAGGGTTGAACACCATGCCTCACTAGCCCAAGGCAACTTAAATTCATTGTTTTCATGGGACCCAGTGGCAAACATAAATTACAGCATTCCTGACCCTGTTGCAAACACTCCTTTTTTCCTGATCTCTTTCAATTTGAAGATAAAAACTGTCACAGTTCTCTTCAGGCAGTACGTTTTCAATAGCCATTAGTGAAAAGCACTATATTTAACCTTCTGTGCTTTCTTATACATTACAATGTAGATTTTCAGGAATTACACAATCCTTTTGTAAAATTCTTTCTCACTAATCTTCTATAGCTATGCTATTAAAAATATCCTTGGAGTGATTTAGGAAAGCAGTTGTTTGCTCCACTTCAAATTAAAAGAAATAAAGAAAAGCATGTGAATTCAGCACTGATATTAGCTCAATAACAGGAATGATATATACTTAATCATAAATATTTTTTCTTGTGTTGGAATGGGCAACAATTTTTTTTCTCCTAAAAATAACTTTCACTCTTTTGCACAGCTCTCCTCTGGCCTGTAGGTGTCATAGTCAGAATATGGATGAAGTAGATAAATATTAGTTTACATACTTGAAATAACTTTCTGAAAAGCGATGTACTTGTTGGTAAGTACTGTTACTGTTATTGAAGCTTTGGAACTGGAGAAACAGCTCTAGTATGGAGACAAGCATACAATATAATGGATTTCACTGCACGTTCTCTACCTATGAAGATGAAGTTTCTCATATTTCTCAGGTAAAAAAAAAAATTCTCAGAATTCTTAGCCTACTTGTCTATCTTGATCCCACTCTTTTGTTCATTTTTCCTTTCAGTCTTGCATCTTAATATCTAAGTCAGCTAAGACCCAGAGAAGTGACTGAAAATATTAAAGAGCAGCATGTACCCTATTCTAGGCATAGAGTGTTGGGCTGTAGATGTAATAAAACCACAGGATGAAGCACAATTGAATACTAGGAAAAGTTGCCTGACCAGTATGGTGTTCAGGACCAATCCTATGATTGAGTGATGGCAACAGTCAGCAACAGAAGACCAAGAGATGTCATCTATCAAGATTTCTTTACAGCCTTTGACATGGTGCCTCAGAGTTAACAGCTCATTGACATGGTGCCTCAGATTTAACTGGTCTAAGTTCAAGCCCTTCACTGGAGATCTCAATTGAAAACCTTGTCACACTGTATAATTGATGCAATATTCAAGCATCAGCAGGAATACATTTGTCTGCCCAAGAAATCAAGTTCTCTCCAGCTGCAGGGAAAGCTAGCAGAGAACTTCTAACATGACACCCAAAGTCACATGAAGTAGTGCTAAGCCAGTGTCACATTGACAGTAAGTATAATAGTATAATCTGATAACACATTAAGAGGCTGCTTACATAAATGTTATTTAATCTACAATTGCTATGCAAACAACTTTGGAAATGGAGTACAACAGCTATTCTTATTGGCCAGTGCTCAGCTGCTGCAATTTGGAGAAAGGACATAATTTCCTGCAATAGAAAGTTCTGTGGGAATTCTTGTTCATCAAGGTGTTGGAGCCTTGGATATTTGTAAAACACATAAAAATTAATGCTTAGGAACCATTTTGGTAATGTTATTTTAAAGTTTTCCCTTCAACTACCTAAAAAAAATGGGGCTAGAAAAGAAAGCTCAATATCCTGCGCATATAAATGTGCAGTGCAAGGATTCTAATTTAAAGATGATTTAGGCATGTGATGAGTTAGAATTGGCAACTTGCTATTTTGATCCTTTTTTTCTCCTCAAAGGCAAGAAGAAATGGTAAAACATTATTTGATAATATTTGGAAAATACCAGACTTAGATTGTAAAACCCAAGGTGTTAAAAGTTGAATCCTTGGCAAGACCCATGAAGCTGTCTTTACTAGATAACACAGTCAAGATTTTCATGCTAATTTCTGTAAACATATTCGTTTATAGAAAGATCTAACTTAAGGATTTCCAATAATTGCAGCATAAAACCAGGCCTTAGTTATTCTGAGCAAGAAACACAAACAGACACTGAGAACCCTAGATATTTCTGTGACATGTGGATCTTATCAACTTATTATTGTATTAATTTCTTTATATACTTTGAGATAATAATACAATCTTGTGCAGGAATGATGAATGTATTTATCTCAATGTTATTAATTACTCCAACTACCTGGAATAAAGGATTTAATATTTCCATACCTATAAAGAGCTAAAGGCTGCATTTGGAAGGAATAATGGATGTTTTCAGAAGATTTTCAAATTCAATTGGATTTCAATTGAATATTTCCATTCTGATTCAAATATTTTAAAATTTTCTTAAAGTAGACTAACTGAAGCTTGCAGCTGATGCTCTATAACAATTTTATTGCTGATCACATTGCACAGTGAAACATTTCACCAAGCACTTTACTCCTGACTGTTACCCATAGCTGCAACACAAAGAGCACCATGTGCTGAAAGATTATGAGAGTTTTCCTTGTTTTCTAAGATACCTCCATCCCAGAAACTAGATGTATCTGCCAGACACTAAATGCTATTAAGAAGACACTGGAAGGGGGAGTTGCCATGTGGTCTCTTATTTCTGTCTGTTAGTGGGCAGCCCAGTAAAAAAGTGGTGCTGAAACTTGCCACTGTCACCATGCTTGAATTGCTGTTGTAGAAAAAGGTGCTCAAAGTCAGCTCTTTAATTGCAAAAGAGCGAGACATAAGGCTACTACCCATAATTTCCAATGGAAAGAATATTACTTTAAGTTTTGGAAATCTGAGGTCAGTTCTGCATGCGCCCACAAAGCTGGCAAATCGTTATGATATACAGAGGTCTGAGATTTGTAGAGAGTTTTTCTTGTTGCTCAAACTAATATTGACTGAATGAAGGGGTCCTGCCTGTCCATCTGCTGTAGAAGTGTGTTTGACTTTTTTATGCAAAGTTTCACTCTGGCTAAATTAGAAATGTGAGTGGCATTAGGAATCATATTGGGCTCTGCCTATGTTTGAAGGCTACATCTAAGGCATGTTTCTTATTATGCCCCATGGAAGATCTCCATGTTTTTCAGAGTGACAGGGATACCATATGTCTCACAACATACAACTTTATGTTTCTTCTGTATAGATATTTACACATCTGAAGAAATAATAATTTGCTTGCCTTGTAGATATTGGGTATAAAGAAGACTATTGAAAGGCATGATTTTTGACACAAATTTATGTTTCAAAATTGTGTCTATTTTCCTCCATGGCTCTAAAGCTGCTCAAGACTATTAACTCAGTGGTAAACTGCATTTGCTCACATAAACTGAACAACAAAATCTAGGCTCAAGCAATGAAATAACTAGGAACATTTACTTCAGGGAAGTCTGAATGCATTAAAAAAAGTTGGATGATAGGAATCTTAGTTTATCTTTGTGTACTTAAAAGTATAACTGTCTTCTGCAATAATTACAGCAGCCTGGTTAGAGTAGGCCAAGTAACGGATTAAATGGCAGTAAGAACAACCAAGGACTGATTGCATAAAAAGCATCACAAAACCAATCAGTTATATCAGGATGAAAAGCATCCCCATTGTCTAATTAAATCCTACTAAGTTTGGTTTATGGAAACTCTTCTGTAGGATTGAGATATTACTGGTGAAAAAGGAAAGCTTTCTTTGTAAGGTGCTGGGAGAATAAGTGAAATAAAAAGAGCTTAGAAAAAGTTTGTAGAAAATAAACCTTGAATTTCTTTTTTTCTTCTTTAGAAACTTTGATTTTTTTAATTTCTTTCTTAATCTAGGTATTTCTTGTCCCCTTGTAACTGTTTTAGTTTACTTTTTTTAATAGCTAGTCAGCACACAAGTCACTTTTCCTTTTGCTGACACAGTAACTTAACTGTTGCTACTAAAGAGATGCACTGAAGAATTTCTGCCAGACAAAAGGTTTCCCACTCCCCAGTATACTTAATTAAAGCAATAGCATCGATGTTGAGACAAATTCACAACTTTTTCTTTCTTTTATGAGAGACAAAGAAAGGATAAACAAAAAAATAAACAGGAAAAACCTTTCCCAAACCCTGTATGAGGCTCACATTAGAAGACTTCCATCATCTTCATTTGAAAAAAGTGTAACTGAGTAATGAGTTCCACAGCCTTACTCAGTAACTTTACATGTATGGGCAAAAATATTAATGCATTCAAATTACATTGGTGACAGGAATATTCTCATGAGTGTAACTGCACTTATTCTTGATGTTTCCTTTTACAAATAAGAAGCAACCCTTCAATATATCTCAATAAGACTGTAATGCCTGTGGTTGAGAGGTACATGTCACTCGGGAGACTTGCCTAGCCCCACCACTTTTAACCCTGATAAGTAATTAGAATCTAATTTATGAATGCTTCATTTCAGGAAAGGAATCTGAATTTGTTCAAAAGAGTCCTTGTTAGGAAGTTTTCCTTGAGCAAAATTTACAAAGTGTCTTTGCAACCAGTATTTCTTAATTCTGTGAAGAGGAAAATTCTGTGTAGCTCTTTCAAGAGCCAGGTAACTTTAAAATTATTTTTTGTTGTTGTTGTTTGTGAGTTGGGGGTTTTTTGGTAGTTTTTGTAGGTTTTGCTTATTTTAATGCTCCTTTGAGGAAGAATTATTAGGTCCAGCACATCTTAATCATCCTTTGACTTGGAATATTTTTGTATCACATCCTGGCAAGCAATGAGAACTCTAGATTTGGGTTTTCGTTTTGTTTTGTTTTTGTTTTTGTTTTTTTTCTTGCTTGCCTTTATTGGGGGGTTTTTGGCATGTGTGTGTAAAATCATTGTTTATTTAAGGGTTTTCTATGAATCAGTGATATTCCCATTCTTCTGAGGAACCTTTGACTGAATGAACTTCAGAACCTGCTGTTTCAATGTGCTACAGTATGTTAGGGCCTCTGCTCTCAAGTACATAATATTGAAATTTTAACTAAATAAAAATAATAGGAGCTATTTTGAGGGAACTGCTGCGGGCTGGCTATTGTGTTTGCTCCTTAGTATAAATCCCAGTACAAAAATGTTTGGATCCTGACTAAAATACAGCAATAAAAATGGACATGAATTACATTTTTTAAATTATTTACAACTTCACATAGTCTGTGTATTTAAATTATTGATGCTTGTGACAGCAACTGTCAATGAGACAAAGCTTCCACTGCAACAGCAGCAGCGTACTGTGGTATTCTGTGCCTCCGGTCCTTCTTATTAAGGAAAAATGTCACTTCTTTCATTGTAGGAGAGCAGAAAAAAGGAAGCAAGATCATTATTACAGGAGAGTTTCCTGCAAGACTCTTTGATTATAGTGTGCCTCTCAGAACTCTTGGCATAACAAAAATGTTCTAATGGAGCATGAAAGAGACTGGTCTTATCAGTAAGAGACTGCATAATGTTTGCTGTAACACGTTTTTTTACATGTAGGGTTATAGCAGCAAGAAAGTCCCTGCTAGACCACAAAGGATGAGGCAGCCCTGTGTGTTAGAGACTTTAGGGGGAGCATCTGTCCCCACCTACACCCCACAGTGCATTGTCTAGGGCGGTGTCACTCGTCATTCAGGCAATACCTTCAGAACAATGGTATCAGCCTTCCAGATGTGGTACAAACGCTTGCACCTCTGTTGATATAGCAGCAAGTATCAGCAGTATCATAGGTCATCTGTCTTCTTTATTACTTCTGCTCCCTCCTGCTGACCTATGAAGCTGTAATCTCCTGAATATGTCTGTCTATATCTGACAGGTTCCTAATAAAGTTTTGTTGCTTTAGGTGCAAAAGGATAGGTCTGTTTTAAGTATGCTGGTGTGTGGCTCTTTTTCCTCTGTTTCTTTATTCAAGTTCAAAGCAACAACAGACTAGGTGAAATTCATGAGGACAAAAGGAGAACCTTGTGTCATTTCGATCTAGGAGCTTGATTTGAATCCATTACTGCTGAAGAAGGAGAGGATTCCTGATATGAAAACACCAGTGAGCCACACGTGTGTACTGCACATGTACTTGCAGAGTGGAAGAAATCTGTATGGAATATGAAATTGCATCCTGTACTGCTGGGGATCAGGTGCTGGATTGTACAAAGACAAGTGCTGTGTTAAGAGTGGGGAATGACTGAAGAGTGATTGTCTGTAGATAATGATTTTCAGTAGAGGAAGAGAATCATCCCTATTTTGTGTTGTTTTATGTGCACAGGTGGAAGGATAGAATCAAAGTTTCTGCTGTCATTTAGGAAACAAAGGGTGTTTTAATTACTTAGAAAATATTAATAGGTACATGGACACAATGCCAGGGAGCCTGTGAACCTGCAAGAAATGAAATGTGTTTTCATGGTTCAGGTTAAATCCCACTAAAATGGACTTGGACTGATAGTAAGGCAATGGCTGACCTCTGGTTACAGGTCACCAAATGGCAGGAATTCTATCTCCCCCAGAGGATCTAAATGGGGCTTATCCATGTAACCTAGAGGGACCTGCAGCTCTTTGGCTTTACATTGCCCAGGGCCCTGGCCTCAGGGGCCTATCCCTGGCCTGCCATACCGAGGAGAGTGGCCTGAATCAACATTGCTCAAGGGGTCCCTTTTCCCAGCAGAACAGCCACAATATATAGTGTTGTCATGAGCCCAAATATATTTGTTGTAAGATCATTGTTTTTTTCCTCATTCGTTCAATATACCTGAAGTAGTGACTGCCCTGTGTTTTAACAATGCAAGTGCATGAAGGAAAATCAAGAGGCAAGGACAAGGGACAATGACAGAGTGCTAAGCTCTTTGACAATTCAAGTGTACCATGCAGGACTTAGAGACTCAAGAAAGGATTTATATAACTGTATTTGAATGGTAGCAAATGCAGTATTAAGGTGAAAATTTCAGGGGGTCAACAAAAATCCCCAAACAGCCCACTAGTAGGATCTCATAAGCTGGCCTTAAGAAAAAGCAATGTGAAGAAGCTTTTCAAGTGAATCCCTTTAGACTAAACTAGTTGTGGATAAGTAATAGTCGTTTGATTCTTTCTGTGTTCCTGAAAGCAGAATACTGCTTCAGAAATAAAGATCACCAAGATAACTAAGATGCTTGAATCTATAATTGATTAATTTTTTCACTAATGCCCCACAGGTGCCTAATGCTTGGTAGTGTCTTGTTCCCATCACCTCAAATCAGTTGTCCTGCCACTGTTTACCTGACCTCCAGCACCATCATAAAATGAAGCTATGCAGTATTAGAGACAGTGACTTCACAGCTTCCTTCTTTAACAAAGATCCTTCCAGCATTTCTTACTGTAGCTGATATCAGGACTGCTAATATGCTAAGGAAATGGATGACATAATAAATTTGATTCTGTACAACTGTTCATGGGCATTGACTATAGAGCATTGACATCAGATAGCACCTACAGATTAAAAACATTAAGGTCTTTTGACATTTACTTGCAGAATCCAGCAGGAATATTTAATTTTATAGTTTAACCTGTAGTTAGTGACATTGACAGCAACAATAAATGCAAAGACTCTTATTTTCATTTTAAAAACACTGAACAGAGGATACTAATGGGAAAATCTCATTGTCAATATGCCATGAAGAAATGAAACCTAATAAAATACAATTCATATAACAGGGTGCAAAGAATGCCTTTGAAAGCAGAAAAGTAGCATTTCTTATTTGTCTAACTCTTTCCTACATGTATCTTAAAAAGAAAAAATTCACTCAGGTATGCACATTCATTCATCAGATTATAAGAACCATTGCATTTAACATTTTTTCCCAGAACCTCTATAGTGACATACTGTTCATTATGTCAGATCTTTCTCACCCATCTTATGGGTTCATTGTCCTTGACTGCCACTGAACATAATATAGTCTGAGGCCTTTCATGAATCCTGGGTGTTGGGAGGGCTTTCAGCTATGTAAAGCTGAAATGTATCCAACTGTATAGATTCTTCTATCAAATGCAGGTAGATTTCTTCAGCACCTGGCTACCTAAGCATCTCAGTCTTTTTGGCATCTCATATCTTCCTGAGAGTTAGCAAAGGGCCAATGCATAGCTGAATTATTCTTAGCAAACTAGGAACTGTTGGTCATGTCTTACAGGTAGGGAAACTGGGGAATGAGACAGTGCCCAAAATTAAGCAGCTGGTAAATGATGGAGCTAGGAACTGTAGATCTTCCAAGTCCAAGCATTGCCTACTTTACATTTTACAGAGGAGAAACTTAACACAAAAAAGAAACAAAGATTTTTATCTAGATCATGAGGACAGTCAACCATGGCAAGTAGAATGCACCTCAAGACTTTGATACTTAGACTGGAAGGCTGGCCTAAGGAACAAAACCCTGGACTTTCTGCACTCCAGCCTCTCAATAATGCAGGCTCCTGTTCATACAGGCCTTAAGTACAGGCCTTTTCCCCCTACTAAACTACACTGATTTTTTTTTTTTAATATATATATTTTGAACAGCAGGTGATGCTATAAGACTTGGGATTAAGCTCTCTCCTGACTCCAGTTCTCTACAATTGCTGCTGAAGAGTGAGGAAAAGATGCTGAGCTTTTCCTCTTATCTGCGTAAGAAAGAGCTGTAATTTCATATTATAGAGACTAAGATGGTTGCACTCAGAAATTGGAAGAAATGGTAATGCTAATGCTTTTATGCTAGCAATTTATGTGTCTATTTAATGCTCCAGAAAAATGTGTTAACAGGGTCAGACCAATTCAGAGAAGGCCTCTCTGCTCCCTGATTTTGGTCTTGTGTTAAAACTTCATCTGGGAGATATTCTGAGTTTAATAGTAATCTCAGTCTGAAGATGAATTTTTACCTGCAGAAAAAAAGAAACAAAACAAACAAGCAAACAAAACAAAACAAATCACTGAACTAAAATTAGGAAATTGAAACTTAAAGAAGTGGACAAGAATTAGAAGTTTCTTGTCTTAAAATCTGGTGAAAAATAAATGGGAATTTTGATCTCCATGTCTTCTGTACTAACTCTTATGTTCTTCTGTCTGTATCCATGGTACATAGGAGAATAACAAACCAATCATAAAAAATATTGCTCTTTCACCATTATTAGCACAGTGGTTATTTGCTGTCTCTTCAGGAATCTGATTTCTGGTGTAACTTAGATATAGTTTTGCATTTTACTCAGTTTCACAATACAATGTAATACTTTGATTTTTAATTTGTGTGACCACATTAAAAATCAGGTTTTAATTTGCACTTCAGAGGACCCTATGCTGAGCTCCTCACCAAGTTCCCATGGAATGAAGGTAGCCCTCAGACTTTACATGGGATGGAATAATGTTGTGTTACATTTTAAGAGGCAGAGATTTATTTCTGTGGACTACAGAGTAGAAAAACCTCAGAAAAAAAATGCAGCTTTTAGTAACTGCTTAAGAGATAATGCTATGTGAACATGCATAAAAATAGATTTATATACTAAAATTGATGTATTTATATCCAAAACATTAGGATGAAAATCTTTATAAAGACAAGCAGTGGAGGAGAGAATACCATCCAATTGGCCAATGTTATTTCATAGTAACTTACAATAAATAAGCCAATTAAAAGTCAATAGTTTTCCTCTTTTGCTAGTAGCACTCAATAGATTGTTGACATAGGCAGTGACAAGGAAAGGCATGAAACTTTAACTTCAATAATTCAGAAATGCATTCAGTTAGTACAACAGTTACACTGCTTTATCTTCCATTTATTTGCCTGTAGGAGCAGAACTGTAAAACACAGACCGATCTATTAACAGTTATTTAACATCTGTAGACTCCAATAAAAGTAATCCATAGGTTGTTTTAGTGGTGATTGGGCTGTTTTTGTCTGTTTTTATTTGTATTGAAAAAGTAAATCAAAACAGAGGTACAGCAACATTTTCACTGCTTCTGCCCTAGGACAGAACCGTTTATAATTCTGTTCTTAAACAAAATCAGCCACAAAAAATTCAGTGTCTATTTTAAAAAGTCAGAATTAAAAATTTCTTTGAGTATTAACTTAGAGAGGCAACAGAAAAGTTTGAATTTCACAAACTTCTCAACTTGAGAACAAACACACAGGGAAATTTTACAAACAAAAACTACCAATATCATTCTTTGATCAAGTTTTGTTGTTTATGATAAAAGACTGAATCAACCAATAATTTAGAGAAATATTAACAGATTTTATCATCAGCTGAAAATTCCTTCGCCCTATGTTGATGCAACAATATAGGTGATCAGTCATACTCATTCCTACATTAGAAACAAACTGGAAAATATTTATGAATTTCTTTGGCATTCATTGAAGTTTTTCACATGGCTTCAATGTAAAATTTCTTAATTGGAAAACTAGTCTATCTGGCTGACTGCTTTTAATTACATGTCATAGGAAACTTCCTTGTAGACCTCTATTAGCGGAGAATTATGTGTAATGCAGAATTCCACCACTAGTATGTGTGCTGTTATTTCTGGTAGTTCTGTAACTAAATGCTCAGATGTGATATTTAAAATGAGAAGTGTAATTTTCTTGCACAGCTTTTTAACTGCTTGTGGCTTCTCCCTGCTGGGCCAACACCCATCTCCCTGCAGGAGCCTTACACAGGACACTGTTATTGGTGAAGTCTGTATACTGCAACAACATTCCCCACTACATTTAGAAGAAACTTACATATGATGTGTCTTTCCTCTCAGCTGTTCTCAACTATTAGCTTTCCTCTCAGCTATTCTAGCATGGCTTCTGCAGATGGTATTACATCAGGGAGAGCAGCTTGCTTTCTTCCCTTTCCATGCTTGTGGAGTGAGATTTGACAGTCTTCTCCACGTAATTCAGAATACAGCTTTGGATTTGAAAAATTGTCACAGAACTTTTCCTGCCTTCTTGATTACCTTGAATAAGCCCTCTGCTTATTTGATTTTTGTTATATCTCAGCTCAATATACGTCATCTGGGAAGTGTTTGGGCTGAATATGTTTAGAACTTATTCCCCTCCAATTTAATGGGGGAAAGTACAGACCAGCCAGTCTGGCTCTGGGTCACTTAATGTGGCAGTTTTAGACCTTTTTATTGAAAAAGCACAGATGAAAATTTGCATTGTATGGCATCTGCATAGATCTAGGATAAACAAAGTCATGTAATAAGAGATAAAACTCCTTGCATTGACATACCTATACAATTTATGCCTATTTCATCTGGAGCCTTCATCTTGTAAGGCTGCTCTTCCCTGCAGGGAGAGGAGAGATTGTACCTTTTGGGGAACAACAGGAGTAGGGCTACACCGTGGCAGGACCCAAGCCAGGAGCAATGGCTGACCCCAGAGCAGAGCAGCATCTCACTGACAGGGTACCATCCCACAACTCTTAAACTAAAGGAGCAAAGCTGGAGGTTTGAAACAGCTGGAGGTTTATCATCAGCCTCTGGCATAGTGAGGAAATCAGCTGTGTCTCAGGTCTGACTGGAGAAGGGCTGCAAACAAGGCTGCACTGAGGGTCCCAAGTCATCCAGAACACAGGGCTAGATGGCAGCTACCTACAACACACATCCTAGCTTTATCCAGGAAACAAGGCCAGACTCAAGAGGAGAGACAGGCACTCCTGTGACTCAACCTGAGCAAGAAGTGGTTGTCCTGAGCTGAATTGAACAAAGGCTCCTGGACCAATGGTCAAAAAGTGTAGAGAATGGCTGATCAGGGCTATTAGAGCCCACAGGACTGTGATGGTAGCAGCTGGATGTCTGTCTCTTTTGGAATTGAAGAGAGCATGAACTGCAAATCTTTTGTCTGTCAGATAAGAAATGAGCTGATATACATGAAACAAGAGACACCAAGATCTGCATGCTTTAGTGATTTGAGGGCATGTGTCAGAGCCAGGGCAAAGCACCTGCCCTCTTCCTTGCTCACTGAGAGCTGCCATTCCTTGCTTGCTTCCTTTCAGAGTTCACAGTAACTTTTGTCACCTCTTCCTTCATGCCAGCAGTTGTGTGCTCCTTCATGGCATATGGTAAGAGTACTTGCTTCTTTGCTCCTTCTGACTGTGCACAAAGCAGCTGGCAAGAACAATCAAATAAAACAGAACTCTAGTGGGAATGGTAGGCTCTGAATGATTGCTGATCACCTCCTGGTCTTTGTAAAATGGAACAAGAAAAGAGCTCGAGTGAAAGAATAAAGTAACTAAAAGCTTCATTGGAGCCAAAACTCTCTGGAGATTTGGAAAACTCACAGGAAGTTTTAAATAGCCTGTCACGCTGTGCTTGCAAGCATCTGTATTAGGATGCCAGCAACAGAGGAAATAATTTAGAAGGTTGCCCTATTTCTAGAATAGTTATGTTTGAAGTGCTCGATGTGCCTAATTTGATATAATTCAGACAAAAGGAAAGAAATGCTACAACTGTTTTAAGGAAATTTAAAGAGTATGGTATCAGACAGCTGCAAACAATGAGAAATACAAACTGAAGATGAAACCAGAGAATAATCTGTGACAGAACTGAGATCTAAGACCAATTTTTAAGGACCAGATATGTTCCTAGCAGGAGGTGAGCCTGTGAGCAGAATAAAAAATTATGGGAGCTGCTACAGAAAAAAATCAGAATTAAATCCTCATGAAACATTTTGAGTGCACCAGGCAAAGAAAATCAACCAGTCCACAATAATAGTATGGAGGACGGTTAGAGCTCTGAACTTGAAGACATAAGAAAATCCAAATCACTAAGAGCCACCTGAGGCAGAAAGTTATGCAGAGCTCAAAGTTTCAGTCCAGCAAAAACAGCAAGTGGAACTGGCATGTATTCAGCTCCCAGGGTGTTTTCTGGGAAAATTCATCAATATTTTGATGGGATGGAAGGCATGAAGGTTTAATGGAATGACGTTTTGATCTGGGAAAAACTCTGGCTGAACATAGCTTGAGGCACAGAGAGAATCAGAACTAAAATAAAGAAAACTTAAATCCTGTATTGTGGAAGAAATGTACATGTAGATTACAATAAATCTGAAGATATAACTAACATCTCTCTGAGAGATAAATAAGAAGGTGCAAAGATTCCTTGAAATGCTGAATTATGGAGGGAGAATTGCATCTAATCTGCTAGATACACAGACCCCTAAGCAAGAGTTGGAAGAATGTAGTCAGCAGCAGTTCATAAATAGATCCTGCAAGATGAGATTGTGACTTTCAGCACAGAGCAGGCACAGGAATGCATTCCAAACCATCTTGCTAATCAGAGAAGAGCTCTCAGTTGTCATCATGTCGATGGCAAACTAAAGCACATTTTATATGTGTAATGCTATCATGTAACTTTATAAACAGAAACAGAGGAGAAAAGGTAGGCAAGTGGCTAGGGAACGGTTCCAGGATGGTTTTCATCAACCTCTGTATAACCATAAACATTCAGTACAGTCTTAAGCTGCCAAATAGTCTCTTCTTGAATGGTGGCTTCTCTGCTTGTTTGCCGCATAATAATATTCTTTGATCATCTAGGAGAAGACTGACCTGAAGAAAACCTTGGTATTATTTTTGCTTCTGCTTTTCTTTGGGTCCAAATCTCTGCTGACTACAGTATTGCTTAAGGAAATACAATGTTAAGTTGTGGGAATTGCAGGAAATCTCTAAGAATTCCGTAACAGCAAAAGCAACAGCAACAGCAGCAGCAGCAACAACAACAACAACAACAACAACAACAACAACAACAACAACAATAATAATAATAATAATAATGATAATATTTTTTAAAAAGTTTTTAAAGTGGTGTGATTTCAAATCTTCTTTCATCTGACAGCCCTACAGAAAGATTCAAGAATTTGGAAAGCCGTGGCACCTCTATACATTATGTTCCTAGCTCAACACAGAAATAGTTAATGATCTTTCAGTAGCTCTTGATAGGCTACTGGGAAAGAAGAAAATGCCATGGTATAGACAGTGTTCTAATAAACCCTTGACATTGTAGAAATTATAAAGCCATTAAGTTGGAAAGTCTTACATGTATGGAGAAATTATGAGGCTTGGCAAGTGGGATCACTTGGCTTTTGTTTCCTTTGTCAGTTTTTTGGATTAAAAACTGCCTCAGAAGAAGCTGGTATGTGACAAGGCCTTTCATGGCTACCAAACGAGCAGTCAGAAATCCAGCTTTGCCTTATTCAGGATAAGACCTTGTTATGAAAATTTGCATGACACGGTTGTATATCTAGCTAGACATGACAAGAATTTGCTTATTATGCTGTACATTCATTTCAATATAAAATTTAAAAGGAAAATAAAGGCATGCTTGTATTGTCTGTTCTTAATTCTATCTAATTTTTCTACACTGTTCTTAATTCTATCTAATTTTTCTGCCTGCACTGCTTTATTGGTACATTTTTCAAGTGACTGGTCTATCTATGACAAATTTAAACTTCTGCATTCTGCCTCCAATAAAACCTTTTTTTTTTGCCTTCCAACTTTGATTTTTAGACTGCACTAGACTTAAATTAGACATGAATCAATTTATACATATATTGCTCGGCATTAGGTCATGATCTTTCCGTTAATATACACTAAAGAACTCAAGAATAAAGCTGAATTACAGAATCAGCCCACAGTATAAATATGTCAATTTTGCATCATATTAGCAGGCGATAGTGCTTCAGTTCAAAAGAATATCTGCAATATAATTTTAATTTTTGATCTTTCACAAAATTTTCACCAGATCTTGTGGGAAGTGTACTGAGAACATTCCTATTAATATCTGTGTTCATGTTAGGTGCATTAATCTGCTCATCTTCTATTCCAATAAGGTCTTTTTTTTCTTTTTGTGTGAGAAGTGAAAAGGGGAATTTTCAGTTGTAGCCTTCTGAGATAGCCTGTTTACATTCATGAGAAGAGGTGGAAATGTCCATTTATATGCGGCACTAGTAGCCCAACTTTAATTATGGGTAACAGGACATTAAGAGTAGCAAGCGTAGATACTTGTGCCCCTGCATTTTATATCTTTAAAATGCCCCTTGCAACTTTCCCAATCAACAGGTTCTGCAAAGAACAAGTATTGATTGCATAGCTGCCTCCTTCCAGTATTCCACAGCACAGGCAGAACAAACCTTTCCTGATGTCATCCAGTGTGTTTCTTATTACTGCTTAATCTGCCCAGATACACAGTGTGATAGTTCAATTGAAGTCATATTGATATTCTTGTCATACTGGATATCAGTGGATGGCAAAAGTGACAGCAAGACCCTCTAATTGGGACAGTACCAGTCATTTTCCTCTTTTTCATGAGCCAACAGTACATTATTCTACACAGAGAACTGAAGAATGCTGTGGGTGGTGGGTGATTTTGAAAAAATTACCTAAGTCCATTGAGGTCTTTCTGTGAACTAGAACAGCTAGGGCATCACATAATCCTGAGTTGTTTAAATTCTTCTCCAGTAATAGCAGTCCCCTCCTGTTATAATGCAGGTGTACTGCTGTGACTCTATTAGTTGTTCTCCCTGGAATTTCACTACAAATGATTACTGGAACAAGGAGCATCAGTGGGTGGGGGGCAAAGATTTATATTGCAACAAGATGATGTACTCTGTATGGCTTCTGATGCTACCACTATCTTCTTGGAAATTAGGTGTGCTGTTTCTCCTTTTTGTGGTCAAACAAATCCTTCTGTGGTATTCATGCAAACCTATTTGCAAAATATATGATACAGTGTATGTTCTACATAAGTTTTAAATAGTCCTTAGAAGTGTTTTGTTCCCTTGTCATTTAACATCTGCTTTAATTAGTGGTTTCTATTCAGTTCCTGTCCTGCAAACTCTAATTTCTTTGAGCCATAGAAGCTTGTTCTTCAAAGAAAGCAAGACAGCTGGCGCGGCAATTCTGGTACAGAGGTTATCTCACAAATGAATGTTTTTACCTCCTAAAAGTATGCAATGTTTTTGCAAGCCTTGTTCATACAATCCTTCCTCTTTAATCAGTCACTTAAATCTGATATTTGTCCCATTTTATATTTCACTGCTGTCTTTTTAATTGTGAGCCCAGCACTCAATAGGAGCTAGCTAATGGTCACTCAGGTCTTCCTCGTGGACAAATCCCAGATTTTTTTGCCTATTTTTTCCTCTAAAATATTTTGGCTGCCTTTGGTACGGAATACTGGGTTTTTTTCTTCTGGTCTGTCCTAATTTTCCTCTGTCTATTTCCATCATACTTGCAAGATCTCTATCACTGTCTGCTACATCTCTCCTGTCTGTTACAAGTGTCCCTGAAGACTTTGCCATTGGTTTTATCTTTTCCTGGATTTATTATCAAGAACTCCTCAGACCTTCTAGCTTTCTGTTCTGAAATAACTTTCCTGCAATTAACAAGCTACATGCCATATTCCTAAAAGGTTGGAGAGTTAATTTTTTCTACTTGTTTATTTCCATTTTTGGGGGGTGAGAGAATGTGGCGAGGAGAACAAGGAGTGCCAGTATGGTCAATATAATTTGGCCTACAACCCATGCACTGTAACAGCTGAAACCACCACTAGCTCAGTTATCTACAAAACCTTGGGATAAATTCAGAGGAAAACAAAAATATGAAATAAAAAGTATATGCTGTAATAATAAAAGTATAATGAGAAGAGCCTTAGATTTTCCTTTACAGCCTTTTTTTTTTTTTTTTTTTTTTTTTTTTGTATTACTAGAGTAAGAAGGATGGAGACAAAAAGAGAACCAGACTGAGCAATAATAAATTACAGATAAAACTTATATAAAACTTATTCCCCAACATGTATGTACTTCTAAAAATGCCACAAAATGGTGTATACTTTGCTTCTTGAAGTTAGAAGCTGTCCTTGCTTTGGGGATGTTCAGGGTGATTGAACCAGATTATCTCCTTCAGAAGTTATGCTATTGTTCTAAAAAGCCAAAAGAAACGTACTTTTTTAGGAAAAAAAAAGTAAGTTTTCACCGGAACTTTAATTGAAAGTCTTTTAAAAGTGTTCTACTAGCTTCCTAAGTAATTTATGTGACAGAAAATTTTTACTTAGCATGTGCTTTACCTTCTTATTCAACCCAATGTTCTAAGCAAGGCCTCCTCACAGATACACTGCTTCCCAGACCAACAGTGATCTGACTTTTCTGATTTCCCCCAGTTAGAAGACAGATGAAACTTACACCTCAACTGGACCTATCCTGTAAAAACCAGTCTAAAGCAGACATAAAAATGACTATGATTTGATCCATTCAGTTTAACTTCTCCTAGCAATTTTCAGGAAAGACAACCTTATATGCTAGCCATTTTACTTTCCTACAAGAAACACATCTAAGGGAATGGTTGTAATTATTTCCATTTTCAAACTTACTTGGTTCTCAGTTGTTACAGGGAATAAGACAAACATTGCCTATATATTTATCTGAGAGAGATGGATTAGTCACAGACACCTGTAAAATATAGCACGTATTTTTGCAGTGAGAACAAATTTTTTTACTATTATTTATTATATGATGTTTTCTTTAGCAACATAGCCCTACTGAAATATTTCATTCTCAGCTTTTGTCCAAGTTTTTTTTCTTTTGCTAAAAGTGGATACCTGACTTATGTAGATGGGCAAAGTTGTGTTGTCAATGTGTATAATTTTTCTCATAGATTCAGCTTTGCCTGTTCAAATCAGCCATTGCTGAGATTCCTGGAAATATATTTTGTCTGTGAAGAGAAAGATTTTTTTCCTATCTTTGGAAAAAAAATCTGTAAGTGTGAAAGATAATACCTTTTCTCTAATAGGACCTCATAAATCCATGAAAATTCACTACTTTAAATCTCTCATTTGCTGTATTTCCCCCTCTCCCATCCATATTGGTAAAACAAGCAAACAAAAGCAGACATTCCCCCCAAAACCAATCCCATATCAAAACGAATTCCCTTTTATAGCCACAGAATTTTTTTACAGAAGGGAGGGGCTTTGAAACATTACATGAAAAGACGCCTTATTAATAAGGTAAAACCTTTTCTTAAAAAAAAACAACATTAAAAGCAGATGAAATAAAATTTCTTCTGACTCTGCTTTGATTTCTAAATCTTAATAATAGTTCTGACTTCTTCCTGAGAGTGTTTTACTATAATGAGTTGCTATTAACTCACTACTAAAACTGAACTCTGCTGTGACAAACATCAGCACTTAAATTAGCTTATTGGAAAAACAAAAACCTAAGAAATACTGGCTCTGTCTTATCCCTGTTAAGCTGTAGAATCACTACAAATTTTAATTCTCCAACCTGTAAGGCTAACACCACAATGTCTTATTGAAACATGGACACTCAGTTATTTGAAGATATCAGCCAGAGGTGGCACATAAGAGAGCCTTGGAAATTGTTGTCTCAGAGATAACCTGCCAGCTTTCACTGACTCTAGTAATCTGCTGCAAATTCTCAATTGTTGCCTTAAAATAATGCTTTCCTATTTTTGTAGTGGACAATTACAAGCATCACGGATCACAGGAAAAACAGATGTGCTGCTGACCAGTTAACTTAGTCTTGCAGAAAACTGTCTAGAGCCAAACTGTAGCAGATGGCAACTTACTCTGGTTCCATTTCATTACCTCGGTAAGGTGTGAATGGCAAGGCTGGTAATTTGTACCACTTAGATACTACTGTTTTTAAGCCTAGGAAATTTATTTCTTTTTAAAAAGCATAGGAACATCTAACACATCTTCAATTCTATGACAGTTGGTCAGAACAGCTAAAGCAATGAACAGAAGAAATACAAATATCTGAGCTTTCAATAGTAGAGCTTCACAGGTTACCTGGGTTTCATACAGTATGTAGAGCAGGACTCTCTTTGTCTCTCTTGTGAGTAGAAAAGTAATTTCATTACTGTGTGTACTGGTTTAGGCTGGGGTAGAGTTAACTTTCTTCACAGTGGCTAGTGTGACACTGTGTTTTGGATTTGTTCTGAACACAAGATTGATAATACAGAGATGTTTTTCTTATTTCTTAAGCAGAGCTTATGCAGAGCCAAAGCCTTTTCTGCTTCTCTTACTGCCAGACTGGCAAGGAAGCTGGGAGTCCATGGGAGGCTGGGAGGAGACATACTAGGACAGGTGACTCCCAACTGACCAGAGGAATATTCCAGACCACATGACATCATTCTCAGTATATAAACTGGGAGCAAGAAGGAAGAAGGAGGAATGTTTGGAATGATTGCATTTGTCTTCCAAAGTAGCTCTTGCATGTGATGTGGTCCTGCTCTCCTGGAAATGACTGAGCACCTGCCTGCAGTGAATTAATTTGTTTTGGTTTGTTTGTGTGCATGGCTTTTGCTTTCGCTCTTAAACTGTTTTTATCTCAACCCATGAATTTTCCAGCTTTTACCCTTCCAGTTCTCTCCCTTATCCCAATGGTGGGAAGTGAGTGAGTGGCAGCGTGGAGCTTGGCTGCTGGCTGGGTTTAAACCACAACACTGTGCTATTAAAATCAATATCATTACATTGGAAAAAAAAAATCTGGTGAAATTGAGAGCAGGAAGGAACTGAGTTCTTGCTCTATTCTTTCCCACTCTGATCAAATATTCTTTGAATTTCCTATTTGTGTCTCTGCAGAGTAGATAATCAGTTCTTTTCAGAGATTACTTAGAAATAATCACTAGGAAAAATAATTAGTGTACCCAGTCAAGATCCTCAAAGGCACTTGAGTGCCAAATTTTATGAAGAAAGTTGCCTCAAATATTTTTCAGTGTTTGAACTTAAAGCCAGAGACTGGAAGGCTTTAGCTATGGCAATAATTTCTCACCTACTGACCAATGCCTAGAAAAACAGGTTCATTGACCAGAAAAAAAAATTCTACATGTACTAAACAAAATGAAAAAGAAGATATGGAATGATGAGAATGAAAATGAATAATTTCCAAGTGAAGAGTTCAATTCCAGAATCATATAATTATTTAAGTTGGGCAAAACCTTTAAGATCATGGAGTCCAGCCATTAACATAGCACTGCCAAGGCCACCACTAAGCTACATCTCTAAGCACCACACACACATATCTTATAAATACCTCCAGGGAAGGTGCACTTCCAGCTCCTGGATTTTGCCCATGCTCCATGCATTGTTGTGGATATGGTCCAGTTGGGCTATTGAGCTCACTGCCTTTTTTTGTGGTAGAAACTCTAGTTCCTGTGTGACAATACAGATGTATTTCTGCCGTTTCTAACACACCAATGACCCTTATGACTTTGCTATTACATGAATCACCACACCCTACCTCCACTGATACAGCCAGCTGAAGGACCTCGCTAGCATACCATCCCCCAAACTTTGGTGTGCTGCCCACAGGCTTATCTCTAGTGAGCCTGGATTTATCCCTTTCCCCCTTCAGATCCAGTTAAAAGCTCTTTCAATGAGCTCTGCTAACTCCTCCACGAAGATCCTTTTACCCTACTGAGGTCCATCTGGCATTGGCAGGCCCTATTGTTGTGTAGACTGACCCATGATCTAAAACCTCAGAATTCTGTTGGTGACACCAGGCTCAGAGCCAGGTATTGATCTACTGAATCATCCTATTCCTTCCCTCATCATATCCTGAAACTGAGAATGTTATTGTGGTCCTGATCCCTTAACCAGGGGATCCCAAGGCGCTAAAGGTAATCCTTTAGTGTTGTCAGTGGGATCCAGCTGAATTAATCTAAATGTTATATTTTTTCTTCCTGAAAGAAGAATCCCACATCAACCACTCTCAGTTATCATAATGGAATTCCTCCTTTGGTTTTTTGAGAATGTGAAACTTACATTTTCATGTTTCGGGTGTTTTTAATGCATATTGATACCAGTATTTCAGTTTCTTTGTATGAAGAAAGCAGCTTTATGAAACAATGGACATGCTTTTCTTATAAAGATTTTCAGAAGTATCATTTTCTGCATTATTTAAAACCATCTTTTCAAGCTACTTTGAAAACTTTACTTGTAGTTATTTTAAACTGTTGTGATTTCTCCTTCAAATTCTAATTTTTGCAATATCTTCATAGAAACAGGCATGTATACTTAATACATTATGATATGAAGCCTGAAAGTGCATACCCCCGCCTGTGTGAATTCTACCCCTATTTCATTAATCCTCTGCATGATTCTCTCTCTATTTTTGTCAGAGAATGTTGTTAGTTATTAAAAATGAAAAGGTTGAACTATCAAACTATGCTGTTTCCTACACTGGTAAGAATTGACATGAAAATAATTTTAAAATATAATTACTAATGCAAGGGAAAGTTTTAAAAACTGTCAGCTAATAGAATGCTCCTCAAAGCATCCCTAGAATTAAGTATTTTTGTCAATTATTTAGTAAGTGCCTAATTTGCTGCTACTGGGGAAGAAAATTACATGGTTGCTTCTAAATTATTAAACAATATTTTGATGGCATTGGCAGAGCAAATAGTAAGATATTGACCACAGTCATCATGCTATAGACAAATTCTCACAGCTTTCCTTTTTATCTTTTTATGTGAAATTGAAGAGAAGAAAAATGTCATTAACTGTTATGAACTATATGTGCAAACTGTGATTGGAAGCCATACCAAGAGTTCACCTTCCTCCAGATTTTCTTGTAAAGTCACTAATACATAGGGATTTTTCTAAGAAAGCATTTAGAACTTCACAAAGAAACTTGATTGCAACATACAGTCAATTTTCTGGTTTTACAGGATTTTTGCTCTCCTGATCATTCGCATCAAGGTTTATTTTCTGTCTTTTGGAAGAAATGTCTGGATCTTTAACAGTATTTTAATAAGGTGATACCTACACAGGCTCAATCCAACTTTACCTCCCTTTTTAGACATATTCATTAGAAAAGTTTAATTTCTTTCCTGAGATTGAAAGATCATTGTGTCACATATTCACCTGTACTTGTCCAGAGAAGTCAAGACTTCATGATCAGGCACAAGGCAGACACATGGGTGGAGGGAGATAGAAGGGCTACTCACAGTGCCTGGTGGGAATGAGTTTGTATTTTGGACTGAATGCAGGTGGTTATCACATCTGATATGGACAGAGATTGTCCTAAGGGAGGGTTATTACTGTGTTGTGGAAAATATGCCAGATCCAGATGAGAACAAGAAGCAAAGGTGTTTAGAGTGGAGGAGCAGGCATGTTTCTTTGAATTGTACATATCTTGGTTCTGGCCAGGACAGGGTTAATTTTTGCAGCTGCCAGGATGGGTCTGGCTAGGACACAAAAGTTATTCTATACAACCTCACACTGCTAGGGTGGGAGGAAGGGAGTCTTCCTGGGGGAAGAGGTTCCTTCTAGATGGGGTAGCTTGTTAGAGGAGTGGTGGGGTTGCTCTGTTTCCAGTAAACGGTTCTTATCTCAGTCCATCGTTTTCCACCTTTTGTGCCTCCAATTCTCCTCTCCAGACCTCAGCCACGGGCAGAGGGGAAGGAATGAGAGGCACATGGTTTGAAGGGTCTCAGTATGAGCACTAACTTGGGGATTACCTTTCCTAAAGCATGACAGTACATCAAAAAATTTGGGTTGATGACCACACTAACGAGTATATAGCTGTTGCCATTTATAGGAATGATCAAAAGGTGGACCACAAGCCATCACCAATATTTAGGGTGCACAGGAAAATGAGGTAGTTCAGACTTCTTTAAAATATGTACTTAAATGTTGTAGGTCTAGAATTTGCTGTATTAACTAAATAATAAATCAAGTTTAGACTCAGAATTTGAATGTATTTTTCCATGCTGTCAGGAGCAATTTTTGTTCCTACTGTGAAGGACAAGCTCCACAAACAGGCTTAGAATAATTTGTCAATTTATTTCAAGTTCTAGATCTATTAAGTCTGAAACTTGGCTAACAACAGTTGAAAATAGGAGGTGCTGCTCTACTGGCACATTAACACAGGTGATGAATACAGGCAGACACAAAACTGCATATGCAAGTCTTTTATTCTCTTTTATTTCATGTGCAAGCTAGTCATGGTCCCCTTCTCATAAGGAAAAATAAAAATCTTACCTCATTGGGCTCAAATTATGTTTTGTCCACTGAAGAATAGTTCAAAAGAGCTTGAAAATGTTTGGGCAAAGCTCCTCATTCCTGCAACCTTTTATTCACATAATAGTTCGTGAAGATTATTTGATTATCAGCCTATATCAGATGTTCTTAGAGTTGAGACTAGATGCCCAAAGTGTCCAAAATATAAAATCACTGAAACATTCAGGCAATACAGATGAGAGAACTGAGAGCTGGAAATGGGTGAGAAAGCAAAAATGGCTTTAGAGAAAAGAAGAACATAATAATTAAGAAACTGGGGTATAAGCAGATGTCTGGAAACATGCATCCACAATGTAGTAGCATCCCAAAAGTTATGCTGCCTTCATAACATCTGACAGCTTGTGCTACTGAAACTTGTAATCATTTTGCACACCTTCTATGCCTGCAATGATTTGTCTTCTGTAATGATAAATTTCTAGATGACACCCCTACTACCCCAATGAACAAGAGACAGTATCAAAACTATGAAAGAATTATAAAAATTTCAGGTCTCGTTTGGAAACAAAATCATATGCATTGAAATAATTCCTGATTGCTTAGATAGGTTCTTGTATGTCCATGTGCCTTGCCCTGGAAGTTTTTTTCGCGTAACATCCAATTTAATCTGTTTGCTGCAGGTTAAGCCTGTGACCAAGTTTCCTCCAAGACATTTTTAACCTACATCCACTGGGCTCAAAGCCCTTCACGCATTGCTCCTGAAATCACTTTTGAAACTGAGAGCAGGACACTGTCTTTAATTAGGAAAACCTCTCAATATCTCACCCAAGAGATGGTCACTTTTTTATTTCTTCTACAAGAGTGTGGATATGGGCCTGAAGAATGGGATTAATTTTATCTGGTATTAGCACTTTGGCATTTGGTCTAAAATAATCTTGTAAGATCCCTCCTGAAACTAATAGGCCGAGGAAGGAAACTTCGGACAATGGTTCACCATTCCTGTCTTAGCATGGCATGACTGTTTCTGTGAGTTTGCTATCTCTCTGAGAGAAGGAAACATGACATCTTGCTTTTAAATGAGAAAAAAGCAGGAGAAAAAGGCAGATTCTATTATTTCTTCAAATGAAATGGCGTCTGCATTGACTTTTGGATTAAAGACAAGACTCTGCTTGTGTGATTGGGACACAGATTCTGGGGTAGTTGGTCTTTTTCTATAATATTAACATAAATCATCATTCTCTTTTGTTGTTTTGATGGTTTTAGATCTCCAGGGTTCCCACCAAATAGAAATAACTATTAGTTCTGTGTAACATATCTGTCAGGATCCTCTGTGCTTGACCAGAAAGTTACAGTATTAGTGTGGTGTACATTTATAATACAAAAGTGAGGATCATGGTAATCAGGGAGAGAAATATCTCCTGCTGATTTTAAACTCAGTTTGGGAATTCTAAATGGTTTTCTTTGGAGACTCTCAGACTGTGAAGTCATTAGAGAAATAAAGACTGGTTGGGCATTCCAGGTATCATCATCCCTAGCCACTCCTGTGGCACTGCTTGGAAAGGAGATTTTTCCCCTGTAGATATTAATGGCCGTGTTGAAAAGCTTAGATTGGCCTCATGGTGAAGAATTACCTATTCACTAACTCCAGGTAATCACACATGGACCATCAATGACTTACTATTTACACAACAAGTTATATTCAAGGTTTGAATGAAAGAAACAGTGAGGCCTTTATGAGAAAGTAAAGATACGCTGTTCACAATTAAAATGGAAGATAGTAGGTGCAGAATTTCAAGTCCAAAATTCTCAAAAATTATTTTAGAGCCATTATTGGTGGGGGAATACAGACAAAGAGGATCCATGTTTTAGAGAATGAGTTCTCTGGTATGTCAGCAGTTGGAAGTTTGATAGATTAGGCTGCTAATGAGTATTCAGTCAGTGATAACATATCTTCTGGTGATTTTGTTTGTTGCTTCCATTCTGCTCGGGCATGCATTTTCACCTGATAAATGGTTCCCCAGATTTTCAAGTGAAACTCCAGGTCACTTGAATCCTAGTATGATGCACATGCTGGTAATGTTTTTTGGAGTGGTTGCAAAAATAAAACTCTGGTGGTGACTTTTTTCTGAAATGGTTGCATCTCCAAAAATGGCAATTTTGCATTCATTGATATGTTTGGGAGCAACTTCTCCCATCTCAGTGCACTCCAGACAGGTCACTAAGAGTGATAGAATGCCTCCCCACACTCCAAGCACAAGGTCTAATGATGCTACCCATAACTTCTTTCTCCACTGGAAACCCCCTGTCTGTCAAGAGGTTAGATTCACCTTGGCAAATCTGCACAAGATAAATAAATAAATACAGATATCTCCTGCCATGACCTTTCTGTTCTGCATATTCAGCAGGTTTCAACAGTATAAGCAGACACAGTTCAGGCTCAGAATGTATAAATACAAAGATTAAAATGCCCTTTTGTCCTAGAGCTTGGCCCCTTGCGAGACACGCAGGCACACTGGCTGCACAGCACCAGGAGGCCAGTGCAGGGGACACTTCCATGGCCCCTGGCTGAATGCTGTGATTGCCACTGGGAATGTTCAGGAGGCCCAAACACAGATCAGCCAGCATGGCTCAAGCACTGGGTTTGCCTCATGAAAGTTTTTGTGGAAGAAACTGCTAAGCAAAGGAAGGGAGGTGGAATGTTACTTTCTATATGGCAAACAATTTACACTGTCATTAATATTGCAAGCCTTTTTTTCAGAAGAAAAAAAATCCCTGCTTTATTTTAAGATTTTTAGTATGGTTTATTCTGAGATTTAGAAAACACAAGAGAGTCAGGCCTTCCAGACAAATGCATTTACCTTGACGGAATGCATTTGCAATAGCTTTACAACAATGGCCTAGAGAATACTTGCAATTCACATCGGACTATTTTTTCTCTTTTTTTTTTTTTTACTGCTTGGAAAATGGACCTGGTTTGGGGGCCTAATTCACAGCTACCACACCTACTCTCTCTGCCCAGAGAGCGAAGAGAATGAATAGGTCAATCACCTGACATATTTCCATCCAATTTCAAGGGTAGAATGTGTTCATTTTCTGACTAATGGCATGTCATTTTGCAGAAGCCTTTGGTCGCGAATTAATCCTGGAATCAAAACAGATTTTCCGGGGAGCAATCTTCCATCAAGTATTGATTTTTTTACACTCATGGAGTCTGTACTCCCTAATTTAACCTGACAATGATTCTGCACAATGGGCTGGGAGCACCTTGGCAACTCACAGAAGGAACTTTTAGTGTCTTTTCTTTCTGCAAAGTAGTGGAGGGTGGGGGGAGTGAGGAGTGGGGGAAAGAAAAGACCCAAACAAGAAGTTAGTCACTGGGGGTGTGTTTACTGTCTGATGATTTATTTCTGATTATTTTGAATGGAGAAATAATGCTAACTTTAGAAATAATGTAAGTGGAGATGTCTCTGAAAGATGCATGACTCTGTGAAATCCTGTTTATGGCAACAGTCCCCTGCTGCTCTTCCACCTTTTTCTCACCCCCAGCACTCTTGGATGCTAATAACACAAAAACTATAATAGCATCTCTAGTTGCACCTGATGCTTTTATGAGTTGACATTTTACTCTTAAAAAAAAAAATAATAAAGGAAGCTTGCACACATAGAAGCATAAAAATGCTTCCTTTACCAAAAAGATATTTTTGACTCTGGCCTCAGAAATCCAGCTGCCAATAGCTAAGCTTTGTTGTTTAGTTCTCCTACAAAACAAGCTTCTTTATAACTGCTTCTCTACATGCTCTGTACTAAACTCTGTTGTAGCTGTTTGTTCTATTTATTTGACTACTTACACCAAAAAGAAAAAATGAAAGGTCTATCATTATGATACAATAATACACAACCCAGTGAAAAATGAGAAAGCATTTAGAGAGAGGAGGATTGATGGGGCAAGTGGTGAAGGCATAAGATGCTGTTTTTTGACAGAAAACAAAGATGGGCCATTTTTGTTTTTGAAGGTGCCACTGCAGAAGTGAAATAATGCAGTGTAATCATTGTTCCCAGGTTAAAAATTCTTTCTCAGAGATGATAAGCAATACATATATTTAAGAGAAGTGGGTAAGATGCTCATCCTTTTGCCTTATTCTGAAACTGAAATGAAAGAGATTTTAAGCATCTTGCACAAAGATCTTTATGGAAAAATAACATCTCTGCTGATGATTTCTCCATTAGAAATGCTTCATTACTGAAAACATTGCTATATGACCTGAAAAATATTACTTTTTTTTCCTTTGCCATTTCAGAGACAATCAAAATTTGAGAGTTATTTTATTGGAAATAATTTTTTTCCCCTCTATAAAACAGCCTTTCAGCTTTACTTTGATTAAAAGAAATATAAAAAGTTTTCTCAGCCTAATGGGAAAAAGTTTGGAAAAAAACACACTAGTTCTTTCTTCAGTTTGGCTACCAAAACTATAATATAATAATTACATTTTTAGACATTTAATTCCACATAGTACTTTGTGGCAGATCTGACTGCGCAAATTTCTGATTGATGGATCTCTGTCGTTGTCAGTTCTAAATTCAAAAGAGGACAAAAAGTGTAGAAGAGGAAAATGTCTTTAGAAGAGACTGCCTGGCTGAATCAGCACCTAAATTCCTGAAAACTGCAGTTCCAGAGCATAATGTTTGTGGAAAATACATAAAGTGAGGTACACAGAAATAAGAGCTCTATATACAATTTCAGTAATGATATTAAGTAATAAATCAGTAATAGCTGTTCCTGAACACTAACAATAGCATATTATTTCTCCATTGTACTATTTCAGGAATACCTTGGAAACCACAAGATAAGTGTTTTCTGGCCTCATCAAAAAGGTTAAGGTGAAGAACCCTTGTGTGGAAAGTTTTGAGTGATAGAATATGTTTAAATTGTTACAAATGTTTATAAAAGTACTTCTAGGCATAAAGATGATGACTGAAATCATACACAGGAACAGTTGAAGATAGCTCTCTTATTGTTAAAGAACTCTTTTCTTGCAAGTTTTTTTTCTACTTTCATCTCATTTTCCAGAGACATTTTGAAAGAGGACTGCTTCTTTTCTTCCTTGTTTTATGAAAGTGCCTTTGTACATTAGTGAAGTGCTTTAATAACACGCACTTTGTAAAAGTCAAAAGTGCTCTATTATCCATAAGTATAGAAGTAAATAGCACTTGTTTTAATTGAAAACATCAAACTTTTGCAGCTCTAAACACATCAAAGACACATCCATTTGTGCATCTCTTCCAAAAGGTGAATTCTAGTGCTTTTAGACAGACTAAAAAAGAATCAAGCTTATTAGAGCCATGAGAAATTTTCAAATTGAAATGCCTTTCAACCTTCAAGTGGTTAAAATATGGAAATGGTTAATGCACTTAGCATGTGAAACCACTTTGAAAGAGTGAGGGGTTTAACCAATTATCCCTATCTGCTGAGAAGTGCCAACTGACCACAGACAGTCTTAGGTCAGTCTGACTTCAAGTAACACACAGTGGTTTATATTTTAATGAAACAGTTTAATCTGTAGGTTAACTAGCAAAGGAAGATTTTAGCTGTTGTATTTTACTTTACAGGAGCATGCACTCAGCCTGTTGCTGTGGCTTGATGGAAGGACAATACAATTTTGAACCACTAGAACTTGACAGTTCTTCAAGTGTACTTAAACTTTATACACACAGAAAAGTATAGTGATTTGCTTAGTGTCAGTGTAACAAAACTATTTCTAAACTAATTTATCTTTCATCCTTCAAGACAAAACTTAAATAGCTTAAGGAGTGCCATTTAGTTGGTCAGTTATTAACTTAACTAGAAAGAAGATGATGTCTCACTGTGGGGGTAAAGAAGTGGACAGAGTGATTTCTGAGACAAATTGAGTTACATTAATAAAGATTTTGAGACCAGATGAGGACTGCTGGCTCTGGTACAGACTGGGGCAAATGATGAACACAATCACACAACCATGCCTTAACAAGTTACCATCTGTCAGCCGAGCTCTGGCAACTGACTGTGATTAGATTTCATTCTGATAAAAAGCTAATGGAAAGAGGACAAATAAAATCAAAAATCAATCATATCCCCAACCATCAAAATACTAATAAAATGTTAAATATCTATCCAGAACTTGACCTCCTGTTTTCTTCCGGTTTCTTGTCCCTTAAAAGGTGAGTCTTCTTTTTCAGACGCCTCCTGTCCACTACTATTTATTTGTATTATCATTTGCTTAGAGGCCTGTGTCAGGACCCAGCCATGTGCTACCAGCATATTCTGGTTATTGTCTTGCTTTGATTGACAAGGGTAGCAATAGTGCTTGAAGCAGAGTAACGTGTTCTACATGAGCCCCGGATGTAATTTCCACAGTAGGCCTGTACTATGGCTTCAGTGGTGTATGGATGCTTCCACATGGACAAAATCTCCCCAACATAAACTTGGAAGCAACAGTATGAGGATCTATGTTGCTGACAGAGAAGGAATGCTGCAGGTACAGGCAGAGATAATATCAAAATTGAAGTCTCCCAATTCTCAAAATGTGACTACTGAAAACAGTTCCTTGACATCTATACCATCAATAGAAGGCAGGATCTTCTCTAACTCTGAAAAATTAACAAAGCTTATTAGGAAAAATATATTTCTTTATCAACAGAATGACTATCTTTGTAATTTCTTAGCCTCCTGCTGCTGCATTTTCAAGTGTGGGCACAATTATGTATTATGTGAAGAGTTCTTACTTGTTTTCAGATTTTAATCTAGAAATGTATCTGTGCAGTACAGACACTTTGGGAAAAATTCTGATACCTCAGAGTCAGTAGTCTAACATTCTTTACTTCAAGCAGCCACGTGTTTATTCAGGATATTGCACACAGCACCTAGAATGTTCAGCTAACATCAATCTTTATGATAAGGGGAGCAAGGTGTTGCTAGATATTAAACCACATTTAAGATCCTTTCTTTAAACTAATTTTAAAAGCAGGTTGAGTCCCCAACAACTCCTTTTGAAATAAGTTGTGAAGGATCAACTCTTTTCCACGTTCACATATGCAGTAAGACACCTGCATTTCAACTTCAGAGCTTAAATTAAGGTGCTCTACTTGATAAACTATATTATTAATTTATTATCAATCACCTTTTTGTAAGGATACAAAGAACATAAGATATACCATGTGGCATATTGTTGGGAAGGATGAATCAGGAAAACCTTATAAATATGAGTGCTTAGCAAAAGATTTTGAAACCATAAGAGAGATAGAAATGATAGCAGTTTTCGACTGTGTGGCTTAGGGCAACAATGTGAATGTTTGAAGGCCTCCTTCCTTTGTTTAGATAATGCCAAATGCCACAAATACCAAAGAGCTGGCAGACATCCTCTCCAAGTATGACAGATAAGATCCTAGATAAGGTTTAGAGATAAGAAAGCAGTAAAACATGGTAGTATAGCGATTCCTATAGGTTATATGCAAATGTTAGAGAATTTGTATCCTGTATGAGATTGGTTAGTGGAAATAAGAATATTCTACATAGGAGAAGATTTACTGTGTTGTAAATGGGAAAATTGCTCTCTTACCTCTCTTACACCACTCTCTTACTCCTCTCTCTTATCTCTTAGAACTCCTGCCCTGCCACTCTCTTTGTGTCCTGCTCTGAGCTGCGGCTGGCAGCTCCCAGCAGTGCCCTTTATACCCATGCCCTTTACAATAAGCTGCAGACTTCAAGACCAGAATACAGAGAGCACCTGAGTTTGTCCTGGCGACCGTCCCACAAAAAGGTTCCCACAGCATATCCCATCAAAAAAATAGAGTACACTTTCTTGTATGCATCCTTTCAATTTTCTTTTCTCGCTTTGTGTCACACCAAAAGTGAGTTATTTAGTTAGAAGAATATCTATTTAATGAGTTTAGGTCAATTTGCAACTAAAAGACAGTCTGAATTGCACTGTAGTATTCTATTCTTGCTGAAGAATTGTGGCATGGCATCATATCTGAAAGAAATAGTTGCAATGGAATAATTAATGACATGATACATGTAGAGAAAATATTGTGGAAAGATGAAGTGATCATGGCCAGTTTAGTAAAGCTGTGGTGTGGAATAAGTCTAAAATTGTCTTACAATTTATCCTAACTCATATGTACTCTAGCAATTCAAGATAACCTATTAATAACTCTGGTTGCTAATTAACATTACTAACCTGTAACTTAAGTCCTCACAGTGTAAGCAAAACAAACAATTTCAAAAACAGGCTGCCAAATATCTCCAAATGTTTACTCTCACTTCTGACTTCTCCTGCTATTCTCTTTCTACCTCACATTTCATTCTTTTATTTACCCAGTTCATTGTCATTTCCTTGTTTTGAGAACTACTTTCTGCAGAGTAAGAATGATTGTTTCTCATGACTCAATATGCCACAGCTGCGGGCTCAGGAATGCAGGCACAAATCCTTGTACGCCATCAGCACTGCTGACTTGGGACTGGCATTGAGATTGTACCAAAGGTGGAATAAAACACACTAGATTCATCCTAGCATGATTAAAAGGTCAGAGTACACTGAAATCCTGTGAAGTTTGCTGGGATATTTTAATAGCTAATTGTACCAAGCTGCCTATTTTCCATCTCCTTTATTAGAGGCCCTTAGAAGTACATAATATGAACTTACACCTTAGTCATACAAGTGGTAGGTCTGGCATCTTTATGTGTAATTAGACAATGTAGAGCAGCTTTCCAGAAGTTTGCAGCTACAAAAAGAGAGTAGTCCCATTTTTCTTGTGCTTTGTTTTGGCTGTGATACTTCTCTGGCAGCATAGTTAGCCAAATTCAATTTATTAATTCGGTGGAAAACTGACTGAGGTACCCTTGATCCACTGTATTGATCAATTATCTGGATGAGTGGAGGGCAGTTAGATGAGCATCAGAGCTGGTAACAGAGTGAAGGACTGAACAGCCAGGGAAAGGTACTGGAGGCAGTAGAGGTGGGAGCGGAGGTGAGCCCTTTTTAGAAGCTATAAGCTCTCAGAGGTACTCGGCTTGGTATTGCCTTACCATACACTTAAACTCAGAGTCATGGGCTATGTGACTACTGAAACACTTTTTTTTTTCCTTTGGTGGTGATGTGGTGTGTGCTACACAAAAGAGAAGGCAAGCAAAAAGGTGGTATGAATCAGCTCCTGGGCAATCAAGATCTTAAGCTACTGCAATTCTTCCTGCTGGGGGTCTGGCCATGATCTCCATAACAGAGGGCTGTGCTAATGATCTTGATTTCATATTTGCAATAGACTGGGAATATGCACTCCAAAGTTACCGTTCTGTCAGCACATGGTGAGTTATTAAGCCTTCTTGCTCAGTCCTGTTTCTGGGTATAACAATAAAGGTTTTTCTGACTATACAGCCAGGACAAGCCTGTGAAAGAAAGGGTTTCTTGCTCTGACTGTAAAATGAGCACCTCAGAGCATTCAGGTGGTTTCAGTCTGCAAGAGTCTGGTGAAACATTGGCAGACTGCTTCTGTCCAAGGGAGAGGAAACACCAAAGCTCCCAAAGCAAAGCTAACATTGCATGGCACCTGTCAGGGGGCAGCCATAGCAGGTTCTTAAGAGACTGGAAGGGGAATTTGCTGGCCAGGAACTGGTCCCACTGTTCCTGGGAGGGGTGAGCAGGGTTGGCTTTGGGAGGCTGGAAGCTGGCTTCATATCAGATTGTCTGGCAGGTTCGTGATGATAAGAGATATGTGGTCAAGCCAGGACATTGGCCAGCTCAGTGCCAGGGCAGGACTGTGGGGAGCTGGATGTCAGCACTCCTGAGACAGGGACTGATGACCCCAGCTGGGCTAAAATGGGCCTGTAGGCAGAGGCAGTGACAGTAGGGTCTGTTGGTGCCATTGAGGCATTACCTAGACTGGTCTTTGCACAAGTCTACATCCTTGAGAAAATAACCCCCAAATCAAACTGATAAACCCTGAAAATGCTGCCATAATTTTTCCTCCTTGAAGAAAGAAAGCCCAGTTGCCTAAATCCCAACCTGCCACTTGCCAACCCTGTAGATTTTCTCCTGGATGGTCCATCCTTGCTCCTGGAGACCTCCTGAGACAGCTACTAGTTTTCAAAACTCCTTGTTGCCCAGAAATTGCAGCAAAGTGACTTTAAAATTGGTTCTTCAGTTTTCTGTGTGTGCATGTTACATACCAAGGCAAACGTTAATTGCAAGATATCAGAGTAATTGCCAGCAGTATGGAACCTAATTTTCTACTATGTAGACATCTATGTTGGTTGCATATATTAGAGTTGTCATGCTTTAAATGTCAGCACCATTTTAACATCTATAGAAGTCTGTAGAATTAATGATGAGAGAGATTCTTACTGTAAATATATTGGAAATGGCAGCATTCAGTTACCTGTAAATGTTAAAACATTGTCTACTGAGAGCTGACAAAGACAATCAGCAGATGCATGCTTTGCTTTGTCAGACGTTCAGCCCCTGAAGACCTGTTTCAGCTCACTTTGTGTTCATCTGAATGTTATTCATGGTGCCAAGAGGAGCCATCTGGCCCAAGATTATAGTGACTTCTGCCCTTGGGAAGAGTGGGGGGAAGCTAAATGCCTGGAGATAATCTGAGGGGGCTGCAGACACCGGTGCTCTGGGTGGAGACTGGTGAGAGTGCTGCAGAGGTGTGCTCTGTTCTGGCCTGTTCAGACAGGTGGCAAGGAAGCTGCTGTAAAGACTTTCAAGGAAGGATAACAGGGCAATCTGTCCTTCTGGGAAGCAAGGGTGGAGCAGGAACATGAGCATTTGTCCAGGAGTGTCCTGCCAAATGCAAACAAAAACAGTTTTAATGCTTCTGTGCAACTTTTCAAGTGGCTGTTTGGATGAAAAATTTCCATGTTCCTATAGCTAAATAATTTATGTACTTTTCATGTTTCTATTGTTTTAGATTGTATTGGGTAGTGTAGAATAGCCATCAGTCTGTATCATTCAGAACCAGTGCAGATTTCTTTGAGTAATTTCCAGTAGTTACAGACTGTCTTGACTGGATAATTTATGTTTGAGTTTGATCCATTTGCAGTTCACTACTGAGCTGGACTCTTCCCCTCCATCTGAAAGGAACCTAGACCTCTCCTGAATTCAAAGTCTGAATATGCCTCTGGCTTCTTTTACATCCCAGAAAGATGCTTCCACTAATTATCTTATTTATGCTTTATGTAGCATCTCTCAAGGTAGCTCATGAAGACAGTGAATCTGCCACTGAAGACATAGACGTGGACAATAAAGAGGGCACTGCAGCAAAAATCCCCAAATGTCTTTAGAAACCAAACACAGAAAGGTCACTAAACAAAAGTCACAAATGAGTTCCAACACCTATGCAAAGAAACATTTTTTCCTAGTTTTCATTCAAGTCCCCCTCATTTTTTCCTACCATTGAAACTACTTTTGGTCTATTTTCACAAAACATAAGAAATTTTATTAAATTAAAACTTCTGAATCTAGTCAGGTGTACAAATATCCTATCCCCTCTCCTCTTTCAACATCCCACACACCCCTGACAACAAATCTCTGTGATTTTTCTTCCAGGAAGATGTGTAAGAAAACACTTTGAAAAAATTGTTAGACTTTTTATGGTTATTTTATGTGTGCATTTCACTTTGCTGCAGGCAATGGCAGAAGGAAAAAAAAAATCAATCCATATTTGTGCAGAATGAAAAGATGAAAAGAGAAAAACTTCTTCCAAAATAATTAGCTGTGTGGTACAAGGAATGGAATCATCAAAAATACTTGACTTTTTCTCCTGCTGCTGCTGCTACTACTGCTGCTGCTGAGCCCTTAAAATACCCAGACGCATTAAGAAAAATAGTTAGGAAGGTTTATTTTGGGGTACAGGCTGCTCTTGTTCTGGAGACAAGTAAATGCTAGCCTTTTTATAAAGCCTGAAACCTCCCCGGTTCTAATTTTGGAGTGAGTGGTTTAAAATGCAACTGAAACTAAAAATAACATAGCAAGGCATTTCTTTAGACAAAGATGAAATGGGTCAACCATTCATTCAGCTATTGCTTTAAATCTGTCCGCAATAGCTACAGATGAAAAGTTTTATGCATCTGTCTCCATGTCTATGGCACGTTTGTGTGTGCAAATATAAATACAGAAATGCATGTATTCACACAAACATTGGCATTTGTGTGACTCTGTATTCACATGAACATACATGGTAAATGTGGTTAATCTTGCATCTCTTCCGAAAGGCTCTAGAAGCTGCAGATAAAAAATGTACTTGCATTTGGTTTGGCCAGAATTTAATTGAAAAAATAGTTTATTAAAAATGTGAGGACTTCTGAATGACTTAAACATACAACTGTACTGTGACAGTGCATTAGCAGTGGGTAACTCCAGCAGGAAAGATTAATATTGCTTATAAAAAGCCTGGTGTAGAATGTTTGTTGTGCTGCCAACAACACTGTATAGGAGGTGATTTTTTGGTGCCTGGCAATGATTTTTGCTCAACATACTGGGTAATCATTGTCTACAATGCACTTTTTTCTACCATAAAACCTGTAGAAGGAATAATATGGCCCTCATTTTTTCTCTAGCTTCTAAGGAGAACTCTGAAATATATACCTCATGGCAGTAGTCCATAAACTCCAGTTGTGCTAAGGCACTGTGCAATCTGAGGCTACCAAGATCAATAAAATCATTGAACCCACAAATATTTCTACAGTTATACTTCTGTGAAAAGTTAGAGAAGCTAATATATCTGTATGTAGGAAAAATAGACAAAGAGGCTGTTGGTAGGAGGAGCAAAATCTGCTGGATTTAGACTGCAAGAGACTGAACTGCAGAAATGTGATGTTCATGGTTTCATGCCAGAGCAGTATAAATTCAAGAGATGCAATACCTTCAAGGAAATGGATTTAAGGGGAATGGATGTCTGGCTCTGGCAATTGCTAATAAGACATAGAATGTTTCCTGCCAAGGTCACTGATTTTACTCCATTTCATTATCAATTATTAAATATCTCTTCCTCTTATTATTAGTTTACAAGCTGTTTTCACAGGAGGGATGCCATTTGGTGTCCTACGTGAGGTGAATTGTTGATGACCAATCAGGCTCAAAGCAGAGCAGTATCTGTCACAGGAAAATTGCTGTTACACCAGTAGTAGCTCACACTCTATCCTGACTCTGTCAGGAGTCTCAAGAGGAAGGACAACGTCTATGTAGGGGTATAGAGCTTGATTTTTTTTTTTTCCTCTCTTGTTATATGTGCTATACTGCATCAATGAGAAAGATGGGTCTAGATTTTTTCCACCAGTCTGATACTTCTCACATGCAATAAAACTCTTTCCAGCATGGTAGCAGGGAGTATACTAGATGGTTAGCAGTCCAGACATGCTTATATCTAGGACCACCTTACCTTATGAAATAAGAATTATTAATTTTAATCCTTCATCACAATGGCAGCTTAAATTGGAATTTCAGAGATTGAGAGACAAAGAAGAGATTTGATCATATTAAAAATATTTTAAAATCCCATATTTCAGTTCCTTTTTTTCTCACAGAATTCCTTATCTAAGGGAAATTCTCTGAGGTTCATTAAAAAAAATACAGATATTTCCAGCAAGTCAGTCCTCAAACAAATAGTTTTCCTTCTGAACAGATACAGTATATTCTTCATGTTGCTAAAGGAGGAAAAAATATAAAATATTACTGAGGTGATGTGAGTAAGCAGAAAATTTAAAGCACAATCATAAGGTCCCTCTCTGAAGGACCTGATGAAACTCTGAGGCAGTGAAAAGTGATCTGCTTTCTGTAAGTGTGGATGGAGTGGGGGTTTGGATACACCTGTGCTCCTGCATGATATTTCTGTGCTCAGCCTTTTCCTAGTTCCATTCTTCTTTCACCTTTGCCACTGGAGCAGCTCATGTGATTGCCTTTCAACCAGCTGTGGTCATAGAGAAGTGAGTTGGCTTAAAATGTTTGAAAACTGTTTCTTGAGGTTGTCCTAACTAAAATGAGATAATGATTTATAAGAAGAGAATATCTGCTGGAAGATATGAAGTGACAGTTTTCAACCCTTGGGGGTAGGGATGAGAAAGGGGCATAGCAGACAATCCTGCTGTTTGCAGATCACATTTGCCTATGCCAAGAGAAAACTGTGGATGATCATCATCTGAAATTTGCTGCCTAGTGGATCTGAATATGAGGATTTTGGGGAAGACTGTAAGTTGCACCTGATGGTTATATTTATAGTCTTTAACTCTGTTCAGATTGTACTGTAAACATCAAAGGCAAAGAAAAGCACTGGCCAAAACACTGGAAAGCCTGAAGGAAAGTTACTAGGACTGACCAAAGAAAGAGGAAAATAAATACATTAATTATCTGGACTACACTCAAAAATTGTTTTATGTAAGAAAAGGTCTTCAGGATTATATTTTTGCCCACTTAGCTGCATTACTTGCTAAACCCTCTATTTCATCAGCTTTTCCATTTTGGAGACTAGTAGGTCACCTCTGTTTCACTTTCCAGCTCCCCAGTGTTTGTGGCTGAGCAATGATTTTGTCTCCTTATTCATATGTCCCATGGTGGCACACTGAAGTGTCCTTTGGCCTCAGGAGCAGGCACCACATGCTTCAGGTGTGTACATTGCAGAGGCTCCTACCCAGCCACAGGATTTATCACCAGCCAGTTCCTGGAGATCAACCCCATTCAGAGAGGGCTCTGAGCTTGGTGTGGTTTATCCCTGCAGAACTTCTGGCTTGCACAGTGCTTGGTAGTAGGACATGTCTTTTTCTCCTTGGGGGGACGTTTTCTGAGAGAAAAAGCCTCATTGACAAGTATGAACAACCTTCATTCCAACAAAATGGACCGGATATAGACATTTCTGGACTCCTCTAACCCATTTCAAGGAACAGGTGTAGCAATGAGCCTCAGAGCTCCTTTGAGAGCAGATAAGCATTAGAAAAAGAGGAAAGCTTTGAAAAAATGTCCAAATCCTTTACACTTGTGGAACCAACACTCCAGCAGGTAAGCAACAAAGCTACTTAAGGTAAACTCATACTCTTGTACATTTCCACATCTCCCCCCATTTTAAATAGGCTGCTTGACGATAATGGCAAACGCAAATAGCCTTAAATCTGCTACAGATTTTTTAGAATAATCAGTGAAAAGTTGTGTTTATTTCTCTTCTGTGTTCAAAAGTAGCCTATTTTATTGTGACCCTGAACAACAAGAATAGAATTTCTAATATAATACCTCGTAACTGGTATCTACAGGGTGCTACTTTCCTCTCCCTCTTCTTTTAATCACCTTCCCAGTGCAAGAGGAATGGAGTAGTTTTTTCAGCTAGAGATTTTTCTTCATATTAAATTATAATAATATAGCTGCTATATTGGAAATTGAAGTTACAGACTGCTTTCTTTTAAAGACAGTACCTCTCCACACTAAGGAACAGTTTTACAGGAAGTCAAGGCCTATATATGTGTTGTGCCAGGCAAAGCTTTGTACCCATTTATTTTAATTTCACTGCATCCCAGTAAAGTTAACTTCTCTGAAAAATTTAGGAGAGGGCTTTGTGAAAGGGAGGATGTGAGACCAACACTGGTCATTTCTGGTATGCCTGTTCCAAGAGAGTGGCTGGTCTTGTGAATCACATGAGAATTCTGAAGAACTCCAAGCATGAAGTCAAATGAAATCTGATTTCCCAGGATATCCATCTCCTAGTGGCTTGTGAGCTCAGAGATATTTCTTTCTACATCTCGGGTTTTTAGAAGTACTATTTTTCTCCTTGTCCAAGTTGTTCTCTCTGGTGTTCAGTAAGGTTTATTTACTCAAGTTCATAATGTGCATAACTTCATTTGCCCAGCTAGTGTCAGTGATGCTTTGATGCATAGATACATTTAGGGACATGTGTAAGTCTTCACAGGATTGGACCTACCCTCAGCATTTGTGAATCAACACTCTTATTTATCATTTTTCTGGCTCATTCATCAGTAAATATTGATGTGCCCCTTATTATTTTTAAAACACAAACAACTCAGAAGGGACTGTATCTCAACAGGAGAGGTATGAGTGTGTCTCTTCTAAGATTAATACATCTATTTCTGGCTCGGCAGTTGACTGCCAAAAACAGTGCTGAAGATAATCTGGAGAGGAGCTTACTAACAAGTACTTACTGCAGCCTGTTCTCACCTGGGAGTCTGATCTACCTCTTTTTTCTCTAGGCTATTTTCATTTAACCTGTAGTTATCTATCTTCCTTATGTCAGATTTGTTTGAACCTGGCCAATCTTTTAAAGCATCGAGGTTAAAATTGTACGAAATCCAAGTAGGTAAAGAAAGAAGCATGCAAGGAATTATTTCTTTATGATACCAAGCTAACATGGCTATGTAAACATTTAAATGCATTTGGGTTGCTGAGACATGGTTGGACTAAACAGGAGATGCTGGCTTTGCATATAGGCACATTCATTTTTACATATTAAATAATTACATATTAAATTAATTAAATACCATAATGAAAGTAGGAAAAAACAAATCTGTGCATGAACAATAAATAACTACATGATGTGATTCTTTGAAAATGGATTTCTTTGAAAACCTTCCTGCCTTCTAAAAACCAGCAATGATATCAAAGAATATTTAAAATTAGCTTTAAGGAAATTATTCCCATTACTCCAGTAAAATAATCTTAGGCCGAATATTTATCTTTTTAAAAGTGCAACTTGTTTAGGACAGTCAGGTTTCAATTTTAGTGTGAAATTGAACCCATTTCCAGACATAAAAGTAACGTGTCATATTCTCATCTTCAGCTAATATCTGGGGCCACATGACTGCTTTTGATATCACACCTTTAGCCACAGCAGATGAAAGCACATTGTAAATAATACAGACTTCTCAGAACTTTGATGTACAGTGAGTGTATGCTCAGCTGATACCAAGGGATTGATAGGCTTTTACTGAGGTGTATGGCTGCTCCAACACATTAGGAAGAGACATGGTCTGTCAGTTCTGCCTTTTCTTTTCCTTTCTTTTTTTTTTTTTTTTTAACAAATAGATTTGTGGTTTTTCCTTTTAAGATGTGGTCTTTATTACATATTGACTATTGAATAATTTCTTTGAAGGTATCATGACCTGTAAAGTGCTTATGCTAATATGGATTTTGGACCTCTGTTCTTTGTGTTCCTCACTCTGGACGTACAGAGTACCTGGTGAGTGTTGAACCCCAGATGAGCTGATAAGTCATCAGCTTAGGGTCAGTCTGCTGGTGCACATGCTTGGGATTACTTATGCCACAGACACCAAATGGTGTTGTGTTGTGTTGTGTTGTGTTGTGTTGTGTTGTGTTGTGTTGTGTTGTGTTGTGTTGTAAGTTCTCCTTATTAGTGTTCAGCCTGGAAATTTGTTAAGGTACCTTCAGAAGAAGGGTCTTAAATGAAGTGAAACAATAGAGAGTATTTTAAAAATAACGAATGGCTCATACTCTTGCATTTATTCCTCTCAGTGTTACCCTCATGTTCCCTTCCAGATTATCTTCAGCACTGTTTTTAGCAGTAAACTGCTAAAAGGAGTTAAAGGAGTTAGAAGGAGCTGTATTAATTTTAGAAGAGACACACTCATACCTCTCCTGTTGAGATACAGTCCCTTCTGAGTTGTTTGTGTTTTAAAAATAATAAGGGGCACATCAATATTTACTGATGAATGAGCCAGAAAAATGATAAATAAGAGTGTTGATTCACAAATGCTGAGGGTAGGTCCAATCCTGTGAAGACTTACACATGTCCCTAAATGTATCTATGAAGGCAGCATCAAAGCATCACTGACACTAGCTGGACAAATAAAGTTCTGTACATTATGAACTTGCAAGATCAGTCTCTTTAGATTCCATAGCTGGTAACTGAAAATAGCTGCTGCTTTTCAAGAGATAGCGACTTCTCTTTAGCTGCTTTCAACCTGAATGAATTGAAGGGTAATTTTGGAGAAAGTTTCATGCTCCTCTGTTTAAGAACATATAATTGAGCTGTAAATGTCAAAAGGACAGAGGCAAAATGGAAAAAAACACCATAATGCCTTCTTTGCAAAAAAGAAATCAAAAGATCTTTAGAGTTTTGTGTTCTTTTCTTTCATTTAATAGTTAAAAGACAAGTTAATGTGTTTTAGAGAAAAGTATCAACAGTTCATGAGTACATGAGGTGTTAAAAATTAATAGCATTATTTGGAATTGGCTGATGCAGTTCCAAAGCCATTCTCCATGATATTTGAAAAGTCATGGCAGTCAGGGAAGTTCCAGGTGGGTGGAAAAGAAGAAATATTGTACCCATCTTTAAAAAGAAAGGAGGACCCTTGGAATTACTGACCTGACAACCCTAACGTCTATGCTGACGAAGATCATGGAACAGATCCTCCTGGAAGCTGTGTTAAGGCACATGGAGGACAAGGAGGTGATTCAGGACAGCCAGCACAGCTTCAACAAGGGCAGTTCCTGCCTGACCAACCAAGTGACCATCTAGGATGGAGTGACTGCATCACAAGACAAGGGAAGGGTTACAGATGTCATCTGTTTGGACTGCTATTAAGCCTTTGACACTGTCTCAACATCCTTCTCCCTAAACTGGAGAGAGATGGGTTTGATGAGTGGACCGTTATATGGATAAGAAATTGTTTGGATGGTCGCAGCCAGAGGGTAGCAGTCAATGTCTCAGAGTCCAAATGGACATCAGTCACAAGTGGTGTCCATCAGGGTCTGCACTTGGGACCAGTGTTATTTGATATCTTCATCAATGACACAGACAAAGGGATTGAGTGCACTCAGCAAATTTGGCAATGACACCAAGATGAGTGGTGCAGTTGACACACCTGAAGGATGGGATGCCATCCACAGGGATCTGGACGAGTTCAAGTGGGCCTGTGGGAATCTCATACAGTTTAGCAAGACCAAGTGCCAGGTTGTCCTAGGTTACAATGTAAAGTTATGCCCAAAGGGATGTATTCTGTCACCATCTACTGAAACCAGGTGAGGAATTGATTCTTATCTCCATGGAAGCTAGCCTCTGCTAATGGGCCATCTGTAAAAACCATATGGGGCAATGCTCCTTGTCTTTCCCACGACCCATGTTTCCTCCAGGAAGATATCTTCTGTTAATGGGCCATTGAGTCCTACTGCATGACTGATAAAATTACATCATCCCATTGTGAGATGTTCCACCCAGGGGGAGGAGCTAGATGAAAACTGAGATTTGGAACACCAAAGCTGCCCTTACCCACTGGTTTCCAAAGGACAAGAGCTACCAGGATCACTGCTGAGATTTCTACAGGATCACTGCTTCGAGAAGACCACTTCATCCGGACTGCTATCACCACGCCAACTAGCGGGGTGTCAGGTTGTATTTTGACTCTGTCAGTGGTTTTTTCTTTTGTACTATTGCATGTATTTTATTTTTCTCTTTTTTTTTCCTATTAAATTGTACTTCTGACTTGGTGTCTCTCACTGGTTTTGATTTCAAAACCGTTACACAGGTGCTGCACCTGGGCTGGAGCACCCCCTGGTACCAACACAGGCTGGGGGATGAACAGATGGAGAGCAGCCTTGGGAGAAGGACCTGGGGGTGCAGGTGGATGAGAGGCTGGACATGACCCAGCCATGGGCACTCACAGCCCAGAGAGACAGCCATAAAAAGCAGAGTGACCAGGAGGTCAAGGGAGGGGATTCTGCCCCTCTGCTCTGGTCTGTTGAGACCCCACCTGCAGTGCTGCATCCAGCTCTGGGGTCCCCAGCACAGGAAGGACATGGACCTGTTGGACCTGTTGGAGTAAGTCCAGAGGAGGCCAACAGGCCAAGAGGGATGGAACACCTCTTTTCTAAGGAAAGGCTGAGAGGACTGGGGTTGTTGTGGAGCCTGAAGAAGACAAGGCTTTTGGGTGACTTAATTGCTCCCTTTCAGTACTTGAAGGGAGCCTAAAAGAGATGGAGAGAGACCTTTTAAAAGAGCTTATGGTGACAGGACAAGGGAAAATGGATTTAAATTGAAAGACAGTAGGGTTAAATTAGATGTTAGAAAGAAACTCTTTGCTGTGAGGGTAGTAAGGTACTAGAACAGAGCCCCAAGAAGCTGTGGATGCCACATCCCTGGAAGTATACAAGACCCAGATGGGATGAGGCTCTGAGCAATCTGGTCTAATGAAAGCTATCCTTCCCACTGCAAGGAGCTGGAACTTGATGAACTTTAAGGTCTCTTGCAACCCAAACCATTCTATGATACTATGACTAAAAAACTAACCAAAATGACTGAATGTAAGCACAAGTTCTTCAGTGAATTTTAAAAATAAGTAAGGCAGAGGTTACCTGCTTCCTCCAGCAAATCTATGCTTTTTGGACAATTCTGGCTCTGCCAGGACTGATTGCAAATTGCCATACAATTCAGATTTGTGCAGTGTCACCATCTTACTGTCTTCTAAGACCTTCAGTATTCTGGGACCATTTGAGGAATTTTTCTGGGGCCATCAATGACAGACAACATACAGGCTTGGATACCTTCTTGTTGGTGGTACTGATGGATAAATCAGATGGAACATGGATTTTTCTTCATTGAAAGCCAGGATCTCATTAGCTGAACACCAACATAATGTGATGTCTGAAAAATGGGAGTGAATCCTTCCCTTTCAAGCTGATTGATGCTGTGATGGTGGAGGCTGGATTTTAAGCCACACCACAAAACAGAATCTTGTGGTCTTTTAGGACTGGCCCACTCATGTAGTCCCTACCACAGCTCTATTACCACCAAAATCATTTCTTGCTGACCCTTGATTTGTGTATGAGTTTGTGGCCTGACCCAAGATCCACCCACATTGAGTGTGCCTGTGATCACACACTCAGCTCTTGGTCTGAGAAATGTTTTGACATGAGGCCTGATTATACAAAAAGTTCAGTATCCAGTGAAATGAAAGGCTCATAATTACTTGAGCTGCTACATGCCCTCCCTGCAGCTGCTGTGGCAGATTATACAAGGCTGTTGTGGGCATTTTAGAGAAATGAGGGCTGTTGGGGTCTGGATTGAAAACCACAGTAATGGCTGGTGGGTTACCTGGTGGCTTTTCTCAGTCCTGACTTCTGTTGCCTGTCCATTGTGCTGCAAAATGCAACAGTAAAGGACTGTGAGTGAGAGAAAAAAAAACATCCAGGTCTGTAGAGCAGACGGAGAGAGAAGGAAAAGAAAAATCTTCCAAGTCTTTAGTTATCAAATATTTTCAAAAACTTCACAATCTGATATGGGAATGATTAACACAAATCTGGATTCTCAGATTAAAAAACAAACTCTCTTGGGACCTCCCTTCTTGATAAGTCTGTTTTGCTTCCTGAATGATTGTTTGATTGAAATTTAAGCCGGTAGAAGAGAATATTTGCTTATTAAAGCCCTGCTAGTACTAAAGGTTTTTAAATAAGTATAGATTTAGGCTGTGGTTGGTCCTAAAGCAGCTGCACAGGGGAAGAGACTGTATATAAACATGTAGTCTACAACTTCTGTGTAGTTCTCTGACTTTACTGACAGCTTTCTGCTCATCATACCTGTCTTAAAGAAGGACAGGACACAGATAGAGTTCCTTGTATATCAAGAGTATTGCAAATATTGTGGAGTTCTTTTGTTTTAGGGGTTGTTTTTTTTTTCTGGAAGTACAAAAGAAAGACATAGAAAACAATGTGTTCCTGAAACTCCTTTTCCTTTATTATGCACTTAAGGAGCTCTTAAGTCCTGTCATAGTCAATTTCTGGAAATTTGATTTTTAAGCAGTCAGTAAGGAGTGTGAAGTCTTCTAGTCAGTATTCAGTAGCTTTAAGGTCGGATCTATTTTGAGATTTGTGTGATCAATAGGAGCTTAATTGATTCAATTTGTAAAGTTGTCATTTCTTGCAACTTGATAGATCCAGGTTATTTGGATTGTAATGGCTAGGTAGGGTCATGTGCCTATGTACAGCTAAAATACCTGTAGTATGAAGAAAAGAGGAAGTTTTGCATTTTTAAATAGACTTGGGGGAAAAAAAAACAATTCTAATCAATGTTTGTTTGCTGCTGTATCACAACGGAACAGAAAAATATGAGTTCAGCTTTTAGAAGTTGATATGAAAGCACAAAGGGTCATTCTCCACATTCTTGTATTGTATAAGTACATGAATGACATGTGCTTGAAGTGGCTGTTAGACCATGGTATGGAGACATGATGCCTGGAGGACCTGATGCGATCTTTGCCTTGTTTATGAAGCTTCTATAATTATGCCTACAAAAAAGCTACCTTTTTTGTTCTCTTTCTTATGTGCCTCATAAAATAGAGAAAAGTTGCATGTAAAAGGGAAATTCTGATCTGAAAAAAAAAAATTAATATTCCAAACACTGTCTGTTTCTCTAGGCAAATAAATACTTTGTTTTAGTTTTGCTTATTTAACACATGATATTGGAAAATAAAACAATATTAATCAAAATCAAAGAAAAATGTATTTGTAAAAATTTTGTTCCCAAGACTCAAACACAATATTCTAAGATTGTCAGAGCGTTTATTTCAGGGCTGGTTTTTTCAAAAAAACACCCTTTATAATACAACTAATTCATTTCTCAAATATGCTGATATTTGAGAATCCTGTATTTTGACAGAACTCAATATGACTCAAGAGAAGGGGCCTGAAGAACAGGCATTTCTGTGACTTGATACCATAATTACAGAAAGAACTGAATAATGAACCCCATGAGCAAAAATGCAAGAGAAATCATTTAAGTGACTGACCCAGCCTCTCTGACACGCTCCTATCACTTACCAGGGCTTTGTTATAGGGCTACAGATGGAAGCATGGGGGGATACACTGGCCTTCATGTCCATCTGTACTTTGCTCCATTTGGCCTGAGGGACAACTCACACTCACCTGGGGGGTTCCAGAGCACTCCTGAGGGACATCCTCTACTCTGCAATACCTGTAGAGAAAATAAGACATCGCCAATGCATGCACCCACTCCGGGTACAGAAACAGTGTTCAGTTTTGCAGATAAAGTTATGCTCCAAAATTGCAAATGGATTTTCTTTCGTCCTTTTTTCAAGCATTTAACTATTTTTGTATTGAACTGATGTGAAGTTACATGAGCTTGGATAATGTGAATAATGTATGAGATTTAAGACAAACACATGAAAGGAGCTTATTTTTCATGTCAAACAATTTTTTATTTTTTATGGTACAAATTAAAAGTGACAGATCTGAAGCTGTTAAGAAATACACAAAGTGCAGCTTTACTGACCATACAGATATTGCTCTAGATTAAGTACAGTTTTTGTCAGTTTTTTTTTTTTTTTTTTTCATGTTAAGCAACCTGTGCAGATAAATCAGCTTTGGTTTCAAAGTCAGAGTAGTAAGGAGCTTTTAAATATCCAGTTTGTTTTCTTGGTCACAAGTCCACCATATCCACTCCTTTTTTTATTTATTCATGTTTTTTAACAACACAATACAGTCCATTTTGTACTGCCATCTTTCCCCCTGCATGCTCCATGCATGGAAAAACAGATCTTTTTGCAGTGCTTCATAAGTGACCCTGGTGACCATTCTGTAGATTTTAGCACATAGGACAAAAAATAATAATAATAATAATAGTAATAATAATAATTAATAATAATAATAGTAATAATATCACTTTTTTAACAATAAATAAACAAATGTGCCCCACATAGTCTCAAGTTGGAAACAAGCAAACCACATGACAAAAAGCTCATTACAAAATGTTTTCCAAACAGATTTTACAGTCAAACATTGACATGGAAATCAATTTCCTCTCTTATCTTCTTATTTGAATGTTGGTCAATAACTGGGTACAAGTAGAGTGCTGAGGTAAAACACTGATGAACAGTTTTCTTTTTGTATTTCTTTTAAATAGTAACAGTTTAGTATTGCGAGATTGTCAGCAACATTTAGCCATATCTATACAATGTGCATATACCTACATACATTGAGCTTTGGTCCAGCATTGAGAAGACGAGCAAAGGCATTTTACATATTTCTTTTTGGTTATAGCTTGAGTTCTTTGATACGCCTCTACTTGTTCCTTCCTAGCTCCTTTTTGCTTCCTTGTTCTCTCTCTTTTTTCTTTTTTGTCTTTTTTTTTTTTTTTTTGTCTTTTTTTTTTTTTTTTTTTTTTTAATAATGTAAAGAAATTGGAACCATTTGAATGCATTTGATTTCTTCAACTGTCCAAAATAGCTTTTTAGTGAAAAACATAAAAACACAAAATTAGAAGAGTAAGCGAACCCTTGGTTCATTATTCAAATAATATTATATATATATATATATATATAGATATATATATAGATATAGATATATATATATATATATATTTAAAAAAATCAATTATCAACAAAGTGGAAAACCATTAAACCTTCACATATGACCAAAGAGACTTTTGTTTCATTTGCTGGTAGCAATCTATCTTTTAGTCACATGCAAAAATAAAAGGTATTCAAATGTTATCAATACAATGAAGTTGTTTACAAATGGGAACCAGAAAGGTTGCCAGTAACAAAACAAAAGAAAACAAAACATTTATGACCCTCCCAAAGATGTATGACTCACATATAATTTATCTTCCTAAGAATCTGTTCAGGCACAGTTTATGCCTCATAGCAAAAAATTTGTGTATAAAAAAATTAATATGAGAAGCATTACAACATTTTATAAATAATTTACAAAGCATAATACAAAATTAGAAAACTGTAAAAAAAAACACTGCACATGAATGATTTTAAGACTGTGGGATAAACATTATTTTTTCTTCCATGCTGGCAATTTATATTTATTTTACATTTTCACTGTCCTAGTTATATCCTCCCGATATGTACTTTGGAAAAGAAAAGAGCTTATATAACTGCTGCCAGCATATTTTTAAACATTTAGTATCTTTCATACAGTGTTAACTATTTTTTTCTTGGGGGATTTTTCTTTGCAGAATTTAGAGCAGTCCCTGGGAGAATTGGAAATTTAGTTTTGAGGCAAAGAATGGTTGATGGTTTTGTTCCCAGGCTGTTGATGGTGGGGATGGAGTGAGGGAGGGTATGGCCTTAAGGATGACTGAACATGTAATTGTGTATGTGGCATTAATAACTGGGCAATTAGGAGCATTCTGGAGACATGGGTAGGATTTCAGGAGTGACTACTTCCAAATATGATTTGTTCGTTCTTGCTTTTCTGTTGGCTCCTTGATGGTGGTTTGATCATTATGTAGATTGAACTGTGGTGACAACATTAGGGCTGTTTGGTATTGATTACATAGATATTTCTGAGAATATAGGTATAGAGAGGGTAAAAAGAAAACTCAGAGGGGTAGATGTTGCTGTGAGACTCTCTAATTTATATGCTCAGCTTGGATAAAGCATCTTTTTTGTCCCTCACAATTTGCCTGTGGTTACAAAGGTGTTTTTTCCCCAGCAGTTATTTATGTATCAACAGCTTCAAAAGAGTCAATAACAATTGTCAGTCTCCCCCTCATAAAAGCAAGACTGAAAATATCCTTAAACATACCCTGCTGGAGCTTAAAGTCTAAAATGCATTTGCTGGACATGAGCCCATCCTGGAGTGCTGGATCCTCAGTGTGCCCCAACACTGACCTTTGAGAGTGCTCACATTTAGAAGCAGCTTCTGGCCCAGATAATGGTCTCTGAAATCTCAAAGCTCCACCAACCATGCAATAAATACTCCACTTTACAAGGTAAATCCCATTAATAAAATACTGAGGGCCAGATTCAAAGCCTAGTGAAATCAGTGAAAGTCTATTTCTTTCACTAAGTTTTGGATATAGCCTGGAGTTTTTGAAAGCTCTTTAGTAAGAGAGATGGTATTTGAAGACTCTAGCACTTCAGGAACTTCCTTCCACATCCTAGGTAGACTACCAAAAATCCAGCACAACCATTCTGAGGTCAAGGAATGCAACCAGGAGTTATACCAGAAGAATTTCACCATCTCTGCAGTGAGCTGAACCAATTATCTGACGTTATCTTTTGGGAAGACCTGATCAAGATGTAGCTTCCACCATAATGGTGGGATGAATCCCAAAGGCTTGAGAATAACTGAACAGAAGATGAAGATTGCAGATGACCGTCACAGGCCAGACCAAACCCCATCAAGAACCTGCAACACTTTTCTCTGCCTATGAGCCTTGGTATGCTTGTAGGTCCAATGGTCACAGTATTTTAGCAGATGCTTTTCCAATCAGAAATGAAGCCACAGAGATAAACTGTCTTTAAAGAAAAATCAGTTCACCTGAATCATATTGCAGGAGACCCACCTTATATTATCAAGGGACATTCAATGGTTTTCCCTATGTCCCAATTGCTTAGTCTAGCCAGTGGCCACAGCAAACACCTGCAGAAGCACTTTCTCCTACTAAAGTCAACAGGGCAAGCATCAATATGACATAAAAAAAGCACCAGAAGGAACAAAGCACTATAGTCAAAATTGTCCATAGTGATGTAATGATCAAAACATCCTCATCACTTCCCAACCTGTCCATTTGTTTTCATCAGAACCTCAAGAAATTTCTTTGGCTAGCAGGCTTTGGAGAGAAATTGCTTCAAATGGAACCATAATATAGAAGGAGTACTGTACCAAGTGTGCAGTTTATATTTATACTACAAAATGAGTTTTGGTAACCTCTCCAGGTTCACGGCCAAAGGACAGAGGAATCTCAAGCTACACATTTGACAAAAAACACAATGTTCAGTGTGGGCTTGACAGTCCATCAGACATAATCCTAATCCTTCTTTGACCTCATTGCATTTCAGCATATAAAAGTGTTCAGATTTCACTTTTCTTTTAAAAATTCTTCAAATAGTTCTGGGTTTGAGGGGCTTGTGGTGAGGGGTTGGGGGTGATGGAAAATGAGCTGGAAGGGAAGAGGCAGCAAATAGAATCAGGAAAAAAAAAAGCAAAAAGAGAAATGAAAACCAAGACATACACCCTTAGAAGAGAAATACCAAACCCCATATATCACAATAAAAAGTAATTATTTTTGGCACCCAAACATTAGGAGGTTTCAAAACTGTTGACTAAAAGAAAAGAAAATGAGGTGACTTCTACGGAATGGCTTTGTACACACCTGCAGGGGGTACAAACAAGGATGAGAGAAATTAATCCTGTATTCCTCTTTGCAAAATACAAATGTAAAAATTCATAACACAATTTTACACTCATAAAAGAGTAGACTAACAATCTAGTTTGCAATGCCATGTTTCTGACTTTGGTTAATAGTTTTCATAGTGAATCAGCACTTGATACCTGAAAGGCTACAATCACTCCTCCAGGTGGCAGGCTTGTATTCTCTTTTAAACAGATAAAAGTTTTTTTCTTTTTTTTCCTTTTTTTTTGTTGTTTGTTTTCCTTAAAATGTGTTCGTATTTTCATAATATACAGAAAAATTAAGCAGTTATTTGGTTTACTTTAAGTCCATTTAAAAAAACTGGCTTTTTCGGGTTTTTTGGGAACTAATTCTACCATACACACTCTAAGTGTTGTGTATTTTTTTTTGTTTTGTTTTGTTGTTTTTGTTTTTTTTTTTTTTTTAATAGGAAAACCCACGGACATTTATAAACTGTTCTGTCCTTCTTGTAGTTTTCTCAGTCTTTTACTTACAAGGGTGATGAATAGGTATTTTCACAGAGTTCAAATGGACACGTTTCGGTTGGTGTGGGTTTTTGTTCTGTGTGATTTGGCTTTGTTTTGATTTGCTTTTAGGAGTTTTCTTCCAGAGAGTCTGTTAAAGGCTCCATAGGAACTGCTGTTGCGGGCTCGTGTTGTTTCAAACGTTTAATTGTGTTCTTCAGTGCTTGCCTCTTATTGCAGAACCAAACTCTAACTACTTCCCGGTCATAGTTCAGTTTCTCTGCAATCTCTGTCATTTCTTGCCCAGAGGGATGCGTGTTCTTCTCAAAGTGGGCATTCAAGATTTCAAGGGCTTGTGGCGTGAATGAGGTACGCCTCTTGCGCTTTTTGGATGGTTCGCTCCCGATAAACTCGGTAAGGTTCTGCATCCCTGCTCGATGGCGGGCCTCAGCCTCAGCCATCCACCGCTCAAGCACCGGCTTTATCTTCTGGGCACTTTTAGGGGTGATGTCCAGCTTTTCAAACCTGGCAGGATACAAAAGGCCAGGGTTCAGTTTGGCTGTCAGACTGCTAGCTATAGTGTTCTCTTGGGCTTCCTGTGGTAGGAAAAAGTGGCTTCTCAGGATGGTGTGTCTGAGGGAAAATTGAGAAAGAAGAGTCTTACACTGATGCTCTGCCAGGGTGGGACTTCCTGCCTGCCTGACTAATTGACTGGCAGAGGTAATTTACAATAGATTATGAAAACTGTCAGATAGGTATATCTATACATAGATATAGATATTTATATAGCTAGAGATTTAAGCTAAACAAAATGAGCACTACAACAAAATTCTAAGTACACTAAATAATACAGGTTAATAATCACATTTTCATATTTCTAATGATCTTCAAAACCCTTGAGACTAAGTCTAATTACAGGAAATGATATCAAAGGCATTGCTTTTTATCATCTTGTCTTTGTGCTTAATCCTTTTGTTATCCCTCCCATCCCATGTTATCCAAACATCACAGCTTTAATAACAAAAACCAATGGCAAATACTAGCCCTTGAATATCAGATTTCCTTTCAATTTTTCAGCAATTTTCACTGTTTGTAAGTTAATGCTATATCCCTTTCCTGCGTTGGAGAGAAATTCCCATAGCCACGGTGGTGTACAACTGAAACAGCTGGACACTTCGCAATTATCTTGCTGTCCCCACAATGTGCAAAGACAGACTCATGTTTTCCAGATGAAACCCAGCATAACAGTCTACTAATATGCTGTGGCACCAAGCTGAGTTTATTGTGGGATTTCTGCAAACTGTACCAGAATGATATCATTTCCTGTAAATGAGGTCTTCTATATATCATTTTGCCATCAAAAGTCTTTTGCCAAACCAGATTTTACAAGTATTATAAAACATCTGGAAAAGCAGCCACACAAAGCTTTAATCCTCTCAAAAGCAAGCAGAAAAGCAGAATTCATGTTTCAAGACTTATAAGTATTTGTTTCTTTCATTTACTGAGTTTATCGTCTTCTGCTACACATTAAAAAAGCCTTAACCCAAGTCCTTTGGTGCCATCCATTTGTATTTTCCCTCTTTGCTCTGTTCAATCTGCACGTTGTGGTATTTAATGCTGCAGAAAGGCAACAATTACTGGATGCTGCTGCTGTGCTCTCCAGCCCAGGTGGTGCTGAAGCACCACCCTCACCACTAATCACAGAGTGCTCTGGAGATGAGAACTGAATCAATCCCTTTATGCAAAGAAACTTAGTGGCTGGAGCTGGCCATTTTTAATGTCTCCATTCAGCATGTGGAGGCAACAAAAAATATTCCAGCAAGAAACAAAGCATTTCTCACAAACAAAAAATAAGACAAAGAATAATTTCAGATAATAATAGTCCAAAGGAATTTGTAACTGGTGCCTGACATCTTAATGTAGTATTAACTACAAGGTGTCATTCCTTGGTGTCCAGTGATATTTCAGGCTGAAGGATATATTTCAGAATTTTTTAGAATTTCCTCAAGTTAAGAAAATGTTGCTATTTGCATGCAGAACATATGAAGGTGGTATATTGCTCATATGGCCTGCACAGGCCACCAGGTGATTCTACTTTTCTATTCGAGTTGGCTGTTCAAATGGTTTGCCTTACTGCCCCTTCCATTGACCTGGAGTTCATACTGAAACTCCTTTGTTACAACTGAAAAAAAAGTTAAATCTACTCTTCCTGAGGAACACATGCTGCCACTGAAGCATCTTAGCAAAAAATGCACGGCCATAGTATGTAATTACACCCCAAAATGGTGTCCATCTGAGGCTGGCAAAGGAAATTGAAAAAACTGTAATCTTGCAGGTATTTGGGACAAGCTCTTGCTCCCAAGCTCATGTTCTGAGCAACTTGCCCCTCCAAGGAGCCCTCTGTAAAAGGTCTTACCATCCCCAGTGCTTTTTCGAAGTGTGAGGTAGATGAAGGAAATGAGAAGACTAGGCAAAATTAGGCAAAATAAAGGAAACCACAATTTGTCACTTTAAAATGTAGCATGATAAACAGCAGCTTAAGGCTACAAAAAAATGTCAGTTGCTAAAAACTCCACCCATTTAGGCATTCTTTACCAACTGACCAAAAGAAATAAAAAAAGAAAAACACAAAATCAAAATTAATCCTTAGCAATAGGGAGCAATAGCATTCATATCATTGGCATTGTTTGTTAGTGTTGTTACTGCAGGACATGTTTGGTATAACGACATACAAGTCTTGGAACAAATTTCCCAGCAGTAGTATCCTTGTATAGACTGAATAAAGGTTATTTTCTACAGGGAGGTATCTTATAAGAAAAAACAGTAGGGGAGACCATAGAAGTGAGAGGATCCTATGGAGCTTTTTGTATTTAACAACAATCAATGGGTTTTATGGAAAATCATTGAGCAAAATGTGAGCTGCAAGCACACTACCCCATACTGATGTTATTTATAACCTTAGTCTTTAACTGCAGGAAAAGTACACTTCCATTCTATGGGGAATACATTAAAAGTATAAAGAGCAGATAAAAAGACAGAGCATTTCATGGATCACCAAGAACAAAATCCACTTAAATGAGCTTAGAGTTGGTTTCTTGGCTTTCACTGATGGAGAAGGACTATAAGGCATTGCCCAAGAGGAAAAAGCTGTTACCTAAGTGTGTTTGTTACCTCATGCATAAACATGGGATTACTGTAACACACATACATGCATATAAGGTGTTTGCTTCTACTTTAACTCTGTCAAGACTGTATTATTATTTCTTATGATGAGGACAGATTTCTGCTTCTGCTTTGCATATGTGGGTTTGTCTGTGGTTTTTTTGGTAAATATTTGGGTGATAAAAGATGAACAGCTGCTGGTTTGCAACATAGCAGGAAGGCTATTTTTTTCCCTTCTGTGTTGCCTAGGTAAATCATCATTAACATCCTCTATGTGAAGTGCTAACCACAGTAATACAGGTTTTAACTTAGCAGGGATGCAGCCATGAAATATTTGTTCAGTAACCCTATCTGTAGAAAATGGCACAGTATGAAGAGGGTCAGCTGGTGCTTATCCAGCATCAGCAGGAACTCCAACTCATCTACAGAATTAAGTCTCTATGCCAGGAACATTGTTTCTCACTTGTTTAGAAAAGGAGGGGGAAAAAAGAGACCAAAATCACTCGAAAGATACACAATAAGAACAATTTATATGTCAGATAACAACACCATTGGCTAATTTAAATATCAGGGTAAACAATACACTCTAAAGTTATGAGACTTAAACACAAGCATGCTCCTCACAATAAGATGGATCATTATAAAGGACAAAGAGAGGAGAGGAGTTTATGATGTAACTTGTTACCTGCAGATGGCAGACTGGCTATAGGCTGGGCCTTCGGTGGCGCTTAGGGCTTGGCCAACTTGAGTCTGTGTCAGGCCAAGGGACAGGCGCCGGATTTTAAAAGCTTTGGCAAATTCTCGTATTTCTTCCAGATTTACCCCATCCACCTCTCCAGTGGCTGTCTGAGGATCTGTTGAGATATTTTTTAATCATGTCAGTTCTTTGCATCACGTATCAGTGGGATAGGCTGACTGCCATTTTCATTGTCAAGACTTTCAAGTACAATTTTTTAAATACTGACCCCTTTCTTTCCCTTCTTCCCCAAGCAGAAGCAGACTTGCCTTGTCAGGTGTGTTCAGATTGCTAAGATGCTGACTGGGCTGCAGTTATCTGCAGGTGGAAGATTTTCAAAGCTATGCCTTTGCTGAACTTCTGACAAAGGCCAGCTCACCTCAGAGGGAGGGCATGCCTGGGCTCCTTGCTGCCATTTACGCCTTGCAAAGTCTTCTCTGGATTAAGAAGTCATGTTCCCTGTTTCCTCTTTTTATCACATAGTGCAATAGCTGGTGTTAATATATTTATTTCCAGTCTGTCGGGAGGGCTATATGTATGTATGAGCTGCTCAGATTTTTAACTTGAAATCAAGTCTTTGTGCTCTGTCCAAAGTTAATGTCAAATAAGGACATTCACAACTATTTATTCCCTTTTACACAATGCCCAACCTAAACTGCCACATGAATGTCCAACATAACCCAGAAAACGAATAAGCCTAAAAAAATTCTGCCTTTGAAACCTCCTTAATTTAAAATTTGTCTTTTAAAAAAGGCCCTTCTGAGAAGCAGCCTTTCAAGCTTTTTATTCTGCCTCCCATCAGGTTGATAATCAAGGAGCAGCAACACTGGTTTTGGATGGTAATGCTGCACAGTTTTTGTACTTTTACATTAGCCCCTCAGAAGATAATGCTTATGATGCTGTGAGAATAAATCTGTCCTTCCTCTCTATAGCAGTTTACTGACACAGAAGCCTTTGTCCCTGAAAGGGCACATAATAAAGCATGTCTACCACAGAAAAGCTCCTTTGGAGCTGGATAACTCGGTCAATTTAGGACTTATCAAGGGAAATGACACAACAGCTGGAGAATGGAACTTCACCCCCTCCCCAAGCTACTGATCCCTGACTAAATGAAAGTGTTTGCCAAGTCAGAGACAGCATGGGACTGGGATGGTAGAAGATTTCAAAGTGTTGTGCAATCCTGCATGTAGTGAAGCCATTCTCCCAGTGAGACATCTCTATTGTTCTTCACCTTATTCCTCAGACTCTGAGGTGAAAAGTTTGCAGCACAATAACCCCCTCAATTTCTGTAAATGCAAGCAGTTGTCCAAGGACAGTGCTAGACTACATTACCATTCTGAACCCTGTATGAGAATGGCTCCTGCTACTATGGCACTAGTGGGGGCTTGTCAGCATTATAGTTGCATTGCTTTTATTTTCAGGGGTTTATAAGCCTGGTGTAAAATTTCGTTGTGATGGAGACATCCTATGAAAAATTCTTTTTGTCCAATAATAGACAGAGGGAAAAGGGTTTTCTGATGTATAAATGTACTCTGTTGCTTGAGTGTAAGAAGCACAAATGGCAATGGTATTTTAAAAATTCTTGTGTATGCAACCAGGGAACCCTAGCTGAACTATGCATACAGATAAACATGCACATAGGCTGAACCTTGTTTCAATGATATTCCACACTCAGAACCATTTCTGCTGTTCTCACTGCTGTACATGTGGTCACCTGCACACCCATTCAGTACAAAGCTAGGGTTCATATTGTTGCTTTAGGAGTAAGTGCTGTGACAGTGGCCCCTGAATTAATAAAGTAATTGCCTTTAGAAGCATGAAATTTTCCTACTTACACCCTATAATCTATCTAGCGTGCCAGTTCTGAATTTCAGAGACACAGAATGAAGCTGCACACTTATGCCCTTTAGTCTCTGTACTAAATACCATAAATGATACTGGCTCAAAATCTCTCCTGAGTAAAGTACACCAAAATGGTGACTTTCCTCACCTCTTTCCTTCTGCTGCTATAAGGCCTCTGGCTAAGGCTTTTAGGAATGTAACAAAGGACAATTCAGGTGTTCCCAGAGAACTTCCTAAGTAGCAAACTATGGCACCTGGCACCTGCAATCCTCCCCAGCTCCTGTTAGGAATAAAAAAGGAAGTGAGAAAACAAACTGTAGAGAAATTATCATGAAATTCTGCCAAGTTCTGCTGACCTAGAATGGTGCAACAGCAAGCATCATGGAAAGACCGTTCCTGCCTGTGGCACTTGGATGAAGGAAATACTAGGCTGAGCTCTCCTTGAGATGAGAAAACACCTGTGATGCCCTTCAGTAAAATGGGAGTAGAATGTAGTATACGGTAGAATATCTGTTGAGAAAAAAACTTCATTCTTTCATAGCATCTTTGGCAACAGGAAAGTACTAACAGATGGACTGAAACACTGAAATGTTCTGCCTTGAACTCTAAGGGAAATAGCATTTGTATGAAATTGGAACAACTACTTTGAGTGGGGTTCAAAGCCCTTTGAAATCCACAGATCTTGTCTTCTGTCACTGCTCTAAAACACAAATAGTGCTATGAAGACCACTCTGTTGACATCATCATTGGTCTGTTTTACTCTGTTGCATCAAAAAGACATCAGTACAATCTTAGACTGTATAGTCTAAATATGCATATACATAAACATATTCAGAGAGATTATGGACTTTGTTTTAACAAGTTCTGAGCCTTCAGAACAGTTGAACATATAGCGTAATTCATATTTTAGGAAGAGTAGCTTATTGAAGACAGCAAATAAGCTCGTTCTTTTTTAATTAATTGGATTACCGAGGAAAGGCCACGCAGTGCCAACAGGAAATAGAGAACACCAAACCCACTAAGTGTTTGGGATCTACAGTAATGGATTTCAAGACTCCAAGTTTACATTATTGCATGAGAAAACAGTGGCTGCCTATGAAACTACTGGGTGCTGGAGAAAGGTCAGAGGGTTGTCTGGGGAGGATATGGGAAGAAACAAAACAGACAAACCCTCCTTTTCAACAAAAAGGAAGACAGCTAGAATTCCACCAGCTGTTCTGGTGGATGGTGCAGATAGATGAGCAGTATGGAATAAATTAAATCCACAGGCTCTCCTGCACTGAAATCTGTTTTTTTTCTGACTGAAGGGAATACTTCTCCCACTTTTGAATTCTTCTGAAAATCCTGTGTGAGTTTGTTGTTGAGTGAAAAAATGCTGTGATTTTAATAGTTAGGGGAAAGAGCTGCTACAGAGAAATCAGTGCACCCTGAAGGAGGAACTAAATTTCTGTTGCACAGAGTTCTGCCACGGGAGGGATTACAGGGGGATGATTTCCCCAGTCAGACAGGAGGAGAAATAGCTGGCTGAGGAGGTCCAATGGAAAGTAAATTGGATAAGAAAGGCAGGACAAAACATTGATAACGGAAAATGGAGTGGAGCTCAGGGGAAAAAGAAAAGAAGAATAATTTGTTTATGGGAGGCATTTTAATTTCAAAGTAACAGATGACAGTAAAATGAATTTGGGAGGAAGAAAGGAACTTCATGGAGACACAAGTCTCAGAGCACAAGGGGAAACCAGTGATTTCCACAAAGAGAACATATGGTGGAAAAGTTAAAGAAATGAGCAGAGGGATCATTTCAGAAGAGGAAAATGAAATGGAAAAAAGAGAGGAATAAAGATGTAGAATTGAATGAAGAGAAAACAAAGAAGACAAAAGAGAATATAAATAGGATTAGACAATACAAAGAAATCATGCAGAAGGGGCAGGAAGAGTAGAGATGAATCTTGCAATCCTTGCTTAGACAGAACTTACTTTAAAATATTTTTTATTTGAAAATAACTGTCATGTATTGTCTCCAAATTAATTAGTACTTGTTGCTGGTTAGGGATGAAGGGGTGATGATGAGAGAAAAGGGAAAAGCTGCAAAAAAGGCAGGAATATAAAGCAAAAAAGTACAGGAAATAAAAACAGAAAGAAAAATTAAAACCAAAAAGTAAGGAAACTTTTTTGAAATTAAGAAATATGTTAAAGAAAAAAAAGCTAAATCATACTGAAAATATTACTAGAAGGAAAATTAAGAGTTATTATGACTTTCCCATTGTGCTTTAATAATTTCTCTGATGTGAAGCAACATCTTGTAAAAGATTTACTCTCTTTACAGGCAGTGTGCAGAAACTTGCTCTAAATAATTATATGCTGAAGTTAGGATGCTTTCTGCAATTTGATTAACTGAACAAGTGGCAAAATGTGACCAGTTTTACATGAACTTTGCTATATTCAGCAGCTGGAATATAACAAGTCTCTGCCAAGGTACTCAGCTCCAGGACCTCTACCAGAGGTTTGGACTACAGTTTCGTAAGGAATTATGAAAAGGAAACAATATTCCTACCTCAGGAGGAATAAAGAAATCAAAGATAGGTTCAGGAGGCCACAAGTTGTTTCTTGCTGCCCTCATGCCTGAGGTCTTCTCTCAGAAACACTGACCCATTGCCTGTCTCATCCCACTAAAAGACTTTAAATAGACTTTCAGACACTGCATTTCAATGTTAGGCCTTTCATACAAAGCTTTGCAGCCAGTTTGGGAGCTGGGATGCTAAGAATGCCACAGGCTTGACAAAGAGGTGCTCCTGCCCTTCAGGGACCTGCATCTAGAAACTGAACAGATTCTGTAAAGAAGGGAAACAAGGATGACTTTCCATCTACATTGTCATCTGCAGCCACAGTTTTGTGCAAATGGCTTTTCAGTCACATGCAACAATTTCCAACTCATGAAGGTCCTTTAATACTCTTTGTCCAAACAGTATCACTGGTTTATCACTATGAAGGAAAAGCTATAAAGAATCTCATCTGATTTTTCATGTTTCATTACACAGCTGGTTTGATCTTTCCTTATTGAGCTGACCATATTTTCCTCTTTCTTGTAGGCTCTTTCCACATTACTAGAATACAGTAAGTAACTCTCTTGTGCCCTCCAACACCATCCCTGATGTGGCAGCTGAAGCAGGCTTAGGCATGCATTGTTAGTTCCAGTTTGTGATGGCTACATGCTCTCAGGAGTACATTGGACAACCTTTATGGATAATTAAGGTGACCGGTTTGCTTCTATCTGTGTAAGGTTACCAAGTAAATGGCAGAAGTGAGTGGATCTCCCCCTCATTCTTTAGTCTTGAATAGCAGAGACTGGATGAAACTGGAAGCATAAACTCAAAACAGCTCCACAAGTTTTTTGTTTATCTTTAACATGAAATTTTTTTCAGGATATCCCTATCAGTAAGATTTTCTTTTGGAATGCTCTTAAGATCTGAATTCCAGTGAGGTAACTTTCATGTGCAACTCCTTCATCAGTTTGATTGTATGAAAAGTTTCCTATGCCTGTAGCTCTTTTTGATAGGACTGCAGTAAAGACAGGGAGACTGGCTTGATGCTCTTCCTTGTGATCACTTTTCACACTCCTCTGATGGCTGCTGGGGAGCATGGGTGTGGCATCAGTAGGATTTGGATGCAGAGGGGGGCAAAATTTACCTTGAGTCTAGAAAAAGATATGATAGAAGGAAAAAAAACAAACTTGAAGATTATTAAAGAGCAGAGATTAGAGTTTGGAGTGGACGGAGAGAGGGCCTGGCTGTGCAGAGTAGTACTACTCACTGTAATAGAGGAAAGAAAAAAGGGAAAAAGAGGTGGCACTAGGGCTAAAACAATATAAAGGAGGACAGAAACTAGCTAATAAAAAGGCTGGTAAAAGGGTACAGATATGGTCTGGAGACAGTGACTGAGTGGGAACTGAAATGGGAAGAGAAGTTGGGTAAGGATGGACTGTGAGGAAGGGACTGCAGGGAGAAAACTAGAGGAACAAAAGCATGGAGGCAAAGGGAGAGTGGATTGTGTGAAGAGTAGTGTGAAGAATTTATGGGACTAGAACAAGACAAGTAGTGGATGGAGTCAAGCCTGAGAGGATCAAGTAAAAATTCTATGTTCATTAATGCATCTCCCACTTACGCCCAAATTGATATTCCTGTGCCTCATACTCCTCCACTCTCAGCCAAATCCATAAGTACAGCATGCTTATTTTAGAGCAGAACCAACAAGATGATAACAGAGTTATCAGCTTTTCCATCCATTCAACTCATCTCCTATTTCCAACTATGAACATAAAGATTATCTCACCGTATGACTGATTTATGTTACTCTTCTGCTTTTGAAACAACCTTGAAATTTGTCCATGCAAAAAATGAAGCTATGGGAACATCCTTAGAGCTGCACAAATTAACACTCAGAAGCTACAAAATGGTGGAGTTACAGCAGCCCACAACACATTGTACCATAGTCTTTGAGCCCTGGATTATCAGTTCTTTTTCATGTGCCTCATTCAGTGCACAGGATGAGCTGTCCTTCATTACAGATGAACTGATTGATGTATTGCCTTTTTACTTGTTCAGTGTGTGGCCCCAGACCTCTATTAAAGCACTTCACTAAGGACATCTCTTGAGCTCTTCTGGTTTCTTTAAAATCTTAATTTATTTTCTTGTGTTTCTACAAGATGAGGGTCTTCCCCTTCTCATTCACAGAGAAGTGGACAGATATTAAGGGAAGAAGCATTTTTGGGTACCCAGTCTAGGTCAAGTAGGAAATTATTTTTTAGACTGTCTTTAAATGGTTCTTGATACAGTTCCACAATGAAAGTGCACTTAAAATTGCAACTGTGAGTACCGTGTTCTTCTGTAAATTAAAGTCCAGAGTCTCGAGCTGGATATTGAGGCAGCACTTGTGAAAAATCTCTTTAAAGTGATTTGCCTGCCTTGCACTGAAATTGCATAGCAGACAGGAGGCTTCAGCTCCTTAGTCCTCTATTGCCTCAGGCAAGACCATCCTTCACTCCTCTACAGCTTCCTACCTCAAATGTTATGCAAACTGGGGAGCACATCAGTGAATCAGGTAAACCCTGGGACAACAGCCCACCTGTTGTGTTAGTAATTCTGATACATCCCTAGGACAATTCCACTGGGAATGCACTGAAAGAAGGATGAGAAAACAAAACAAAACAAAACAAAAAACAAAACATGATTGCATGATTTTAATTACAACAATATATTGTTATAATTAAATACATGTTCTAAGAGGACTTGCATGCAGTTGAACAAATAGCTATTTTTCAAGCATCTCCTAACTTTTGATGGATTTGTCCTGTAAACTTAATAGGGCTTCTTCCATGTTGCATTTATTTTAAATAAGAATGTCCAAAACAGGAGTTATTCTAGACTAGCTATTGAAAAATGACTTGCTCTGCACCAGCTATTTTACTCAATTTGCCCACATGGACTAGAGGTAAATTTTATATATTTGCAATGGAAAACCTCTTCTTTGTCTTCCTCCTACAAGCATGTCTACATGACAAAATTTACTACTGACAGAGCAATAGCAGTATATTTATATCACTATAATTATATCTGTATCTATAGGCTGATATTTTCATTCCAGAACAAAAGTATTCCCACTGGGAGTTATATCAGCATAATTTTACCACTATAGCTCTACTAGTAATTTCCCCATGTAAACGATCTCTGAAATAATCTAACCAAGATTTTTTTCACATCTTTCCTTGCATGACAATTTCTCCAAGCCCTTCATAAGCTTGTATCAGTCACATACTTTACCAATATGGCATAAGATGGTGGCAAGTGCTTGTTTACTTAGAAAATGTACATGTAGTATCATAGAACAAGATCATCCAAACCACTTGGATTTTTGCAGATGTGCAAAAACTGTTAGTGCTTCTTAGGTATACTATCAACCTTGGGTTTTGCTATGTAAAGACAAAGTTAATGCTGATAAGGTAATAGCAAAGACTGTGAACTGTGCAATCTGGAAGAAAGTGCTGTTCAGGTGAGCTGTTATAATCCTAACACTGGAATCCAGTTATTTCACTGCAGCGTGCTTCTCCCTTCTCCACAACGTGTTCCAGCTCATTCTTGTTTAAATATTGCAAGCTTTTTCTGGCAAGAAAAGTATCTCTGGATTTGTGTAGTATTAGGGTTTGTAATATGGTTTGCTATATCAACCAGCAAATAAACAAGCAGCTTAACAAAAAGTAGGAACACCTGTTTTCCCATCAAATTCTGAGAGATGTAATTCATTATATTGACTGGTTCAAAAACTCCTAACTTCCAAAGAACATAAACTACATTTCAGTTTTAACAATTGCACCCATGAGTCAATTAATGGCTGCTACCGTTTTTATGACCATTTTCAGCATTGATTAAATTTCTCAAGGCATGTTTACCTTAAGCCCCATCCATGATAGCACTTAGTAATTCTCACAGGTGAGAGTCAGCTATTTAGCAGTATACAATCTACTATATTTAAAAAAACAAAAGGAAGGAAAGCAGATTGGAAAACTCAGCAGCAAGGAGAACAAACAGAAGGGAGAATTAAGGAGAGCCAGGGAGCAATACTTACTGCTGACTAACTGGCCAACACTCAAAGCTGAAGAGGAGGAGGATGAGGAGGAAGAAGAGGAAGCCTGACGCACTGGGCTTTGAGACATAGATGCTTGACTGTGAGCCAAATGCAGGAGATTGGATTGTGAGGCTGCTTGTCCCACTTGCGTCTGGGAGGGCTGATGGAGCTATATGTTAAAATGTAAAAATACGTATTTAGAAAGTGAAGCAGTAACAGGAAACTTGCAATGCATCATCTCACCCATCTACTTCTGGGGAACAAATTACAGCAGCATTAAACACCATGGGCTTTGTTCAGGTGACAGTGTTAGAGCAGGAGCAATCCAAGCTGTTTCACATATTGTCTTTCTAGTTTTACTCAGTTTAACTGGGTACTTAATCTAACTAAAAGGTAAATACTTTTTTTTTTTTTTTTTTTTTAATGGGTGATACAAGACCTATGACATTTACAGCAGGATTTTGATTTAGTAACTACATATCCTTACCTGTTTTCTGACTAATACAACCAGACCTTTATTTCCTAAATGGATTCTCATAGAAATCAGAATTGTTTCAAAGAAGTCCTTTCATACTGCAAGACCATGTCCAAAAAGAGTGGGAATGGGGAAGAGGACATAAACCGAGCCAAAATCGCTTTCCTACAGGAATCAGTGGTTTGTTTTATGACATCAGACCTGGCAAACAAACCAAAATCATGGAAATGGATAAGCTGCCTTTGACTAAAACACACACCAAAACATCTGAGCCCCGTTCACATCAAGACTGCATTCAGTAAGACACACCTAAAAAGTCTAGTGGGTATGGTAGATGCAAATGACACATGAATTGACTTTCTTATTCTTTTCCAACAAATATTACAAGAGTGTAGTCTTTGTTTGTTTACTAGGAGAATGGAAAGTACCATCAATCCATTCTGCCAAAAATATGCTTTCATGTGGGGTTGAAATCTAGGAACATTCTCTGGTACTGATTTTCACATAAAGTTTCAGAAAATCCGAAGGGCAGTCTGTCTACAGAATGAAGGCACACAATGGACTTTACAGTTTTGAATTGGATTCTAGTAGTGAAGTACAATCTTTTCAGAGCATAAGAATACAGTAATAGAGGTCTGACACACTCTGGTGACTGCTGCTTATTATACCTTTATTTTATGTTGATTCTTGATATTGATCAAAAAAGATCGAAAAAATATTCTAAAAAGGCTTCACTTCACTGCAGCTGTTATCTGCATTTTCTACAAGGGAAAAGATAAAGGCCTGTTGGCCTTGCTTGAAGTCAGTAATTAAAATCTATATCTTGAATGCTAAGGAGTATGAGGTTTTTTCTTTTGATATCTAACTGAAAAAAATGACTTAAGAAAAGGAGCTACATTCATTAGTAACACTCAAATTATATGTATTATCTTCCCAGCACACATAGAAATGTCTGATGTGAAGTAGACAACAAATTGTATAAAAGTGTAGATAAAGGTATCTGTTCACATTCAAGATGACACTTTCTGTGGAATGTATATGAACTATTTTAATGACAATATTCCTGTAAAAGCCTGTTGAGAATGGAAAAAATTCCAACTTCTTTTTCTACCTTCTACATGGAAAAATACAACAGAAAATAAAAGAAGAAGCTTTGATTTAACCTTTAATAATAATGATAATTATTTATCTGCCCAGTTTTATTCTGACTTCCTTGTGGATTAATTAAAAAACCATTTTTTTATATCTAGGATTTTTTTTTAAATCAAGTACATTTTACAAAATATAAATGGCACTTTATCGAGGGGAAAACAGTTGAGAAGCTGATTAAAAGGCTTCTGGTTTTCAGACTCATACAAGGAGAGAGCATCTTTTAAAAAATTCTCTAACAGATGGATTTTATCTACAGACAATTCCCAGCCCAGAATGTCTACTTTTAGAATACCTTCTCTTAGGGAAACATCCCACTATAAGGGCTGGCCTTTTGTGAACACTGCAAAAGTGGACTGCTTGCCCATGCATTATATCCACATCACATCCAGACTACAGCTTTCAGAAACAGGCAGGTGTTTGGGGTCTGGGTCTGTTGTCTAAGGGAATTTCTCACAAAACTAAAGATTTCAGTCCAGGCAAGGGAAGATAAATACTGTATTTAGATGAGTTATATGCTTTCACACTATGTGGAACAGTCTAAGCAACGTTAGTGCTCATCTGTGAGGATGGAGGAACAAAAGCAGCAGCTATCTTTAAAGAGAAAGATCTGCAAAATTATAGTCCAGTCAACTGAACTTCAACCATGGAAAAGTACTGAAGAAAATAATCAAACAATTTGTAAGCACCCGCAAGAAAACAAGGCAGCGGCAGACAACATGGATTGTTAGAAACAAACTGTGTCAAACCAATCTGATCTCCCTCTAAGACAGGGTAATTGGCCTTATGGACAGGGAAAAAGCAGTAGGTGGTTTGACTTTACAAGTGTCTAGACACTCCCTCATGTGACATTCTTTATAACCTAAGGAAGCATAGTTTAGGTGAAATTGCTGCAGAGGGAATGCTAAAGTATTTGGAAAGTAAAACTGAGGATGAGGTGTCTGTGAAAACAGAAGAGTGCATGCATGGTGCTTCACAGAATCTGTCCTCACTCTGCACTACTCAATATTTCCTTAATGACCTGGATGACGGAGTGGAGAATATCTTTACTAAATTTACATGCTGATGACATGCTGGGAGGAAATTTTGATAGGCTGGATTACAGGAATCAAAATGTTTCTGTGCTTTGAATGTGCTGGCTGCAAACCTGTGGTGTTGCAAAATTGAAATTAAGGAAGTTCCCATATCAAGCCATGTGAGTAGGAGTGATGTCTGCAGTGCATGTGAAGTGCATCCTCTTTTCTACTTAGCCCTGGAAAGACCTCTGCAGAGGGGGATGCTATGTCCACAGCTAAGTGCTAGACTGCATTAAAATCTGGACCAACTAGAGTTAAATAATTAGAATGGCTGAAGGCCTGGGAGTTAACTGAGGTTTATGAAGACACCTGTAATGAACTGGTCATGTTTAATCTAAAGGAGGGAAGAACAAGCGGGATGAATAGGCCTGCTTTGAGTACAGGCATAGCTAGTGAAAAGAGGAGATAATTATTCTGTTTTACATTTTATAATAGAGAGAATGAGGCCTAGTTATCTGGAGGGCTTAAATTAGATGTTGGGAAAAGTTATCTAACGTGGCAGTGGAACCCTGGCATTGATTACTGGAGGAATCTGTGGGTTTCTATGATGGTGGTTAGGGCCAAATTAGCTAAAAATTGTACCAGCTACTCCACCTGAGAATAACAGGTTGGGCTGGATAATCTCTTGAACCTTGACCTTCTACCCATAATTTTTTTTTAATGATTCTACACCATTTCCCATCAGCATTACTCAGGGAGATAGCAAATCCAACATTTTCCAGCTTTGTTACAGCATACAGTCACTGAAGAGTTCAACTGCTGAGCACATGCACGATAAAACTGGAGCCTCCAGAAGCTCTAGAATGAGAGGGCACTCTGCATTTTTCAGCTCTGCATGCAAGGCATGCACACTGTCAGAGTCACTCTGTAGCATATGCACAATATGATGGTTGAGTCTGGAAAGTGTTTAAGTCTCTGCATGTGTTTTGTACTATGCATGTATTTTTAAGTAACTGGAATACACAGAAGCTTGGCAACTTTCTTGTTGAAGGTCCAGAAATATTTAAACAAATATAAGAAATTCTCAAAATTTAGGTGGGCATAAAGGAATATGGCTAGGGAAGTTTGGATTCACAGTAACCTTAGGTGTAACAGCAATATATAAGAGATATTTACAGGTTGGTTTCTAACTCACGGCTTGTAATGGAGAAGCAAGCAATGGAGTTGAAGAGACTGAAGAGTCACCTTAAGACCTGACCAAAGACTGAGGGAGGGTTTAATCTTTAACTCCCCACATAATTTCCAGCACACCCTCTGCTTTACAGACATGATGGTTAAGCTGTAAATGTCCTGCTTAAAAAACAATGATAGTTATCTATGGCATGAAATTGCATTAAAATACTCTCTCTTTTCATCCACTGTAATTTCCACTCCAGAAATAGCCTTAAGGAGAGGCAACGATTAGATTATGAATTAGATTCTAGATGACAGAATCAATTTGAACTTGCAATAGCTGACTTTTCCCAATTTTGGACACATATATATGAAATATATGAATTATATTTATGACTGTTGTGCATTATCCATCCAAAGACAGAAGGAGGCACAGAAATTACAGAAACAGTTGCTGTAAGTGTCATTCTGTGTAGGTGGATATAGTAGACATGCCAGAATGATGACTGTATGCAACAGTGATCAGTGTCTGGCAGGAATATGTGTATGCCCACTACAGCTAGAGGGATGAAGTGAATATGAGAAGTGAAAAGTGAATCATAATACTTTATAAGAATAAACTGAAAACTCCAAAGGGCCTTATTTGTATTTCTTTTACGTGAGCTTTACATGTTGCTGTCAACAGTGACTGACAATTTGCTGAGGTGAAGAATTAATTGACTGACAAATGCAGAGGTAAAGAATTAATTAAGTCTGCAAGATTGAATTTTGTTCTTAAATTATGTATGTAGGGTATTCCTATGCCTGGGATGGTTGACTGGAGTTCTGTGTTAAAGGCCTTATGAGATCAGGGATGTTGTTCTCTGCATCCAGAAGCATAAATCAAGGAAAGAGAAATAAACTAAGTGGAAATCTAGAAAACTTTTGACAGAATATTGCCCTGTATCTTAACAGAGCTGTTACTTGGTTTTACAGAGAGTCTGGAGAAACAGCATGGGCAAAATATGGACTTAATGGAAAGGAGAAGAAAATAACGAGTTTAAATTGTGGTAAGGGAAGCTAGGGTCAGGCATCAGGAAGACCATTTGAATGCTAAGGAGAGGGGCCTAGGTTGCCTAGGGATGTCAGGGAACCTACATCACTTAAAATTTTTAAGAACAAGCTAGACAAACATCTGTCAAGAATGATATAGGGACAGTTGATCCTGCCTAGGGCGAGGAGACAAACTGCATGACCTCTTCAGGTCCTTTCCAGTTCTATTTTTCTATGATTCAGTGAGAAGGAAATCCTAGAGATGAGGAAACACAACAAATTAGAGAAGACAGAGGTGAAAAAGACAAGTATAACAAAAAGGGCAGAAGAGATGAAACTAAGAGGAGTGTTACAAAGAGCAAGAAATACATCTTAAGCAATCCCCTTTATGTTATAAATAAAGATTTTCGATTTTTTTGATGTCAGCTAGTTCATCCTGGAAAATATGGACATTAGGTCTTGTAAAGACTAAAGTCCATAGAAGGTCTGAGAAATAAATATCTTGATATAAAAAGACATTCCCAAACACTTAGAAATTCCATGATAATGCCTTACAGTAGTAGCAGTTTAAATGTTTCATGCTTCTATTTTTTCTTGCAATTGGAGTCCTCTGCTCTGTATACATTTCCTAAAATACTTCCTAAAATACATTTGATTTTGAGAAAGAATAATGATATGCTGAGTACACTGCACAATTCAAGAGCACCATGGCAGATGAAGTCTGTTTTCAAACCTACTCATACTGCATGAGAAGGCATGGGCTTCAAAGATGTTTCCTTAAATCTTCTAGCAAATGGAAAGAGCAAGTCAATATGCACATCCTTCATGCCAAAACCCTTTGTTCTGGAGTATTTCACAAATACTGTACCCCATCACAATAATTTAGGCTATTCAAATAAATTCAAGCAATTGCAGATATGAATCTGAATATGAAAGGCATTTGATACTTAATAAACACCCTCTCTGCCAGTATAGTACAATATAGTATAGTACATACAGTATGAAAGGTGTCTGTACACACTGCTTAGACTGACAGAATAGCTGCATTTGGAAAGTAATGTAGAAAAGCCCTTAGGTTCACACTGGCTGTGCACATACTCTGTCCAAAATGAGGACTGTGCTGTGGACATTACTGGGGGAAGGATTTTGATATCTTCTGCTGAAGTTCTTCCAAAGCCTTTCTATTGAATCACAACTACTTTTAAAGCCCACTGTAATTTAAGGTCTTGCAAGTTGCTAAATGAGGTTGAGAATATAGCTGGACTTCTGTAGAAGATTTAATTTTATATGCAAATGAGGTACATAAGTAATGTTTTTTACCCCATCAGGATGGATATAATGTCAATATAGCAACAATATTATTGACAATGCATTAATCACTAATTTAAAATTATTTATAACTTAATAACATTAATTATTAATGTAAGTATTACAATAGTAACAGTTTTAAATGTGTAAATGCATAATTCAAAGGTAGCACTCATATTCCTACAGTGAACAGCATTTTATGATTTCTGTGCCTCAGTTGCTTAGAATGACAGGTAATGTTATTCTAGTGGCATTAGAATGGCAGGTAATGAGGATCATCTTCCTATACCCAATGGTTTGATGAAGTTATATCAGTTGTTTCTGAGATATCCTTCCTCTACAAGTGCTGATGCCACAAAGAAAACTGGTCAGGAAAAGATGGAAACTACAAGTCAAGTGTCATGCTGTGGCTTTGAAATTCTGATGTAGTCCCTTGTAGTAGTAAATAGTCTAGTAATCTTGACTTTCAAAATTCTAGAAATTTATCCATAGATGAAATAGAATTATGCAATGATGATGGTAAAGGAGCAGAGAAAGAAGTGAGAAAAATTATCACCCTCATCACTGAAAGTCATATAAAAAGCAAAAGAAAAACAAAGTCAGGTTGAGACAACACATTTTAGTGACTATATTGAAACAGAGTAAGAAGAGTGCATTTCTCATAAAACAAGACAGCATCAAAGCTATAGGAGCATTGCAGAGAGGAAATGATTGAGAGCTAGTTAGATTTTAATGGGAAGGAATAACAAGGGATTGCACGGAGTTGCGATAACAAGATGGTAGGGTGTTTGTGACAGGTTGAGACTGCAGAAAGAGAAAATCTAACGTGAAATTTGGCAAGCAGATGTACAAGAATCACCACAGACCCATCTGAGAAGCATGTATGTCTTTGCAAAAGTTAATCTGGAGCATGATAGCCAATGACAACAAAGATGGGGAACTGAAAATGTAGGAGAATGCTGCCTAGTAGCTCATTTTACTGTGTTAGAATTGGCAGAAGCCCAAAGCTGGTCATGCTCCAAGACATGATGAAGTATGAAAAGTTCTGTCAGACACTGTAGGTAAAATAAGACTGAGGACAACTGGGACTACAGTCCTGATTTAATGAATCTAGTATATAGAAAGAAAGAGCCAGGCAAAAGGGAGACAGGAATCTGCTTTATATAGTACACCAGAGAACAAGAGAATGTCCAAAAGTTGCTCTGTATGGGCAAGAAAATAGTTATGAAAACACCAATTATTAGGAAAGCTGTTTAGGAAATTCATAAACAAGAATGTGTTTGAACCCCAGTGATCATTGGCAGCTGGATTCTTCTCAGTCAATTTCGCTTACATAAGAATTAATTGAAAATTCTAAAACAGCTGCCCTAGCCCTCTCTCATGTCAATGGAAACAATGGATATGCTAAGAGATACCAATTAGATTCAACCTATCAAAAAATTTTTCTATTGACAACTTGAGTTTTCCACTGGACATGCATATATCTGCTTTCCTATGTCTATACAGGAAATCCAGTTAACTAGCTTACACCAGACACCTAGCTCCTCTATGACTAAGTTAAGCAAGGTGAATACTTTCCTAGATTTTATAAGACTTCATGGCTCAAGTTCAGCTGTGCTGGTGGCAAGGCTATGTTGTTAATGATATGAAAGAACACCTTGAAAAAATTTTCCAAATCCAATAATAAATGACAATGCAAACAAGTTTTTACAACAAATTCATCTGTTCTCAGAAACAGTGTGCCTTTAGCTATGCAACCTACGTTTTGACAAAATTCTCTTGAGAGGCATGGAGGAAGTTCAGAAGTTAAAGTTACAAGGTAGTCTTCCATTATGGGACACAAAGTACTTATAAAGCAAGAAACATAAAATTAGAGAATAATTTTATTATTTCTTTTTCAAGAAAGGAGACTACAAATAGAGAACAAAGGATTTATATACATTTTTGGATGATTTTAGCAACAGCAAGTAAATATGCTGAAAATGGTAAAGTGGAATCTGGAAGAAGAACACATGAATTTCTTCAGGGAGTACAGAATACCATGAAAAACTTGCAAATCCTGTTTAGAGCATGCCAGGGGAGCATTTTGACAGGTAGTGTAAAGTGTAAAGTGATTCACATCAAAATGAACCATTTTAGTGACACACATGATAATAATCAGGGAAGCAAAGATATATTATGGTGGATACATCTGCTTATTAAGTAAAACTGTTCTGTGAACAGAGATAGAAAAAAGCAGGATGTTAGGCAGTATTGAGATAACGAAAGGAAATAATGCTGAAAATAATATTATGTTATGTAAAACAGGGATGCATCCTCCCTGTGACCATGGCATTCAGTTCTGATCAAAAAATCTTGAAGAGATTAGTGTGGAAAATGGCTGGGACATGAACAGCAAAAATTATTAAAGGCAAAGAAAAACTTGTTTATAAACAGAGATAAAAAGGATACAGAATAAAATAGGAGTGCAAACAGTTGCCTGCTTTAGAAGGCCATTGCAATTTCTCGGAGAATTCTTTGTGCGTGCACAGATGCTCCTTAGATTAGCAAAATGTTGGAAAATAAAATACCTGAAGTTTTACCTACTTGGTGTAATTTGAAGAGGAACAATTCATACTGTAGGTAGTTTAAAGAACATAAATCAAAACTGTCTATTTATATTAAACACAAGAAGAACAGGATTGCATCAGACTTGCTTGTGTACATTTACAGTGCAGAAAAAGAAACACTGCTTTACACTGCAACTATTCTATGAACTCATTTCCATTAGGAGACATTGAGGTTTTAGTCTGTCAAGTCCGGAAAAGTTGTATGAATAAATAAGGCATATAGTCTACCAAAGTAAAACTGACTAACAACAATATCTGAGGCATTTAAGTCTTCAGTCAGCAGGGAAAAAGTAAGCACTAGCATGCATTACTTAGCAACTGGAACAGTTTACAAAGGTTCAATTATTGTGACTCAGCTAACAAGCAGCAGCACACTATCACTGCTCTTTTTCTCCTGCAGTACTTAGTTTCCAAGGAAGTGACAAGTTGAAAGTTAAACTAGGATTATCTGTAACTGGAACATTTTTACTACATTATTTATTTCCTGCGTTTATTTCTTCAAGACATGCTAAAAAACTTTCCCCAAACTTGTGCTGTAATCTTTCCCCCTGCTGAAGCTTCTTTCATCAAGTTAGAAGACACAAAATGCTGTGTGACACCATTTTCAAAAACATTTTGAATTCCTGCCAAGCCCTCTGATTTGAAGCACTCACTCCTTTCTTTTGAAAATGATATTTTAAACCTTATGACTTAATATGCTATCATTAGCCAAATGCTTCAGCTAGTCTCAGTCTCTACCCAGGAAATAAAATAAATCCAGGATCCCCTTAAACTTTGAGCAAATCTATTCACTTTCCAAATGATACAACAGTTTGTATAGTACTAGCCCAATTGTTTTTCACTGTCCATCAGCATTATTCCCACAAGGAATCTAGCTCTCACACATCTTTTGTGCTCCCACTGAAATTCATAGCAAAATTTTCTCTGACTTCTTTCAGTAAAACCAGAGGAGCCAGTAGAGGGAGCACAAATACATAGAAATAATTTTCTGTAGTTCCTATAAACATGATAACCTGTACTATTTTTTCATATAGTATTTGCACTATATTTTTCTCACTCCCTGATCAAAAATCCTGTCTTGATTAAACTTCAAGAAAGGCTGACTCAAGGTAAGGAGGCTGTTGGTGGCCCTTCTTGCACCCCCTGGGACCTCAGGACTCCATGTAAGAAAGAGGCAGAGGCTGAACCCTGTGAAAATAGTATTGGCAAAATAATGTTTTCTACCTCCATAGCACTGCTGGGCAGACCAGCTTACTGGGGAGCATCTTTGGCTCTTGGACATAACCAGTTCTCTGCACACTGATATTTCTGCCAGGTGATCCCTGCACATGAGCAGACAGGTTGGGTGAACAAGTACAGTACAGCATGATGTGGCTACACAGTGCTGTCTACCTTGCACCCCTGCTCATTCAGCAAGCTTCAGCTTTCAGAGTTTGTCCCTTTATGTGAGCCCAGTGCCACGTTCTCTGCAGAAAATATGACACCCCTGTGCCCTCTCTGCCCACTGACGCTACTGGCAGACATTGCCTGCAAGAGGTTACTTTGATGCAGGACTCAGAAGGTGAGTTGTTCTGCATGTGAGAATGTCTCAGGCAACAATACAGGTTCTTTATCCTCCTATTTATGTCAAAATTTAATGGGTTTCAAATGGGATCTCAGGGTTGCTATGATTTTTGAGTGCTTCCCCCATAATGGAGGAAAAGATCTAATCCCTTCAGGGGACTGGCTCAAAACAAACTCCCCAACCCACAAACACCCAGGAAACCAAAAGTGAACTGCTGAGTTTCATATTTTGTAGTCAGGCTTTCCTGTAGTGGAGAACATGGAGCCTGCCCTCAGATCCATTCAGCTTTGTTTGATACCATGTATATGCAACCATTGCAAAAACATTTGCCAGTAGTGTGAGTACGCTCCCATTAAAGAAAATAGACTTAGATAAATGACAAGTGCTTTGGAAAATGCCCATGCTAGATACTACAGGGGATGGGAAAAAAGCAGGTAACCAATGGGATGTGAAAAGTTTTCAGAACAAACAAAAAAGTGACGTTAAAGAACCATTAGTTTTCTACTTCTAAATTGAAAAAAAAAAAAATTATAAAATCATCAGTTTGGAGTTCAGGTGGCCTGGGATATTCAGTAGCATACAGGAAGCTGCTCCCTTTGCCTGGAGGTGTCAGCAGGAATGGCAAACAAGCACTACTAGCAGTAGGAATGCTAAGCTGAATATTTAAGTGAGGGACATTTTTGTAAGTACCTCTTTGGTAATCACACTTGATATATTTTCTGTTCTCAATTTCCCCTCATTCAGAGAAAAAAGATGGGACTACAATTCCATGCTCTACAGATGTAGGCAAAACTAATGGATTTGACTGTAGAGTGCTATAAGAAGAGCTACAGAAGTGTTTTTGGACCTCATTGTGGCCACTGGATCCATCCTTAAGTCTGTCTACCTGCAACCTTACACTGAGTAATAATTTCCACAGAATACTTTCTGTCTATGCAATTATACACAATCATGTAAGATTTTTCAGTGAGGAAATCTAGTAAGATTTTATATTTTCCCTTGCTTTTCCTGCATGTTCTGAATAATTTCAAGCCCCTGTCCACTTGGTGACCACTAAGGAACTGAACTTTATAGGCCAGATGGGCCAGATGGGTCTCCTCTGGCTCATATTCCTATTGCATTTTCACTGCAGAAAACATCCCAGTTGGTCCTATACTGACCTTGAAGAGAAAAGAAGAAATGGATAATCCTTGAATGTATAAATAAATTATATAATATGACATAATTCATTACTACATATTCAGAATGCAGCAATACACTATGCAGGACAGAATTAATTTTTGTTATTAAAAATGGTGAAGGAGTGAAGGTTTTTAGAGAGGCCATGAGAGTGTTGGTGGGGAGCAGAAGGTTTCTTCCAGTGTGAGTGTTTTGATAATCATTCAGGCTACAGACAATTTACCTGCTGGCCTGGTTTGAGCGGCGATAGTGTTATTCCCTGGGTATTGATCACTGGGAGTATCTGGTTGCCGATGACAGTGGCGATGATCTGACCCTGGGCATTGGTCAATAACTGTGGAGTTATCGGCTGCACCTGGAGTCCCTGAGCTCCACCTGCCGCCTGGCTGGACGGGACTGGGTTAGGCATCAGTGGGATTGTTCCAATAATCTGGAAGAAACAACACAGGGAGAATGCACGCATGCCACACATACTTGCCACACGTAATTCCTTATACTCTGCACGTTGAGTCAAACTTAGGTGATAAAAGCACAGTGAGACTGGAAAAACAGGCTGAGGGTGGAAACAGTCATTCCTTTACTGGGATGATGGGGGCTTTCCAATTCATTTGTCACGTCACATATCACCTGTACTTTTTACCACTGCCCACTGTCATCTGCAGCAAATCTGCCATGGCTTAAGAGTGCATGAAAGAAATGCTGGGCCACACTCTGGGCCCTGGATCATGGTTTGCTTCCACTACTCATTTTAACACAGAGTGAAATAGATGAAAGTATCAGTCTTTTTGTCTTGCTTTCTACATCATCCATATAATGTTACTAAAGGGGCTTATCAATTTTACTTGATTTTCTGATACTTGGTACTCTAGATGACCACCTCTTACTCCCATGTAATCTCAGGAAGATACAAAGGGATACTGGCACCTTTTAGGGCATGCCTTATTAAGATATGTTCATAAAAATGCAGCTGGTTTGGATGACAGCTGTGAAGTACAACACAACAGGAGGGCTGATGTTAGATAAAATATATTAGCTAACATTTCTGGGGCAAGTAGTTTCAGAAAGAGACACTTGTGACATCTCAGACTTGAGAATACAGTGATTTCCTAAAATGCGAATGTGCCAGTAAAACTAATATTAGGATGAGATGTCAAACAGATGTCGTAAGAAAGCTTGTCAGTCAATAAGCTTCTAGGCTGGAAAAAGTTATGCTGTTGCATGATTCTTTTTACAAGTATTAGAAAATCTGAAATAAACTTCTGATGAAACTTGGGCCTAAATCCAAACTGTTTCTTCTTTTTTTTTTTTTTTTTTTTTTTTTTTTTTTCCCAAACAGCAACATACTAAGTTGGAGTCATAGGATTGCTGGAGTATAACCATGGCACATCTCTATTTCCTTCACTTTCTCTTCTCTCTTTGTCATAGCCTCCCTGAAAACTTCTACCTCATTATAAGACTTCCAGTCTGCCCTTTCCAGAAACCTTGCTTCTTCCTCTTTATCCTCAGGATTCACCACACTGGGTGTCCATTTTGATTCCCACCACTATGATCCTGATTGTCCTGTGTACCTGACCACATATTGACCTACTGGGCTGCTGAGAAAGAGGGTGGATTATGACTGAGTTTTCCTTCTTTTTCCTCAGTGGAGATAGAATCAGGGTAGTTTTCCACAGTCTGTCTGCTGGTTCTTATTTGGGCGGTTAGTCATCTTTTTAGATCTCTTTGTTTCTGACAAATTTTATAGAAATTAATCAACTGATAAAAAGCCATTAAAGAGGTATGGAGAGCTGAATGGATGGAAAGAGAAGTATACATAGCACTAGACACTGAGTAGCTTCCTCATTAAAATAGGCTGACGTGTTCCTAATGAAACTCAAAAGCAAGCTTTTTTTTTCCCAAATATATAAACCACAATATAATACATCCCTATTGATTTCAACAATTACTTTATATCATATCAATGGAATCGATCCAATACAGTGTAAAATTAGCTCTAAAATATCTGTTTAGTGAAAACATCAGTTAGATTTTTGTGCAAACCGCTAAGTTGCTTTGTGTGAGTGCAAAAGTAGAACAACACTGAATCTCTTGCTATGGATATAAAATGAATACAGGTGTGAAATGTATGGTGAAGAGTAACAAAGATATGTGAAGACCTCTGCATGCTGAAATCACAAGAGGTGACATACAACAACCCAAAAAAATCCATTCTTAAAAAGGATCATGCAAAGATATCCAAGTAGTTCAGGCATTGTTAGGCGACGATATGACTCCATCGAGTGACAGGGTCCTAACTAGTGACTGCTTCTTCAGCAGCCACACCCAGTGATGTGCCTCTAGGTGGGCTCAACCCTGCAGTACTGGGTCACAAATAAAATGACTCATGGAGCAAGGAGGGAGCACCTTGTTGGCTGTGGCAGCCCAGGTAAAAAGTGGAAGGTGCTGAAGTCATGACTGACCTACCAAACCTGCCCAGTTAGAAGGCCTTAGCATGGGAACACCAGAGAATCATAAAGTAAAGCAGGACAGCTCTCCTGTGGGAGAACCTGATAAAATGGCAAGCCCAGCTACTAAGCTGTATTGTAAGACCTGCATATATCAAGACTGTTCAAACGACTGTAAAGATACAATTTTAGTTCTTAATGCATTGCTAAAAGGTAGACAGATCTATAAAGATTATTACCCCCATTTTACAGACCATGAAAATGAAGCACGGTGAAACATATTCAGAGTTAGCCTTCTAAGCCTGAAATTCCCTGAGAGTTTATCTTTGCAGATCACAATGATTTAATTTTTTGTTTTATTTTATTTTATTTTATTTTATTTTATTTTATTTTATTTTATTTTATTTTATTTTATTTTATTTTATTTTATTTTATTTTATTTTATTTTATTTTATTTTATTTTATTTTATTTTAATTTTAGGTGTCCCTAGCTGAATGGCAACTGCTTTCTTGTTCATGTGAGAAGATGGCTGTTCACTGAGGAGAGAGGCATTTATTTACATCAGTATCAGATTTCAAATTGTTTTCTAAACTCAGACTTTCAGCATGAATGGAATACAGCTGCAATGCAGTGCAACACGTAAATATCTCCCAGTTTCTGTGACCTAACATATTTATGGGTAACAAATATATTCTTTCACTTTTAATATAATCTCACCAAACACAAGAAATAATCCTTCTTAATTTTATCAGCAGAGACATATCAAAGGCCTCCCCTTCCTTTGCCATGTCTGTAGAGGACACAACCTTGGACTGTCATTACTCCAATGTAACTTTAACTATCAAGGTCCTAATCCCAGCAAAGAAAAAATGCTGTGTTGGTCTTATCAGTAATAGAAATGTTTGCATTCACATTTAAAATGCATTTCTTGGACTACAGTTGGACATTTCATAGAATGACAATGCTGAAGTGGACAGTTTGTAAGGTCAGAAGCAGAAGGCTATCTATATGTATAAATGTGTGTCACACGCCATACTGTACATGGCGTGCTGTACATGCACACAGACAGAAATGGAGCAGGAAAAACACAGATGGGAGAAGTGTTCCAGAAGGGCAAATGAGCAATTGCCCTCAGGGGTGTTACTGTAGGACCCAAGGGTAAAACTTAATGGGAAACAGAAACCTACTGAGGTTGCAGAGGCTTTTACTTCCTTTTTCACCAACGTAAATTCTTTTCTGGTTAAGAAAAAGATATCCACTTGTCTCTACTTAAACAACAGGGCTACTCATTATTGGAAGCAGCTTTGAGATGGTTAAAATCAGATTTGGGTTTCCCCTTTCAAGTTCCCACTTGTCCAAGTACCCTCTCCTAAATATCCTAATTGCTCACTGATTCACACATAAGTACTACAACTGGATCCCTTCCTTAAACCTCGTGTGACTGACGTGATGCTGAGCCAGATACTCCTTCCTTCTAATTTTGGTATGAAATTTCACCCTGGGCCTTGCTAATATGTCCTCTTAAATTATCGTAAAAGTTGAAGACAGTTTATGGTTTTGATACATTTGAATTTTGTCAAGAAATAAAACAAGGCCATGCCACAGGCTTGAGGCACTGGCGTGCCACAGTACAGACTATTTAATTGCCAGTGATTTCCCTAGTCGGGAGGCATTGCTCCTTTCTAGGAAATGCTGCTACTTCAGATTATATTCAAAGATGGTTCAGGAATAACATGTGACAGGGACTCATCCCACAAGATACCTACAGAGTCACACAGAATGGTTTGAGTTGGAAAGGGCCTCTTAAAGACCATCTAATTCAATTCCCCAGCCATGGGCAGTGTTGTATTTAACTTTATTCCTTAAAGCCCCATCTAACTGAGCCTTGAACACTTCCACAGTGGGACATCCACAATGCTGTGTCTTCTCTGAGACAAAGCAGAACAGGCTTCTCACTCTGTAAGAATGCTTGGGCTCAAATTTGTAAGCAATCCTGCTTGTCAAAGATGTTCTTGAAGAAAAAAACCCCACATCCCTAAAAGTTCTCATGGTACAAAAATAGAATTTTAAAAGTTTGGAGAGCTTTTTGTGTGTCTTTTACAATTCATTTTATACATCATACAGCTGAAAGCAAGCGCTGTTCACAAAGGAGTTGTAAAGCAGGTGCCATGTGCAAAACAGCAATCAGAAAGTTTTGAAAGCCCAAGGGTTAATTCAAGAGATCCCCTTGTCAAGGCTTCTCTAAGGTAGTCAGGCACAGTAACCTGCATAGCCCTGTTGATTAAAATAAATTACACCAGGTTGTATCTTTCTGAGGTACAGGTTCCTCATCTCGGTATAAAATGCAGTGCAGGTAGAATCTGTATGGAGATATTTAATGTAAATTCAGACTTCAACTTTTTTTATAGAGGCAGGGTTTTCATCCTCCTCTGATAATCACAAAGATTGCAGTTCTGGCCCTCTTCAAGTGACAGAGTGTTGCCAGAATCCTTGGTGGGACCAGATTATCACTTCAAGTATTCAGTGTGTTTCTTTCCTTTTTGTTAATGGATTTATAGATACATCAATTGCATCAAAATGCTTAGCAATTTTTACAAAATTAATTGAATATTTTTCTGCTTCCTAATATTAACTAAATTCTAAAATTCAGGTTTTTGTTTCTAACTTCAAAAGAAATTTGGGGTGATTTTTAACAGCATCCGAACATTTTCTACTGATTAATCTATTAATGTGGTTTTAGCACCCTAGGATATCAAGATATCTGATATCAGATCTCTCAGACCTTTCAACTTGAACCTACCATTGCCAAGATGACCTCTGCAATAAAATTGCACAGCTTTGCTTGCACATGAAACTAATTTGTCAACCTGCATCTTCATACCAGGTGTGGGCCCAGTGGTCTTTGCCTACATAGTCCTGCAAACTGCAAATTTATCTGCAATGAAAGAATAGCACACAATTAAAGTGAAGGTAAAATCCCAAGTAATGGAGATGACCACGGAAATCCCAAATCCTCAGTATATCAATAATTTCTGTGAATATTACCTCCAATGGCAGGGTAATGTCCTAACACTGATTAAATGAAGTTTAGTCAGTATTGTACCTTTAAACAGATTTCAGACTTTCTCAGTAAAGGTTTCTTTCTAAAAATTAAATAGAAACATATGATCTTTTAAAAATCTGATCCTTTGAAAAAGCGATTCTTAAGAAAGAATAACATTTAAAAAATCCATTCTTATCCTTCCTTCATATTTAATTGCCTTTGTGGTTTACTTTGTTGTAACACACAAGCTGAAACTGTGGACGGAAGCTGAGTGATTGCTCATAACTTCTGGGGATAAATGTCTAATTGCAGAACTGCAGATACAAAACCAGTTTTTGCATAACTCTCTGACAGACTAATAGATGATTTCCCAGTGGCGAGTCTTTCCATGTGGCTCCTAATAAACCCACTGTGTCTTGACATTAGGTGAAGTTACCACAATGCTGTAAAATGAAGCACACAACTGTTTTTTTATTAAATTCTTCTTCTCCTCTCATCAGAATCAGGGATGGTGCTCTGCTTCATTGTTTTCCCAGCACTACCAAAGGAATATTACAAACTGGAGCCAAATGGATGGTTCAACAGCTGCCTTTGTTTCTGCTCTGAAGTAAGTAAAATCAAACTTTTAAACTTAAAATCAACAACACTAGTTTGTTTGTACTGTCAGCCAGGGCTGACATAAAGCAAACGGTGACATTTCATATGAAAAATGTCTTTAACTATAAAAAGGAAATATTAAGTATTTTTAGTAGTATCATCAAAATAAGTATCTCTTCAATTTGATCAATGTTACAACTCTTTAAATATTGAAAGCTAATTACTCAGTTCTGAACAACAGAAGAACAACATAAAAAGAAAACAGAAAAACAGGGGGAAAGTGAAAGAAGCAACAGAAAAACTGTTCAGCAAAATGAGACAAACTACCACATACACATAGACACGTAAGGGTGCTGGTGGATGAGAACCTGGCAACATGTTCTTGCAGCCATGAAGGCCAACTGCATCCTGAGCTGTATCAGAAGATTTTAGGGGAAGAGTTTGTCTCTTATTCTTCCCTCATCAAGCCCACCTGGAGTGTTGCCTCCAGCTCCGTAGCTGTCAGCACAAGGAAGACCTTGCAGGTGCAGAGGAGGCCAAGAAGATGATCAGAGGGCTGGGGCATCTCTCCTGTGAGGGCAGGCTGGAAGAGTTGGGGCTGTTCAGTCTGGAGAAGAGAATGTTCTGGGGAGAATTTACAGCAGCCTCCCAGTCTATAAAGGGGGCCTCAACACTGGGAGGGACTGTTTTACAAGGGCATGTAGGATGAGGAATCCATGATAGGACAAGAGGTAATGGCTTCAAACTAGGGAGGGGAGGTTCAGATAAGATGTTAGGAAGATTTTTTTTTTACTGCGAGGGTGGTGAGAACAGGTTGCCCAGGGAAGCTGTGGATGTCCCATCCCAGGAATCATTCAAGGCCAAGCTGGATGGAGCTCTGAGAAACCTGGTCTAGTGAGAGCTGTCTCTGCCCATGGCAGGGGGTTGGGATGAGATGATCTCTAAGGTCTCTTCCAAGACAAATAATTCTATGATTTTGCAGTTTTGTAAGCTTTATTCAAAAGCTGCTTCTGTTCAGAGATATGTTAGATGATCACTTCATCAGCAGGAGTTATTTAAGGAGACAACCTATGGAAAAAATGACTGAGGAAAATATATACTAATGTGAATCTGCACAGGATTCTTTGGCCTCTGTGCAGCTGCCTGTTTCTTAATCACATAATATGTATATGTATATGTATATGTACATGTATACAGTATCTATATAAATTATAAACACATAGACACAGATATTTTTAAAAATACATATCACTTATTATCTACCAGTATCAATAAACCCAGCTATTTATATACACTAGACTGCATATATGCAATCTGCTGCCAATCTATGCACTGAAAAACTGGAATCATGAATACAAGGAACACAATTTGCAGACTTCTTTTGAAAGTAGTGCTATTCCATCTCATTCCTTGGACTAATGACAATGTGTTTCTTGAACCTCATACAGGATGAAACTAAGGCTGCCTGTGTCTTTTAAATTAAAAGTGGTATTAATTCATGCAAAGCTCGCAAATTTCCTTTGCTGCATTGTATTTCCTAATGACAACTCAAAAAGATGGCACAACAAAATGCTACTTTGAGGAAAAGTAGCATCAAATAGTGACACTGGAAACAGGCACCTATGAAACTGTACTCCTGGGTCACCATTGTATGTAAGGAATTGTAATTTTCAAGGTTAAGTATGGTTCATATATCATTCAACATATTGGAGAGGTTATTGCTTGTAAGCATCATAACGGAACATTGAGTCCAACATTCTGTCTGCTTTCTCAGTGCTTTTTAAGAAAATAATGCTTGTATATTAACATCAAACTACACAGGAATTTGTTTGTCGTCACTGCAGGAATTATGTGGTGAAATTTCTCTTAAGCAAATACGATCACATTCTAGTAGTAGGAGCATGTTTTCTGTCATAAAAAATAATGTCTTTTTAATCAAACTTTCTGAATAACACAACATTTTATCATTAGATAAATCTAAATATATATGATTATCAAATTAAAGACTAAAAATTACATTGAGTGTCTGCTGAATTGTCTCTTTTAAGCAATCTGCTTATCAGATTTAACTTCCTTCTAAAAACAAGAATTAAATCAGGCATCAGAACCTTTAGAGGTTCTCTGAGCTGAGCAAAGAAACTGTTGATTTTAATTACATTTGCAGGTCCTAAGCATTTCTGAAAATCAGCTAGTGAGATTCTTATGAAAATACTTATTATTTGAAATAATTTGATGGATGTCTCATATAAAATATTTTAGCAATATTTTTGTTTGTTATGACAACAGATCTATGATATGTTATGACAGGACAGTGAATGCTATCATATTTGTTATGAAAAAACAGCCAGAATTTCTAATAATATTTGATGATCACTAAAAGAATTCAAAACTAACTGTTTTTAGCATTTTACTGCTTGTCTTCCAAGCCACAAATAGCTTTCCTAATTGCTATGCAGATCCTTTTAGGGTGCTTACAAGCAAACGTGCTTCTGTATGTGTCGTTTTGGGGTTGTTTTGGCAAATCCTCTTGATAACCAAAAGTAATAGTATTCGTTTTCTCAGGAATTAAATACATAGCAGCTGGGCCAGAAGTGTGAATTTCTAGAATTTATTACAATGAAAATATTTTCATAAATACTCATTCACCCCTATTTTCTTTTCATGCAGGCTGTGATTTTCACGGTCGCCTACAGAAGTATCACTATTGTTTGGCTTCTCTGAAGATTTCAGTATCAACTATCAAAATCAGAGACAAGAAATCTCTGCTCTGAAGTAAAATTTCTCAATCTTCTCAAGCTTTGTATCTGGGCTGCAGCTGCTAACCCAAACATCAGTTTGTGTCTTTAGATTTAGATTCCTCTAGAAGAAGGATTATCTCTTTTGAGCAATAACATTACTTCCTGCAACTTCTCTCTCAGAGCATAAAGAGTGGACTTGCTTCCAGCCACATCAGAATCTGACACACAGCACAAGAAAATGTAGGCATCCCTACAGTTTGTAATAAGCCATTCAAGAGTAATGGAAACAAATTCCCATTTCTCACCAAGCCTAACTTAACTAGGCCCAGCCCAACATGTGACAATGTGATTGGGTTGCTTCCATGCCATGGTGAGGTTACCAGCTTGTTTGGAACTACCTTTGTTACTTGGTGCTGCTTTGTGCTGTACAGGACTGCTACAGAGGTGCTGCCAAGAGATGAGGAGCCAGAATGAGGGAGGCAGGGTTTAGTAATTGCTCCAGGATCTTGTGGTTTTTAAATAAGAACTGCTATTGAGACATAGCCTTGATATTGCACAGATATGAACAAGATAACATCCTCCACTGCCAAACAGTTCTGACTGAAATAGTCTGGGTTTAATTTTTCAAATTGTAATCTTACTCTTTTTTAAAAGGGATGTTGCACACTACTGGCAATGTTTGTGTCTGAATGAGCAGGATTATTTCAGTTATTATACTTTTATTTATTTCCCCTGATTGTTTCTTTCAAATTGTTTTCCATAGACAATTAAGGAGATCGCACTGACTTCAGCAGGTGGTCACCACTGCCACTGTTTATCTTGTGATAGCACTCCTAAAAAGTTATTCCACTAGAAGTATTATGGTCTTGCAAATGTATGCCAAATTTGGCTACCTCAAATACTTTTAAATTTCTTTTTAATTTTCATTGATGAAATTTTCTGAGGAAACAAAATTAAATTTTGGGAAAATGACTTTGAAAGTTTAATGATGTTCCATTCTGTCCTTGACTTGTCTGTTTAGAATACCAATGGATGTTTTCTTAGGTACTCCATGAGAAACTGGATTGAAATCACTAACCATCAAATAATCTTCAGATGCAATCTTTAGGACCAGAGTTCTTTAATTAGATTACAGGTCAAAGAATTTCTAGGCCATCAATATATTCTCAAATAATCCTCTCACATCTTCTGACTATCAAATTACCTGCACCATATAAAATATTTATCAGAGATCACCAGATTTCTGTCTGTAATTCTTAAAGGTGAAATTAATTGTGCATGCTGATTCATTCAATCATTTCAGATTTAGCCAAAATTCATTGCAAGAAGGTTAATGTATATCGTAATCAATCAGTAGCAGTGATACTCAGCATTGTTGTTAGACAATCACATTTCTCCAAATACTGTTATAAATCTTGAGCTTGCTGCACAGATGCCATGACTGTGGATGATATGGTAGCTGTCTCTCAATCCATAATTTCAACACAGCACCCGTACAAGATGACATCTGTCTAAATACAAAGTCATGCCCTACTTAGGTGAAGTTTCTACAATTTTAGATAATCTAGATTTTGGGTAAATAAAATATAAAACCATTGGTCTTATTAATTAAGAGTTGTAACTTTTACTGTGATAGGCATGAAAGCTCAGGACAAGCTGAGATGAGTAACTGTGAAATGTACTGCTGAAACCCTTTCTAGTTTTGCAGGACATGCACTTCTTCCACAGGAGACTTTCTGACTACTGAGAACGAGACACAATGCTTATCACATGAATATGATGGAACAAACCATCCTGGATTGTGTCCTACTATAGTGGGTATAGTGGGTATCACTGTGGAAACCAATATTCCAGCCTATCAAGTGGAATTTTGCTGTAATGCACCACATTTTTGTGGGAGTTGACGACAAGGAGAAAAAATTCATTTCACTGAAAGAAGGTGGGAAAACTTAGATTTCATGTAAATTCTTAAATGGAAAATCGTTATGACTCCAAGTTTCTAGTCTGAATGTCTAGGAAGAAAAATAATTCCTGAGATAAAATATAGGTTCCTTTTGTCCTGCATTCATCACAGAGTTGATTGCTCTTTTTAGTACTAATAAAAAATTCCCAACCTAATATAAGCCAGGCCTTAGTCCTTCTTGCCTTGCAAAATTTGTTCTGGCCCCTGGTTCAGTACACTAGTCTGCCAATGAGTTCATCTTTGAAAAGTTTGTTAAATTCCAGGCCTCCATTCCATCATCTATAATATGTTCATATAAATTTATTTACCTCCCTGCCAGTAATCCTATAAGTCTTTAGTAATTTTTGTAAGGCTACCTAAGAGTCATGAAAAGCTTTAAGTCAGCTTAGCTGAAATTTGCCCACTTTGAGCACTACTCCATAGCAATTATAGCTGTAAATGCTGTAATACAGATACTTAGTATCTACCATGAATGACTAGTTTTAACATCTCTCTCAGAACAAAACATTCTGATGCAATGGCATTTAACTCAGGAGGGTAGCTGCCTGTGGGTCTGGAGATGAATATCCAGCATTCAGTCTTCCCTCCCTTTCCACTGGCCATTTGACCTCTCCTCAGGGCTACCATTTAATTTTTGTGCATTTAAGTTGTTCCTACTGAAAGAAATACTTAAAAATTACAGTTAAATCTAACTAAATGATTCTCAAATTTTAGGAGGACATAGCATGAGACTCTATTTATGAACCTGTGAGGAGAACAGGCATCTTAATTACCAGTTTCATTGAGGTCCATAGGTCTGCTTAAGGAAGAGTTAAATGATTTTCTTATTAGAAGCAGCAGTGGCCCTGAGGTAATCCCATCTTCAGCACCTACATCGCTACTGTGTGGAAGCAACATGTTCCTGATACAGACAGACAAAGTGAAATTTGTTTATGTATTTTTATATGAATTCAAACTGCTTTATATTTCCCCTCTGCTGTCAGCAGAGCCCATATCCCTGAGGCCTGTTCTGTGGGAGGTAGATCACAGACAATTTCTATTCTTGCATGTTCTCTCTGTGGCAGTCCTAAAAGGATTTCCTTTTCAACTGTGATCTACAGGGCACCAAAGGTGAGGTGCTTCTTTATTTTTTTGACTCTGGAGACAGGGAAGGGTTAGGACAGAAAATCAGTTGTTTCCAGAATCCCTTCTCCATCAATGTAGTTGTCATGTGCTTTATACTCACATTTTCAGTAATTTTGGGCAGGCCATTGGATTTTTTGATATGTTATAGTAAGACCTTAGCACAGTGTTCCAGTGTGATTATGTATTCCATTCATGATTATGGGGGTGCTGTAGAGAATAAATAACAACAATCCTATTTGTCACCAAAGAATTAAATTGCTATATTACATAATAATTTTACATTTCCTTAGTTAAGATGACTGAAAACTGTGATGCACTCTATCAAGACTTTCAAGTGCAATGCTACCACTGCACTTTCTGATAATTTTTCCTTGATTACAGGTTCCTGAAAGAACAAAGGGGGTGCTACTTTAACTTCATCAGTACTGAAATGCCAAAAGCTGGGGAAAAAATGCATTTATAGTCTAGAACTGCCCCTTATGCTTACAATTTACTTTAAATGTTTCCCTAGAGCTATTGCTTTCCACATTACTCTTGCAGCTGTGGCAGCTGGGGACCTCAATGACTTGCACTGTATAAAGAGATTCTTAGCAGGTTCAGAAGACATCATTCACAGCTACAGCCCTCTTGTAGGAACCTCAGCTGCTCCTCCACAGGATCATTCAGAGCATTTACACAGCTTGGCTTTGTCAAAGCTTAAAGACGCAGAGTCATGCTGGCTGGAAAAAATCTTTGAGATCATCAAATCCAGCCATAAACTTAACACTGCCAAGTCCACCAGCCTAATTCAACCCCTCTCTCATTATATATAATGCCTTAATGTGGAAAAGATTGAAATGGCACAAGAAGGTTCCTCATGGAGTGATGTACTGTATCAGTGCTTTAAAGAACCAGAAAATCTAACCACAGATATGTTTTGCAAATGAAAGCGTAAGGATCATCAGATGTTGCTTCCTTCATTCAGGCTTTACCTTAATTTAAGTAGCCTCCCTGTTAACAATCACAGAGCAAGATATTAAATAGAGGAAAAAATAGTGGAATCTTCTATGAGGAGAACAAAGCAGATGTGAACAAGAGAAAAAAGCAACAGCAAAATGAGTTTTAAATATTGTCAGAATGCATGTTGTAGTTACAAATCTTCTTGTAATACGTTAAAACAAAATAAAAAAACACCTCAGCCTCAGTAATATGAAACCTCCAAAAAGCTCTTCTTGTTTAATCTTGGAGCAATAGTGGAGAAGATTTTCTGGCATATGGGAATTACAGCAGAAGAATGAAGAGATGAGAGAAGTGAAAATTCCATAGTATAATACATATATGGAATATTTCAATTGCAGGTAATTGCAGATTTTCAAATTTATAAGCCAAAGAATTGTGCTCCTTTCTGAGACAGATTGAATCTATTAACTGCCCTTGAAACAATATGAATATTTGTGGGTCCTCAGCATATTTTCTGGTTCTGTGATGATAGTTGAGTTGGTGTGTCTACTAGCTTCTCCTTCTTCACTCATTTCCTCCTCCCTGCCATCACCTCACAAAAATCCCAATCAAACCAAATCACAGCAACAACAACAAAACAAAAAAACCACCCTACACCAAAAAATCCAAACCCAAACAAACAAATCTCATCCCTCCCCCAAATGAAACAAAAAACCCCCAAATCAAAATCCATTTCTCAGATAAAAAGAAAACGTTTATCCAGGCTAAATGTACACAAGATTTGTCAACTAAGCTGCTTAATTCAGAAATGAAAATGTAAAGATGTGTAAACAAAAAATAACCTCAGAAAAGGAATTAGCATCTCAAAAAAAAAAAAACCAACACCACCCAAAAAAAAAAAAAAAAAAGGAAGAAAAAAAGAAAATAAGAAAGTTATCAAATATGGATTTGTTTATCACAGTCAAGTTTTATGATTCAAACCTTATTCATATATATTTTATGAACAGAATATCCATTGTGGTGGCAAAATTAAATGTATTTTGAAACTTGTATGTGACATTTATCTATCTGCTCTATCAGAAAAAAGTTGTCATATTCATTCAGACATATATTACTTTTTCAATTTCCTGTCAGTAATGTTTTTTTAATGTTCTTTAGGGGGAGACCACAGGATTTCTCATTCTTACAACAAAGACCATAATGCTTTAGAATTATGTTGATGAGTTTATGCCTAAAAATTTGCACCACCTTTTTTTTTTTTTTTTTAAGAGATGAACAGTTTGTTCTTATCCATGATAACCATGGTTTTTGAGTTGTTGGGGGTTTTTTTTTGTTTGTTTGTTTGTTTTCCTTTTTAAAAAGATACAGTCAGGTAGAGAGTTGTCTGGTCTTTTTTTTTTTTTCTTCTTTTAAAGAAGTTCATCATACAAAACACAAACTTACGGTGCATAACTTTATGATGATTCAGGTTCTACATTGAGCCACAAGAGATAAAGAAAAAAAAAGCGCAAGTATTGAAACTCCTTATCACATATCTTCCCTTCCGAGGGGATGATTTTGATAGAAAGTTCATATAAACCCAGTGCTTTGAATAAACAGTGCTGTGCAGCAGGCAAGGCCAAAAGGTCATAGTAAGAGAGGAAACAGAAACCAATTAAGAGAGTTAATTGACAAGATGCTACAGCTGTCTTGCAAAACAGTGGCTGGAGAGGTGGAAACTTCTTTCTCTGAGTTGCTATTAAAGTGACACTGTGGAGAAAAACTTATATTGTATCCCATAGTCTCAGTGCAAGTCCTAAGAGAGATGTTGCAGTGCAATGGGTGAAACCCTGGGTAGAAAGGACACTTTTATCTTATTGGGTTTCTTTGGTGGAAATGACCCCATCCTCAACATAGAACAAGGAACATTCTTTGATGATAACAAATCAGGAGAATTCCATGAACGACATTCAAGTTGCATTTCTAAACAAATGCGGAACATTTGAAATCAAATTAAAAGATACACCTCTCCTCTAAGCATAGATAATAGCTAGGAGTAAAAACAAATACTTGGTAAAACTGGCAATAATTATGATGGTGTAGTTTAGATCATTTTTAGGACAGAAATTCTTACATGATAAGAATCTTTCATGGCATTTGTGGCATCTGATGGTTGGAGCTGTGCTGGAAATATATTTGTTCTCGTCTATGATCTGAGGATTTAGTGTATTTTTTTTTTTTTTAAACCAAAATAGTAGGGTTAATGGCCAGATAAATGTAAAAAAGCAATCTGTCAAAAGGAGACACATCTCCCCCCCCTTCTACAGATTCAAAGGGCTTTTTTTAAACCAGGAAAACTTCAGAGATGTAAAGTCTTCATTTATGCACAACTCATTTTTAAATAACATCATCCTGCAGATGGAATACTTGATCTTACTTGAAAGAAAAGACACTCAACAGAAAGATCCTCCCCTTCACATTGCAAACCATCACTTAGTTGAAGTATCAGTAAAGTTAAGTATGCTTTAAATAATTCAGGTAGATACCATTACCTTGGTCTCAATTTATGTGGGAAACGCAAAGGAGGCAGCCAAAACAGGAACACAATTTTCACACAAAAAAAATGAAGAATTCCTCTAGAGTAATTAAAAAAATGACAGGTTATCCTACAGTAATTTCTGCATGTCCATCCTCAGCTGCTTCCAGGATCTGAGTTAAAACTACAGTGACAGCAATGGTGAACTTTAGGATAACATTACCAAAATGACTCAAGTACCATTAAAAATAACTACTTTGTGATATTGTAAGCATGGAATTGATGTAATGTTAGACACCTAGCAACAGAAATCCAGTTGTAGACTGTCATTCATGACTCCCTCTATTCAATGTAGAGTGAAAAATCCCTGCAAGATAATTAATCAAAGCTTAAAATGCCTGCCTTCAAATGGACCTATGTTTTTATTTTTTTGAGTGTGTCTATTTGTTTCAGTGATGACAGAAAACACTAAACAACTAGCTTAGATTGGATGCAGCCTAAGCTGCCTTTCATGTGGTTAAAATTAGGGAAAAGGAATTCAAATCAAGAATCTAAAGAGACATAAGACTCTGCTGAGCAGTCAACTCTAAAACTGACCTACAGTTTCTAGGTCATTTGGAAAACAAGTTACCTTTTTACTGACCATCTTAATCACAGTTGTACATAAAAGTGGGGTAAAATAATTTTTAAAAAATCCCTAAAATTAAAATTAAATCATAGAACTTTTTTCCAGAAATGAGACTCAATTTTTCTTTATTTTTTCTTTCATGGGTTGCCATTAAAATAAGACAAGGCTTTGAGAAGACCTCACAGGTTGAAAAGATGTTCAACACATGCACAAAATGAAATCTATTTGACCATCCCTGTTATTACAATATAAACACAGAGATAGAGATGATTCACTTAAATTCTTTCAACTTGACTGGTAATATCTTGACACATTTCACTGGGGAGGGTATAACTTACACAGCTCTTAAAAAGTAAGTTTAAAAAAAAGACACAGCGATGACTGTGGACTGAAGATTTATTAGAAAGATTCCCTAACCATCTCTTGGAAGTAAAATTTCCATTCTGTGCAAACTCAGTGAGAAATTGCTTTCTTGACATGGTACTCATTTATCTCCCCTCACTCTGTGTTCTTTGAGGTCTCCTTTTGCATCATTTGTTTGGTAGTATGAGGCCGATTTAAACATTTTTACATTTGAGCTCTTGCCAGACACCACAGTGATTTAGTGAATCAGGAATGCATCATTCATGTTTGTTCCCTCTTTTCACTGCATATGATTTTAAGGAGAAATAAAAGGCAAGGGTACAACTTGCTGCATTAAGTGCTCCTTAGGAGGGGCTCTTCCCATTGATGGATCAGGCTATGAGAATTTGAGCTTGACTTAGTAATATTCAATATATGCATTTTTATTTGTATTCAGAAAAGAAGTATTTTTTGTAGCATATTTACTTGTGATATTTTGTTTTCAACATACAGGGTGTAATATATTGTTGGTTGAGGACTTCCATGTAAGCAAAGCTCTAAGTATCCATCATTGTATATACAGAAGCATGAACCTATCTGAACAGAAAAATGCTTCTGTATACTATTAACAGTATTTTAAAGTCAGTGCTATAATATTAAGATTTTAAATAACTACCCTGAGAAGTTGGCAAAAAGCTTGTCAAGATTTTGTTTCCAAGACCCCCCTTATACAATTACAAAAACATAGTTTGTGATTGCAATTTCAGAACATATTCAATCAGCTCTTAGACTTCACAGATGAGAATTAGGGCTTCCTATGTCTTTCTGTATCTGGTGAACTGAGAATCAGTTAGTTTTGTTCTCTTTGGACCTTTGTGAACAAAATTTTAAATTAAAAATCTTATTTTTTCTAAGCAGTCATTAAATACTTAGTCTCTGGGCAGATTTTTTGTCTTGGCTATTGTGGCAAAATTCTCAAATGTGGTAGAGGAGAATGTGGTGCTTTTTGCTAATATCAATCACATGCTGATCTTATTATTTATCTAACCTCTGTGGGCATTGGTTCTTAAACTTTCTGCTTTAGCTAAAGGAGTATGTTCCAACAATGAACATAAAAAACAACTGTTTTCAAATTCATGTGTCTATTTGACATCAAAGATAGGTGACTGTCTCCTACAGGTGTCTGTACCTGAACAATAGGTGCAGCAGCTGGGACATCTTGGTGCATCAGGGAAATGAGACACACTCTCCAGGGTAGAAATAGACTAACCAGGAGAGCAACATATGGATTTAAATATACAGAGTGGTGCACTGTAGTTGCTAATAATAATTTTAAGAGACTGTAAATACGAAACCCATACATCAGTATCTGTTCAATTAAAATTAAGAGATCTATAGTGCAGATCCCAGTAGATGTGATTTAAACACCTAAAAATGGAAGCCAACTCCCAGCATTTTGGAGAGGTCTGTGGAGATCATGTTCATCAACATGACAGACATCAGGAAGCACACAGATCATGCCTTCCTGTGGGTGTATGTCGGGAAATATTTTCCTGCAATTCTACTAACAAACCTCAATTTTATTGAACTTCTAATTACTTCAGTCTGATCTCTTGTGCAGAGCTATCAATAGTACCAGTCTACGTAGTATGTGCTAAAGTAAAAGGGTAGTGTTAATATCCAATATCTTTTAACTCTCATTTTACAGTCATTCAAGAGTACTTACATTTTTGTGGGAAATCAAACCCCTAGAAAACTACAGACGTAGTTTTATTCCTCATATATTAATACATGGATTAAATTATTAGAATGCAGACAATTATGGCCTGTGTACAGTCATGATTACACACATCTAAAATTACACTTGAGAGGTCTGAGCTAAAACAGACCAGCACATCATCTTCCATGCCAAGATGTGAAGGATTAGTTTATTTTCATATGTCACCAAAATAAAGAATCAAATGACCCCAAAGTCAGAAGCATGACTCAAGAGGCAATTAAAATATTTATAATCTCATTTCCTTATAGGTACTTGTGTCAATTCTGAGGAGATGAGCACAAATTTCCAGGTAAGCATACATTCACCTGAATATGTGTATACACACACATACATGTGTTCACATAAGTGGGAAGCAATTCAGTTGAAAAGAAGTTGATATCTGCTCTATTTGAAATGTTTTAGGATTTTGTCAGAATATGGCAGTAAGACACAGAGGGAAGAACACTTTTCTGGATTGGCCACGGGATGCCTAAAGAAGTATTGTGCCATGTCTGAAATGGCACTAAAAACCTATGTTTAACTAACTGAATCCCAGATACACACTAAGGCAAAAAACAATTGTCAGAAAAAGAAAATGGTAGAGACAGGGGAAGCAAAATAGAAACTAGAGTTGAATACCTTGGGGTGTCTGAGGATGTGTCACTGATATCGGCACCAGATACCTGTTCATCCATACTCTTGTTTCCACATGGGTTTATTGCTTCCACTTATGGAAGAAACCACAAGAACAAAATCAGAACAAATGAGAACAAATTAAGGCTAATAAGAAGAATTGAGAAGGAAAGAAGGAAATTTTAGCATGGCAAGTGGTGCTGATTCCCCCTTCAAGCTAGTACAATGCATGAGTCTGATATGATGTTTTTTCTTTGAGTCTATTTGTGCTATCAAATAAGACATAGCTAAATGAACAGCCCTCAAAGAAGGGAGTGGATTAGGCCTCTGGAGATGATGACTAACAAGTTTAAATTAAACTTCTTTTCAGCTGGGCTGCAGTGACCTATTTATACAATTTCTTTCTTGCTAGCTAGCTAGCTTTTTTTTAACATTACAAGGTGTGCCTGGCCTCTCTCATCTCTCTCTAAACTGTCTCCCTGATGTCCTGATCACTCTCTGATCTATCTCTCTATCTGCTGGGTGAATGCTAATATGACATATCCAACCTCTAAAACAAACCATTTATTTTGAAACTTGGCAATGTCAGAGCATTTGATGCGTCAAACATGAAAATGAATGTATATTTGGATATTGGGTACATCATGTCTCGATATTAAATTATCCCCTGAAAAGAGGATTGATTTTTAAACTGGCAGGATATATGTATTGCTTCCTTGAATCTCTAGCATGAAGCTAGACATGAGGGGAGTCTAGCAAAGGTTCTCTATGAAGCAGAGAGAGTGTTGCTCAAGGGCTATGAGTGTTTTCTTTATATTAATAAATCCTTCTTTGTGCTTAAGGAAAGAGATTCTGTCATTCTCTTCCATTATTATGTGACAATAATACATTAGTCTTCTATGAGAGATACTTATCCTAGAGATAATATTTAATTGATGTGCAAAGAAGGAAGTTTAAGTGAAAAAGGTACTTTAAAAATCATATATATTTAATACTTTGGCATAGATATTTCAAAGTCCTCTTTTTTTTTTTTTCTTTTGATATCTGGGCCATTTGCATACATACACACTGAAGCCTACCACTGTCAGCATCTGAAAAAAAATGACAAACTGAGATATACTTTGGGAAAAATGGAACAACTCTCCATGCATGGTTAGGTGATTTTTTTTCTGCTTGAACTTTCCCTGTCACTCTTCACAGATCAACATAGAAGAAGGCATAATAAATTTTTTTTTTTTTTTGCAATAATCTAGATGCAAATCAGAAGACAGAGAATACTTCCTCTTACAGGACAATTCCAATTCATTGTGATATTTGGAAGCTTGTGGATCTGCATGCAGAAGTTATGGGTCTGCATCTGGCTGGTTATTATTATCAACGCTGCATGAATATTTTTCAGTGATTGGCTTACTACCAAATGAGTCAATCAAGCATTTATGCAATATTCTCCTCATTATGTGAACACTGATTGGGGAAGACATATTCCTTCACTTTCAAATTCTTCAGAAGATATTGGTAAAATATCTGGACTTCTCACCCCTTCAGATTTCAAACAAATACAGATTGCACAGCAAGCATAGGAGTACCAAATCTTTCCTCACTTGTATCTCTGAGACATACACATATTAATGTCAGGACTGCAGCACAATAAGAAAGACAACGACTTTCATTTATGCATGAAGACATGTAATTTTTAAGAAAGTCCAAACCTCACCAAAACAGCAGGAGTGCTCTATCAGTGAATCAAGGACCAAAAATATTTAGCATTTTGCATTAAATTGCACTTTCGACAGTTATCTGGCTTCTTTTCCCCTATGCCCAAACAAGCACTTTTGGTTTACTTTATTCTGATTATCAATGCCAATTGTGTAGATTGTAAAATTCTAACACAAGGATAAAGGTAGATACTATATACAAGATAAGTTAGATAAAATCTAAATAAGACTAAGCACCACGTTAAACAAAGAATTATATTCCCTAATAAGAAGAAGTCCAAAATTAAGAATAGTCTTAGATTCCACTCTGGTGCAAGTCTCATACAGGAGGATTTCCATCATCTCTGTTCAGACAATGATGTGGCCTCAAATTTTTCTCAACTTTGTCAACTCCTGAAGTGATGCAATATTCCTGAGCACTTCCACTGTTTGGGAAACATCAGTAACATAGAAAGCCCTTTTCTTGGTACCACCTGCATGCATCAACTCTGTCCACTGCTTTGCTTATGTCATCTTAAAGAATTTTCAATGTACTTAGGAAAACCTCTGTCTTTACCTTCAAGCTCTTCTGTGTCTGCTTTCCAGGAATCTAAATGGTTAGCTAAAGCTCATGGATGAAATCTATAATGACCAAATTCAGTCTTCCAGGATAACAAGAGTCAAATCTTCCCTGTGCACAGCAAAGTTTGTTCTAAGGGGAAGGCCAAGGACTTGCAACAGGAATTGAGGAACATTCCTGTGTTTATTATTTTTGGATTCACCACATTCTGCTGGAAAAGCTAATACATTTCTTGTTGTCTGCCTTTCTCTGATGCAAATTTAAGCAATATGCACCTCTAAGAAATCCCTTCATACAGATTTTTAAAATCCAAACAAAATCAAAACTTTAAAAGTCAAACAAAAAAAATTCCTAACAAAGATAGACAAAGCCAAATGTCCTTATCAAACATGCAATACGCTGTTCTGCAAGCTTCTGCTGAGAGGAAGACCAATTTGTGACTATCACTAGTCATGTTTCTTAATGCTTTACTAGAAGGTGATAAGATATGATGATAAGGAGAGTAATGTAAGAACCTCTGTAGAGCAGAAAGATTTCATTGACTGTGATGTATGTCACTGGTGATAACAACGAAAATTTTTCATGCTTATAACCACCTCATGATGCTAAGATGAACAGATTATAGGAATGGTAGGTTCTTCTTTTTTTATTGGTTAGCTTTCATGAAAATGCTATTAAGTTGAACTAGTAGTAAGTTTGGTTTTCTCCTCCATGCAAAAGTAATTAAGAAGGCAATGACAAAAGGACAGTTATGTCCAGTACTTCTGACTTGAAATAATTAATGTAGAATAGTAACATTTTCAAAAGTGTCTAAATGCTTCAGGCTTTTAAGGGTCTCTTCAAAGTATATTTACTCCACATAATACAGTGTGTTAGCAAGACCCCAGAGCTAATAACTAATGAACTACCTCCTGTGTCACCTTGTTGAGAAACAGAATTAATTAGTCTAGCTGTAACAACATACTACTGAGAGTTTTGGCTTCTTCAATCTGTGCTAGTACAGCACTGAGACATGCACATATAAATGAACTGTCTCTGGCAATTTGCTTGCAATGCTCTGTTACAGTGCATAGACATGCCTTCGAGCACTCAGACTCGTAACTCTGATTGAAGGAAACTCAGGCTTTTACAGGTATGAAAGTTGCTTTTGAAAATAAGACTTGGGCACCTCTGAAAAGATCTATGTCCAAGACACAGTACCTTAGGCAGAAATCCAGGCAAGAGGCTACAATCTGAAGTGTGAAATTTAGTACCAAAAGTAAGATTTGTTGGAAGTTAGACAAAAGAAATTCCAGTGGCTCTTCTGGATAGATGTGGATCATTTCCAAGCCTGATAGAAGTTTCATTACACAATTATCCTTTCAATTTTTCAGTGATCACTGCCTAAAAAAGACAAAAAAGGCTAGTCCAATCTTGGTTCAAGTTAGACTCACTCTGCCTCAGTCCGTTTCCACTTCATGAAACTATCAATTTGCATGACTGGAGAGCTTGGTCCAGGCATTTTTACATTTATGCCACTGTGGACATAACTGATATTAGAGAAATAGTACAGCAAAATAAAGACACAGTCAGCAAAAATATATTAAAAGAATTATTTGTCTTTTGATTCAAATTCACATGGGAGGTAATTAAACAAACACCCTCCTCCATGTATAGCTGGGGGGGGAAACTAATGGAAAAAGAGAAAATCTTTCCTTACAACTGACCTTTTCTTTTCTGACTTTTTTTCTGGTAAATGGCAAAACCACATGTATTCAGCACAGTGAAACTTTGAGGGGGAAAACATAGAGCCAGACTCCACCCAGCAGAAATAATATGAAGGTCTGCCAAAACAGATTCTCCTTGTAAAGGGTTTTCCGAGGAATGTTCTTAATCTCTAGTATTATTAGACTTACAATCCCTCCCTCTACCATCTCCCTCAAAATGTGTCTCTTAATTCCTCAGGTTTCTAATGAAATATCCTTAATATATGCCATTCTGATACCACCAACTCAGATTTCTGAGTATTCTCAGTATTCAGTCCTAGGAAGATATTGTTAGCAGTCACTACTTAAACAATAATTGTTAAGAATTTTCTGAACATTTGGATGTTGTGAGAGCTAAAATATTAGTGGTTACCATGTGTTAAAGATTCATAGCTGAAAGAGATACAGAAGTGATAACAAGAAAGAGAAAATAAGGTTAAGAGATAAGGCTAATGGACATTGAAAACCTGAAGAGCAGTACGAATTGCACATATTCAGGAGGACTCTAAGATTCTTACACATTACAAGGCTTTGAGCCTCCTAGAACTTCTGGAAGAATTATAAAAAAAACCCAAACAACAACAACAACAACAAAAAAAAACCCTAACAAACAATCAATATCTTCCTTTTAAGTGTATGAGGAGTCACAAATTGCTGGCTCAGTGGTAGCCACCAATTTTCTTGGCTAGTGTTGAAAAGAAAACTAGGTCACATGGCAGTCTCTATGCATTTCTTGGAGATTACTGCTGGTTCCACAGAACTAACTCTGAACTTTAAACTGTGGATATTGAAAAGTTCTTACATCTATGGTTCTAGAGAACTGAAAGTCTTTCAAGCAGCTTTGTGTATACATACTCATTTGCTCATCATAGCATCCTCTACCAGAAAGAAAATGGAGGAAAAATTGTGGAGTTGAACAAAACAACAGAAAAAAACCCCAGAAAACCCCCCCAACCCCTGCCCCTCCCTCCCCCAAAAAAAACCAAAAAAATAAAAACAAGAAAAAACCCCACCCAATGTATTAGTCTCTTTGGTTTGATCTATGCACGAAATTATACTATTGTCACTAATACATAATACAGGGATTTAACAGAAATGGTTTAAATCTCTGTAAAGGAATACATTTCAGTATTGGAATATCTTATTTCTATTTAGCTGAAATAAAACTGGAACAAAAATTTAATAACTAACTAAATACCTAACTAACAAATTCAGGCTTTCCACTAATTTTTTTGCCACCTGTTTAACTAAACTACATTAGAATGCACCTTAGATTTTTAAAGAATATTTTCTTTTGTGATGGAGATAGCCCCACAGGAACATCATCAGAATAGAAAGAAAATGCTACAAATACCTTTTCCCACACCATTTTATAATTACTTCACCCCCCAAAAGAAGGTAATAGCCTTGTCTATGAAACAAAGAGGTCATAGTACTGGGACCTATTGCATATTTTCCAGGTTGTGGCCTTGGCCATTTAAGCTAAGACAAGGCAGCTGCTCTGCTTAGAATCATAAACTTAGTTTGCAAATAACTGTTCTCACTTCAGAAAAAAAATAGTTACAGAAACCAGTGAAAATAACAGTACCTACATGAAGACATGTAATAGTTGGGAAGACAGAAATTTCCTTTACCATAAAAAATACTTTAGCACTTTCCAAGCCAGTCCACAATGAGGACAATGTTATTTTTTAAAATCCTATCTCTGTTGTTATTGCACATGACATATTACATTGTACTGTACAGAGTGTGGTGATGAGAAATTCCCTGCTTATTTAATTGTGATCCTTCAATGAATTTGAAAGGGAGCACTTTATTTCCATTTCTTTAATTTACTAGTTCTTTAGCTGATGATTTTATTAACTCTTGTATTTGAGAACTGATGCTTAACAAAAAAAGGGGAAGAAAAAAAAGGCCCTTGGCAGTATTGTGAAGGCCTGGAACTGAATAATGCACTTTAATAATGAGGAATAGAGCTATGGCTTTTGCTGATGGCTGTGACCGGCTCTGTGACCTGATTATGTCGCAGAGTGTCAGCAGCTGAGACACTACAAAAGGGAGCGCATCCCATCAAATCTATCTCCATTGTAATCACTCCCACTGCTGAGAGGCTTGTTAGGAGCAGGGAATCCATCAGGCCTCATTAGCACCGTTTACCATCAAGAAGCTCAAAGAGCAAATGTGTACCCTCTCATCAGAATAATGAGAACCAAAGTACTCCTATTATCTAATTGGATCAACAATGCCTCTCTCTCTATTTAGTTTCCTGAGCTACTTGTGGACTACAACACTCAAAAAATAGTTATTTTTTTGGTTAAGTACCAGGGTGGACCTGTGCCTAAGATTTTTCTTATACAGAAGGTTTTCTTATCTAAAGAGCAAGGCATGGGCACAATGAAGCCTGAGTTCCTTCAGGGGCATTCTTAGATTTAGACTGAAACAATCCAAGTTAATTCACTGTTCAATTTAAGTGTGGACAGTACAATTACACCATACATACTTACAATTTCCTTTTAATCTCGCAGGAAACATTGCCTTCTTTAGCCATAAGGCAGTTCATCATGCCAATTCTTGTCATGCTACTCTTTTCTTTTATGGTAAAATGACTCATTTCCTTAAAAATATTATGACAACAGCCAAAGCACACATTTCACATACTTAATAAAAAAATTAAAAACCAAAACAAAACCCCTGATTTTTTTCTTTCATTTGAAAACCAGCATAAAAAAGACATATATTGGGTTATTAGACCTCTGCAGAATCCAAGGGCAGCAATGGCACTAGGTTCCTACTGTAAGGGCAGGCTGAAGCTAAATAGGTAGACAGTCTCTCTTTGAAATCTACTGACAGGGTGTAATCTGGCAAACCTGCTGCCCTGGCCTTTAAATTTAAGATATGAAAGCCCAGTGCTGCAAACACTTCCTGGAAAGTGCTGAGGGCAAACAGAATGCAAGCACTGTTACATGGGCCAATAGCTCTTCATAATATGCCTCTGAAAATGAAAATTTGATTTAGAGTCATCTACCTGTACTATATCAAATTAATCAAGTGATCTAATCATATTGTTTCAATGGATTAGATCCCTTGGCTTGGTCTTGGGAAGCTCTGGTATTACAGTTCATACTGCCATCCAAAGCAAAAGAAGAAAAATAAATTCACATGTCATAACAGTGAATTCAATAATTAAATAAATAACAAATATGTAATACAAATTATTGTTAATATATATTATTTTGTTACTGCAATTGTAAGAACCCTTAGACTATTGGGAATTAAGGCCATGCCATATGTCATTTAAAGGATCATTTCCCTTAAATTTGCCATAGGATCTTGGATTTGGCCTAGAGCTTAATGTCTCCAGGGATTAGTGATCACCATATATTTAGCTAGACAGATGGACATTTACAAGCCCTGAATTTCTGTAACAGAAACAGCATGTAATTACAAAGATTGCATGTACCAACATACTAGTAACTCACCCAGCTTTATATTTTCAGGAGTGAATTTTGGGTATCACACTTGTGATTCCTTGAAAGGGGCAATTTTCAAAGGGAAAATTCTTAACATATGGTGCAAATCTGGCTCTTTTGTGACTCTGAGCAGATTATTCAGAAATGGACCACTTCAAATTACTATTTGTTTATGCTCCCAATTTTGAAGTAACGTAGTAGTTCTTGGCTAGGGGCTATGATTCTATTAATTTGAAGGGAAAGTAATTTAATTTCTGGAATGCAGATAAATGATACAGATTAGTCCTGTTTTAGAGCAGCCTGAGAAGTGGTCTCTAAGTAATATGAGTTTATGCTGAATATCATAAAACTGTGTGTTATATTACACACTATCAATATTTATCTATATTGTGGCAAGATCTGCAGTACTGATTATAAACCAAGGAAAATTTGCAAAAAGAAGTAGCAAAAAGACAACCCTTATTGAAAAGACCTAGGCAGATAGCTAGACGCTGTAATTTAATTCCAACAATTGGGAAGATTCTTCCTTTCCTTTGTCTTTCTCTGCAACCTGTGGAATTATTTGACTTTACATTACACCTGGAATAAACAAGACAGCCTGAGTGAAACTTTCATTCAGTGATATCTTCTTAGTAGTATTTTTTTAAGGGTACAATGAATGGTTACACATAGATTATGTTTTCTGTGGAGAACATGTAAAGGAAAGGCTATAAAAAATTAGTCTACGTTCATAATTTCAGCTCTTACAATGAACATCTTTGGTGTCAAGGGCCTCACATGGTGACTGTGAACCATTCTGGAGCACAGAGGAGATAGAAACAAGCAGGCTTCTAGGTTGGAGCTGATCTGACTATGAGTTATAGGTATTATAACCAACTTTTCTCCCAAACCAATACCCCATCCCTCCAGAAATCTTAATAGGCTTTTGAGAGCCTCCATTTAAAGCTGGCTGCATAAAATGATCCTTTGATGAAAAGGGATTGAAACAAGGGTTAAAGTAGACATTGAAAGGTTATTGTAGAGGGCACATTGTTCATACAATCCTCCTTTAATATGTGTGGTGTGCACCTGCGATAAGATGATTCATTAGATAAGGCCTCACTTTGACAAGCTCCATCGTTCAACCCTCGGGGTAGTGATGGAACAATTCTGCACCCACCCAGTAAATATAACAAGGTCAGCATTTTTTTTCCCTGGGACTTGGATGGTGATAGTGGAGCTCAGGAAGCATCTTTGTTTATGTGTCTTGTTAAAAAAAAAAAAAGCCAAGGGGGTTCTATAAAGTCTTGACTTTTATTTTTTAATGGGCCAAAATAAAAAACCTCACTCTTGTTTCAATTAACTAGAAAATTACCAGGAGAAAAGCTGCTCTTCCTTTTTTTTTTTCTCCTCACTAGTAAACAGTAGGAGTAGAAACTAAACTTTAGATTCACATATCACAAAGCTGCCTCATTTCAATAAATATTTTTCAGGACCTAACATCCACATAAACACTGTGGGTATCACTGTGTATTCAATTTGTAGAATTTAGAATAATGACATTCAAATTACTCAGTTACCAGTTATATTGACAGATTTGTTGCAGATAAACAAGACATTGTGTTAATTTTAATCCTAATAAATGCAATAAAGAATGAAAGTGGTCACAATCTGAAAGCCACTTAAATATGCTGTATCAAAGGAATTATTTATATATATATGGATTCAGATGCATATCTCTCTGCATCACACTAAAACTTAAACTGAAAGAGTTTGAACAAATAAACAGCTCCAAAATGTAGGTAATGCACAATCTCTCTCTCAGACACACTAACTCTTAAACAATGTTCAAGTTCCTATTTGGAAAATTTTCTTTAAACCAAAATAATCTTCTGAATTTGTATTTACAGGCTGGCATATTCATTGCAAATTGCTTAACATAGTTAATAAACAAATGAGTAAGCCACTCAGACAAATCCATCTGAGATACTTCATTATAATTTATTTTCCTTTACTAGAAACATGTAATGCCTTTTAAGAAATGATGTAATACAGAATTGCCACAGAAATGGAAAAAAGTAAAGCCCAGTACCACTTCAGTAAAGGTGTTATTAGGCATATTTAAGTGGAAGAAGACAGATGGTTATGTTTTTTAAGAATCACAGAGTTGCTGGACTTTTAAAATACCATGGTATTGCACTACTGGAATATTTTTAAAGGGCTGAAACAAAGTAAAATAAATCCTTAGCCTTTTCTAGCTTGAGAACACTCTTAAGACTGCCTAACATCCCTCTGTTTCTCAGACTTTCCGTTTCTTACCTTGTCTGGCAAATCAATATTTATTTATCTTCAACATGTGCACTTTTAAATTGCTGTCATACAGGCGGAACTCATTTTTGTCCCGAGATCAGCCTGCCATCAGAATTCACTGTTTGCTCCATCTTCCACTCACCTGTCCTTGTGCATTAGTGACGAGCTGGCCTGTGACCCCCTGGAGACTGGAGAGGGCGTTTCCAAAGGCTTGGGAATTTGCTATTGAGCCCATGGCTGCTGCTGCTGCAGCTGCTGCTGCTTGACTTGCTAGTGGATTATTAACCAGCTGAAAAAAAAAAGAAATGAAATATCATGATAAGACCCATGTTAAACATATAATGCTAACTGAATAATATAAAAGTGAAGGCACAGTAACGTTTATGTTATTTTAATGTTTTTTACCCACCAAATAATGCTTAAAAAATGTCTGCTCCAAGAGCTCAAGTTTGAGAGGTTCTTACTTCTGGAGTGTTGAAAATAAATAGTTTTTAAAAAGGAAGAGGAAATTCCATGTTGATGTTGAAGAAAAAAATTCCCCGTTTTTTAACCCTATATTCTCTCTCCTTACTTTTTTTTTTCAATTGAGTTATGCTTGATGTGTTTCTTTAGGTTCAATTGCTAATGCCACTAAGGTGTAGCAGCTTAGTATTGCTGTAAAGAGTTATCAGTGAAAGATTAGCAGTTGATTTGACTGGGAGTGGAATGTTTACTTGGGGATATTCAGAACTGAAACTATTTTACTGATGACCCTAAACTCAAGAAAAATCTGCAAATCCTTTTAATTTTTATCATTAAATAATTGGTCTCAATATCTAGATAAATCAAAATAGAAGACTCAACCTTGTAATTGAGGTCAGTAGATATATACTAAAAATTCAAAATTAATTTGCAAAATACAATACCAAGGAACATGCTGCTTCTCAAATGTGAATGATTGGTTCCAGGACTCATAAATTTTCAGGAAATAATTTGTATTGCTTGCTTTAGTCAATTCTACCTGAATGCTACATAGAAAGCACAGAGCATGGTCATGGCTTTCACCTTAGGAGACTAGGGGAATCCAAAGAGGAGCACTCCTATCAACTCCTGTGCTTATCAAGCATATGAAATGTGTGTTCTTCTGTCAGAATCAAAAGTTGTCTTGGACATGGCTATTCCACTGGATTATTGTTAAGTTTCTATTTTCTAATCCTTTTCTGAGAAAGGACAAACTTTGAACCAAGCACACAGGGATGACAGTAAAAAAAAATGGTGTTGGGAACCATCATCACTTGGACAGCTGTCTTGAGGGCAATCAAACAGTTCAAGAGGCTGAAAATACATTTTAGAGTGGCTTTGCCTCGTAAGAATCATTGTATTATAACAGAACTCGTAAAATACACATTAGCAGGGTAGAACAGAAGTCTGAGGGACAAAACAGACAAGGGACAGTTTTCTTAGACTGAGATAAATATGCTAGAGCTAGCTTTAAAAAGCTTTATGTTTGAGGCAAAATTAGTAGGAGTTCTAAGTCCTTAGATGATGAGTAAATTATCAATCTTTTAGAAATGGAGAGTCACAAGCAGCAGAAATGGATACTCCATAGACAGGCTCTGATTCAAAATAGGTTATAAAAAATTAATCAGTGATTAGTAGCTGTTTTAAGCATGTTACAGATATGAGTAGTGTGTATGTTATAGATGTTTAGAAGCCCATCAATAGAAGATGTCAGATATGGTTATAATCTATGCTTATAAGAAACCTACTTGTCTGTTGGACATTGCAAAATCTACAATTGATTGGTCATACATTAAAACATCTATTAATCATTCATTAGCCTCTCATGAAGTATTTATAAATGCAACCTTGATATAAAGTGTTGCTTAAAGGGGTGCCTTGAGCACATCCAATCCCTCTAGAAATTGTAAAGTAAATAACTAAATAAAGATTAGTAGCAATGCCAGACAGAAAAGATGACATTGTTTGGAGGAAGTATTTTGATATGGAAAAAATTGTAACATGAATTTCTAAAAGCTATTCACAGCACCCCATGGCAAGGAAATCAAGGAGGAATAAAACACATAAGGGGAAAACTGCAATGCATACTTGATTAGCAGTCCTGATGAGCTGAGCTGTGAAGAGAACTGAGACCAGTACAACAACCAAAGTGAACCTCAGACCCTGAATGCAGACTGCAAGAAACTCCACTGACTGCACAAAGATGTGGGTGCAAAGGCATGATGCACTCCTCAGTGGTTTGGGTGGTGGTGCCTGAGCATGGCAATGTAATTCCAGAGAACAATATAAGTAAACTGGTTGGTTTTCTGCTCAAAACTGTGACATTCTTTATTGTCCCACTCAGAAGTTGGCAAACCCTGCCTTTTATTTCACAGCACTTCATTGGCAGTACTGGGACTTGAAATTCCCTCATAGCTGTAAATACTTGGAGAAGAAAGGGTCAGCAGCAAGAATGTAAGACTTTCAGAAAAGATCTTCTAGAATCTTATTAGCAATGTACAAATTACTGAGCCTCTGATCCTACAGCATCTGACTGCAGGTATAGATTATAATCTTTGGACAACATCAGCTAATAAATTACACTAGCTGCTATATTCAAGGCTTAAGAGGCATGTAAGAACAGCTCCTTGGGAAGCATAAATAAGCTTGTGAATCTGGAAACTACAAAGGGTTAAAACTTTCTAAAAATCAGACTATCACCTTCTAGAATCTCTTTTCCATTTTCCTTGCACCAGTTTTCAAAAAATGTACATTTTCAAATACAACAATAAAATTTAATTACAACAAACCCTGGAGACACTCAGGATTGCTTTTAGTTGCATCACAGAGATAAGCTACTTATTAAAAATGATGGCAGAGGCTGTGATATGCATAGGTACCCTGCATAGTACCATGTTCCAGGAAAAAATACAGGGAACGGGCCAAATAGCAGGGTAAGAGACTTCAAAGTGCATATGAAACCACCCCTATCTATTCATAAGTCTGATTAAAAAGGAGAGGGTGCATTTTTCTTTGAGTGCACTGGGGAGCTGTTGACTGCAAGTTACGCTCTATTCAATTGACCCCTTTTATATTGTGTGCAAACTGGAGATGAAAAAATACATCTCATTTCATTATGCCTGGACACCAAGATAACACATTGAATCTTCTTTTTATTTAAAAAATAAGATCTCTAACTTGAGAGGTTTATGCAATTTCTCAGTGAAGGTTGGATCCCCCAAAGTATGTTGGAAATATTGGAAATATATTGTGAAAAGCCCACAAAGGGCTCTTTGCATTTTGTTTCTATATTTAAATAATGATTTATTTTGGAAAGCTGAGATATTTGGTGCCCAAATCTCTTCTTCAACTCAAAACACCAGCCATAACCATAGGTAACAGTAATCTTTGTTTAAAGTGACAGGCCAGCCCTCTCAATGGTAACTCTGCTAATGACATGATTATATGAGGAAACAAATTTTATGAGGAAGAATCTTCAATAACTGATTAGGTTTAGTACATTTTTCTGAATTCTCAAACTCTGAACTTTTAAAGGTAAAGCATATGAAAATTGTCTATCTTAAGTCAGTAAAAGCAGAAGACATTCCAGTGCAGCAAACAAATTTCACACAACTAAAACTAATCTGAGAAATTCTGGTGGATGAAAGAGGCACTACTTACAAGATCCTAAAACTGTACCATGCAAAGTGAGAGCTCCTATGGTTAAGACATAGTCTTAAAAAAAAAAAAACCAATTTGAGGAAAAGAATGTTAGAATCAATGCTGCAAGTAGCTTTATTGAGAGTCACAAATGCTTTTTTCTTTTGGAATAATACCATCTTCCTCTTTATTTTGAAAACTAACTTAGTATTTCATTGAACTTGCTGTGAGAAACTATCAAGCATTCATCTATTGTTGAATACAAGATCAGATTTGATAACCTACACAGTGATTTTAATTTTCTTTGTAAAAGTTATGTCCTACTGAACTTTCAGTCTCCTGGTCTGGAAATCAAAGAGCCAGTTTTACTCACAATATCATTCAGTGAACAAATACAAAGAAAAAACCAAACAGTTTTACTAGTGAAAAGTCAGGACATTACAGGTTGCCAGAGTATCACATGAAAAAATGGACACATAGCCTGAAAGACAAAGTCACTTTGTGCAGTGCCAGTATATAGAAGTTGTGTGTTTTCTAAAGCACCTGTGGAGGAGGCTGAGGAAAACATGCTGCTGTCTGAATGCAGCGATGGAGAATGTGAAGGACATGTCGCAGAGTAACTTCAGGTATAACTTCATTTACAAAATAGTATTAGTGTTTTTTAGGAAGACTGTTAAAAATCACATTTCTGGATATCTCCTAGAGATGGAATTAGTGTTGAAAAGCATTACATTTGATTAGGGACCCACAGATCTTCAGTCTCTTATGTTCTCTGGCAAACTCTTCTGTAGGGAGCATCACACTACTAGATTAGCTGCTGAGATTATTTGCTTAAACCAATGTATTTCAAGGGAAAACAAATATCTCTAACACTTGAGAAGAATTTAGCAATGGCTCAGTCAGAAGCACATGGCATTTTTCCTTTCTACCCATAAGGAGTGAAAATTTTATTCACAGAAATGAAATTTTTATCAGCATGGCATGTGCTTTTGTAGGAATTTTTATACAGGAATCTATCTAAATTTTATTGTGTTTAGCTGATGAGAGAATTACTGATGAGGTTAAAATATAATGGGATTTATTCCCAGTTTTTCTCAGTGGCTCATGAGACAGATTCTGGGTGGTAGTCACTGGACCTGAAGGAAAAAGACTGTTTCATACCAAGCACAGGCTCCTGAGGATATTCTGATATTTTCTTTGTTTAAATGTCCAGAATTACCACCTGTACTGGATGTAGATGGAAAGGTTTTGGTAGTGGAGCAGCTGCAGAGGAGGATAAAAAAACTGGAGCAAGCAAAACAAAGGGAACAGCATGGTCAGAGAAAGGAGGAGGAGTGGTCCCACAGTGGTGAAAGAGTCCCCAGTGTAGCCCTTGGAGGGGCCCAGAGTAGGCAAATGCATATTGCCTGATATCCAAATCTCATCCATATGAGAACTGTGATCTGTGGAGCCCCCGTGCAGGAGCAGGGGAAAAATGAGAAGAGAAAAGAGCAAGAGAGGGGAACTATTAATGAGTGACTATAGCTCCCCATTGAGAGCGGGTAGGGAAGTCAGGAATGAAGGGGTGAAGTCTGGGAGAGTGGGGAGGAAAGCTGTTTTAATACTTGTCTTTGTTTCTCACTTAATTGGCACTATATTAAAGTTAATTATCCCCAAGTTGAATCTGTTTTGCTCTCTACACTGGCTGGGAAGCAGTCCATCCTGACCCACGAGCTTCCTCCCACTGAGGCAGTGAGCGAGTGGCTGGGTGGGTGTTGCTAACCCACCATAACACTGCCTGACAGTGACTGGAAACTACATCTAGCAACTCTCAAGTGTTTTCAATACCTTGATGATATAGAAGCAGAGCATTCCAACCTAGATACCCATGTGCTTGGTTTCTAAACATGAGTGAATTGAGACAGATGTAGTTTCCCTGAAAGCCCCCATTCACTCTTGTGGCAAATTCTTTACATAGTGTTAATGCTTATATTCCTAATTCTTTTCAATACAGAGATATATATACTTAGTGTCAGTTGATAGCTCCTTGAACTTACATAAAATCTCATGGTCCCTGAAGGAATTTTAAAAAAGACACTGGAAAGACTGCTTCAATGGAATCCTGGGAAAGCACTTAGGTACCACAGCAGTAAGTATCAAACAAATGATCATAATAATCCAGATCACCACTTAGCACTTATATAGAATTGTGGATGTGTGAGCTCTGTCAATTTAATTTATTTTTAGGATTTTAAGTAAAAATAAGTCAAATTTTGAAAAATACTGTGAACATGCAAATCCCAAGAAAGTCAAGAGAGAATACACAGGTAACATAAACCAAAAGATATTAATTTCATCTAAAGAGGTGCTATGAGCAAACATTTTGGAAATTCTGTTTGGTTTAGTACTTATCAGTTAGATTTTTTTCTTTTAATGTTGATCTTCTCCTCCATCCATCCATCCATCCATCCATCCATCCATCCATCCATCCATCCTTTCCTCCCTCCCTCATTTTTTGTTTACATAATAGGTTAATTACAACATTTAACTTTCGTAAATGAACATCAGGATAAAATGTCTAATAAAATAGCTGTCATAGAGCCTAATCATGCATAACTATTTGAAAACACGCCCAGCAGGCAAATCTCAAATTATGAAAAAAGAATTAAATCTGTCAGCATTTAGTTTTTGTGATATGTTGTGATATGATCAACCTACAAATTGTACAAGGTAGTTATAACATCCAGACCCATCCAACAATGTCTGCTTATTTCAAAACTGCACAGGTCTATATTTGCAAATGGATGTAGATGGTAAGAGTTCCAAATAGGCTGCTTGGACAGACATTTTAGTATATGCACATTAATCAGAAATTTATGTACAGCAGTGTAGAGACAAGGACATTGAAATATCTGAAAGCACTGACTTGACAGAGACACTTAAAATATCTGGTTCTCACAGATACTTAGTCTGCTCATTATATGCATTTATTGTGGTTGAGCTATTTGCTGTCTAAATCTATGCTGAATTTTCTATCAGAAATAAGTACTGATAGTGGTATCACTGATGTGACATGACTTGATTCAATGCAAAGCGACACGACCTGAGGTGATTGGAAGTACGCAGTGCTCATGTGAGCCTTGATATGACACGGATAGAAGAGGATGCACAAAATTTCTTGCAGTATCTTTGTAAACAAGGTGCTGCTGGTCAAATCTGAACCAGTCCTGAAAAACTGCAATAAAAATTTGCAAAATAAAAAGGCTATATTTCTTTTGGAGCGGTGACAAAGCAAATAAAGAATGGGCATAATTCCCAGGCCTCTCAGACCAAACTAATGGAGACATGAATAATGAAGAACACATCAGGGCACAGGCTAAGAGTGAGCAGACACCATCCTAGCCACTTTAATTTCTGCTCTATTAGTGACAGATAGAAAAGAAAGGCAAGAAATCTAGAAGAAAGGGATCATCATTTGGTCTAATCCTACAAGATAAACTAAATTGAAGGCGTCAGCACGTCTGAGGCTGGGTCTTTTACGTTTACAAAAAGGAGTGGATATATTCAAATATATTTAATATCTTTAAATGAAAATAATTACAAAATGCAGATGACTGACTGTTTTAGCAGCAGGTCAGTACTTACAGAGTGACCCTAGACTTTCATCTGTTAGTTCCTGACCACCCACATTTGTAACTTACAAGTTTGAAATGTCCCAGATCTATTTAAGCTGGCACACACTGAACAAGGTTTCAGTTAAACAGAGGCATCTTGGTTTTGTCTCATTTACTTGGTTTTGTCTGATTTTTTCTGAGTTACTTCTGTGCTTACATAGTCTTTAAAATATCTAGAACTGTTTATTTAATGCATGATGCCTATGTACTGTAAACAAACAACATCTAAATTAAATTTGGCATCTCTAATAATCATAAATTGTATTGGTACTTATAAAAGAGGAATGAGTACTGAAAAAGTTATCTGAATTCTCTAGTTTTCTGAAGTAGTTCCCTTGTGTTGCAAGAATTAAAACAAAAAAGCACCTTCTAAACTTTTTGAAAGAAGCTTCACCACAGCTCATTCCACGATTAGTTTCTTGGTTCCTGTGTTTGTGTATTTTAGAATGATTTATCTGGCTTCTGAAAGATGCTTTCCCTACAAGAAAAATGGTTACTTTAGGGTTCCCTTGCTGCTAAAAAGCCGGACTCTTATCAAAAGGAAATTGCCATCTGTCTTTTTGGATAACAGCCCAGCACTTGGGTCTCAGTGATCTCTGTAGAAAGTGTGTCAACCATGAGACACACCAAATTAATCTCCTTAATCTAAAACATTTATTTGCCTTTAATTTGAATTTGTGAATGGCATGTGCACATGTAAATATAACCATTTGCATATATAAATGTTAAAAATGCAATGAGAGGTCACACCATGTTAATATGACACTTCATGTAAGTATTTCTGAAAGTCTTGTTCTACAATACAATATGCAGTCTTAGTATGTATGCCTGGAACTGTTTATTCAAATATTCATATTAAAAAACACACTTCGAGGTACAGACCTTGTCTTTTGCCCTTTGAAGAATAAATCCTACTGAATACTTAGGGACACATTGTTAACTGAGAATATATATAAAGCTTCTTTTAAAATTCTGTGTCAGCAGCTCTGCAAAGTTCCTAATTTTTGAAGCTGTAAATACATCTGGATACTTTGGTTTATTTGTAATGTAATAGCATCACCAAATAGTTTTGCTTTCATGTAAGCTAAGTGCTTACCTTGAATTTTTGTTGACTGGAATGTGAACAAGATCAGATCCAAAAGTGTAACTATGTGGAATATTTTTCTTTTTCACACTTTCAGCTCTAAACTGGACCTTACTCGATGCACTGATTTATGATACAAAGTTGAAGGACAATACAAATGGCTCCTGAGTGCAGTAGGAAGACTGCTGTCAAAGATACATGTAAGTCCAAAATCTGAATGTGCTTCTTAGTACAGGTATCTAGAAAGCTAGAAGGATTCAATTCTCTGTGTTTATATCAGTTCACCCCAAAGTCAAAATGACATAAACACCATAATTGATATAATGTGTCTGAGAAGTGCTCTCTTTGTTTTCCAGGTTTTGTGGAGAATATATGAGATACAAAATCAGTTGAGACACTGATTTTTAATTAGACATTTGAGTTTTGCCAAAATCTCAGTATATAAAATGAGATTTGAGAAGTATGAATAAAATTGGAGAAAATATTCAGTTTAAAAACCTTGACTTCAAACAACATTTCCAATGAAATAAATATGAGATGTGAATGATAGCCACTGAAACAAATAAGCTGAGTCAAAGTCTACAAATGGGAAGAAAGCATGCAAAAAAGGGATGCTGGGGGATCCCTCAGCAGGATACCGTTAATATTTTCTGTGGGCACTCTTTTTTTTTTTCCTTTAGTGCTGTTCTGAATGCCCAGTGGTGGACTGGAAGTGTGATTTTGTTTGACTCTTTTCTGTCTGCCAATGGTAAGGTTACTGCTGCTACTTCTTTTCTAAAGATAGAGCAATAAACACCTCTGAGCCTCCCTGCATGACCACTATGTGAGCATATTGCATCTCAGATGGCAGCAAACCTCTGCCACATTCATACTTGCAGGCTTACTTTGAGGATAAACATACTGGAAGACACTAGATAGCACTGACCGACTACTGCAATTTAAAGCCTCTGTTTATAATACATGCATACACCCAGTGTTGTGTTTTTCACCAGCATTACTGCTCTGGTGATAAAGTTACATGTAAATAGGTAGTAGTTGTGTATTTAAGTTGCCAAAAATTGTGCCCTCAATAGAAGGGGAAAGGCAGAAAGGTTAATATGCAGCCACATATCTAACATATGTTACATTTGCAGCCACATGTGTAACTTTTCCACAGAGAATGCTCTCTCCTCCCAGGCCCTTCTGTCCCATTTGCTGTCATCAAGAAATCTGCTCCCAAAAATGAGGTGGGAAGTCCTGCCCCAGAAGCAGCACATGTCTGCAGTGTGAAGCTGGGCTGTGTTCAGCATCAGCTGGGCAATTCCAGATTTAATTTTGTTAATGTTCTTCTAAGAAGTATAGAGAATGTTTTAAATGTACCAACTGCCTTGAAAGCTTTTTAAATTTGTTTGCTTGGCTTTTGGTTTTGTTTGGATTTTTTTTCCTTTGTTTTCATAATCCACCCACATGTCACCTTTCACATGATTCCTCCCTGGGTTTTTCCTTTTTGGAATGGGCATAATTTTTTTTGCTGTGATAGAGCCCCTTTCTGCTTTTACCTATATGACCCCTTTTCTCTGATCTCTTATCTCCAGTACCAGCTACTTTGCTCATGTCACTCTGGATCTGGTCACAATAGGTTTTCCGCATGGGAGTTCACAATGAACTGCAAAAGAAGCAGTAAATCTACTGTATCTGTAATGCTGCCATATTAATTCCTAATCAATTTCAAAGCCATATTTGAAACTCATATATTTCACCTCAGCAAAATCAAAATAACGTCAAGTTGCCAACAGCAAATGAAACTTGAAAATATAATTAAAAACATATGGGCTAGGAATGTATTGTTTCTGAGGTCTTCGCAATTGTCACTGTGCTAGGCACTGTAAATTGATGGCAAGAGGGTATATGAAACTGAGATCCTCTTATAACAAAAGCATAGCTCCATATTGCTTGAGGTAACAGAAGAACTCTCAGATGAATGTGAGTGAAGACTGCAAGTATAAACTGCATAATTTTTTTTTTTCTGCAAGGATCAGTTCCAAATTTGTTAAAATCTGATGCTGAAATCCTGCAAAAACTGTTTAGTTAGTCTGCATGTAATCCTAATGCAGTCCTCAGTAAATTCGAGAGTTTGTGCTCGTGTGTTCTTGTGACTGTCATTTTTCTATTTCATAGATAAAGCTGTGGTGTGACCTTATACATTATATTAAATCATTACATAAAATCACACACCAATATTTATTTATGTGTATAGTAATATTGCTGTATTTTAAACAAAAGACAGCAATGTTTAGCTCCTATCATCCTCTCTCTCTTTTTTTTTTTTTTTCTTTTTTTTTTTTTTTTTTCTTGGAGACAGAATGTCAAAAATAATGCCTTTGTTATTACTCAATATCTGCTACTGGCTGGATGCATAGCCTAGGGAAAGTCTAATTACCATTTACAATAAATAATTTCCTCTATATTTATTATCAATGGAAATCTACTCATAGACATTCAGCCAAGGAATTCTGCTATACAGGCAAAAATATGTACTATCTTTCAACAGCAGTTCAGCTTACAACCTGAATGTCTGTAGCTTTTTCATTAAATTCATTATTGCCTTATTGTACCTAGACTCTTGTTCTTCCATAAGGCACTGTCAATAGACAGACAGATGAATTTCTTCATGTTCTAAGTATTTTCTACTTTTATCTGTTGACCAGATTCACAAAATATTTATGGGCCCTGTAGCAATTCTTGTGCTTTACAAAACAAGGGATTATTTTCGTGCTAAAAATAACATAAGTTCTGAGTTCTTGGTCTGATTCTGATTTCTCTCTACCAGAATATAAATCTGATCTAATTTTAATGAGGTCATCAGAGTTGCAGTTAGTTAAAACAGAGAAACTACTGTCAGAATCAGTCCCTTCAATTTCTTATGGGATTCAAATCTGCAATAAGGGGGAGGGGGAATGATTCTTTAGCTTGAAATACTAGAGTTAGCTACTTACACTTACATTTTATTTAAATCAAATAGTCTTACAAAAGGCCTGGGTTTGGTTCTTTTGGGGTTTTTTTGTTTTTTGGGGTTTTTTTGTTTTGTTTTGTCTTTTGGTGGTTTTTTTTGGTTGTTGTTGTTGTTTTGTTTTTTTTTTTTTTTTTACATTTACATCTCTATAAACTAGAGAAGCATTAAAGTCAGAAGTCAAAACATTGACACCTACAGCTGTGAAACTAATGAATTTTTCTGTTTGTGGACCAAAAAATTTTCCTGGAACACCCTATTCAACCCCTTAAAAACAAACAAACAAAAAACCCCAGTAACAAAACACAGTCCAGGCTGACCTGGAGTGTGAAAAAATTGAAAATAAATAAATTTCAGGTCACTTGAAACATTCAGTTCAGACCAAAATGCTTTCTTGAAGGGAAATATAAAATGGATCACCCTCACAGATGGGTGTTACATAAATTGAGTGGAAATACTTGACTTCAAAAAATCATTCTTATATGCCTTTTCTTAATCTTATCCATTTTGAGTTGGGAGGAACATATACATCTACCTAACTATTTGCCAAAATATACCTTTGGAAATGGTGAAGTATGCAGACTTCTTTGCAGTCACTGCTAGTTGAGGATACTACTGGTAATTGTGTCAGTAAAAGGGATGAGTCAAGGGACAGAAATGCTTTTGCAGACAACCTAGTCAGACAGTGCTGCTGTTCTTAGGCATCTCCAATGTCAGAAGCTGGGATGAACTCCCCCTGAGTCCAATTAAGGCAGAACTCCTTCACTATCACATTTGTAATACTTGTGCAGGCAATAAAGCAAATTCTAGCTCTAAAATATGAAGTATGTGCTGTTTGCTTTTCAAACTTAAAGCTTAATATATTCCCTTGTAAAAGAAATTTCACAGAAGGTGCTCACCTATTAGAAACCATATCAGGGGAAGAAAGATGAGCAGAAAAGGGATGGCCTAGTTTTAAGTTTGGATTAACTGAGCACAAAACAAGGGTGCAGTTATTCTGTGTTGAATTGTGTCCTCTTTCAACAATGGGAATTAGGAGGCAGGGAACAATCCTAGTGTCACCTCAAAGAGACAGACAAGGACTATGACCTGCAGAAGACCTGGTGATCATCAGCCAGCCCAGGCTCAATAGTCTAAACTAAATCAGAAATTGCTACTTTTGCATGGGTCAAGGAACCAGTTCTTTAGTTGTAGCAGCAAGAAAGCAACCTGAGTGTGCTAAGAGGGGATTTCCTTTCTTTTTCCTGAAGACTATGGGACCACTGAGCATTGCAGGTTGCTAAGACATCTGAAGCAAGGTCTTCATGAGGAGAGGGACAAAGGCCCATTTGCCATGTTCACCTATATTCAAGGTTTCCCTGACATTTCCAGTAGCGAATCCCATACTCTATAGGGAATATCTGAAGGTTTCTTTTCCCCACTGTTCTGACAAAGGCCTAATTTAAAGCAGATTTACCTGATAGACAGCTAGAACACCAAAATATTTTCTTTGATTTCAAGAAATTTACATCCTTATTCAAATCAATGCCCATGAAATGCTCTCTCTTTGTTCCTAATATTAATCCAAAAATAAAGTTGCTCTTAAGAGCCATCAATGCAACAGGTGGAGTCCCACAGAGGTCAGTGCAATTGCATGAGTTTAGACCAATGCAGAACTCAGTGCATTGATGCTGGCATGTGAAAAATAAATCAGAAACTTTATGGATATTAAAAAACAGTGTTAAAACAGGGTGTTTTATACAGTAATTATAAGGTTATTTCTCAGTAATTCAATCTACCAAGGGCAAAAATATATCTTTTATTGCTGCCTATGATGGTAATAATTCTCCCTGGCATCTGTAAAACCAACAATAGCTTTTCATTGATTTTGCTTAAAAGGAAAGTTCAGGGTTAGAGAAATAAGTATTTCATGTGGAAACAAGAAAAACTTTCCAAAGTATATGTGATGGAAATAGTAATAATTATGTTTAAGAAGGAAGGAAATCTTGTGATTAGGGTCACTGGGTAGGGATCTAAAAACCTCATCAGGGGTCCAATTCTTCCCTGTATTTCTATTCTTTTAATTTCCTGTCTAAAAAAATAAAATAAATAATAAAATTCTCTTTCTTTCTGATTTTTCGCTTGTTTTCTCATTAGATAATACATCTGCAAACTCATCAAGACTGGATTACATATGTACATGCACCAAACTATGGCAAGATCAAAGAAAAACAGATTTTCTGATTTCAGGTCAAATCTGCATATGGAATACATTTTTCTGTTTAGTACATAGTATGCATTGATTTATATATTTACCTAGTATTTTTAGCCACTGCCATAATATATATCCAGGTAATATTAATGGAGGCTAAAAAATTCCTCTGAGGTACAGAAATGAATGAACATCTAAGTCACTACAAAGCTGTTAACAAAATGTAGGTTTTTTAGCTAAGAAGCAGGCAAATGGTAAAAATAACTACAAGAGGCTATTTCAAAGTGAAGACTGACTTTACACAGGGAAATGGTAAATTCAGGAGAGCAGTCTACATAAGTCTGGATTTGCTGCTCTTTATAAGTTAACTAGTTAAAGTTTGTTGGTTTACATTATCAGAGCACCCTGCATAAAAGAAAGCCTTGTCTTAGCTCTAAAGTTGTGATCTGATAAGACATATATTATTTAGGAAACACTGATTTTATCATTAATTTTCTAGACGCTTTTCATAACATAAACCAATTATGCAGCTTAACACTGCAGCTGTGGGGAAATTCCCAATGCATCTTAGCGTTCCTTCTGGCTTTCTATTTATTCACACCCTTGTGGTAAATGTCACATATGATACCTTATTTTTATCAAGTCCTATTTTAAGATGAATAACAGTAGTTCAAATAATGATAACCTGAGCTCTAAACCTAACTGACTATCTTATTAAGCAAAAAGGCTGACTCATTTGTATAAATTGCCTTCACCTGTGGCTGTTAAACATAACAAAATCAGGGAAGAAAACTGTCTGTCGAACTAGGAGAGCTGTACTACAGAGTACTACAGGTCCCTTGTTTATGATCAGCACTAACTGGTCCCCAGCTGGTGGAGAGAGATGAGTGGCCATGGATGCAAGGTCTCATTGACTCCTCTGTGCAAGTGGCTGCTGTGGAAATAAGGGTTGATGATACAGAGAGCAGCACCATGGAGCTCTTGTCCTGCATCTCGTTTGGGACACAAATGGTTTTGCCTTCAGCTGGAGCTGCCCCCATAGCAGGCAGCACCCTAAGTTACTGGCAGTGTTGTGGGGATGGCTCTTGTCCCTGATTGGCCTAATTTGTTTCTTGCTTGAGGTTTGGTTTTGGTAGGGTTCTCTGTGCGTGTTCTGAGCAGATACTACTATCTGCAACCCTGCACCCCTAAAGGGCACTCTCACTACCCAAGATCTAGTTTTGCTTCCTTGCTACAACTTGTTCTTTGCTCAGGGAGAGAAGTTGGAGAGCCAATAGAAACCATATACTAATGCATGTTGTCCTATAGTCTGAGTAGAGAATGCCTTTAAATCTTCAAAATATATTACTTAGGACCAAAACTGGAGACACTGCCTTAGTCAAGGGAACTCAGCAGATGATGTAAGAGCAACTGATGTTAAGAATATTCTCTCCCACCTGAGATTAATGTCTAGTCCTTACTATCTATTCTTTAAAAATGTACTGCATTGGATGTGTAAAATTAAAGGCGATGGGAAAAAATGTGCATAATCAAATTATTCTTGGACTACCCTCCACCTCAAAAGGGAGGTAAAAGTTTGGAAAAACCTGGCAGAGCTGGAGGCCTGGTCTTTACTTACACCAATGTAAGAAATGTAAAAGTCAAACACTAACACTATAAATTTGGACACTTAAAATAAAAATAGATGGACAAATAATCAAATTACAGAATTACAGAACAAAAATGTGTTAATAAAAGGAAAGGAATGCCATGACAATGTGGTACATGGAACACCTGTATTTGCCAAACCTGTATGAAAAACCTCCCTGAAGTCAAATTATGAAAGAAAACAAGCATAAAAAAAAAAAAAAAAAAAAAAAAAAAGAAACTGGAAAGCAATCGCAGGTGAGTTGGTTGCCTTCAGTATGCTTTTCAGAGATCTGGAGGTCCATGACTCTCTGAGTGTGTGTGCATGCTGTATATAGAAATATATGTTGTGTATAAGAAATATGCAAGAGAAAATGCATGAAACACAGGATTGCTCCATAAATTTTAATGAACAAATAGCAGCCTAGTATGGACTACCCACTAACTACAGTGACAGGCTATATCAAAACAAAGCCAAAAAATATACCATATATGCGTTTTGGAATGTTCTCGTTGCCCAAGCAGAACACTATTAAAAACGTGTATAGAGGTTAATTTCACCAAAGATAAAAAAAATAAAAAATAAAGGTCTTTAATTTTATTTACAGAAGCAAAGCACTGTTGACGTAATAAAAGAAATAACTAATTCTAACATATCAACACAAGAGTTCTGAAACATAAAAATTGGAATCTCAAGAATGACTATTGAAATAATTATAATAAATCAGACACATGACATACAACACATCATAAATCCACTAAACTCTAGATTAGCAATAGAAGAGAGAAGACTATAGGTAAATCAAAACACTTATGTGTTTCTGTCATCTTTTCTGCATCTCATGAAGTCTACACAGCAGTCCTGCTGTGCAGAAGATCTAGGAGAAGAGATGATAGGCATATATAAGTCACTGCATGAGAGATGAGACTTTAATCTACTAGTGACGATCTTCAAAACACGCAGCCTTTTTGACTAGTGCTCTTTTTAGTTTACAAAATAGTGTCACAACTATTCTGATACAACTTACATTAGTTTAGGAGGATAAGACTTGCAGTAACTCTCCTCCCAAGCCCATATTCTGACACAATGCTGTAAAAATAGCCTGTGCCATAATACAGTTAGCCCATGCTGCAGCCACACTTTTGTCTTCCTGTCTGTTAGGAGAATACATAAATACTTACAATCTGACACTGGCTTCAAAGCCTTCATCATCTCTATGGGAAACAGATGGTCTTGGGCTAATCCAGACCTTACAGAGAGCATCCTTTCCTGAGCTGTCTTCCAGTGAAGATACTTTATTTCACTGATCATGGGAGGCATCTAAACATAAGTCTAGGTGGCTTGGTTGGGTGGCATGTTCCAAAGGCATGTAACAAAGGCAGGCATCTTGTATGAGGACGTATTGCCAATGAAGTTTTGAAGCTTTCCTGGTTTTTGGACAGACTGCACACCAAATCCCACTCCCTGTCTTTGGGTATGTGTGTGCATCACTTAGTGATTTAGATTTGAGTAGAGAGAGGTAAGAAACCTGCATTAAGGGCCTGCCTCTGAATGCCAACTATATGGGACTGTACAGTCTAGGTCCCAAATGACACATTTAAGTGAAGAGATCATTAAGTTAAGTGACAGCATAACTATCTCTGCATCTAAAGCAAAATGATAGATCCAGGACCTTCCAGCTCTTATCTTTGGGAACCTGTGACAAGTCTCTGAACATGTACACTAACTTCTAATAATGAAAGCAAACTGTAAAGAGCAGCAGTGTAGAAATGCTTGCCCAGCTACAAAACTGATTGGCTATGCTAACACGGTATTTCCCCTTCTCCCTTGTTTTAATTCACTCTAGTCATCCTGAGTACAGCAATAAGGAACACGGACCTCTGTCCCACCTTCAGTACTGCTGCACCATTCTGTATCATATAGGGCAAGCCCAAGAGCCAAGATACAGAAAGCATACTGTTCTGCTTAAATTATGCTTTCCTCTAACTACATGCTCACTTCTCATGAACAATAAAGGTGCTGTCCCAAAATTAATCCATTTATAAGGAAAATGTTAATAATTTTAACAAAATATTAATTGTTTTTAACAAAAGAGTTAACCAACTCCTAGCAAAATAATTCAAAAAGGACCCTTAAAATATTCCTTAATCATTATTCTTCATTGAGTATCCCTAGCTGTTTGTGATCCTGTCTGTGAGTATTGTGTGGGGTGAAGTTAATTTTCTTCACAGTAGATAGCGTGGGATTGTGTTTTTGATTTGTGCTGAAAACAGTGTTGATAACACAGGGATGTTTTAGTTTTTGCTGAGCAGTGCTTGTACAAAGCCAAGGCCTTTTCTGTGTCTCACACTGCCTCACCAGGGAGGAAACTGGGGGTGCACAAGAAGTTGGAGGGGACTGCAACTGACCAAAGTGATATCCCAGTACTCTATGGCATCATGCTCAGCAATAAAAGGTATGGGAAGAATCAGGAAGAGGGGATATTCAGAGTGATGATGTTTGCCTTCCCAAGTCACTGCTGCATGTGATGGAGCCCAGCTTTCCTGGGGATGGCTGAGCACCTCCCTGTCCACAGGAAGCGGTGAAAAAATTGTTTTCCTTTGCTTGCTCACATCCTTTGTTTTACCTATTAAAGTGTCTTTATTTCAATCCACAAGCTTTTTCACCTTTCCTCTTCATTTATTTCCCCCATTCCACTGTGGGGCTTGAGTGGGTGGCTGCGTAGTGCTGGGGTTAAATCACAACAGCCTGTTTTCTCCAGCTGTTGTGATTTGCAATGCTACACTGCAAAGGAAGTCACAAAAAGTCCTGATGTGCACACCATCTGATTCACTTTGCCTTTGCTTTTAAGTTTTACTTATTAAAAAAAAAAAAAAATATATATATATATATACTTTTAAAAAAGGATCAATAATCTCTCTGTGAGTTCATTAAATGCTAAAAAACAAACCAACAAAATAATTAATATAAATCAGCTGATGAAGATCAAATCACATTCCATTTTAGAGAGATTAAAAAAAAATCCTACAATCTTTTGAATGCTTCTTTAATATAGACTCCTTTCAAAAACTTTAGAAACTAGTGTTCAAACTGTAACAGCCTGTAGAACATTGTAAACAGCTTATTTTAGACAGAAACCACATCACTTCTAAAACAGGGTTCATGTGCTGACCAGCAATCAAAAGAGTAAACCAACTGAGTAACACAGTGGAAGTTTTTCCCTAAGGTTTCAGCTTTTCTTAGAGGATTAAGGTTCAGAAACTCAATTTTTTTTCAACTAATATATTATCTATAAAGGGTGGTCTCTTGCTAGTTGGCTCATCATCTTGCCAAATACTAGCACTTTAAAGTACATCTATTTGATAGCTAGAAATTATTGGCCAGAAAAGAAGACAAAAAAACATCCACCTGCAATTAATCAAAAAAGGGGATTTTTCCCCCATCATTACTTTCTTACCAAAAAAAAAAAAAAAAAAAAACCAAAAAAAACCACCAAAGTATTCAAACACTCTATATTAGAAAAAGAATTTGCTTTTTTGTAGTGTTGTGAAAAATCCATTAATCAAACTGAAAGGTAAAGAAATTGCATTTTTACTTTTGTAATGTTTTAATACGAGATTCTTCTATTAAGAAACATAGCTATTTCTCAGAGATTGATCCTTCCTTAGGAACTCAGAAAATCTTGGTCCTAGTTCTGTGCCTGTCAGGGTCTCTAAGTGACCTTGGACAAGCTAGTTAATCTCTTACTAACTCATTTCTCCATCTGTAAACTGGAGATAATCGTAATTCCTTTGTCTTGCTTTGTCTGCTAAGACAATCTGTTTAGGAATAGGAAATGTTACAGACTGTGCTCATACTTCATGCAGCCCAGTGGCCTTAGCTTGTCCTAGATCCTTTCCTAACACCCACTGCTACTCTGCACCTTTTTTATCAATTTCATCTTTGTTTTGCAAGAGCAGAGGGAGCTCTGAACTGCTGTAGGATGGTAAAAGTGAACACAGCCAGTCAGGCACTTACATCTGGTGCTCACATCTAAGGCACACAGGCTGGGCACTTCTCTGCAGTACTTGCCTGGTCTGCTGCTGTGTCATTAATTCTGGCCAGCAGTAGGAGGGAAAAAACCTTAAAATAATTGCTATGAACATCATTTGCATTTATAATATCACACAATAAAGGTTATGCTGAGGTTTCCTGTAGATATGTAGAGAAAAGGCAGTAAAGTCCTGGCTCTCCACAGTTACTGGCAGTGCTCAACTGCTTCCTGCAGGCTAGAACCAGGAATGAGCACTGTTTTCAATATTTATATAATGCTTTTATTTCTCCTATATTTAGATACTGGTTTTAGTTTCACTAACTGCTCCTGCAGCCAATTTCTAGAACTTGAATTAATTCCTAACAGCCACAGGGAGCATGTGGACTCAGTCTGCAGGGCCCGATGGGATGCAGGATACAATACTCCTCATCCTCAGTTTGGCAGCCTGGTGAGATTTACCTTCCACCCCTTGCCAGTGGCAGACAGGACAAACACAGCCCCTTTGTGCCATTTGTGTGTTTGGGACCCCACATACACACTTCTCATTACAGCATCCCATCCATAAGCTTTTCCATTTTGAAGAAGATGGCCCCAAGTTGACCACGACATCAACAATTTATGCACTCAAGTACCTGCAGGCAACTTCCCCACACACCTTAGATGCTTTTGTCCCTTTCTTAGTAAGGGACTGCTTTGAGACTGGCAGATCAGTTTTCACACATTTAGACTGTAACATACAGAAGTGCCAATGTGCCTTCATAATACACCAGGGAGAGAGATCAGGAGGCAGAACAACTTTCATTCTTACTTGGGTGTGTTCACCCAGTGGCTTGTCACTGCTACCTAGGAGAGGAAAACAAACACAAAACTACCAAGTTTTGTGTATAATCCAAGTCCCAAAGCACAGGGTGTGGAGACACTAATGCTAATTTTAAAGTCAGAGTGTATCTTGTCTTGTGTGCCCAATTTAATACAAATATACACTTTTCTTCTCTGGTCAAATAAGAATTGCTTGAGGAAGTAGCCTCTTTCAGTAAGGCCTGCCAGTGCCAGACACTGATTTACCAGTCAAGGAAACAGCCCAATGCTTCTGTGTTTCCAGGGTCAAATCTTGCCTTACTCTGTGAAAAGTTCTCAATGTCACCTGGCAGGGAAGGCTCTAAATATGATGCTGTGCCAAGAGCTCTACTGATGTTTCTCATGTGCAGAGTGTTAAAGAGAAACTCAAGGATGAAAACAAGTCACAGTCATAAAGTTCTAACTGTGCTATGAAGACAAACCTCCCAAAATTCACAGTCACTAAGATCAATCTCATTTACACCACTTCTGTGCTGTGTATTGCACCTGACCTTCTACAGAGTGGGATCTGATTAACCCTTGCATGATGTATTAGACTTAGCATTGGATTCCAGGCTAGACAAAAATATATTTAATGTTACCAGTAGAAAAAGGAAGATCAAATGTTTGCAATCACTTTGCAATGAATACTGACTAATATTGAACATATTTAATTAATGTGCTGTCCTTTTATGAGGCCTTCATAAAAGTTAGGTATAAATGGAAGTATGAAGCAAACATTGGGACACTGCAAATAGAAGCAGGGCATTGCTAATTACTACAAAAAGAAAGAAGTGCTTCAGACTATTAATCTATTTGAACAAAGCAGGGTCTTGCTAATTATCACAAAAGGAAATAAGTGTTTCAGACTATCAAACTACTTTCAGTAACTAATTTAAGCAAAGGCATGTATCTGAGCTCTGCTTTATCAAGCATTGTTTGACACGCCTGGTTTTCTCTATCATAACACTCTATAACCTCATTGTTGATCTTATAGTGTTCCTAGGATATAAAATATTTATCTAGTCTTATATGAAGACTAAGAAATAGGGTTCCCTGAAAGAAACTTAAATCCAAGTGTGCAGACAGTCTTGACACTTCACTCATTCCTCCTCTGTGTTCTCCTTTCCGGGAAAGTAAGAGACAGCACATCTCTCTTAATCCACTCAGATTTTGCTTTAGTTTATTTCTGTTCATTTTAGGGGCCACATGAATCCAATCTTTCTTACTCATGACAATCATGTACAGAGCCAAGAGGATACACAGAGGAAGCACCACTGGCTAAGAAATAGTTTGAGAGCTTCAAGAAATACCTGCCTTAAAGATCAGAAGAGAAATGCAAGCATTTCTTCTGTAGCTTTTAAAAAAGCACCAAATAGTTTAGCATAAAATTAGGAAAAAACATGTAAATTAAGTTTATTGTAATGCTCTGTGTCAATACAAAGGAAATGTTCCATGCAATTTCACGAACCTTCCCCACACTTGACCTCTTTCATAATCTATGAGCTGCAGACATACAGGTATTTCTGAGTGATGGAGCAGATCAGAAAGAAATCTCCTGTTAGTATCATAGCATGCCACTAACATTGATGGCTTAAAAAAATTCAAGTGGAGACTCTGGTGGCCCCACTAATTGCAAACAACGAGATATTTCACTGATAGTGTTAGAGCATGATCATAGAATTTACTATTCCTTGACTTTGCTCCCCATATTGTGGGTTATTAACAGAGAATCAAAGCAATGCCCTAACATCATGGCTATAACACACAAATATTACCTAGGAACATGACACTCCAAATGGAATATGTTCACCATTTCAGGCCTTTCAGATACAGTAAGAGCAGAGGAGCACAGTCAAACTCTTGAAAGTTTACAGAGTATTATACAACCTTCTTCTTCTAGAAATGCCATGAAACCATTTATTCCCCCACAGTTAAAGGATATGAAAACCTGCCTCCTCCATGATATTGTGACATTTCCATAGCCTGTTCTAGATATAATAAAGCCAGAATTAAGGTAAAACACTTGAAACTTATGAACTCACTGAAACTTCCACTCAGCTATCATATGTGAGTGATTTACAGCCAGAAATTGGTTTTAATCTGTCTTCTGTTTGAAATGTTCTCATCCTAGATATTTACTAGCACAAATGCCAGTGGTGGAGAGGTCTATACTGTAATCAGGAGCAGGTGTAGTCCTATCCTAGCCCATCTAGTTCATGCTGATGCCACCATGAGGATGCAGCAGTATGGACTTGAGTGTAAGCTGTGCGTGGGATCCTGCATGTTTACTTGAGTGGCTCACTGCTTTTAATGCCCTGTCATAGTGTCTCCACTCCTACTGGCACTGAATCTTGCTTCATGAATCCTTGCCTCATTATACCAACACCTCTGCATTTCTACCTCTGCACCTGCAGGGCAGACCTAGCCTGGACCACCATGCATTGCTAGTGGTCTTTGATTCCACAAGGAAAGAGGTTTATTCTGAAACACTTGGAAAGAACAAAGAAGCAACTCATATTTCTAGACAAATGTGCTGCTGTTAAAGACTCTTCCGATATAGCACTTACTTGCTTTGCACATAACTGGAAAATTTTCTTATCCCATCCTCAAGGGATGACTAGCATTGTAGTGTTGTAACATCAGACTCACAAGGAAATATTCTGCAGATGTAGGTTTACTTTGAGAATTCCCTACCTACCTGGCTGGTAATGAATCTTAAATTTTCTCGAGATCATTGCTCATCACCTGAACAAGTACTGAAGAGTAAATGAAAACAGCCATCCATTGAAAAAAAAAAAAATCATTTAATGGCTGAAACAAAATGCCATCACTGCTGTGATAACAGAAGGTTTAAAGTGCATTACTGTCACTTCTCTATACACTTGAGGGCTGGCTACTGGGTCAGATGGTGCAGCAGTCCATGTAATCTCCTGAATGGAAAAAAATTAGGCTCAAAGTGCCAAATAGACGCCCACAACATAATATCAGGTAAAACAAACACATACCTCCTATCCCCCCTCACCAAATGTTAGAGAAATAGAGAGAAATCCCAGTCATTTCTCATTACTGTGAAGGTCAGCCTAGCTGGGAAAATTGTTTCTGCTTTACAATTCCCCAAACTGTAGAAAGCAGTTAGAGTTCTGGACAAAAACTAATGTTGCATTCAAAGGGAAAAGAGGCTGATATGGCATTGCTGCAGTAATAAGAGAATTTTTTACTCTTTCCACTTCCCTGTGAACCTAATCAACTGTGACATGAGAAAATATACTGGGCTCACCCAGCCAGAATCTGACTGCCACCTGAAAATGTCCTCAATATTCCACTGTTTGGGAGTTTACAATGATCCTTCCGACATCAATTTCGTACATGTACATCAAAATGCCATTAGAAATGCTCACAAACACATCCTGCTCACAGGCCTCCACTCAGACTCCAATCGAAGGCAGGCTGTAAAGACTCCCCAGTGGTTGACTAAAGGTTTCTTTCGATTACTCATATGAAAGCATTTGGTTATGGAAAGGCATCTTGGGGCAGCCTGGGGGATCCAAAGATCTCCCCCCTGACCTCCCTTGCAAGCACACTTGATGGGCATTAGAAGCAACACATGTTGAAGGCACTTTAAAACCTTCCTTAAGCATTTAATTAATATCTGTTGGCTTTTCATGCTTCCTCATTCTCCTTGAGGTTCAACAAATAAGCCACACTTTCCAAAGGCTGCAAGTATGTGGCAGGGAGTAGGAAGGTGTACTGAAAGGAGAGAGTGAGAGCTCATGGTCTATTTACAGTCACACTCAGTTACATGGATGGGTATGTTCTGGCCTTCATAGGCACAAACTATTGCGTCCAAACACCACATACATGATGCAGATGGAAATTAATTTAGTTTTGATAAATGCTTGGCATATTTAATGCATTATTTAGTGCCACTTTTATTACTTCTCAGTGACGAAAATCAGAATAAATCTAATGCAACTGAACAAAATATTATCACATTCTTCTTTTGTTCTAATATTTACAGGAAATACGACAAGTGTTTGACATATAAATTGGGCATTTGACTGACTTTAATAACCATGTGATCAATAAGAAGTGATATTTTTACAGCCTAAGTTCAATTTTTAAAGGGCCAGGGGTCACAGAGCTTTATCAAAACAATAAGGCTAAAACTTCATTTTCAGAACCTGTAATTCCTCTTATTTTAAAGTCTGTATTGACCTAATATCATTAAAAGTCAAATTTTGCTCATAAAGCTTCAATCCTACAATCCTGGAGCTAACATTTTGCTTTGCAGCAATTTATTTTAGTTGTATTTTCTGTAAGAATTTCAACATTTCCTCATATTAGAATTAGTGTTGAGTGATAGAAAGTCACTTATTATCTACATTGAAGATTATTCCTTTTGCTTGGATGATACCATTTATTTTTAAAAAATTCTGATCAATCTGAATCATATATATGTTCCTGATGTATCTTATCTTTCTGAATCAATCATCTTTCTCCTTTAAAGTAGCTTAGGAAATATCATTTCAGTTTTCATGATTATAGAATGAAAATCATCCAGATACAGTCCAAACACCAGGCAGTCATCACAGAATAGTGCTCATGTTATGCTAAAGTGGGAACTCTCCCATTCAAACAGCTGATAAAATATCATGTAACCTATACAATCAGCCCCTCTTCTCCCAAGAGAGAACAAAGACAAACCAGTCCTAGTTTTCATCTGGAGTATTTACACAGCTCCTTGTGGGCTTGCCTAGCACTTTGAGAAATTTTTCATTAAAATTTGTAGCAGAAAATTCTCAAACAGAAAAGATGTACTTATACATAGTAAATTACAGTCTTGTAACATTTCTCTGCCATTGTTTAGAATTGTTTCCTTAGTTAAAGTTACCATGCACACTGGGACAAATAGGAGGATAAGTTCTCTTTCTGGCCTGATGAACAGTGAACTATTTATATTTCAAGATGGAAAAGTGAAAGCCCTCAAGCATGTATTATTCTGCCAAATCAGGGCATTCACAAGCATGTGGAGACCCTGGTTGAAGCCTCATATCTGAATCAGGTGCGGTGAAAAGCTTGAACCTGAGGCTAAAATACTATTTTATGAGATGATTTAACTAGATGCCATGAATAGATTTGCTTTGCAGTGAATCTGCAGCTCTGAACAAAAAATAATGAAAAGAGGTCTTGAGTTGTCCAGCTACTTAAAGAATGCTAAGAATTTTGCAAAGGAACAAGTTATAGGAAAATGAAAGTGGTTATTTCCCTGATGATTATAAACCTCAGCTCTTTAGTTAAATCTCATTTGCTCAGTTCTGGACCATTTTCTGGAATGATTGACTTTATTTCATAGGGAAAACCCATATCTGTCAGAAGTGGGAAGTGTACCGTTCTTTTCTTTCTCCTCCTCAGGTCATTATGCCATTTGTTGAAGTGCTTAAGCATCCCATGAAATTTAAAAACAGCACCCTAATGTAAATTTTATATTCTATACTTGGATTAATTTCCAATATTTTCTTACAATTGCTTTTTTTTTTTTTTTTTTTTTTTTTTTTTTTTCCCCAAACAAGCTTTAAAATACATGGCAGAAAAAAATTATTCAACTATTATTCTTTCCATTGGAAGTGAAATTTTTTGGACATTTTATTGTGTTTAGTAAGTGACTCTTTCCATAAGTTCCCAAAGAAAGTGTTTTGGTAGGACTGAAATTTCCCAGTTTTCAGAGCTTTATTTTGAATCAGATTTCTCAAATGGCATTGGGATTCATGTGCATATGATAAAGTAAAAGGAAGGAAATCAGATTTTACAGTTTTAGTTTATCCATGCACAGTTTTCTCAGTTGCCCTGTTTTTATTGTTTTCTGTTTCTGGTTTGAAGTCAAGTATTTGTAGAGATGATGGAATATCCTTGGGTCTGATTTTTGCCTAATCCTTGTAATAAGACTTTCTCCTGTGAAGAAATTACAAAATCAAATTGAGCATGTCCAGAAAAACACCTGCAAATTTCAATATCTGTTGCTCAGATGAGGGGTAGATTCTCTTTGAAAAGAAGGCAACTTTTTTGGGCAGTCCTGGAAACCAGAGCAGCATCTGATTATTGACCTTCAAACTTCCAAGTAAGTCTATACCCTGGACTGTGATCTTACATTTTATGGCTTGGAGTAAAGGATATTGTAAGTCTACAGAGTCAGACACTGAAGATGAGGTTTGCATGTCCTTATTGATTCAGGAAGGTAAATGGAGGTGATGTACACTAGTGTTGAGCATTTTTAAGCACTGTTTAGGTTGGTGGTTGTCAAGGAGTATAAAGCCAGAGAGCTTTAGAGAGAGCCAGAGACATGTTACATTTCACCAGGTGGTTTGAGGTTTCTCTGTAGGTTTTCCATATATATGAATGCTTTATGAGTCATGGTTACAATGAAGTAATTGTGTGGTACTTAGTGCAAAATGGCAGCAATAACTTTTTCATAAGTAATAGCCACACCAAAGGCATTTCAAATACATATGTTGACATTTCTAACCATCATCCTCATTTTTATTTTGTGAATAATTGCTCTTTCTGTGTGGGACTGTTTCTGCTGACTCCATTCCCCTTTCAACCTGCAGAGCCCCCAGATAAATATCCCAGGAATATCCTCTCCATGTTCCAAGACACAAGGTAGTTTAATGATTTGTGAAAGTGTGTGCTTCAGCCTTTAAATAATTTATATCATTCAATGTTTTCATCAGAAAACTGTGGTAAATGTCCCTTCTAGAAATAACAGGTAAACTGTTCTTGTAACTTACAGTTTATACTGCACTCCATCTGAAAATAAACAAAGAAGGAATTATCACCTGTTTGACAGGATCACCAATCTTTGGGAGACACAGTTATCTCTGTAGAAGAAAAGAATCAGGCTCTTTTGCTAACAGACAAACTGAAACTTACTACTATGGTTCAGTCAGCTATGTATGAAAAAAAAAGCAAACAAACAAACAAACACTCAAACAAACATCAAAAGGCAGATTTTCACCTGCCCACCTCTCTTAGGTATTTGGGCTGGTCTCATGGCCCACAAGCAATGACACACCCCAGGGTAAAGCAAATGTGTAACTGCCTTCAAACTCTTTAATTTTTCTTTTAGTTGCTCACCTGGTATCTTGATAGAAACTTTCTATGGGTCAGACCTGGCTCCTAGACCATCAGTTGCATGGCTTTGATATGAATGTGTTTTAGTGCCTCTGCTACTTTCCTCTTGTTGGACCACTGTCAACTGTCCACACACAAAGTTTTCCTACTACACACTATTTTCCTACTATTTTCCTTAGTGTGTTTTTACCACCATAATCCTTTGTATCATTAAACTCATGTAAATATGAACTGCTTAGAGGACTTACAAAGTACTTATTATAAAGTTCCTTAATGTCAATATATTAATATGTCCATCTGTGAAGTTATACATTTAAGAGATCAGTAATTCAGATAAACACAGGATATTGTATAAGGCAGGCTGGCTTGGGCTGACCTCAGTCTGAATTTTGGCATTTGCAAATCATCCATTTCCTGTAATAAATCCTATAGAGACAAGCAAGGCTTTTCTAAGAAATGCAGAGGTTGAAATCTCTATCTTTTTTTCTTTGAAGGCTAAATAATAATTTCTACAGTTCACCTCAATGGTAGTAACTCAGCCCTTCCAAAATTTGATCAATGCTTATTCAAAATACTAGCATTAGACTTTTTCCACGGTGTTATTTAATTTTAACTTGTCTACATTCCTTTAGTCCAAAGGCAAATAGAATATAATTACACTAGGATAGGAAAAATTAGATAAGGTTGTAGGCAGCCTTACATTCAAAAATCCCTTTTGTCACTTTCCCTCAATAACTCTGTCAGTGGCATACCATTGTATGTCTCAGTCATAATTAAGTGAGATGAAGATTATTCCAAAAAGCAAGTTGGTGAGGAAACAGCAGGAAGAGCACATCAACACAAAAGGATGCAATGGCCTACAGCACATGTACTAAAGCAAAGGTAGTCAGCCCACTATCATAACCACTGGGTTTAGCCTCTTTTCACAGATTTCAAAGGATTTTTAAAATTAGCTTAAACTGTTGTATGATCAGGCTTTATTAAAAGATGGCTTCTGTTGGACCTCAGCACACTTAGTAGTGCCAATTTTGGGAACAGTGTCATGAAAGCAAACTAAATGAGAATATGAGCATATTTGGGGTCCTAGCATTTCCTCATTCTTCTGAACCCCTGTTGTAGCCAAACATCTTTATATCCACTTCTAAACAAGATTAAGGCTGCAATAAAATGACACAAAGGTGAGTGGTGAGCATGTTTAACCTGTGCAATAGTTTACCACAAACTTAAAACACTGCTGCAAGATGATACAGACTTTTTATTATATCAGTCCTCTACAAAAAAAATGGTGTTTATGTTGGGTTAATTTCTGTAGATACATAAGCCCTCCATAAATATTTTACTAAATGTTTGTTTCCTGGCATGGATTTAAGCTTCAGAAGCTTCCCTTTGTTTCTGAAAAATTAAGGTGAACATTTTGGAAAAAAAGTAAAAAGAAAGTACAACACATCAGGCCACTCAAATTCTGACTATCCAGCCCCAGGAGTTGTTCTTATACATCTGTAGTTAACTGTGCTAGCATCTCTTAGCTGTTTTCCATTGCCTACACATTACTGATGTTGCTACAGATTAAGACTGACTTTTAAAGCTGTTTCTATCACTAGCGAGTGCTTGTTATCAACATTTTAAAGTGAAGATGTGAACAAACCTTTGAAAAGTGACTGAATACTTCAATGCCAATATATTTTGCATGTAAAATATAAAAATCTCCATGTGTTTCATTTGAAATCTGATAAATATTTATTATCAATGCTGTTTGCTTTTAATCTGTTCAGGATATCATTCCTCCAGCTCCTTAGTACTTAAACAAAAATGGCATTTACATTACAATATTGCTTGCCAACAATCTCATTTTCTGGTTTAGTCAGCAGCCTTCATGCTTGATTAGTCTTTAATTACACAAATACCTACATATTAAAAAAGTTTTCTTTTTTCCATACTTTGAGCATGTAATTATTTTCTCTTGCATGCAATAACCTTTAATTTTAGGATTAAGCAACTGATTCTCTTTAGTATGGATGGATTTTTTCAAGTGTTAAAGCAAATTTGGGTATTGTATTACGAGTAGGAAAATTAACTTTAGGAAAACCTTTCATTAGTGCATTTGACAGCACACTGAGCAGCTGACAGAAACTTCAAAATATTCAATATACTTGAAAACAAAATGGATACCAATTCTATGCACTCTGAAGTGAACAGCAATACTACTCTGAATTCACCACTTTCAGCGAGAGAGTGACAGGGGCTATGCAATTCCTCCTTTGAATATTCCTTGCTTTTGTAGTATTAGTGTTGCAGCAGTACTTAGAAGCCCGATGCAAGATCAAGGCCTCATTGCATTATACCAAAAACTGTAAAGGTTTTCAGTATAAAGTGGTGATCAAACAATGGTGGGAGAATCAACAAAGGAACAGAAAGGCAAAGTGACATTCCAGACAGTGGCAGACCTGGGACTGCAGTCTCATGCTCCTGACTCCAACAACATATTTACTATACCACTTTGCTTCCTTATGCAAATTATTTGTTAAAATTGAATTCAGTAAGCAAAGGGATAATTTGATAATGAGATTAGAGCTATGCAGATTTAATATGGCAGTGAAAATTCTCTCCTTTTCCTGCACTTTTCACTCATGAGAGCATGGACTGCCAAGTTTGGGTCTATAGGACTGACATATGTTATCTCTATACCTGCTTTTACATTTGAAGTGCCAGTGATTTCCCCCTAGACACAGTCTTTGAACGTCTATGGGGAAAACATCAAGGATTTTTAGAATGGCTTGGTTTTCTCAAGATGTATTTATTTTTATTTTTGTTTTACATGAACTGAAAATTCTGTCAGACACATTTTGATTGCATGGAGAACATGTTTCAGAGTCAGAAGTCAGTTAAAAAAACCCAAACAAGGCAGCTGCATTTCTATAAAGTTGGGGAGGGAGAAGAGAAGGAAACCTCCATAATAGCATGTTGAGCTTGTTCCTGTCTCATTTGAGTGCTGTGAGAAACCTTCTGCCTTCTTCCCTCGTAGTGGAGTTAGGTCTTGTTATAAAGTAAAAAGTTGCAGACACAGAGGTAGGATGGAAATGCACACAGCATCTCATTCCAGAATGGTGATCAGTGATTAAAATATTTCAGTCTTTTACAGTGCCAATACAGTTTGGTTTTTTTCTCTCTCTTTCCCACTAGAATAGGCCAGTAGGAATAAAGGCACTGTGAACAACAAAGACTTTTTTTTTTCTCCCTTCTCCTCCTCCCAACACTTTCCTTTCCTTCCCTAAGATCAGGCCCTGTCCTTGAGGAACGCTACACTGATGAAAACTGCACCCTCAGATGGATCCTGGGAATGAGACTGACTTCTCCTTACTTGTCCCTTCTTAGAGCTTGAACTCAGTACAGCCCTAGTCCTCCTCACCTGCCCCATGGCCCATGGAGAACTTCAGCTCTGTTTGCCACTTTGTGAGGTGTCCCCAAGTTCCTGGGAAAAGGCCAAGAGGAGATCAACCCTCTATCATTTTCTGTCCTGTTCCAGCTGGAGCCAGTCCACAAGGATACCCAAACTGGGACAAAAGCAGCAATAGACAAAGACAGCACTCCAGCTGGATTTGGCTCTCTAAAAGGCTGAAAAGAGAGTTATAGGCTTACTATGGTGAAAATCATGAGAGTACTAAAAATTAACAATTCACTTATTATCACATTCATTTAGAATAATCTTTAGATACCAATCTACAGGCCATCTCTAGCAAAGAGCACCCTACTGAATGTGACTGGGCCTATATTTTAGGGTTTTCTTTGTAGCATCAATATTTTTGCCCAAAGACTAGGATCCTCCCAAATCTGAGTGCTTCCCCGATGCTTTTTACAAGCATGTAAATATTTCTTAATAGTTATACAAAGACAGTGCAGAGGTGATTGCTGCTTTAAAAAAATCTCATCTCCTTTAAGAACCAGAATGCACCATCATGATTGCTAGGATAATCCTAGCTATATATGAGGTGCTGTTTCCATATGTCAGTTTTTGTCTTCCGGAAACTCAGCTTTGCCTTCCATCTCTTTCACAAATATAACCTAACTTGGTTTTCCAACTGGAATCCTCACAGAATATTAGGCCATGTCTAAGCTATCTGAAATAAGTCAAGTTCCTGTCCTGTGGGAAATTATCTGAAATTATTCTAATTTATCATGCAATTTCTGACACAAATAAACATGAAAAATAAAATATTGAAATTTCTCAGGAAAAAACCTTGCATTTGAAAATTATTAAATATTCTAGAAGATTTCAAATTATTACCATGAATTAAAAGATTTTCAATTTCTTTTGCTAAGCCAATATTTTTTTGGCAATTCCATATAATAATCTTTTATAAACATATTAACCTGATTTTAAACAAAAGGTATATTTAGTTATTTCAATTTACCAGGCCTGAAATACCGACATTAAAAGGAAATTTTGGGCAAGGGAGAAACCAACTTTATAGAATTACATCATTGTTGGAAAGAAAAAACACTTAGAAAATTCATGAGTAGTCTAAGATATTACAGTATCATTATAAAAAGGGTGTGTATTTCAGAGGTAAGACTTTTTTTTTTTCTGAGACTCATAGTGTCTATCTATCCTTTCTTGCTCTCTCTCCTTTACTTCATTTCCTTTCTCAGCTGGTGGCAAACTTCTTTATTTCTTGACTTTGTCCTGGATCAGTAGCAAAAAATACAGTGGTGCTACAAGACAAGTTGTCCTAAAAATCTTTCAAGCCTTGCTGGTGGAACAAATACTAGGAGAATTGTAGAATACCTCTCTTCCAGATGAAAATGTTATTCTGGGGCCCCTTAAGACTTACAACTCCTCACCTATCAACATGAATTCAATCAGTAATTAGTATGTTAGAAAAAAAAAAAGCTTATAATACACAGTAGAATATATTATAAGTACAAAATTTAAAAATAAATTTAGGGTCATTGTATCAACAAATTATCAAGTCTCATTGATTTCCTACTTGCTAAGAAAGTGTGTTGCTTTTGCACAGCCTGGTTTTTGGTAGTGGGGTGGTCCCAGAGGTGGCTTCTGTGAGAAGCTGCTGGAAGCTTCCACCATGTCCAACAGAGCCAATCCCTGATGGCTCTGAAGATGGACACACTGCTGGTCAAAGAGAGATTGATAACACCTCTGTGATAACATATTTAAGAAGAAAAGAAAGCAAAGTGGTCGTACAGTTTTAATTCAAGTCAGAGAAGAGGAGGAGGTGAGAACATGTGAGGGAAACAACATGGAGACACCAGGGTCAGTGCAGAAGGAGGGGCAGGAGGTGCTCCAGGTGCCAGAGCTGAGATTCCTCTGCAGGCTGTGGTGAGACCATGGTGAAGCAGCTGTGCCCTGGGGGATCCATGGGGGATGCAGAGATCCACCCACAGCCCATGGGCATCCATGGGGGATGCAGAGATCCACCCACAGCCCATGGGGATCCATGGGGATGCAGAGATCCACCCACAGCCCATGGGGATCCATGGGGGATGCAGAGATCCACCCACAGCCCATGGGATCCATGGGGGATGCAGAGATCCACCCACAGCCCATGGGATCCATGGGGATGCAGAGATCCACCCACAGCCCATGGGGATCCATGGGGGATGCAGAGATCCACCCACAGCCCATGGAGGCTGTGATCCAGTGGGAGACCTGATGCTGCCAGGCTGGAGCAACCTGTTCTCGGAGGACTGCACCTCATGGAAGGATGACACACGCCACAGAACTTTTGGGACAACTGTGTGCCTGGGGAAGGGACTCACATTGCAGCAGTTTTGGGAGGACTGCTGCTCATGAGGTTGGAGCCATGCTGGAGAAGTTCATGGAGAACTGCCTCCCATGAGAAGGGACCCCACAGTCTCAGAGGAGAAGGACTCCTCTTGCTGAGAAGCAGAACAAAACCTTGGGTGATGAACTGACCACAACCCTCACCCCGTCTCCCTGTGCTGCCAGTGGGAAGGATGGAGGGGCTGGGGGAAAAAATTGTTTTTAAGGGCTTATTTTAGTTCTCATCCTCCTCTGACTTTGCTAGTAACAAATTCACTTTGTACTTCTAAATTGAACCTGTTTTGCCCATGCAGTGTTTTCTCCCCATCCTTATTTCAACTCATGAACCCTTAGTTGAATTTTTTTTCTCTCCTCTGTCCAGCTGTGGCAGGGAAAGGTGAGTGAGTGGATTTCACTGGTGCCTGGAGTTTGGCCAGTGTCAAGCCGTGGCAGAAGGACATGTACTGCTAAATGCCCATTTGTTTAAATGATCCTAATTTCCTCATGTCCTAACCCACAAGGAGTTCTTAGAAAAACACATTTTCAGACTGTGTCTGAGGTGGTAACCTCTGACTTACTAGTTTTCCAGTTTTCACATAATTGTTAATTACTTCAAACCAAAGTAGAAGGTTGGTGGAGAAGGGCAAAAAATGAAACAAGAAGGGTTTGGAAAGCTCATGTTTCCAGTCTAACCCCTTCGATAAAAAGATATTTTTTCTTTTGCCTAAATCGTTTCTAGTTGCACCTCTAAGGTCAGAATAAGCCAAGAGAAAGAAAGGAACAAGCATCCTGATGGGCTGCCTGAAGCTGCCTGGTGTTACGGATCAGCGTAAAACCAGCTCTCTTTCCTCTGCCTGGGCCGATGTAACTCACTGGAGTGGCAAATTACATCAGACCTACAGCTGTAACCCGACATTATGATTAATTTGATCAGTAATTTCTCCTGTTTTTCATTTTAATCGGTGTGACTATTCTGCTGTGGCAGGTCTTTCAGATCTAATTAAGATAAATTTCAGAGTAAAAGACTTGGCAGAATTTTCGAGTCAAATCCGAGCGTCAAGTGTGAAGACCTGCAGCACTAGTCAATCAATTTCCAGTAAAGACGGCAGACTGTAACTCAGCAATCAACCCATTAACACTTAAGCAAATTTCATAATCTCCAGGCATGTGCTTAGTTACTCTCTCAAAACATTCTGGCTACCAATAGAAAGGAGAAAGTATTACTGTTCTTAAATACCTGCATCTGCTAAAACCACCAGCAGTAGCCAGAAGTGGACACTTCGATAGATCACAGCAATACTGCCAAAAAAGGCTTAATTTTTAATTTTAAAACAGTCTAGAATGGCTCTTTTTTTTTTTTTTTTTTTTTTTTTTTTTTCCCTAGCAGTGTCTACGAGCTGAGCAACCTATTTTAGGTGCTTTTTTGCACAATGAGCCTTAGTAATATAGCACCAGGGTTATTCCACTTGCTCCTCAGATTCAATAAGACCCAAGCCCACCAAGTCCTCAGTGTTCACTCAGTCCATGTGCTTCCAAGTAGAAAGATTATTTTCCATCAAAACTAGAAACCTGTGATGACTTGCATTTTTTTTAAATACAAAGGGATGAGGGATATGAAAAATAGGGCAAAATAAAGTAATGTTTTAGAATATTCTCTACTTTCTTTAAAAAATTTTGGAAATATGAGTGAAAAAAATAAATTAAATGAATGCTAACACAACTGATCAGCTTGATTTATAAGAGTATCTGAGGGGCTGTGTCAACTTTTTTGTCCTTAAGGACTCCAAGGGTCCTACTCTCTACCTAGAGAGGCTTTGGAAATAGATAGACCTTATGGGATATGTATCCTTTCCCAAATTTGTTCTGGAAGGATGTTATTTATTTATTTTCCCATTTATTAAATACATCAGTTGCTTTGGGGAGTTTATTAAATGCTCCCATTTCAGAAGCCAGAGCAAGCTGTTTGCTGGGCAAACATCTCCACTCTCCTCTCCTTCAGAGAATTCTCTAGCAAATGGTTTCCGTTATTAGCCTCAGTATCTGCTCCTTGGGTGCTAATAATGCCAGTTGTTTTGCTCAAAGATTAATTTCCTTTGCTTTAAATGTGAGTCAGACACCAGCCCTGCTCATGCTTCTGTAATAGCAACAGCTGCAGAGTACATTTGTATGGATCAGAGAGCCAGTGCTCCACCTGAGAGAAGGTTTCCTTAGGAAATGAGAAGACTTAGAAAATCTGCTTGAGATTATTTAAACATCTCTGCTCTGTTTAAATGCAGTACTAAACAGCTTTACAGGGGGAAGTCCCAATGCCTTGAAGACCCCAAAATGCAGTGAACTACTGGGAGAAGGAAGACTGTTGAGGAGAAGATCTGGAATTCTGCTCACTGTGTGGACGGACACAAGTCTTACACACAAGAGAAAACAGGTTTTCTGTGGAAATTACACCCATGAATCTCCAGGGAGACATGAAAACTAGAGCCCTCAAACAAGCTAGCCATAGGAAACCAGCTGGCATGTGTCTGCACTGTGCACCAGGGCAGGGTACAGCACAGTGCAGTGTCCTGAATGTCCAGCCAGGATAAACTGCCATGTTGTCATATTGGAGCAGCACAGCTGGTGGAAGAGACAGGAAGGATGAGTATCACCATAGAAATGCCAGAAGGGGCAAGAGAAAAAGAGGAAAGGAGGCCCTGGTGGCACTGAAACTCAAACCCAACAATTTCTCAAGCAAGGTTCAAGTTTGTGAGCAGTAATGTCTGTGGTTCACAGAACTACTGCAGTGGCAAAAAGAAGAGCACAAAACCAAAAGGAGAGTGGCTGAATCACAACAGCATTTGCAGTGGGTAATAACCATGTGTGTGTGTATGGTACATAAGTAACATGACTTCCTCACTAGAGGAAATTTCTACACAAGCACTTGCTTGTTCTGCCCATGAAATCACATTTATCAAGCCACAAAAATCATTACAATACTATAGGAATACACAGAAATCTGAAACTGTCAGTACAACAAGGTGTCCAAATCTTTCCATTTGAAATGAACAGCAGGGTGAAATAAGCAAAATATTCTCAACAGATCACCAAGCTTAACTCAATTTATCTGACTGCAGGGGATTTTCCATGCCATTAGTTTAGAGCTGAGACCTAGGTCTTGCCAGTAGCTCCTGGAGATCCACCCAGGATCAGCACTTCAGCTGGTTCACTCTTACCAGGTGATGGGCATGAACCTTCTCAAATAAATGTCTTCCACACTTGTCTATGTCAGCTATTGCCTCATGATGTGGGTTATCTCCCTCCCTATTGATACCAAAAATTAGGAGATTCTGAGCAATGGATCCAAAGCACTACATTTACTCACAATTTATAAAAGTATTTCTTTTTCAAATTGATTACTAAGCAACTTGGGAACAAATTCAATCAGTCATACATTTCACAGCATCATATGCAAAGAGGTTAGATAATTTTAGCAAAACAGAGCAATGCACCAAACTCAGTGGGATTACTGGTGTCATAGTCTCAATCAAATTTTCTTAATCTCAGGATTCAATATGCATGAGAAAAATATAACAAGTCTTGGATGTGAACAAGGATCATAAAGACAGACCATGAGCATAGTCCTTGAAAAATTGGTGTTTATCCAGCTGACAGAGACTTGGTTGTGACTTCTGTATCTTAAAGATATGTAAATATGTCAAAGTCTCAGAAAACATTGAGATTTCTTCAAAACAGATTTTTCCTTAATGAGAAGCTAGCCAGTGAATGAGGTTGGGTGGGAAGGGAAGGGGCAGTTTGTTTTGTGTGACTATTGGAGCTTCAAGATATCAGTGTATTGGAGCTTCAGACATATTCTCCCTCATTTGTAGCTGAGAATTTCAGCCTTTCTGCTTTTTTTTGTTCCTTTGTTATAAAAGTGTTGAGTTTCCAAATACATTATTTAAGATTAGTATGAAAATTTAATCTGAGGAGTTTTGGCATCCTAAAGTTTGCTATTGCTTAGAAGATTTTTGTGCTGCTGTCATCTCCTCACTTCCCTTCTTCCCTATTTTTATTGTTATTATTTTCTCACTCATCATCTTCCATAAGCTACAGTTATTGTAGGCAGACTTCTGTGACAAAAGAGACTCTTCAGGAAAGAGTTCTGAAAATGGTCAGAATAATTTTACAGTAAGAAAATCTCTGGGGGATTTCCTGTTTGTCTGTTCCTATTCACACACAAACAGAACAGTAGAAATCATTGAGAATTCTTCTATTCCTATAGTGTTGCTGTCCCTTTGCAGGTCTGGCTATGTGTACATTCATCTTGTCTATATCTCTAAAATATACAGTGAGCATCAGCACCAGAAGCTAACCTTTTTTTGGAGCCAGCTAAATGTATTTTGCTGGTAGAAAGTGCATTATTCTGGTAGTCAAGCAGAATAATTAGCTACTTAGTACTATGCTCCTCAATCAATTGACACAACGAAAATAAACATCAGACTATGATTATCTTCATGAGGAATTTCACCATTGTAGGAGAGAGGGATGAAAGTCTTCTGTCGTCCTGCCTGACCCACCACTTCTTGAAAGAGAGCTCAGCATTTAAAAATTCTTCTCTGGTTGCTGTGTCTTGCAAATCAACAGTGACCCTGGCTCTACAGTGCTTGGCTTTTACCAGTGTAAATCTGGAGCCTCTTCATTAATGTTAGCAAAAAATTCATGTCCTGGAACCTAAAGGGAGGTTTTACATCTTTCTACATAATCATTAAAAGACCCCATAAAAAGTAGTTTTGTAACTACAATTCAGCCTACTGAATAATATAAAGAATAGTGATAAAATTAGAGCAGACTATTACAGAATATCTGACAAGAATAATTCTGAGACTTTTAGCTGGTGTACACTGCACCAGCATTATTAATTTCTGATCAGCTAGCAAAGTACCTCACCCAGGTATACCTAAGCAAGTCACTTTCATTTAATTTGCCTCCTGAAGGACATGACAGCATCTGTACATTTTGAGATGTAATTGCTGTTATCCTTCAGTTTTTTGAAACAAACACAATCATCCTCCTGAATTACTGACTTTCCGTGACAATTTTTTGAGGTTGCATTTTTTTAAACTAATATCTTTCAGACAGATCCTGAATAATGTAAGAGGATAAAGCCCACATGAAAAAGTCAAGAATTCAGAAATAAAATTTGAGCTGTCAAACTTTAACTTAGTTGTTCTTTATTTCCTTAATATTCTTCAAAAAAAAAAATCCATTTCACTCTAGTTCATAAAGAACATTACCCTAGAGGACATAATACCTCTGACTTTTGTTTTAGGTTGATTTTTAAGTTGGAGCATTGAACATTCTAAAAATCCACATTCTAAGCAGCTATTATAAGGAACTGCTGCCAAACATGCGCTCCCTCCTTTTGTTTGTTTTTTTTAAATTGCCTGTGTGGAAGAAAATAATTTCAGATCCAATCCTCAAGATGGATGTACAAGGGTAAAGCAGCCTTTCACTGCAGGATTTAGAATGGAAAGACAAATTTCATGGAGGAGATCTTACCAATGCTCTGATTTAGAAAAGTATCCAAACAACCATATAAAAAGCATAACATCAGTTCCTCTGGAAATATTTCTGACAGTCACTTGTTTGCATATAAAAGTATCTCAGAATTTCTGGTAATATTACAGAGCATGCTACAAGTTTTAATTACTTGTAGGGAAGCTTGAGCAGTATTACACTCACTGTAGAAATGCTGTAGAGATGGCTAGAGTGCCAAAGGAATGATCCTACACTGCTTAAGGTGAGGGCTGAAGTAGAGTGTTCAATTCTGGCTTCTCTTCTGACTGTCAGTACACAGCCTATTTCTATTTGTGAACAAACTGTGGGATTTCATGGCTATTTAAATGGTGAGGATCAGAGAAGAAAAACCATTAAAACTACTTATCCCACAATTTATTAGCAAGTTTTTAATGCTGAGTCAGAATTAACATCTAATGACTTCTAATTCCTTTACTGCTGTTCTGTTTACTACTTTTTTCTTTGCTGCCGCTTACCACTGTTACAGTGCTGCTGGCTTGGCAGCACTGGCTGAGCTCAGCCCAGGGGAAATGCCAGACCTCTCACACTGGTGTAGTTCATTAGGTGTAATCCCAATTCCTAAAACCTTCAAGGGATAGTGTTTGCACCAAAAAGACCTCAGAGTACTTGGCTCCCTTCTTTCACTTCTGTTGAGTCTGCCACATCCAGACTGCCCTCAGATGGGTAGTTGTGAGCATAAGGATGCTAAAAAGTGAGATATGCCAAGATATCTGTGTACAAGTATTGTCATCTACCAGGAAAGATGTTACTTACTTTTATTGTACTTCTGAAAATGAGAGGTGACCCAGGGAAGCTAACAGTAAAAAGCACCTGTAGATCACAGATGGGACTGGAAATACTCACATGCATCTGAGATTTACATTGGGACGAAAGGCTATATGAGTAAAAACCTCAGATTCAGTGTTCATACAACCATCTTAAGATATGTTGTCTGAGATAATCCCACTTCTTTCCTACTCCAACTCTAATTTATGTGTGCATTTGCTTTGTTTGTAGAATTTAATGACTTTTGAAGCACAATATTTAGCAGGCAGTTTTAGCAAAATATCATGTATACAGTGTGTGCATACATTACAGCTGTACCAAGATAATAAAATGCAACAGAAGCTCCCCTGAAAATATCCATGTCTCTGTAGGTCAATAATCTGCATACAAAAAAGCCCCAAGCACTCACTAACATGATAGATTGGGCATTAAGTGATGCATATGTAGTCCTTAAGACAGTACAGAGAAGAAGCTCTAGAAACATTATTCTTTACTCTAAGAAAAAGTTCAGCAAGCAAGGACACATCTCTTGCAGACTTATAAATCTATTATCGGAACCATTTTGAAAAATCAGATTTGATGCAATTTAGTTGAAGCTCAGATTAATGCAGGTTTAACTGGCCACATGCAAGAAAAGCTTTTTGTAAACCAATTCCCTTAATTGTCTAAAAAAGGATTGTTTAATTATTAAGCTAATGCAGTTTTATTTCTGCAGGAAATGGATCCAGATCCATCACTGTGGATAAAATATTTTAAGTAGTGTCTCAAAATTTAAAGATTAAAGTCGATAGAAGACTTTTCTGGTTTCTAAGTGCAGGTTCACTACCTAGTGAATAAGACCCCACTCACTTCACAGACTGCCCTGATGTTCAGAATCACACTACTTATGGGTCAAAGTTGTTCTTGCACAATGAGAATGTAGCACAACACAGTGCCAGAACACCCAACTCTAAGAACACAGGATGACCAGAGCTCTCCTGTTTCTTCCCAGGACTTCTAAAATGGGCAGATCATCAGAATGTATGTGGTAGCTGTTGATCTATTAAAAAAATAACCATGTCATTGAAGCATCTATGAATGGCATTAACTGATATCTTTAGATTTGGAATCTACATTTAAGACCCTTAGCAGAAGTACTTGATTATTAGCAGGGTAAAAATTAGGACTGTGATTTCAAGAGGAGAGGTAACGCATTACCCCTTGCACATGTCCATTGGCAGAAGTTGACAGTCAGGATCATGTCCTAAAGAACAGCTAATATTGTTATCCTCTTGAGTTATCATAAAGGGTGACTGCTGGGCAAATGCCTTTTGTGAACATCACATGAATCTGAGGGGAAAAATTAGAGAGTTTTCTATGGGTTTTACAATACAGACTTTATAAGCAAAAGACATTTGCTCTTCAGGAAGCAGCATCCTAGAACCATCATTAGGTAAGCTTTTCTGGTTTATCATCCTTTTAGCTGTTCTAAGCTGAGTGCCCGTAAGGATTGAGTAATACAATGTGGAATTTCTCAGCCTGTGTGGACAGAAGGCACAACCTTCACTTGGTTTCCCCTTGCAGTGAGAGAGAATGCACATGCTGGTTTTAGATCTTTAGGGGTTTGTATGTAGCACCCTACCTGCAATGGATTTGGTGAAGTAAGAGGAGATGGAAGGCCATGCCCTGGTGACTGGCTGGGTTTCTGAGGGGAGCTGGAGGACTGTGAGGCTGGAGGTGGTTGGCTCTGGGGCTGTGTTTGGCTCTGCTGTGGTGGTGCTGATGGCTGTGGCTGTGATTGCTGGGTCTGCTGGGCTGGCTGTGGAGTCTGTGCCTGCTGAGCTTGCTGCTGCTGGCTTTGCTGCTGCTGCTGCTGCTGCTGCTGTTGATGCTGGAGCTGCTGAAGATGCTGAAGCTGTTGAAGCTGGGAGTTCAGGGATGAGGTAGCTGTGAATTGAAGAGAGGGAATGGAGTTATACAAGTTTCAGTAATACCTATGTTAAAAGTATTCTGGATAAAATTCTAGTTCTGTTACTTTGAGGGGCATTCTGCTTACTGAGGACAGCTGGCCCTAGACTTCAGGATGTGGGAGGAAATTGTTCCCATCAATAACAGCCTGTGGTTCTGCCTCCATTATTCTGTGGTAAAGAGCCAGATTTCCCTGGGGGCAATGAAAGCAAACTTTTGAAAGGGCTAGAGATCTGCCCACAGGATGGAGCCCAAGCTGACCAGGATTCTTTGCTCAGACAAGCTTACTAGTGAAGCCAATGGGAATATTATATACCTAGAGAAGAGAGGAACAGATTATCACTGTACTTGTAAGTATAGCAAGAACTCATAACATGAACCAATGCTGTTATAAAAAGGAGGAGAAAGCCATAGTCATAAAATAAAGGATAGTCTGAAAAGAACTTTGTCATGTCATTATGCAGTAGTATCAGGAAATAAAACATTCAGCAGTGAAATTTCTTGTGCAATGCCTAGGGAGCAAAAAATACCTAATAAAATGTGTGTGTCTCTGAAATAAGAACTGCTCCTTATAATTCACATCTAAAAGCTATAAATTCCTTCTTATAACTTGCACTGCTCACTTACTCCTGATAGTGAAGGTCTGTTGTGTTTTGCTAGCATATGCTTCAAATGTGATGTTTGGAAGTGCGTGGCTAACATCAACCTGCTGGCACAAAGGAGCAAACTTTATTTTCCAGAGACTTTCAAACTGACTAGGACATTCATTAATTTCAGGAAGACAAGAAGTTTTCATAGGGATGTCACTAAAGAAGAGCAGCTTTAAGCAGCAGCAAGAGAATCACAGAAGACCAATGCTTTCTGGGATTATGCCCTAAATAAACCACCTTGGTCTCCAGCCATATCCATATTAATCAACATCATAAGGGTTGAATTAGTTAGCTATAAGATCCCAAGAGAAACAACTTGCAAGGTCATTATGATATTTTTCACTCTGTGTACTAATTTGTCAGCACCACCCTAATTTCTATTCACATAAGCAAAAGTAAACTGGGAATGAATTAAATTTGTTATTTTTTAAAATGGCAGTCAGATTTCGTGGCCAGAAAGTCTGTTGACCAAGTTATTTGTGGACTGCCAGATATAGCCAAGTCATCTCCACTTTCTTTTCATGCCAACATCCCTATTTCAGCTTTCTAGATGTCTATGCCCTGAGGCTGAACTGGAGGTCTTGGTATGACTTATGAAATCAATGAGTCATAAACTGGAATAAGAAAAAGAAAAAAGAAAATAAAATGGACAAAGATGATACAGAAAGAGTAAGCCAGAAAAGGCTTTAAGAAGGAAAAGTGTAAGACTTGATAGGAAGAGCTGTTGGCTCTCCATTCCCAGCTCATAGCTGATCTAAATTTTCTTTCAACAGATGCAGGATTCAAACTAGAAATATGCCTTAACAAGAATTATAGCCATGTGCATGTGACTTCAACAAAGCATCCTAATAATACATCCAAATAATACAAAGTACAAATACAATGTTTTTCTATCAAGAAAGTTACTCACTGAAGTTTTTTGCTTCAACACAAAGCAGAGTGACCATCAGATTAAAAACATGCATGGTATCTCATGCAAAAGAAATCACCCTGGAGATTCATTTAAGTGAACACTCCCATCAATTTCCCAATGAGAATTTGTACCTAAATACCCCAAAGCCAGATGGGTAGTGAGTGGAAATATAATAAGAAATCCAGACCAGCTCTTTTTATTGTGCAGGCCATTTCTTCACCTGTGATAGCTTAGCAGACTGGATGAACCACTGATAATCAGAACCAAGACTTCAAACTGACCCTTACTGCATCCAGAGACTCTCTACTATCGAAATGAATTAAATTACATCCCACAGAATCATAACTTCTACTCCACATGGCTCATGGAGAGGAATGAGGCACCATTTTATGTTGTATGTGCAGAACTGGACAGGAGGAGACAAAACCTTCTCATCTAGGACTAGAAAAGGTTTGCTTTCAGTACTGTTCAATACTTGAATGTTGGTGATTGCAGGAAGATCGATGTCTCTACCATTCATTTTCGTACTGGAAATGAAAACATTCCTGCTGGGGTAGGAGATATTCTCTGAAAGATAATCTGATTAATGAAGAATAGTTACTTCATGGAAAAGTTTCCAAGTTCATTGTCAGTAACTGCACAAAATTATTCAAATATTCAAATTCTTGTGTTTTCATGTAATTCCTTTAAAAAGCCTCCTTGAGGCCCATCATCATGCTGAGCTATAAATTGCACTGAAGTGGCTTAGAGAGGTATGATTGTTGAACATGCTGTTGCTAAACAAAATGTTCAGAAAGAACAGGAAGAAGGACAGTTAGAACAGAAAAGGTGTTCTGAAAGCCACACAGTAGGTGTACAGTGAAGGTGGGTTTAGGGCTCTGGATCATGCCTGCAGTCTGGTGTTCATGCTGCCCGATTGCACTGCCTCTCACAGTGTGTGTACTATCCACAGCAGGGGTTGTGTCATGTTATTGCTTGCAATCAAATCCAATCCAACTCCCAGAGCTCGCTTGCATAGCTCATCCATTATAAATCGTATACCTGTCTAGCATTTGTCACTTTCTGCAGAGCTTGGAGCCTGATGGAATTTCAGGTGGTACAACAGTGCTATGTCTGCATGTATAAAAGATAACATGCACTGCCTACCTCACAGGAATCTTTTTTATGACTTACTGACTAACAGCTGGGTAAAACTTTGACATATTTTAGTGAAAAGTGCTACTTTCACAATTGCATTCAAGAATTTAAAAGGCTTGCAAAGAATTGCAGGAAGTTCTTTCTATGGTTAAAAAGGTCAGCATAAAGTATGTCACTCTAAAAGAGAGACACAACTAAAAATGTATGCAAGCTTTGAAAAACTGTGAGGAAAATCCACAAAAGCTGCATGACATTTCAACTCTCCTTTAAAAAATACCTGTTGAATATATACTAGGTATCCAAGAAGATGGTAAATAATAACTAATATCTATGAAGAAACAATGGCATGAGGGGTTTTAAAACCTATGATTCAAGAAACTTCTTGCTTGGTGTGGTGTTGTGGCAGACTTTCTGTGAGATCATCCCACAGTTTATGATCCTGCCTTAAGCAGATTATACTTAAAGTATCAAAGCACTTACAATAGAATAAGAAGCATTGAGTTAAGTGGTAGAAATCAATGGTCAAGAGGCAGTGAAAAGAAACTTTCTGTTCTTCTAGGTTATCTACTGCAATACTTCTCACAGATCTCAAGCTACTTTGTGAATTAGAAAAAGTTGTGACCCAAAGTACATGCTCCTCCTTGACTTTCTTTGGGGGATACCTTAGGCATAGTGTTGCCATGCATTTACAATATTTACACAAAATGTGTCATTTCATATTCTATTCCTCTGCTGGTTACCTGCACAGGAAACTGAAATGAAATGAAAATGCCCTTCTGCCAAGTAGAGTGTTACAATGGGGAAAATTCACCTCTGAGGCAACCATGCTGAAAGAAGCAGTCTGATCCATGACAGGGGATGACTGAAGCTTTGTCATTGTGGGCAAACTGAAGAGGCTTTGTCTTCATTTCCCAAGCCTGATTAAGGGAAAATAGTAGCAATTGTCTGCTGCCTCTGGCAAACATATTGTGACTTAAGTAGGGGAATATCCCTGGTTATACTTTAGGTTGAAACATACATTTTAAAGTTTAATCACGATTCTCTAAAAAGCAAGGAACAGAAGTGTGCTCACAGATGTTTATATAATAAAAACAATTTAAAATGAGGACTTCTTTTTCACCTTTCCTTCACAATAAAAACTCAGATTCTTAAGACCTCTACAGTGCTTGGCAGAAGATCAAATTAATATTCAGGGATTCAAATTGTATCTAGAATCTGCTCTTGTGGATAAGCTTCACATAATGTCTGATTTATTTTATTAATGTTTTGTGCATGTTTGTTTCTGTGTAAAGAGGAAGGAGGGGTAGGAGGAATAAGAAACAATTTTAGCTTACAAACAATTGTGCCACTCTAGCTTCTCTCCTCCTGTTTATGTAATTGCATTGCTGTTCTTCAGTGCCTTGATACAATGTACAATGGACTAAAAAGAAGAAAATCATACATTAAACCTTTTCCTATTTGACTGAGCACAGAACTTGACTCCTGCCATTTCCAGGGCTTAATGCCTTTTTCCACTTCTCCAGTAATGGAGAATGGATTTGCATTGCCTTAAACTGAAAAGTGTAACTAACTTAAGCATCTGGGCTTGCGTTTGAACTGACATGGCTCGCTTTTTTTTCCACCCTGTTGTTTCTCTTCTAATGAGGTTTATGCCTTTCTTTTCTTTGAAACAGATTTCTAGAGATTGAATACACAGGCTGAACAATCTAATGCGAGCGCGCATTTACATTCTCTCCCTCCTGGGTAATGAGCATTGGGTTAGCCAAATACCCGTGTTTTTCCATATGCTCGGATTTTCTTCTCGAGAGTAAAATGTGACTTCTTTTAAATATGTTAGCATCCTCTTTGTGAAAAAAAAATCCCTGAAGGGTTGGGCTTGTGGCTGAAGAGATTAATAATGGGATACAGAGCATATTACTTCTAAGTCACTGGCTCAAATTCAGCCTAGGTCAATGTAGGGAACAAAAGTCATTGCACTTTAATGGTGCTTTTGCATGTTTTCTACCATATAGAACATATAATAGAAGTCATATTCACACACATATATCCACAGAGAGCCTGGCTGCCTTGGAAGAAGTTTGCCACACAGTCAAGGTCTCACAACAAAAATTGATGGTCTCACAACACCTAATGAAGAAGATCAAAAATACAATGGTCTTGAATGGCATGAATTGACATCTTTATTTGCACTTTCAGCAGAGAGGCTAAGAATGGAAAGAGTACACCTTGTTCCTAAAGGTGATCCCTCAAGGTTACAGCTGCAAAACAGAGAATGGGGTTATGGGGAGAAACTTGTATTGCCAATAGTCCTCTGCACCGTTTCTGCAGATAAACACAGGGCTTCACTTTCTAGTGTTGTCATATCCAGCATCATCCATGAGCACTAAATTCACTTTAAAGAATGTAGGCAATAAAAAGGAAGTATTAAGAAGAAAACCATCATAATTTATATGGTGCCTGTGGTGTCTCTACATTTTGATGAATACTGGAGCTTCCCTGAAAAATGATCCACTGCATTAAATAAATCTGGTATTTTTTTCCTTACCAAACTTTAAAATGTACGATAATCCACTAAAATTTTAAGGAAAAGAAAAAAAAAAAAAAAAAAAAAAAAGAAAAAGTTCTAAGGTGGAGAGCTTAACTAAGTATCTGGACAAGAATGTTTAGAATAATTCCCATTTTAAGATATTCTAGGGGCTATTTCCCTCTAGTTTATGACAACATTCTGTGAGTGAAGTTCCCTGAGCGCACTGTAAAAATTGCATTAGCCTATTTAAAATGCCCAAAGGCAAGAACAAGCTGGAGAAATTAGACTTTAATAAGCCATTTGCTTTCTCAGTTCAAATGGGACCTTAGGTCTCATATTGTACAAATGGTTGAAACATTAACAGGAGTCAGGGCATCATCTAGACACAGGGGATTAATCAGGATGGCTTGTCTTGGGATTCACATTCAAAGACAGGCATTAAGCATAGTATGACAATACCATAAGTGTTTGAATGCCAAAGTCTGTGTCGAACAAGTAATCTAGGTATGGGAAATTCCTAAATTTTACCAGCTTTTTTTTTTTTTTTTTTTTTTTTTTTTTTGTGAAAACATGACTCACAGACTGGGGGTAGGATCTTACTATTAAGTCCTTATGCCAGATAAAAGCAGTTACCTAATTACAGGGTGCAGAACCAGTCCCAGATTGTCTAGGAACAGAATAGAAAATCAATTTGAGTGGCATGGTATTCCTACAAAGTGGATTTCCAGACCATATTGAGCCCATGATGATGTTCCTGTGGACCAGAATTTAAGATAACCCCCAAATTTGTGGGAAAAATTCTTCAGTTCTCCTTAGCAAGAAACTAATTGACAGTGAAAAGATTATCATTTAAAGGCCATTAGAACCCAATGTAAGATTTCACAGCTGAAGGGATATGACAAGGAATGGATGAACGACACAAAAAATTAACTTTGAAACAACAGTCTGCTGACTCAGAGAACAATGACCATGATTTATAATGTATATAAGACAAAATCTGGGCATTCTCTGCACATACAACCTTTAATGAGAATAACTGCAGCTTATTTTTGCTCTCCTTTACTCTTTCAGATGCTCTAACACTGATGGGAACCATAATTTCAATGGCACTTATGTTTGATGTACTCAGAGTAGCAGGACTTGTAGAAAAAGCACTGCAATGTCATACAGCCCCAGAAGCCTTGGAAGAGGTTGTGCAGAATCCTGTCCTACAGCTCAGAGAGTCACAGGTCCCCAGTCCACCAGGTATCCTGTCATTTCTCCTGACAGTGTGCCTTTACAAGGCCTTGGGGCAAAGTCTCGCCAAGAGGAGCTTGTTGAACTGCTTGGTGGCTTCAGAGTGATTTTGCATTCTTTCCTTCAAATAAATAGATCTGCAGTTGCATCTTCTAGAATTGTTTATGGTAAATGGCTCTTTGGACAAAGAAATATTTATCCAGTTATAGCTACAGCAATGGTTCTTTGAAGACTGGGAATTACAAGAAGTGTCTCCAAAGGATCTTTGAAGTGCCTGATGTTTCCTTAACTAAAAGTGAAATTAGTCTAAGTGAAACACAACGGCTATTTTGGACATGTGTGTGTTTGTGTGGGGTTTTTAAAATAATGCAATCAAATAGCAGATCAAAATGTTTGTGGTTTAAAAGGTTGGTCTGTAGGCCAAGTTTGTGAAAGTGTCCTGGGAATAGAACAGGATAATGTCACATTCTCCCAGCCTCAACCTAGGAAAGCAATACAGGCTACTGTGTCCAGCAGGTGACTTAGTATGAGTGTTTGCTTTCATGCCTCAGATGCTCATTGTAGCCATGCTTCCATCAATTGTCACTTCCAGTCTTTTCTTAAAGAAAACTACTTGAAACTCTGTTTTCTATTAAGAACTCTAAGAGTCAAGCAGCTGTAAATTCTATTTTTTGTGTATGAATTCCAGCCAAAGAAGTTAGCTGAACGGCAGTGAGAAGAGGCCCTGGAATGACTCAGAAAACAGCAACATATACACTATAAGGAGAAAGGGGAAAAAAATGCAGCACAGCCCACTTCTTCTCTTTACAATCAATAAAACTACAGCAGCAAGTACAAGAACCAGGTGCAAAAATGGCAGTTCTACCTTGTTGCACACAAATTCTCTCCTGGAGCAGTGACTTGAGCTTCAACCCTGTTAACAGGCCCTGTTTTTCTCAATATAGTCTTGAACTTCTGCTTTTATCAAGACATGAAAAATTAAAAATGGCGATAAAAGGGTAAAAAAAGCTGGGGGAGAACACAAAGCAAAACAAAATGCATGGCTGCAATGCTCCCAGTCCCTGTGTAGGGATTGAACATCACTCCTCACCAGCCAGGACACAAATGCAGTACCCATGTTGAATGTGGTATTCTTCACCAGGCACAGAAGAATAAAAATGGACTAAAAAGCTTTGTCTGACTCACAAGGAGCATTGCTTAAATAGCTGTGGTCCAGAAACAATCTTGAGCCCAGGTTGGTGAAGTGGTGCTGTGCTAGGTGCTGTAACATTACTCTGCAAGCAGAAAATAGAGCTGTTCTGTCTTTAGATGAGGGATCAGTGCTTCTCTAGACTATGCAACTACCTCCACACTAGAGATTACAGAAGAGCTAGGAGGTGAACTTTAATTTGGTTTTCTGTCATACCACAAGCAATTCCTTAGTGTATGTACCACCTGCTGTTTGCCTACTGTTGACTCACAGTAACTCTATTTTGCTGTCTTTACGAATCTTCCATTATTTTTATTATAAGCTGTGCATAATTAGAACACTGCATTTAGTTATGTGCATTTCAAAACATACCATAGTACCTGTAGCTTTTTTCCTTCTGTAATATTTAAGCTGACTGCAGGTCAGTTTGAGGCAATCTGCCTGTAGTATTTGGGTACAGACAGACTGACTAGGTATTTGGCACGGATGGACTGACTGCTCAGTTTAAGTTTGCAGTAAAATGAGAGTGGCTGTCTTTCCTGTCTCTACAACTCATCAACCAAACATCTTGCTGCTTCAGATGCTACTCCTAGTTTGGCTGTGCTTGGCATCTGTCACCTTTGTGCATCAACAGTGAATCAGCTGCTCTTTAGGTGCTTATGTGATCCCATCTACCTAATTTCCTGCTCACCGGTGAAACAACCTGATTATTCACATACTGCTGCATTTTCAACTGCTCATCAGTGAAGAATTTGGGTGGGAGAGTTAAGGGGAAGACTTTATAGTCAATCCTCATTTACAGGCTGTGAAGCCAGTCACATTTCTGTTAGGATGAGCTCCAAGCACAGCTGAAGAGAAGGACTGGGGGAGTCCAGAAAAGCAGCTGCATTGCACTACCCAGTCAATGAAAGGTACACTCCATGGCTTCCAAAACCACATAGAAAACCCCATGCTTTTTGATAATTTGTATATTTTTGTACACTGAAAAGTAGCAGTTAATAGCAGTCCTTTAAGCGAACTCTGTCTAGATCTTACTTTGGCTCTTAAGTTGCTTCTTCAAGGTTAATTATTTTTAATTTGAAAGGAACACACAGACGTTAATAAAAGAACTTGCACTTAAATAATGTATTTATTCACATGGAGCCAGAATCTCCAGTTATAGAAGGAGAACAAAATCCAAAGGATGTAAAGGAAGAACATTTAACAATCAAAAATGATTGACTGTTTATATACACATATTCAGTCTGAGCAGAATATTGGCACCCTTTTGATGCAGTAACTAAAATACCTTATTACCCTGATCAATGATAATACTTGTTTTTCCAGAGCAGCTAATGGAGGAAAAAGCAGAGTTTAGTTGCTAATCTGTGATTCTCTGAAAAAACTAACACAAAGCTAGTCTTTGCCTTCCTTAAGGCAATGCTACCCTAATTTTAATATTCTGAATAATAAAATACTTTAAATAAGAGTTTGTGTCTCATCAGCTGTGTTATCTATACCAAATCTCAATGATACTACAAAACATTACCAATGCATTGAGGCTGTTATACATATTAAATACACCTGTTATTAATGGCATCCTTTTAAGAATTATAGAAGAATCCTCCAGAATTTGCTCTAAAAATATAGAAAAATCATAAAAGAATACATCATAACAGGCATACTTTATTCATGCTATAAAAACATACTGGCAGTGATGTATCTGGGTTGTGTAAGTTTCCAAACAACAGCTATAATTTTCTTTCAAAATTTTCTTCTGTTATATTTCACCTTTTCATATAATAAAAAAGCTACTTTAACCTGTAGAGAATTAAGAAAATTTTGATGATAATAAAAATACTGGTCATAATGTGAAATTGATTGCTAATGTATAGCCATAGATAATGATGTTTGGGGATGGAGGGCAAGAGGAGAGAATCTGCTATTCACAAATTCCCTTGTTTTTGAAACTAGTGGATTTCTCATCCTCTTGCAAAAGCCCATGGACTAGTGTAGGTAGAAATACTACACCATTACTGGGCAAACATCATTACTCTATTTGCTGCACTAACTCCAATGCCAATTAAATGGAGATGAGCTTGTTTCAAAAAAGTGTATTTTAATGAAAAGCATGGACCATTCAACAGTACAAAACAAAGAAATGCATGTCAGCGCTGATATAGGATCTAGCTTTTTTGCTTAAATTAACTTCTAATTTGAAAAGTTAGTGGAAAAAGCACTGAGCAAGTGGGATGAACTTTCTGTCATAGCAACCCTGAGAAAAAAAGTTGGCACAGTTAGTGCACACGGAAATCTGAAACCACTACTTTAGATTTGTTTTGCCAAGTTTTAACTAAGAAGATACAAAGACTGTTCCTTTCATTTTCAGTGCCAGGGATTTTGTCTTTACTCTGTTGATTTTAATAGCTCGCTCAGAAGCTTGGAAATGAATGTTGCTTCCATCACCAATTTAAAACCCTTCCATTTGCCAGCTATGAATGTTTATTCTACTGCATGTTTTCAATGAAGCCAAAATGAATATGGGTCCCTTTGATTTTCCAAGTGCCAGGGAGCGTGGGGCAAACTATTTTTCCATCTCCATCCTTGAGGCAGAGCCAGGTCCAGCATCACATGTCCACAACACTACTCCTCTTCTCCCCTCTCTCCCATGGTCTTCAAAAATATGGCCAGTTCTGGACTCATGTTTTTCTAAAGTGTGCCTGGAAGGACCAGCTCTACAGAGGTCCTCCAGCCTTCTATAGGCTATGGCAACTCCTATGGCCACCATCTCCAGTGGTTGACTTCTCTTCTTCTCATGCAGAACCTTCTCTTTGCGCACATATGGCCCCAACAACTTCTCTTCTCTACCAGCTGGTAGAGAAGAGACATTTCACATTTACTTCTTTATAGTTTATGGGATTTTGACAACACTCCAGCAATCCTCACCCTTGAACAAGCAACTGAAGCAAATGCAAATCTGGCTAAACATTGTTGTCAGAAAGTAATATTATACTTTGTGATTGTGAAAAAAAAATCTGTGCAGAAGTTGTGCAAATTCCTGCCTTTTTTTCTTCAGGAATGTATAGGGATGGTTTTTTGCCAATAGCTACTTAGTCATTAAAGCTTTTGAGAACTGTACCAGGAAATAGCTAAAATGACAAGACCCATAAGTGAAGGCTGCTGTTCTGTAAGCAATCATCCAGTGAAAAAGATTTCATTAAGATGTTTGCAGCATACACTGGTGATCATTTTATGTTTTTGGATTATGGATCATGTGGATTTTCAACTCATAAAGAAGCTAATGTCAGGAAAGCATCTTTTATTTTAAAGCTTTACACTGAAAAATTAAGAGTGGAAGACAAGAATATAAGATCTCTGATATTTATGAATCAACACTGGTCCCCAGACCCATACAGACAAAACCAGAAGTAATTTCCTTCTTTTTTTAAAATGCATTAGTATTCTTAAATAGATTAAATATAGCACTTCTTAATCATCTCTCACAGTGAAATGATATCTGAGTTCATGCAAAATAGCTTCAACTAGGAACTTTGCTGGTTTAACTGATGTCACAATGATTTTCAGACTTGATCACAATAAAGAGATAAGCTTTAGATATCTGCATGATTCTGTCCATTTTTTCAGCTGCAACTGGGAGTGACCTTTTTGTTGTGTGCTGTCTAATGTGTGTCTGGCAGACCTGCATCTCACTTGACTGAGAGGACTCAGTCAATAGCCCTGAGAAGACCACAGGGAAAATGTGTGAGGCACCACCTGTATCCTGCACCAGCACAGGTAGGAATACAGAGCACATGCCACAGAGCAGCTCTCTCTTGCTGAAATTCAGAAGGGTGCCATTGGCTTACGTACTGACCTGCAGCTTTAATTTTCCCACAGAACACCTTAATCAGAAACCATTTTCATAATTTGTAAACACTGTGAAATGTTTTATTCCAGACTGTTTAAGTCATCAAACCTTTGGGTAGAAAAATAAAATAAATAACAATCAAACCATCAAACAAAGAAAGCAGCTATAAATAATTAAATATACTGTACTAACACATACTATTCCCATCTGGATGCTGTGCTTCCACAATATAAAGCACAGCTTTCCTAATTAGGAAAAAAATTTAAAACCATCCTGTACAATAGAAAAAATCAGATCAGAAAAAGGGACTTAGGACTGACTGTCTTACACATGAAAATCAGCACCTGGGAATCCACTTCCTATTTCTGAACCTACCAGACCTGCACCACCTTGGGCACAGCAGTTAATTTCACTGCCTCACTTTCCTGTTCTATAAAAGAAAAGGAAAGATAATAAACTTCACTTCCCTCACCACAGGAAGATAAATTAGTGAAGTTCAGCAATGTATCCTAAAATCCTCAAAAAGAAGGGGGTCAAAGATACACAAAATTTTATTTCCCCATGGAAAAGATTGTTGTAGAGCTACCACCTACATGATGTTCATGAGAGATAGATTATTTAAAAGCACACATTGTTTATTCCTATTTTTTTGATAACGTCTGGGTAATGCTTTTATTCCCAGCAGCTCATAAAACTTTTTGAGATCTACAACAAGCAGGATGTCTTTTAAGATGAACCCTCAGCTTAGGCACATTTTAGGCACTCATCTCACACTGGATTGAAAGATACCTCAGAATGAACACCAGTCACGGATTTTCTGGAAGATTAGTACTCAGATTTCACTGCACACCTCTGTGAGCACCTCTATAATAGAAGACACACCAAATGGAACTAGCTAAACTAAACTAGCTAATGATAATGACAATTAAAAAATCCAAAAGAAAATGTCACCAACAAGGTGACAACAAGGCATCAAAGATAATAAAGTGATTCTTCCAGCGCAGGAAGTTAGGCCAGAGAAATAGGAGGATGACAAAAGAAAACAAAGGAAAACAAATTCAAGGGCGATAACTATAGGACCCCAGTGGGCTTGTTATATGAATAGTCTGCAGGCAACCACATCCTGCTGCTGTGATGCTTCATAAATTCTAACATCTTGTTAAGAAGCTGAAGACTACCGACCCCACTTCCTCTACTAATAAGATTGTGCTGCTTTGTGCCTAGACTTTTATGATGCTTATGAAATTTGAGCCATTGTGTGAGCCTCCTTCCTTCTTACAGCAGTGATTACTGCTTCCCAAGTTACAGAAGGACAAATGAGAAATGGAGACTCCTCTCCCTCTTTTGTTCAACAGTCTCTTCTTTCCCTCTTCCCAAACCCTTGGAAAATGTTTTTCAGGCTGTCGGGATCAGTGATGCCAAGACTTGCCTGGTTTCTGGATATAGTATAAGTAATCATAGTAATCAACCAAGAAATCTGAGCAGATTTTATGATGCTCACAAATGCTGGCATTTATACATGCCAGAAAGACCTTCATGCATTATAAAGCCTGTGCAGGGAATATTCAGCCATTTTGTCCTAAGAGAACATGTAGCAAGCGTCAGAAGGCCAAAGAGAGAGCAGCCACAAAGGTGTTTTGGAAATATTCTTCAAACATGAAGACTACATGGCCATGTGTGCAAAAGCTCTCCTTATTGGAGCTCAAAAATAGAAGAAAACAGCTACTTTTCTTAGCACTTACTTTTGAAGAGCAAAATATACAAAGGCAGCCAAGGTCCAGCCCAGCTGGCTACAGCCACTCATGATCATGAAAAACCCAGAAAAAGGCAGGCTTGTGACTTGTCCTGCCCATATTTTGCATCATTTTCTTTCCTGTCTAAAAAGGCACAAGACAAATCAAGGCAGTCCTTATGACACATGACAGTGCAAAAGCTTATTCCCACTGTAAAAAAAGGGAAGGCTTGTCTGACAGCTGCCTACAGCTTTGAGTAAGTATGTACCAAGGGTGTGCCTTTAAAATTTTACAGCATTCAACTTAAAAAAAATGGTCAGCCATTATTTCCTTCTAGTATCTCCACAGAGATCACTGGCACTGGGAAAAAAAAAAAAAGTAGCAAAAACCAAACCCTCATAGATGCCTTCTTTTCCCACAGACATCCTCTTACCCTTAAAAGTTAAAAGCCTCCAATGGTCACCTCTTGCAGCTGGTGGTCTACATTACAGATGTTTGTGCTGAGTAGCCTTACCTTTAGTATTTCAAAACAAAAGTGCTGCAAATAATAACATACAAATCAACACAGCTGACAAGGACAGTAAGACCAAAATCTCCTCCAGGTATCTCAGAGAAATGAGGAGAGCATAATGGAATTTGCATTTCTGAAACAATGAAGAAAACGCAGCCTTCACTTACATAGTTATAAGAGCTCTATGTCTTTTGGATGTGACTTTCTCTTTGCTTCAGTTGTGCCACTAATGCTGCTCAGCGCTGGCTTTGCCACCCTTAAGAGATAACACAGCAGACATCCACTGTCTAGACTTCCTGTCCTTTCCAATGAGAAAGGCATGCAAATTCTTAGTAGAGTACGCAGCAATAAAACTACAAATAAAACAGTCAAAATCAAACCAAACCAAAATTAAATACTATAGCAAGTCCAAAAACCTAGTTTCTTCTTGCCTTTTTCATAGCTCCTACATGGAATCAAATATCATCTTCATTGTGTTGACACTCTTATTAAGCAAAGCCAGCTTGTATTTAACAATTTCATTATTTTCTTTTCTGCAGGACATAAGATGACATTAGGAGCCTGCTGGGTGTTCTGAGACAGACCCAATCTGTTCTGCCTTGCACAGTCCAGTGACCAACTTGACTGACATTCCAGAATGGCCCTGTGGAGAATTAGGCATCACCACCAGCTGTTCCACATGTCTCTGTGCCAGGGACACTGCACAGCGCACAGGACACTTACAGGAGAAGGGTGCACAAGGAAGGAAGGAAGGAAGGAAGGAAGGAAGGAAGGAAGGAAGGAAGGAAGGAAGGAAGGAAGGAAGGAAGGAAGGAAGGAAGGAAGGAAGGAAGGAAGGAAGGAAGGAAGGAAAGAAAGGAAAATATCCAGAGTCAAATGAGTGGCACAGCTATAATTCTTTATGAAGTAGCAGGTAAGATTGATTGTCAAGGGTCAAAAGGCTAGGTCAAACTTTGCTCATTCGTCAGCTGAATGTCATTTTTGTTTTCCCTGTCACCAGATAGCTTTAAAAAAATTGCAACTCCTTCCTCATTATCTAGGACTTGGGTCCCTTCCTGCCATCCAATATTAATGAAACTGTGCTTCAAGCCTGGCCTTCATCTTTGAGGTTCTTCTTCATGTAATTCTTTCCTTAAGTACTAGAGACTGAGGACAATTTTGAAGATTGCTTTCTCACAGAGAGTAGCTGCTACAGAGAGAATGGTTTGAAAACATACATGCAGCATAAATGTCTGAATGAACAAAAGTGTAACTAAATCATAGCAAGTCCAAAGCCTACACAAAGATGTAATTGAATCATGGTTAATCTCTGCAACTCATATGGAATCCTTTAAAAAACAAGATACAATATTTTGAAATAATTTATGAAAACCCCACCACCAAACATTTTTGTTATAATTATTAGCTATGCATCACTGGAATAACGTTAATACTGAAATTATCCATCAATTTACTGTGAATATGATTTATATGTTACTGATTCAGGTAAGAATAGAGCTAATAATTCCCTTCAAAACATTTAAACAGCAAAATTAATTGAAGTTAAATTATACCTATGTTGTAAAGTTTCAAATTTTGGATTGAAATGCAATGCAATGCCACCCAAAGGATGCTTCCTCAAATAATACCATTTTGTGTCAAAGATAAGTTTAGATTGACTTATCCTCTTTTGAATTTAGATAAAGACAATACTCATGTGTTTATTCAGTGCTTTTCACAAGGGGATCTCAGTGTAAATTACACAAATAATTAAATCTCCTCTAAAGACTATCCCTGTGAGAACTACTTTTGTGTTTACAGGAACAGAGAATCAGGAACCATTTGGTGACAGAATGAGAGGATCTACTAAATAAGTTTTCATTAAACACATTGCTGAACAGGGTGGTTTAAATACGTTAACTGATTGATATAATACCTCCTTTTATCTAGAAAAATGACCTTTTAAAATATTTATAATCACTCTTGGGCAAAAACATCCTGAAATTCTGTGCTAAATTGGCATAGAGTAACAATCCACACGTCTAATCTCCCTGCAGAAGCAAATGTGGTGACTTCTGTGAAACTAGCAGCAAAAATGGCATTTCAGACAGGGAATTCAAAATGTTACATGAAAGAGACCAGTTTTAACTGTGGGGAGCAGATAAAAATAAATAACAGCTCAAAACAAAAGGTTTCAAAATGCTTTGTGTACTCTCCATCTGCAACTTGGGAGAGCTATTTCTGGGCCTGGCTGCTGCAAGAACATAAGCTAGTGTCTGTTTGCTTCCAGCCACAGACAGAGGATAATATCCATTTTAAATGTACAGAATTCAGCTCAAGGAGTAGTGAATCACAAAATTATTTAGAATAGGCACAAGAGGTTTACAAGTTGAAAGTAATTATTTAATCCAAACCCTGAGAGCACCTGGCTCTCCTCTGATATTCAAAAGCTAATGGTGATGTTTGAAACAGATCAATTTTAGGAACTTCTGGTATTTTTTCACCTGACTGGGTTTTCAGGACACGCAAAATGTGATGTGCTTTCAAAATGTTAGCCAGAATAACTCAGTTTTTATAAAATTAGAAAAAATTTCAACAAGATAAAAGAAGGATAGTGAAGGGAAATATAGAAAAAAACCATTCTTATACAAAGCTAAGTTTTTCTTCAGGATGGTTTCCAAAGTTCCAGTAGCAACAAAACTTGACTTTTGAAGTTTGAGGTCAGATGACAATGGCAGTAATTAGAATTTGAATAGAAGGCTTGTCATTAGAATAATTTTTCTTAGAGCACCATGTTTGACTGTACATTGCTTGTCTAGCCATATTGCAATGTGGACATTCCTCTGCATGCATGCTGCATGCAGTGTATCAGTCTAAAACATGGAGTACTCTACATCACTAATGTGAGAAGCAGAACTAAAAGAGCAGTCCCAGTATGCAGATAAAAGTAATTGTAAAACAGAGTTGGGCTGTGTCTAGCAGAGCCTGTGTTTATTATGTAAAATGACTGATTATATTAAACCAGCTGGGTTTTGCACGGGCTTTGTCCACTGAAATATTAATAGATGACATTTAGCTAAACATACAACAGAAGCCTGATAGTGTGCTGAGAACTGTTACTTGAAACACACTTTACTTCCTCCAATAAATACTAATTCATAGCAGGTTGTTACCAAACTGCCATGCTTTCACCTGAGAAGTACCAGGCCTCTTTACTACCCACAGCTCTGAGAAATTACACCATTTCTTTCCTATTTTTTTTTCTTTTTGCTACATCTAGCTCAGAAACTGAGGAGGCAGTGAGTCCTTTATGTCTCAGGCAAGAGCAGAGAGCATGGTTAGGTCCCTGTGGATATAACACAAGCAGCTGCTCTCTTCAGTAGTCTGGAAGCCACACAGATTGTCAAGCACTACTTCCAGGTGTGGTGAAGCACAAAGTTTCCCCTCAATGAGCTGAGGAACAGTTGTTAATTGCAGAGAACACAATAACAAATGCTACCTGTTTTTTGAAGAAGACAAGATGCTACGTGAGCCTTCCCACCTGCTGAAAGTGAATTCACCTATAACACTTTCACTTGCTTCTTTCTTCATGCACAAACTTGCCTCTTTGCTCCTTCCTTTCACCAAAAAAATTCCTTTAAAATTTTCTTTTGTTTATATTTTTCCTCCTTCTGCTTCCTTTCATTTTGTGGTTCCTCAGGGACCCCTGTGTGGATTTTCTGGTGACCATCAGACAGCACCTTTAGAACTCTCATTTCATCAAAGAACCATTTAAGTGAAAAGCAATTGAACTCTCAATTTTGGCAAAAGCAGTTTGAAAGCTGTCCACTGAGTGGAATAGTTTTTAAAAATCTATGCTCTTTTCCATGCTATTTAATGTTTCAGTTTTACAAGGAGACAATGAGCTAAATTTTATTCTCATCTGCTTGAAGACTCTTCCATGGTTTTTAGTCTCTCAGTTGTTGTATAATGATATACTGAAGGAGAAAACAGTAGTAAGCTACTTTATCATTATATAGGATTGTAGAAAAACTTTATTCACATTGTTGCCTTAATCAGACAATAATGGCATTTCTACTACAGCCTTCCTTGCCTGCCTGGTTCTTACACGTTATTTTTAATACTGATGTTTACATAACTTAAACCCATTTCTAAGCTGATTTTCCTCACAGAAATTTGTCATCTTACCTCCAATTTCTTTCTCTGTTTCCAGCAGTATTATGATCATGATAATAGCTTTGCTATTGTGACATGAACAACACTTCTCTGGCTGAATTAATTCTTCTGCTAAGCTGTGTGTCAGTTCTACAGTTTGCAGATCCATGTCACAGAAAATGCAATCACTTTTCACTGTCATTAGAGTCTTATATCAAGCCTGTTTCCTAAATGGTTGGGTACCTTTTCCCCCATCTGCATATGCCATCCCCAATCCTACTTCATATCCCACACATGATGTAGATTTCTGTTTTCAGAATTTTTGGAGGTTTTGGACCTTAATATATTGACTGAACTGAACTGTATTCGGTTGCTTAAGGTTAACATTTTTCTTCATGAAATTTACACTCACCTGCCACTCAGCAATCTTACACCTCTCTCCAGTCATTACTTGGTCCTGATACTACCTGTATGTCCCCCTCTGATCTCTTATGATGAATTCCAGGTTTATGGCAAAACAGCATGAAAAGGCATAAATGTTCTGATCATGATGATTTCTCTTTTTTAACACCTCCCTTCCTTCTGTGGCTGTGCTTTAGGAATCCTCCACACAATCCTAAAACTCTACACCAGGGATTATGCAAATGAATCCCAAACTGGATAAACCCAACAAAATGAACCTTGATAGCAATATTGTCTCTGAAAATGAGGCGTTTAACAGATTTCTTTCTAAAATTGACTTTGGAAAAAAACTCTGTACATATAGCACTGGTGAACTCAGAGTTCTTCCACCCGCTTTAGAGCAAAAATCAGCATATGAAAATTAAAAGATCACAAGGGGTATTCTCACTTCAACTTATTGCTGCCCCTAAGATTTTTTCCTGTCATTAAGTGATTACCTATGTGTGAGAGAACAGAGTGTGAGGAAGTGAAGAACAGGGCAGAGGACCATGAATGTCACTCCATTGTGTTCTAACATAATTTTTAGCACAGAATTGAAAGGTCTGTAAATACTCAAACCATGAGCCAGATGATGCAATTATCACTTGAGCATAATTCCTATTCACTGAAGGAAATTTGCCTGAGTAAGGACTGTAAGAACTTATAAGCTTCCCCTGTTACAAGATTATTCTTTATACCTCACATGTATCATGAGTAGCTGGGGAAGACAACTACATAAAAAAATAATTTAAAGAAAGATCATGGACAGATATGACTTCTTAGAATTGGGACATAGGGCTTTATAAGAACTTTAATCAGAAAGCTGTGCATTGTATGAATCTGTTGCTTTCATTTTCACACTAAATGGAGATTTAATATGACTACTTTCATTTGTCACAAATGCACATAAGCAAGGCTGAAGTGATGCCTTAAGTTCTGAGTTTTCTGTTATGCTTGGGTATGCTTTTCTGTTGTGCTTAGGGTGATGAAGACAAAATAGTTTGATTCCAGCTATTGATTCAAGGACAGTTTCTTCAAACTCCAGGCCCTAAGCATAAACAACATGAAAAGAGGAGGGTGGGCCAGCCAGGAGGCGAGGAGGATGAAACCTTACAATTTGAGACCATTAATTGGATGGTTGACTCTTGTATGCAAATAGACTAAAGTCTATAAAGAGGTGAGATGATGTGACCAAGCCCTCTTTTCCTTCCATCTTGGAGCCATCCAGGCAGGGCAGGGGCCACACTGTGGCACTCTCAATAAATACCCATTTTATTCCCCTTAACTCCCTGTGATCTCTGTTCCAGCTCCTCAAGGCAACAGAAGGACTAATACCCAGAGACCTGAAATAGATTTCTTCAACAGATTTCTTCTTCTTCTTTGCATTTTTGCAGTAGTAGCAATACTACTATTTTAAGAAAGGAGGATCAAATGAAATGTTTTCTCTTGTGATACTGTTGCCAACAATGTCGCTAAATTTAAAAACAGTTTATAATTTTAATTTTAACTTGTTCTTTAGACAATGGGTCATATGTGCATTAAAGTAGTCATAATAACCTGTCAGTGAAAATCTCCTGTAGCCCATTCATAGGAAAAAAAATGGTTGCAGGTTCAGCAGTTCACTTATATACTAAGAAAATATTTTCTCCCATGAAGTGGTACAGCCAACCCCTCCAAAAGACAATTTCATTTTAAACTGATGTGCTAACTGAGATTTTAGGACTTTTTATTCTTTAATTTCCATAATTCCTTTTCAGAATTCACCAAATACAACTCAACATACAGTCATTGATCAGAAAATTGCCTGCTGTTGCCCTTAGATCTCTCTCCTAGAGAAATAAACAGCTACTCATCTTTGACAGATGTAGTGTGCAGAAAGTGAGAGTCTTTCCAAATACTTTTGGAGACAGGATTCAACAACCTAGCCTGCCAGTCAGAGTGTTGTCACTGTAGCTACAACCTCCTTAGGATCTGTACACCCTCGAGTTCTCATCTCCCCTTCAGATCTGCTCTCCCCCTGCTACAGCAAGTGACTTTTTGTGGGATCAGGCCCACCACACTGCTCTTGCTGTTTAATCTCAGCAAGCTGAATGGTTTTCAGGCCTGAGTCCTCCCATGATGTCACCTAGCAGAGTCCTGAAATCTCAAATGTTTTCCATCAGTCAGTCATTCCTAGTGCTACCTGTCCCTCCTGGCAGGGTCACAGCAGCAGCAAGGTCAGCAACAATTTAAAGTACAATGTTCACTCACTAAAACAGAGCCTTCCCCTCTTACTGGCTTAAGAAATACAGCAAATGGGCATGAAAGCATTCAGCTTTGAACACTTTAAACATTCTGCAGTGAGATGTCACTTGCTGAGACATCAGCAAAAAATTCTTTTCTCACACACAGGCATACAGGCTAATTAATGAGATTTATGGTTACCTTTGAGAGGAAGAATTGTCTCAGTTTACCCAGACTATTACACAAAGTTGATTAAAAACAATCACACAGCAGGTCTGCTGATGCCTTATTTCAAAGGCAGTATTCATGCTGTGGTCAAGGCAAGCCCAAAGAAGGTGAGTCCAGTGTCCCTGCCTAACAAGCATCCTCTCTCCTGCTAGCAAATTAAAGATTACTTGCTTCCAATTCAACAAAAATGAGGTGAATTTAATTTGGCTTGGGCAGTGCCTCTGCAAATATCAACAAGTATTTAAACTGAGCAATTAGACATTTAAGGCTGAGTGCTTTCCTTTCTAAATGCTTTGCTTTAAAAATCCCCAAAAATACAACTTGAAACAGCCACTGATGGAGACCCATCAAAGAAAGTTAGAAAACCAGCTAAATCTGCATGGACAGTTACATAAAGCCAAGTTCAGGTGAGGATATTTCTCTGTAACTTCAGATGGAAGTTTATAATATTGAGGGAAAAAAAGACTCTTCTTGATTCCAGGCCTATATTTAATGCCTCCAGAATTAAGACTTGTGTTTTCTCAGGACATCAGCTTTCAATCCACATTGCCAAGTACAAAATTGGCTACTCTGTCTCTAATCTACTAAGGTTATTTGTTAAGTTATTAAGCTCATGTCCTGGATATAAGAACAGACAAACTCCCCACATCTCCACTGAGTTTAAACAGACTACTTCTAAATTATGGATGTTAAGCAACATTCTGGATGGATCCCTAAAGACCTCAATTATGAAGAAAAAAGAACATTTGTTTCTACTGAAGCCAAACTTCATTCTCAATACGTTATGTAAAAATTCCTGCTCCTGTGGTTAAATGGTCCTTTTATTCCTATTTTTTTCCCTGTACTGTGCTTGAAGTACATATTCCTAAAGTTACTTGGGGTGATTTCTAAGCACTTTCATGTTACATTTAATTTAGAATGGTTTATTATTTGTACCTAGTTTAGGGGTCTATATCTTATTATCTTCTATTTGACTACAACGAATTTTATCCTCCAGTAAAGTGTTTAGTTCTGGGCAGGGATGGGGAAAGGAGTAAGAAAAATAATCTCATGCAACAATTACTTACTTTGAGTATACTCTCAATCCTAACCTCTGAAATATACTTGTTATTATCACTTCCACAATTATGTAAATACAAACTCTTTAACATATTCAGTAAAAGAAGAAAAACACTTGATTTAACATTAGCAAAAAATAGCAAGTTTTTATGCAGCAGTTTACAAAACTTTTGATATTGTTTGGGTTTGGTTTGTTCTTTTCAGAACTGACCTTATTCGATATAAAACTTTTAATTAAGGGTGTTCTCCAACTAGATATTGTTGGCACACAGATTTCTATACAGCATGTACCTGTTGATCAGAACAATATCCATATATACAAGACAGCTTTCAGAACAATAATAGACAGGCCACAGCAAGAGACAGTGAAATAAAATGTTTTCATCATTAAAAATAAGCATTATCAAAAATTTTTCTATAATCAGGACAAAGTGGAGTGTTAATAATTATTCTGTGAGGCTACAGGATACTTGGTATTGAACTTTATGCCCTTCTCATATTATAGTATTCACTGTATTGCATATCTCATGAATTATCTAAACCATAAACTCATTTACTCTGCTGCTCCTGCTCTAGGCTGAATGGCAGGCATCAAACCTTTGTAAAACAATTGTTTAGTCTTGCTTTTTATTATTTTGTTCTTCCTAGTGCAGCCACTGAATTAAACACTTATCTAAACTTACTGAAAAGAGCTGGCCACTCCTTTGGCAGCTGGTGCTGGGGAGAAGGTTATGGCCTACAAAATAGTTTAAAAATATTCAAATCATTGCAAAGCAACTGTTCTACCTAAACACTAGCCTAGGGGCTATCTGCAGGATCTGATATTGCTGTTTGCATATGGGAGCAGCAGACTTGTGTATCTCAGATGTTTATTTTTGTCTTGCTTCTGTCCTTTCTATTTACAGCACTTACTTGTTCCTGTGATTTTTCCTTCTTGGTCTCTTCTCTATACCCTCAACTGTGCAACTAGCTCTGCTGTGAAACCTATTCCTGAACCTCCCTCTGCAGTGTTCCTCCATTACTGAATGTTCTGGGTTGTTGTTGTACGTCAGAAACACAAAGAATTCACTAATAAAGACACATCTTGAAGTAAAGCCTGTCCACTTATGACAACAAGACATCCTTGAGCAACTCCACCATTCTTCTCCGTTACATCCATCTCCACGGCTTCATCCATTTGTACATTCTGTGTTTAGGGCCTTATCCAGCAGCCAGCTCTTGCATGAAAAATTTATCAGTGAGATTACTGTCAGACGTCATTTTCTGAAGGAGGTCAGTGCTGGAGACTGGACATTAAGGTAGATGGATTCCTGATCCAATGCAATATGGCAATTTCTGCATCCTTAGACTCATAAAATGACTCACTTTTCAGCTGGAATGGTGCTTTACTGCCACGGCAGTCTGCCCAACTGAACTTATGGAAGCTGCCTTTTTGCATGGGACTGGAATTACTTTAGTATATCACATACCTAACACTCTTTGGTATTTTCTTAATGAGTATTATTGTAGGCCTGGTCCCTGCCTTATCAGTCCTTGGTTGCTGGTATAAAAAGGACAGCCAGGAAGCTGTCCCAGATGGGAATCTGTGACTTCTTCCTCTTGTCCCAGAATATACCCTATGGTTCTGACAATTCAAACAATAGGAATTATAATATTTAGGCACAGTTATGGTACATTGACTTGGTCAGCTACATAGCCATTAAAAGGCTTTATGACTCCCTTTTCTGGTACAGAACAAGTTCAGGTAAAGGAGCAATCAGTTCAGTTATCCTTTTTCAGCTTAAAAGTAACAACAGTACATTTCTGAATGTACTGAATTTCAGTACAACTACTGAAAATTATTCCATGGGAAAATTATTCCCCGTGTGAACACTTCCCAGTGCAGTATTGTTCTTGCTGAGAACACAGATATAATATTGACAGGAAGGCTTCTCAGCAAGAAAAGAGCACAGTGATCATGTAACTGTGATAATTCAGAGTCACCTATGGAGCTGCACCTGTAGTATTCACTTTGCTGGCAGAATATTAAGAACTGTTGCTTTTCATATAATTTCACAGCTATGAAATCATTCCCTGGATATAGGGAAATATGCATGGCACCAGCTGATCACAAAGCAAATGATCCTAGCTCTTCAATCCAGGTGAGTGCATTCCCTCTGAGTTGTCTGTATGGACTAACACAAATGATCCACCACAGGGCTGGCACTGGGACACATTAGGTGCTTGGCAGGTGGGAGATGGCCTGTTGTTTTGCATAGCACATTGGAATTGACCCTTCAAAGTCTAAAACTGTTTGGTCTTTTAGTTACAACCCAAGCTAGCAATGAAGTAATGACTTGTGCTAGCACTTGCTACATTAACCATATGTTTGTGTGGAAACAGGTGCTGGATGCCTGATGGCTGCTGTATTGTGGCTCAGACTGATATTAAAGTAAAAACTCAAGAGATCTTGATTACTACACCTACTTGACACAGCTGCTAATTTTCTATTTTCCCATGCAACTTTCTTTGCTTTCCATGACATTCTGCTTCCAGTCTCCCTCCTAGGCAGAGGCCAGAGATGTGGTTGGGGACCTATGTTCATTGCCCAGCATGAGAATATTGCATTCTTGCATTGTGGCACAGAGATATCACTTTAATTACTTGCTGCTTGCCATACATTGTTGTTGTTTTTCTTTCTTGTCCTAACATTTTTCATGTTTGGGTTTTTGGGGTTTTTTTTTGTTTTTTTTTTTTTTTTTTTGGTGGGTTTTTTTTTTTTTTTTGTTTGTTTGTTTTTTGTTTTTTGTTTTTTTTTTGTTTGTTTGTTTTGTTTTCGTTTTTGTTTTTCCTTTTTTTTTTTTTTTTTTTTTTTAAATCAAGCCCTTTCAGGTTATTTGCATTTGCTGTTACACCTCCAGATATAGTCCCAAAGAAGCTTTTCCTACCCCACCGTCCCATTCAATCTGTTTCATCTTCCCTCCTTTTTGGACTATGTTTGCAACGAAAGGCTTACTTTCCAAAGAACATGATTGATTCAGTCATAAACATGCATGATGTTTTTCAGAAAAATAAAATAGACAGATTTCTGCCATGAGGAATTTAAATTGTAAAAATTACTTTATTCTCTTCCCTAATTCCCCTAGTTTTCTGTCAAGATTGACAACAATCCCTTCTCCTCAGGCCTCCAAGGTAATCTCTAATTGATATTTTGCTCTGGCAAAGAAGACTTTGTTTGTGACTGACCTTCATAATTCAGTTTGTTCCTCACTAGGCAAAATCACTTTTCTCATCTTTGCCTTTCTGTCTATTCATAACTATTTGTGGGACTGCTTCAGCCTCTTTCTTTCCCCTGCATTGCAGAAAGATGCTCCAAAATCAGCAATTACTACTCTCCCCTCACATGAATAATCTCACTTCACCTGTCTACTCCTACACCAAGCACATGTTCTCATTATTTTCCATATCTCATCGTGCTAGACTATAATATCAAAATTAATTTTCTCAAATATCCTCTATTCAACTCTTGCCATATGGAAATCTCTTTGTTTTTAGCCCTTTTCTAGCTTCTCACCTTCTGGTCACCTACCCTGGTATTGGATCAGTTGCCCAGTGATGTTCACCAAGTTTCCTGCTCTCGATCTGGAACTCCTAAATACTCCTCAGTCAGATGGTCCATATCTCACTCAGGATCCTTCCTTTAATTCTCTGCAAAGGTCGAACATTTACTGCAACCTCCACATGAATTGCACTGTATGCATTTGCAGGGTGTTTTTCAGAGGTTGCTAAAGTTGCTATGGTTTCAAAACAGGATGCCTCTTCCTTTCAGTTTATGGAATCTCAATCCCTGCTCTTCAGGGTAGTGTAAAGGTTGCAAAGTGTTTTACATAACAATGCAGTGTGACACAACTAATAATGACAAAGGTAATAAAAGGTAAGCAATGTACTTGGACTTGGGAAAAAATCACTGTGGAAGCTTCAAGTTTAAATAGTAGTAGTCTTCATTACAGCTGTGCTGTTATTAGAGAAAAACATAATTAAATCCATAGCCAAGGAACCTAAATTCCAGTCAAACTTCAAGAAGGGCTGAATTACATCAAGAGGATGCAACATAAATGGTAAAATGCTTCAGAAAGTCATCAATTTCTGTGACAACTTGCTTGAATCTTTAATTTCTGTAAAATGTGGATTATTTCCTCATTATAAAAGCCTGGGTAGGAGTCTATTAAGAGCTAACCAGTCAGGGCAGGATGCTTTTGTCAGATGTATCTGCATTTAACATATGAAGTGGGGGAGGGGATAAATGGAAGAGGTGACAAATTATGAGATAAATTTTTATAGTTAAGTAGTGAAAAAAAAACCAAAACAGCCCACAACAAAACAATCAATAGACCAGTCTCTAAAACATGCCAACAATTCTTTAAAACTAAAATATATTGTATATAAAAAGCAGTAACCCTAATTGGGGCCTCTAAATAACTGGTGAAGATGAATTAACATCTAAAAATCATGCTGGTGAGTGATGAGGAACCAGAGATCAGATTAGGTTCATCAGGTTCCTGATGCTGTATAAAGAACTGAACTCTTACTAATATCTACATCTAGGATTCAAAAGAGAAATTAAAATAGCTGAAATAAGAACAAAACCTGACTTGGAGAGAAAAACATATAGGAAAAATATGAGGAAAATCATAATTTGTTAGCAAAAAGGCATAATTAAGAATTGTTCTGTAAATAAGACTAAACAGACTTCAATCCCAATAAAAGTAATTCAAAATATGGTATTTGATTCTTTAATTAAGAAATAGGAAAATAAATAGCACCAATCAATGTGGCTTTATGAAAAACAGGCTTAGATGGACAAGTCTGACTACAGTCTTCAAGTGAGCTACCAGTTGGTTGTACAAAGAAATTGTGATGACATTAACTCCTCAGACTTCTTTTTACAAAATCAAGCATATACCATAACAATATAGTACATGTCAAATGTCTTAAGAACTAGCTAACTGACAGTTTGACACTTGGGCACAATTCTCAGAAAGGGGTATTTTTAACAGTCTTTGCATGGATCAAAAGTAGACACAGAAGAATATGACCACTGCAATGTCTGAAGAGGTTTACATTTTATCTAACAGGAAAGTATATAAGCACAACACCATAATGGCAAATATTGGGCATTAATAAAAAGTGGCCTAACTCACCAAGTAAGCTGGGTCTAAATCTGTTTTAACACGGCACAAAATATACAATGATATACCGATGAACAAGAGAGCATATCTCCAAAAGAGCAACTTCCTCTTGCAGGTTAAAGCTGCTTATTTTGCTGCATCACAGAGCTTCCAGAGTGTTGCAGACATGTAGAGCTTTACAAAATAAAGGCCTGGTTACCCTTGTAAAATCATGGCTTACTTCTGTTACTTTGGCTAAGCAGGAAAGAACTCTGGGAATGACTCCACCAAATCAGATGTAGGAAAAACAAGTTACATACCCATGGCACGTTCACGTCATGTTGTATGGTGGTTGGTTGAGTTATGTTTGTTGTATTTTAAAAGTATGTAACATGATAAAAGCCTAACTGCTTAAAAGGCCTGGTTTTAGCAATAAAGGAGTTGTCTTTTGCCCCTGTTTGGGTAGTCTGTGCAGCTCTTCTTTGTAACAATGGAGTATCTTTGTTTTCCAAAGAACTGCTGGAAGCAGAAACATCATGCGCAAGAGGAGAAGAGAAAAATTATTGTGGGGTTGAAGCCACTGATGAGACAGGTACTGGAGCTCTCTATTAAGTTCCAGTGACCAATGAAAAGAAGTTTTTAAAGAGTTCTTGAAAATTTGAAGAAATGTGAAGAACTTTTAAAATTGTTAGAGAAAGTGCAGTTAGACTTTAATTTGAAACAAAACCAAGCAAATAGTGAGTGAGGTCATTGTACTTCACTAAAATATTCCCTGAATTAGGCATAAGAAGTCAAACTCTATGTATAGACAGACAGGAAATAAAGAATTTGTAAGTAATGAAGGCCACTGCAATACTCCCCAAAATATCCCTGAAAAACAGTGATTTTTCCATTGCTCTGAATTCAAGTGCATGATTTTACACCTTTCTGGAAGAAATATGCCACCTTAACTCCAGAGTCTGCTAGATGAGATATAATACGTTGGACAAAAAAATGGCTGTACAGTTCTAAAATGGTGAAATTATAAAACAAACCAGAGTGTAAATATACTTTATGGATAAGAAAGCATATGTTATACACACACAATGACAAAACACATAACAAGCAACACTTCAGAGTAGAAAAAACAAATATCCCCAAACATTAGGGATTTTCTCTTTACTGAATAGATCTTGTGGAAGATGTTGAATACAAAGAGAAGTATATTTATGTCAGTCCGTGAAAATCAGGGGGTTGAGACTGTTTTGCAGTTCTCATTGCTGAATCACTGTATTCACTTCACATGAAAGAGGTTTTTCCAGTGATTTTCCAGAGTAACCATCATGTTACCATATGTCTAATTTGCCATACTTATAAAGTGCTTTGAAAATTGCTGAAACCTAGCACATTGCTTCTTTTTCTCCAAACTCCTTCTGGAGTTTCAGCTGTTGGATAGAGGCAGTTATTGGATAGAGGAAGAAAGGACTGCTTGTATTGCTTATTCCTACTCTAAATGCTACTTAACAGTTTAGCAGCTATTTAGCACCTTCCTGCTTAGTGAAGATATCTTCTTTTCTATAGGCTCACGATAATTATGTGTTCTTTAGCCTTCCTGGCTCTCCTGCTTGACAGAACCCCCATTACCCTCCTAATGTACTGTAAAGGTGAAAGCATTGCAGGATTTTATTGTTGCAGTTTTGTGGGGGAAAAAAACAAGAACCAAATAATCGCTGAATTATAAAAAACCAAGGAGAATACTCTTTAAACCTTTGAGTATTGCAAAAGCATGGAGAGAGAGTAAATTTAGTTCTGCAGCAGGCAGTTGCCATTACAGTCTACTCATGTGGTTCATAGGCTGGAGGCATGTCTTTATGCTGTCTGGTGCAAGTATCTGTGCATTTCTAAAAAAAAGTCTCTTTCCAGCTGTACATGTCTATGCAGCCTGTGCAGAGAAACCTAAGAGAAGTGTGCCTTGGGGTTGGATTCAGCAGAGGGCAAGCCAGATGTTTAGGGGACTGGAATATCTCTCTTACAAGGACAGGCTGAGGGAGCTGAGCCTGCTCAGTCTTGAGAAGAATCAGCTGAGAGGGGACCTCATCAATGTCTGTAAGTGTCTGAAAGGAGGGTGCCAAGAGGATGTTTCCAAGCTCTCAGTGGTGCCAAGCAGCAGAACAAGAGGCAATGGGCAGAGAATGATGTACAGGAAGTTCCACCTGAGTATGAGGAAGAAATTTTTCACCATGCAGGTGACTGAGCACTAGAATAGATTGCCAAGAGAGGGTGTGCACTGGAGATTCCCAAGAATTGTCTGGATGCAATTCTGTGGAATGTGCTCTAGGATGGCCCTGCTTGAGCAGGCAGGCTGAACCAGATGAACAACTGTGGTCCCTTCCAACCTCACTCATTCTGTGATTCTGTGATTCCATTGTCCTGGCCAACTCTGGTGGCACTTTGGGTTGGTCTGCCCTTCACAAAGAGCACTGACTTCACACTTCTATAAAGTGAAATGTTTGCTGTACCAGGTGTGAACAGAAGAAGTGAAAGGAGTTTGTCTCTGAGAAGATGGAAGTTTACATCAATGCCAACACTTCTTCAGTTATGATTTGATTTTTTTTTTTTTTTTTTTTTTTTTTTGTAACTTCAGTATTTATTTTCTCAGAACTTTGTCAATTTCTTTTGTCACAAGCTAGTGTGCCTTCCTGGCCATAAACTTTGATACTATAAAGTCAAATAAAATTGTGTAGAGAATAATCGTAGAGGAGTAGTAGTAGTAGTAGTAGTAGTAGTAGTAGTAGTAGTAGTAGTAGTAGTAACAATAATAATAAGTGCAAAAAATCAGAGGGAACCTATTGGCATAGTCTTGTATATTTATCCAAAATGTGAACCTGTCTTCCCAATGGTTTCTACATTAAATTGCATGTAATAACTTTATTATAATCTTAGTATGATACTAGCATTCATATTTTAATTAAAAAATCCTCAATTAAACAGAGAGTTAAAAAAAATAAAATTGGAATTTGCAGGAAAATTCAGCACTGTCACTTCTTACAGTAGTTGCATGCCACCTGAGAAATGCCAAGCTGACTCACTCCATTGTCTTACTAGCAATTACTTTAAAAAAAACTTCTAGAAAATCTCTACTTGGTACCTGAAGAGTTAATCAAACCTTAGCTAATGTGAGGGACTTCTTCCCTGCACGTCCTCAGAGACAGTTGTAATTAATTTGATCTTCTCCAGTCATTAACTCAGATTCATAGTGAGCTCTCCACACACTGCTCTATTAATTCACTGGAGATCAGTTCTCAGGATTCATTTAGTTAAGCAGCACTGCTGGATTACATTTTAAAACCCTTTAAACTGGTTGTAATTGATGTCTGTTTATAGAAGCTTACTTTAATGGAGTCAACGTGAGATGAAAATCTACCATACTAGTCTAAGATAGTGCCTTGCTGTTTAAAGCACGTCTCCAGAGGCATCCAGTTAAATAAGAGACACTGCAGAATAAAATAAATTCCTCATTAATCACCAACCTAGTCTTGGCATTTTAAAAATAGTTTTTGGTCCTCTTGACTGCTGGTGCCTTGGAAACAAATCTAAAGTAGATTTAACATACATATTTGTTAGGTATTAGGACTTGATCCTGAACTCAGTCAACAGAGCTCCTGTTGGCTTCGATGTAAGCCAAGGGTGAATGTAAAGATCAATGTTTTCCTCCATTAAAATCTTAATACAGCCAGCACACTGGCTGTACTTCTCATTGTCAGACAGCAACACACTTGCAAGAAGCTATTCCCAAAACACTGGAGCAGCTAGACGTAGACTGCATTCTTCAATTGCTATTCAGCAATTAAAGCATCAGTAAGATAATTGTGTTACTGCTGCTTAAATAGCATGACTTTAATGTCTGTCTTCTGCATACAAACAGTTATAATAATGGCATTTAAAGCAAAATACAGAGTCTGGTGAAAATTATGCAGCTTGGAGTCACCTTTGAAGCTATGTAAGAGGAAAGAGTGCCATTTATTATATTTCCAGCAGAAGACTGGAAATTTGACCAGTCCTCTGCAGGTCATTAACTTCATGTATTCTGCTTCCACACTTGGACTATCTCATATCTAGTCATTTCAAAACAAAGACAAGGAGCTTGGGTCTATCCTATCTGTGTGTCTAGACACAAACTGCGTAACATAAGACAAAATACCTCAGGTAATGTTTTCTGAAGTAGCTCATTGACCACAGAGTCCCTGTTTATGGGAAAATAATTTGAGACTACACAGACTTGACTTTCTCTCTAAGCATTCAGAATTTTAGCCGAAATGAAGAGCAATTTCAGATATTCGCTTTCTCTGAACATGAAACCCAAGGTCTTTTGGTTTGCCATTCAAAAATCACAAGCATCACAAACTAATATTCAAACAGAACATAAAACAAGGCTTTGTGTTGGTCGCTGTGACCACAGGAGAAAGATAAACCTATTATTAAGTTATCTACTATTACATCTACCGTTATCTACTGTTCATTTGTAACTTCTTTACAGGCTATTGGGAGGCTAAATTAATAGCTTTAAAACTTGCAAGATCTTGGGTGAAAGATGTTATTTAAATGCAAAATCAAACCACGGCATGCCATGGGGAAGAGATTCCTATCTTGCAGCACCCTTTTCTAGAATAATGTGTTTCAGACCTCCCTGTGTTGTGCACAAAACACAAAGAAAAATGAGTTTTACTAGGTTACTTCAGAAATGACAGTCTTAGTATTTACAAGGCCAGATCCTCTTTTGTTTTACAGGCAGCAGTTGCTCTGCAGGTAAACAGTAGAGGAAAGAGCTCTCAAGATGATAAAATTTTCCAGGCTATTTTATCTGCTAAATATTGTGAGTATAGGGGAAAGATCATGTGTACCTTTTATACACAAATGGTAAAGGAGTGGAAAATACTGGATGCACCTTTTTTTTTTTCCTTTTTCTCTCAAGACCTAATTGCAGCAACATATTTACTCAGCATTCCTTAGGTCCACTCAATCACTCATTCTTAAAGTATGGCTTGAGTGCATAGGGACAGCATGTGCTTTCACAAGATGAAACAAATTGCAACAATCTTCTTTAATGTGATCTCATACCACATGAGCTGAACAATACTAGAGGAAGCCAACGACAAACTCGACTGTTTGCTGCCAAATGAAAGTGAGGTGGAAATGGAGGTCGGCGATTTTCTTGGCGATGGTGTTCTTGTCAGGAGTGAAAAGGAACTGGGGTGCTGCTCACAGCAAATGCAGTGTGTAATTTTGTTAAGTATATGTTATTCACTGCAGCTTATAATGCACAAAAAAACCCTTCAAGAAAGCTGTTTGATTCTCTGAGACAGGAAAGAATCTACAAGAAAGAATCAAGCAAGAAGTTGCAAGTATGAGAAGTACACTACTTGCATTTTCTGTATTTACCTTTTTTTTTTCTATTTTTGTAAGATATGCCACCATATCTAACATTTATATCAGGAACTTGATCACAATCAATATTTTCACCTACTCACATAAAATGGAAATTCCTCAGAAGGTCAAACAGGTGTCTGAACAGTTGCTTAATGATAATTTTCTCTGCTTGTTGAATTTGGTGTAAGTACTCACTATGCTCTACTGGCAACACTGGAGATCACTGAACTTCTGTCCTGTCCATTTGGGGCCTTAATGCAACCAGCAGGCTTCTCTTCCACTGGTGTGGAATTATTTTAAGGATGCAAGAATATTTTGAATATCAAAACCAATTTGCATTACAAAAAGAGAGGCAGTTTTAGTGGCCCCAGATTTGCACCAGATCAGATGTTTCCCCATGCTTGTTCCCTGTGCTCAATTCCCCTGTACTGTGAGCAATGCCAGCTGTGGTTCCCACACTGTTACACCATGGAACCAGGGCAAGACACTGGAAAATCCAAGCCTCTGTGAGCAAGGAGCTTTCAGGCTGGAGATGGCACATGGACTTAGCTCATCTTGCAGCAGGACTCCTGGGGAGGCACTGGTATCTTCTGTTTATAAAACACTCCAAGGGCTCCACATTCACCTGGCCATTGGTTAGCTCCCAGGGTCACAAACATTTGCTGTCAGGCTGCACCAAAGAATACTCTGAAGTTTTTCAAAACCTTTAAAGAATACTCTGAAGTTTTTCAAAACCTTTCAGGCCCTCAGTAAACTGCATTCAGTTACTGCACACATGCTCCCCTCAAAGAACTCTTAATGGAAATATTCCAGGTACACATATCCATGTTCAGGATCTCCACATAGAACAGTGCTACCCAAGCATGTATTGTTTGGGCCTATAGTGGAAATTTGTCCCTAAATTCTGAAAGCCCTGAATGTCTGGTCTGGCAGCATTAAGCACATTAGCTAAGTGAAATCACTGCTTGTCATCCTCAGGACACTTGTAAGAACATAGATAAGCTGCTAACTCCGGCGAATTAATCTGCATTTCTTTAGGGAGTCTTTTGGAATGCATCCTATTTATCACACTCCTACTCTATTTCTGTACCAATATTTGTACCTATAATATGTTAGTTTATATCCAAGTTTACTCATAGGGCTTATGTTCATGTGAAATAAGGTGACATTTTTTGCATGAGAGTATTTGCCTTATAGAAAATGTACTGCTTCTTCCCAACGTGACAGGTTTGTGATACAATGCAAGCTCCACTTATAACTACAGAGAGGCCATCACATCACTGAAATAAGTGCAAAATATCTTTACTTTTTGCTTCAGAGAACAAGAGGAGTTATGGACTGCAAGAGAGTTTCCCTTTTCAGAAGATGTAACACAGTGTTATACTGAAGTGAGTATATCTTTTGTGTTTCAAACGTGAAAAGCAGTGGCATTTACTGCCCACAAGCCAGAGAGCTCAGTGAGCAATATCAAACAGTCTTGTCTTCATCAATCCATACTCTTCTCAACAGTCCTGCTCAAAGCTGCTTGTGGGTGATCATCAGAGTTAGATAAAGTGATTATTAGATAATGGTATCAAATAAACAATGATGATTTTAAAAGTTACGTGAGTCTTGAAGCACTTTATGTGAAGAATCAGTTTCTCTTTCAACACAATGAAAATATATAAAACAAATTGGGGTTTGAACAGTGTGTTGGAATTAGGTCAAGAAGAAATAAGTTTGTATATTCTGAATAGCTACAAATACTGCAAACTACTTTCCTATGAATAATGACATTACTTTAAGTGGAAGAAGTCTACTTTCAGTCTCTTTCTTTGGTATGTTGTTTCATGATGGGTGTGAAATCCACAGCAAGGTTGTTACTCCTGTCACCTTTTTGCACATCTGGGCTATTTTATGACAATAAAGATTTCTTCTTCTCTACCCAAAGTACAGACACACAAATCATCTAGAAAACAATTTACAGCTATTCATGACTTTTACATCCAAAATGTCAAAAGCTGTTAAACATAATTTGGTCTCACAGCCTCCTTGTAATCCTAAAGTTGAGATGAAAGAATTAACAATCAGTCATAGTGGTACTGACTCAGATTATGTGGGAATTCAGAGTGGCCTGTAGTAGGAATACTTCCAGTGGCTGAAATGACCACTAAATAAAATGATGGTGATGTTTATTATGTACAATTCATAAATGGAAGGGAAAATATTTACTATAGTACAAACATGATTATCCTGAAGAGAGGAAGCACTTGAAATGAAGTCTGACAAGAGAGATCCTAGGTCAGCAAGGAAATCATAAATATTCAATGGCTAGTCCCACTCCAACTATCTTTTGATGCCATTCCCATGCAGACTATTTAAGATATTTTAGTCAATTTCCTCTACAAAACAGACTAAAGATTGGAAATCTTCTACCCAGTCTTTAGAGAGACTTGTTCTTGCCTTCTCCTCTCAGTTGAGTTTAGCAGTTTGTGGTTCTCTCATGCTTGTTTCAAGTTTAAGCAACCCCTTCACTTTCAGGTTCTGTATAACTGTGTCCTTTAGGCAATTCACATCTTAACTATTGTCACTCTGTGGCACTTTATGTCCATTTAATCCTCTGACTTCTGCTTCCTAACTTTCTACATCCTGTCCCCAACACGTCTCCTGTTGTTCAAGCCTTGGTTACCTCTTCATCCCAATCCATTCCCCAGATCCATGCTCTTGGACTCAAGCATCAACCTATTCCTGAAACAATAATGCATTATTTCTGAACAACAGCCAGTACCAACACTCAAGCTATTACTCCTCTCTGCCTTCCACACAGTAAGTCCTACAGGGCATGGACTCCCTTTATATTTATGTCTTGTACAGCCCCAAGCACACTGTAAGCATTTAATGCATAAAATAAATAACAAGAGACATGCAGCTCTGCTGGAGACCAGAGGGAGCATTGAAGAAGCTAATCAAACTTGCACTGTGCAGGGTGGGGCTTCAACTTACAAAACACTCTCAAAAGATAACTGGGGCAGGGAGGAGGAGACATACAGCTCTCAATATTGACCCAGCAAATATTCTGGCATGTCTTGAATTGAAAGGCCTTAAATAACCCTTTTGAGCACAAAGGCACATACAGGGCAGGCATTTTGTTACTCACCTGAACAGCCCAATTTCCAGATGAGTGAGATAACCCTTTGGCTGTCAGAGTATTTTTTTGAGACTTCAGAGACGTTTACTATTCAATGGTTGTTGATCATTCAATGGTAAATTTCCATGGCCTTTATCTAAATGCATCTTTTCCCCATGTAACCTCAGCTATGTGTCATCCAAAGCTATAGGTGTGTCTGTTAGACTGATTTACTGTAAGCAGAGAAGTTTTCTGTGGTAAATTTTCCCTAGGAACTATAAGACTTTTAAAGTTTCCAGATGCAAAGCAAACTTCTCAGTTCTCCAACCATTTTTTCAACCACTTTCCTACATCTTTGCCAGTGAAACCATTTCTGATGATGTCTCTCAGAAGTGTGAAATTGTTTTCATAAGGATCCTAGTAGTGCTACAAACAGTGATACAAACTGCCTCCTTCTGTTTGCACATAGAAATAAATCCACTCATCAATTTTAAGGCAGTAAAAATGGTTTGCATTAATTTAGCAGTTCTCAATAAGCTTTTAGTTCATGTTTCACCATTCAGTATGCTCAGCCTTGATCCTGGGCAGTATTAATCATTTAAACAATAACCTTGCACAAAGCAAGTTTAAATGCTACAACACAAATGTAAAACTGTGGTTTTGTTCTTAGATGTTTTGTTGTGGGGCTTTTTTGGGGAGGTTTTTTTAGTTTGGGTTCTTTTTTGTATGTTTGTTAGAGCACTAGTATGCACTAACAACTCTATTTTTTGTACAGACAGGGGAAGTCTTTATTGTGCTGACAGCCCAGTACTCCCCAGCCATGCATGACATGACCTGGCCTAGGGAGGTGACAGCACACAGAGTCTGCTGCCCACCAGGACATTGCAGAGCATCAGACTCTGCATCTTTGTGGTCTCACTAAGGAAAGTCCATCTTTTCCAGCAAGACATCAAAACCACACCGATAGGTGACATATTCTTTCTGCTGACTGAAGTTCATCAAAGTACCAGAGATTTATCTTCCACTAAAAAACTGCTGGTTCAAAAAAAAAAAAAAAAAAAAATTAGTTCTCATGCTTCGGTTGTTTGCAGTATTGACTTTCTATTATTTTATCTATGATAACATCTGATGGATAATAGGACAATTCAGTCCTACAGTAAGAAGCCTCAGGCTCTGAAGTTTTCCCAAACACATCAATTATTATGTCTTAAAATCCAAACAAATTTTTAAAAAGTCCCAAAATAGAAAGCCCCAACAAAATATTTTCTGTTTATTCAGGTATGAAAATTTTTTTCCCCACAAAGTTACCAGGAATGCAAATAAGAGATGTGCTTTATTAATCAAAAAGTCCTTTCTTAGATCAATTTTGACACCTTTCCTGTTTGAATGATGTGGCTCAGCATTTATTATTATTATTATTATTATTATTATTATTAGTATTATTATTATTACTACTATTTATATATCATTGCAGGTGAACCTGGTGCTTTACAGAGACCTAGAATGACAAGACCCTGCCCTGAGGTGCTTGGAGTCTAAATTAGATGTACACATATTTATATCACTACTGCTGATACAAAATTCCCTCTCTAAGATGTGGCACTGAACCTGGGTCCCTCCAGATATTCATGTAAGGAATGAAGCTGTGGATTGGAGTCAGGAAAAAGGAGTTAGGGTCTTTGCTTCGCAAGAGCCTAAGTTTCATTGTATGGCATCAGACCTATTTAACATGCCATGCAGTCTCCAACCATGGCTCTTGCCAGACTTTTGCAATGTTTAGGGGCACTGTTAGAGTGATCCTTCCCTCAGTGCATCATCCCAGGATCCAGAAATCAGCAGTCAAGGGACTTCCTCAGCCTGAGGTCACATGTAAACCATTGAATTTAATTATTATAAGCCAATCCTTAAATTAATTTATCTAGTCCTGTTTTGAACTCATTTATACTTTTTGCTTCCAAGCTCCCCTGTGGCTACAAGTTCCACAATTAAATTAGGCACTGTGAGAAAAATGATGTTCTCTTGCTTGTTTCGAACCTATTCCCTAACAATTTCAAGGGACACTCCTTGTCACTTGCTTTGTTGCTCTGTTCAGTTCATGACTTATAAACTTCTACATCCTACTCTTTATTTGTTCTTTTAAAAGCAAAAAAACTTATCTGTTGTATTTGCACTTGTCTAATGCCTGACATTCACTTGTGAACATCTTGGTCATACTTCTCTGGGTCTTCCTAGTTCTATTACATCCTGTGTCTACATTAGTAACCAAAATTGGGGAAACCCAGCATGTGAGCAAGCTATGCATGTGAAAAGCAGCAACACGATGCTTTTTGCTTTTGCTCTCTTCAACTTCTATCTAATAATGGTCATTCCTAAAAAACTGATTCTGCTGTCCCATCTCACTGCAAAACTTATCTTGGCCATAACAAATCTTCTACTTATTTAACTTTTGCATACCTTGTGATGCAGTGAGATGAGGGACTACTTGAGCCACTGAGGTAACTTTGGGTGTCTTTGCTACTGCCTTAGGAGGCATCTCCAGAGATGTTATGAGCAGTCAAACAGGGCTCTTACTCAGGGCTGAAATCTAGAAATCTCTTTCCCGAGATTCCTTCTTGCACCTCACATGATCGTGGCTTCATGACAGAGAACTGAAGGAGCAAAATAGGGAAAAAATAAACAGGACTGTGTTTGCAGACGGTGTGCTCTTGTCTACTTTTTTCTGTTAGTGTTACAGCAGCATAATATGATTTCTTTCTCCTTTCTTTATTATTTTACCAATAAAGTAACATATTCAGAATCAAACATTACCTATTCTTTAGTAAAAATTGCTGTCTTAACCTGATGAACTGAATCTTTATTTTCATACACACAAATTGGGGCATTCAGTAAATTTTTTCAAAGCTTATTTTTAATATATTAAGTTCTGTTATGCTTACTAAAGCTATGTATTTTTTTTCCTGAAAATACTTCACTGATAGCAATTAATTTAGAAAGTAAGTAAGTAAGTAAGCTAGGTAACTATGCAAGAAACAAACTTGGAGTCTTTAACTTGAAAAATTTATCTACTTTACAATTATACCATTCTTCCTGAGAATATTCTCAATTTTCAAACTTGAATTTAAAAGAATAAAACACCTACCTTTTTGAGAACAAAGTTGCAAGAAATGTTTAGCAAGCCCACACACACGCATTCAATTATTTTAATCTTCAGTCATAAGTCAATACTTGCAGCACTTAATCATTTTTGATTCCCTTCCTTGAACTCCCTTCAATTTATCAATGCCTTTTTAAATACAGATTCTGTAAGATGTAGTGGAGTAATTTTTTATGAAGAAATGAGTGGTCATTAGCAATGTGCTCAAGTGAAAATAAATGTAGAAGATTAAACATACTTTTGAATAAAGAGCAACTATTATTTCATATTGATGAAAATAATATTTTTCCCCTTCCTGAAAACCAAATAAATCTTTCATTAAAATTGCATTCACTGGACTTCTTGAGGCACTCATATGCTTGTGAGATTGGGCTTTTTTTCCATGTATGTGGCTGGATGTATTTTAATCAGATAACCAGACCTCAATTATGTTACAACTGTGCTGAAGAGTCAAAAAACCCAGTATCAACAGGCTTTTGGATTGTGTACGATTTTCTGCATTATTTACAGGCTAGCTGGTGATCAAATTAAGTATGAGAAATTAAAAGATTGGAAGCAGTCAAGAAAATTATTGTTGTACATACTGATCTATGCACATTAAGGCAGTCCTGTACAACTCATTTTCTGCTTAGGGATATCTTGTTATTTCAGTGTGTGAAACAATGATGCTTTTCCTCTCCAAGAAGACACATTGAGCAAAGCTAACTCGTGGAAACTGCTGTGAAGCAGTAGGTGGCTGGGGTAAGGAGGAGAAGCAGGAGATAAAAATCGGTATCAGCAATAAGTACAAACACCTCTACACAGTTGCCCAAAGTGACACTGATAAAAACCAAGCTTTAGTTAAGATCTGTGAAGGCAGCTCACTACCTCTGTTGAGGAGACATAAACTCATGGTGGTACAGGACCCTATACAACAACATGCAGTTACTTTGAAAAGTCAGGCTCCAGTGGTGAAATTAATCCAATCATATTTCTCTTTATGGGATGACTATTCTTTTGGGCATCTAAGCATTCAGAAGGATATATCTGTAAATACATACAGAGTTTACTTGTATAGTCCTCCCTGCTACTTACTCAGAATAGAAAAATTACCCCCTAAAAGAAGTACCAATCGTCAAGATGAGAGCATAGAATTTGGACCTGAAATTAAACTCTCAACTTAAGTAGAGTATACGTCTATGACCACAAATATTTTAGATGAAATTGCAAATTGAGGCCACCTAAATTCTACACATTTGAAACCAGTGGCTTTCACTTCAGCATCTTTGTTTCCCTGTATCCAGAGACCTTTGAGAGTTTTGTGAGGAAAATCTTTTGCATGAAAGAAGTGGCTATCTTTGTACCCTGTAAAAATATTTCTAAAATATATGTTGACATTTGAGGCCAAATTCACCCATCTAAATCTCTGCACCTCAATTCATCTTAGACACCATTGGTAGCCAGTGGGAAATGACAGGCATATCTTACAAATGGCTCACACCTCAGTCTTTGCTGTGGGTGCCTCTCCCTGTGTACTAACTCCAAATGGCACTGGCACTTAGGGGAATCATGCTCCCAAAATACACAAGAACTGAGGTATTTGTATCCTGTGAACTCAGAAATTCCTCCTCTCTTTCAACAGACAATGCAAGTCTGCTACATTTTTCAACCCAGGGTCTGCCTGCAGTGACACCAGCTTTGGGGCTGTGAGCCTTTCTGGAGGAGCTGTCTCTGGGTATCCTGAGTCAAGTTTTAACTAGAGAACAAATGTGATCACCTCCAGTTTCTGATCTGGCATTTCCCTGTCCTGAGAACTCCTAATATAAGAGAAAAGCAGCTCGAGAATTCATTCTAGCACCTCAGTCAGGTATTCCCTCTCTTGTGAGGTGAGAAGATGAATTTTGAGCCTGGCACAAGGGAAAGAGGCTCTGTCTGAGCATATAACTACTCAACCAGATATTGCTAAAGCCACTCACGCTTCCTGGAAAAGACTTATTTCTTTGAAGGTAGACTATGCTGATCTGAAATTGGACATGTCTATATTACTTCCTGCAAAACTGCATATCCTTTCCAAGGGGCATAAATTTCTTTTTTTATGACTACAACGATGCAAAGCAATTTTAAATGCCCGGAGGAGAGAACTAGAAAAGACGAATGAAAAGGAATTGCATGATTCATTAGAGTTAGAAGAAGATTTGATGAGGAATTCTATAATTCTAGACTTTTCATTTAATGACATCTCTCTCTAATACTTTTCACCCTTCTTTACTTTCATGGACGTTCATAAAAAATATAATTCTAAAGAGGTCCTTATCTTTCAGCACCTAGTAAGAAATATAACACTGTTCATTCTGTTTGGACAGTACATTTGAGTTTTGAGATTGGTGATTTATTGGACTCCTCATGTACTAGCTATACCTGTATACCTGGAATGTCCCAATGCCTGTTTCAGTAAAATTATGCCTTTGACATAAATTCCTGACTATTTGTGAACTTTATAACATTTTCTGTGGCTAGGAGATGAGTGCTATGACCTCTCTGCTTATTTACTCAGGTTTTGGCTAAAATCTCACTCACATTGCTCCAAGGCACAGGAATGCTGCTGAAATCAATGGAGCTGTTGAGGATTTACACTCCTGAGCACAATCTTGCCTATATGTAGGTATTCTTGAGGATATTGTTATGGTTTGGATCAAGCTATGAAATTCATAATATATAAATTAATCTATAGATTTTTTTCTTTATACTAAATATCTGCATACGAAGCTTTCAGTTGTTACAAAGAACCAATTTATATTAGATGAGGTTCTACCCTCCACATTACAAATCTAATTTAATTTCTCTTCTATTCAACAGGCTTTGATTTGGTCTTACTGCATTCCTCTAGCCTATCTTCTCTGAAACCTGTTCCCTCTACCCTTGTTTTAAAGATTTGGTCTATTTCTGTGTTCACCACTATTCTAAGGATCACTTTTAAACTAGCTACTCAAACAGATACAGCCAAATGTTAAAAGATACTTTCTTAGAATTGGACAAAATAAATTAATAAATTAGGTATCCTAATTTCATGTTTATAAACTGCAAACAGTTGAGCAGAAGTACAAATTATTCACATGTTCAAACATTATATGCATAAATGATCCCAAAGTACTCTGCCATGTCTTCTACAACTTCTGTGGAGCAAGATGGGAAAGATCTTTCTTCAGAGAAATGCAGAGCAGGATAACGGTATGTAGGTGCACTTCAACTTGAACTACTGTCTTAAAAGTGATTTTTGCTGCTCCATGCTGTGTTTCTAAAACACAGAACAATCACCTCTTCTCCTCATTGCCGTCTCACCCCCATCCATCTTTTCTTGATTTCCCAGGCAGTTTTTCATCTCATACAAAATTTATTACTGAAAATAATTTGATTTTTTTTTCACAAGTCCTATTACTTATATTTTCAGAGAACCCATGCCACTTATTGTTACTCCTCAGCAGGACAATTTTACATTATTTTTTTTCCATTCTATAAGTAGTATGGCCAAGATATAATTTCAACGAATCATCTCCTCTGAGGGCTACAGTCTGCTTCCACTACATCAAAATGAAAAGTTTATAAAAATTAATAATGCCCAGAAACATATGGCACATAAAAAGATGCTGTAAATTAATTAGAAATTTCATATCAGGTAGGAGAAAAAAGGAAAAAAGGGATACAATGTTTCTTTGTTTCTGAAACAGTTCAACAGTAGACTTGGGGTTTTTTGACTGTTCTAATGTCAATCACTGACATGCAATTCTCCATCCCCCCAGTACTACTTGACTGTACTTAGGGAATTCGGAAAACCTTTGACTTGACAGTTTTATCCCAGACCTACAAATATGCTTCCTCAGCATGACTCAATAGAAATGTCTCTGTCCTTAATGTTAGGTACTTATGGACGTGTATGCATTATTAAGAGTGTGTGAGGACATCTATACAGAGAGACATAACTCTCTAAGTACAGCTAAAGGAATAGGTATAGCTATAAATATTATTAAATCATTCAAATATTTGTGTGAAATGAACCTGGGAAGTAGCTCTTATATTCACCTGGTCTAGCTAGTGATTAATGTTATAAATTTGAAAATGTATATGCAGTTGTTCACTATTATACAACACATGAAATATTATTACAAATGTCCGTTGTGAAGCCCAGGTATGCAAGTGTCACACTCATTGCCATTCTAGAAAAAACCTCAGTTCACAAAAAAAAATTTGCTGTGACACTGTAAAAAAAAAAAAAAAAAAACCAAACTAAAAAAACCAAAAACCCAAACCAAAACACAACCCAGGACAAAAGTGCATTCCTCCCTCTTACTCTAAGATATGCTCAACTTGAAATAAAATTTCACAACTCTGCGAGGGAAAGGTAGCACTTACACAGTCACTGTATTCAGATCAATACGTTATTATACCTCAAGAGAGGAGACAGGCAAATTTGGGTGAGGAAGAAGAAAACAAATCTAAAATACTCCCTTGACCAGGGAGGTCAGAGCTCTTTTATCCCTAGAAGAGCATTTTCAAATGAAAAAATGTGAGTCTCGCCTCTTAATGCACTGAACACTAATCTGCCTGTACAACAGACTCGCTCCTTCTGTATAAATGTTAAACAATTATTTATATACTGCATAAATAGAAACAGAAGCAGGGCTTCTAACATCTGTCATTGCTGGAATAGTAATGCTGCTGTGCAATTATTATGTTGGGATCATTTTACAAAATGAAAACAGCATTCATTTGCAATTATTCATTACAGAAGGGCCTGCCCTCCTCCTGTGATTGTTACTTAAGAGGAAACAGCTCGCTCGTTTTCACTGACTAAAACTGGCTTATCACAAAGCTTTTCACTTACAGATATGTTTTCCTCTGGGTCAGTCCAACTTAATTTTAAGAGGTTGCATTGCATTATATTATAAATTAATTACATCAACTGCCTGCAGTTTAATGCACTTTAAGGAATAGTTAATGCACTGCTGCAGGTCTTAGTGACAAATTACTCCTTGTGCTATTATTTCACTCACATGGGTTAGGATTATTCCTCTGTCTCCTCCCATTGACATGATCCCATAACAGGATGAATGCATTTTACACTAAACATTTAAACAATAAATGGAGAGAGAAAGAGAGAGAAAGAGTGTGGGAATATTAATGAGCAGAGGAACTTCACAAGGGCTGCAATGAGATGAAAACAACGTTGCTATTAAGGAATGTTTTTACTCCTGCCTGTCTATCACAAGGCCAAATCTTTAGATAAGGGTTTTTCAGCATGATACAAGATGTTATCAAATGCTGTTGTACAATATTTAGTCTCAAGGGCTGACTTAAAAGAAATGGCATCAACTATAAAACAAAACAACACACTGCCACCAAAGAAAAGTGGAAAGCAAGTGCAGCAAAGGGTTCAAGTTTGATGCACAGTTATTATCACAGCTCTGCTTTCCCATAGAGCTGATTTTTATCTGTACTGGATATCACTGATAAGTATACTTTATGTCTATACGTGTTTGTGTGTGTGCTTGTGCATTTCCTCCCTAAAAGGGAATTGTGAAAGTTGGGGGGAGTGGGGGGAAGGTAGGGGGAGGGTAAAAAATTGAATGCAGGCTGCCAAGATGGAAATGATATTTGTTTTCTATCGCACCAGAGATGCACCATTCCAGCTTTTGTCCTTCAAAGCTGTGAGACACCACGCTTTAATGCCTGCAGGTTGACCATGCATTGTTATTATACAGTCTTCATGTTCACATCATGTGTCATCTGACCAAAGGAGAGTCTACAAAGTGAAAGCCTCATGCAAAATTTATGCTTATATGGCTGTTTCAGTCAGTGGAAAAATCAATACTGCAGGCTTGATGCACAGAAATGACTGAGTGCTCTCTGACTGACACTAAAAGCACTGGGAGATTGAGGGGCTGCATTTGCTGTTCAAGGAATTGAGTGTATTAGAGCTCTTATAATAGTCTGCTCACCTTATATTAGCCTTTCCTTGGGATTATTTTTTGATAACAATTATGATTGTGGGGTTTAAGGCAATTACACTATTACAAAGAAAAAGCTGCTTTTTATGTCCTGTAAAGCTGTCATATATTTCACACCACAATTGCCTTCCAATTATTTTGTTACAATGCACTTTGGAAGCAAAATGTCCTAACAGATATATATTAGTCCTTTATGTTTTATAAATAAAAATCAAAGCTGTAATGTAATCCTTCAAAAGCAGCTTCACAATTTCCCTGATGTTATTTTAAAAAGAGTAAAATGCAATGTGTGTTGTAAGTCTTAAAAAAGACTTAGACAGGAGCTGTTTTTATGTGGAAGTACAACACAAGACAGGGATATTGCACAGTTTGTGCAGACTGTTGTAACTCACAATGCTAATACTGCCTATTAAACATGGATGGATATGGTCTACAAAGATGGAGTATAACAAAAGAAAAGAAACAAAATCTATCCACTCAGAGGCTTTTTAGAAAAACATTTTAAGGATGCAGTTTAATGTTAGTGGGAACATCCTGCCATAATGACTCAATGAATTAGACATAGAAGTGGGTATCAGAAAATGGACAAAATTAATATTTGAAATAAAAAAACCAAACTCTTGTAATCTCCTTAAATTACATATATTCCCTCCATCAAAATTACCTCTGGTCAGAACAGGAATGTACTACAATTTTGTCACTGTGAACACACAGAAGTATTTTCTTAGATGGCATTACAAGCTGGTCAGCAATGTTTTTTACTTTTATTATAACTCATAAATAATGAGAGAAATTGTTAATACAGGTTATAAGAAAGTATTAAGAAATACATTACTAGTAGGTTTAGAAATCCCTGAAATCCATAGCAATAGTAATTATATTATTACAAAATACACTTCACTCCCATATTTAGCTTTTTCACATCTATGCACATAGGTGGGTAAAAAATAAGGCTCTTTCTAGCAATAAACAAAAGAAACATTGATGAAAATAAAGCACACCAGCTGTCTTACAAAGCACTGGTGTTTTTACACTATAGAAATACGCTTTATACTGTCTAGATGAATTCTTACAAATTAAAAATTACTACCTCTACAGCTCCTGTAGCAAAGCTAATGCCACCTGCAAGCAGCTAAGTACAGACTATTTCCACGCCAAAAAGTTTCACAAAATTGTATCTAATAGCTGAATAGTGCCATGTAACTGAGTATCCTGATTCATCCCTCTTCTAAACCGAAAATTTTTGCTACTAGGACTTGAGAATTTGAAATGAGATTTGTCATGAAGTGTCTGTACTTTTGTGTGGGTATGTAGTGGAGGTGCATGACCCTTTTGAGTCCAGAACCCTTAAGAATCATCTGCCATCCACAGAAGCTGGGCTGGCATAGCTGTAAACCAGCTCTGAAACCTCATCCCACATGTGCCATCCAGGCATCACTTCCAGGACATGAGACCGTCTGCTTTCAGTGACTTCATTAAAAATGCTGAAGTGGCCAATTCCCATCAGATCAAGGTCCCCCACTGTGGTTTTTGGTCACACTAATCCTCTACCTGAAATGAGTAGGAAGTTAGTCTGTGGAATGACTGCACTGATTTGGGCCCTCCTGGAGCACCCACTAATCATGTAACTGCAACAAACCTGCATGGGCACTGGAAAGGAGAGTCAAACACCTTTTGGTGAGAGGACAAATTTTCCTCTGCTTGCTGTGAGAAGATGGAAGGAAGAAGGAAGGCTGGCTCTGAAAATAGATGGCTGATTGACACCCGGTAGGAATTAGTCAGTGTAGAGTCACATTGTAGCTCCATGGGAGACTGTCAAACTACAGCATCTCTGAACAAATGCTGAAACCAACTTTTTCCTGCTGATCAGGAAAAAAGCCCTACAGGGAACACAGACACTGACAATACACCTAAGAGTATGGATGCTGTCATATAAATCCCTAGCTTGCCCATTTTTTCTATCACCATGACAATGATGCACACATCTAGCAGGATAGAGAAATACGTAGGGCAATGCATTTCTTCTACCTATGGAAGTTGTAACCAACAGCACAGAAAAAGGCCTCAGAATTTGAGGATATCTTCTGGTAAACTAGGTTTCTCTGGTTTTGTCTCTTTTTTTGGCTTTTTCTTTTTCTTTTCCTTTTTCTTTTCCTTTTTCTTTTCTTTTTCTTTTCCTTTTTCTTTCTGAGTAATGAGACACCTCTCCAATAGACGAGTTGTAAGAAGAAACAAAAAGGAAAGGTCACAGATAAAATTATAAAATATCTATACTGTTTTCTTTGATGTCCATTTTCACTTAGCCTAAATGATTAACAGTGTGGATAGGTAATCTTGACTAGAAAGAAAACAGCACAACAACAGTGAAGACAGCTATTTTAGCTCTGAGTGGAGAAATGAGAGGACTGAGAAAGAAGGCTGATTTCAGGCTCACAGATGACTGTTGCTGGAAGGAATCAACACCATCCTATTTAAAATTTAGTATATTCATCTTTGTTAGTTTTCATGCCTCATCAGGCATGCAAAATTAAATAACAAATTTTGTGTATAAAACATTCTCATAAGGTGAAAGTGTCCCATTATCAGACAGATGCTGAGATGAAAACCAACAGCAGTTTTCACCCTCTCCTACACGAACTACTTCTCTGGCTGCAGTTTTCCACCTGCAGATTCCTTATCAACTTACAAGATTTGACTTAAGGAAGATGACAAAATCAAATCAGCAAAAAATCCCCTAGAAGGGAGTCCAAACTTCCAGGTCCAAGGTAACTGAGGAGAGGACAAGGCTGGCTGTTTCTACAGCATGGCCATTTTTTCATTTGTCCCGTATCAAAAGCCATTCACTATCCCCATTAAATAAATAGCTATGATTATCTCTGCTTAAATCCAGAAGTCCTCTCTCCTAGACTTTTCTCAAAAAAATGATGTTGCAAAAAATGCCACATGAAAAACATATTACAGGAAATCTTTTATCACTTGAACACTGAAAAGTAACAGAAACTAGGTTGAGGTTACTTCTTAAGTACCAATGTGTTCAATACATCACAAGATACACAGGGTTTTCTCCAAGCATCTTACAGTTTACTAAGAAAGCATCTCCTCATCCATAGACGTGGAAAAAGCATATGCTAGTATCCACAAACCTATTCCATAGTCCCCATGGACTATAGAATACATTTATAACGTTTTATTAGCAAACTCTGGCCAAGTAGATGGTGAAATGAGAACTTGGCTTGTTACACAGCAGCTTGCTCTCCTTCCATTGTGAGCTGCTCTCATGCACACAGCTAGAACTGGAGCTGCCCAAGACAAGAACAATTGTTCTAATGTGCATTTGTGAAGGTTCCAGCATGGGAGGTCTTTGATCAGTGCCACTAAGTTCTAGTAGGGTACAAATAAGCCTTTCTACCAGATCTACTCAAACAGCTAAACGTTACCCAATATGAAAGGTATTATAAAAATGCAAAGAAAAAATCAAAACCTATAAACTGTGAAAGTGCAGAACTATAGCAAGAAGAGAGCATATGGAAAGAAAACACAAAATTACATACATGGTGTATTTCAGCCTGTTAAATGAAAAATCTGAAAAATTTGGGAAATATTTAAATGTATACATTTACACATTTACACATAAGAAATTTAAAAGTAGCTGAGGTTAATATGCATATCTGCCACTATCAAACATCATTGATAGTGCGTCCTAAAATAGATATGAGTAAGTGGGTGGCCTGAGAGTGAAGACAAGAATAGTACATCCATGCATAAGTGACTGCTAATTCAGAAGAAGTGGCTCAATACTTTTTACAGAGGTATTTTCATTCTATATCAACAGATTGACCAAAAGAAGGGAGAAGATAGGAGCAAACTTTCAGAGAATGAGCAGACCAATAATGACATGGAACAGAAATATTTGCAAAAGATTGGTAGCAGTTCAAGGTTTCTCAGGAGACCAGACTGAAAAGTTTATATCCTAGCAACTGAGCTCAGAAAGGACATGGAGCTTTAACAGGGTGTATTAGGAAAGGGAGATGGAAAATGACCGAAACAAGGAAGATTATGCAAAAGAGTTTTATTTAAGATAAAACTATGGCAAGTTTTGGATAAAACTTGTATATACAAGGGAAGAGACAGGGAAGTCAAAGATAGGTTAAATGGCAGACTAATAAAGGGATGTTGCCAGAAGCGACAGGCAGTGGTGAAAGCTGAGACACCTCTGGAAAAACAAAATGTCAGAAAGACAATCCAAAACAGCTTTGGGGAAGTCAGGGGAGGATGGATACACCCGTAAGTCACCACTGTGGAGACTCTAAGGGAAGCTATGCGTCCTAGGGTGACTTTATGACGCTTATATCCTCAATCACCTGGTCTGTTTATGCTGGATATTAAGTTCTGCACCTTAAGACTGGTTCTGAGAGCCAAGGGGGGAGAAGAAGCGCGCAGTTTGTTTGCAGAGACTGCTCTCACTCCTCTGCATTCCTTCTCACGGACTGTGCTGTCTCTCCTTTGCTTTTAGTTAGTTTGTTTTTTTAGTCAGCTGAGGCCAGAAGGGTTTTGGAGCTGTTCAGCTCTTGTTCACTCTGGGAACACCAGGACTTTGGTCCAGGGGCCCCCCAAGCCCAGACTCAAGCCCCGGAGAGACTGAGAGGAAGCCCAGGGCACACCCACAGAAATGTCTCTCTCCCATCACAAAGTCCCTCAAGGACTTTCTGAATTTGCCATCTCTTCAGAGCAACGAGAGGTTTCATTGCTTAATATTACACTTTTTTTTTTTTTTTTCATGTTTGTAAGTACTTTGCTTGCTAAATAAACAGGTTTTTCTCCACTTCTGTCGAAGGAGATTTTTCTCCCAAACAGGTTGGCGGAGGGGCAGCTTGAATTTGCTTCCTGCAGGAGACCACTTCAGAAGTTGCCTCCCAAATCCGCCCTAAACCAGGACACTATGTCAAAGATATGTTGAAATCAGCATCACTTTCAAATAAATAAATAAATAAATAAATAAATAAAATAATTAAGGAACACTATCTGTGTAAGAACTATAGTCTTATCACCTCAAAGAAGCACGGTTTCTGTGTTGATATTTTCCCCAGGAAAAAAATGTAGTGTATTTATTGTTCATAACATCAGGTTTGAAGGAAATTCAATGAGAAACAGTTGAACAGGCTATGTCACTGTAAGTACAAATATATTTTGCACAGTTAAAAAGGGATGAGGGGACGACTAATCAGAGATTAGTGAAAAAGGGCTCCTTTTAACTTTCCCACCTATTTACCTACTCCCTATGTATAATTCTGTTTCTACTGAGTGAATGCAACCCCCTTATTATTTTGCCTGAGTTTAACCATGGGTTTACTTTGTCTTGCTCTCCTGCTTAAGAACTTCATTGAAAAAAAAAAGGTTACTTGACAATAGCCACTGAGAAAATACTCAGCTGGAAAACATATCTTCCAACGTGGTTCCCTCATGTAAATTTCTTGTGTAGAGTTCTATTAGACTGCCAGTCCTAATTATGCTGAGTAGTGCCACACAAAAACCAGGGGGATAATAATATTGTACATTGAAATACAACTCCACATAGTAAACACAATGTATTCTAGAGCAGGAATGCTCAGCAGGTAATAGAGGCATAAAAAGCCTCCCTTACCTCAATACCTGTGAATGAATATAATCTGTTACAAGATTAACTGAAAAAGGAAAAAACACACTGTTATAAAAACAAGGATCTTGCAGTTGGAGGACAATTTGGATTCCCTCCTTAATTTAAAGGCATCACCTTCTGAAGATGCAGCCATGCATCTGAAATCACTGTTGAATATTCACTAAATTAATAGCATTTTTTCTGTTAAATACATAATTCTGAAATGTAATGCACGTATTTACAGGGATATATGTTTGTTGATCCAATGGATTAAGCATGAACAAGTGGAAACAAGTTTGAATGGCTATACAATAAAATGCACTGATAATTACTTGAATCAGGAATTTAAAGAAATCAACAGATGTGGAAAGTCATTATCCATGTAACTTTCACTTCTTTTGTAGATGGAAAGAGTCAATGACAGCAGAGATAAGCTACTGTGACATTCCTGAAAAGCCATTTGCTTTTGAAAATCAATATATCTGAACAAGTTTGAAAGTATTTTCTCCTACAGATAAGTTACAAATAAGAGGAAGGTATCAAAAAAACTAAAGCTTTTTTTTTTTCTAGATTTGCATTCAGCAGTACAGTAATTTTTTAATTTAATCCTGAGCATTTCTTCAGAGACATAATTCTAAGTATTAGATTTCAGAGAGAAAATTAAAATGATTATTCTATTTGCCTTCCCCTCTTCAACACTTTCTGGTGTATCACACCATCCCAAATATTCTTTATGAGGAAGCCACCAGCTTCCTCTTCATATTCCACTTTCTTGACTCCTCTTTACACACAGTATTGCTCTGAGGTACTCCAAGGGAAAGATGACATAATATAATGTAGTTACATCTTCCTCTCTTTCCAACCATCAGTTTCTTACTTGTTGTGCCACTTCTCCCATTAATTAGGTCCTCTCTCCTCACTGGAGATACCCTCATTGCCATTTGTTCATCACCTTTCATGTTCTGATAGCTCTTTTTAAAATGCTAATTTGCTTTATTTTTAGAAAAACAAACATAAATATAAATATATCAGCCTTAATCTTTGTCCTCATATGGCACTATAACTACCACTCCAGCTGTCTTCTTCAGTTAATTAATAATTAAACATATACTAACAACCACAGCCTAAAGTTTACTAATTTCACCACGTATCTTTACAACTCATCATTTGCACTCAACAGAATTTGTTCATATTGTTCAAGTTTAATGCTGTGTCCCACAGCACTTCACATTTCTAAATCTTCATTGACATACCTTGCAGAAGATCCATCTAATTTCTCTTCCAGCTTTCTCTAACAGTTTCTTCAGATTCCATTCCTGGCCCTCATAATATTTTATCTGATTAATCTCAAAGACATATATGCTGATAGCAAACAAATCTGCATGTCAGTCAGTTTCTTTACACACAGCCTATTTTAAGATTCTCCCTAACTACATTCACAACCGAAACTCTTGTCCAAACTCTTATGACAACATCCTTTTTTTGCCCACAAGAAAAGAACTTGCTCTCCTTTTACTCTTTTAGAGTTGTTGCTGATTCTCCAAGGCTATTTGAGATGTCTCTTCATATCATTTAGTTCACTTATCCTTTTTTCATCACATCAAATAGAAGCTACTTCTTTTCATTGTGAAGGATTTGTGTTGCCCACCTCTGCCCTTCCTCTTCTCCCATTATTTCTCATTTAGTCTTCAAGGACAGACAGCATATACTAAGGCTACACTGACCACTATTGCTTTATTGGTTTTTGTATTCCCTATCTGACCACATTAATCTGTGGCCTTCTGCATTACAAACAGCTTTGGGAGGCCTTCTAGTTCTGTATCTTTTGTGGAAAAAGGGGATGGGATATCAAGAATGATGGAATCTCAGTTTGTTCATCAGGCACCCACAAAACAAATTATAAATGAACAAGCAAACAAAAAAAACCATGATTTTTTGCAGAGACACTCCTATCAAGGAGGCCTATCTTGACTAAGAACAAGTTGAGGACAAGCTCTGCCTCACTGCTTTGTGGAAACAGAACAATAAAGAAATGTTGGAAACTCTCATAGCCTAAGAAGTTTAATAGCTACAAGTAATTTAACAAGTAAGTTTAATACCTCACCTTTTAAGTTTAATAGTTGTTTTCAGAGGTCAAAGGGAAACCTTACCCTAAATCAAAATCTTGAGCAAAATTTCTATAAATTGTGTTGAACCATGTAAAGTTAGGACTTCTGGTGCACCATGTTTCTCTTTTTTGGTGTCCTCAGCTTCACAGAAAAACACAAGGGAGCACAACTACCTGTAACCAAGGGTGGTTCTCTGCCTGAATACTTCTGCTGGGACTGCAACCTGTTGCTCTGCTTTTGCCAAGGAGCTCTGCAGTAAAAGAGCTCTTTCTGTCTTTCTCCTATTTCAGAACTTTCTCTGAACTTGAAGTACTTCAATTCCAGGTCATCAATACAAAATATTTTTCTCTAGAAACATAAATCAAGGGTACAGCAACTAAAACTAAGGTGGTGCTAAGACATAGAATGAGAGGTCCATGTCTTCTTTAATGGATGTTTTGTTTAGTATTTTTAAGAAACAACTATTGATTGTGTGATCTCTATTCTTTCCCAGGATGTTTTCTTTCTGTGAGTATTTCTAGACTCTGAGTGTGAAAGGAAAGAAAATACTGTGTGGAAAGGAAGGGGATCACTTCAGAGGAAAAGGTTTGGAGGCAGATCTTGGGTTACCTTGATCTCTGACTTTTCAGCACCTTAATTTCCTTTGCAATGAAATATATATAACATTATGTAATAGTGATATTACTGGTGTTAGTGCATGTTTAGATGGCAAGATACTAATCATGGCCACTATTTCTACACAATAAAGCCATGGTTGCCTGCTTTTTTATGCTTTTTTTTTCCTTAATGTAGCTATGCACAGATTTTCTTCAAAGACTATCTTTAAATCTACAAACCCACCACAAAAAAAATCAACTGTTCTATTAACTAGGTTTGGATATCTTTCAGGAGAACAAATGAGAACATCACTGGCTAAAGTATCTCACCAGTCTTTCCCCCATAAAACATATGAGTTTCTTCCTGTCTTCTATACTCATATCAAATATGATGTGTTTTATCAGCAGCTTGAAAAAAGCAAAGTGACTGAGCATCTTTTACCACTTTAACAGCATATGAAAAAAAGCTGGCAGGCAAAGAAAGTAAGGCTCAATGTGAGAAGAAATGAATCTCTGTTGAGAATAGATCTCCCACTGTGCCAAGCTCATCTGTTTGGTATTGGAAAAGCCATGGCTGTTTCCATTTCAAATAATTCTGAAGCAGTACATATGTCCTTCACTGTAGCTGGCTCCAGCACGACTAGAACTTTTTTATTAATTCCTCTGCGTCACATTGCTTCCTGAAAACTAAATGCAGCAAATATTTGTCTTCTTGAACTGACCTGAAGTACCTGGTCATGAAGAAACCCAAGTGATATTTTTTAATTGTGAAACTATCTGTTCTTGTGGAAAGCTCTTGTATAAAATGGAATCCATCTCCAAATTCCATAAATAAAACACTAGAGGAGTACATCATAAAACTCTAGACATACAACCAATATATAATTGGTTTGACTCCTTTATCCAGCATTTTTCTTTCATCCATGAGCTGAAAGAGCAAAATGTAATCATAAACAACAGCTAACATAGTATATGTGACCTGCTTATAGAGATAAGCATAAACTACTTTAAAAGTTTTGATTTCAGCATTCCATTGAAGCTCAGCAAATCATCCAGTTCTGTTCCAGAAACTTCAGTGTCTACCCCTGCAGTATTCTGGTAACGAATGAATCTACAAATGAATCTGGCAAATGAATCTACATGTACAATTCCGGAGAGCAATTTGAAAATCCTGAGTTTTAATCTCTTTATCACTGAGCTTTAAATGGGAAAAAATATTGGTATGTTTTAAAATAAATCTTGCAAACTTATTATGAACCAAGCACAGCTATTAATTTCAAATGTAGAGCTGGTGGGTCATACTGAATTTGTGACCTATTTGTTCCTATGAAGAGATATAGATAGATAGATAGATAGATAGATAGATAGATAGATAGATAGATAGATAGATAGATAGACAGACAGATAGATGAAGGGATATAGAGAATGATAGTAAAAATAATCTTTACATGAAGTTTTAGACCAGCTACATCATTTGTGCAGCACCAGTTCTACTTCCTACCTTTTCTGTCCGTTGTTTACAATATGTGCTGACAACATGAGGCTGGTTTCAGATGTTTTCATTCTCTTCATCTAGGTGAATTATGACTGCAACACAACCACACATTTCCTATTCAGACCACTTATATATCAACATTTTGTATTTGATACGTTATGATGATGGGTTCAAATGGGGACTCTGGTGGAAAACCTCTCAGGTGAAAGAAACTTGTTTTGGAGATTCCATTCTATCACCTTACCTGGCATCTTTTCTAAAGATTATGTTCTCAAAAAGTACAAAAAACCCTAGCCCCCTATGCAGATTTCCCTATCCCCAATGAGATGGGATGACATCTGGGGTTTTTTTGCTTTTTCATTCATCTCTGCCTCCCTCCACTGTTCTCCCCAGGCAGATCTCTGTGAGCTCTGATAACCTAGTCAAATTACAGATTATGTAATTAAACTCTGTTTAACAAATTCTTCTTTAGTTGTAGTTCAAAGCTCAAACACAATGTCACTGTGAGCCATTAAATGCTTCTACCCCTCCCTAGAAACAGATATACATGAGGTGGTTGAAGTGACTCTTCTGTGATGAAGGATAAAAGGTTCTATATAAATGTAAGACATACTTTCTCATAGTCCAATATTTCACTGAAAGGTTGTAATTAGTGTAAGCATGGCTTAACATAAAAAAGAGCTTTGCATTCAACATTTTACATGCAACATCTTGACAAGATGTAGATCATTTTATGCTTGTAGTGAAATATTGTGATGATAGTCTGAAGAAGCTTTGAAATCAACAGATGACACATTACTGAAATTAGGGAGGCTTGACCTGCTCTTCTAGGAACAGCTAGTACATCAGTTAGACTTGGTTTTATTTGACCTTAAATTTCTTGTTTTCTTTCTGATGATTTCTAAATTCCTTAGATGTTAGAGGATTTTATTGATGCTGCTGTTCTGGTTGTTTTTTAAGCCAAATCTTGTTTTGTACAAGATATCATGGAAGTTTAAATGAGAGAGAAATGTTAGAAGAGCAGAAGGTTCTTAGCAATGCTGGATCTTTCAAGCCCGTGATTTATTTGCAATATAATTCAATTATTAAAAATAGACAGTATTTTTATATCTTTCTGTTCTGCTACACACAAAGTCACAAAAGCCAGATATTTTCTATTAGTGTTTGATAGCATGTGGTTACTGATGCCATAAAAAATAATAAAGGGCACTTACAATCTCACAGTATAAACTGTGATTAATTTTTATTAGGATGATACATTTATATATTATAAACTGATGATTTATTTGTAGATTTTTTCCCCTGCAAGTTTAGTAGTTTCCCTTGGTGCAGAATGCAGAATTGTATATGAGATATTTGAGTGTCTAAAACGATGTATGATAAATGAAGTAGCATGCTACTTATACGCTTATCATGTTCCTTGACTAGCAACAGGTTCAGCAAAGGGCACAGCCAGTAAATGAAATTTTCCACCAGGACAATATATCATCACAAGAAATGTATGCGCTGGAAACTTACAAGCTTGCTCGAGATGCGGACAAGGTGTGAAATGGCAAAAAATGAAAAGCAGAAACAGCATATAGTAAATTTCAAATTCAGCTGTATTTCCATATTGGCTGAGCATGGTGCTTTAACTGTTTGAAGTAATGTATTTTAGAAGATAATAAAAACATACATGTAAAGTTAGCTCAGTTTTAATGCTAGGACAAATTTTCTTCATTAGATATCCTATAACTTCTTTTGAGAAAATAAACTGTAAAGAGAGTAATCTACTGAGAGTATTTTTTTAATCCCCTTCAGAGTCAAAATATAAAACAACATCTTTAAATGCATATTTCTTCCTCAGAGTTACAGACTGAAAATCTGCTCCAGGAAACATTTATCATAACCTTCAACACTCTGTGGAGAGCACTAATTAAAAATAATAATAAAAAACCCAGGGAAAAAAAAACCAGCAGTGTCTGTATATTTCCCAGTGGAATTTAGTTTGTTTACAAAAACATTTCATAATAAGAATTTCTGACATATAACCATTGAATCCTAACAAACTATAAATACTCCTGTCTTCTTGCAAAAAGGCACACCAAATACCAAGGAGAAACTTCTTGGCATTCTGGTAGTCGGTGGAAACATGGCTAAAAATATATTAAAAGTGTCTGTTTTTATGGTTACCAGCTGTATAGCCTCACTGAAGAGAAATGAGCCTTGGAAAATGTGGTCAGGTTCTGCAATTCTGTCTTAAAGAGGCTCCTGAAATGTTCTGAAATTTAATTGCTGCACTGCAAGAAATCTAGCATAATGACATGGCTTGTGTCTATGTATTATGGTAGTGGCTGTATTTATGTGCTGAAACAATTTTGTAAACTGAGTTGTAGATCCCACTCTTCATGCCCTTACCAGATACACCTCTGGAGAGATTTGGCTGATTTAGTTTTACTGTGCACCATAATTTTAAAACCAGCAGAACATAGTTTCAGCCATAATGTCTTTCTATTGCTCTTTTTTTTTTTTTTTTTTTTTAACCAGAAAAGTGCCTCTCTCTTATATCTTACTCCATCTTGCTTCCAATTAGCAACCCTTTTCTAAAACCCAGTGAAAACAATAGCAAAATACATTTATAGTAACTCTCAAATATTTATTTCATAAATATTTTATTCCTTGCCAATGTATTTTGAGATGGACATCTTATTTTCATGAGCTGAATTATCACCATACTATTCCAAAGATGTTAGTGACAAAAAGTCACAAAGAGAACACAAAAAGGAGCAATATTTCTTTAACAAACAGGAATCATCCCCTCTTCTGGACATAAATTTGCTGAGTTCACTCTCTAAGCTATACAGCCTTTCCTAGTGGCAGACTGATGCAATTTAACCAAGGATTTTAACTGGAGAACAAAACAGACTCTATGATACACCGTGCCTCCAGAGACAATATGTATCACATTCCCAGACTGGTTTCATTTTTCACTCTCTGTGTTTAGGCCTTCTGTTTTATCACCACAATGGCAAAATTTTGACCAGACTGGTATCAAAGGAAATTCTATTCCATCCAATAGGCCCAGGACAGGTCTTCATATTTTTGCTTAATTCCAGCATTTAATAATTTATGTTCTTTGGCTTTATGCTTAGTATTTTTGTGCCTCACTGTCTATTGTTCCTAACACCCTATTGGATTTAATGTTTCTCTGTTCATATCAAATCCAGAATTAATTTTTCTTTTGTGATTTTCTCTAACCTTTTATCTTCATAATACTAACTCAGAATAAAAATTTTCGTGCTTAGACAGAGTGCTGTTTTTTGAGGCACAGTGAATCAGACTAAACACACACATACAAAAGGCCATGAGAGCTATTTGTGCTTTAAATAAGCAGAATTCAATGAAGCCCATGCTTTCTCTAGTACACAAGACTAGACTGTCTAGCCATAGACTTCTGGAAATTTAGCACCAAATTACCAGTTTCAGCAACAGCAGTCTAAGGACTAACTCTCAAAGTAAAATTAATTAGTGTTGCTCTTGCTACAAGCCTCCAGTTTGTATCCTTTGCTCCCTCTCGCAGGTCTCATGATCTTTGCAATGTCTGTAACAAAAGATCTAATCTGCATGGTTGATGTCAAATGACAAGGGTTTATGCACTGTCTGGTTAACTTTGTCACTAGTCAATGGCTGTTGTCTTCCAGGGGCAGGCTCACTGTCATCACTGACATAAGGAGACCCCATGGGCTTTGTGACCATTCTCAGAGAGATGATATTTCCTGTGCCAGCTGGTTTTGCCACTGTCCAAGTTCAAAACTGAGCCACTGCAGAGCCTGAAAGCCACTCTCTAATTCTGAAAGCCAGGCCCTCACCTTTATTCAAAGAGTAGTTTCTTTACCACTATTTCTCTATTTATTTCTTGCTGCATATAATATCTACCTTTTTGGACAACTGGCATATTTTTAGTGCCATTTGTTTCTCCTAGCCTTGTTGGATGGATTGCAGCTTCTATGAACATTATCTTCCATAAAATTTCTGTTCTTTTCTCCTTTTCTTGTGGTTGTTTTCTTGTTCCATAATTCCATAACATTCTGGTATTCTTTTGTTTTAACTTACAAAATTGACATTAGCATCCTTGATGCATTCTGTATGAATATTGGAAAATAAGGATCTCATTCATTTTCTTTTTGTTTTACAGAGCAGCAGTTAAACTAATGTCATCTTTCTGCTTGTCACCCTTCTCAGGTGTGTGAATGAAGATAAAGACAATTGAACCACTGCTGCCATGGCAAGATGCAACAAGAACTACTTAAAATAATTCAATTTTTTAACATAATGTCGGTATAAAATCTTTTGGAAGAACTCTAAGGACTATTGAGAATAGTTGACAAACTTTATTTTGTACCATTTCGCTCTGCTACTTCAACACCTTTCTAACAGATTGTTTCTTCTGAGGTTAATAATATACTTCTCACTGTAAAACATACTGTTCCATAAATTGTCATGTGCAGAAACAAAGGATCCTAATTAAGGGAGATAGCAATGATTTAACTTCTATATCTGATTTCAAAAGCTTGGGGACACTTTCCTCTTAGTCTAGATGGCACTGTGGTTTCTAAAGGAGCCACTTAGTACTTATGTGGCTCCTAAATTAATACTGTTTTCTTCCTTAAAATGTCACTGTTCTCATCTTACATTAGCATTATGCACACTTGTCTTATGGGCATAATTAGTAAAAAAAACAAGCTAACAAAAAATGCCACATACCTATGAGGAATAAGTGTTGAAAAAGAAAAAAAAGAGTTTACGAAACAATTCTCTGTTGCAGACTTGTTGTAGAAATTAAGAAACTGCCCATACAACTGCCATATTTAATCCTGCTTCTACATGCTGTACAGATACTAGGTTTGTATACCAGGTTCTATGTTCAAAGCAACACTGAAGTGCCAACATTTCCAATTTTTTGAAACTTTCATAGATTTTTCTATAAGCAGTGCTCCTTTTCTACAGAACAAAGGATGGCTAGGATCTTTGTCAACTAGCAGCTTTATGATTCAGGACAGGACAACTCACACTGACCTTAAGGAGCTCTCTTGTCTGTGTGGAGAGCCATGGGAAAACATCAGAAGCAGCAAATGCAGTTAAGAAAAGATCTACTTTTATGATATCCTCTAACTCCCTGAAGATATTATGAGGAATCATCAACTAATAGTGTACTACTGTAAGTAATCTGGACTTACAATATTGTAGTATTACATAGCTGTTTCTTTGTTTAAACCAAAATAGGCTCCAACATGGGGCAGCACTCAATCCCTTTTATCATTTCATCTGGTCAAAGACCATGGACTAATTTCCAAAAGTATATTAATATACTCTTTCATATTAATAAACCTTTCATTCACAGACTGCAAGACCAAGAGAAATACAGTTCTCCTTACATTTTCCTTTGTGCTTGATGAACATAATCTTGATTTTACTGGAATTCTTCTCTTGCTATCGAGACATCAGTCAACTATTGATTTTAACAATACAAAATTATCCCTAATATTCACCCTTAGAAGACAGCTAGATTATATGTCCCACATTTATGGATATTACAGGACTCATATAGTTATTTGTTGGGGGGTAGGAGGGATGAAAGAGACACAGAGAAAGAGGACAGAATAGTAAAAGGATTTAGACCCACTTACCTCTGTAAAATAAGCTTCCCAGGCTTTAAAAGCCTACAGAAATTAAATTTTGCCAATAAAGATTTGGTAGCATTTTAAATTAATTTCAGGAGAAAGAGTCCACATAACTAGGGTCAAGAGGAAAGACAATGGAAAAAAATTGGGTGTGTGGTTCATTTAAACACAGCCTCAAAAGTAAAACCTCCTGATGGCAAGTGCTATGGATCTGAGGTTACATGAACTTAGTATTAACTTTACAAATCAGGAACTTCTCAATGAAATGGATCTCTTCATTAGACAATCTCCAGCTACTTTGTGGTCTGTGGAGATGCTATCTGATCATTCAGAGATGTACTTGTGGTTTGTAAAATGGGGACCCCGAAGATCATCAGAGTCAGTCTCTCCCCTGGGGCCTTTTTACTCTGCTGACACTTAGTGAAAATCTACCAGCAATACAGTCTCAAAAGCAGCAATCATTAACTCATTCAAAGTCACAGGCACAAGGGTCTGGGGTTAGCAACTATTAATTAGTGTAATTATTCCCAGGATGACAATTACCAGCTGCAGAATCCACTTAACATCTATTTCTCAGAACTTGTCATTTTGCAATGCTAATGTTTCTAATAGGTTCATTTGCCACCATTAACTGATTGCATTCACTATGGTATATTGTTTCAGATGGATAGGATGGAAAGCCAATACCTAATATTGACCTCTATGGTATCCTGTGATTAGAAAGGCTGCTCCTACCATGATTAGCCACATCGTTCTCTTGAAAATTATACATACTATTTGTCAAGTATTTGGGATATTTCTCCTCTTTTGAATACGCTTATAAAATAAATCTCCTGGAGAAATAACATGGTATCTTTCAAACGATACTCTTCCATAATGCACTTGTTTGAGCTAAAATACTGTGTATATTAGTTGTACAATCTGATTTTAATTCTACTTCAGCTAACAGTTATATGGACTTGGTATAATTTTAAACCTGATTCTCCAATTTTAGAAAAAAAAAAAAAAAAAAGATACCAAACAATGAGAAGAGGGACAAGTTTACAGCCTGTGTTTGCACAAGGGTGTCCAAACCCTACATGCTGCTGAGCCATGTTGAAAACCTGTGCAGTGCAAAGAAACTAGAATGCTTAGCATGCATTCAAATGACAACTATGTATTTCTTAAAGGAACAGAGAGAAAGAAGTGGCATAAAGATATTTTCACCTCTCCTATGAAAAGGAAGATTAGATGTCCTCAACAAACGCAACTTTGATAGGACATAGAAATAATTCATTAATAACAGAAGGAAGCAAGCCTTTGATGGGAAGATTTTTCTCTAGATGTTGAAAATCTGAGAATTTTAACAAAGGCATTAATAAATCTTACTGATTCCAAAGAATATTAATATTCTGCCAAGTTCGAGTCTTATATTTCAAACTCTGTAAAGTATGATAAATTAGTGGTTGCCATACTGGGAGTCTACAGAATAAAAAAGATTATCTGGGAGAAGGTAGAACAAGAGTTCCTATTTCCATTACCAGTAAAGTCTGGATTGTTGAAACAAGAGAAAGATATTCTAGTACAAAATCAGGAGAAGAATGCAGCAAGTATGGCATCATGTTATTCTGACATGTCTCTCTCTCTTCACTCTCCAAGAAACTGACAGCAAGAGCAATCAAAAATGTCATACAGTGAATATCAGAGTTCAAAATGAACAGAAGAACAGAAGTAGGGCAGTATGTTTTCTGGAAAAGCTTTAATTCTTTACTCTTGCTATACTGATGAGTTACAAATTGAAAGAGAATGTATTTTTAAATCTGTGTTAATAGCCTGTGTTTAAGAATGATGAAGTGCAATTTTAGCATATATTTTAAAGGGTTTCCAGAATAGTGCCTCAACTATGCAGGAGTAAGTGGAAGCAGCCGTGTTGATTTTTAATGTGCTGCTAGATTGTTTTTGTGTGCATTTGATGTTCTTCTTTAATAGCCTCAAGTAAAAGGCTGAATGAATCCAACAACAGTAGCTGAAAAAAGTGCAATGAGTCATATTACAGGAAAATGGAGAAAAGGATACAGGACTCTCCACTGAACACAATCCTATATTGTAGGCAATCTGTGATAACACCCTTTTCATTTCAGTTCAGTCCCATAAAATTACCACTAACATTACAACTCATGCAGAACACAGATAAATGTAAAAATGTCACAGAATTCTTCCAGATGGGACTTTTAGTTCCACTAGATCACCATCTACTTTTTTTACTTGTCTAATATTTCATTACAACCTTCCATAAGTTAATTTTCTTTCCACTGACCATGTAAATCACAAATCAATTTTCATTTAAAATGCCTGACTACAGATTGCTCCTGAAAGCTCAACGTATATGCTTCAGTGAGCTCTCCAACATTCTTAATGCACATTAGAAAAATGTTGTGGTTTTTTAAAAATATTTTTAAAGGAATTAATTTTACATTAAAGTCGGGCATTAAACTCAAGTAGTGGTATTCCTACCTTCCCTCTCCTCCCCTCCACTTCTAAAATGCAGGTATATTTTTGAAATGTAACTGTATGTAGAGAAAAAAGTCTTTCATGACAATGACATTTGATCTTAAAATGAAAACTCAGACAAAACCATAAACTGCTCTAGATTTGCAGAAAGCAGAGATGATTGCTTAATCCCAAACCATTATTGTGATTGTGTACTTTTCTAGGGGAAAGAAAAGAGAAAAGGAGGAAACCATTCACAGTTCAGACATTGGCTGTGTTTTATTTGAGCCATTCTTTTTTCTAATTTTTCTCTTTGTTTGGGCTAAAATATGCAACTGAATGTTGTTAATCTTACTTACAGAAGCAGCCATCCTAAAGCAAATGGGATATACCTGTGGGACAGCCAGGATTCAGCCTTTAAAACAATCTGTACAAAATGTTTTATTGGAACACTCAGAAAATATCCTGTAACAGTATTCTCTTTAAATGCTCTTCTACTTACACTAATTTAAAATTTGTAAATATACATTTCCAGACTGGACTTTTGGAAACATGGTTTCTGTGGCTAGTTTTGCTATTTTTCTGCTGAGAAACATAGGGCAGTTACTCTGTGCCTTAGTTTCTCCATTAGTAAACAGAGGATCATTAAAATGACTTTTTTTTTTCATGTTAAACAGGACCACTTCAATGAGCTGGCACATGCATTAGCATTTGCTTAATATTAAGAAACAGGAGTGCTCTAGCAGTCACTTAACTCTTTTTTACAGATAGGCTGTATCTCCTCTGTTGGAACAGAGCATGAATATTTCCATGCTGTTTAATCTCAGATTGTTTACACATGCTGTTGGTACTTAAGCAACTTGCCGTGGTGGGAGAAGGAAGCTCTTGGAACACAAAGGCATTGTACCCCTTTCTAATAGCATGACCCCAGAAGTTTAATGAATTGAGTCAGAGCAAGGGAACAGAGAAGTGTGGGTACTCCAAGTCTTTTTCCTGATCTGAACCCACAGGCAAGCCTTCCATTCACTCTCCTTTCCTCTGCTTATCTAGCAGATCCATATTTACCATGTCTCCCTTCACCTTTGAGATTGTCCTTCCATCTCAGGAGTTCACTTCTTTGCAGTTTTGAACCACTCTAACACATCTCTTTGCCAGACAGTACGGCTTTGAATCCGAAGTTCTTGAAGCACTCTGACATTGGGATTCTAGCTTGGGGGTGATGGAAAGGGTGTCAGTTTAAATAAAGCTGAGTGCTCATGACAATTGAAAGTAGTTCTGTGTTAAGTGGGGCTTTCTCATAATGGAGTATGTCAGTGCTGACCACTCAAATGGGGGAAGGGAAAGGCTCTTGAGCAGTCTCTGTAAATAGGGTCCTGTCAAACCATTTGCGGGTTATAAAACCTTGAGGGTTTTCACATAGGGTTTTTTAAAACCCAAACCCCCAAATGTCAACAGGGCCTCAAGCATCACATCTAAAATGAATCTGCCTCACTAAAACTGAGAGTTGAAGGCCTCCGGATTTGGCTCTGTGCTGGCATATCACAATTACCACTTAGAGCTGACCACTTACTTGTAAAAATGATGTGGAATCATTTCAGAAGAAGAGGTGTGTGGAAAAATGTTTACTTCCTGATTAGTGAAAACCCATCATCTAAAAAGGAAACTACATAACGCTGAAGTCTGCAAAATTCCATTTATTGATAGCCACTCGAATCTTTATGGAGTAGGGATTACTATGAAGACCACCTGTCTGGTCTTTTAACTTTCAAAGCTAACTACTTTATCTTCAAATAAATAAACAAGCAGTTGTTTGGGTAATGTGACCAATCAGTAAAAGGTCCACAAAAACATGTGGGAAATGCCTTCATGCTGGTTCATTTGAGTGGCTAGCTTACTTTTCTTTTTTTCTCTTTTCCATTTCCCTGGTCAACTAAGGGCCAGAAGGCCGTGCTTTTTGGGTTTTACCTCACCTGTCTCTTTTTTTATTTTTTCTCTCCTATTTTTTTCAGTTGCTTTTTTATTACATAAGCAATGGATTGACAAATGCCTCTAATAGTCAAGATGTGAACAGCCAAGGAGGAATCCCAATTACAGTGGCCAGGAAACATGTATCTTGAGCATCTTTCTATTAACTAGATCTTCTATCTCTATACACTATTTCGTTAAATTCTTCTCAGGAAGAATTTGTACTCTCCAGCTTACTGGACAGAGGCTCAGAGACTCCTGGATTAAAGAGCTGGGTGAAGCCTTTGTGTGTATATATATACATATATATATATATATATATATATATGTGCTCATTGGTAAAAGCTGGAAAAGAAAAGGGAGAGGAGAGGAGAGGAGAGGAGAGGAGAGGAGAGGAGAGGAGAGGAGAGGAGAGGAGAGGAGAGGAGAGGAGAGGAGAGGAGAGGAGAGGGAGGAGAGGAGAGGAGAGGGAGAGGAGAGGGAGAGGAGAGGAGAGGAGAGGGAGAGGGAGAGAGAGAGGAGAGGAGAGGAGAGGAGAGGAGAGGAGAGGAGAGGAGAGAGGAGAGGAGAGGAGAGGAGAGGAGAGGAGAGGAGAGGAGAGGAGAGGAGAGGAGAGGAGAGGAGAGGCTGTTAATGAGTACTATGCACTTTCCTGGCAGTCTTTTTACCCATCCATGTTTTTATGTTGTCCTGTAGTACTTCTGGATGAGGAGACTAACATTGTTCAGAAAACAGGACACTTGGAAAGCCCATGCTTCCATTGTTCCCATTCCAATGCCTATCAATAGATTTATGCACATACAAACATGCAGCCATTCCACATTCAGCATTCTATCTTCAATTACTGAAGAGAACATTATTGCTGCTGATGGCTAAAATCAGACTCACCAGGCTAATTTTTACTGCTGGTACTGATGGCAGAGAACTAGTTATTGCATAAGCCACACAGTCCTGCAACTTGGGCACTCAGTGCTCTAAGAGAAGTCTCTACCTAAATTATATTGCTCTGAATCATAAGCCATGAGGATTTGCTTTCACTGCATGTACAATTGTCACAAAGTATTTCTTCCTGAAGCATGTCTGCATCAATGTCAGCAAGAAATTTCCTGCAGTATGAGAAGAAGACTAGATGGAAGCAGTTTGTCTGAAGTCCCTCTCACACCCTCTACTTGCAATTCAGTGTTTCTTCTTCAGACTCTGGTTTACTCTGGTTTGCACTGAATGTATGGGCCTTGGAGCTGTCTAAAGGGCCAGTTGTTGGTTTGGTCCTTTGTATCTCCACTTGGCTCTGAAATGTAGTAGGTATGCACTTGTAGTGGAATTTTGAGTTTAGTTTTCTCCAGAAGAAATCTTGTCTGTGCAGGTCAAACATGAGGAAAATGGTGAAAACACAAGGATTAATTTCAAGTCTGCTTTAAACTAAATACTTCAGTAGATAACAGCTGGCTCTACAGTAAGATATATAAACGATGGTTTACTTCCTGCCTTCCTACACCACTTAAATGAAAACTTTTCCTGTATTAATAACAGTAGGTCCAGGTTTCTCAGCATCAGTTTCTAATATCCACCATGCCATTTATGAAATTACCAGATCAGGAGGCAAAAAAGAATGCAAGTGGAAAGGCACCGTGTTTAAATTGAACTGTATTGGAAATCTCATCCCATTTTGTTATTTACTTTTTTTCAAGTAAAATAATTATATTTGTATAGGTATAGGTATAGATATATATTAGATGCTGCATTACAAAGCCACAAGGGTTTCTGATCTTGTTAACGTGATGGTTGTCATAGTTTGTTTTGTTTTACATGAGCAAGAGCTCATTACTGAGAACTCTTGTCATTCACATCAGGTTGTGTCTCCTTAATGGAACATTTCTGAAATGAATGGCAGGACATATAAATTTCAATTCAAACTGTACCTTGGAGTCTGGTTTCCACTGAAATCAACCACACTTCAGGACAAAGAAAGTTTTACAGCTTGGGTTTTTACAAGCATGCTCTAGTCTCTTGTTCAATGTACTTTTAAAAAACCCAAAAGTGATTTTCACTTTCAGGAGTGATTCTCCACTTGGTACTGGAATGTAGTAGGTATACACTTGCAGTGGAATTTTGAGGTTTTTTTCATGTTACGTGTTCAGGCATTGTTTCAGTTCTATTTCTAACCTTCTATAATAGGTTACTTGTCCACTTGCAGTCTCCTGGACTCAAAAGATGCCAGAGTTATTTGTAATCCTTGCAGTGCAGTTGAATGCCATGATGCCCTGTCTCAGCCAGAAAGTGCATAGTTGTGTGGTTTGTGGTGCAGAAGAGGTGAACTAAAACTAAGTTTCACTGCTGGGGAGGGTAATGGCAGCACTGTTTTTACAGCAATCCCCTGCCAGGCAATCCATACACTGGCTGATCTGGAGGGAATCACCCTCCAAGCCACAGCTAAAATGCCAGATAAGCAGTAAACTGCAAAAAGTGTTTAAAAGAAGAGAGAATACGAGTGGGAAAGATTAAGATAATTTACCCTTGTATATTGTATGTGTCAGAAATCCCATTGTCAGTGTCTATTGCACAAGTACCTGACAAACTTTTGTTTCTACCCTCACCATAAAGGCCTCCATCATAGGTAAAGTTGCATACCTTCCATGGTTTTATAATAAACTGGAAGTGAGTAACAGTGTGATATCAAAGGAAATAAAACTCCAGTTGCTATTGCTGTTGGGGTTGCCTTCTGAATGTGGCTTATACAATATTTCATCTGTGCTGACACCTTTCACTCTCAATTATTTGGCTGCTGTCAAAACAAATCAATCATATTATAGCACTGTGTCTTATGTTACCATTCCACAGAAAGTTAGCTGCATTAGCTTTCAAATATATGGAAGTAGAAAATTTATCTGTATTATTTATTTAATACAACTTTCTCCCTTGTGAGTTATCTTACAAACACAGGAAACTCAAATTATCTGGTGTTGAACATTGAATATATATAAATATCACTAAAAAAATTTAAAATAATGGCACTCATGGGAACATAAATGCATAAAGATATATATAATAAGTCTTATACTTAGAACCAATTATATTATTTTGAGAAACAGAGAAAATAGCATACGTTTTAATTTTGTTTACAACTGGCCAAGGTGCTCATATTAGATAAATGTATCATGAACAGCCACTCTTGTTAAAGTAGGGTAAAACAAATTTTCAAAGAATTGATTTGGTTACCAGTAAAATTAAAGGTGTGGGGTTGGGAAACTGAATATTTTTTAAAGATGCTGTAGTGCTTGGGGAGAAGGAAGAGGGAACCACAGTCTTCTTTTACAATTCACAAGCACTGCTTTGGGAAAAGGAAAGCTAGAATCTTGAGCAGGGCATCTTAAAGGGATTGCTCTGTTCATATGTTAGACTTAACAGTTTTCAGAAAAACAGGTTCAAAATTTTGTTTCTTGAGAGGATTTATCCTTTTAAAAATAAGAAAGATAAAAGAAACAACTTTCAGGGTGCCAATAAGTGAATTTCCTCAAAATGTTCTACTATAATTTCTTTGCTTTTTAGACAGGATTCACATCCTGTTACAACCACATCTTCTAAAATACAGGAGCCCAATATAACAGTATAAGCACAACATTTTATCACCTCTTGTTCAGTTTTTACTGCTGGTGCAATAGGAAATCAGCTACAGAATACATACAGGAATACTTGTGTGGTGAATAGCTTAAGAAACCAAGTTGAAACATAAAGGATAGACAGAGCTAGCTCTGGATGAAGAAGGCACAAGAGACTGAAATGGGATGTGAGAAACAGAAGGGAAAAGACACTGTAAATCTGAAGAATTACCATTTACTTGAATAGAATAAATAATTGCAAATTATTTAATCTATTCTTTATGATGAATATTTATTTTTAACATTGCATAATTTATCATATTAAAACACAACTAAGCAAAAAAAGAGTCTCTAAGATATGTCAAGTCTACAGATGATTAAGTTTAAAAGAAATATTTATGTTAAAAAAAAAAAAAAAAATCCAAAAACAAACAAGCAAACAAAAACTATAGCATGCAATCATCTAAGAGCCCGTATGGTGCTGCAACTTATTGATCTGGGTAGAAAACTCCTATGAGCTGGAAAGTATGACTGTAGGTCTGAAAAATAAGGAAAATTTACCTTATTTTTACAGCTGCTGAAAAAAGAGCCTAAAGTCTTTCATGTCTATGGACCAGAACAAGACTTAGGAGTTTAGAACATTTAGATCTAGCTGTGTGTGAGGAACTCCAGGCATCTAACAGTAATGATTTAAGGCACTTTGTAGGAAAGCTTAACTGCTAACTGTCTACACATTTGTTTAGGTGGGACAACTTGCAAAAAATGTGCATTAATTGTCTTCCATGATATGGAACACCTGGGCCAAAGTGCAGAGTAAGAATACAGGTCTCAGGTCTGTTCCAGCAAGGAATGTTCCAGCTTCAGGAAAATGAAATGGAGACCTGAAGATTTCCATGAGTACAACTTTCTACCCAAAGGACATAAGATTTCATAGAGGTCTGGGGATGAGAAAACTGAAGGAAATTTCACTTTTATAATTTCTGATGTTACCAGGTAGATTCTGTTCCTGTTTATGAAGCAATCTCAGTGGCAGACAGATTTTTTTTCTCAAATTAAAAAAAAAAATCTATAAAATGCTACACAATGCATAAACTTTAAGATTTTAATGAGAAAGATATAAGACATCTTCAGAACTTTCCATGACAAAAAAGGAGGTCTCCATAAAGAGGAAGTGTATGGTTCTGTGGTACAGAAGCACATAGACATTTAAGGAAATTAATTTTTAAAAATTGGTTCTCAGGCATTTAATTTGTATGTTCCATGCATTCAAAATTCACTACTACTAGTAGTGTGAATAAACCATAAAGATTTTGTTGTTTTTATGAGTCCCAAAATATATATGGCCTTGATTAGAATCTCACTGGTGAATCAGAAACACAAATCTGTGGCCAGGGAGTTTTTAAAACATGAATCATAAGGATTTTATTAATACAAAACCATGGAAAAACAAAGGAAATTAAACCACAAATACTATAAATGTCTGACTTAAATCCACAAAGGCAAGGAAATTAAGAGTGAAGGCCACAAATCCATCCTGGTAATCTTTCTACAGCTCTCTCTATTGAAGGAGAGAGTCTTGGACCAGCATGAGAGTCATATGTGCATATACCATATACATGTGCCCATCTGTTTTTATGTAATCTACACTATTTGCATGTGATCCACTACTGCATGTAGCACCTGTGCAAAAATGCAGAGGTGAAGAACAGAGTGACAAACACTACCTAGGTTTTTCTCTAGCATTAGAAATTTCTTGGGTTTTGTAGGATTACAGTAAGGTGAGTGCTTCACATTATTGGAATGAGTTTTCTCAACATTAATTTAAATTGTCACGGTCTAAATTCAAGAAGAAGATTAAAGGCTTCTCAAAACAGGTGCAAAGATATACTTTAAATGCAGCATTAAAATGCACCCATGTTCTGGTTGATGGAAATTTCATTTATAATCCTGCATGCAGAATATTCCTGCCAGGAATTGTATCAGTCTGACTCAGGGCTTAATAAAGGTGTGCATTCTCCAAAATGACCAGGTCTTGCATGCAGTCATGCCACAACTCCTAGCTCAGTGTCCATGCCTGCCAAAGTATAGCTAACCAATAGGTTTTGTTGGAAACTTCAGGGAGGCTGGGGAGGTACAGACTGCTTCCATCTGCCTCTTGGCATAAAAGTCTGGAAATTTAGGTTTTTTCAGTGCTTGGCCTGCAATGTTTAAGTAGGTGGAACAGTTTGATTTCAGAATCTGATCTACATCACATCGTAACTTCTCACTGACATTCCATAACCAACAGTAGAAAAAAAAAAAAAGGAGTGTCTGTGGTCTGTTTTGGGTGGAGGTCAACAATGGAGCACATAAGCATTATGACTACTGCATTTTAATGCCTCTAGTGATAGGCCTTTAACTTATGGGGCAGAGAAACCAAACAACAAATAGCTAACACTCTGGGACTGATCAATAAACACTAGTAACCAATAAAGACCTAAACCTTTCACATTCCCTCTGTGAAGGCAGCAATTTGCCACTGAACCACTGAACAAGATGAGCAATTAACATGGGCCCAATGCACTCACACAAGAGCCTTGCATTATTGGGGGGGGGAACAAACAAATAAACAAATATCCCAGTAAGATTCCTGCTATACTACCTCCATAAAAGCAGATTTGCTTCCAAAAGCAAAAGTTAGGCCTTCTAAAAAAGTACATTTCCTGGGAGACCTGACAGAGACAACTCACCCCATCTTCTGGGATCTCTGCATATTAGTTCAGTTATGCTACAACAGTTTGGATGGGATACAGCTGATAGCCTGAGGAAACCTGCTGTAGCAGCTGCTAATCCAAAGACACTGTGCATGCCACAGTGTGCTTATGGATGCTCACATCCCTCTTATTTCTTTCCATGTACTAAGCTAGGGAGGTTTGTCTTGAGGGTTGGCTATCCCCTTCTTTGTGTGAGTCCTTCACAGTGACTGCATTTTGTGCAGCATCTATACAGTGATAGGGGAGGTATATTTGGTTTGAGGGCTTCACAGAAATTGCTACGAGTGCAGCACTTCTTCTTGGTTCTTGTCATTCTTGTTCTGGTTATGTTAGTACACTGCAAAAGTACCTGGGAATAAACTATTCCTCTAAGTGAAACATCATTTTGATTATTACTGACATTGGTGCTCATTAAAATACATAAGTGAAACACTGCCTTTCTGTAGACTCTGAAAGCTATTTCATGTTACTTGAAGGGGAATACAAATGAATAGGGACTGCATCACTTTAGTTAAAAGGGAAAAATGTTCTAAGAAACTGGAATTTGGACTCTAGATCAGTAAGCAATTGAGGTTTGTAGTTTACTTCTTTTCTGTCTCTTTTTTGTTTTTCATCTCTCTGATTTCTGATTTTTAAGGTGTGTATACATGGAGGAATGGAGACAAAGCATGTTTACTTTATCTCTTGTACAATTAATAATACAAATCTCTGTTCAAAGGAAACGAGATCTAATAAATGTAAACAATGGGTTTGTTTTGTTTTTTTTTTTTTTTGTTACTATTGTCTTTACCCAACATTCTCTTTGACTGATCTCCATATAAAAACAGCCTTCTTATTTTTTTTACCATTATCTGTGTCAGCTGTAACCCATATCAGTGCATTTTAATGGCTGTCTCTTATCTCTCAAGGTGTTTAATACATTTCCCCTTCCATTGTATTGCTGCTAAAATATGACCCGCTGCTGTTTAAATAATGTAATTTAATGATTTCACATTTTCAGCTCTTCAAGATTTCCTTTCAGCACTGAAGCCTTTCACTAGTGATTTAGAGAGATAGTTTGTTCTCATTTCTTTCACGACCCAAGACTGAGAAAGTTTGACTTGTAAATAAATTATTGACATCCACTTAAGGAGCAGTACAATGGGCAGTGGAAATAAAATACACAAAATTTCGGTGCCATGAGGCTACAGTCTCCAGCTCGTTGATTTCTTTCAAGGTTCCAGTGTTATCCTCTCTCTGTATTGGCACATATATCTAAAACAGTGGTGTGCCATTGCTATGTGATAAAATATATTTGGACCAGCCCTTTGCAGAGAGACTCCCAGATTGTTATCCATGGTGAGTGAGTGTCCAGCAGTGAGCTGACAGAAAACACTGTCTTTTTCTAATTTCAATCACATATTCTGTACTAAAAGAATAGCTAAATTATGTTAACTTTTTACCTAAAATGGCTTTGGTTGTCATGGAAAAGAGACTAAAAACAGAGGACAGCTGCTAACGACTCCCCAGGACTGGAATGTCTTCCCATTTTTCAGTTATTTCAACAGGAAATTCATAGGGTAAAAATAACATAAAGAAATCAAGTCACAACAAACTCAGCCCCCAAATTCAAAAGGTTTCTTGTTCAGCTATACAGAAATATTACACTGAGACATAAAAATCAGATGGGCTTAAGGAGAGAATGTCTTTTCATGAATTTCAGCTTCCAGGCATTACTGAATACTCTGAGATTAAGCAACTACTAGCCCCTTGGAGAGTCTCTTGAGAAGGATAACTAAATTTTTAAAAAATAAAATAGTCCTCCCAAAACCGAAAGAAATCTGGCCTGGCAAAAGAGATGCAAAAACTGAAACTGTGTAGCCCATAGAAAAGTTTCTTGAAGGCAGGAAGAAGAATACTTACCAGTTTGGATGATTACCAGGGAGGCTGTCAGACTACTTTCTGCATTAAGTCAATAAAGACAGGCCAAGAAGCAATGGACTAAGAGCAGAAGATGGCGAACACACTGTCTTGTAGGGTACCTGCCTCACTTTTTCTCTTCTCACAACCTCACAATTATTATTGTGACACCTGCCAAATTTTAGAAAAGCATGGCTATGTTCCATCTCTATTTCTAAGAAATGGTGAGGGGAAAACAGGTGTGTAGGTTTCTTGGGATGACATCTTTCATGGGTAGTTTTTAAACTTTTATCTTCAGTGCTTTTTAGTGGATTACAAAAAGTTATTGTTGCTGGTTTTACTGTTTTCTTCAAAGAACGGTTAGTGGAAACTCCACAAAATTCCACAGGTGTTATGTTCAGGGATTTCTGTTTTCACTAAGGTAGATAGTTTTATTGTGCCACCCTCTTCTATCTCAGTAAATTGTATTATTTGCATATTAGCTGTGCATACAAAGTTTGCTTGCTTGAAGCCAGGGAAAACATACTTTTTGAAGTTTCACAGCAAGAATTTATACATTCACCTCCCTTCCTTCTCCTTGCATACATTTGTGGTATTTGCTCAGGAAACAGATATGGTATAGCAGTGTATATGGCAAATGGCAGGGTATAGTGAACAGAAAGCAATCAAGCATGTAGAAGAAGAAGGAGAAGGAGAAGGAAGAAGAAGAAGAAGAAGAAGAAGAAGAAGAAGAAGAAGAAGAAGAAGAAGAAGAAAAGACACTTAGGAAGAGGTTTGGTCTAAACCTCTTTTCACTTACAGCAATGAAATTCCTATCACTTTAGTGGTAGATCAGGACCATGTAGTAACTGAACAATTTAACACAAACACTTTTGGGGGGAAAAAAACTTTTTTCTAGGTAACTGGCAAGTGAAGAATAGGCAATATTACTAAATTATACTGTGTGAGCAATCTAAGTGCTCCATTTTAAATTAAACTCTTGTTTTCTCATTTTATGTATTTAACATATCTCCTTTGTGATTTCTATCACTAAGTGGTCTCATCACCCTGAACCAGACCTGAAAGTTCCTGGGAAGAAAATAATTTAAACATGTATGTGGAGCACAAGTACTCTGTCAGATAAGAACTTTTCCAAATTCATACATTATTCAAAAATTTTTCAGGGTGTCTTTTGAGTTACCTAGATGGGGTAGTTTGCAATGAAGAGTTTTAGAAGTTTACCTACAAGAGAAGAAAGACAGCAGAAGACCCAGCTCAAAGGAGTTGAGAACATCTGTGCTTGACCTCACTGAAAATTCAGGGACAGCAGATGTGGCAACAGGAATATTAAGACAGGTTGGAGAACATCATGAAAACATGTGCTCCCATTATATAAGTTGACCATGTTACAGTGAGGTTAAGAGATGGAAGCTGATGATTATGGTCTGATTTTACCAAAGGAGCAGGAATTACCAAAATGTTTTCAAGGATGGCCTTTTATGAGTATACCTATAAAAATGTTGTCTACAAAACAGAACACACATTTACTTCCAACCAGCAACAAGAAAAAAAAAAAAAAAAGGGAGCAGAAGTCAGTCAGGTTCAATGGAGCTGATGATACCACACAATACTCTCACCTGATTCCTATCTTTATTCATTCATGCATTGGACAATGGGCTACAGAGCAAACAATGGTAGTTCTTACAGCTGTGATTCAGGATGGTGGGAGCTGTCTTGACTAGGTTACTTTGCTGCCTTGTGTATCAGTTTCACTTCCAAAAACTGAGGGCAGGCAGTAGCACATGCTTAGAAGATCAGGAAGGAAGGGTAGAAAACATAACAAACAGCAAGACAACTAAATAAATTCATGAGATCTGTTTCTTTCAGATACATTATGGAAGGTGTGATTGTGTTCATAGACAGGGAACTGAACCTGCTGCTCCTGCCAGTCCCTATTTGATCCCAGGCTTCTATCTACCAGTAAAGATTATAAAGGAAACCTTTTCATCTCATAAGGTCATTGCTTGCAAAATTTATTTGGCAGCAAAGTTACGTCTTTTAGCTAGCAATTAGACATCCATGGCTAAACTAAAGAGCAAAGGTTGCCCAGCTCAAACCCTACCCTCCAGCTTTGCAACATGGGGTGAATAAATGACGTAAGAACTGCACAAGCTTATGTTTATTTATAATACTACATACCCAGCAACTCTAACCTGGAGCACTCCAGAGTGGAAGGATACGTTTTTATAATGCCTGTTTCTTCATTAAGATTTCATCATCCACCTACGCTAAAAAGCTACTTCTCCTTCACTTTGTTATATCTGCTTTTACCCACTCCTGTTCTTGCATTATTTTTTTAATCTCCCGTTCCTACTTTACATGCACTCTCAAATTTTAAACAAGCAAAATTTGTGCATTAGTGTGTCCTTTTCATCTATCATTTATGAATGACAGGTTCTTTGGTGCAGCTTAATGGTATGAGAGAGACATTATTTTAAACATTAAAGTGAAAACCATTTACAACTATGATAAGAGAGGTCTGTTGACATTAAACTTTAAAACATGCACAAGGTAAAGGCAAGTAGTTGCTCCAACAGGTGAGAGTACTATGCATGCACTTTGTAAGGGAGTTTGTTCAACACAAGAGCTGTCTCTTTGTTTTCTCTGTTTGACAACCTGTAGGATCTGGTGCTTCAAACAATGCATCAGCATTGGTAATCAGGTAATTGATGACTAAAAGGTATTTAGGGCACAGTGCAGAGGATTCATTTTTTAAAATTACCATTTTGTTGGAGAATAATATCTCGTACCATTTACATCAGGAAGAAATAACAATAAATTAATCTAAAGAATAGAAGCTTTCTTTTTACACTTCCTGCTCACACCTTTATCACTTTCACACTGGACTATCACTTCCTTTACTGTCCTCTTTCATTAAAACTATACAATTCTGTTGTAAGATGTTGGCTAACATTATCTTGCTGTATTTTGTTCTGTTCAGCAGCAACTGCATTCTGAGAAGCATCAACATAGTTAGGAATAGTAAATAAATACATCTGTATTTTATATCATATGTATTTGGGTTGAGTCCTGCTCCTAACAGTGTTAGACACTGATTGAACAGGGAAGAGAAGGGATCTTATAGAATTGTTTTCAGTCTGATTTTAGACCACAAGGAAAATGTAGCAGATCCCTCAGGGTAGAACCATTGCATGGTACAACATGGTTCAGACAATAGAGGATATATACAGAGATTAACTTTTTCCTAGTTGCTTTGGAGTCATGCTACTCTCTCAACAACTTGAAAGAGGATGGCAGAATCTTATTGATAAAGCAGACCTCCCACAGCAAGAATGAAAACATACATCTGGGACATGGATGACAGATGAGAAAACTCTGATTTTATTATAACTTTTTTTTTAAATATATTTTCATGCAATACTGTATTTTTAGTTATTTCTATTTACACAGCTGCTTTAATCAGCAGTGGTGAAACAAATTGTGTTGCAGACAACTTTCTTGGAGGGAAGGGATAATGGCATCCAAAGGGACCTCAACAGGCTTGAGATGTGGGCTAAAGCAAACCTCATGAAGTTCAACAAAGCAAAGCCCAAGGTCCTACACGTGGGTCACAGCAATCCCAGGCACACCGATGGGTTGGGCAGAGAAGTGATTGAGAGCAGCCCTGCTAAGAAAGACCTGGGGGTGACAGGGGATGAAAATCTCCACAGGAGCCAGCAGTGTGTGCTCACAGCCCAGAAAGCCAATCAAATCCTGGGCTGCATCAAAGGAGCCTGGCCAGAGGGTCAAAGGGATGATTCTGCCCCTCTGCTCTGCTCACATGTGATCCTCTTGGGGTACTGTGCACAGTTCTGGTGCCCCCAACATAAAAACAACATGGAACTGTTGGAGCAAGTCCAGAGGAGGGCCGTGAAGTTTGTAAGAGGACTGGAGCACCTCCCCTATGAACACAGGCTGAGCAAGCTGAGACTATTCAGCCTGGAGAAGGTTGCATGGAGACCTGATGGCAACCTTCCAGTATCTGAAGGGGTTGTACAAGTAAGCTGGAGAGGGACTGTTTATCAGGAACTGTAGTGAAAGGACAAGAAATAATAGGTACAAACTGAAAGAGAGAAGATTTAGGTTAGATATTTTGAGGAAATTTTTCACTGTGGGGGTGATAAAACAGTGGAACAAGTTGCCCAGGGAGGTTGGGGATGCCCCAGCCATGACAGGTTTGATAAGACATTGAGCAGCCTAGTGTAGGGGGAGATGTCTCTGCCCATGGCAGGTGAGACTAGATGATCTTTAAAGTCCATTCCAAACCCTTGATATTCTATGCTTCTATTATTCTATGGTTTGAAATTTCAAAGTAATCTGTGAGTAGAAAACATTGATCGCTGATGACAGAAAAACCTGTCATTAGAGTGTTTACATTACTGACCCATAGAATGTAAGACCCAACCTCCAATATGTTTTTATAAAAAGGCAAATAGCTCTAAAGCATCTCTCAAGCATTCAAAAACAACCCAGGTATTACTTTTCAATATTCATGGAGAGCAACACTTATTTTGAAAAAGAGATCACTCAGTTTAAAAGAAAGAGATGGCATAAAAGAGGTGAAAAAACCTGTTAGAAGAATTATGAACATTACTTACCTTGTAGATTTTGCAATGGCAAAGTCATGATGCCTCCTGCTGCAGCTGCTGCTACCAGTCCTTGGATGTTGGTGAGATTTGCTGTAGGTAGAGTCAGGACGAGTCCTTGTTGGCCCCCCAGCTGCCCAGCCATGTTGAAAGGAATGAGGATTGGCTGATTCAGGGCTGGAGTGCCTCCTGGCATCACCCCTGCTACTGCTGAGGCTAACTGTTGGGCTGTCAGTAGTGGCTGTAAGAAACCACAGACACAAACCTGTTTGACTGTGTATAGCTCAGTATTGCACACTTACAACCCTTCTGGCTTGAGATCTTTTCGTGTTCCATTACAGACATGCACTGCTTCCAGTACCTTAAAGCATACATTTTCACCAACACAGAAAGGTTTGACAAATATGACAGTCTGAAACTGTAAGCCTCAGTCAAACAGCATAGTATCAATCCCAGCTGAATTTAGACTGGAAAATTCATTACACATACACAAAAGATAATTTATGAGTGAAAGAAGATCTAACTCAACCTAGCCTTCAGGTACCTAAATGCCAACATTTCCCAAAAATTCCTGGTTGTATACTGATTGATAACAGCAGAAAACACTAGAGTGACAACTACCAGAAGCTTTGTGGACCAAGACTGTCCTGGGAAGTGGAAGAATATTGAGTATCTTCTTTGAGTATAGCTGAACTTGGATAAAATTTTTGAAGTGAGACGGGAAATATTTTAAAATCTTTAAAAGTCCCATAGTACTATATCTTTATGCTGCTGTAAAGAAAATAAATATCTGGCATAAAAGATAATGAAATACCTTTACTAATACAGGAGCTCTGTGTGACAAACATAACTGCCAGGGACAATAATTCTGCAATAAAATTGCACAAGCTTTTTAATATTAAATTATTATATTAATTTCAGAAATAATTTACATAAGAAATTAAAATATTTTACCTCCCTAAATATGTAAAACTTAGGTTTTATTTTAGAACAGCATAAAAAGATCTAATTGTGCCAACCTTGATTTTTAAAATATACATGATACATACATGTTCCATTTTTGTAACACTGAATGCTGCCAAAGAGAATCACATTTTCTACATTACACAGATCAAAGATGATCAATCACAGTTATTTATTTTTCATCAAATTGCACATCTGGATTAGTTAAAAGGAAAGATACTGACCTGTGGCCCAACTGGGAATGCAGGATGGGACTGACTGGGTTGGTGCTGGTCTGCTGGGCTCGTATCAGGCAGCACTGTGTTTCCTCTGGCCTCTGAAATCCAGGGAACAGATTGACTTTAATATCAAGCCTGGGGACTGCCACATTACCTTCTACTCTGATGTCACATAACATGAAGCTGAAAATGATATGTTAAAGTGCTTTATCAATAACTCAAGCACTCAAATCGCTTATCAGCTGCATAAATTATGCTAACGCTCATTCAGACCAGCCAACTCATTCAAAGAGTTACAGAAATCTGACAGCAGTGAAACTGAAGCTATCATCAACTCAGCTAATGTGGGTTGCATTATACATCAATTTACATACAGTACATGAGCACTCCGTGCGTGTGGGAACTGCATTTTTTTATGCTTAGGTGAGCATCAGCCATTGCAATTTCTGAAAGCAAAAATTATCTGAGAAACAATCAAGTCACATCTACTTTCTATCTTAATAAAGTATTTTCTTTTGTCAGTTACTGAGACAGCAAAGGCTCTACTAGGCCCAATAAAAAGGCACTATGAAGACTGAGAACTGGTATGCTTCCATTTGACAGTTTGTTTTTTAAATTGGATGTGGAGGATGAGCAATATTCTGTGAAACCAAGGATTTCCAGCATTTATTGAGATGATCAATATCCAACAATCGAACAATATGCTGGGCGCTAATGACTTGCTAAGCATAGAACGCAGTCCAGCCCTAGTAAATTTTGCTGAAGTCTGCAATACACTTTTGTAAGGGAGGAAGAAAAATAAAAACATCCTATCAGTTGTAAGAAAGTACCAAAATGTTTTCAAAACTACATCCCAATCTTCCATTTCCTCTGGGTGAAGGGCTCAACTGATTCCCAATTTTTCAGTGCTGATGGCATGATCAGGCCCACATTGATTTTTGAGGTTGTAAGCATGACAGCAAGTATCAAATGTAGCTGCAAGAGTCCTGTGGTCTCTGATAAAGAAAACCCTGGCAATGGCATCAGGTTTCCTGATTGATATGATATCTCCTGTTTTTAATTTTTTTTTCTGATGAATGGTTGAAATTCCATTCTAAGTAAACCTTAACAAGATGCTGTTTTTTTATGTTTGTCCTATGAATATCAAGATAATTCAGAAACAGTTTCTTGGCACACCCTTGTGCTGTAAGGAAAAAGGATACGATTCTGTCATAAATTTTAAAGAGGGTATTATCAGCTCATTTAAAACAAATTCTTTTATATATTCTCCAAGGGGAACAACTTATAAATAATGGAAATGTGAAAAAAAACACCTTCACCACATTAAGGTTCAAATAAAATTGACTGCTACATATTATTCAATTGACTTCCATCTCTACAGCAAGTTGTCAATCATAACAGCATTTTAGAATTGGATTAAACAATAAATGCGAGGAGTTATTATGCAGAAATCTGAAAATCTGATTAATTTGTAATATCTTTGTGTGGTCTCAAAAATTCAGAAATGGACATTGCTCTGGGAATACTTACAAATGGTCTATTGAAATATCTGATTTGGAACTAATAAAAACATACAAACTTGCTGACATTTTATGAAGTGAATTCTACAGAAATGTTTGCCATTTTAATGACCATTGTCATTTAATAATGAGAATAAGCTGGCCTGCTATAATCAGTGAGGATTCCAACAATTGCCTTGTAACATGCAAAAAGAGATGCAGTCACTAAATTTTTTATCTGCAATTTACTCATCCACGTTAAATGAAAAGAGAAACATGTAACTAGATATGTGAGATTCAATGAAAACTTTTTCCTTTCAAATGCATAACAATCCGAGTGCTGATGCCATCCCTAAGAACAAAGGCAAGGTTTCCCCATTATGATTTCCTCCTATACAAAATAAAGCACTATGTTACTAAACATAATTTTTCCTTTAGTAATTCCCACATACTGTTATGATTTTTTTTTTTAATCTTCACAGCTGTATGTATAAAGCGATATTAGATCAGAGGCTCAATACCAATGAAGATATCACTCCCCATTAAGATCAAATCTTATAAGCCAATTTTGTTTATGTAATTTTAAGGCCTGTGAATTTTGTCTTTGTGTGTGATTTAATCAATATTAAAACAAGCTCCTGATAATCTGTCATATCATTAAATCATCCTCTGAAATCTTTGGGAAAAGAACAAAACCAAAGTCATTAGAACTAGATGTTATTGCAATTTTTATACCTTGAGCTCTCAGAAAATATGTAAGAAGTTCTGAAGTAATAGATCTGTGGTTTAGTATTCTTTTTTCCATGGTGCCCATCCAAAGAACTCCTGATTTCTGTTATCTGTACCCTAAGTATTTTTCAGTGTTTGATCACATGGTCTTTATGTAACACAAGTTGGTTATACCAGACCACCAAGCCAAAATTAATTACACTGCTTTCCTTTTCCATTGTACTAATTGGTATCACTTAGGATTACATTCCTGTCACACAGTTACTCACCAAAGATGTTTTTATATTTTTTTTAATTTCAGTGCTCAAATGCTCTGCCTGCTGCTTCTAATTTAGTTCCCATAGGATGCAGTCATCTCAGGAAAACAGCACACACTTCCATGTGGTCTTACATGGCACCCTATATGAAATTATCAATTCCATATTCTCTGACTGAAATTCTCAGATCTCTCCTGCCCCTTCTAATCTACCTGCTATAACAGACACTCGAGTCAAGAAAATGTACAAGAAAATCTGCCTGCTGGGCTGGCACTAAATACAGTGAAGCAAGAATTTCAGGGTTAAGGTCTGTTGCATCATACAGTGACAGCGTTTTTTCCTTGCTGCACACTGCATTCACTGACACACACAGGTCAACACCCTGAAGAAGGCAAGACAGAGCAAAAACATCACTAGAAGGCTACTTTCTCTTTTCTGCCTTATAGTAGTATATTTCTGACGGGGGGGAGGGGGATTCCCCTGATTTCAGAGGAGTCCGGGAGCTCTGTCTATTTCTGATTTCTCTACTATTTCTGCTTCAAAAGTTCATTGCCATGAATTTGGAAAAACCCCTTCATTAAGACCAGCTGCCCTAAACTGGCAGGACACAATCCCCTGCGCTGTTTCTTGCTGCTGTTTCACTGAGTTTATTTGGGAGTTGATTAGTTACAGATGCCAGAACAACCTCTGCAGGTGAATTATTCCCTTGTCCAAAAATGGACTGCCAAAATCTAGCCTGGATTTTACTCTTGTTCAGATCCAGGCCTCCTGTTACCTCCTGTTAAGTTATTCTCCAGCTCCTTTCAGCCCTCTATCAGTGAGGGGTCTGTCAGCAAGGAACCATAACAATCCCTATGGAGTTGGAGAAGTACCAGCAGTACCTTCTCTGTTTTGCAGGGATTCTACTCTCATTACAGCCCCAACAGCTGGTGTACAAAGGGAAGGGGGAAGGCAGTAGCAGGGTCACTACTCTGAAACATAGCCTAAGTCAATGAGTTTGCTCAATAGTACCATGTGAACAGACAGGAGTGCCACTGCCATAGTACTGCCACAACTGTAGACAAGGCTTTAATATTTAATAAGCAGTATTCATCATATGTGATTCATCATAAATTAATTATAAATTATATAATACATACGTTCACCTCTCATCCCGCCAAGGGACTGGAAGGGCATGACAGAATAAAAAATTGAAGTGCACTGTAAACACTGTATAATAGCCACCTTAAAATAAAATATTATTTTAAATAAAGCTAAGTAAAACAAAGGCAACTTTCTCCTCTTATCAAAGCAAGAAAAACAATTCTACAAACCAAGTGAAAAGCCATGTTGTACAATATCTGGTTTAGAAAAGAGAAAACAACATGTTAAACATAAGAAGAAAAAAAGAAATTCCACATCTTAGGGCCACCAAGCTTCATACAAAATTACAGCCGTAAATGTACTGGTTATAAAAAGCTTTCCTTAGTTTGCTTCCATTTTCTTTCTTGCACATCTTCAGCAACAGAACAGGTAACTCGGTTTTTTACTGTCTCCCAGTGCCCTGTGAAGGTGAGAATGGTCCAATCCCCGACTTTACAACCAGTGGGGATAAGAGACTCCAATATGGATTCTCAAATAAGCACAGCTGAGCTGATCTCCTCAGCTCTAGAGCCACTGCTCTGGAAGGCACAGGTCAGAACACAAAACTGCTCTGTGACTCCTCTGCTGCCCCAGGGGTGCAGCAGCTCTGACAAGGTGAGCCTGCCCCTGCTCCCCAGCAGCCTCCCCTGGATGCAGTGCCTGTCCCAGCTGCCCTTGGCTCATCTGGTCTCTGATGCTTGCAAGGAACCTGCAGCTGACTGGAAAATGGTTTGGAACAGCATCACAGGATGGAGTGCATGGCCCTCCTGTGCATGGGAGCTTGTGACAGCTCAAAGGCCTGATGCACCCTGGCATCTCTCCTCAAACTCTGCACCAAAGCTCACTCAAAGACAATGCTCATACCAAAGCAAAGGACTAATCTCAGCAGATGACCTGGATATGAACAATGTCCTCATGGTCTTCATGAATGAATTCAATGTCTCACATTTGCAACAAAACCAGGAGATGCTGGACCACCTCTCTTTAGCACTCAGTGCTCTGAAAAATAAGCTGGATCAAATTCAATAACACTAGACTTTCAGTAATCAAAAGAATATATAAATTCTTATGAGATTTAAGAAAATATTTCAAATGCATTAACATTAATTAAAAAACACATTTCAAGAACAGTTCATATTAAATCTTTAGCTAGTTCCACAATGCAACATTAAATTACTTGTATTTATATCTTAGTAACCATAACAATAAGGAATCAAAAGTAGACTTTTTTCTTATTCACTGAGACAACTCACGTTAAAGACACAGATTTGAGAATTAAATCAGTAAATTAAAAATACTGCCTATGAGAAAAAAAGTCTTACATTTTTAAAACTAATAAACTAAACAATCAGAGCAAAATATAGCTGCATTTAGATCACAATCAAAAGAAAAAAAAACTTTTTAAAGGAAATTAAATAGGTCAAATAATAATATTCAAATTATCAGGTATAGTGTAAGTCCATCATCTCTGATTAAAGTAACTCAGCTCTTCACTAAATGAAACCTTAACTCTCAGCAATTATAACAAGAACAATCTTGCTGAACAAAATTTAATAGCTGAAAGAAAAGGATTCAACTGATAATGAAAAAAAAATTAACATTCCCTCCAAACAATCTCCATTCTGCCACCCCATTTTGGCTTTTAATTTCACTATTTTAATTAACTAATAATTTAATTTTCCTGTTGTATGAGAGTCAGGAAGCTTGCACAAATTACCACACTATAAAACCTTACTAATTAGATTGCTACACAAAATTTCACAAACACACCTAAATTTTACAATACTTCCAGGAGAAAAAAATTGAGATTTTATGCTGATTCCATTTTATACTGATATTGTCCTATGGTTATCAGAGGAGATATTCCTGTTACCTCAGCAAAGAATATCTCATAAACTACATTAGAATAATGATTCTCCCACTGAAAGGTATGAATTTAAGCTTAGACCTTTCATATTTAGTTTGTTAGACAGTTGTCTTCTTCCAGTGCATGACCAAGATGTGGCACACAATTTACTCCTTGGGATTGTAAGAAATTTCCCTAGGTATCAGGTTATCACACAGATGACTAAGCAATTCACCTTTTTCTGCTGACCTATACTTCAGATTTTTAGTTTTTATTTTTAGGTAGTAATTTCATCCCCACAAAGAAACACAAACAAGCGTGCAGAATTCTGGATGTGTGCAGAATTACTACTAGCACCTGTTAACTCTGAAACCTAATAAAATTGCAATGTTGATGTTATGATTTTACTGTTCAATCATTTCAGCATAACATAAAAATGCTGTGCACATATTCTACAATGTCAGATTGTGTCAACTTACATAGCTCTCATTCTTAATTTTCTCCTACCTATGTACAAAGCCCTTCTAGTTTACCTTTGAAAATGTTTGTGGTGTGATAAGGAAATGGTGTATTGATTTACCATATTGACATATCTGTCAATGCAATATCCTATACAGAGAGCTAAAAATCCTGCATTGAAAATGCATTGAATTAGACAGCAGCATGAACAGAGTAGATTTGCTTTACTGAGTGTATCCTTCAGTACTTAAGTAAGTAAAATACCACAGTTTTATACTTACCTGAAATTGCCTCGCAGCTGCTACTGCAAAGCTACTAAAATCATTTGGAGAGCTCAAAGTCATTCTGCCAGCTGAGTATAGAATGCTGTCTTTGGCTGATCCCTGGGGATATTTCCTCCTAAAGGATCTTCTCCCACAAGGCACACACAGTAGCTGAAATCACTGTCCTCATTACCCCTATGCATAGAGCTTGGTTTGTATTTGTGCACCTGCATCCTTCTGCATTAGGACAGATAACATTAAAACTCCATGACTCTTTATAATGAAAATCAGACTATTAAAGTGATTCATGTTACTGAGGACTTCTTCCAGGCAGCCACAAGTTATAATTACCACCTAACAATAACATACCATACCAAGGCACAAAATCACAAATAACTCAAAATCCCAGTTCTCCCAAGGGCCTTACATTTTCTTTTTTGCTATCTTGATTTTTGCTCCTCTTTCATTGTCTCATCTGCTCCTTTTTCTTTTTTCCATAAGTGATTTTTTTTTCTTACTGGTGCCTATATGAATATTCTTCCACTTCAAATACCTCATGTGGGAAAAGAAGTGTTGCTACTGCAAAAAAGGTGAAGGAATATAATTGCAAAAGTATGTTCTTTATTCAAAATAGACTCATTCTACTTTTCTTCACCCACTAAGTACAGTGCATAAAAATCCCTTGTTAGTGGTACATACATTTTTTATGAGCTGGACCCTTCATATTGAGAGTTCTAGCTCCTTTTATACTGTATGCATTAGCACAAATATTAAGGCCAAAAAGACCCTATCAGTCTTCTCTGAATTCATACAACACTTCATACTCACTGTTTGCTGTTAGTGCTGGGGAATGCAGTGATGATAAAGGTGACTTACCAGAAGATGGACAGTTGAATGCATTATTATTTCATGTTGGGCAGCTGATCCCTAGCTAAGAAGGGCAGGAGGCTTCTCTAAATTAAACTTTCTTTCCATCCTTGGAAGTTTACTAAATGCCAAAGAGTGAGCATATTAAAGAACATCTATTTTGGAGCAATTGTTACAGTTTCCCATCTTTATAGATATCTTAGATTTCTACAGGGTTTTTTACAGTGTTTATCTATGCATATTGGTTTTGTTCCTAACAGGGAAGAGGGCAAGCTTTCCATCAAAAGCCCAACTTCCAGCATTCACCCTCCCACCTGGCTTTTTTGCCCTTCCCCCAAATAAGCCAGACTATGAAGATATCTTATGATATACATTGCTGTTTGCCTGGGGAACCCTGTACAGTTACTTAATATGTGTTTGGCTGCTGGCACTACAGCCTACTGAAAACCAGGCAATACATGTGGATGATCTTGGTGCACAGCAATTCAGGCTCCTGGGTGGAAGAAAAGCGTAGCATGTCTGATGTACTCTGCTTTTTACAAGTTACATTGTTAGACTAATTTCAAGAGAGAGGGCACAGGTAGGTGGCCAGTGACAGAAATTCAACTCACAACTTTGACGAGGCACTGGAAAGAAAAAGCTGTAATGTGGAAAGTAGATGAACCTTGTATGCTAGCAGTCCTATGAGAGCCTGTTTAAAAATTAAAATCACCTAGTTTGGTGAGAGGAGAATATCCAGTTAAGGAAGGAAGCATGCAATTAAACTTAGTAAAAGCACCTCAGAGCAGCATTCAGCAAAGTGCACCCCATATATATGGTAACTCCTTCAGGAGCAATCTGACCAGCAAGTGTGGTAAAGCAACAGTGGTTTATCACCATTGGTACTGAGTTCACTGGTTTTCATCCCTGCAGTGTCTTTAACAATTTTACACTCTCTGCTGTGGTCTTTACATGGCCCTGTGGGGCAGCTCCAACAAGTGTCTCATAACAGGTTGTTCAGGTGTTCAGACTTTATTGATACTCTTGAAAGAGCCATCCCACAGAGTGGCACAGTGTAGGAGTCCAGTTGAGATCCAGGAGGAAACCTTAACAGGTTTGCTCTGTATGCAGGAGATTGCACTTCAAGATCCAAGTACATCACAAAACTGGTAAGTCTTCATTATAAATCTATTTAGCTGCACATGTATCTTCAGAAATTCCCAGCTACAAAAATACAACAACCTTTCAAAAGCCACTGGTGCCATTTGATATCTGAAGCAAGTTCTCATGATGTGGCTCAGCAGGGTGAGACCTTATTTCAAATGGAAATGTTGGCTGGAAGCTGCAGAAACTTACAGTGTGCATGCCTCCAGATCTCATAAATCCTGAACTGAATTAACTTCCTTCTCTTTATTGTTGTCTGAAATCAGTTGTAGTGTCTGTTTACAGTTTAGTCAGGAGCTTCTGCCACTTTATATTTATGTTTTTAAAGAGCATTCAGTCTTAAAACCATGTCTTGCAAAGTATGTCAAAGCTTACCACCACTAAAACAAGTTGAAACCTCACACCAAGAGCTTTTGGTTTGCACCCCTCCCCTTCAATCCTTCCCTCCTCCATAGATCAAAAGTTAAAAAAAAAAAAGTAGCAAAAAGACTAGTAGCCAAAATCATCATAGTGACTGGTTTTGAGGAGCTATTTGCCAGTCAGTGATGATAAACAACTCTGCAGCAGCCACTAAAATAGTCTTTTCTACATTGAAAATACCCCAAAATAGATCTTCATAGAAATAACCAAGTGGTTGACAAATATTTGGACACTGTTCCTGTAACATGTTTATCTTGCCTTTTTGTGAGTTGAACTCCCACTGGATTATAAATGTGCTGGATTAGTTTCCTAGGCAAGGTTTAAGACTACAGCACAGGTTAAAAAAGCTTTACAAGTAAGATGCATACATGCCAGCACAGCTGAATTCATGAAAGATCTCCTGGTTAGAATTGCCTTGTCATGGCAAGACCTCTTTGTCATGAAGGAAGCAAAAATGAAAAAAAAAAAAGCCATATGACTTAGCTTTGCCAAAATAGCAAGTGGCAGGCTACTTGCTTCAAATAGGACACTGCAACACATCCTAATAGGATTAAATTTTATGGAATAAAATGTTTCTAATCCATGCAAATGCTTGTCTTCATATATATACATATGCCTCTCTATATAGAGATACGTAATTTAAACAAATGAGTTTCCTACATCACTTTCATTTTTATATTACTGTTCTGTTTATTTTTTCATCATTACAGTAACTGAAAAATAGCTACTGGTAAAAGATGCTATTAATTTAAGTGCATTCCTAGTGTGTTATGTCACTAATAGACTTGAGTAGCACTATTTCTTTATCCTTTTTACAAAGCATTATTTTATTGTCCTCCTAATTTCCATGATTTTACTTCCACTTAAGGTCGAGTGAGAGCTTTGCAGAATTCTATTATATTATTGTCCTGTCATTATTCTAACCCTATTACACAGCAACACAAAACCAGCATCAGCTTCCATTTGTCATATTACTTACTTTGAGGATTATGTCAGATCTCAGGCTATGTGTACATGCCTACTAAACATAATTTGGAGTTGGGCAAAAAGTAATCTCACTGATTCCTTCTAAAAATGCTTTTAAAGAAAAGATTCTGTTACTATTCTGTAAGAGCTCTGGCATCTGACTTAGACCCATCCAGACCTTTAGAAGAACCTAGCTATATTTACAAAATATAAAGATAACACTTAAAGGCACATATAGACAGAAATATTTGAACTTCTTTGTCCATACTCCCAGCTGAGCTGACAGAAGCCAGTCTTGGTGTGGAAGCCCCACAGTTATGCTCACATGGTGCTCTACAAGTGCATGCTGTGTGCCTCTGTAACATAGCTGTGATGCTTCTCTGCACAGAGAAGTTGTCTAATGTCTGGTTACAAATGGAGCACAGAGAACTTGGAGTAAATGGAAACCTGGGTCCACCTTTCCTAGGAGTCAGATCCTTCAATAGCCAAAAGATGATTTAGCACACCTGATGTGCTTTATGAATTGGATTGCTGTTGCTTCCTAATATCTTTTAGTGTGCCCAGCTTTGAGGATATGCAAAAGAGCCAGGGCTGGTTTGAAATAGCCAATACATCTACTGTCTGTTCCTTACAGCTGTCATAAAGGAAAAAAAACAAAAACCAAAAGTCAAGTGTTAATCTGGCAAAAGGAAAATTTAGGCTCCTGCCCAAACATTTGCTATGGGACCTTCACCAGCTCTTTTCATCTCATGCATGTTGTTGGACTGTCAGATAATAGAGAAATCCTGGACCAAAGGAGCATGTCAATTGGAGTGGCAAGTATGGCCAGCATGCTGCTTCCTCCAGTCATAGAAAGCAGGATGCAATAATTTGTATTTCAGTCTTTGTGAAGAACACAGCTTGTATGTGCTAATGTGTACCTTGGACATGGATTGTTACAATAGCAGGAGTTTTACTTAACGTTGTTCTAATGACTTTCCTCCAAAGAGCATTTGTGGATACCACAACTCCCTAAGTGGTAACAATGGATAAACATCAGCTTGAGAAATGTAGGTCTATATTATTTATGAAACTGCAATTCTCCTGTAAATAACCCAGTTGTTTAAATAATATCTATCTATGTAATTGAGTCTTCTGTATACAAATAAATAAGGCTTTATTGCAATGTCAGAAGTTAACAAACCAGTCAATAAAATCAATAACTCACTTTTTCTTGCTTATATATCTAACTTTTCTCCACCTTTCCTATGTTCTCTGTTTGTTCTGGTTACATATTAACACTCTGAAGGATATATAGCTCTTGTGATCCTCTTCAGTAAATAGTGAAGACTGAAGAAACACCACCTCAGTGATTTGATACTCTTCCTATTTATAGTGTACTGTAACACATATCTCACGGGTATAAATCAGGGAGAAAGAAACTGTCTTGATCAATACATCAGAGTACTATAGATTTTTAATTTGAATGATTATATTAATGTCTAAGTAAATTAGGTTCATATCGATACATTTAGCTAAGAAGTTCTCCAGGCCTGGATTATATTATCATAAAACCATTTTCAAAACAGCACTGCCAGATTATAGCACTGAGCTGCTTATGCCTGCGTGGTTAAGGTTGTGTCAGCATTTCCATTATGCTTCATATTTTTCAAATATTTATAACTTGGCTGTAAAATTGGCTTTGGCCTGAAACTTGGTGAACCAGAAGTACAATTCTACAAATCTTTACTCTAGAAAGTTGTCCATTCTATTTCAGTCAGTGTTTCCATTAGCTGGGTTCTGCCAGATTACAAGTCAAGGTTAAAGTTTATGAGTCTGGTTGTTTTATTTTCGTAATGAAAAGCACATCGAGTCCTTTTAAAAATATTCTTTAAAGAAAAAAATTATATAGAAGGACTTGGAAACAAGGCTTGATTTTTTAATGTGATTAGGTCCCCAACTCAAAAGTCCCTTGTTTTCAGTACTTTGAAGAAGAAGAAAAATTAACAGCAAAACTGCTGCAGTGTAAAAAGTAGCCGTGGGGCAAATGCACTAAATTTTGTCCCACTAATTATATTTTCTTGTGAGTTTTCATCTGGGATCTAGCACACCTCCTAAACAGCACAAAATTGGGAGGGCTCCAAAGGAGCCATTCTCATCTATCAGGAATACAAACATGCTCACAAAAGCTATCTTATTATGTATGCTCCATACAGGCTCCTTATTCAAAAATATTTTAACAGATGTCATGCTGGATAAATATAATGGCTCATCTGAGGCTTTAGAAACACTTTACGCACAGTAGAAACAAATTTGGGCAGCATTTTTCAAATTGAGTTAAGTCCTTAATGCACACCCACAGGGTTACTTAGACTTATAGATACAATATCTTTTTCTTTCATTCTCCTTAGCTAGCTGAGCACATGATCTGTTATCAACAAAAATTTTCCTGGTCTGATGCTGCTCTCTTGGTTCACTGCTGAAATATACCCTCACTCTTCATTTGGTTTCTGATGAGATTTCTGTGAAGCACTGGATGCAGGACAAACGCAAACCCTTTCTGCATGGCTCCAGCAGTCTACAGATTACCTGCAGTGAAACACAGGAGGTGCATGTTTTACAACAGCATCCTCTGAATCCTTTATTTTTGAAAAATGGGCACAGAAAAGGTTTGCCCAAAACAGCAGAGAGTAGCAATACACTCCTATTCTTTGTTAACCTATGCTTGTGAGCAGCCCATCATAATAAACTTGAGCATGAAGCACTCATGATGCTTCTTTATGCTCCTGGGTAAGACACCCCTGTGGATAGTAGTGTGGTACTACTCAGGTCTTAGAGAGGTTGCAAGATTTTGCAAGGCTTCTTAAGGCTTCATTAGAATTTAAATCTTTTTTTTTTAGTTTACACAGTTTTGTTTGATATTGGAAAACCCAGCTTGGCAGCTGCACAGCTGCAAGTAGATAGTTAGTACCAAGTGATATCTATTGTGAACAGCATGAAAATTCCTTCCATGGCAGTTACTTTCTTCTCCATAAGTTTCATTTGATGTCATATAGCCACAATGAGACAAATTGCAGCAGTAAGATACAGGCCTGCTCTTTTGTATTGAAAAAGGTTTCCTTAAAGCATTCTGACTTTTACAAAGTTTGGGATCTTAAGCACTGGGTTACACGACAGTGCATGCATCCTGACCTTTCAGAATGGCATAATGGTTGTGCTGTATCCTATGCTGTGGCTGGAGGTCATCACAGCTGTCTGCAAGCAGGAATGCTGTGGTTTCTCAGGGGAGCCTGCACTGCAGCCAGGATCTCAAAGAGCAGTGCTCACCTACACTTCCATGCTGAGACACCTGAGCAGCAGCTCTGGCAGTTCAGCTGCTCTGAAACACCAGTGGGCCAAGCAGGAGAGTGCTGTGGTGCTGCTCTGCAGCTGCAAAACGCCAGGCAAGGGATGAAGCAGCACAAATATCAGTTCTGCTAAGCCACAAGCAGCAGACTTAAAAGTCAGATGGAGAGCAACATGGTGAGAGTGTGAGTTCATCTAGCAGCATGGCAGTCAGTGCTTGCTGGTTTTAATAGGCATTGATGTTTCTGCATCAGGCTTTCTAGGGAGAGCTCCCCAAAATATTAGCCACCATCAAGCAAGGCAGAGTCACTGCTGACCTGTTTGAGCATGCTGCACACTGCACCTGCAGGAGCAGGGCACACCCTCGGGAGAGTGAAGGCATGGCACTGGCAACCTACAACACCGGGCAGCATGAGCAGTGTGCCCCTCTCCTGGAGCTCCAGGCACTGGGTTTATTTCATATGAGAACTTCAGACTGACCCACTATGGAAGACACAACTCAGGGAGTAGAAAAAACAAGTGGTTTTGTCACTGCAAAGAATACTGACATTTATGTCTTGTATCTAGGTAAGAGGCGTGCTGTTTTAACTTTCATTCATTTCCTTTTGAAATACAGAGTTCTTAAGGGTTGGCTTCTCTTTCCTGCTCTATTTTCCCTTTTTCTGTGCTGTTTTCCTCCTCTGTGGCTTCAAGAAAATTAAAAATACATGGGTTAATTGCTTATGGTTTTAAAGGCAGGTGGCTCTTAGGAAAAAGAAAATTTCAAATGCAGAATATAAGGAAATGTTAAACACTACTTTTTTTTTCTGATAATTACTTTGTGTTTGGAATAAAAAAATATTTTGCATTAAAATGGGAACAGTAGAGGAAGTCAGAATTGATGATGACACATCCTGCTAATAACACAAAGGGTTAAAACACATCAGGGCATTCTGCAAGCTGAAGGCCCTATTTAATTCACACTCTCATGCTGGAACAACAAGTAGAATTTCTCCATTAGGAGCAGCTCATCTTACATGAGTACTTTCCTACCCTGCAAAGCCAAATATTTTCAAACCCAATACCATATTCACACTCTACTCTTCTACTAACCAACAACATAAATACCTAAATATTTAAGAACTATAATACAATGCAATAAGATTCAGCATAATAACATCCATCAGAAAGGACAACTTAAAACAAAAGCATTGCATTTGCTGCATGAAACGATATATAATGATCATTGCCAAGGAATGGATCAATCTTGCTCCAGTGGAGCAACTGCATAAACATCCAAAACAACAATAATTACAAGCTCTGGTGAGGTACTTTTATTCCCAGTGTCAACTCATTTTATTGCCTCTGAGCAAGGCTGAAAGTCATGTCGGAAAAAAAATCCAGAAACAGCTTTCTCTTTTTGCCCCCATCCCTGAAAATCTTGATTTTACTAATAATTCTCTATTGACTAGCAAAATTCATTTGTAACACATTGAGACCAATTACAACCACCAGAAATCCTGGGTTTTATGGGTTTACAGTGCTTGGAGATTAAGGGCAGCCTGGGACAAAACAACATGTACATAATTTGCATTTGAAAATAAAAGTTCTTTGTTTCAAAATCCTTTTGCCATTAAAATTTTATCCAATAGATGGGAATAATGTAGATAATTAAAAGTGTTGTCATAATTCTCCTGTTTTATTATACTTTTATATAGGTGAGAGTAAAGGAGAGGAGAGGAGAGGAGAGGAGAGGAGAGGAGAGGAGAGGAGAGGAGAGGAGAGGAGAGGAGAGGAGAGGAGAGGAGAGGAGAGGAGAGGAGAGGAGAGGAGAGGAGAGGAGAGGGGAGAGGAGAGGAGAGGAGAGGAGAGGGAGGAGAGGGAGAGGGAGAGGGAGAGGGAGGAGAGGAGAGGAGAGGAGAGGAGAGGGAGGAGAGGAGAGGAGAGAGGAGAGGAGAGGAGAGGAGAGGGGAGGAGAGAAGAGGAGAGAAGAGAAGAGAAGAGAAGAGAAGAGAAGAGAAGAGAAGAGAAGAGAAGAGAAGAGAAGAGAAGAGAAGAGAAGAGAAGAGAAGAGAAGAGAAGAGAAGAGAAGAGAAGAGAAGAGAAGAGAAGAGAAGAGAAGAGAAGAGAAGAGAAGAGAAGAGAAGAGAAGAGAAGAGAAGAGAAGAGAAGAGAAGAGAAGAGAAGAGAAGACTGAGGGTTGGTATTTGGAAGCCAGATCTCACTGAATTTCTCTCCACCAAGAACAAACATAGTTTTTCCACCATATTTTTATCCCACAGTTTAACAGACAACTTGATTCCAAGCCAATACCCGAATTCAAACAACTCTCTGTTTCTTTAATATGGGCCAGTTTGGTGTTATTTTCAAGGGGTATGCTTGAAAGTGACAAAATGTCAGGACAGTGATGCCATATACCAAGAGATATATCAGAGCATGCTTAATCAGCTCTCAGTCCTCATGCATCACAGACTTTTGGTTTCTGAATCCCTAAACTGTTCTGTAGCAGATGTGGATTCATTTATACTATCTCAGGCTAAATATAATAACTTGTTTTTCATGGGTCCTCAGACTCACAAACTGGAGGCTAACAGCCCTTTTCTACCTCTTTTGGAAAATTCACAGGTTCTGGGTCCATTCATTTTCCTTAACTTATGTGATAAATTTTACTGATGATCACTGCAAAAATACAAGGCATTACTACTGTAATGCCAAAGAACATCAAGAAATTATCACTCCCTCTTTTAATAAATGACAAGAAATACTAATGATGTGGTAAGAGCAGCTGACAGCATTATTAGCATGATATTTTTTCTTCTCCATTACCTTAAGGAACAATTTCCCAGAGATAATAAACACCAGGAGTGAATTCTCATCCCAAACTAAGTAGTCAAATACAATCCACATTCAGGATATTTGAAAAGGACTCATTTATCTGACAGACCTGTACAGTCTTTTCCTTCCCATGTGCTATTGCAAAGACCTGAAAACACACTAGAAGAGACAGCCATCATCTTTCCAACCAACAAGAACTGTTTTAAACAGGCTAGATCCACAGTCAATTTTGTATCAAACTTCTATCCTCTACAAATTAGACAAGAGCAGAATACTGCACAGGGGGATGCACCAAAGCAGCCCTTCTGGCTTCTGGCCTGATCTGGCAGGACTGCAGCAATGCTCCCAGGTGATGCTGGGAATTTTTTTGGTCTCATTGTCACCACAGTAAGTACAATTCAGTAGTGCAAAATCCTTAGGCATCACTAACATCCCTTAGGCTCAAAAGCTACTACAAAACTACTTGGTATGGGCTTTTCCCTAAATTAATTTCTTTGGCTTTCACTACCATTTCTACCAACTCACAACTGTTACAGCCAATCCCTGTGTCACCAGGCTACCATCTACTTTCACTCAAAAGTTCATCACTCTGTCCAGCTACAAGGGCCCATTTGCACAGCAGATCCAAGACTGTATGGGTCTGGCTACCTCCACAGTCATTGGTTTGAATTATTGTCTGCCCAATAAATGAGTAAAAATGACAAATCCCAACATTTATTAGAACAAATATGATTAGCAAAATATGATTATAGCTGTTAGTCATTTCAGCAGCAATGATGGTGCTCAGCAAAGGCTTTCCAGACATTTACTTACCATGGTCTAAATTCCTGGAGAATTTTTTGTAGCTGTTTCACCTGTAAATAGTACATAATTATGTACTATTTTAATTTCCTGACTACATTAATCTGTATTACAGAATAGGCAAAAACCCCTGCAACAAAGTTCTCAGTAAATATTTCTGGGTTTTAAATTTTTTTCTTTTTGAAGGCCAAGTCCCAGGGTAGTAGATTTCTTCCCAAATTTACATCCAGTTGGACAGATTCTGCCCTCTGGCATTAATGCAGCTCAGCTGAATGCAGGAGAGTTCCAGTGGCTCACACAAAAGATGAATCCTGTGAAGATCTAACTGTCCTCCAGCTCTGCTGGGAGTTTATAGATGTCATCTATATATGGCTTATGTTAGGCAGGCATGAGTCAACATCTTTTAGTGATCAATTTTAAGGGCACACACTTCTGTTTCATTTCAGTAAAACCAGTCACACTGCCAACATGTACAGGAACAGGGATTAAGCTCAACAAAACCCTTCTGCATGCATGTTTTTGTGCTTAAACATCATGTCTTCTGCAAAGGACATGAAGATACAACAGCATATATTTCTGCAGGTGTTTATGCATCTACTACATCATGATGTGCTGGCATCCCATTCATTGCACTGTGCAATCCCTCGGATGGGGTGAGTGCTAACAGCTGGTAAGGAGAACACAAGAAAATATTCTTATCAGCAGGATGGGCTCCATATGGGTTCAGTGCAGAGGGCAGGGTAGAGTGAGCTTAAACAGCTCAAATTCAACTTGAACTGAAGGTGTTAATGGCTGCCTCAGAAAGCATTCATCTTTGGGCATCTACTCCTGTGAAGGGTTCAAACACATAAAGTGACTTCTAGTATACTGGACCAGTCATTCCTATGACCCTGACCCCAAAAGTCAATCCTATGAGACTGTGCCCTGGCAGAAAGAACTGGAAATAATGTCAAGCAGCAAACCATATAGAAAACCTTCTTTTCAAATTTTTGGACAGGCACAATATAATACAGTTGAAACACCATTGTCCAACACCTTTGGTCTCATTCCAGAAAGTAGGACAGTTTGACAGTGTGTAATGCAAAACCTCCTCTTCTTGTGGACTGTTGCTTGCTTCCAAATCACATAGCAATTTGTGCAGAGGGGTTGTCTGACTTCTCACATGGAGGAGAGCGTGCCTTGCACCAACTGCAAGCAGAGCTGGTCTATCCAGACACACAAAAACATGGATTACTCAGGCTGGCAGCATGAAACATTGAGCTTGGAAATTAACCTGGCAGAGGGCCAGGAGATAAGATACAGGGCAGCACTTTGTGTGCTAAAACATGTCTGAATCGATGCTCAAAGTGACTCAAAGACTCCCTGCAGTCCTCCCCAGCCCTCTGTTTGTTGACATGTTACTCAACTCCATGTTGGCCAACACATTCACTATTCTCAGTGTGGATTCCCAGGGAAATCTTCCTGGTTCTGAGTGCTTAACAATTTTTAGACTCTTCAAACTCGCCTCTGATGATTAAATACTAATTAATTAATTAATTGTTACAAAAGGATCTAGATGATTTAATACAGGCTTGTTTGGTCAGATTGCAGTTTTGATCCTGAGTTAGATGCATCTAGTCTGCAAGGGGAAATTGCCCTCTCTAGAGATTAGCTAGATCCTGGTAGCCAGGGATATTCTATATGGGCAGTGAACTTATTTTGCATGGTGTGACACAAACTTAAATTATTTCAATAAAAAGAAATCAATTGATTGATGTAGGTTTGATGCAGCATATCAACATCATGACACCTTCTAATAAAGACCAGGAGGACCATTTGAAAACACCACTGTTTGTCAAGGTCCCAGAAAATGCTGAGCCATTCCCTTTGTCACCCCCAAGAGGGATCCAAGTCCCACACCTGACTTAAATATTTCTTTAGACATGATCTAATCATCCTCAGAACCCAGCAAATCCCTCTTATCATAAATTTATCATGCATTTTAAAGTGTCTTGTTTGTCAGATCTGTACCAGGCACTAGCAGGTGATTCAAATGCGAGAAAGCACCGCTGTTTACATGCAATCAACCAAACATGAAGAAGATAATGAATACACTTCCCCAGCACCATTAGCTACAGTGAGAATAACTCAACAAGGTAACTCAAGTGATTGGCACTATCAAACTGTACAGATCCCTTTAGACACACTGGTATATGTACTACACCATTCTGTGACACTCTGGAAAATTTATTGTGATTTCTGTTGCATGCCTGAGCTGGTGGGAGCTGGTGCTCATGTCTTCTGAAGGCAACAGTCCATGGCTGCCTTTTCCTTCCGCTGCCTTTTTCCCCAAATCTCCCTCAACTGTCCTGCTAGCAGGAGGAGGCATTTATTGTTTGTGAAGTTTTCAGGGACACCTAATCTTGCAAATCTAGTTAATCACTGAAAACCCACTTCCTGAATGTTGAAAGTTCCCCTGTTAGAGAGTAATAACCCAATTCTAACGATAATCAGGGAAAGAAAATGACACAAAACCTTATTTTTCTTTGTCTATGTAAGAACTGTGGAATTCCTCATAGATCTCTAGTGGCCCTCATATTTAGACTCATTCATTTGTCTTATTCCCAAGAAAAAACAGGCAAAGTTTGAACATAAAAAAGATAAGAGCTGTTTCTTTTATCTTTCATATATATGTTTCTCTCTCTTTGTAATCTACATTTAAAAAGAGGGGAAAAGAGAAAGCAGAAAAACCAGGGTTCATAAACATTTTGGAAGTCTAGAAGCTCTGGAGTCAGATACAGTTCATATCCAACTTAATTTCCAAAGACTTAGTTCTAGCAACCTGAAACAATAGAAAAGTTCCTCTCCCTGCACCTGGTTGTTTAGACCAGTAAAAAGGAGAAGAAAATATGTCCCCCACCCACTTCCACAATGGAGAAACTCAGGCACAGGTAGTAGGTTGACTGTGATCTTGCCCAAGATTGACCTGTCCAAGATGATACTACAAATCCATGCCAGAATTGGAACTGACCTTTCCTCTGGAGCTGTTTTGTGCCCAGACCTGGGCTCAAAGGAACTGAAAAATCAACCACAGAGCAACAATAAATGTTTTTGGCTTCTGGAAAGGTAGAAAATTGTGGTGACAAAAATTTGCGCGTGAGATAAATGCAATCGTTCTTCTCAAGAACCTAAAGAACTTCAAGCTGCAAAAACACAAACATTCCACACAAAATGATGAGAAACTGTATTTTTAGGTGTGCTGGGGACACATAGAAAGGGTGGGGGTGGTGGCCCATCCCCCATGGAGGCCACATGGAACGCACATGCTCTTTAGGACAAAGGAGCAGGGTTCTTCTCTGGGAGCCTCCCCAGAGGCTGCACGGACCAATCGTAGACCTGGGTTGGTGATTGACAGCCCAGGAAACCAATTAGAACGCTGTTTCGCTTTTACGAATCACAGGAAAGAAGTTAGTTTGGGTCTTTTGCTTTCCGGTGGGCAGGTGAGAGGAGCCTGCAGGGCTCTGGGCCCCCGCCATGGGGCCCGGCCTGGCCCGGCCTGGCCCGGCCTCCCGCGCGGCCCGAGCCCCGGCAGGGGGAGGGCCCGGCCCCGGGAAGGCCTGGGGTGGACCTGGCCCAGCCCCGGCTCTGGCCCCGGCGGGCCCCGGTCCTGGATGGCCCCGGGGGGAAGGACCCGGCCTAACCCGGCCCTGGGGGGAGCCCAGCTCGGCTCCACGCGGCTCGACCCTGCCCGGCCCGGCCGGCCCGGCCCGGCTCCAGGCCTCGCACAGCGGCACAAAGAAGTCCAGCCATTTCATCATCTCGTGCGGCTGCGTCTTTTCCAGCATGGCTTCAGCCTGGATCTTTACTGTTTAGATACAAGTTTAACTTTTAGTGCCTGAATGAGACTTCGGATTTCCTGAGCTCCCCAGAACGGAAAGCATGAAGCAAGAGGAATTACAGAAGTCAGTAGAAGGAGGGACAGAGTCATAGAAGGAGGGATCTGGAAAAGTCGCAACTGATAAGTAGCTTAAAACCTTTTTTTTTTTTTTTTTTGTGGGCTTTAGAGGATCGTGACTTTACTTAAAATTCCTTTAAACTGTAGAATATACTTGAGGAGCTTAAAGGTGCTTGAGAAGAAGACCTTTTTTTTGCCTTGAGAAATGGAGCTCTCTGTCTTTGGGACTGGAATTGGATAGAGACATTTGAGTGAAGAGTGAGATGAAGGGATTTTCTTTTGTTCTCTGCAGCCTACCTTTAAAATGACACCCCATGTGTTTTTCAGCAGCCCATATACAGCTCTGGAAGGACTGTGAAAATGGGAGGAAAAATCATAATTTGTAGTTTCCGGGCGGATGCAAATTATGAGGGTGAGACACCCTCTAGGCCTAGACAAAGAGAAGGGGCTTTTCTCTCTTGAGTGAACTGAAATGATTATTTAAGTGAATAACTGACTGAAGTGTTTTTCTGTATGTTGCTGGTATGAAGAAAGGGGGAGGAGGGAATAATCTGAAAATCTCATTCTGAATTGTTTCGTGTTGTTAATAAATTTCTTGTACCCTTTTTAAGCTTTAAGCCTGCTTTGTCTTTACTCCTAAACTCGATCCCCAAAAGAAATTAAATAGATTAAAATTGGCAACCCCAGTCACACCGTGGCATTAGGCTTTTCAAAAGAGGTGATATTAATAGTGTACTCCAAAAGGGCCAAGTGCAACCTGTAGTAAAAAATAGCAATCTTTGTAAGGTTTTGAATCCTCCCTGTGTGGCCCCTTTTTTTCCCCCTCAGAAGATGTGAGATGCCTCTTTTCTTGAGGCAAAGAGCATTGATTGGATTCACATTCTTTTCATTTTATCCTCCCTCTGTCTCATCCAGTGAAGTGCATGAAGCACTCTGATCAGTAGACAAGATCATTCTGTCACCCAAAGTATTTGTTAAGGTTCTGTATTTAAATATGCATTGTTTGCAACAAAGGAATAAAGCAATGAGAGGTTACTAGAAAATTAAATGTAGCTATAAATTAATTTCTGTAATTACTATTCATTAATATTTAATATATTTATATAAAGGATAAATCTTCTTGATTCCCAAGGCATCCTGCATTTAATAATGTGGAAACAGCTTATCTCCTTCCTGTTGTTGAGACTGGAGTTGTAATAACTAGTAATGTTAAATGTATTTTTTAGATCAATAATAAATAAATACATAAACACTTCCCTCCAGAATGCTCCTGATGTTATTCACAAAATTAAAAAAATAACTACAGAATGCCAAGGGACTTCATAACCATTTCATTACTACTATCCTAATTGCATGTGGTGGAACTGCATAATCAGTTTATTGAAATTGAAATCTTTGGAACTGATTCTCCCTACAGACTCTAACAATAAGCATCCTGTGCAATAACACAGTACTTAATGTAATATAAACATTATATGCACCAAGCTTTAAACATCCCTTGGCTTCACCTGCTGGAATTGGACATTTTAAACACTCTTGTGTTCTGCCACTGCATTGAATCAAATATCTAATTTACAGACTGCAAAATACAATATTCCCTCATTACAATAAAGAAAGAAAGATACATTCAGAAAACAGACACACATACACAATTGGCATAAGGATAAGCAAGACTACATTTAATAAAGTGGAAATAAAGCAGACCCTTCTGGAAACATGAATGGATTTTCATGCACAATATAAAAGAAATTGCTTCTGCTTCCCACTGTGTCCCTGTGCCTCTGCAAATAACTAGGCTGACACCATAGCCCCAACACAAGCTACTCCTACTTTACAAGGGGACTTTACTCTTGTGAGTAGGTCCATTCATACAAACAAAAGTATTTTTCATCCAGTGCATACCCACATATCAACAGGATTTCTTTCTAAAGAAGAGGTTCATGTTTTAGTTTGCAGGATTAACATGGTAGCAATTAATGATATGACTAATAAACATTCACCTGCACATTTTCAAGTCACTATTCCATTAACACAAAGAAAGCAAAACCAAGAAAAACATGTACCTTTATTTGTTTTCATTTTCAACAGCAAATATATAAAAAAAGATAAGGTTTTATTATTATTAACAATAAATTGTTAATAATAGTATTTCAAAGTTTTTTGTCCTTTTTAAAAATCAAGAAAGGTTTGGGGTGGTGGGAGAGGGGAAGCCCTGGTTGATGGGTTTTGAAAAGATCTTTGTTTAGAGGCTTCAAAAACCATATTTGGAAAAGCCTTTACCAAACACAAGTTCAGTATGCCAGTTAAAGAGGACCTGAAATAATTTCTAGTATCAAAAAGGAATGGAGAAAACTGTTTCTTGTTCTCTATAATTCTATCACCATGTGCCAACAAGGGCATGTCCATGTCTTAAAATGCAGCTCTCAGTCACCTCATCTTCATAAAGTTTTATAAGACACTGAAACAGAAATTGAGATTAGGGATTTTTCAGTTCCCTCGTAGCCTTCCCCTACATTCAGCACTGATGGCCCATAATACTGTGGTGTCAAAACCAGTGCAGGACTTCACAACCAAAGCCAGCCATCAGAAGTACCAGCTCTGCTTCAGGACAGGGCACTCCAGAGTGGAGCACAGCATTTTGCAACATTACTTTAAACTTTTAAAGAACTTAACAGCTTTGCCAAGCTGTGTAAGGCATCAAAGAGATCGTTTGGAGACAGCTTTGTCCTTGAATAAAGCCTTACAATAACTTGGTTCTACTAAGTGGACATCACATCATGGGCCATGAAGATGTCTGGCTAGTGTCCTAAGAACTGCAATGACAGAATAAATTGAAGATAATTTTAAACTTAGGAAGCCCATTTCTACATAACTCAGTATTTTCTGGTGTCAGCACAACCCATGACATATAGCATGATCATTTTGAGAAGAGCAGGAGGAAACAGACTTGACAAGAGTGGTTGCAGAGGGCATGTGCAGTCTTGCCCTTGGTGTGCTTCTTTGATTGCTTAAACCCCAGTCTGGCAAAGCACTTGAAACACAAAAACCCCCCAATGGCAAAAGAGCTTGGCATGGCGAGTGGAAAGACTCCCATTGGTTTGAAAGATGATTGTTGGACAAGCAATTAAAATATTAGTATGCTAAAAATTAATCAGAAATGGAAAAATAAGGGGGAAATGCTGTCAACTAAATTTAACTACAATTTCTCCTCAATAGACTCATCTAAACCATGAATAGTAGAGAAGCACTGCACATTTGCACCATTCGAAAGCCCACTCAAAACAGTCAGAGAAAGAAGCAAACTAAAATGAATATGACAATCAGGATATCTGAAGAAAATAGCACATTATTGTAATTTTAATGCAAAAGGAATACAATTTATTTTGTTGCTCAGTACTGTCTTTCTGTATATAGCACAAACCATAAGTTGGGTGCTTTAACAAGTCTTATTCAATAAATATTTTATTATTAATTTTTAAAAAATAACAGTGTACTATATATGTGTGTATACATATATATTTACCTCCTCCTTTCCTTTTTCTGTAGCAGTATCCTCAGATCACCTCACATAAATACAAGCAGGCTGATGCCTACACAAGTAAAAATACAATTTCCCTCCCTCTTCCTTTAGTGTTAGTTTATCCTTCAGCATCATTCTGAATGATAAAGAACTACAAAATAAATATTCCTCTGAAAGTCAGTCCCCTCAATCGTCTCATCTTTAAGCAAAATTTTGCATCTGAAATTTGCAGTAGTTATATATACCAGTAGTAAAGGTAAATTAAAGAACTTAAAATGCATCAATAGTTTGTTTTAAATACCTATTTACATTCTTTTTACATTAATTTAAATCAGTCACCTCGAGAACATGAAACATTTGCAGGATCAAAACAGATTCAAGAAATAAATTGATGATGGAGTTGCAGTTATGTTATTTCAATTATTTTTTCTGCCATCTGATAAATATGGAAAAGGCCTTAGTATCAACTCTGTCTCCTTTTATTTTGGTGTATCCATCATTTTCCACCCCATATTTTAAAATCTACTGCTAAAATAGATCCATACCTGGGGTGGGAAGAGAAAAGATTTTCAGAATTTCTCCACAAATCAATGCATTTTCAATATACATGTTCTGGATGGATGAGATGCAGAGAAAGGATATTTAGGATAAGGAGAATCACATCTATCACTAACCTAAAGAGGTTAAATGCATGTAGGTTGATTTTGCAGTGGCATGGAAAGCCGGAAAAAAAATGAAATTCATATCAAATAGCACTGCATTCTCTTTTCTCATTGAAAAATTAGCATCTAGTATTACATGCAGCTTTCAGGAGAGCATCTGCAATATTTTTCTGCACCTATGCAAGACACCCTGCTAGGAAGTATGGACTCACAGAGCTTGGAGAAGGGGAAGCAAGCGGACACATAGCCCTGGTTTAGGGGCATGATGAATTGTGTATTCAGCTGCAGACTGAAAGTACACAAACCTGAGCCTGGAAAAGAAAGTCTTTGACCTATTTGCTATGAAACAAACAGGCAATTGGCTCCTGTTGAGGAATACCAGCTTGTCATGGAGGCAGCCACAGAAGGAAGTCACTCCCAAAAGAGAATCTGTTCGGCTGATGGGGGCAAATCAAATCAGAACCCAACACAAAAAGGCAAAAGAGCTTCTTCTCTTCAGCTCCTCTTTTCCCAGGAGCACAATGAGGCAGGTAGTAATGCTTTCTGACTCACCACAGATTCAGTAAATGCAACTCTCAAGGGAAGCTTGAACTAGATTGGGTTTGGAGCTTGGCAGCAGAGTTGCTAAATAGAATCAACAGCATGCTTTAAATAAAAGCAGTGGTGTGTTAAAAATCCCTGTGCAAAGCCTGTTTACCTGTCTGATTTCTTCATATTTCTTTCTTCCTCACTTCCTCCTACCCTCAAACAAAAAAAAAAAGGATATTTGAAGGTAGAAGGCAAACCTGAGACTGCCGGACTACAGAAGCTCATGAAACATGTAAGAGTTCTATGGGTACTCCTTTGGCTTGCAGTAGTGTAACTTTCTATCAAGGCTTGGTCAAGCCTCATGCAACACAGACCTGGGTCTTTAGTGATGGACTTGTACCCGAAAATGGCAATTAGCAGGGCAAAGCAGGTTATTCATAATACCCTAAGAGGATTTTAAGTGAGAATACAAAAGCAAACAGATCCTTCCCATTACTACTATGCTTGAACTAATTTCCAATAAGGCCAGGTAGAGAAGCTATAACAGACATCACTAGGAACAGTATCAAACCCTGCATCTCATAAACTCAAAAGCATACTTTACTTGAGAAGCACTTTCTTGACACTAATATATTTCAGACATGACAAGGAAAACGATAGCTTTTCAGAGCTGCAAAGCAAAGCTGGTTCATAAAAACATTTTCCTCTGGAAGACTGTAATCTAAATTTCTTTATTTCTCTGTGTAACTCTGTATTTCCTTTGTACAGGATCAGTTCTCCTTTGTATCCTTCTTATTCAGCATGCCCAAATTGTCAGAGAGTGCCAGCACTAAGGCAGGAAAGGCCACTAAAACTTCTTACTATTATCTGTTGTCATGATGAGTAGCTACAAGACTTGTTTTTCCTATTCACTCTCTCTCCTACAAAAAACACAAGGAAGGAGAGAGGAAACTTTGATCAGGACTTGATACTTGGGAAACCCCATTTTCCTAAGGCACTGATTCTTTTTATTATTATTTCCACTATTGTCTTCAATAAGACACATCAGCAGAAGTGTTGCTCAGATCTCTGAGATGCAGAGACACAGCAAGCTCTGAATGAGAGAGCACATTATTCAGCAGAGAGGAGAGGACACAAGGCTACCTCTGTCAGGAGGAGGCATAAGGCATCTGGGGATGTGAAAGGAGCCACCTGCAAGCAGTGGCACCTATGGTGGCACTCCTGTGACACACATGCAGTGTCTGAAACAGCTTTGGCCTCCAGCTACCATTTGTGGTACAAGTACTACAAAGTAAAAAAATACCACAGTCTGAAAGGGATACTCGTGGACCAGAATAACAGGGACAGCAGCTTTTCTGCACATACAAAATTTTAAAACTACTCAAATTGTCCAGTAGGTACATGACATCAGATCTGTAATACAGGTAAAGTACAAAGGATCTCTCTGGTTACAGTATCAGGTAAGGAAAGCAAGAAAAAAAAGTCAGGATTGCTTTGTCCATCTCTTGAATAGGGATTTCTTGGCTACCAGTCTCTATGCTCCAATCACTAATCCTTGCATCCAATAGCTAAGGAAGCTCCATGCATGTAACACTAATCTTATCTTGATGTTAGAGGAAAAACAGATCAATACAGTACTCATAAGCTGATGTATGACTAAAATATTGATACAATATTTCTCATGTGTATCAATGCCTTGCTATTTCTATTCTGTTTTTCTATGTATGCAAAACACATGCTATGTTTCTTGCTGTTGTATATTCTGCTCTTCTCATTTCTATAAGAATAAGTAAAATTAAGAAAAGGCTTCAACAAAACTTCTGCTCATCTATATCTGCTCATCTATATAATCTATATCATGTTGCTTCAGCATTATAGGGTTCCATCCCACTGACACTGAGCTATACTGTAGCTTATGAAAATTGAGAACATTTTGGCACATCTTGGAATTAATAAGGATCTAGAAGAAACAGTGCCTAAAATTCTTTACCTTTCATTTCCATTATTTAATTTAATATTCCAAGCCTCCTTATATTTTTCCCATTTTTAAAAAATTATGTAATTTCTGGGTATAGCTCCATCCTCTTGTCCTGTACTTATACAGCACCTAATGCCACAAAATCCCTTGAACAAAACATGGAATTACAAAGAGATATTACAACAATCAACATTCCAATTTGACCAAAAGGAGTAAACAAGCAATTTGTAATTTTTTGTCTATTAAAAAAAAAAAAAAAGCCATCCTCGTATGTTATTTAATTTCCAATACTGTATAAACCAATTAAAGTTAAATTTACAAGCTTCTTTATTTTTTTAAGACATCAGAATTTTGATTATTTAATTTTCCCTGCTTGGCAATGGGGACTGCTGAAAAGCCTATGTCTCAAGATGGGAATAATTTTACCTGTAGACCCAGGTAGAAAATTTCTGATTCTATGCGATTTTATTTTTATTGGAAAATACCAAAATACCTAAAACCAGTTAATTGAATTTCACCAAAACTCCATTTTCAGAAGAGGAAGACTATACCTAATTTGTAGCAGAATAGTCATTTCTAACATCAGGAATAGAGTTTCAGACTGCAACCAGAACAGGAGGCAGAAAGAAAGGGACCAGGCTTCCTAAGAATAGACAGCACCCCAGTGCTTTCCATACTTGATCAAGTCTGGTGGCACTAAGATCTGATTCAGGACACAAAACTGAGTCTCTCCCAAGATAACAACCCAGGGCCCTGCATCCTTGTGTTCTCTAAGACACATGTTCCTCTCCATCTTCTTTCAGTGGAATAGCTCCATTGCTTTTCCACAACTGGAAGAAAGCCAGGCCCAAACATTTGTTGTTTTAGTAAAGCAGGATTCCCATCTGGGTCAGCCAGTAGCCTTCATCCCTCCCAGAGCCTAGTGCCAGCCCATACAGGCTTGACCTACCTATGTTTCAGCATCTTGAACACAGTGTCAGTGCACAAGGCACATGCTTGCAGAACTCAGAAAATCAGACACAATTTTCAGCTGCAGTGGAGAGGAGCTGCGTGCTAGGTCTCATGTGAGGCTAGGTGTGGTTCACACGTAGACAAAACAGAACCAGGATGAACTAGGATCAATGTCCCATATTGTTTCTATTTGAAAGAACCCACCCAAGCAATCAAAACTTAGCATCTAATTGTGAAAATTAATTGGTGTTAGTTTTACTCAGAAAATGCATGAAATTGAGAGAGATGTTAGTTTTCAATGCTGTTAATACTGTCAAACACCTACGTGGTAATTCTTTAGCAACTCTTGATTTTACACCGTGCATTAAAAAAATTAGTATATGCATATATATATTTTAAAGAAATATTATTTTTGCACAAGGAAATTTCTCTCATTATCAGTTATCTAGTCCTGTAAAATGCTTATTTCAAGAAAGAGATCTTTCCCACATGTTCAGCAGAAGGAAACCTAATTCTTTATCCATCTCCTCCCAAGCTCTGCAGAGGGAGGCACAGAGTTGCTGCACATTTCCCCCTAGGACCGATTCAGTACATCATCCCTGCTCTTAAAACTGGACCCAGATGCCTGGCAGGTACACAGACAGGGAACACTCTACTGTGTGGGGCTCTGAACATCTTTCTGGAGGAACAGTGTGCTGTGGTTACCTAGTTAGTTAAACCTTGAAACCTGGGTAACAGTTCCTCTGTATGTTGGCAAAACTAATAATTTGATGGTGAAGGTTGCCTTTCTCTCCAAAGAGATTTAAATCAAAAGGGAAGAATAGCATTAATATTAATTGCTGGACAGACTGACTCCTGTACATGCACCAAAATATTTTTATTCAGGACATGAATTCTCTCTTTGATGCTGCATGTGCAGACATAGCTGCTGCCACTCTTGTACCCATGTCCCATGGATAGATCATACAATAAACAATATGTCATCTGCCAACAGACATTTCCCTAAGTTTGCTTTTGTTATTCTTTCCTTGGATTTATTACAGTAATTGTGATACATATTTTTTCAGTCTTCTGACCAGATTTCCAGTGTTTATAAACACTCTGTTAAACAATAAGCAATTATTCTTGGTTTTTGTAGAAAACACTGCATTACAAATAATATAGAATTACAAAATCTAGGTGGATACTTTATCCAAATGATATTGCAAGGCATGACATGCATCTGTCATTCAAACCTTGCTGTGTCACATAGAAATATCTCATTAATGCATCTCACATGGATTTTTTTTTTAACCTTTAATCCCCTGATTAGTTGACTGACTCAATGGGTAATTATTTGATTCCAGTCTTTCAGCTCCAGCAACATATTCTCTTTTATCACTCTGCAAAATATGAAGCTTCTATCAAAAGTTAAATTAGCTCAGGATATAGAAATTAGTATCTTGATTTAATGGTAGGCTTAAGGTGAAAGCCTTTCACCACACTCCTGTATAAAAACATACAGAGAGTTCCTCTAAAAGGGAAAGTCTTGGCTTCCTAAAGCAGCACATTTTCTACACTAGAAAGTCTTCACTGCAAACACTTCAATGTCATTACAATTTTATGTAATGAAAAGATATTTTAAGTGGCTTTCTTATTTTTTTCCAGAAGATTTTATGGATCCCTCTAAGCCTTGTTCAGTTCAGCTTGATCCAAATACACCTGAGAATGAAAAATACAACTGCAGCAAAACAAATACTGAGTAGCCACCAGCTCTGGTTCTCCAGGTACATTTGCATGTACTCTCTTTTATCCTAACTGATACAATGGATGGAGGCATTGCACAGTGGTGGGGAGGCACCAGGCCCAACCAGGGATTGTTCACACATTGCATGATGCAAGTGCCAGGAAAACCTCACTTCCCATCCCCACTCTATCATTGCAATTCCATGAACCGGGAGGGAAGGAGATCTCCTCTCGTCAGTGAAATTACATCAGTAGGGTTATAGGCACACAGAAATATTTATCAAACCAAGAAGCCGTGGCACAAATATGCACATTCACTGCACAAACACTGTGGCACTTGGATAATTAAAAGTTCACCACTCCAATTGGCCCATCCATATTTTACCATGCCAGTAGACTTAAAGACCCACTGGACAAAGAACACTATGAGTGAGAAATACAGCTGGGACAATTAAGTTCTAAACTAGTCTTGGCAGATCATCATAGCTTTACCTTATACAGTCTGTCATGCCAAGTTCCTCAGACTTCTGCTTGAAGGATTAAGACTTTTCCCTGAGACATGTCAAGGTAGGCTGCCATGAATTCCAGCTGCATGCTAGGGTCTGAATAGGACTTGGCTTAGTTTTATATGAAATTAGCTTCACAGGTCTTTGATAATTTATTACAGATACCTCGACCCCACTTAAAGAGCTGTCCTTGACCAGTCAATTGTCTAAGTTAAGGGAAAAAATTCAATCCTAGGTTGCATAAGTAAGCTGTAATAAGAGCTGAACATTTAATGGACACAAAGAGATAAAGACAGCACAGAAACCTCATGCAGCTGGCTGCACTGTTTAAAATGTCTCCAGTGACCACAAAACATCACTACAATTCTATTGAGGATATTTAATTTTGATGCTCTGTTAGAGGGTTAAACAATAATGTAAATGATGAAATAATTTTAATGTGAAGGTTACATGTATTTATTTAACTAGCTCCTCATTTAAAATTAAGTACTATGTTCTGATGAATAGGAACACATTCAGGGTATAGTTTGCCATTGTTTCTGCATCCTATGAAGCCTAAAAAAATTTAATTGACACAAATTTTGAGCAGCTGTTAGAAACAATTTCTATTTGCTGATGATTAAAATTTCAAAGAGAAGCACAGCAAATATAGACTTGTAGTTCTAAGGACTAAATTTGGGGATTTCAACAAAAATCTCTGCTCCTTTGAAATTTAGAAGATAAAAGTTAACTGAAGTCCTTAAATTTTTTCTTCTAAACACAAAGGAGTGTCAAGTAAACATGAAGAGATTAATTTTTTATTCCATTTTATTTGCAACAAATGATGAAATAACATAAACATTTCTGAGTGTTCTCTAATAAGGCAGTATGAAAATTATACTGAGATAAATACATGTATTTCTTACTCACCTTTAATAGTTTTTATTTTCTTTTGGTTTAAAATCACATTAGAGAGAAGGCTTCTTAAAAAAAAATGCAACTCAATGTCTGATAAAAATATCTCTAATTCGAAGCTTCTAGTAAATGCAGTTTCTGCATTTACATCACAGGCACTATTCAGATATGGGCTCAGTCTGAAATGATGGAAATTACACAATTTATTCTTGTTTCAACAGATTTTGAAGGTTTTATAAGCATCCAAACCACTGATGCACAACTGCTGAAGAACTTTCATAAAAGTTATTCAAACCACTGCCTAGAAAGATGAGAGGAAGAAAGCCTTTGTGTGGGCACTCCCTTTATGTTGCCATCATAGTGCAGTATGATGTTTGACATTGACACATCCTTTACATCCTTCATCAGGGTATTTCATGACACTATCACCAAGCTGTAGGTCTTTTAGATCACTTTAAGAAAAGGGAAGGGGTACAACTGAGAGAGAAGGATGAAGACAACATTTGTATGAAGGAAGGCCACATCACATTGCTGCCTTCTTGGTAGTGTGATCTTTCTTGATAGAGTTCAAAGATCTAGCCACAGCTATTTCTTTCAAGATACAGGAGCTGTGTCCTATTCTTTTCCCAAGACATACAGGTTACCACTTCTGTAGTGCAATTATATCTCCCTCCTGACATCCCATCTGTCAGTAGGGTTCTTTAACCCCTGGAATGAGCTTTTAGTGTTCACACTGAGACTTCAAATGTATGAGTCTAACAGGAATTGTCATGATGGGCAATTAGCTTTCGACTTCCATACAGGGTAATTTTTCCAAGCATTTCACATTTCCAGTTCAGATGAGTATACTGCTGGTATATGCACTAGTGCTTCATGATCAGGATGTGGAGAAGGTCGGTTGGCACCACCACCACATTTCACAGAGCTTCAGACTGCCAGAACGCAAATCCTGTGCACAGGTATCTTTGCTCCTTTTCTGCTGAGGGAATATCTTTCCGCTAACAATCTGGGAAAAAATCGTATTCCACTCAGACGTAACCCGTCTGCTTCTGTAATGCTGCAAGAAGTGCAAGTAAGCATCCCAAGTCTTTTATGACTCTCCCCCCACTGTGACTATGTTGCCGTGTACATTAAAGTTTTTCCCCCTCCCTCACTCACTACATCTTTGTAAGGCTTGTGAATTAAAGGAAGGAGCCGTGGAGGTGTGATAACCTGCTGCAGAGTCCCTAGGCTGCATACAGCACAGCAAATCTTGCCGTCACGGCTGCCACAGGCAACAACAATCCACCAGCAATATCTACACCGAACTTGGCTGGAAAGCTTTATTATACAATTGTAACATCAGGGAAAAAAAGTGAACAAAAGCCTCGCGAACACAGCTACTCCTTTCCCTCCCCCAGAACCGGGATGTGAGGCAGCCTTTTGCTGCTGGTCACCCTGGGGTGCTTGGGCTGTCCAGGAATCCTCACACCACGGTGGGTGTGCAGGAGCACAGCCTGCCAACACCACTGCTGGCCACGCACGGGCTCAGCAGCCAGCACATGAACAAAGAAGCAATACCCACCATCAAAGTGTCAAGTATCTATAACCTCTAGCACAGCACAAAGATTACAGCAAACAGAACAGGCATCTAAGAGGCAAGGAGCTGTAGGAGAGGAGGAGAGAATAATTGTGAGAATGGAGCAGGTGAGAATGCCTATCCTGACACTGTGAACAGCGCAGAGACGCAGGGCTGACATGTTGTGACTATGAGTTACCATTAAGACATGCTTTTTACAAACCCAGGCTCCTTCCTCTTGAGGTACTTTAGAAAACATTACCAGGTTTGCAATCAGCCTAAAAGCAAAGCGTGGCTGTAGGTCAGATCAGAGAACTCAGGAACATTACAAGAACGTTTCCCCTGCAAATACTCTGGAGCAATTTGCTCAGATCTTTCAGGCACTCATTAGAAATTTGTTTCCAGCATGTATGGCAGTTATTCCAGCGAGCTGAAAATTTCATAATGCAAAATCTTTTGGTTTCTGACACACCAAGAAAAGGCCAACACTAAACTACACATGCAAAGCTTGAACTCAATAAAACTGATTCCTGAAATGCAGACTAGTTTCAAGTGGTATTAGCAAAGAACCTCCTAATTGCTGTCTTTATTGGTATTTTTACCCTCTCAACCACTGTGTGAATACAGGCACAATCCAGATACGTTGTGCACCAGAAGAGATGGACCTAATTCTGCTTTCCAGATACATACCCTGTTTTGAAAGCAGGAATGTTCTGTATTCCACCACTTGTGTCTGCCTGCTGGCAACACTGCCTGCAGCTGATCCAGATGACCATGTCCCCAACCTGCAGGAGCTTCCCAGTTCTTGGAGTAACTGATGTAAACATTCCCCTGTGCACGGACTGGGAAAAGAGACTCAGTGATCTCATCCAAGAGAGAATTGGCACAGTGGGTGGGGCTATGCGTACGTCTGTGTCAGGTTTCTGACAATGAAGAGGTTAAAGTTCTGCAAGTGTTTTCTAGAGTGAAGAGTATTGTGAGAAGGAAAAAAAAAATGTTAGAAGCAGATGGAGCGAAAAATTTCCCAACCTTTGCTATGTAAACACACTCAAAAGGCTTCAGGCGACTTTTACCCTGGACTCTGTTTTTGTCAGATCAATGACAAGTCACGTTAACAGCGGTGTTTAATTCTATCAATATGTGACCAATTGTGTTAGATTGTTTGGCCATTGATTTCACTCAGTGCTACAGTTGAGCTCTGAAAGGAGCTGCTTTCCCCTGCATTACCACACACAGTGACAAATGCCCAGCGCTGACTTTCAGTACAGCATGCACAGAAGCTCTGGCCACTTAAATGCTGGGGGAATACAGCAGGATAGTCATATAAGTGTTATTCTTTATTTATTTTCCAAATTGCCAGGCCATGCCATGCAATTCTATTTAGGTTTGAAAGAGGCTGTTTACGGAAAAAGCTGAGTAGACAATAAGACACATAACAATTTGTCCTCATGAAAATGATAAGGCAGACCTGGAAAGCTGCATAGTGAAGGAATACAAATCTGAAAAGACTAATTCCTTTCACACTTACTGTGACTGGGCCACACTCTGAAATGCCTGCCTCAAATTCTAAAAACATTTGCTAAGGCAAATGCACATCGCACATGAGAATTTTGAACAGCAGCTCTTCTAAGAGATCTAGCAGATCTTCTAACAGCAGTCTTCAGTGTATCACATTTGCAATGAAAACCCTCTGCACCAAATTTCAAGCAAGGATTTACACAGGGTTCATAAATCCACCACAACAGATGCAGCTGTCAGACTGTGCTTTAAAGAAGAAATTCAGGATTGGCTATCCTTTCTCCTGGCAATGAATAAGTTATTTATAAAATATTTACTAAACTAAGTTTATTTGCAAAAAAAAAAAAAAAAAATCACTAAAAATCATGAAACTCTCATATTTTGAAGCGTTATTCTTTCTCTTGAAATTCTCTGAAACTAGAGACTTCAAATGACAAATAACCCAGAACTAGCAATAGGGTAAACCACTACATGTAAAGTAAGACAATTTTTAAGTTATTTTAATAAACCCCTATTATTTAAATCAAATGACATAATAGAAAAATTATATTCTACATGATTAAGGTTTATGTTTCTTAAAGAAATATTGCTTCTTTCAAGAAAAAACTTATGTTGCCTTCAGGTACCCAGCTTATAATTTCATGGCAGCCTACCCAAACCTACTCCCATGATCAGCTCAGTTGCAAGAGGGAGTTGTGTAAGAGACAGACTTGCTCATCAAAGAAACATAGTGACAATGCTTAATTTTAAATAAACCCAGCTGCATCTGTCTCTTGAGTCATCTTAGTGATTAATAAAACTGCTTTGAACTCTTAAATCCTAACACTTATGTTTTTAGTTAACTATTTTTATTTTTTCATGTAGAGATAAAATAACTTAAATGGCTTTTGTAATTTCCACATGCTCATTCACTATCTTCAGAGGTATTCCTGGTACACAAGTGATAGGACATGCTGAGGCTCCATGAGGAGCTCACAGGGCTTTGCACAGGGATTTCAGCCAGGCAGGGTGCTGGGCTGAGGACTCCTCTGTAACTGCTAACCATGTCTTGATGGTATTCTACTTAGGGGATGCCACCAAGTGTGTGATACACAAATCCATTAACTGTTCTCTTGATTTACATCTTTGATTGTGCATGGAGCACCTTGGAGTGGCCACCAAGACTGTCAAAACAGATGTTCCCAAAGACCAGGAGTTAGGGTGGAAATCTCGGAAAGATAACAAATTACACAGTTCGTATGAAAATACTAAGCGATCAATTCTTTTATTTTTTCACATAATTTAGTCACTGTTTTCCATCATGTCTCCCCAGAAATAGAAACATATTGTAATAGTTCTTATTAATTTTTTTTTCTGAATCTAATGAATGCTGCCAAATAGCAAAAACAAAATTAAAGCAAACCCCAGTTAAGATCTGCAATAATGTGACTCTCATTTACTTCTAAGTAGTGTATCTTGCTCTATCCAAAACTATGCTATAGAACATTTATGTGGCAGTTACTGGCCACCTTGAAGAAGAAATATTTGCCTATATAACAGTAACTGTGCCAGAAAAATCAACACAACATAAATTCATTGTGGTTATGGGCTTTGGGATTTGGTTTGTATATTTTTGGTTTGTGCAGAACAAACCAAATTGGATTGGAATAAATATTCCAATCATCTATTATTTGCTGCAATCCTGCTCCATATAAGATTATGCCAAACATTGTAAAAACTGAAGCTGAAGAAAGAGTAGATTTATAAAGCACAGAATTCACATAGAGAGGTTTTTCACTTATTTCAGAAATCCAGGATCAATCCCAAAGAACAGGCATGCACTTAAAACACAGTGCAGCTCTCTTAGCTGAAAAAAAAAATACTCATACATACGATTCCAAAAGGACTCTGCTCCCTCACTGACCTGCATGCTATTGTTAATGGCAGGGGAAACACCTCTCCAACCCTGCCCTCCAATGAGTTGGCAGGGAAAGTTTTCATTTATTTCAACCCTGTTTAACAAGTTTCTGATCTAACAGTGTCTGTTTCTAAATCTAAAAGGGAGGAAAAGTGCACTTAATTCACATCCATTGCACCACTGCTGTGAGAGATAGAGTGGAGAGTTTAATTTGAGTGTGTTTCCCATCCTCTCCCTCCTCCTGAACCACACTCTGTAAAGGAGGCCAGAGGACAGCACCTACCGTCCACTCTTAATTAAGATGGTCGAGAGGTGTGTGCGTATTAAAGCAGCACAGTCAGTGCGCTGTTTTGAGCAGCTTCCTAAAGCCTTTAGCCCTTGTGCGCCTTTACAGCATGCAACTTATCAATTTACTTGCAAATGGCTCCCTGAAGTATTAACCCGGGTTAATTATTCGTCAAATATGATTATGCAGTGGTAATGTAAAAAATCGGAAATGCAGGATGGAATTTTTCACTCCAGCGGTTTGGCAATTGTGGCAGCTGGTGGAGAAGCCGGAGTAATTACCAGCCCATTCCAGCTGGTGGATCAGCACTCTGGTTCAGGGCGGGTGGGGGGAAGAAAAAAGCAATAAAGAACCAGAGGAGCGGGAATATGAGCCGTGCCAATCGACGTGGGGAAAATTTCACAGCTGCTGGTGGTGATAAATGAGAGACTGTGGCCCTACTTCTAATCAATACATGTAAATGCTACTCATTACAGCTTTTATACACACTTCTCAATTAGCCTTTCCTCCCACTGGTAACAAGGAATGTCATGCTTTCTGGACTGTGAAAGTGGTTCGGCAGTAAGTTCACCTGCATCGGTGAGACGCAGGAACAACGCTCACAGCTCAGCCTGGCAGCAGGTGGTAGCAGTGGAAGTCTAAATTCCTCCTGTAATGTGAATTAAATGAAATCCCAAGTGCTGTCATTTAATTAAATGGGTTTTTTAAATACCATTTCCTCTTTCTTGCAGCTAGAATAACCTGTTCCCAGACACATGCACTCCTTTGCCTGCACCCAAATCTTTCAAATGTGGGGTGGGGGGACACCAGCTGAGAAAACCAACTAAGAAAACCACTCTCTGAAAAACAGACAGGTAAAAAGAGGTCAAACCTACACCCTAGTAAAGAAATTATCCTTTTATTCAGAGTTGAAAGGTTTTCTGTTTAATTTCCCCTCTGCCAAAAAGGTTTTTTTACCCCCATTCCCCTGTGCTGTTTGTAAAAGGAAACCAAGAGGGATCACCCCATGCAGCAACACCACCTTTCTTCGTGGGGTTAAAAATTGTCATTGCCCATTATTTTCTGGGAGTTCAGCCCAGTGGAAGCACATTCCCTCCACAGGCTCACCACAGCCACCCCCTTCAGTTCCTGGTGTCAATATAAATTACTCCCCTTGTATCCGTATTGACTGTCTCCTGACACAGGACAGCAAAGAACTCAACTCTAAATGGAAATACTTCACTATGTCCCATATCAGGATACACCTTTCATCATAAGCCTTGCACTTTCTGAGGACTCAAAAAGTCTGCTTATTAATTAATCCCAGAAGTTATAGCCCCAATAACAAAAAAGGAACCAACACATCTGATCATTTTTTTACAAGGTCCTCTGTTTTAGCTCTTTTTGTGGGAGTCAAGTGAATAGAGATTGGTTTTCTCTCTTCCCCATCCTGCATTCACACCAAAAAAAAAAAAAAAAATCTCATCTTTTCACGGTTCTCAAGAATACATGCGTGAATACAAGGATACAAGGACCATGAAGTCTCAAAACCCAACCAATACACCAAGAAGTGGGAAAATACTACTTAAAAAAAAAAATCAAAATCCTATGATTTTTATATTCATGATTTTGGTAGCTGATGTTCCCAAAGTGATTCAACTCTGCTCATGAGAATGATTCAACCCTGCTCATGAGAATGAATACAGTTATTATGGAATATTTTCTTAAGGGTGCACAGTCACTATGTATTTCTTGAAACGTGGCCACACATTTTCTAGTTCAACTTAAGGAGCAAAATACCCCAATTTCAGCACCTAAGGCCTGATTCATTTATCATCATCAACTGGATTCTTCATGCACATCCAAGAGCAGTATCTGATCCTGCAATTTAACTCATACATGTAACCTTTCCACTTGAAAAACTACCATTGCACTTTAGAGGAACAATGTAAAAAAAAGGCTACAGGACTGGATTTTTTTGTAGGTTCTTAGCAGTCAGTTAATTTTCCACTTTACAGAGAAGTCAGAGGTGAAAATAAAATTTTCTAAGCATCATTAAATAATATTAATTCACAATTTTAATTAATTTTGGGACATCTGATTTGTAGTTTTTTTCCTAAGGGTTACAAACAGACAGCACAATGTGATGTTTAGAACTTAAGTACTTAGGCTGCCTATGTATTCAATCAGAGATGCAAGACATGTCTGAGCACTTTCTTGCCATACCCTTGAGCACAACATACTTTATAAACACCATGCAGCTGTGTAAAACTGAGTTTTTCCAGTGGAAAATTATGATCAGAGGTATATCACAAAATACAGTGCTGGTGTGCCTCTCCTGCTATTAGAGATGTGCCCGATTGAACCAACATGTGATGGGTGGGGAGTATATGTGATACCACCTGCATTTTAAAATGCATACAAATGCACTCTTCATACATATGTAATTCTAACTTCTTTAATCATAACTGACTTAACTGGCTTATTTAAATTTTGTTAAAATTTTTCTCTTTTGCTGATGGATGAATATGGCCAAATAATGCTGAATAACCCCTACACAAAGGGTTAATTTTGCCCTTTGCACTAGTTCAGCTACAGAGACTTTTCAAAGCTATGTTAGAAGTGGGATATGGACAATCCCACACTCAGGGAAGCCCTGAGGCGACTTGCTCTTAGGAGGCAGCAGCTCCCTGGCCAGAGGTCAGTGACTGCAATAAGGACACTTTTTCAAAGCAGGGAGTCCCAATAAGCCATTGTCAAGTTGTTATCTAGAGAAGATGCTAGCTGCTCTGGAGATCTGTAAAATAGATGCTTCAGCTAATGCTGAGCCCTTCTCCTGCTCCACTCATTGTTGTTTTCAGAGAGATCATTATGTTTAGAGTGACATTTTTACAAGGTGAAAACACTAATTCTTTGTGGCAAAGCTTAATGCAAGTCTATATACTCACACTAGAAGCTTGCTCCCTTTAGAAACACATATTACTAAGATACAGCCTTTCAAAGTGTCTGGATTGATGAGGATCCACCATACCTTCTGTCCATTGAATGCATCAATATTTATTTACTAGTATTCCATCCTAACATATTTCTGATACACACACATTTAATGAGATTATATACACATTTGATGCAAAATTCCTTTTAAAATACACTGTTACTGATACTATGGTTTATATATAGTCAATCATCTTTCCACCATGTAATCATATTTTTGCTTATATATAATGTTATCTGTTTCCCTAAGCATATTATCATGGTCCTATATCCACTTTTGTTTATAAACAATGCTTCCATTATTTATTAAATATATATCTATGTATTCTTGTTACATGTTAACATGTTCCATAATGATAGAAAAGTGAGTGAGGGGCAAGAGGTATCAAAGGAGCACTGCAAATAGAAACAAAAAAAGGCGTTTTTCATAATGTTTTACATATTTCTAAATACAGTTTTCTTCTAAAACACATTGTTATCCTGGCGATATATTGGCTCTTTTACTGAACACTAAACCATATATTTGCTATGTGAATAGGAGAACCCCACACACTTCAATACTTCCTCAGTGATCCCATTCTGTGCTGTCCTAAACCCACAAGATCCTGGTTTGTCTCTCTGCCTGCTATACACTACTTCTTTCACTGCAAGTCACCCAGCCCTATGCTGCTAAGCTGTCAGCGACATTGTTTCAACGCATCTACTTTAAAAGCCCAAGATTTGCACTCATCTCAACTTCCACATTAAAAAGAGGAAAAGAAAGTAAAAAAGTTCATCAAATTGGAAGCCGGCATCTTAAAATAACTGTGTCACATCTTACAGATTTTCATTAACTCATGGACTCGGACTGCAAGCTCTAAAAATAAATGTATCACAGTTTTTCCCATTATGTTACCTATATCTGATGCTATTTACTTCATGCACTAATAAAAATTTCCCATGGCAATTGCAGTCCAAGTCTCACAATAGTCAGAAGCAAAACTTGGGAAAGAACTTAAATGACAACTACTTGCAACTTGGTGCCTTTACTGAGATAGGCACACTTAACACTGCATCTCTGAGGTTTTGCTTCTTCAGAATCAGGATTGATTATACTGAATGGAGATCTGTTTCCCGTTGAACTTTCTAAACTTTTCATTCTGCCCTCAGCAAATACCCACAGAATATTACACACTCTTAGTTCCAAGAAAGCCTCCTCTTTTATAATAACTGAAGGTGTTGAATACTCTCAGTTTCACTGAGCTGAAGGAGGGTGCATAAAACCACCCTTACAAATTACTCAGAGATGGCCTCTGAGTCTACTGTAATGGTATACTTGTGTTAGTCTTTGAACCTACCCTGATACTCTCAGATCCAAGATGGAAGATAACTCATCACAACACAGACATCAGCATTGCTTCTGATTTGGGACACCCTTCCAGGTTCATCAGCTATGTTAGAATTACTAGACCACACTTGGATAGTTCTAGTTCTTGCCCCTCTCAAAGGTCCAAGTGATGAGAAACACCAGTGTGCTCTGGACCTGTTCTACTATTCTCCTATTCAACACAAATAATCCATCTGGAAATGGGAAATCCAAGCTTTTCTTTCTTTTTCAGTGGATTTGTTTTCTAAAAAAAAAAAAAAATAAAAAAAAAAAAAAAGAAGTCCAGCTTTCAGGACTGCTAACCCATGCTGGACAAATAATTACAGCTGTACAAATTAAAGCAAGTCTTTTCCACTGATTTTGAAGATACCATAACTGCCTACAATTTAGTAGTGCTTACAAAACTACACATACACAAACCCAATCTAACACAACTAAAGTTATTATAGTTTTGTTGCCTGTGTTTGACATACATAACTGTTCTTGTTGTTCCACATGTCTTAAAGAATTTGAGAACTTTCCCTTAATTTTACAATTATACTCTTGAATTGCCACCTTTTTGTTCCCCTGTTAGCAATCCTGATATTTCCTAAATTTCCTGGGAAACTTTCCTTGTTATGTGCTTCCTGTTCTTGAATAAATTATTGCTGGGCTTTTGCTAAGCAAATAAATCCTTGAGTTTTGTCAAGTTATTCTGAAATATGGACATGAATCATTCTGCCCCAAGGTAAGTTTAAATATACTGTCTGTTTCCCCCAGGTATCTAAGACACTGCATTTATTATGCCTGCAACTATTTTACTTTAGAACTTCTCCAAAGGCTGAATTCTAGCTTGCATGAACACGGATCATGGCAATAGAGCAGACATGAACACACGGTGCATGCTGGCTTTTGCACAAGCTGTTAATGAGCTGTACCAAAATGGTAGCTGTCACTTTACATTGGATCAGGGCAATCTGTACAATGTAAGGAAATTAAAAGCTCCCAGTGGCAATGGATCCTGTTTCAGTCATTAGCTACTAGGGAGTGACAGAGACCATTCAGAGGACCAGCCCCCTGTGAGGTTCTTTGGTCCTCAGGGGATTCTCTGCTAATGCTGTTTTATGCCCCACTTCTTTGTGATGCAGAGTGAGCACAAATGAATTACTATTTAATTTATTTATTTAGGTGCAGCTAACATTGCAGGGGAAACAAAAAAACATCAAGGGGAGGAAAAGCCCACAAAACATGGATGCATTGATCTAGCAATCAAGATGGCCTCACAAGTGATTTGATGGAGGCCTATAGAGTACCTATATAGATGTGTGTGCAGTAGATACATTAAAATACAATGAATAACAAATATGTATTTCCCAGTCCTTTACTATTTTCCTTTGAAGAAGGTCCACGGAGACTGAATTAGAAAAGCAAAACCTCCATTAAGTCTTATTTCAGTATAAGACATAGGAGAGGAATATATCTCTAGCTATCTATCTATATTTTAACAGAGTCTGAGAATATTTGCTTCAATCTTTGTGTTTCAAAAGAGAACGAATCAGGCAGAAGGACAGAAGGTTGCAGATTAGTCCTGGTCATTGCTCAAAGAGTGTGGGTTATAAATAATAAAGGAGAAAAGGGTGAAGGACACTAAAATATAACTTGAGACCCACAATGGAATAATCAAAGCAATGAATCTAATTTCAGCTTAAAAATACCAAGCAACTTCGGATTGAATGTCTCTGCACTGCTTTCTTCTGAAAGATAGGAACTGATACACTAACACACATTTTTAACAAGTTCCATCAGGAGAACAAACTAAAATTTCTTGCTCTTTAATGCACCATAGATAATTGGAATGTTTGTGCACATGCATCTATACATATGTGTACATGTATGCATATATACTTACAGTCCATATACATTATTTTAAAGTTTCCTGGTAAGCAGAAAACAGTAAGCTGTATTGCTATCTAATGTAAAATAGATGACAGTCAGCCTATAAATACCTGATTTGTGAGTATATGTATATATATGCATATATTATATATATATACACATTACATATATATGCAAATATGTGTATGGATATAAATATTACATACATTCCTACACATGCACAAATGGTTGTCATTGCTAGAGAACAAGTTTTAAAGTGCAAAAGTTGTGGCTAATCCTGCACACATGCTTTATGACTGTGACAGATCTGACATACTTGCAAGATGAGGCATATTATGTGAAATGCGGGAAGGTGCTGAGAGGGAAATGTCTTCAACACAACCCTTTTCCCTGGTGGTGAGAGCATTCTGCAGTGCTAAAGAAGCAAATACCCTCTGGCAGGATCACCATTGGAAGGGTCTTTTCCAAGACTGGATTTTAGCCAGATAACTCAATGCCAAAATGAGGCAAGGAAGAAATGAATCAATCATTAAACACCTTTAAAATTATGAAAATATCTGAAAGACAATCTTCTCCAGCCTCTTAGCTCAGATGTTTCTAGGCCTGTCCTCTGTATGTGTCTCAGTAACGGAAAATCTCACTATTCCATCAGGAGCAGGATCAGGCCATCTGTTTACCCAAAGGATAGGCTTTCCTAAAGACTACCACTGAATAGAGGAGATGAAATTATGAAATTTACAGACGACTCTGGCTAAGGTGATTTTCCTCCTTCATACATCTCATGAAAACATGTTTAGTGTTTCATGTGCTCAAGCAGAGTGAAGAGCCACAAAAGATTGTAGTCAAGCACATGGAAATAAGGACTCACTAACAATAAGTTTGTCTTAGTTTTAAGGTGCCGTCTCATAACCTTGAAGTGATCAAAACTGGAATTTTAATGTTCTAACACAAAAAAATAAATAAAATAGATTAAAAGTAGCACAAGTGAGGTCACACAGCACAGCCATGGCTCCCAAAAGGGCCTGCAGTGAGACTGGGACTTCTTACACACGCAGGTCAAGTGAGAAGGAGTAGGGATCCTCTGAGCAGCCAGTCACTACCATGCGGCTAAATATATTTTTCTAGTGGATTTTGAAATTGTTAATTCTCCAGCGTAGTTCCTGAACTGAAGGAAGAAGTAATCATCTTCAGGGGTGTCCTGGGAGCAGGGGAAGGTTGGAGGGAAGGGGTGGAGCTTAGAGCCATGGCTAGGCTGTTGTTCCATAGTCCTGATGGCTTTGGCAGCCGGAGAAGGTGAGCGCATCCCAGGAGTGTGCCATTTGTGTTTCCCTCGCTGGGGCCAGCTGCACAGACCATGCCTTCTCTTGCCACTGCCCAGCCCTTCTCATCCCTAGGGACAGTGTGGCTCTGGGCAGAGAGCACGGCTGAGCCCGGTGGAGAGCAGCGGGCTGGTCAGAAATGGTGACCCTGCAGGAGTGGAGTGGTCAACAGCAGGAAGCAGGCATGGGAACAAAGTGGAAGCATGGCACAACACCGACCATCTGGCTTTTGGGAGTTTGTCCATCATTTTTCTGCATTGTCTTGGGCCTGGGGACATGGAGAGCATTGCAGGGAGCGCCTTCCATCCTGTCTTTGTCCCGGTGGCCACGCAGAACCAAGTTGGGGTGGTGAACATTTCTGTGTGTAATGCACCTTCTCTTTTTATGTACTCTTGTTATTAGTGTTGCTGCTGTTACTGTGTGTTTCTTTTTCTGTTGCTTTTGGCTCAGTAACTTGTTATCTCAACCCAGACCCCTCTACAAACTTGCTCTTCAGACACAGCAGTTTTTGCAAAAGCCTAGATCTGAAATCGTGGGTGAGCAGTGGCAGTTGTCTTGTTCAGTTTTGGTACATCTGAGTCCCACAAGTAAGTCCAAGCTGGACTCTTCCAGTAATTTAGCTGCCAGCAATTAACAAGGCTGAGTGTGAAAAAGATGATTTCTTAATAATGATAGAAGAGCCAAATTTGGCGGCTTTGAGAGAATATCACCCTGCCAAATTTTGTTCCAGTATATGCAAGACAAAGCATAAATAAGCTAGCAAAGCTGGGTAGTAAGTATTTTCCTGCTGTTACTTCAGGAAATGGTTGTGTCATCACTGTTGCAGGCAAAATTTACCCTCAGAAATCATATAGCACCAAAAATTTTAGTCTGAAGTTTAAAACCTTAAGACTGGAGCTTAATAAAATCATACATTTCTGCAAACACACTGAAAAATATGAGGCAAGTCTAGCTATATGAATTTCTTCCAGTTCTTGTGACATAGATGTTTCAGGATTTATCTTAAGTAAATTTTCTACTAGGATCAAACAAAGGTACTTCTTTATTCATTATTATAAAAAAGGATTTTATACCCATGCTGCAAATTCTAATTGCATGCCATAGTAGCTAATTTCACACATGCACCCACACTCACAATTTAAAGCAAAGTCTGAAAGAGAAAATTGTCAGATTTCTGTCTTTGACAAATGTGAAATTGTACAAATGTCAGTACATGTAACTGTAAATAAAATAGAGACAAAAAAAGCTCAAAATAAAGGTCAGTGAAAGCTGAAAGTCTCCCTCCTAGACATAATACAGTATATAAAGTTATTACCAGGCCTTCCAGGCCTTGCACAACTTTGCCCCTTCTACATCTCATCTCTAGTTGCTCATGACCTCTGCTTTGCCAGTTCAACTTACCTTTCGACTATCTAAGATGTTTATATAACCCCCATTACTATGGTACTGGACAAAAAAGTCTTGCAATCTTTTAATGTTTTTATCACTGTGAGACAGGGCCAAGCTATTATCCCTACTTTATACAGAGGAGACCTGTAAAAGTAAGGCACATTTTTTAGGTGCTTAGAGTATAGCATTAAGTTAAGGTGCTTGGAAACTCTTAGGAGAAAGTCCACATAAACATAGCAAACTGCCTTAATTTATGTCCCTTCTCTTCTATTTGATCCTCTTGAGCTATTTTGAGAATCCCTTGTTCTATAGCCATTTTCAAAAGTGAGTACCATAGATAGTGCCTGTCAGAGTGGGAATTAAGGCAAGCTAATCTTTAAAATTCCACAGACCAGATTTTTAAAGATGTTTAAGTACCTAGCTCTCACACTTAAATAAATTACACCTAAGGCACTCTTTTAAAAAACCACCAGAGATCTTGCCATGCCCAAAAGGGCACTGTTTTAATACCTGTAAAATTTGGGCTGTACCCAGTGGTGTCACAAGAAGTATGAAAAGTGAGGAGAAGCTGCAGCTTGAACCATCCATTCTTGATTCCTTCAGAAAGACTTTCTTTGAGGCACTATCTTTTTTCTCTGTTATCTGACACATTAATTCTCTCCACCAAAGCAACTCTCAAAATCTGAGAGCTCACACATTCATTCCTCTGCCAAAACACTCTGTATACTAATTTCTGGTTACCTGATTGCCACTGTCTCTGGAACTTTACTTCGTATTCAAGTGAAATCATGATTTTTCCTATATTAAAAATGGAGGATGCATGCTAATTACTAACTTATATCTTGTCTATGCAAAGAACTTGCTGTTTTACCTTAGATAATATGGCTTCTTCCCTAGTTGAGCCTTCTTGGTGCAAGTTCTGAAGCAGGAGTCTCAACTCTGCTGAAACCCCAAGGAAATGCCAAAAATCCCCAAAAATATGCTTGCTGGTTCTGTTATAATGTCAGTATTATCATCAAGAGTCAAAGATTATCTAAAAGTGAGCCAATTCCACATCCTCCGGTTAAGTCTATGCAGATTCACAGAGCTGAGGTAGATGTCACCGCATTGCTTTATTCTCTGTTTAGATTAATGGTTTGTTTTATGTCTGGAAGATGTTAAAGTCTCTCACTTTTTAATATTTTATAAAAGCTCAGACCTGTTATTTAATGAGAAAAACACTAATAGGAGGCCAAACCCTCTTAACAACATAGCAGTTTTAGTAGTAAGTATTAAAAGTCAAGGCAAAAACCCTTAGTCCTTCCTCAGTGCTTACCACAGTACTTCCAAATGGAAAAGCACAGAATTTTACATGTAGATTTTCCATTAGTTTCTTAATATAGGGAAGAAAGGATGCTTTTCTTTCTAATGACAGAGCAAGGAAATGTGGTAAGAAAAGTTGCCTTCACATTTACACAGTCAACTAAAATCTCTTTCCACTTTTAGCTAAACATGATGTTTTTCAGTCCCTGTCCTGAGCTACTTTCTAAAATTGTGAGCTGCTGAGCACAGTGAGTGTTGCAGATATAAATCAGGCAAGGAAAGTGTGCCTACATGAAAACCTACATGAAAATGTGTAGCTATTGTACTTCATGGTGAAAAATTGAATGTCTGTAAAATATGACTGACACTGAAAATAAGAAACACTAAATTAAGGTCTCACTTTATGCTTGCATGGCTTGCAGATTTTAAGGTAAAAAATTCTGTACACAATTTATAAATTAATGAAATTAAGGTTAAATGAGGAGGTGGCAATAAAAGGAATATAAAAAAGGTTGTTTTTTAGATGTTCCTAGAATACTGTCTCAAAATAATAATCAAAGTGCCTTCTGGTTAGCCTGTTAAGGATACCTAGTTCTCCGAAAAGGATTTAAATGAAATATTGCCATTAATCTATTCTGTCTGAAAGTCCACATCACCCCCAACATATGGGGATGTTATGTCTGAAACACAGCTGATTAGGAAATGTAGCCTGCTGCTTGATTTATTTTTATAAAAAAGAAGCATGAAATACTAACACAGTAAGTATATTGTGTGTAGAGAAGCTTTATTAGAATAATCTCTCCCTAAAGATGCTTTAAGACTAACCCATCCACTGACCCATGAAGGGTAAATGCTAAATTCCTACAGTCAAATATATTCATTGTAACTCTTAGAAAAAGATGGATGAGCTGTGACTCCTCTTTAAATTACTGTGAGATGGATAAGTACTCATATCACCTGGAAGGTGATCACCATCACTAGAAGCATTACCTCCGAGCTGTTAAAGATGACTGAATTCTGACAAAGGTGGTTTGTTTACATAGCCATAAAACTGCTATAGTATTTCAGTCTCTATGTGTCTCCCTGTACATTTTTATAACACTGCTCTCATAAAAAGGTAAATTTCAGATGCTGCAAAGGCAACTGGAAAGTAGACTTTTATTAAACAATCTCATTTTTTAAGAAAGCAACATAATCTAATAACTAATTTGCAAACTCCTAGTCTCAAATCAGAAGAGAATTTATTAAAGCAGCAGCTGTGCACACTTTGCAGCATGAGGCTTTTTGAAGACCCACTGAAGGTCAACAATGAGCTTCCTTAAGTTCATCCAGTGACAGCTCTGTATCCGTGGTATCTGGACTCGGCCCCAGCAGCAAGTGACTGTCGGTTTCACAGGAGGTTTAAATACCTGTAGGTATCACAGGAGACCAGTGAGACTTTTTATCTCAGGATCTAGCCCAGGGATTTGAACTCCACAAACTGAGAGTCATCACAACACTTGGAGCTTCATTTGAACCTGAAGGAGCTCAGGAGTAATCCTTAGTGTGTTGTAACTTTGCCATGGGGGTTATCAGGGTGTAGGGAACAGAACCCACCAGGACAGAGGAAACCACAGGGTCCAGTTCTCTTGCATTCATGCTCAGAGGGAAGCTGGGAGCCAAAAGCTACCAAAAGCTACCACAGAAGCACAAAATCCAGGCAAAATTGCATGTTAGTCTCTGGCTCCATCTGCCAGCTGACTAAAAAAAGGTCAGTTGCTGACACTGAATTTGGCTGGAATCAAGAACCATGTATCAGCATCATCTACCCTATCTGAAAAAATAAAAATACATCACCTTCCTACCACCACCATTGCCTCATAAGAAGCTCAGAATAGTGCAGAATAGAGTTACTTGAGGAATAATGACCAAGTTTGTGGGTTAGAGCTCATGAGCTGTACTGCTCTGGCCCAACACTGCATTCAGTATTGGAGGCTCAGAACTGCCCATGCTTCCTGGACCCATGACAACAGTAGGTACAAAGGATCTTCTTAAGACATGGGAGAAGCATCCCACACAAAACTTATCTAAACAAATGTACTCTTGCTCCAGAAGTTATCATTTCCTAAGTCTATAATTTCAGTGTGATTGGTACTGTGGAGTGCACTAGTCATAGGACTCTCCCTCTCTTGCTGCCTTGAACATTAGACATATTTCAGGGTTAACAACCCCAAATTTCCAGCTCCTGGGACCACTGCTTCAACAGGCTGCCCTGTCATCATGGACCACATTTTTTAGTGAGGTATCCTGCACCTAGAAAAACTGGAAAACAATGCTGGTTTGGAAAGGTGTGGGGGATGTTTGTGGGTTTGTGTTTGTCTGTTTGCTTGCTTGCTTGCTGTGGTTTTGTTTGATTTGATTTTTAAAGTTTTGAGACAGATTTAAAGCATACAACTACAGTATTTAAACCTCAGTATTAAAACTTGGTACCCTATTAGAAATACAGGCCATATCATGTTTCTACTATGCTACACCAAAAAATTATCAACTATATTGATGATAGAGAGTTGACTTTAATTGTTGAGCACGTGAACACAAGAACCAGAATGAAAACCACGGTTGTTTGATAAATCCACACCTGCTCCTGGCACATATTCCAAAAGCATCAAGTTTATTAACAGCATAAAGAATTACAATCTAATGAGTCAGAGCAGACAACTCCCAGACATCATTTTTCAAGTCTACCAAAGTCACTAAAATGGTTTAAATCTAGTTTAATTAGAGAGCATCCTCAGGTAATACTAGGGGAATTGCTTGTAAAGTATGATAAAAATAATCAGAGTAATTAAATCTTATACTCAAACAACAGGGGTATGGACATACTCAAGGAACATGAGAAAACTTTTTACTAGTTTTCTTGGTCTTCAAGGCCCATCTATCTAACTATGTAAAGTAAAATAATATTCAGTGATGTTCTGAAGCTTATTTTAAAAAGAACATCAAAATTTAGAAATAGGATGTACTAAAAATGAGAAAAGGTTCACATTATTAAAATCTAAAATACTGGTGCAAGTCCAGGGTGATTCAGAATGAGCACAACATCAAGTAAACTCAAATAAATTTCAAGAATAAAAAAATTAGCTGTTTTAAAATTGAAAATGCTTTCCTTTCATAGCCTATTCCCCACATCACAACCCCCTTAATTAAGATAAAAAGAAGGGTAGTAGTCACTGGTGACTCCATTTTAAAAGGAATGGAGGCCCTGCTGGACCTGACCTGAAGGGTGGTGTGTTGCCTACTGGTGAATAAATTTCCCAGCCTGGTACTGCCCACTGATTATTACCCACTACTGGTTTTCCAAGTGAACACTGATCCCAACAAGAAGTCTGTGGATGACCAAGGAGGACCTCCAGACCTAGAGACAACTGGTCAAGGGATTTGAAATATAAGCTGTGTTCTGTTCTGTCCTGCCAGCTGCAGGGGCAAGAAACACAAAAATCATGCAGATGAACACTGGAGTTACCAGCAGAATTTTGGGGTTTTGATCATGGATCAGTTATATAACGGAGAGCTCACTGGCAACAAACAGGGTCCACCTGTCTCAAAGGGGGGAAAAGAATATTTGCTCAGGACTTAGCAGGACATAGCAGGGCTTTTTGAAGGAGCTTTACACTAGAGCTGAAGAGGGATATGGGTGTTGCCAGAGCTGACAAAGACAAGATGTGGTATAGGGAGGACTATTGCAACCACTCAAATAGCAAAAGAAAGCTCAAAAAGGGCTATCTCCAGCAAAAACCAACATCCAAAGAAATTACCACAAGACAGGACTGTGGGGCAGTCCTTCTCATCCACACATGGACATTGATTCAATCTTAAAATGCCTGCACATCAACTCATGCAGTATGGGGAAAAACAGGAAGAGCTAGAGGTCTGTGTGGGCTCACGGGGCTTTGTTCTCATTGCAGTTAAAGACATGGTAGGATAGTTTGCATGACTGGCATCACAGAATTTATAGGATATCCTGAACTGGAAGGGATCCACAAGGGTCATCATAGTCATGACTGAGTGTGGCTATTGATGGCTACAGGCTGTTCAGAAGAGAGAGGAGAAAGGGGAGGTGGAGGCATCCACCACAAGAGGTAGATTTAGTGTGAAGAGCTGTGCTTGAAGAACAGCCATAAGCAGGTTGAAAGCCTGTGGGTAAGAATCAGAAATAGAGGAATCAAAGGGAACCTTGTGGTCCCACCTGATCAAGGGGATGCTATTGATGGAGCCTCCTTGCTCCAGCTACAGGAGGCATCGCACTCGCAGGCTCTTACCCTTCTGGAAGATTTCAACCACCCTGACATCTGCTGGAAAAGTAGCATGGCAAGCTGTAGGCAATCCAGAGACTCCTAGAATGCATGGAGGATAACTTCTTGACCCAGATAATAGAAAACCCTACAAGAAGAGATGTGTTACTGGATCTGTTGGTCACCAACACAAGTGAGCTTATTGGGGACGTCAAAACATGAAGAAGCTTGGGCTGCGGTAATCATGCACTGGTGGAGTTCACAGTCCTGAGGAATATGAATCAGAAAAGGAGTAAGATTAGGCTCCTGAACTTTAGGAAAGAAGACTTCCAGCCTTTCAGGGAGATAGTGGGATCCTGTGGAAGACTGCCCACAGGGACAAAGGGGTGGTGCCTTCCACAGAAGGCAAGATTTAGCAATCCCCAGGAGCAAAAAATCAAGCAAAGAAGGCAAGAGACTGCTGGTCAAACTAAAGGGAAATAAGCAAATGCATGGAGAGTTGAGGCTAGGACAGGTGACCCAGGAAGAGTATAGAGACAAAGTATGGTTGTGTGGTGACAGGAGGAGAAAGGCCAAGGTGAAAATGGAACTAAACCTGGCAAGGCAATAACAGGATGGGCTTCTATGGGTATGTTAACCAGAAAAAGAAGGTCAAAGAGAGTGTATACCCTCTGATAAACAGTACTTGAAAACTGGTAACAAAGGATGAGGAGAAAGCTGAGGTACTCAACAACTTCTTTTTGCCCTATTCTTTAATGGCAACCTCTCTTCCCACGCTTCTTAAGAGGATGGAGAGCAGGATGGAGACTGGGGGAGCAAAGTTCCTCCTAAAGCAAGACCTAGGGAAGACGTGATTGCTCAGTCCAACTATAATTTTACCCCCGATAACTGGGGATGATAATGAAACAAAAACAGATGAGTACAAACTGAACATGAATGTTTCTAGCTGATAATTAGAAGAGTTCCTAAGTACCACAGTACAAGGTTTGTAACAAGGTTTCCAGTAGGATTAGCGGGAAAACCAACATATATATGTGACAGGAAAAGAGTTTAAAAAACCCATTTTGCCTCAAGATGAGTTCTGAAGGGCTGCATAGTGTAGGAAAGACAGACCAGGAAAGTGCAGTGGTAGAGCTGCTCTCCAAGTGAGGCAACACTTGGAATGTATTAGGCTCTTTCTTGGGGTGGAGGACAAGCAGTCAAGAGCTTGTGGGTTAGGATAAAACATCAGGCTAGTAAGAGTGACACTGATGTGGGTTTTTGCTACAGGTAGCCTGGGCAGGAGGGGTAAGTGTGTGATGCCTACAGGCTGCTTGAAGCAGTCTAGAAGTCACAGGCACTGGTTCCTGTGGGGGCCTTCAACTACCCTGACATCTGCTGGAGAAACAACACAGTGATGGACAAACAGCCCAGAAGGTTCCTGGAAAGCACGGAGGACAACTTCCTGACAGAGGGAGTGAGAACCCCAGGAGGAATAGTTTGCTTCCTGACTCATAGTAACAAACAGGGAAGGCCTTGCTGGAGATGTGAAGGTTTGGAGCAGCCTTGGCTCTAGTGACTGTGAGACTGTGGAGCTCAGTACCAAGGAAGGAGGCAAGGAGGAAGCAGGGCAGCAAATGAGATTTTAACCATGGACTTTGGGAAAGCTAATTTTAGCCTCTTTAGGGATCTTCTTGGATGAATCCAATGGGAACAGGTCCTGAGGGAAGAGAAATCCAAGAGCTGGTTGATATTCAATGATCACATCCTCCAGGCTCAAGAACAAAGCATCCCAATGAGCAAGAAATTGGGTGAAGTGATCAAAGAGAGGTCTTCATGTGTAAATAAAGAACTCCTGTCAATACTCAAACAGAAGCAGAAAATTCACAGGAGATGGAAAAAGGGTCAGGTCACTTGAGCTGAATACAGAGAGGTTGTCAGTGTAAGTAGAAATGAGACAAGGAAGGTCAAAGCCCATCTGGAATTAAACCTGGCCAAGAATTTCAAGGACAACAAGAAGGGTTTCTGCAAATACATCAATAACAAAAGGAAAACAAAGGAAAATATGGGCCCATTACAAGATGGAGAGGGGACCCTGTCAAAAAAAAGGATGCAGAGGAGGCAGAGTAACTGAATGCTTTCATTGCATCCATTTTCACTGATACAGCTAACCCCTGGGAATCTTTGATCCAGGGGACCAGGGTCGAGGAATACTGGAAAGGAAACTTTCCCTCTCTCAAGGGTGATTTGGTTAGAGAGAACCTAGGCAGATTTAATGTCTGCAGGTCCATGGGTCCTGATGGGATGCACCTACGAGTGCTGAGAGTGCTCTGGACACCACAGCAGGGCCTTTAATGTGCATCTTTGAAATGTTATGGAGATGAGGAAAGGTGCCTGAGCACTGGAAGAGAGTAAATGTCACCCCAGTCTTCAAAAGGGGCAAGGAGGACCCAGGGAAATACCAGCCAGTCAGCCTAACTCAACCCCTGGAAAGGTGATGGAGTGCCTCATTCTGGATGCCATCTCTGTCCACATGGATGACAAGAAGGGGATCAGGAGCAGTCAGCATGGATTCACTTGACCAACCTGATGGCCTTCCATGTTCTTCCAGGGACAACTGCCTGGATGGATGAGGGGAGAGCAGTGTGTACTGTCTGCCTCAACTTCAACAAGGCTTTGGACACTGCCTCTCACAATGTCCTCATAGGCAGACTCAGGAAGTGTGGACTGGATAAGTGGGCAGCAAGGTGGATGGAGAAATGGCTGAATGGCACATGACAGAGGGATGTAATCAGTAGAAGAGGGTCTGGCTGGAGGCTTGTGACTAGTGGTGTCTGCCAAGGGTCAGTATTGGTCCAGTATTGTTTAACTTGTTCATCAGTGATTTTGGGAGGGTGGGGGAGGGCAGATGCCTCCTCAGCAAGTTCACTGGTGACACAAAGCTGGGAGGAGTGGCCAATACTCAAGAGTGTTGTGCTGACATTCAGAAGGATCTTAACAGGTTGGAAAGAAGGGCAGAGAAGAACTGTCTGAAGCTCAACAAAGACAAATGCAGAGTCCTGCACCAGTACAGGCTGGGGCCAAACTGCTGGAAAGCAGCTCTGTGAAGAAGGACCTGTGGGTCCTGGTGGACAACAAGCTGTCCATGAGCCAGCAGTGAGCCCTTGTGGCCAAGGCAGCCAATGGTCTCCTCAGGTGCACTGGGAAGAGCATTGCCAGCAGGTGGAGGAGGTGATCCTGACCTCTCCTCAGCCCAGGTGGGGCCACATCTGGAGTGATGTGTCCAGTTCTGAGCTCCTCAGAGCCCAGAGTGACATGGAGCTCCTGGAGTGGGTTCAGCAGATGGCAACAATGATCAGGGGACTGGAGTATCTCTTACAAGGAAAGAGAGAGCTGGGTCTGTTCAGCCTTGAGAAGAGACAACTGAGAGGTGGCCTCATTAATTTTTATAAATATTTAAGGAGGTTGCCAAGAGGGTGGAGCCAGACTCTTCTCAGTGGTGCCAAGCAATAGGAAAAGAGGCAACAGGCAGAGACTAATGCAAGAAAGTTCCACCTGAACATAAGGAAGAACTTCTTTTCTGTGAGAGTGACCAAGCACTGGAGAAGTTGTGGAGTCTCCCTCACTGGAGATAGTCAAGAACCATCTGATCACAATCCTGTGCCATGTGCTCTAGAATGACTCAGCACAGAGAGGTTGGACCAGACAACCTCTGAGGTGATAAACTCAAGCTAGTATGTTTACAGCTGAACTTTCAAGCACAAGTCTGTTTTCTGTTTTTCTCTTCTGAGTACTACCTTGATTTGACCTCCATGCTGTGTGACACCTTTTGTTTTTCTTCTTTCAAATATAGAAAATCTAGAGTACACTTACTGCTTTACCCTTATGATCTCATTTTGTTCTTTCTTCCATATGACCCATGAGTATATATGTTATAATAACTCTGTTTCAACTCCTATTACCCTTAGTGCAGCTGTGGGAATCTAGCAGTCAACACCTATGATATCAATACCTACTGCATTCTTAATCAGAAGGAAGAAGACCAAGGAGATAAGTACATGAGGAGACTAGAACACTTTACTATCTCCATCTTAATAAATAAAGGCAACCTTTCTCTCTCATCACAAAGTGGGAGGAGCCATGTAAAGACATGCCCAAGGAAAACAGTGCACTCTTCTTTAAAACCTAAGCATTTGAGTCAGAACCTGTCTTTTGGGCATGTACTCAGAGATCAAATTTAACTTCACCCCTGGAAAATGTAATTATTTCCCTTATTCTTCTGTAAATATTGCATGATGGTTACAATTTAATAAATTTCATTCATCAGTTTATACCACTGATCTTATTCATTCACAATTGATTAAAATAGGAGGTGTTTCACAAGTAGCAAAAGAGATGCAACTCCTAAAGATATATCACTGCTTTAGTTTAGATTTCCCACAGCACGGCTCACTAGGTCTATAATGTATTTTTCACTCTCTGGTGTTTGCTCAAAGACTCTCAAACACAATATAAATTCCTCTGTTAAACCACACAATTATTTTTACTAATCCATTGAGAATGGCAAAGCTGAAGTGTTTGAACTGAGGCAGCCTGGTACAATAATCTAACAGTTCATTCAAGCAGGTGCAGGAAGTATTATGCAAATTTCTACTAACTTCTTTTTTTATGCATGACCACCTCACATTTATATTCCTCAGGCATGAAATTCATTCCTTTGACAGTCACCACTAACTCGCTATAGTCAGTTATCACCAGGGTGGTATCAACCACATGTACATGCTACAAATGGAACATGTTTTCTTACTACCTTACTTTGAAGGACAGTAGCTGTACAAGATGACCTGGGTTTTATACACAGAAGCAATCAAAAGTAGAAGAGTGGTGTCCCCACCAGCAGAAATTCTTGGGGAGTTGGACCTGCATATAAAAGCTGTATACTTAAAATCTTCTTCTAAGATAAGCTTAAATGGCCTTCCAAAAAACCTCCATGGAGAAGTCATAGAATATGAAGATTATAATTAAATTTTGTGAGGGAAAGTGTACATCCTGTTTGCAGTTAATTCTTATTTCATTGAAGATAAACGTTAGAAAGTTTTTCCCAAATAAAATCCTGCTAATTACAGAAGCTAGGAAGCCTTCATTTCAATCTCTAAGACCTGTTTTTTAGCAAAGGCTCCAGCACATATAATGCAATCAGTCTTCAGAGGCTTGTAAAGCTGAGGAAGCAGGATCTCAGAAGATAACTTCCCCACTGCTCAAGGTTGTGGGGAGAAAAAACTCTCCTACTCATCAAACTTCATAGAATCAACCAGTATGGAGACATTCACAGAGCATCTTCCCTAAAATTTTGGTCACACATACTGTGAAAACAGCATCATCCCTGGCTGGAATAAATTTTATATATAACTACTGAGCATCACTGGTCTGAGCAGACCAATAGAACCTGCCATGCTGGTGTCTTATCTACCTACCACATACACTTAATTACAGGGGTCCTGTTAATCTGCTTTTTGCTGAGTTACAAATGTGCTTCAGAATTCAGCTCTAGCTGCCAACGAGAATTCAGTGCTGTAAAGAGGCATGAGTGCACCAACAGGTCTCAGCATCCTGAATCTGATGATCTGGGGCTTTCTCCAACATGCCCTGCCCATGGAACAGGGAGTCCTTAGCATTCAACCCTTACTGAACTTACATTTCAGTTACACCAGCCTCCATCCCTTGTCTCTTGCTCGGCTGCCTGGATGTGCTTGGATTTACTCAAATAGCTTATCTCCTGAGCCAAATGCTTGTATGTGTGTTGTAGGCTTGTCTCTTGCCCTGTCTTTGACACCATTTCCAGATGTTCCCATTTGAGACCCCTGGGTAGGTATTGGATCTGGTTTCAGACCCCTCTGCACCCCATTTCCATCACTGGCTCATCTCCGCGTAGGAAACAGCAAACCTCACTGCTCCCTGACAGGAAGACAGACACTGAATAGTCCTGGGACACATCTCTTGTCCTCACAAATTGTTCCTTCTAGCCTGTCTGTAGTAGAAGACTCCAGCAGGAAGCCTAGAACTCATCTCCACACTGAGCTAATAACCGTACCCCACTGTTGTACTCCAACCAGCGTTCCCATAGGTTCCCCCGTCATAGACATCACCACCATTACACCAAACATGACAACATTCATCCACAGTAGAGGTTTTTCTCATCCAACAGATACCCAACAAAGTGGTGAGCAGAACTTTTCACTAATCTGCACTGGACTGAACATCACCAGCAGAGTCATGCCACTGCCTGGGCTAAGGAAAAGTCTTGTAATGCTCACAGAGTCCTTCACCTTCTAAATTGCCCCCTTACACTCCAGAGACAGAAAACAAGTAGGACAACAGCATCTACTGCACTCTACTTCCCCAAGAGCCCCCACTGCCCTAGACTCCAATACAGCTCCTAGAGACCAAACTACTATCACATTTGGTTTTTACCTCTTAGTTATGCATTTGATACTTCTTGAAGCATACAAATTAAATCCAAACTCAGAAAAACATTCTTTAAGAGGTGACTTGGAAGATGAATCAGAGAAAATTTTCTGTGCTGAGTAGCATGTAAGATGTAAGTTGAATTGTGAACAAATATCAACGTGTTTATTATTAAGACATTTTGAACAATTTTTAATTTACTAAACCAGTTTTTATTTCAGCCGTGAATGTAATGAACTGTATTAAACTTAACAGTAGCAAGAGCAAAGGTTTATTAGCTAGTCTACAAAATCTCACAAAACAGGTCAATAGAGAGTAAAGATTGTCAGCTGAAACTGTGACTTACAGCAATACATCATTATAAAAAATAAATGGGTTTATGGGTTTTATATTTCTGTGCTGCATTTGAGATAAAAATATAATCCAAAAGTAGAAAAGTCTTTCCTGCCTTGCACCATGGGTAGATCTGTATTAAATAGGCATAACACATTCCCATTTTGCCAAGATAGCATTTTACATGTGCTGAGTTTGGGTGTAAATGACCTTAATTAGGTTAGGTAGAAATCAGGTCTTGTGTCGTAGGAATACAGGCCATATACACATGGTCTTTATTAAACTAATAAAATAAATATTCCTTCTGGCAATAGGAGCTAACTCTATCATATATGAGTAAATGAGTGAACAGCAGAGAGGAATCACCCCCCAGGTTTACATTGCAATCCTTTCCATCCCGGTTCTCCCCAAGGAGAGAAGGATCACATCCCAAGGAACAGAATGACTCTAAAAGTTGTAAATAGTTCTTCAGCTGCACAGTCACTGTGCTTTACTAGACACACAGTCTCCAGATATGCAAACCCTCGTGTGGGTTTCATTCAGCTCTGTCATCCCAGCATATCTGAAGGGGCTGCTTGGTGCCCAGATCAGGGCCTGAAAGGATTATCACAGCACTTCTCCTGGAGTCATTACATATTGCCACAGTCCTAGGCAAGCCTCCCTTAATTTCCCTTGACAGTTCATCATATCCTGACAGCAACACTCCTCTCTATCAACTTGCAGGCATTTTGTCCTCATCATACACCCTGGACTAGGGGTTTCCATTATTGAAATGCAAGTGTTCTAGCATTCCATGTTACTTAGGTTTGATTTTATTGCTTAAGATTTTATTTAAGATTTTTATGTAATGCAGCATGGCATTGGTATGATGATTGAGATATTTTGATGGTGTTTTTTGCTATTTGCTTAGTCTAAAATGAATGAACATTATTTCAATTAAAGTAACATTATAGAAAAATAAAGCACAGTAAACAAGCATGGTTCATGCAAACCAGCATGTTTCTTGTGGTCAAAACACACAAGATTGGAAGCAGCTAAGGTGCATCTCAGAAGTCTCCTCTTTGGACAACAGCATTCTAATAAAAAATTACAAAAATTATTAATAAATGACCGTTGATTGTGTTACAGTACTACATTTATAAGTTAGATATGTTCTACCAGAATCCACTGTCATTTGCTACTTCTCATTAAACAAGTAGATTTGGCTCTTATCTGAACTTACAACTGTCTCTAGGAAAAGGCAGGTTTGACTGAAAAGATTAGAAAGTTATTAGAGAATCAATATCACAGAATAAGAATAAGAATAAGAATAAGAATAAGAATAAGAATAAGAATAAGAATAAGAATAAGAATAAGAATAAGAATAAGAATAAGAATAAGAATAAGAATAAGAATAAGACTACTGCAGTGTTTCCAGTGTTGCAACAGATTTCCCCATATATTCTGTGTATTTTTTGACATACCAAGTAGTTAAACCAGTTTTTCTCTCTGGACAATTGACAAAGCGCCATCTTTGTTGTTTCTGCCTTTATACATATTTTATTTTGCAATTAAAGAAATAAAATAGACCAGTACTAAAACCTCTTCCTCCCTACATCTCACTTGACATTCAAAAAGCCACAAATTCCATTATCCCATTATTTTATACCAGCACCTGAGCTTTACTGCAGGTGAGAGGCAGCGAGTCTCTAGGCTATCATGTCTCCTTCTAATTAATGGGAACCAAAAATACTCTTCAAAAACAGTTTGAGAAACAGTTGTAACCATGTTAAAGAACTTTGTTTTGTCTGACCAATTCCAGCCTCATACACCAGTACTTCCTATACTGACCTTTTTTTAAAGCTCTACCTGGTGTCTCTTGTTTTTATTGAATCTTAACTGACTTTCTTTTAACATATTCTGAAATATTTAAGGGGGTAGGATGCTCTCTGAAGTCACTTTTGTATTGGATTACACACTTCAAATCTGTAGGCTCTATCACGTTGAACATATTCAACATGGATTGGCCACCACCATAAAATCACTTTTCCCATCTTCTAGAAATTGTGATACAACTTCCTGCACACAAGAGTGCAGCAAAAATGCAATATTAAGTAATTCTAGCATTCACTGAAATTATTCAAAATTTGCATTTTGCCTGACTAATATCAGCACTTTTTCCTACATTCAGAGCTGCTAAGCCTCCTCAGGGAAACCGAACAGTTCAGTACCTATGTTTTGCAGGATTTTATGGCTTAAATTCTAGTGTCAGAGCCTGGCTTTTAGCAACCAAAGGAGGCAATGGAAGAAGGATTTGCAAAAATAACTCCTGTTTCTTTTTTAGTTTACTGCTGTGTGTTACTGCCTCTGAGAGAAGAGTTGGTGAAAATCTTTTTTGGGGAGACAGTGAGATACACTTAAGAAATATGGTAATGATTTTTAAAAATGCAGAAATTTTATTTCATAGCTACAGGTTTCATTATTTATTTAGTAGCTCATCCAATAATTCCTCTAGGCCTGAACAACAACTCCACTTCAAAAGAAAACCCACAAAAGCATTCAGAAATCGGTAAGTGCAACATTTTGTGCATGTGCTTGTCAGGGACTGATATCTTGTGTTTCCCAGTGTTTGTTTAACAGAATCTTATCAATGATTTAATGAGCTGCTTCTTGGGTGGGAATTTTCTAAGAGGAAATGCCACAGTCAAAGACACAGTTTAAAAGAAAAGCTGTTGAATGGTAACACAAAAAGGTTGAATGGTATCTTCAGAAACACATTTATACATGCTTTTTCACCTCCACTTACCCATGAAACAATGCACAGCCAACTCATGTAAGCGCCAACCCCGAAGCATACAGAATTACTCTGTGACATTGTGCAAGAGCCTCAATAGATCCTCGCTCTACGTAACTGCATGCTCCTCCCAGCTCTTTGCATATTAGTGCAAGCTTTGGGAAAGAGCTTTCATGTACATTGAAAATGTACAACTGATGTCAAAATTGCCACTCCAGATTTTTCAGTTTGTCTTTGAAATTAACAAAACTTCTGTTCGCAATGTTTGTGCTTTAGAAACAGCATACTCATGCACAACGACTGCAGTCCTGCTTTTCACAACTTCGCACGTGAACTTTTTATCACAATGACGCTTCCTCTAAAGCACTGGGCAATTTTTGCCAGAAAAGCTTAGACAGTGGTGCAGAAAGTGGCCAGGTGTGCAGCACAGAGCAAATCAATATATTAACGTCAGCAGAAGCTACTACCTATCCCTATTACTTACAGGAGGATAGGAAGAAAGAGAAAACACATCCATAATGCCTTAAACATAGTGGCATTCTATCTTCATTTATGGTTATTCATTTTGATTTCCTGGATCCTACTGTGAAGTCTTCCAGTAGCCACAATAGCCACAGTTTAAATATTTCTTAAACAGAGTTTTTGCTCAGTGTGGGAACACTTGGTTTGTTCCCTGGAACTGGGCATTATCTTCCCTGCATGTATCCCTACATCTTCCACAGTTTGGGATCTAAGAGCAGATGGAAAACAATTTACAGACCTTTAACAGCACTTGTTATTAATGCCTCTCTCTGCACACTCACTCTTGAGAAGTGGACTGCCAGGAGACCATCCCCAGGCACAGGGAAGAAAGTCTCCTAGAGCAGCTAGGAAGGAGCTGAGTAAAGAAAGATAGACAAGCAAGCTAGGACAGATTCAGGCATAGATAAATTTCTATTTGCAATCACTCTTTTCTCCCCACCTCATGTACTACAGCATTTCAGGATCTGACCTTCAATGATTATAAATACTGGAGAACAACCTCACTAAGATAGTGATACACACATAGCAACCACAGTTGATATAAGCCCATATACTTCTATTGAAAGAAGATGATAGTGAAACAGCCCTGAGCTGGTCCACAGACATGACAAAAATTTAGCAAATGAATCCTGTCCTATTAGAAATCAAATTCTGTTCAGAATAGATGCCCTTAAGAGTGACCACTTGCTCTCTCTGGTGGTACTATGGATTTTGCACAAGTAGATTCATGCTGCCTTTTGGTCATATTTTCCCTTCAATCTTAGTCCCTCCTTAATGTTTTGAGAATGAATCTCCTTGTGTCCCAGCACAGTCTCAGTGGATGCTGGGTTTCCACTGGACAGTGTGGAGCAGACCAAAACTGGATGCACAGGGAATCACACTGATGTGGAAACAGCCACAAGTTCTTCGCCAGAATAATTCAGCAGAAAGAGTACAAATTTCTGAACATAGATAGGCCTTATGAATAAGGTAGGAAAGCGTTTTCAGTGAGAGCAAAAAATGCTTTTCATTCTGGGCTTAAGAGTCAGTTTAAAAATCCACAGCTGTTTAAATGCACCTTATAATTTCCCTAGAAATACTGCACACTACATGGATCTATACATGAAGGCATTTACATGTGTAGAAGAGCAAAACCCTTTGAGAAGTCACTCTCCATTGCAGCATAAATACTGTACCACTGAGGTGGAAGTTGTTAGTGTTTCTTACCAGTAGGTCAGTCAGCAATTCCATCTGTCTTTTTGACAATTTGTTCACAGCTTCCCAATTCCCTTGCGGTTTCTTGTCCAGTGAAAACCCCTTGGAATGCGCCGTGATTGCAGGTTTCCTTTTTTTTTTCCTGTGTTGTGCAAAGGCAAGCTACAGAGCACAGGGTTTTTTCCACAAGGCCAAATGCACATTCCTTCACAGTTCCTTCCTATCACAGCTGATAAATATCTGATTCAGGATTCAGAGCAGCTCCAGCCAGGTCCCTCAGCTGTGGCTCCATTTTAAGAGGGGTTAAACTGCCTCACATCCCATTGGTTTCAATAGGAGGCAGAGAGCCCTGGCTCCTCCATGTTACATGGTCCATGTTTGGTTTGTATAACAGAGCAGGTTTCATATACAAGATACACTGACAACACTATCCAGTCTTCTTATTTTTAGTACTTAAATCAAAGAATTCAGGAATGAGGAAAACCGTTTTACTCCATCCTCCATTTCTGTACCATTTCAGATCCTCCCATTCCTTGTTTAACAAAAAGAAGCGTGTAATGCCAAGAGGTGCCGAAATCCAGGTGTTAAAATCACTCCCTTTATATTAATATGCTGAATTCAGCATCCTAAATCTTTATCCAAATAAAAATTCCAAGAATGAAATGACCAGTGAGTGAAATCCTAAAGAGTAGGAGTGGGCCAAGGTTTCAACCTTAGAGATCCTGAATATTCCACTCTCAAAGAGGAAATGGGTGGTGAATGCACTTTAAGATATATTAAAATAATGTAATTTAGAATAGATCCCTGTTCAAAATATTTGCTAAATAATAGAGTGTGTGTTGTTTTAAGCAAATGTCCTTTTTTTTTTGCTTTAAAAAATATTTTTAATACTTCAACAGTGTATTACTAAATAAAGTGACAAAACATCTCAGAACTAACATAAATGTGCCATTTTAATGCCTTCTAATCACACAAATCAGCACAAGATTTCTGTACTTGTGCATGACCTTCTTCAAATTATCCCTCCATTTTAGCTGAATGAGAATGAGCATGGGCTATTTGATAAAAAACACTAAGTGTGTGAAATGAGGGGCCCTCATCGCTTCTGCCAGACTCCTCTTGACAGAATGATGATAGAAGCATCACATCCCTGGGAGAGTAAATGCAAACTGACAGGAGATGAGCCTTTAGATGTTGAATATAATCTTGAATTGTGCTTGAAGTGTCTTATTATCTTGTCTTTTGATGTCTGAAGGGGTGGCTCATTGTTAGAAAAAGGAAAGCCCTTGCACATCTTTGCCATCTTTAAAAATTGTTTGGCCTTTAACAACTGCTTTTCCAACTAATGTCCATTTCTCCTGACAATAAATATGGCAGGTCGTCAGCAAGTGACAAACAATTTACTTTACATGCCAAGCTTTTATGTCTTTTGAGAGCTCATGTGGAAACATATTTTAAAAAGCCAGGAAATTAGCACCATTACAAATGTTAAAATGGCTGCGTGTGTGTAGCTTGCTGCGTGGTTATTCATTACTGCTACGTTTCTGTTTTAAAGTCCTGTCTTTCCTGTAATCAGACTGCTGTTAAAGTTCTTTATTTATCATTGACTAAAAATAGTCAATGAAAAATAAAGAGCAAGAGGCAATTTTCTTCTGCTCTAAAAAAAGAAGTATTATAGATAAAGTCCATGGGTAATGCATAAAATCATATTTATTAATCATAACAAATCAATATTAGTAACAGTATGGCACAGTTTACCTGTATTGCAGATCCTCACAATCACACCACTGTTTTTCCACCTTCAAGCAGCTTGACTTTTTTTCTTCCTTTTTTTTTTCCCCCAACTTAAAAGTTTAATGACGAATCAGATCAATATGATTCCTTAGCAACTAAATCACAGGCACACTAGTTTTTCCTGTCACAGCACCAGTTTTGCGAAAGCAGTCAAGTTCTTTTTTCAGGCCTCCGTCACTCTGAGAATCCATAAGAATTCTCAAACGGATCATAAACTGTTACAGGGTTCAGGTTATTGTATCATTATAAAAACGTATTGATATAGTAGAGATGACAAGACATGCAGCTCTTGTGCTAGTCTATTACAACCATCTGAATACCATAAGAAACATCAGATATAAACAAAATAAAACAGTCAGCAGTACACTGTCTTTTAGGGAACCCTTTTTTTTTAACTCTTTTAAGTTGGTTTGAAATACTGCAGTTATATGAACCCACAGAAAAGAGGATACAAAACCAGAAGAATGTTTTATTAAAAATAAATAATGAAAAACCTGACCAGAGCCTAGAGGTTTGGGTTTTTTTTATTTTTGCAAGGAAGGGCCTGATTTTTCTCCTTATGATGAATGCTTCACGTCTGAGTTTTCAGACAGAGTATAAAACAAAACTCTCCTTCATCTCCCTTCCGATAGAGCCCAGAGAGCCAAACTGCCACTGCTGGGAGAATGCACCCTGTATTCAAGCACACACACCTTTACACCAGTCAGAGTCTGCTGACACATGCAAGCCTAAATTTGTAAAGTGCTATTCAAAATACATCACCATCATTTTACACAAATGAGACAATGGCAATGTGAGAAAGGCCTGACCCCCAAACTCAATCCCTTTGAAGTCCACGGTCACAAGCCAAAGTCCTGCAAATCCAGAGTTGCTCACTGACTAGCACATCTCATCTGAGTAAACCTTTGCATCATCTGGTCCCTCTTTTATTCATTGCTTCATAAAAGCAAAGAGGTGTGGGGGCTGGGGAGAGCAGGAGAAAGCTGGACCAGCTGATTGAAAGACTTTTTTTTTTTCTTGTCAGCAACTGTTATGAGAAGGTTCACTGTGCTATATCCACACAGTTAAAATGAAAAGACTCTGAAAACAATGCATCAAATCCCAGCAAGAGAGCATGCAAGAGCCTTCCCTCACACTCTTCATACCAGGAAAAAAAACACATCAACTCAAACAACTTATGCAGATGCTTTTCTTGCTGGATATTATCACTAAGTTTACTGTGCTTATGACAGTATATTCAATTAGTAGCAAAAATATTTCTTATATGTTTTCATTTCCTGTTTTCTTTTGGCTGTAAATTCCATTTTTCCTTCATAAATATTTGTGACTCACAGTCCAAATATTTATGATTTCAGGCAAGGAAGTACAAGAAAGGGGAAGAAATATGAAACCTTTACCTTTACAATCACAGTTGACCCCAAATATATCTTCCTAATTTCCTTCCCCTCCTTTTAGTCTCTGCTAATTTCTCTAGTTGTTTTTATTTTAGTAAAAATTACCATTTATGTTCCTTTTTAATTTTTTTTTAATTATGATAATCCACTCTACTTAAAAACTTTCACACCTTAATAGAATCTTTACTAGCATTCCAACACTGACCTCCCCATGACAGCAGAGGTGGAGCTGTAGAGCCTTAGCAATACTGATGGTATACCTGCAAAGCAAAGCAGAAATCTAAAGTAACCCCAGGACTGGTTCCATAATTCATCATTTGTTAAATATGAATGCAGGATAATTATAGAGTGTTTTCTCCTTCTTGTCAGTATGTTTCCTTGGTTGATTTTAGCTCCATAACGTAAGAAACCACAGTAGAGGAGTGACTGAGACAAGTGGAGGCCCCAAACTGGCTTGCAAATACTGATAGGATGAATATCCTGTAGAAATCTATGGTCTTCTGTGTATGTGATGGACAGTCCCCCAAAACCTGTCAGAATCCAGCCTCATGTTTATTCAAATCACTGAGGAAACGTCTCTACACCATGTGAATAAATCCTAATTGTATGCAAAAGAAAATACAAAAACTACCCCATATAGTATTTGCTCAAGAGATTAGACTTGAATTCAAATTCTTTTTCTTCCTCTCCAGTTAATACTGTGCTATCTCAAGAAATAATTACACATACTTAATAGTACAATATATTAAAATATGCCTTAAGGTATGTTAACTGAAAAGCAATTCTGGCTTCTTGATTAAACACAGGTTTTTGATCATCCTCTTCAAGGAACAAACTCCCTCAAACATTAAGCTTCAAACAAATCACAGAAGCCTAAAGACCTTGACAGATGGAAGCAAAATGCATTTTGCAGCTGCCCATGACACAGCTGTATGTGTTTCCAGCTGTGTGCACACACCAAGGAGCAGAAGAGAGGGGAACAGCTCCAAGCCTGGCTGTAAGGAAGAAGGGAAGACAGGAATGATGGCATTTTTGTTTTTACCGATGCTCTACTTCACAAGCCTTGGTGTTTTTGGTGAGAATAACAGGATAGGCTGTGTGTCCAATGCGCTCCTTTATAGTCTTCTGGAAGGCAACTGAATGCTAACAATTCTTTATTCGACAACTTAAAACCAAGATTTTAAATGTGGGACCCCATAAAATCCTCAGAAAGGAGACTGAGCTAGAAAATGAAAATTATTTAATAAGATCTCTAATGGTCACCAAACCATATGACCACCATCCAAACTGAAAAACACAAAGATGTTTCTAAAGGCCAACATTATAAAAGTTAGTGTTACTGCCATTCTGTAAACTCCATGCTAGTTTTGAAAGAAGGAATCTAATGACAGACTGCTGTAGAAAATGCTGTTCTTAATGAAAAAAAAGTCTTTATTACTTATTAACTTCTGTAACATTCAAATCTTTAGTGTAACATAAAACTGTTTTAGGACTCTGAGCTTTTTTACTGTATGAAAAAATGAATGTCATATTTCAGTCACACTGGCTGTTAATTTATATATAGTACAAATATATATTTAACTTTTGTAATCACTTTCAAGTAGTGTGATTATTCTGTTTTGTGAAGCGTGACATTTCTTTAAGACAACTTCAAACTGCTCAGAAATTAAAATTATGGTTTATCTTTCTGAAAAAAAAAAAAAGCACATCTGAGAAGAAAAAAAATTCCCACTTTCCTAATAACTTTTCTTGTATATTCTAAAATAAAACAAGAACCCCAAATTTCTTTTAGGCATAGACAAGCAGTAGTTTTGTGTTAGAGAGCATGCTTTAGAGTGTGGGGGTGTGCATTGTTCATTGATTTGGTAGATAGAGATATCCCTGAAATCTAGAGAACAAACCCAATTGCAGTCCCTCTGAAAACAGCAGATTCTACTCAGCCAGACAGGATGAGGTACTATTCTTCTCTAGATTACCACTGCTTTCAAAGTAAAGGGGCTTCTGAGCATCAAAGCAGTATCACAACATAAAGCAGGACATGTCACAATACAAATCATTCTTTGTTTCATACTGGTATTGATTTTGATTTTTCGGTGGTGGAAAAAGAGAAAAGCAAGACTTTATGTTTAAAAACAGCAGGCCATTTACATGAAAAAAATAATATTCCTGTGGAAACCTGCAAATTATGACACATTTAATTTTAACTGGTTTTGTCCCTGTTTAGCATTAATTTTCTCATTTCATCATTCAAATGCAGCTGCTATCTCTGAGTTTGTCAGAAATTTTTTTGTAACTCAGAAAATAATGTTATTTTGTTAGTACTAATGGTAGCATTAGTGGTAGTCATGTAAAAAGTCAGAAAATAAATCATTTGTGGAAGAAACTTTAATATATTGAATATGCAATTAAATCAAAATATAAAAACCCATAAAGCTAATGTTCCCATCCTTGACCATCTCTCCCTAAAAAAAGGGATCACAGCTGATGGATCAGACACAAGAAACAGTTTCACAAAGAAAAATAATTATAACAAAGAAGAACCTACAAATGACAGAAGGAAAAAAAAACCTAGGAAGACAACACAAGGAAAACCAAGCGCTACACAGGATATTAAAGAGAAAAATGATCCACAGGAGAATGGCAACTGTTACTATGAGCTTCCTACAGCTACCTCTGCCTTTGGATATTTTTAAAAAATTTATTAACCTGACAGCAGGAAACTTTATACAGATTGCCCCCTGACAGGGTGCCAGTTTGGTATAAGCACTTGCCGTCTCTTTGTTTAGCATAGGGAAATCAAGAGAGGTGTTAAGTGGTGCCATGTGTACATTTGGGCACATCTAACTTTGCCTCCATCTGCCTCACCTGCACATTCCTACAGAGAACTTGATTAATCATGTGAAGTCCAATAGAAACATACCATTATCCTTCCTTTTCTTTTTATATTTGCTTCCTTTTCAAATGTGCAAGTGTCTGATCTATTATTAATCTCAAAACACAAACTGGCAAGGATCTCAATCAAAGAATCTAACAGCTCTTTCACAAATTACCTGTTTACTGTCTAGTAGCCAGCAAGTCCCCTTTGAAACAGCCAGCCATCTCTATTGCTTTTAAACAAGTTTGTTGCTATTTTTAGAACTTCAAAGACAGAGAGAAGAAAGATTAATTAAAAATGAACCATTTGTCATTCAGTCATACCAATTACACACTAGGATTTAATTCTTTCTTTCCTTCCCTCTCTAATGTTAGCTGTTCTATGTATAAATACAGAAAATCAGACTTCAAGCCTCATTTAAGAAATGCATAGCACACATTTAAAAAAAAAAAACAAAACACTATTAACTTATACTCAAACCAACTTTTGTTTTTTCTTTGCTTTTTTTAAAATGGCCTATCTTTGTCACAATTCAGGGACAGCTACAAGAGTCTTCTTTATTTCCATACAAGCAGGAGGATTTATTAGTGGGGCTGCAATACCTGTCATTCATCAGCCCAATATTGCTTTCATCAAAGGTTAAGGGACTAAAACTCTGGTCTCCTCAGAACTGGAATATATGTGCTAGCACCAGTACCACCACAGCCTGAGCTACCTGCAATACCTGAGCACAGCAGGAAAGCTGAGCTGAGGATGGATTTTCTATCTTACCATTGCATCACGCTTTGTGTTTAAATAATCATAATATCTGTTCAGGTTTTAATGGGCATTTACTTCCCATTCACAAGTACATGCCCCACTGACAGAGTAAGAATTCTGGCAGAAAATCAGACAACAGCATTATTCAGAGTAATTCAAGTCCCTGTTTGCAAATACCTATTTAAAAATGCTCATGTCAAGTATATCCTTCAGGTATAACAATCACATAGCCAGATGGCTGAGTTCTTTAAGAATTTTTTAAGCAAGATATCACTACATTTTAGAAAATTAATTTAAAAGCCTGTATGATTACTCAGTCCTGTAAGCATGCCACCCATTAATGATTCTCATTGACACAGTCTTTGTAATTATATAGGGTTCCTAATCCACAGATTATTTGCTTTAAGTAAAGTATGACACATTCGAGCACTAGCAGGATCAGTCCTATGGCATGGATAACTGATAGTGCCTTTTAGAACAAAGCATCCACAATGTGGAAATTACTCAATAAAATTAGGGGAAGAGACAAGAATTTTTATATGCAGATCAAACATATTTCAGATGTTATGTCTACAGCATCTAAAATAAGGCTCTGATTCAATATGCAGACCATTTGGGCCATGAACCTTCCTATCAAAACAGAAATATTCACCAGAGCTTTAAAATGCATCAAGAGCAACAAATATGCATTGCTTTCTTCCACTGAAATTACCAAACCTTAGCAAAGTGTTCCTGATGGGCAGAGATCTTATAGGCCTTTCAAATTTGAGGATATAAGCAAACCGCTGAGAATCATCCTTAAATACACTGATGAAAGGACAGCTCATAGTCTGAAGGCCCCCACAGGCTAGATATACTGTTAAGGATGATAATGTGAGCTTCCTCACAGCAACCTGGCAATGACCTCTGCTCTGACCTGCAGAGACCACTGTCTCAAGAGGTAAAAGACAATTTATTCCTTTATCCTTTGTAACTGAAATTATTCCAGTGCCATAAATTCTAATCAAGGCAACAATTAAAAAAAAAAAAAAAAAAAATATATTAAAAAAAAAAAAAATATATATATATATATATATATACAACATATGTTTTTTTAAAAAGTATTACAAGGGATCTACTAGAAAAACATAATCAACCAGAAACAACTTCTACCTTCTCTGCAGCATATACATGTATGGTTATATAGAAGGATGCACACAGTTCGGAACGTGGGCAAAAATGTGGGAAAGGAAAATAAAATCCCAGAGCCAGAACAGAGGTTTGAAAATAAAAACTTTTTCATTTAAATGTGTGCAGATTCCTTTAACTCTCATAACCCCACTCTGTATTTCAAGCATACACAGCATTATGAAAAGATCCAAAGCCCACTAATGAACCAAAGAAAACCACAGTCATCAGATGCAGCACAAGAAACTTAAGATTTAATTTCACTGGAACAAAACCTTACCAGCAAAAAAAAAAAAAAAAAAAAAAAAAAAAAAAATTAGTGGTCCATTTTTTTTCTGTCCTGCAATAATTAAATAGAAAACACTTCTACTCCAAAATTTGAGGCTTGGTATTGCCCTTGCTATATGCTTACAGCTTTATTTCTTTTTTGTTTGTAGAACCACAGACTGAATCTCAAAGAATAACTTTTTATTATATAGTAAAATCACCTTAATATGCAAGTGCATGCACTTCCAGCTTTTTTTTTCCGTCATCTAATTATGTCACAAATTGCCTTCAATTAAGCATTAATTAAGGACTGGATCTAACTCCAGGAAAGTCAGCTTCAGTCCATAGGGGGTTTTGATGCTTGGATCAGCCACTTTATTCTTGGGATTTTTACCATACTGAGAATTTTACATGTGACATACCCTTGGTGTCTATACCAACTTTTGAATCTCAACCGTTTACTACACAGCTAAATATAACGGGTATTTCTTTTTCTTCTAAGATTTTTTTTTTTCAGAGCAATACTTCATAATTTATAATAGAATTCTTTGAAATACAGTAAAAAATGACAACTGGCATTAGCTAAGTTAGGATCAAATCCCAGTGTGTTTATTCAAGTGAAACTACTACTTAACATTAACAAAAGCTTTCTCTAGTAAGACGGGTGGCATTTGGCCTGGGCTAGTATTCTGAAGGATATTGCAGGGTAAGACAAGTTGATCTGAAAATGACACTGCCAGAAAAGTCAAGAGCCATACTCAGTTTCTATGTTACTCAATTACATTCTATGGTTAAAATAGGAGATATTACTTCACAAAGATTTTTAAAAGTAAATAACTCACCACAAGATCTCTCGCAAAGCAACTTCAGCTCATACTGTACAGCAAAACTGGGATTTCTGTAACCAAAACACTGTAGCTGCGCCAACCCACATTTCAAAACTGCATTTTTGAGGTAATGAGTACAGAACAGATGCCTTTACCAACATTTTGCACCTCATTTTCGACCACTTTTTCTAATCATTTCTGGTTTCATATAACTTCAGTATCAAAAGTCTTTTGCATGCAGGTATGCAAATTCAGAAGAGTCCACTGGGATAAAAGCACAAGTAGAGGATTACAGAGTCCTGGACTATGGGACAGCATTTTTTTCAAAAAGAAACAAATATTTAAAATTTAAAAAAAAATCACCACCACCACCAGGAGAAAACAAGCCAGTAAACAACAATAAGGCACAAGCCCTCTAATCACAGCTGCTCCTGTCATCACTCACAGGGAACAGCTGCAGCACAGTGACAAAGTGCATCTTCCCAGACACCTGTACACCAGTTTCAGGTGGAAGCTATTTCAGATCACCAGAACTTATACTTAGTGCTGATATTTCTGAGACTTAAAATGCTGAAGCATTCATCTGTTTTGTCACTGGTAGCAAAGCACCCATAGGAGAAACAAAAGTTTAGTGCATCTTTTAAAAAATAAGTGCAATTAATTGTGCTCTTGCCCTTTCCTCACTGGCATTAGGGACTGTTACTGAAGAGTTACCATTTTGACAGGTAACAAAAACAAATGCCCCCCCTGTTTCTATGGCATGCAGTGAAATACCAAAACAAGGAAATTCGATCATAAGGAGATGAATTTTAGGAAAAGGTACTGGTAAAAAAGGCAGGCCTTTGCAGAAATAAACTTTTCCATCAAAAGAAGCTAAGCAGAATGTGTCATCTAAAAGAAAAGAAAGCTCTTTGCATCTCATCATTCAACTATTTGTCTGTATGAAAATAAGACTCATGAAATATTGCTAACACTAGCAAGATGCACAGATGCTGGTCATTCATTCCAACTAAATCAGTACATGATTTTCACAAATTCTAAAAAAAAATATGAAAAGCAGTAGTGTAGAAAAACTTTGTTCTCTAGAGACCTGTCTCCTCTTGACTTTCTAAAATGCTCCTCCCTCACCTGCTTAAGAGATTTGGGGAAAATTTTCACGCAGCATGTATTAAGTGTTATATTTTAAAATATATTTACTATCTCTGATTCCATGAAAGAAGGTTGAAGGGGAAAGCTGTCATTCTCTATGCCAATACCTATCAATATGTCCACAATAATTTAACTTCAGACACTGCAAAGAAAAGTACATAGTATGCATTCCTAACATGCTATTCATAACATTAAACAAAGAAAAAAAAACTATAGGGAGGTGATGTTCAATATTTATGTATCAGAGCTTTAAACACAACTACACTGAATAATTTTTAGTGTTTACTGCAAATCTATCTTAAGGGATGCATATGTGATAGAACAACTAATCATCTTTATTTTACATTTCTCAATTTGATCCTCAAATGTATCAAAATTGCCCCCTATTCTTTGTTTTTTTGTTATAAAAGTTGCTAAAATTGACAAGGGCTGTTGCTAATAGATCTGTGGAATCTGTCATGATTGTAACAAAACTGCAATAAATGATACATAAGTTCAAACTGAGGCAGTTGGACTATTTTGCCTACTTTTGTTTACTTGGGAACATCTTTTTAGCAGTATAAGGATCAGAGTAGCAAACATCTTACATTTGCCAATAGAAAAAGCACAATATATGAATTTTTAGCTTTTTCACAAGTGCTTTTAGTGAGATAAATTATATTTTCAGCCCAGAAGGAGACAAGATATGGTTACACATCATTTCTATATCACACACGACAACTCTAATGAAAGTGTCTGTGTATATTTCACTACCACTGTAGAACATCCAAATGACAAGGGCTCAAAAAATAATCCTGCCTTTTATTAGAAGTCTTGCCTGATCTAAAAACAAACAAACAGGCATTTCACTATCCTCAAATTAAAAGCTCATTATTTGCTTTTTATAAGCCTTGCTGTATGGACCCCAAACATTTGAGCAAATAAAACATATAAACACAGCTGAAGATATTTATATTACCTCTAGATAACAGGCATCCCTTTGAATTTCAGACATTATATTTTTTTCCTGGATGAAATGGGCTAAAATAATTATTATATGCTTTTTGAACATTCAAATTGCTAATGGAAATTATGCTTTCCATGGAAACAAAGATTACTAAGAGGGTGCTTAAAAATGGATGTGATATTCAGTAACGGTCATTACTGCAATCCAGAAATTAAATTTTAGGGGGGTTCAATTATTATTTTTCCCGCATCTGTAGTGAAGTTATTTAGTAAAACATTCTGTGCTATATCTTTCAGTAATGTGTAAAGAATATTATAGTATAAAATTGCATGTGATCTTTTGTTTTAAAAAGAATCTTGCAGCTCTTATTGTAGGTGGAATACTGAAATCTGAACACTGCTACAGATTTCCTTACAGATTATGAAACCAAAAGTTGAATCTTAGAAAATGAGCTCTCACCCACTCTCTCTTAAAGCTACATTCCCTTTAAACAAGATCTCTTTTCCCTTTGACTTCCACTTATAGAATAACAAAAAAATAAGTAAATGCTCCATTTTTATCAAGGTTTGTCTCAGGTCACAAATAGAAATAATTAAAAGAGACTTCTTCAGGAGTGCAGTCCCTGTAAACCCAAAATGTCACAACGCACCATACAGTGCTGCTACAGCTCAGACACCTATCAACATCTATCACTCAAGCACGCGCCTCAACAGCCCTGCTCCCTTTCCTGATTAGAGATCAGAGTTGCTTGAGTTGGCTTACAGGGTGTCATCCGTTTGAATGACAGATGTCTGTGTTGGAGTGCCATTCTCACTGCTTTTGTTTTGATTGTGAAATGTTACACTTATCTGGCACAATTTAGGCTATTCCAAAATGAATAAAAATTAAAAAGGTAATTTCTCTTTCCACAGGCTTGGGGAGAAACATTTAATTTCTAAGTTAAATTCCAAAAACATTAGCTCCACGTGCAATCCCCTTGCTAGGCTTTGTTTACTTAGTATGAAGTGTTTTCTACAAGAATCTTTCAGTTCTCTTCAGCAAGATTTATTTTTACCATAAAAAAATAATAACTTTTCAGTTTAATCAAGCCTCAGAAAAAGCTGGTAGCATGTGAAACACACCAGCACCTACCACAATGATTGTTAAAATACTCCAAGAAAATGATATACACACACACACATTATTTTACGTTAGAGTTAATGGCTCTAAAAAAATCATAAGCCATCTGCAACTTGCACGAAATACATGCATTGTTAACAAAAGTTTTCAGGACTGATGCTGTCATTCTGGTAACCAGTTCCAGTAGGAGCAGAGGGCTGCGTGCCTGCATGCTCCAAGCTACTCTTTCCTACTTACAAGAAAATTGAGCGAAAAAAAAAAAAAAAAAAAAAAAAAAAAAAAAAAAAAAAAAAAAAGCAGGGGGAGATTGCTCTTCCGGACAACATGGTAGCAGTGAAATGAAATACCTAGACAGACTTACCGAAGAGCTTGCTGGGAGTGTCCTCGCTGTCATTTGATTCCACAGGCGCAAGCAAGGGCTCATTCAGCTCGTTGTCTGAAGTAGCTGCCTTGTCCTCACCTCTCAACTCTGCATTCATTTCACTCCGCAGTGACAGCAAGGGCTTACTGACTTGTCCAGCTATCATTGGATCCTAGGATGGGGGGGAAAAAAAGAGTGAGGGGGAAAAAAAGTGGCAGCTTTGGTGTGCGTATACTCTCTCTTCCACTCCCTCTCTCTCTCACACACACACATACACACACTCTCTCTCTCTCTTATCTCTGGCTGCTCCTGCTGTTATTGCTGGCTGCAGTCAAGTGAAGAGCTATTACAGATCCAATGAGTTTTCCATTACTCCCCACCCTATTAAAGCTCAACTAGCATGTGAGAGATTCAGGATGCTTTGGAGAAAAACTTCTATGAAAGCAACATAACCAACACAGCTTTAATTGTGGAATGTGCTTTTTCTGTGTGTATGTTTTTACACCTCACCCTGTCCTTAGCATAGTAAGAGGAGAAATTCCTATATGCACAGATAGCACAGAAGAGGAGCCCCCTGTGAGCGCTCCATAGTGATTTAAAGAGGTATCCTCAGCTGTGTAACACTACCAAAATCAAATACACAGTTTCGAGCATTCCAGCATTTCTATGAAAATATACATTTTCAATAGCCATTTCATTACATACTTTTAACAGAAATACAGTTTTCTTCTAACTGTTCCTGTCGTTGGGATACTCTGCTCCAAAAGTCCATAAAGACAAAAACATGCATTTTTCTTTTGAAAATAAAACCACAGAAAACATTTTCTAAAAGATAAAATTAGGGAAGATACTTACACATACAGTATGCAATTATTCTTGTGTTTGCAACATTATATCCCCCATAAAACATTACACACATATAAATACACATCTAAATTTTTTCTTGATGATCAGAATCTGTTTTATCTTCTGCTCATTGAGGACGTTTGGGGGTCAGGCATTATTTCCAAGCACACTCAGTTATTCTGTTTGCAAAATAATAAGCATAATATCATGACAGCACAGAAAGCAGAAAAAAAAAAAACAAAAAAGGAAAAGAACAAGTGACCTTGTTGCTCTCTCTAGCAGCTATTTATTGCAAAGTTCATGCCTAAATGGCTCTTATGCAGAGAACAGGTGACCAGCGAGCAAGTAGGTTGGCTAGCATGTTCCCTCTGTCCCGTCCTCACATTGGTCGATGTTTGCCTGTGGGTTTTTTAATGTATTCATGTCTGAAAAGTGAATTTGATATGACACATGATAATCTATGAAAATGTTAATCAATACAAATAGTTTAAGCTGTCATCAAATGCACTTCTTTAGTCAATACTCATATTGCCGAAAACAATGTCACTGTCACCAGGGCTTAATTTGCACAGCACTTAAATATTGGACTCTGTGCATCAATGCACTCCTCTTCAAATACTGTAGGTAAACACATTTTCTCCCTATTTAAGGCTGAAGCACTCAGCACGCATTTAGTTGAGCCGAATCCTCCCTTTTGAATACCTTGATAGGTCCACTGGAGGGCAAAATTAATACTTAATTGAATCTCACAGTCATCAAAATAATCAATACTTTTTTATTATTTATTCTTTACAGTCTGTTGACTGTTTCAAACCTCTGAGGGAATGGTGGAAAGGATTCATGGCTTTGAAACACTGTCATTTAACAAGGTAATTTTCAGTGGGGCATTAGGGGTTGTGAAACATATAATAAAACAAAAATGGTGGCTTATAATAGGAAGAAAGAAAAGAATTATATTTCTGCCATCTAACAAAACAGGATAAATAAAAAAAGCAAGTGCAAGCAGGAGAGGGAGAAAGGAGGGGGAGAGGGAAAGAAAGACTGGCTTTTGAAGGGTTTTATCATATCAAGAGCAGAGCTGAGCTTTCATAATGCTGACATTTCTCATTCTGACAATCCTAAACAAGTGGAAAGGATGAGATCGCAGATATCATCTTTCATCACATTCCCCAGCTTAAGAACCAACATGACAGCTTCTCTTCCCTTTACACTGTTAATTACTAAATAAAATACTGCTCTCTGTCAGCATTAGATTATTGCAGATAGCAACCACAAACATTACTCCATTGTTTTGTTTTGCCTTTTTTTAAACCAGTGATACCTACCTTGAACTCTTCAGAAAATAAATTAGGCTTGTGTCTACATATTGTAAATATATGAAACATAATCAATTTAATCAATTTGGTCAATCCATGTTATTGTCAGGCTAAATTGCTGGCAATTTATTAACATTTCATTTAGTGTATTTATTAGACAGCAACAATCTGAACATTTCTTAGATGTTTCCAGAGAGGAAACAAAAACCAACAGATTTCTTTTGCAGACACTGTAAAAAACTCTGAGTTGTTTTGCCTCATATTCATAGTGCACTATGGACAGTCATTTACTGAGGCAAAAAAATTGTTTGCTTTCATATACTAAATAATGTATTTTAGCCGGTTTTGCAGCTAAAGGTCATTGTGAACATTGCGAGCATTGTTTCAGTCTGTGCTGCTTCTCTCTTTTGCTATTCAAAACTAACATCAAGATTTGTTGATACTAACATCCATAATAAATGGTAATCAGAACCAAATTTGACCCTTTTCATCAAGGTAGTTTGGGCAGAGAACTAATCAGGTCCACAGAGGAAAACTCCTGATCTGAGGATCCAATTTAATGGATTTCATTAAATCTGTGGGATTCTAGATCAAGTCTATGTTGCCAAAGTCTGAAGTTGAATGTATGAAAAACGGGAGGAAGAATAATGTGGGAAGTGTGACAGTACTGGGAGAAACCTCAGCTCTTCAATGACGGTGAATTCACAGCAACTTCAGCAGAGCCAGGATTTTATTTGTTATGTATATCAATAATTTGGCCTCACCTGGAGTATTTTGTTCATTTTTGGTTAGCCCATCTAAGAAAGATACATCAGAAAAAGGTGCAGTAGGGGTGATAAACTGATTGAAAGGCCTGGGAGTGCTTACAGAAAAATGTGACTAAGAATGACCATGATTAAAGGGTACAAGAAAATAAACAGCAGAGAGAAAATGTAGATCAGAAACTATTCACCCTAACTCATCTGAGGAGAAAAGGTGTCTCCACTGAAATGGGAAAAAATCATAAATATAATAATAATAAATTATATTTTTCCAAACAGTAGTTGGTGGAAAACCTGTGGAACTCATTGCTGCAAGGTATCACTGAGACCTGCACTGCAGTAAACATCAACATAGTCACTCACATGGCTGGGCATACTCTTAGCAACGAATTTAAAACAGCTTTGCAAACACACAGGCAAGGACTATAAAAAGTGAAATAATATAAACTGCTGCCCCCTCCCTCAGGCAGCACAAGAACCTGCAGTTAACCCCCAGGGCAGCTCTTTCTGTCAGGTGGTAAATGAATGACAACTTGCTCTCTAAGCAGACGGATTAGATACTGACAAAACTTCTAGTCTACATGAAGACTAAAAAAAAATCACTTAAATGATGACTTGAGGAAAGGTATGTTTCCTTGAAAAACATACTAAAAATTGGACAGTTTCAAACTTCAGGCCTTCAATTTCTTTCTGTGCTTAAAAACGTCTGTTCTGCAGTGAATTATGCATGATTAAAAACTATTGTTTTTGCAAAACATGTAATAAATTCTAATTCTAGTGCACAGCAAGTGGCCTAGTCTGCAAAATCCCTTTGATCCCTTTGATCTATGTTTCCTAATGGTCTCCCTAACAAAAATTCTGGAGTATTTGCTATGACAGCTGCAGGTCCAGTAGTCCTCTCCTCCTCTTTGCCCACCTACAAGCCCATCCCAGAGAGGTCCCACAGCACTGAAGAGGTTGCACTGAGGCAAGGAATTGTGCATGCATCTTTAGTAGCTAATACCGTCAGGATCTGTTCTTCTGCACTGGGGGTCTGTGGGCTTGGCACTCAGCATTTGCTTTTGGAAGGTGCTATAGGTCAGATTCCACTTTGCATTGTAACACGGGCTCTTCTGCTCACTGACACAAACACAAAAGTTTCGGCTTTTCATATGCAAAACTGAAAAGCCTAAGAATGCATAAAACCTGCAAGATGAACTTTGTCAAAACGATTTATATGCTTTAAGTAAGAGGCAAGGGCACATAATGCTTCAGAATTTCAGGGTTCAAGTTATGAGAGAACTAAGGAATCACAATCCTCTTATTCAAAATATAACTGTATATACTACACATGTAGTGACAAATTATACACACATCTCTTGCAGATACTCATATAACTTGTCATCTATTTCTTGTCCAACTAGCACTAGTACTTCCAGACTTGCCTGTTTCCTGTGAGATTTCCCTGACAGCTTTGTGCTGCAAGTGGTCTTCCCTGCTGTGTGTCTCCCTTAAGGGGTGGCTCATACCTCCTGTAATTCAGTCTCACTATCTGCTACACCACTCTTCAGCTCTACCACTCCCTGATGGTTTAAACTGGCTCTTGTGCTTGATTTAATAGTAAAAATCCTTTTGATTTGCAAATGCAAATTACAGTTCTGGTAACACACCCTCTTCTAAAAGCTAAAACCTTTACTTTTTTCTTATCTGAAGGACTGTAGGAAGTACAGGAGAACATTTATCACTGTGTTAAAAGCTTTGCCTTTGCACTTTAAGGGTAAAGGTGCAGTTTCTAAGCAAAACTATTTAGTAATCAAAGATAGCTTTTAAAAGAAACTGTATAGGGTTTGTGTCAAACATGCCCTAGGCAGAAGTCTAAAAATGAATTACTTTCTTCTTTAATGTGGGACTTGGGTGATAATGGAGCTTTATAAAGGCTTCATGTACTGATTTAGCCACTGGTCTAAATTTTGTACTTACTGCACCATAAACATTGTTGCTCTGAATGTAATTACTTTCTAAATTCTAGTTCAGAGAAAAAGTGAGATCCTCTGTTTTGCTTTTTATTTTGCCTTTAGTTTGAAGTTAATTTGCACAGACTTTTTCCCCCCTACCGTAGAAGTATTAAAAATCAATTTTCTGCTTTTCTTCAAAACATTAAATAAATCCTGCCCAAACCCCCATACCCAGTCATGATATTGCACAGACTTCTGTTTGGGACATACATAATGAATTTGAGAGCAAACACAAAAATTCTACTTATAAATATAAAATTTACACTTTGTAATTACATATTATTCCACTGACTGCACTAAAATTTATTCAAATTGTAGCTTTTAAACTTTTTTAATCAAGATAGAGCAAGATCACAAACTTGGCTAAAGCTGTTCTAAGGTACATCTGTTCTAAGGTTTCTTTTTTTAATAAATACCAGTGAAATTTAGGATTAACTTCTTCCTTAGTGTTCTTATGAAAAAGTGTTTTTTCTTCTTCTCAAGGTTTTTTTGTTTTTTTGTTTGTCTGTTTTTTTTCATAAATAAAGATCTTTTACAGACAACCTTCTTTGATTCTTTCTTCTTTTAACATTGTTTTATCTGCTGTCACTAATGTGCTGATATTTCCATCCCAATCTATCCATAGACTGGTTTATGCAAACTACTTTGAATCAACCTTTTGCCCCCTGCTAGCCTCTGACCATTTCTACCTGCTGACTCTTATTTCCCTGGAAAAGTTACAGGGAAAAAATCTCATTTTCTTCACAGCCACTTGTACCACCACCTTTGGATGGATGTTTATAAGCAAAACAAACAAGCGAATACATGGTCATTGATCTCTCATCACTACTTTGATCTTGAACTTCTATTTACATATTTATATCTCTCACCTATATCACTCATATTCAGATTACTAAAATCTTCTGTATCACCTGTCCTTTCTCTTACAGCAAAAAGCTGACATAGCATCAGCTCATCTCACTCAATATGAATATTACACCCAAAACAGTCTCTGCTTTTCTTCAACTAGAATTCTGTTTATTCTCCTCATTAAATTCTCTGTAGCAAAAAAAGAAATTTGTAGAAAAAGAAAGTTCTTATTTTCTCCCTTTTCTCAATAGAAAAGTGTGGCTTTGAACATTTTGTTTTTCCAGTGATATTCATTTTCCCATAGAGTGTCCAGGTTGCAGTTAAAAATAGTTTTCTAGTAAAAAATAATGTAGCTAATTAACAAATCAGTGATTAGTTGTACACATTTTATTAATAATACTGAACTACACAATTTAATTTGGAAGGTCAGAAAAACTATCACTGCCCATGGTGCCTTCTTTTTCAGAAATATTCTTCTCAAGTTAAGCAGTAATATTAGGATTGTCTCCTTCATTTATTTACTTAATTTTAAGTTCTGAGGAAATTTAAATGGTTACTGCTAATTAGAATGACATAGATCTGACTGGAAAAATATGGTTTACAGAAACTTATGGAGCTTTTAAGTGTTGTTTCAGGAATCTTAAAACAGAATTAATTTTATTTCTTTTTTAAACTAAATTTTAAATGTCAATGTCCCTTGAATTGCTGTGCCTTGAGATTGAGGTACTACAATATGTTTTCAAATCGTATCAAAAAATCCCACACTAAACTTTTTTTCCTCCCCATTTCACTGTTTTCCCTAATGATATTATTGCACATATTTCTTAAACCTATTAAGATCAAGGTCCACAAAAGAATTTCAATTTGCTAATCAGGCTAGCTACAGGCTGCAGGGAATAGCACCCAGAAGCTGCCCCATAGTAAATAGCTAGGTCACTATTACTTTACAATCAGTTTGGGTTTGTTGCTCTAAATGTACCCCAGCAGTCGTGCTGCAGTCTTTAAAAAGGAAATAAAGGCAAAGAATGTTGGTTTCACCATAGAAAAAGTAAGGAACAATAATTCATTGTAAGAGACATCTGCACCTCTGGTCCAGAAAAGCCATTTCTTAATCCTATTGGCAATGAAATATGTGCACTAATGAATCCATACTTTGTGTTTTTCCTGACACACAACACTTAGGGATCGCTAATGCCAGAGTACACACAGCACAGAAGCTTTACTCTTAATATTGCTTTAAAGTCTTAAAAGTTGACCTTAATGCTTCTGATACAATTATTGGTCTGATTTAAGGATCATACTGCTCTTTTTGTTACAAGAACTCTTGTTTAGACTTTTGCACCAGATCCAGGGCGAAGCTATTCAAAACTTTCCACTATTAATTAGGTAACAAGAGTTTTAACTTTGGCCTTGGCCTGATTATAATGATTCCACATTTAAATGACATACTGCCTTTCTGTAAAGGAGGTTTTCTATCTGTGGACATGTAGGAAAAGTCTGTATGCATATACACAGGTCAAGAGACAAGAGAAGCTACTATTTTGGGAAGCTCCCACTGTCCTCAAAACACGATAGACAACAGCACAGAGCTACTAGTAGAAATAACAAGTCCTGAGAGTGGTGAGAGAAATCAGACTTCTTCTAGTTAAAGATTCTTGGAGTTGCTCAAAACCTGACCCATTTTTGTGAAAGCAGACAATCAGGCCCTAGAGATCAGTATAGGGCAAAGGCAAAAGAGGCAATTTTAACTGGGAACAACATAGTGGAATAAGCCTTCAATACATTTCCCCCCTCATTTCATAGAATCATTTAGGTTGGAAAAGAAATTTAAGATCATCAGACCAAGAGATTTTCGACATTTTTTTCATCTGGTTTCCTGAAAGGAGGAGATGCTGTAGAAGAGCAATTAAATCTGAAGTTAGAAGATGGTTCTGTCAGGATTAAGACTGACTCTTTCTCCATATGAGTAATGGATGATTCCCAATGCTCTGTCAATTCTATTCTGAAGGAGACATGTAAAACATAAGAAAACATCCAGAAAATGTCAAGCCTGAAAGAATAATTTTCATTTTTATACTGTGGGGCCAACTTACCAGAAGACTTGGAAAAATCTAGTATGAAGAGGAAAGCATTGCCTTCCATTAAAAGAAAAACAAAAAAAACAAAACAAAACCAAGTTTTATAAAAGTATTCATTCATTACTCCTATGGAAAAGATATCATTCTACCCTAATGTAGAGTGTCATTAGGTGTCTAACTGATCCCTGCTATAAAACAACCCCAACCTTCTTGTTCACCCTGAAAATTATTTAATGTGGTGATGTTTTAGTCTCCACGCTGACCATGTGAGAAGACATGAACTTGTTTCCCAAATCACAAGTGCTCTTTCAGAAGCATGCCAGTTTCATAACTTGTCTTTTTTCATGTTTAATATTTGCTCAATTTCGATTTTAGATAGCCCTCAAACACAAGGCCTCTCTTTCCAGAGATTATGCTACATAATCTGCTCTCCAAGAGAGGAGGCAATAAACAACCTCTTTGAAATTAAGAAACATAATAAAATACTCCATGGCATACTTGAGTCAGTCTTTCCAAGGTGTAAGATTTCTTACTAGGATTTCTACCACAAAGCAGTAAAATGATAATAATTTGGCCTAAACAGACATTTAAATATTACATGCAGTTTGTCTGTATTTTCATTTGTAAGGCTTTGTCAACCATGCATACACTAGAAATCACTTTGGGTGAAAAAATACCAAAGCCAAAATTCAGTTAAAATTGCTTTCTTTTAGAAATCAGCACATCCAGAATCCACAGCAAAACCAAACTTACAATAGCTTTTGAATGTTTCTTGGGTATGAGAGAGAAGCTTGACCAGGCTCTATAGAAGGGACTTGGAATGATTGAAAGAAGCTCTCCTCTTAGTTAAACAAAAACTTAATTTTATATTAACATGTCAGGATTTTCATTATGTAAAGTGAAGAAACCATTAACTTGAATTTTTGGTGATCAGAGCATGGATTAAATAGTAACCCATTAATTCAATTACTTGCCTTTTGTCTAGGAAGACCCAAATCAAGATTTATCTGCAGTCAGCTGTGGACTCAGCTACATGAGGAAAGGCACTTCCTATTTCAGTATGGATCTCTTCCCTACCTCTCACCAGAAACTATCAAACATCCACAATGCAACACCTTCAAAAGAAACTTTGTTGAAATAGGTATAAATCGCTTATAGTGCAATGAAGCAACATTTTCTAGTGAAAACCCTTGTAATATTACTCTAGCTCCAACTTCATCCAGATTTTTAATTGAATGCCACTTTTTAAATGGTTAAAATTTACAATACAATACATAGTAATAACCTAGACCAGTTTGGGAGTTCAGTATATATTTTTGCAAGTCTTTTAAAATCCTTTACAAATCCAATTGAAACACTTAAACAAATCACATCAGGCAAATCATGATTTCACTGGAATATCACAATCAAAATCTGATGAAGTCTTCACTCCAAAATTGTTCATTTTTATCTTGAAACAAGTGAGAAAGTCTGCTTTAACTTCTTCTTGCTAAACAAGGCTGAAGTCTTCCCAAATCTGAACCCAAACTTAGGATAGCTCAACCCTAATTTTATATATTATGTGGTTAATAATTTAGTCTGCTCTTCATGGAGCTTCCCATAATACAGCACACTTGAATTTCAGTGACGGGTATGGGAAATTATTTCTTTTCTGGCATTTCTACACATATCATACTTTCTAGGGGTGGACCTTCAGATTTCCTTTTATCTACTCTAAGCATAGAATAGAAAAGCAATAATGCCCATCTTTTGAAGAAACTGAAAGCCTCTCCTGATCTGAGGCTCACAGACTAAAATGTTATTTTCTTTTTCCAGATACTAGAAAATGCACTGCAGCTTTCAGGTTAAGAGGAAGAATCCCAAATAGTTTTCCTATCATTCTTCTATGTTGAAATAATCTGACAACAAAACCTGCTGCTACAGCTGCTAAACATACTTAATAATGCCACAAATACTGCAGATCAATAATGCAATGCTTTTTATATTTCCCAAGCCTTTCTCATTGATGAATGAGTGCAATTGTTTTTTTAATCACTACAAAAGATCTTCAGGGTTACTTTTCTTCATACCAGGTCTTCATCAACACCTGGGTACCACATATTTCTTGTCATATTATAAGTCACAATATTAATGTGAATAATATTAAATTCTAATTAAATTATTCCTAAACTTTTCCTAATTTAACATGCCTTCAACTATCACACAGCTTCATATCTCTAATGCAATTTGCATAAAGACTTAAAGAACTTGAAGCCCAAAGGGTGCTTTGCCTTTTTATCAATAGCCTTAATCTACTGCAAGTTGCAGGTATACTTATAAACTCCCAAGGTTTTGTTCATTATGCTGAGGTAGGATGTGTCACACACCAAACACAGCAACAGTATTTTGTGTTGGACATATGGGAGGATCTCTTCAATACAAAGCAGTTTTTCTGTTTAATGCTTTACAACAGGAAAACAGCAGAACATTTACCAATCATTTTGGCAGCAATTACAGTAACTGGATTACCAATAAATAATGATTGAAGCATTTTGCAGATCTGCTGATATTTTCCTACATGAACAGTCCTGTTCTTTATTAGATATTGTTTGGTTGGGGGATTTTTTGGGAGTTTGTTGTTCTTTTAACAAAAAATGGCCATACAATGATTTGCCATTGGCTCCCTATGGTTTCTTGAGGAAACTTCTTCAAAACAAACAATATTTCAAGGAAGGAAAAATCAGATCAGAGAGTAAACCAAAACATGCAACTATAGCAGCACTTTGCTGCTAATACCTGGTTTTTGCAAACTGGCTGACATCAATGGGCTGCTCCGTTTCACCCTAAAAGAGTAACTATCACTACTCTGCTCAGAGAGCAGTCACCAATGCTGCTGATTTCCTTCTGTTTTAACACGAGAAAAATATATCCACAGACCTTATTATTATTTATGACATGTATATCTACTGTATGCACATATATGCATGTAAATATTACATGTATAAAAACGTTTTTAGCAGGCCTGATTCCTTCCCAATTCAGCCTTTTGAATTGCTGCCATGTGCTTCAAGAGGGACAAACACATACTCAATTCTCCTAAAGAAAAATCAGTAAGGGCACTGATTTTCTTGTCATTAAAATCAATAACAAGGTATCAATAGGTATCCCTAAATGTAACTTAGTTTAAAAAAAAAAAAAAGTCAACAAAATCTCATAATAGTATTTGTTTCAAATTATTTTTACCTAGTTTTTCACCTATTACAAACTTTATGTCATTTTTAAAAACACCTAATAAATATCATCTTTGAAAAGAAAATTTTCCTTCCAATTATTAATGTTATTTAAAAGCATGGCATAACTTGCAATTTTTTCCTTTTTCTTTTTCTTTTGTTTGTATGCACAGCCCATGTACAACCCATGCACAAATATGCAGATCATTACTATAACTGCTTTGATAACATTAGCATCCCGTAAATGAATGTTAAAAAGCCATTAATGACTTCAGAATGACTAAAAATACAAAAATAGAGCAATAAAGTGCAGAATATGAGTTTTAATCACAGTCTCACAATTGGTGTTCATTATAAGTTATTTTCATGTGTCAGTCCAAATGAGAATTGATACTGTGTGTTTGGCATATATATTTGAAGAAAGCATCCCTGCTTTGTACTTAAAGGAAAAGTTCATTCCTATGTCCATATTTATCATTAGTTTTCTGAACCTAGAGACCACATGTATTTTTAGTTTGCATACACAAAACAGAAGAGGCACTTTGGTTTCCTGCAGCAAGCCTGAGTATACTAGCACAGCTGCAAGATCATACAGTGTTCAAACCATCTTTGACCTTTCTGTTACTCCTCTTATAACAAACAATAGTCTTTCCTTTGTGGGGAGGAAGTTTGCCACCAGATGGTTATAATAGGAGGGCTGGCCTCTTGGAGGCTCAGCTTTGCCACTGAAGCTGTGTGCATTGCCAGGCAAGCCACTTAATCCCTATAGATTGTTTAACCAATTTGCAAAGGAAAGACCAGTACAAGGATGTCTACTTTGACTTTTAAGACTTCCTGTGAAAATTTGCATAAGTGATCTACCCTATCCCCACAGAGTCTTTACTGAAGTCTTTCTTGCTCTGTGCTTTCTAAGGTTTAATAATATCTAACTTAGAGTGTCAGAAAAACTAACTTTCCTCAAACTACACTCACAAACTTTTAGTTATATTTAGTGCTAGGACAATTTCCACTATATTTAACTGGACCATTAATAATTTTATCCATTTATTCCTTTTGTTAACCTACTCTTTTAATGATTTACCTGCTTTCAATATCTACAGATATCCATTTTCTCATGTGTTGAGCAGATAATCTAGCAATGCATATTTAACCAATTTATTCCTTACATTTAGAAAAATCCATCTCTCATTCTTAACCTGATGGCACTTCTGATGCATTTCACAGAGGTGCTACAGGTCTTGATTGTACCTGTCAAACTCAACACTGGGATAACTTCAAAGGGACTTCTAGGAGTAAAAGATGTTTTCTCCTTACTCTCTTTGTACTCAGACTTGTGTACTCAGACATTGTGTGCCTCCCATTCTCCCAGCCTAAGGAGCTCAAGAGGAGTTAGGAAAGCAGATCTTCATTGCAGAAAAGGAAGGCAAGAAAACAAAACCCTGTAAGACAGGAGTTCATGTCTGCTGTTATCAGACCCTATTCTGTTATGTTACTTTTTCTTTTCTTCCTACCACTGCACTTTCCTCAGGAATATTCCCTTTCCAAACAGTTACCAATATGACTACCCTTAAAATCTCAGTGGGTGGTTCTTGTTTTTTAAACCTACTGAAATGTTCCTCCAACACATTTACTCCTGATTGTTGTTACAGCAGTTGCTCCTTGAAGATTTGCCCTGTTTTGGTGAGCTACTACATCATAATGTTTAGTAGCCAAGCACTCACACAACTTTTTCCTACTATCTCATCTAAGCCTATTCTCTTTCATTTTGAAGCCATTTCCCCCTTCTCCTATCACTACAAACTCTTGTAAATAGTCTTTCTCCAGGGAGGCTTTACAGAGAGACTGTCCCTTCCCAGCTTCCTGCCTGAGCCTTAACAGACACTGTGCAAGCACTGTTCTGTGATAGCCAAAGCACTGGGGTGTCATCAGCATTATTTTAGTCACAAATCCAAAACACAGCATCTTATGTGCTGCCATGAAGCAATTTGCCCCCAGCCAGCCAGCCCCAGTATTATGATTCAGATCTACAACTTGGGAAAATGAGTGGAGGACCCACAAATCTGTGACATTGCTTGAGCTCCCTTTTCACACAGACAGGCAGCTCTGCCCAACTCACAGGCCTGACAGTCCCAGCTCATGTGCTTCTTCTGCATTCAAGCACAGGATCCTTTTAATCATTCCAACCTAGAACGTTACTCTGAAGATTGCTGAAAAGATATCTTGGCAGAATAAAAGCATAAGCAAAGAGACCTAGGCAACACCAAATAAAGACAAGTGGCTACATAAGAAAAATTAAACCATCCCCCCTTTTTTCCCCTTTTCTTTTTTGGTTTTAGACCAAACTCTTATTCATAGATGAAAATCAGCTTTCATATTTACTTTTACCCACATTTACTTCATTCATTATTTGTTGGATAATTTAAGTATTTCTCAGCACTACATTATCTGAATGCTTAATCACATACTTCGATCTCTGTTTTCATGCAAGCTGGAGTGTTCTCAGAATTTGTGTGGATATTAAAATGTTCTCTTTTGCTATAAAATCAAGTTGGTGGGTGATTACTTCAATGTGACACCTTATATAAACTTACCATCATGCCTTCACTTTAAACATTGTAAGTCAATGAAATTATATTGCAGACATTGACAACACATACAATTTTGCCTGTTTGATATCCCATTACTGCAATAGCAGCAGCAATGGTTTTGGAAAAAGCTTTTTTTCCCCAATAAGCATGTGCTACCAATTTTGTACTCACAAGTAGGGCATCTTCGTAGGGAGCACAATAAGGCCACTTAAGTGACTATCACAAAGTATTTGCTTGTTTCCAAGAGAATGTAAAGTAGTACACCCATAGGCCTACGTAGAGAATTACTAGTAAAAGATAACCAGCAACTTCTACATGGAATCAAAACACTGCTACACAAAATTGATTCACTTGTGCAGTCAAAATAGCATTAAATGTTCTTAGACTTGATGCTTAGCTAGGATTTGAGATCAATTTTGTAGCACCAAGATATTTGCACAGATATTCCCTATGTAACTCACTCAACCACAGCAGAAAAGAGAAACTGTAGTGTCCACATAAGTAACACTACTTTTACAATTCTACCCGCAGTTTCCAAACTTACCTCTGCTCACCTTTTTAGCTTCAAATCCTAACACACACAACAAAATTTCTGTTGGGCTCAAAACTGCCTCTTCATGTGGGAAGCCTAGAAGCTCATAAGCTTTCAACTCCAAAGGGAGTACTTTGGGAGGCAAGGGGAAAGGGAGAGCAGGAGGGGGAGGAAAGGGGAATAATCCAAATTTTAGAGAACTGTGAGTATTACGCATCAAATACCAATCTCATTCTATTTCAAGTCCAAGTATTGTGTGGAAGAGAAGTTAATAAAGGAAGGAAAAGTCTAAAGCCACAATAATATTAAAAAACAAACAAACAAAAAAAACCCCCAAAAAACAAACAAACAAAAAAAAACCAATAACAGCAACAAAACAAAAAATAAAAAACCCAGATGGACTCCTTTTCGGTTTCCTAAGGTCATACATTCAGTGTGAAGAAACACTGAATTCTGTTCCATGTATCAGTTAAAGAAAAGCTACTCAGAGGCTATGCTATAACCCACTTAGATTAATCAGCAACTCACCAGGGATAGGGGTGCATTAACATGAATTGCATGCTTAAGCAGCAATTCCCTGGTCTTCTTCACATCAAAATCTGCCTTGTCTAGTAGTTTAAAGCATTTATTATTTTAGAACTCTTACATGGCCAAATGGACGAAGCTTCACTCGGGGAACGGTTCCCAGTTCTCTACATCAATTCCTAACCTATCTGATTCCAGCAAAGCAACTGAGTAACAGGAAGAGGACAGACAATCTAACCATACAAACAGTTGAACAAATTGTTCAACTGGGCTGGTTTGCTGAAGAAAAGTTCTAGCTGCAGACTTCCACTATTTTTTATTATGTTTCTACAAAGAAGAAGAGAGAGAAAAAAAGTGGATGAATGTGGACTTCCAAAGATAAATCTTTAAATGGAAGTGCATAATGTTCCACCTGTCTCTCACAACTACTATCACAAGCAAGGCAAAGCTTTGGAAAGACACACTTTTCCTTTAATATCAAAGGGATCTGGAAGACCACAAACAAAGGAGAGTTATCACATGGAGAAGTGACAACACAAGTGAACACTTATGCTGGGCTTCCAACCCCATGTTTAGAGGTCACTCCATGTGACTTGTGTCATTCCATCTCTACAGTTTTTTTCTCCTACATGAACTAGTGTCTGTACACATCCCTAGTGGTCGTTTAAGAAAAGATGACAACATACTGAAAAGCACTAACAAAAGCCCAACCAGATATCTCACATTTTTTGTGACAGAGTAACTGAACTGCTGTGATGAAAACAAAGCCATATTTATGCTGTGGTTAAGTTATGGATTTAAGATATTATAGTCATTTATCTGTATCTGAAGAGTATAAACTGGTTCTTCAAGCATGTAACCTTGGACTAATCATACATACTGAAATCAAGCTAAGTAGAAAAAGCCCTTCTGTTTGTGACATTTAAAGATCTACTGCACAGAGAAATGTGTAACACAGGAATGCACAGTTGTGCACAGTTGTGGTGTCTTCTAATCTATATCATTGAAATTCTTTCACCTCAAATTGCTCTGTCAGATAAATACTTTTTGCACTATAATCCAGTGAAAAAATTGTAAAAGCATTGTAAAAACACTGCACTGACAATGAATGTAAAAGTTAGAGAACATATGGGTTTGTGTTTATTTTCCTATCCAAAAGTATTTCAAAAATTTGCTGGGTTTCACTCTTAATGTCTCTACAGACCCAACTTAGGATCTCACTATCAAAGGGGATTCTCTCCTGCCTTGTATATCACATTACATCATTAATAAGTTATGACCTCAGTAATACCTATTCTAAACCTTTTGCTCTCACTAGGGTTCTTCAAGTGTAATTCAGCACTTCATTTAAGGCATGGAGATTGAGAAGGCAGACTAGAAAGTGGAACACAGTTTGTAACGTTGATGACAAAGCACAGCTGAGTCCCTTTTAGTATCCCAGCTGGTGTCATGGATACAATAGTGAAATCCAACTGTCTAGTATGTGCACTCTGCACAGGTTTACACTAATATGATACTTTTAACAAAGAACAATAACGTGCATAGATATTACCTACAAAACTATTTCAACCTGGAGCACAAAAATCATAATTTCACAGCAAAGTCACATTTTTATCTTGCTGTACTGCTTCGAATCCCATTGTTTTGGTTTGCACAATTTATTTGCAAGAAAAAAACTTAACTAACCAGATACATTCTAAACACCAAAGAGAAAAACTTACTCTAAACTCAGGGAAAATTTGCCAGGCAGTTCCTGTCTGCAACTCACAAGGGCAGAGGTAAAAAGTATGTACTCTGAATTTTTTCACTTATGACTAATATGCCTCCAGTTTCCTTGTAGCTCAAGAAAACTTCTTACCAACACTGAGTATCCTTATATAAAATGAAAATATTTAACATGCTAGAGCTTAAGTCTACCAAAAGAAATAACCTGTGAGCAAATAACATTATAACTGAGTATAGCTAGTCTGAGAGGAGTTCCTACTTTACATCCTCAACAATTTTTGGAGAGCATTCAGATCAGGTACTGTAATGTAACCCAATTAAAAGAAGAAGCTTCTCAAAATGCTGAACAACTGTAACTGATCACTCACTTGGAGGAAAGGACTGAAAACCTTGAAAACAATAGACCCCAGCCTAGAGACTTCACTTCTTATGTCAGATTTTGAAAGCTTGAGGTGAAGGCAAACTACACCAACAGCGTGAGTGAAGACTAAACAGATTTGCCAGATATGTACTTCCTAAGAGAAAACTGGAGGAGCTCTAACCTGTTCACAGTGACCGTACTGCCATCCAGAGGTAGACTGCAGCTTAAAACTAAGTGAAGTTCTCTTGAACTGGCATGAGGCAAAGACCCCCCTTTAGTCAACATTGCAGACTCCAGCTCTCAGGGAGCCATACAAGTGATGTGGCAATGGAATTCTGCAAGGGCCTGAGGTTTATCCACTGTTCCAAGCATGCATTTGTGGTAGAATAGCCTCCAAGCATGGGGTTTTTCTTCTGTTTAGATTGTCAGAAAAGGGAATTAGCTCTGTACCAGCAGTCTCATTCTCCAGGATGGTTAAAGGCATGTACACAAAGCTTTGTGGGGGAGAATCCTTGTTGGTCTAGAAAAACCCCAAACCAACTAATAGCATGGAAATAAGTGCAGACACAGTTTTTATTAAAGTGCTCAAGACACTGAGATTTTTTTTGGAGAGACATGGGCATCTTACTGAGTCTAACCAAGAGATCTAGTTAATGGAGAATGCCAGGAAATAAGATTGGCATTCATACATTTCATTTTCAGGCTTCTCTAGTGAACATTTCAGTTTAAAAAGGGAAGACAATAGATGGAGGACTGCATCCCTTTCTTTTTATCTCATTGAGCAAGTAGAAGGAACTTAGACATAAAATGTGAGAGATCCTTTAGACCATAGGAAGAGGTTGAAATTAGACAGCATAAGAAAGTGAGCTGATATCTAGGTCTTGGCCTGTAAAAAAAAAACTGACCTGTACAATATATTTGGTGTTTGTATCTGGCACCAGTAATTAAGGAGTGGATATATAACTTATTTATCCAGATTAATACAAGTGCATTCTTACCTCTTGACCTAAATTGAGAATAGAGTCATTGCAATAAACATCAAGTGTTGAAATATGCAGTGAGTTATCTTACACTTTTACATTAAAAATCAAGAAATGTAAAGTATTTAGTAATTTTTCCTACCTTCCTAATATAGATTTGCATGCACAGAATTCTTAAAACTGAAACACGTAATGTAAAAGATAATAGGGGATGAATATTTGTCTGATGAAACAAACAACCCAAGTCACAGAGGACATTCCTACTCCATGCAGTGCATTAGTTTCTATCATCTTGTTCTGTAGAATGGAGGACTGACATGAGATATCTATACTACTACCAATAGTTTATAGACTGTAAGTATAAGTGGTGTATCAAGGTGCTCAGATGGAAAAAGCAAATGGCATTGAATAATTATTTGGAATTCAAGCATGATAATACATGTAAACAATCACATCCCTTCCTCAAAAAGAAATCTTTTGTCTGCATGTTACTCACAGCCAATGCCACTGAAGACTCTAGAGAGATGGAGAAAGAATTCACTCTGGATGAGGACAATCAATCAAAATCTTCTCTGGAACAAGATATGCCTTTAGAACAGATCAATAAATGCTACATGTTGATCTACATCAGTAGAATCACGAAGAAAGTTCAAAATGATACATATGTACATATTAACTGCTGTACATGTGCATTTATTTAAATAGTAATTCTAAATAAAACTTTGAGTTCTGTTTTTATTGATGCATGCCCATACATAAGATGACATTGACCAAGACCCTCTTACTGCTCTATCAACCTGAAATTCTGCAAGGGAAAGAAACAGAGAAGTGAAATATTAATGGAAAGTGGAATTTTCCTTGCAATAGCCTCAATAAATATGTCGGTCAGGAGAAAAAATAGGTCAAAAAAAGAAAGCTTATATCTCCAATATCAAAGAAAAGAATGTTTGTGTCAAATCTATTGGAGAAATTGCCATGAATGGTTCATCTGTGTGAAAATATGGTCCTTGCAATGCTGCTAAGATCAGCGAGACCTAGGATGATATGTTGAATAAGCAGGTTGCAGAAGTTAAAAATATCCGTGGGAAGCTTTAATTTACATGTCTGTTTTCCAGTATTTTAAAATGGGAAGGAGAGAGAAGTTTTAAAAATTGCTTTTTAGGAACATTCATTCGTTAGTATAAAAAGGAAAGCATATTAAACGTGAATATTAAGGTAAAGTGCTTATAAATGACATTCAATATTTTCCCAGCGCACAAAATTTTTCAATTGAATTAATCTCTTTCCTCAGTTTTGGATCATTTGTACTTTTCCTTGTGGCCCATATGCTCCTGCTGTTCCATGTGCAGTTCATCTTCCAACCTTTTCTTAATCACTCAGAAAGATAAAGTAAAATGAAATATACAGTACATTTAAACCAGAGAATTGAAAAACCATCTTTTTATTAGCCTCATATGTAAGGCCTTATCAGGGAAGCATGCCCTAATTCACCACCTAATTCTGCAAAAATCTTTGCATAGAAACCCAGTTGCCTCTGTTCCTTGTTTTGCAAGCAGGAATTTTACTATAAACCTCAAAAACATTTTCATGAGTGAACACTTGGGAACTTAACCCTGTTGGGGGTGGCTGTAAAAATCGGCTGATGTCTCTGAGGAGGTCAAAAGAGGCTGCATAGGTTTAGGTCAAAGAAAGTCCTCTAAAGGGCAGCAGTCATTGGGTCTACTGCAAAACCCATAATTTAACTCTCAGTGATTCATCAGTGAGGATCATGCCAGACCTGTTGTTCAAAAAAGGTACACACCTCGATATTGGCTAAATAAAGATAGTTGTTCTACAAATTAACAATGGAATTAACAATTTGAGTTTTAATGGTTTATCACCTTCCTATATTTGCAGTCAAAGCAAAGAGAGAAATACTGTACTCAGGTATGTCCAGAGAAAAATATTACAGTATACAGTTGTGGTATTTTCCTTCTACCCCTTGTCCACACGACCTTCCAATTTATCACGGGTTGTGCTATTGTTTGAGTTTTATATAAGCTACCTGCAATTGCTTGTTCTTCCCATTAACTGCTAGAGACTTGTTTTCCAGTGCAATGTGCTTACTGCAATGGGCTTTTATTGTCAATATCTTCAGTTTTAAAATTCAACTAATTCATTAACTTCTATCTTTTATCAAAAAGTCTTAACTGGAAAATGTTTAACACATCCTAGAATGCACCACTGAGGACCGCTAAGAGTAGAAGTTGAGATGGAGGATGTTTTGCTTTTAATTTGAATGAGAATAATAGAAGCTGAAGTGTCCTTACTCGAGGCATACATAAAAAAAAAAAAAAAAAAATCCTTTCAGGTAAACATAAATTCTGCTTGAATTGTAAATGACCCATCTAGCAAAAATCAGATTAAGGTAGAAGCTTAAGTTCTCTTCTATATACCTACTCTTCTTTGTAGCATTTTTCAGAATTCTGCAAACAAATTTAGAGCTGAACTGTAGAAAAACTACCATTTCTAATTATCTCCTCACAAAACTGCAATTACTCTGTATTTAAGATATTTATGTAAAAAAGTCTATCAAGGCCTTGGTTTGTTTCTTTGGTTTGGGATTGTTTGTGGATTGTGTGGATAGAATAAATTTGATGTATTTACTGTCATTAAAAGAATATTTTTAATAATAGATTGAAAAAACAGTGGGTTGGGTTTGCTGCTTCCCCCTTTCCTCCCTCATAGCCACTGATGGGCATTTACTTATGCAGCGATGTGGGATAAACAGACTTCAATATCTGAACACTTCAGTTTGTGAAATAGAATCCCAGAAAACTCAGGATACTTTATTTTTCACAAATCTACTGAAAGAGAATAGCTGTGGGAGTGGGGGAGAAGAGTATTTAGCTATTTTGGCTTTTAAAACCATACAATCAGATCATTTAAATCCCAGATTCTAGTGGCTTTGGAATTTACAAAGCAAAGTCCGATAGCTGACTTGCTTTGAAATTGAAAACAGTGTCAGGACAGGGATCTGTTAGGGCAATGTAAATTTGGAACAACTCCATCAACTGCAAAGTAGTTAAAATCATATACATTAGGGATTAGAAATGGACCTGTAATTTGCTTTAATTCTTTAACTATTTCAAGACAGAGAAAAACCTCCTCCGTATCAGTCAATAATTTGCTGTCACTAATGTTACAGCTATGTCAGACTCATTGACCACATTCTTCCTGATTGCTTCCCTCTTCCTATACAGATAACTGTTTACAATAAAGGCAAAACAACATACAGTCTTTCACCTGCCCAGAAACTTTAAGGAGAAAATTATCAAAGCAATCCTGTACCAAGTATCCATTTTCTATTCAGAAGAATGAAGCTTCTTAACGAATGGCAGATAAGAACTTGTTTTAATTTGTGGAAATGTGAACAATTTCTAAAGAAATTAAGGAATTGGCTATAATGAGAATAGAGGACTAGGAAATTAAAAGTAGAAAGTATTTTTTGTAGAACAGATAAATCCCACATGATTTTGGACCAAATGATTTAGTAGTTCCCTAATCATATTTAAAACATTATCTAAATGCCAGGCAATTACAACTCTACAGAAACAGAATAAAAAACTCAGTGTAATTAAAATTCAAAGTAGCTGCTAATTTGTCCATTTCTTTGCAGCTCATGCAACTTCATAATAGACTAAACTGTTTAGATATGGGGTCTTGTGCCAGCAGTTATTAAAATAAACAACACATTTATAGTACATCTTTCTCTCAATCTGCTCAAGCTGAGCAAAAGCACATTTGAAGCTCCGAGACTCACACACAGTGTCCACTTTAAATAGAAAAATCTCATTGATTGCATGAAACTCGGGTCTCATTTTTGTCCATCGATCCCCTTGGTGACCTTCTGCAGCATCAAAGCCCAGAGCGAACCCAATCTGACCCCGACTTTATGTGCATTATTATATTGAGAGACAGGAGCTACTTACAGTCCATGCCATTGTCTCCGTAGATATGTAATAAAGTATTCTAGAACTGCTCCTGCAGAGAACACTTCATGCACTCGGCATTTCCTTTTCTCTGTCTCTCTCTCTCTCCCCCCTCCAATCTTAAAATTCTTCTCTTTGCTGTGCTGAATGTTTTTTGGGTTCCCCCCCCCCACTTCAGTGGACAGCTCAAATGAGCAACTTCAGACTTTGACTAATACTCACATAACTCTCAGTAAACAACATCCTTCACACAGATCTATAACTAATAATAATGCTCTTTATTAAGCTCTCCTGTGAAACAATATGTCTAATAAAAGCTGCTCTCCATGCTGTTTTAATTATAATAAATCACCTTCATTATGATGCATACTTCAATATAACATGCCTAATGCTCAGCTACCTGGGATACTACAATAATGAGGACAGAGAGTAGACATCTTGAAGAAAGTTATTTACACACACTGGAAAATTCTACAGTATCGTACTGCTTTGCAACATGAATTTCAACAACTTTTATCTTACCTTACTGTTCATAACATCAGAGCTGAGAAGAACCAACCCCCCTGAAAAATGCTGTTTACACAAATAACAGGACCTTGAATACATCCACTAGCATGGAAAAATAAGTCCTTGCAGTGCAATCATTTCTCTATAAATGTATAAAAGTATTTTACCACCCTGTGCAACAAATCAGTGATGAGACTATAGGCTGTTGTGTGCCGGTACCTAGGGATTTCATGTCAAAGTCAACTTCCTTGGCAATCCCTAGAGAACTGCGCTGTGCACATTCTCGTGAAAGGTGTGAAAATCTGATTTTCTAAAATGGATCAGTAATTCTCTATGAAGGGGGAAAGGATCAATAAATCTTTGCTAAGTAGATTGTAAAGGAAAAATTATTCTTTCAGTGACAGTACATTAGGATCCTCCAAACAATCTCAATAAACTAAAGACATAGCATTTCTCCAGCAGCTACTTTTGACTTCTGATATATTTTCGTAATCTCTGATCATTCTGCAATGCACATACATTTATATTTGCTAAGCAATGTTCCATGTTGATGTTGATTTATGAGTGTATGCCATTATGCTCGGCTGTGAGTAGAAGAAGAAAATTATTAGCCGCTTGTAACCTGATAGATGTGATACAAGGAAATGTCATTACAACCATGCACACATATATGTTTGTTACTATATCTCTCTCTACCTACACAAATATTCTGTACTCTGTATGTATGTATAATCTACACATATATACTAATATGTACTACATTGTGTGTAGCTATATGATTATTTTGTACATATACAAATGTGCACATGCAACATATATAGGTACGTTTTCAGGCACTGAGAGTTAATTATAACATATATAGCAACTGAAACTCTACTAGGTGCTTCACAAACCTGAAAGGCGTCCATACAGTTAGTGCAGCAGCACATGCCATCTGGCATTTACACTCTGAAATCATACAGTCATGTTGTACCTAAATATGTGATTTTTACATAGAAGCAAAAGTAGCATTTGCCTGAAGACAGCATGATAACATGGTTTACAGCTAGCAGTCAAAATATATTGCCAAGTCAGAAGTGGGCTATGCACGCAAGCAGAGGAATTTATTTGTCCTTTTTACACAATCTCTTTTTCTTGCTGCAGAGAGTAAGAGGATCCTGCCAGAAGTGTTTGTAGTGTTGTTTTTGCAGCAGTGGTAATATGCACAGTGTGGGCACTTAAATGTCCATTCCAATTCTAAATGCCAGCACCAGTATGAAACTTAACGTGCTGGGTTGCATTTCTATTCCTGGCGCTCCCAGCACACAAGTATTCTGGGTGGTAATCTTTGAGGGAATGCATGCTGAGGAAAGGAAAAAAGATCTTTGTCCCTCGGCCTAATGCTGTGAAACCTGAAAGGGGAGGAGGCAGCCTCTGCTGCCCAGAGAAATCTACAGTCTGGAGACCAGGCTCTCTCTTGCAAGTAGGCTTTGATACAAACACAGAAGATCAAGACTAAAAAGCAGAATAACATGAGAAACTAAATATGACAGGAAGGCACAGGAGGAAAAATTTTGAGTTCATCACTCTGAAAGTGCCTCGTGTTTGACCCCCAAAAGAGCACCCCCAAAAGACAAGGCACTTCAAGACAATTTGTAGTTCTGAATGTTTTAAGATGCAGAACTAACAAAGCTAGCGACATCCGAGAACCAACGCACCCAAAAAAAAATTTCTGGCCTTTTTCAGATGGTGGAATGAGGGTAGAAGCCATCAATTTTATAGCTAGAAGATCCAATGCTTTGTATACTTCCATAGTTCAAGGAACCTGCTAGCACAATTTCCTAAAACCTTTAAGCTTGTCTTTCAGTTTTTGTGAGGGTTGTTTTGTTTTTATAAACAAGGCAACATAAACAAGAATGCTTGAGAACATGTCCTAGGTCCCGAGGTTCTCGCTGGGCAAAAGCTGCTCAGAGCACACTTAAACAGGCTCAACAATGGCTCTGTTTCATGGGAGAGCATGACACATAGGAGAACACTTAAAAGTTGTGCCTTTTGCCCCTCCATTATCTCTACTATCCTTGAGTCCACCAGAACAAATGAGACTGGAGTAAGCAGACTTACAGTGACCAAAATACATAAAGGAGAGCAACAAATGCAGTACAATCAATTTCCAATAAAGTCACCTCATATCATTGTCATGAGAGATGAAAGGATAAAATTAAGCTGTTTTGGGCTGGCAAATCTTGTTTTTACCCTAGGACTCCATAGTAAAATATTGCCTGGAGTTTGCTGCAGCTTCTCCTCAAACCTTTGTTTTTTGGACTATTTCAGAGGAGCATCTCAAAGTACTCAGCAAATTCAGATGATGAACCCAACATCACAACACCTCCTCACTGCATTTCAAAGAAAAGAAATAAGTCCCATACATGTGAATGTACAAGTTTACACACACTGGGGTACCATAGTGAGGCACATCAACATTTTAAAGCTGCTCTAGTGTCAATATTTGACCTAGGTGAAAACTATCCAAGCAACCAGATTAGTCAGATTAGTCCTTCCCTCTTATTGGGAACTCACAGAAACACTAGAGTCAGAAAGACACAGCCAGTCAGTGGCAGCCCATGGCCAGTATCCATCAAAGGGGAACTCTGACCCATATAGATACAATAATATATACAAAAGTACTATACATGCTCTCTTCTATCACAGAATCCCCAAACAATTTGGGGTATCTCAAGGAAATATGCATTTGTCTTCTTTTACCATAAACTTTGGAAAAGGTTATCTTAATTGAAACTAAATCATAGAATATTCAATATCCCTGCAGCATCACAAGTAAGAAACAAAAAATGCCAAGGGCCTAATACTTCTTGCAAAGAAACATGCTTTTGCCCCATCCATAAAAAAAGAATGTGCCTTGCTAAGGTCAGAGCTCATGATCTGCCACACCAGGTTTTACATGATACTGAATAAACCCCATTCTCTCTTCCACCATTATGTATCTTGCATTAAAGTTCAGGAGGATAGCCTCTCCTGAAGTCATAGTTCATACTTGTGTGCAGCAATCAACTAGGCCAGAGTAGCACAAATCATCTGGTTTACTATGTAAGCATTTATTCAGACCCTTCTCTAGCCTGCACATCCAGCACCTCTAGTTATTCCAGCTTCCTCTGTTATTTACATAAAGGTTGCTTTCTTTTGTTTTGTTCAGCAACATGATTTTCCTGGACTGCAGGTAATATAATTTGCTTAGGAAAAATAAAACCAAAAACAAATCAACCAAACTGAATACAAACATGAAAACAAACAAACAAACAAACAAGCAAACATACTTTTTATTTCCTAATATTTTCCAATATCACAGATTAGGAGAACATTGAATTTAGGATTAAATACTATGAAATTTGATAATAGTTTCTTCACAAAGGAAACAACACCTACAGCTCACTGTCTGCCTACCCAAGCTGTATTTGTTGTTGCTGGACAAGAGCTATTTGGGTCAGGAAAGGGATTAATAAATTTTTGGTAGGTTGGTTGGTCTGGTTTGCTTTGTTTTTCATCTCCTTCATTTTTCTCATATTCAGACATGAATACAAAATCCCTGAGTCTGCTCCTGGAATGGGTACTGCCCACAATTTGTCTGCATGTTTGCATGATTACAACCAAGACAAATTGTGGGTGTCTCACCCATTTGAGACTACCTATACATTTCTGACCTGCACTTAGAAAAACAGATGTTAAACAGTATGGATCTCTGTTTTGAGATATTGTCTAAAATGCCTAAACACCAAAGGACATATGCATCTTCAAAGACCAATGCTTGTAATTTGCACAAAGGACCAAATCCCATGTCCACCAAAATGTAAAATTCTCAGTGTTTTCAAAGAGGGGAGACCCCATCCAGGAAATCCAGAGGGCTTTCATCAAGGAGAGGCCCTTGAAAACATTGCATCTGAAGGTCAGGCTTTTTTTTTATATGATCAAATGCCCAGAACAAATTATGTTGGTGATGCAACACAATAAAATTAATCTCATGTGCTTTAAGATTTACTTTTCAGAATATGGAAAAGTTTCTTCCAGCTACATTTTAAAGTAGTATTTTTTGACTCATTGTCCTAAACAAATTAAGTTAAAAAGATCATTCATTGAATTATACTTTCTGAACCCTTATATGAATGTTATGTGCACACATATCTGCAAAATGTGCAGCATGTGCAAAATTCCAGAATATAATTCTATAACATACTCTTAGAAAATTTTTAAAAATTAGCTCTTCTATGTCACAAACTAAAATTTGCATTTCTATTCAAATGCACATTACTCTCATACAACTAGACAGTGTGAATTTTTAAACTAAATTATGGAGCGACCCTGTAGAAAAGGCTGAAATCTACGTCTGCTCTTACTACCATAACATTTCACCTGATTTCACAAAGAAACACGGCTCATCACAGAGTAATGAGAAGAACTTTCTGAGAAGATTAAAAAATATAATAAAAATGGTTTTGCAAATGAACCTATTCTAATTTTTTTCTGCCCTATATAAAAACAATTATCCAAAGGGACTGTGAGAGGATGGAGAGATGGACTGACTCATGAAATTCAACAAGGAGAAGTGCAAAGTCTTGCACCTGGGAAGTAACAAGCATGACTATTTGCTGGTGGACAGTCATCTGGAAAGTAAATTGGCAGAAAAGGACCTGGAGTTCTGATGGACACCAAGTCGAATATGAGCAAGCAATGTGTCCTTGCAGCAAAGAGGGCAGAGCCAGGCTCTTTTCAGCAGGGCCCAGTGACTGGGCAAGGACCATGCACTGAAATACAGGAGGCTCTGTCTGAACATTAGGAAATATTTTTTCAATGACCAAGCACTGACACAGATTGCCCAAAAAAACTGAGCAACATTTTTCCTTGGATATTCAATAGCCATCTGGATATGGTCCTAGGCAAGCAGGTCTAGGTGGTCCTCCTTGAGATGGAGGTATGGACTAGATGACATCCAGAGGCCCCTTCCAGCCTTAGCCCCTCTGATTTTTTTAATTTTCAATATTTTTCTTCCCCATTGGACAGTAGCAAGGGAAGGAAAGAACAGTAAAAAGAACCACCTTTACCTTCATAAAGACTATTAAAGAAAATGTACCTTGTTTTGTTGGGTTTCAAGAAGACGAAACTAAAAATGCTGCAGGGGGGGAAAAAAGGGGGCAACAGATGAGGAAAATAAGCCTCACACAGCTAAAATATGTTTAGGATGGCACAGAAGGAAGGATAGTGGAAAAGAGAGGAGCTATCTTGGACACAACCAATTTCAGCTGTGAGCACAGTGAAGCAGAGTAAAAATGGAGAAATGTAATTTCCATGTTCTTTCATTATATATTTTGCAAATGGACATCTCAAAATCTGCAGGACAAAATCTGCTTTGGTTTATCTAGTAAGTCTTCCATTCTTTCATTCATAATAAAGAAAAAATTGAAATTACCAAACAGTTTCCACTGCAGTGTTACTGTCAGCCTGAAACACTGCAGTAATTTCTATAAATGTGAAGAACAATTTTAAGGTAAAGAGTCTGGGAAGGAGACTTGAGTTTCTATTAGTTTCTGGAAATTCTGCACTGTTAAATGCTGCTGTCTCTTGTTTATATCATCTGCCTTCTGTGGTTACCCTCAGGATAGGTTAACTAACCATTAACATAGTAAACCTGTAAACATACCAAGAAAATGTCATAATACTGAAGCCCATATATGCTTTCAGAACCATATACCACTTTTAACTGGATGCACTGCACCCTTCTCTCAGTTGCTTACACAGGTGATCTGGTTTAGAAATATCAGAAATGTCAAAATTTAAGAAATAGCACAGGAGGCATATCCTCTGGCAAAACACCTTTAAAAATCCCTTGGAACTGTGCATTTTTGCAAAGCAGGCCACAGCAATGCAAAGCACAAAAGTTACTCATATTCATTTCAGTAGATATATGCATAAACGTGCTCAGATCTTGTGTGGACTGCATGTGAACATCCAGGTCATGATCCAGATCACAGACATAAGTAGAAGCAATTTTACTGTACTCTGTATGCAGATTTGGACAGCATCCTTGAAATTTTTTCACAATAAGTAGAATTCTTATTTTAGTAAAAACACTGTCAGAGCTTCCACAATACTTCACAATAAGCAAACTTGCTAGTCACATTTGTAAAACATTAGTATGATGGTAAATGAATACCATATTCATAAGCATTTTACACTGGAAGTCACCATCTTTATCATGTTCAGTCGATTATCCAAATGATCTTCAAAACACAGAAAAAGTTACCTAGTCCCTTCTTTCTCCATCTCACTTAATTTCTTCCCTAGTCTTCTAGAATTATAACCAAAATCTTCAGAAAGTGTTTGAAATTATGTCATCAGCTCTACTCTCCCTGCCAAAAAGCCCCCAAAAATCTTTGTGGGCACAAGCAGTCATCCCAAGGTGGAGATGAAGAATTTCAAGAGCCATGACTAGGGAAGAGCAAGAGGTTGGTGAGAGAAAGTCTTTCTTGGAAGACAAAGAAATCATCTTTGCTTTAACCTACGAGGGACATCTGTGACAATTTGGTGGCCCTACTGAGCTGCAGTCCTAGTTCTAATAAAACAAGCCTGGTGTGCATTTGAAATAGGAATGAGACTGGTGGTGAACTCTTTTTGGTAACATAAATAATTTAACTTTCCTTAGCTACCTTGCCTACCACCACTGCATTAGAGCAAGGTACTCAAGAGCAGAGAATGAAAGATTAGGCATTTTTACAAACACTAAAAAGAATGTATAGATCACTGAAAATGGCTTCTTTATTAAGATTTTTCTTCCCTCCTCTTCCTTCAGAGAGTAACACACAGCAAAATCAGGAAACAAGATGGTGAACCATACTGAAAAACACCAAGTATATTTTATTGACCAAATAAAGTAGGCATATCACATCAAAATGAAACTGCATGTTTTAAAATACTTTTAGAAAGGGAAAAATTATGTAAAGCTGGTGCAGTCAGCCCTCCAGTTCATGCAAGTGCCTTTAAAAGGCAGGGAACGTGTAAGGAGAATGGCCTTCACAGAGCAAAGCAGCATCACAACACACCTCCAGATTACTTCATGCACATCGTTGACAAGTCTTTTAAATATTAAGGGTTATGTTCTACTCTAGTTCTACACATGGGACTCCCATTAATGTCAGTGGGTGTTTCACACGAAGTACAAGAAGAGAAACAGCCTTTGGCATCTTTTAGTGTTAAAGAAAAAAAGATTTCAATAAGTTTACTTAATCCATCAAACTGGCAGTCTCTAGCATTAGCTCCTGTGATAGCGCTGTCAATGCTTGGTCAAGCCTAAAAAACCTTCAAGCTTAACCAAGTCTTGACACAGCAGAGAAGCAGAAGTTCAAGATGGCCAACTGTAAGAAGTAAATAAACTTTTAAAAGCAAAGAGAATAAAGGATTAAAGGATAAAGAAAATTATTTTCTCTCTTTATATCAACTTTTTCCAAAGAAATATATGTTTCAGAAAAAGAAACCTGCAGCTTGGCAGGCTGGGTGGCAAAAGAAAAGCAGAGACAAGTTGGGGGTTGGGAGGAGTGGGAAGTAGAGTGTAGCTGCTAATCCTGCTAAGGCAGTTTTACAGTATTGACTCTTGTATTGGGGGCATACAAACTTTTTGACCATGCACTAACTAGTTTGCTTGATAGCCTGGAGTCACTGGAGTTAAAGGTCTCAGTATATATCTTAAGTCCATGGGAAAAGTGGATTTTTGCCCAAGAGAGTATTTTGCTGTCAGACACCCAAGTCAGAGCTTATCAATTAGTGTCTGCATGGGTGGCAAGTATAAAACAACCCTACTAATGCCTTCCTTTCAATTTCTCTACTGCCCTCACCTCCACAGTTGGAACAGCCTCTTGACCACAGATCCTTGTCACATATTTAATTTTAATTTTTTTTTTTTTTAGAGATCACAGAAGCCCCATGCACTTTTTAGCCCAGGGTTTTCAGGGACTGGGAGCTACCATTTTGGGTGCAATGTCCTTGGCTGGGGCATTAGCCTTCATGATAGTTGCAAGCAACCTATCTAAATCTGAAAGCTAATAGAGCCAAATCTAAAATATAAGGTACTCTTCTCATTTAGTATCCATCTGGTTCAATTATCACTCAGGGTTACATTGTGGAATTTCTGTAATGGAGAAACTGACATAGGTACATGGTCTGGCTGACAATGTAGCTAGACAACCCTGTTGAAATAATTTAAGATTTGTGGGATACATGTAATTTGTGTTTTGACCTTCGTGCATAAAAGATTTGAAGCATTTTAAACTGTATTACCATCCCACAAAATAGACTGAAGGAAAAAAATAGGGTAGAGGTACAGGTTGTTGCTGGACAGTGCAAGTTTTTGTCTCCTCTGAAAAAATTGATATACTATTTTTATGGTAGCAAAAGCATCTGAGCACAAAGAGCATTTGAAGACAAATTTTAAAATATTACAGATAGATGAGCCCTACAGCTAACAGTATCTAACAGGTCTGTTCTCCATCTGCCTTTTTCTTCTAATGTAGCATACAGCTGACTTATTTGAACCTATCAGTTCAGCATATGAGCAGTAACAAAGCACAGCAATTCTCATGTTCCACTCCCTCTTTGTTCAGTTGCTCTTTGGGATGAGCTCCCTCTTACCACTGTCTGTCTTCCCTGTGCAGTTACATCAATCTCTTCTTGGACTGTTACTGAGGAAAAGCAATTGTCCTGAAACAGAAGTCTTCAGTGTAGCTCTGGACAGGACAGTTTCCCAATGGTTGTTACAATCAATGGGATCTCTTTCAGTGACTTCTGTAAGAGTCAGATCAAAGCAAGACCTTTTCTTTAAGGTCCTTGTGAACAAATTTCACCTGAAAATGACAGAATGCTTCCTGCCAGGTAATCTACAGAGAATTCAGGCAGAACTTTGTTTTCAGTTTCACAACAAACTTAGATTAAGTGAATTGCCTTCTGTAGTTTTCTGGTGTCAATTCCAATTATGGCTAATGCTGTGTAAAACCCTAGGTTTAAAAAGCTACATCAAGAAAAGTAGGGTGAAGGTTAGAATGCACATGGGAAGCACCAGGATTTTGGGTTGAATTCCTTTTGGGGTAGAGATTCTGAATGCTATTTTTGTTTACTGTTGGCGGAGGGTAAAAATATTACACTGAAAGTGATTTGCAGAAATGTTTGTAAGAGTCAGAGGAACAGTAGAATATATAAAAGCATTTTAAAACCACCTTAACTACTTCCTCACTAACCCACCAAAGAGTGCACCCAAGCACAAGTTAATTCACGTTCTCTGAATTCCATGGAGAAATTGAGCATTTCAGCATAATAGCCTCTGCTTGAACAGACCTTATATTTACAAACTGGCACTGTAATGAATTCCTAACAAGTTCCAATGTTATGGGAACCACTGCAACTTAAAAATATTAATCCATGCCAGTAGAAGGCAACTTATTTGGACTCATTATTAAAAGAACCTTCCTCCCTGCTCTCACATATATGGTCCAATGGAACAAGTTCCAGAAGGTGAGTATATTATTGGAAAGAAACTTTTCATCATTGCTCAGCAGCCATGGTAGATCACAGCAGAAGAGTCTGATTTAACTACATTTCCGTCAGGTATACACTTCATAAACCAAACTGAAGTTTGTCCTTCTCTAAATTCTACCCATTCCTGTGGGGTAAAAAAAAAATCAATTATCTAATTAAACCATCACCTTGCATATATAAATTAAGTGTATATGCTTTTTATAAACAGGATTCTTAGTAGTAAATTTGAATCATGACTTGCACTTTTGCAACATCCTGTGGATAATTTTACAAATGAATGAATGAAAGAATGTGACTCAGACTACAGAATTTCTCACACACACCTCTGCACTGGCTAATCTGGTTTTAATTTCTAGGACTTAAATAGTTGCAAACTACAGCTGCTTAAAGACAACTACTGTTCCCTGCATGATATTTGGTGAAATTAATGCTGAAGTATGTATATAGTATATATACTATACACTGCATTTACAAAGGCTCAGTTCAGGGAGGATGGGAATTCCTCTCCACAGATAAATACATCTTTCAAAGCTTTATTATTATTATTATTATTATTATTATTATTATTATTATTATTATTATTATTATTATTGTTATGTTCTTCCAAGAAAATATCTTTTTTTTTTTGGGAACATCTCTATCTGCTGATATTCTGAAATTCAATGAAACACCTCAAGGCAAGTACTTGCTCACTATTTCCTGTTGAAGCAGCACAAAAATGTTCTTTGTGTTATTGGAAGCAAGCAGCAAAGATGGCAACAGTACAGAAGTGGCTTCACTTCCTTGGGGGAAGACAAATTCCAACATATATTTAATATATATTTATATGCTATATAAATAAAAAGGTATCCCAGAGAGATCAACAGGCACTGATAAGTATTTGTTATTGAAAAGGGCACATTAAACAAGAGAAGTATGCTTGAAAGTGCAGTGGAGCAGAACCAGAGGTGAGGTCCTAATGATGGGCTCCCATGCAAAATCACTGAAGAGCCAGAACCAAACTAGGACCACAGTCCCATGTTTTTTGCTCAGTTTAGTTTCCTATAGACCCTAGTGACTTCAGAGCATGTGCAAACCATACTGAACAATAAGACAGTCTATAGCAAATTCTGGCTTTCTGTATTCTTTTCCAATAAGTTTGGAAAGCAATTGTGCCACCATCTGCCGTAGAAAAATGTTGTCCAGGGATCATGCCACTCCTGGAAACTGAATGAATGCTAATTTGGATGAGAATAGTTTCCTTTTGCAATGTTTCACTTGCTGTGATCTCAAACCAAGAGAATCAGGCCAATTATATTGAAGGCAAAGTCATTACAAAGAACCATCATGTTATTTAAAGAAAATAAAATGTTCTTCATGTATTTATGAATGAACTATCCTGCCTTTGAAGGAAAATTCAAGTACAGGGAGGAAAAAAAGAGGTTTAAATAAAGCTATACTCTCATTTGCCCCCTATAAAACTGTGATGCCTCTTTTTCCTTTCTGAAATAAACTGGTCCTCCTCTGAAGTCAATTTGCAAGAGCCTTAGCTTATAAAAAACCCAACCAACCTCCCCCTCCCTTAAAATCATTCAAATAAAGGCCCAGTTTCCCTACTGCTTTTGTGCTAGGGTGGAAGAAAACCTGTTGTCTGCTACATTAGTGAGAAATAACAACTTCAGAGAGTCAGACACATGCTGAAATGTTTCAGTTGAAATCAAACTCTGAGAAATTTTTTAAATGTTTTCAACACATCAGCATGAAGCATTGACCTAGTTGGAATCACTTAGATCTAAAGCAAATGCACTGATTGTTTTCACAGCATGCTTTTCTTCTTCAAGCTGCAACAGGCAGACTGGCAACTGCTGTTCGGAAAGGTTTTCAGCCCCCTGCCTTGGACTACTGTAGCCTATGACACGATCAATAGCAGGGTTAGAAGGCAGAGGGAGCTAAGGAAAGATTATGAAGATGAGGTGAGTGACAGAATTGCCTTACAGGATTTTGTTCTTTCACTCACCTTGAGTCTTTTCTGCACAAACAAAGATGGACAAACATTCCAATTCTTTCTCTGAAAGGGGACAGAAATGATGGAGAGACTGTGTGGCATGAGCACAGACAGCATTCTGCACTTTGGAACACTCTGCTCAACAGATAGGACAAGAAAGATGATCTTTCCAGCAGATATCTTTTTCATTGTCTGAGTGCAATGGAGGTACCACTAAAGAAAACTTTTCTCTCATTGATGAGTATAATTAGCATGCATGGAGAGAAAAAGTTCATGGTGAAATAAAATTAAAGCATCCTCCTTTAATCATTCCACCTCAGCCCTGCCTATGCTATCTGCAGGCATCCCTGCTCAAGCTCTTCTGATATCAACCATCATCTTTTGAACCAGTCCTGCTCCCTTTGAACTGGTGCATAATGGGAGAGCACTTCAGACACCAGTCCTGATTAACATGCCACTGCACAGGACACTTTTGCTGCCGTCCTATAAAGACCTTAATGGCTTTCAGTTTTTCAGGTATTATATAATTAAATAATTTCTATAGTAACCCTAACAATCTTAATACAGTGCAGCTCTTTTTAGACACTTTATGATAGAAAATGTGATTTTAAGTCCCCTACTGTAGTTGCCATGCTGTTCTCCTACTCTATCCCACCACCAGTTTATGAAAGTACTGACTGGCTTGAACTGAAAGTACTGGCTTGAACTGACTGCAGTCATGTGAGAAAAGAATGAAAGAAACAGCTTAAAGGGAATAGGAGAAGGCCTAGTTTGTGCCACTGTCTGTGCTTTCCAGTTATGCACAGAAGAATCCCAGGAGAAAAGCATATTTGGAAAATAATAGCATGCAGCAGACAGAATATGGTTGGGATTCAGTCAATCCACATTTATATTTTAATATGATAAAAAAGATAGGAAATGGGCATGAATTTTATACAGTTTTTAAAGTGCTCTACAGCACAAGTAAACTATTAACTGTAGGTTACACAGGCTCAAGGTCAGTGCAACACTCCAACAAGGATAGTGATCCCTAGACCCATGGCATGGGCTGATGTAAACAGTACGATATAGCAATAATGGAATTAACCCCACGGCAGACCTTTTGTTTACAAATGGTTATAGCATCATTATTTGTGCTGTGCCTACAAGTATGACTTTCTATAATTCTTTGTGCCCAAACAGAAAACTCTACCAGTTCAGACAGAGAAGAAAACACAAGTTAATAGCCAATAAAGGATGACTTCTCCAGTAACCATCATCATGTTTTAGCCTGGTTCCATAATCTCAAACATGATGTTAGCAGAAGCTAAAAGATTTGGACCCTTTGTCCTCCTCGAGAGCAGCCTAGTAGAGACAAACAGAAGAATGAATTGAAGAGGGCTTTTATTTTTTGTTTAAAACCTTTTTAATAAAGTGAGGATAGGAGAGATGGCATGGGAGCAGTAAGTGGCTGCACCAAGGAACCCACCAGTATGGGAAGGCACAGCCCCAGGGTGACCAGAGAAAGCAACCTGCTGGTGCCAAAGGTGGCTGGGCCAAGCATCAAAGGTGAACATGTGGCACCCCACAGGCAAAGAGCATCATATAGCAGCCACATAACTACAGCATGGGCTGGCAGATCTCCCCATCTCGTAGCATTGACTCTTATCCCTTCTTTTCTTCTGCAATAACCCAGCAAACAGCATTTCATGGGTCCCTACAGTACCTCTTAGATCCACTTCCCAACAGCTTAGCTTAATAAAATGTACTCAGGTGTCCCCCTTCCCAGACCTGAATGCTATCTGCTGCCACACTGCAGAGCCTCAACTGACCCACCTATGTGCTATGCAGGTAGCCAGTTCACAAAATTATTTACAGGTAAACACCCAGAAAGTTTGCTTTGTTTCTTCTAAATATGAGATTTTAAGCAACATTTGGCCACAAGAGGCCATCTGTACTTCAAGATCTCAACAGAAGACCAAAAATTGTATGAATTCAGACCCATGTTGAGGGCTTTTCTTTTGTCAAGGGAACTCCCTTCAGATGAGTCTGTCACTTGACAGGATCCCTCCTAATCAGACAATATGTTTGCTATTTGTGTCATACTGACATTCAGAGTTTTTTCTCAGGTAAACACAGAAGTTCTTTACATGAACTGAGTTGTTTGGGCTTTGGACAGAAGGGTCTGTCTGGTTTTTTGTGTTCATCTCTGCAGCAATCATCTTATAAACGTATAATGTAACATGTAGGCAACAAACTTAAACTGAACCTCTTGGTTAGATGGATTTTTGTTAGGCTTTGAAGAACTTTGGGAAACAATGTATAGTGTCAATAATGTAAAAATCACTGAGAACTTGTAATTACTATTACTTGACAACTAAACAGGTGTGCATTTACTTTAACTTCATGTGAAGGATGATTACAATGCATGGACTAGATATTCCACTTAACCCTGCAAAGTGACATAAGGAGGTATTTAATCAGAGAGAGAACACTCTTCTGCACATCAGTTACTTTCAGCTTCAAAAACTAAACCCACCAATTTTCAGTTAAATACAGCTGCTTCACAGTATATGCAAGTTGGACCCTAACTTTTGCTTGTAGCTAGATCATTAGAAATAACATAGCAAAATAGCAGACCTCTAACAGCTACATTTTTGCCGTTTATTGAAAATCTCCACTACGAAGTGAGAAGATAGACACTGGGGATGTACCCCAAAAAGTAATACCAGTAGTACTGGGGTGAGTTAATGAAGGGAGGAGGATGGTTAAGCATCTTCTCCACACAACAGAAGCATCACTCCTCCTGTGGAACCTGGGTTGGATGCATGCTTCCAGCATGAGATCACTTATACAGGTACAACTTTCATACATATCGCATGGCAATCAATACTGGAACTACTGCTCAGAGTCCCAGCTGGGTACACATTGGTTTTCCTATGAGCTTCCTTCTCCAATTCCTCTGGCATAACACTGATGGTACATTGGTTCCCTTTGAAACTCACAGCTTCTCTGGCTGTTTAATGTGTGGCACAGAACAGCCAGTAGAGAGCAAAGAGGGTAGCTGTAAGTGATCAGAGCTACATGCAAACATATTGGCACATCAATGCCCTCTTCATGCTGGTAAATTTTTCATGGACTATATCTGGAAAGGTAAAGAACAACAAACAGAGAATTTAGACTTTTTACTGTGAAGTTTGTCAAACCAAGTACTGTCTACAGGAAAAAAATGTTTAGGGTTTTTAATTTTTAACTTGAAGAATTTTTATCTTTTGTTCTTCTCTGGCTTCTGAAGGGGGATGCTTCAGATGGGTTCCCACATGGCAGCCCAAGAAACTGTATTTCACAATTCAAAACAGTTTCAGGGTGGATTTTGCAACACCTGTCCACAGTGTGATATCAGAGCCAGTTGAGGTTGGGGCACCATTCTTCAGCACTCAGGAGTCTGTCTTTCTTCCTCAGCCTCATCATAAAACAGACCTGAGACAGCAGCACTGACACCAATGGTTTGGAGGCTGCAGAGAACACATCTGTCTGGAACCAGCCAGATGAGGTTTAGCAGATTCTTTAGTTCCCATGTTCCACTCACCAGAATATGTCAGCTGCCTTTGTTGACAGAGCTGCCACTGCCAGGGAGATTGAGGGGGCATTTGACTGATTTTGGACTCCAAGTTTTCTTTTTGTTCTGCCCTTGTTTCCTGCTGGTTGTTGTATGGGGAAGAGGGAGTAATCAAGGAGTTTTGGTTTCTGTGTTGATGTTTTTCTCTTTGTTCTCTCCCTCCACACATAGTTGGAGGGAGAACCTGCTGCTGTCTTTCTCTTTGGCTGCCAAACATAGTTGTCTGCTGAGGGTGCCATCACATGGGTGGGAGCTCTCTGCAATTTAAGTTTTGTCTTTGTTCCTGGGCACTCGGAGAGATTTAGCAATTTTGTAGCTACTGATAATTAACTGGGGTTTTTTTGCCTGTTGCTGTTTCATTTTTTAGTGAACTGCTATTTTTTCACTTCTATCTACTCATATGCATCTCTCCTTACTGGTGGAAAGGGATTGGTTAAAACTAATAGGGAAGTAACCCATTTTAGAGTGTCTGCCTCTTAAATGGTATTAAATCAAGACAGATATGATTATATATTATTATGAAGTAATATTTGAGGGCAAAAGCTCTTTAAAAGTGGAAGGCTTTTTGCAAGATGCTTTTTCCTTCCCAATTGCTATTCAACTCACATAAAAATTACATGACTGCCAGTATTTGTTCTAATTTTATGGTATTTTTAAAAACTTTTTTTGAGGAAAACATATCCTCACATACCAGATGATTTATGAAAAAAAATCAAGATAATATTTCATATGCAGAAAAACCTCTTTTGCCTATTTTATAGAAATGAGTTGTGCTATCAGACACATCATACTCCTCCTCTTCCTCTGTTGGAGGACAGTTGGAGCATTTCCAACCCTCAGCCTTGGTACATTGCTTAGAACACATTTTTTAGCAAGCCAAAATTGCAGGCTTTTTCATTTGCAATTTGCAATTAAAATTCCAGCACAAATTTTTAAAAAGCTTTTTCAAGAAATTGTTTGCTTTTAATTTCTGTATAATGAAATGCACAGGTCACATTTCCTTACTTAAGAATTATTTACGAGATTTTAGTAGGACTTTCCAGTGTAGCTCACAGTACTTGCCTTCCTTTACTGCATTTAGAGAGAAAACAGGCTTTAGAGTGACTGTCTCAGACTTTGACATGTATTTTTAAATGTCTAAGTCAGAGCAAATATATGCCAAATGAGAAATTAAGCATCAGAAGAAACACAGACAAATTTTAAGTCTAACCAGGAGGAAGAAACCTACACACTGACAATGACATGATTCATAAAACATGCCAATACATCTGAAAAACTGAAAATTCTTTAAGAGTTTCCCTAAATTATGTGGATGGGGATGTGCCAGGTAATTCTTCCATCAAAATATATAATTGTACAGGATACAAGATCCCTCCAGTTACCAAACACAGATTCTCTCCAAACACAAAAATCTAAAAGTTAATTAAGTTTCTCATTATCTCAGTTTGAAAGACAGATGACTGCCAAGGAGGGTGGCAGCCTCCCTTGGAATGGAGAATATGGCCCCTCTTCCCTCTGAATTATAATATCTTTGAAGTTATGGGGGTTTCAGGCAAAGATATGGGGAAAGGAATAACAGTTCCTTACAGTATATATATATATATATATATATACATATGTATAATAAGGCAAGCAAACAACCACAGCAGCAGCACTAACAACAAACAGAACCCCATAAGCACAGTGCCAGCCTTGTCTGGGCTGTGGGGCACTGTCCCCTCGGGTGCAGTTCCGGTCACAGCCGCCAGGGGCGCTGGTGGCTCCCGGCCGGGCAGGGCGGGTGCGATGATTCCCCCGCGCCTGCAGGGGGCGCTGTGGCGCGGGCCCAGCAGCGCACGGCCATGGCGGCTCGGCACAGACAGGAGTCACGGGCGGCAGCAGCAGCAGCAGCAACTGGTTGCCATTGCCAGGTTACTGTGCAGAGGTGGCCAATACGGGAACATCCCACCACCCCTCCCCCAAAACATCTGGAAAAAAGAGTAATTAAGCAGACTGGCAGTGCAGGACAATCACAGCCCTGGGATCTCAGAGTCCAACGCACAGGAGTGGCCGCAGCAACACGCTGCGGGCAGAGGGTCCAGCAGGAGCCCATCCCGATGTTTTGGCACTGCACACGCTGGTTCTGTGCTCCGAATGGTCAGACAGCAGGGAAAAATGGCAAATCCCTCCTTCCTCCCTCAAACCCAGAAACCAGACCAACCAAAAACCAAGCCACAAACCTCCAGAGTAACCCCCTCACCTTTTCTTTCCCGTTATTACTTGCAATCTGCTTCCAGTCAGGGCCATTTCAATGGAAGATTGTGACACCCAGCCACATCTTTTGTTTTCTTAAGTATTGATGGCTATTGTTTCCTAGCAATATATGGGACAAAATTCCATGAGGGAAAGAAACAAAGGAAATCCCAAGACTCATTTATGAGATACTTGCAACAATTTAAATTTTGGAAATACTTATAGCAATTTAAAATCCTTTCAGGTAACATTAATTCCTAAAAATTGAGATAAGCAATAATTCCCATTTGTATAGCAACAATATTTTATCAGATTAAAATGGCTAACTTCTGAGGAGAAAAAAACCCAAAATGCGTTAAATCTTTCTCTTCAGAGGGACTGAATCAACATATTCATGTTCAATTATTTTATACTTAAGCAAGGATTGTAAGCATCCTGAAATCCACATGTCTGGAGGCTTATGTACAGCCAGCATCTTATATGAACACATAGCTTTTAGATTGCATGGGTTGTATAACAGAAACAGATAAACAGAAGTAAATCTCTTGGATATTCTTTAGAAATGAGTGCATCACTGTGCATATTCCTATATGATATCTCTGTTAAAGCTAATCAGATGACATTTGGATGACTCAACACTAACCACAAAGGTATATTCAAGTTGATAAGGACAATTGCATACCCACAGCCTGAGGAGCAGGAAGAGAAGAATCCCACACTGACCTCATTTACCCATTCAGAGGTTAGACCATACTCCAGCAAAGGAATGCAGCACACTCTGAACTTTAAGGGCATTACTGACTTCAGCAGGGCTTTTCCCATAAAAGCAGGGCTCAAAACTATTGTGACTAGAATGTTACTGAAGCTGATTCGTTTGATCCTGACAGTATATAATTTGAAGATTGCTGCCACAGTAATTTTAAAGTAACAGAGGGTCCTAATGTACACATTTCAAGGAAATGTGTGTGGTGACACTAAAATATTACATAAAGAATAAAATGCTGTATTGAATATTGTCATCAATGAGTATTAACTAATATTAATGAACAAGTATCTTGTTTTGAAAGTTCTTGTTGCTCCTGAAGCAGTGTATGGTTTCACCAAAATGTAGGTACTACCAGAAAGCAAAAGGGATCAATAGAAAGATATTCATCCTTGGAAGATGGGGTTCTTTAAACCCCTGAGAATGAGAATTTAGGTTTTGGAGCTGTTGGGTGTTTTTAACTTCCTTCATGATACACTGGGTATTAATCAATACATAGCTTTTGGAAGTTAGAAATTTTTCCTTAATCTCTGTTCATCAAGATCATTCAGAGCAGATTTGGAATTGTTCTGTCTCTAGCACAGACTTTCTGTACCTGTAACTACTATAAACTCTCTAAGCAATATCAGCTAATGAAAATATCCCTGTTGACTTCAGTAAAGCCAGGATTTCATCCTTTTTCCTCAGACAGTTGTAAACAAGTGCAACAGATTCGGAGCTTGACAATGTAGTATAGCTGGATAATTGCCCTGTGTTTTATCTGAACAAGTAAGTTTCTATTGTGGCATTCCTTAGGCAGCAAGATAGGATTTTCTGCTTCTACTTCTCTGCAGTGCATTCATACTTGTTATGTAAACATTATTTCTACCAAGCTAAAAACAGAAGGGCTTTGGAACGTTCAAAGGGAGGATTCAGGTAAACAAAAACAGTCCCTCATTAACAAATAAATTTTCTCAACTGTAGAGACAGAATTCTGCTGAAATAGTGATTATTTCTTTACCTTGGGATATGTTCAAAGTACATTGAATCTTGCCACAAACTTCAATAGATTTTTGGATTAGTCCTTAATTAGTATTTACTGTTGGTCTGACTGTCTCACGATAAAGGTTTGTTTAGCAATATTGATTATGGCATGTTTAGCAACAAAATCAGAACCATGTCCATGCATACAGCCCATGTTTTGAACAAGGTTCTGTAATAGTCGATGGGACTATGGCATTCTATATTCTAGGTCTTGTTTCCCTTGGTAAAGACTGAAGTATTCTTTAGCATACCCCTGGAGAAGCTGGCAGCCCGTGGCTTGGACAGGAGCACTCTTTGCTGGGTTAAGAACTGGCTGGATTGGCAGGGCCCAGGGAGTGGTGGTGAATGATGCTGCATCCAGCTGGTGGTTGCTCACCAGTGGTGTCCCCCAGGGATCTGTGTATAAGCCTAGTCCTGTTTAATATCTTTACTGATGATCTGGATGAAGGGGTCAAGTCTACCATTAGCAAATTTGTAGATGACACCAAGTTGGCTGCGAATATCAACCTGCTGGAGGGTAGGAGGGCTCTGCAGAGTGACAGGCTGGATTAATGGGCTGAATCAAACAATATGAGATTTAACAAGACCAAGGGAGACAAGGTCCTGCACTTCGGCCACAACAACCCCCCACAGTATTACAAGCTGGGGACAGAGTGGCTGAATAGAAATCAGGCAGAAAGGGACCTTGGGGGTACTGATTGATGGCAAACTGAACGTAGCCTGGAGAAAAGGAGGCTCAGGGAAGACCTAATCACTCTCTACAACTACCTGAAAGGAGGTTGTAGCGAGGTAGGAGTTAGTGTCTTATCCCCAAGCAACCAGTGGCAGGACAAGAAGACACAGTCTTAAACTCTGGCAGGGGAGGTTTAGACTGGACATTAGGAAGAAATTTTTCAAAGAAGGAGTGATTGGGCATTGGAATGGGCTGCCCAGGTAGGTGGTGGTGTCACCACCTCTGGAGGTGTTTAAGGAAAGTCTGAATGTGGCACTTAGTGCCATGGTCTAGTTGATAAGGTGGCGTTAGGTCATAGGTTGGACTTGATGATCTCAAAGGTCTTTTCCAACCTAAGTGATTCTGTGATTCCATGATTCTGTGAAGTGGGCTATTTTACTGGGTTTTCCTAGAAAACAGTAAACAGTAAATACATAATGAATGAATGCCCTGAACTCCATCTCCTGATACTTTTAACCCTGCAAAGGCGTAATACTGGAATAACACCTGAAAGAGTGTTCTAGGCTGGAAACAGCACCTGGTAGAAACACAAAAAAGACAATAGGTATTTCAGAAGCTATGTTTGCTATTCTCTAAATGAGAAACTCAGTGAAAAAGCAACCTGCACACTTGCATCTACAGAGCTACATTTTTTCACCTTTTGGGCTATCAGCAAACAATGGAAGTCTCCGAACACTGCTGATAATTCTGCCCAAGCTCCACACTGGAATTGATGCAATCCTTTAAACTACACTGGCAACACATTCTTTACTTCCATATACACACTACCATGTAAATTTGCTAGGCTCAACTGCTTGTTTTTCCATTTCATCTTACACGTAACTGAAGGGCTCAGAAGCAGAAGAATGTTGCATTTGTAAAACACTTCAGAATATATACAGTACACTGTACTGTACACTGAAGAAAGTACACTGAAGTAAGATTCATAAAATCAGGTGAGTTGCGAGAGACCCATCGGGATCATCAAGTCCAACTCCTGGCCCTGTACAGAACAGCCCCAAGAGTCACACCATGTGCCTGAAAGTGTTGTCCAAATGCTTCTTGAGATGTGTCAGGCTTGGTGCTGTGACCACTTCCCTGGGGAGCCTGTTCCAGTGCCCAACCACCGTCTGGGTGAAGAATCCTTTCCTGATATCTAACCTAAACCCCCTCTTGCTCAGCTTCATGCAATTTCCTCAAGTCCTCTCACTATTCATGAGAGTGAAGACATCAGTTCCTGCTCCTCCACTTCCTCTTGTGAGATGTTGAAGAGTACAATGAGGTCTACCTTCATTCTCCTCTTCTCCAGGCTGAGCAGACCAAGTGACCTCAGCCACTCCTCATATGGCTTCCCCTCAAGGCCCTTCACCATTCTTATGGCCCTCTGTGGTGGCTTGATGCTGGCTGGATGCCAGGCACCCACCAAAGCCACTCTCTCACTCCCCTCTGGGTGGGGTTAAGTCTCCGGTGCTCCAGGCACCAGTTTGTTGGGTTGTCTTCTTTAATGAGCCAAGCAGCTAATAGTTGCTATAAAGTTTTTTATTGTAGAAGCACATCAGTCTTAAAAGGCAAAAGAGTCACAGGCACTAAAGTCCATGCTAAGTTTTGGTGTAAAGTCTCAAATAGAAGCAGAAGCTGCTCCCAGAGGTCTCGACAGGGCTGATGTTGCTGGGCAGCTCCTGTCTTCTTCTTGGGTGTTGATGATGGCAGTGAGAGAGCAGGAACAAAAGTAAAGCAAATGGCAAAAAGAAATGGCAAAAAGCACCAGCTCTCCACGATGCATGTTCTTATATAGAAACTTCCTAACAAGCTAAGGCACAAACTCAAACCACTACTTCTTAACCTATTAGAATTCCAGCTTCTTAGCACACCAGGCTATGTATAAACTACACATATAGTCTATCTTGTTCTATCTGAAAAATATAAGCAATATTCATACTATAGTTTTATTATGTCTGAAACTCTGTTCCTAGAGCCTCCACAGAAATGCCAGTATCTAGGACTATGTTTTTAAACTTTCACTAGAAGTCGCATTTTTACTCTGGCATCTGAGACCTTTTACTCACTAAAAGCACTTAAAGCTCTTTCTAAAACTTACTTATTTACTTACTTACTAACTTATTCTAAAACCTACACTTATAGCTCTACCTTATGTGTGAGTGGCTTAACATACTTTAATCCATCTAAAGGTTTTAATTCAATCCCTGCACTCTGATTTCTCACTGAAGAATTTGGAGAAACCCCCCAACTCACTGACTCCAACACCTCTGCAGCTGGACAGAGTAGAGAAAATATAATGAAGGGTTCATGAGTTGAGACAAGGACTGGGAGATATCCCTCACTAAATACCACAATACCACCATGGGAAAAACAGGCTAGAATTAGAGATAGGAGTTGAATTTATTACTAAGAAGATCAGAGCAGGATAATTGGAAATAAAATGAAACTTTACAAACACCTTCCCTCCCCACTGCTCCTTCCCAGCTCTACCTCCTTCCCCAGCAGCACAGAGAGACTCCCTGTGAACTGCTCCAATGTGAGCCCATCCCACAGGCAACAGTCCCCCCCAAACTGCTGCAGTGTGGGTCACTCTTCCACAGGGTGCAGTTCTTCAAGGACAGGCTACTCCAGAGTAGCTTCTCTCTCCCATGGGCCTCCCACAGGGTCACAGACTCCTCTCAGGCATCCACCTGCTCTGGCAAGGGCTCCTCCATGGGCTGCAGGTGGATCTCTGCATCCCCTTGGTCCTCTCTGGGCTGCAGGGGCACAGCTGCTTCACCATGGTCTGCACTACAGGCAGCAGGGTAATGTCAGCTCCACTGCTTGGAGCACCTCCTCCTCCTCCTTCTCCACTGACTTTGGTGTCTGCAGAGTTGTCCTTCTCACATATTCTCACTCCACTCTTTTGTGCCTGCCGTTACTTCTGCACAGTACCTTTTTTTTCCTTTTATTTCCTCTTAAATCTGTTATCACAGAGGTGTTGCATGTTCCCATCATCTCTAACTAGCCCTAGCCCAGCCTTAACCAGTGGCATGTCCATCTTTGGAGCTCCCAGGGACTGGCTCTTCTAGACATGGGAGAACCTTCTAGCAGCTCCTGACAGAAGCCACCCCTGTAGCATCCCCACAACCAAAGCCTGGCCATATAAACCCAATACCTCCTCCTCTGGATGCTCTCTAAATGCCTCATGTCTTTTTTATACTGTGGTAATCTAAACTGCACACACAAGAGAAGGCAAGGCAGCACTGGTGCAGATTCTTTGAGAAAGCACATTGACATAATATATTCAAGCATAAGCCTCTTTGATACAGAAATGTTCTGCAAGTGGAGAGCATTGTAGTAAATCCAACACATTCTGTTGAGAATAAAGATTGTTAGCAATACTGTAATGCAATACTTGATTAACCACAGCTAAGGATAGACTCCCAAATTAATCCAGTTTTTGCCAGTGATTTATTTAGCCTAAAAGGAATCTCATAGTATGAAAGCTGAGGTTTGAGAACGCATCTGGCTTTCTCATCTTTGCAGCTTAAATGTCAAAACCTTCATCAGGCTGTTGGGAAAAAGAACACAATATGAAAAAGATTACACCCATACCTATATGCACTGGCAAAATAATTATTTCTTTGTTCCTCCTTTTAGAAACAGCTTTCAAAGCTGTCCATTAATGTCCTTCTTTTTTACCTGTTATCTATCTTTCCTCTTGAAGAAAAGTTTTCCACATCTCAAAAACCAGTTGGTTTGTTTCAGGGGGATTATTGTGGTTGTGGTTCAGCCTTTAAACCATAATCCATGAGAAAGACACTATCAAAACTAAGAAAAATGAATCACACACTTTTTCCAAGTTTGAACTACACAACCACAGAATTACAGAATTGTTCAGTTTGGAAGGAACCTCTGTAGACCATCTAGTTCAACACTCTGCCAAGACAGCTTACACAGGAATGCATCCAGGTAGGAGAGAGACTCCATGATCTCCCTGGGCAGCCTGTTCCAGTGCTCTGTCACCCTCAATATAAAGTTCTTCTTCATGCTAAGGTGGAAATTTCTGTGCTTTAGGTCATGGTCATCACTCCTTGTCCTGCCACTGAGCACCATGGAAGAGTCTGGCACCATCCTCTCAGCAACTTCCTTTGAGATATTTCTGTGCATCAGGCCCAGGTTCCACAGTCTCTCCAAATAAGAGAGATGCTCCAGACCTCTAAGTATCTTTGTGGCCCTCTGCTGGACCCTCTCCTTGTCTTTCTTGTACTGAGGAGCCCAGGACTGGACACAGCACCCCAGATGTGGCCTCACTAGGGGCAGTAGAGGGGAAAGATCACCTCCCTCGACCTGCTGGCCACAACTCCTCCCCACTCTTACATGCAGGAGAAGAGGTCATCTCTTTTTCATGGATCTTTGATCTGTGTTCCATAACTCTGATTTAGGAAGCAACTCAGAAAGAAATCACAGTCTTTTAATCAGTCTTATTTGGTTACCCAAATATTTTCTGACACGTGGCAACAGCATAAAGTCACTCAGCTATACACCTACACACCTCAGATAGTGATGTGAGCTTGCCCACAAATCCCATTCTTATCAGGTCATTTGTGAGGGGAAAAAAATTATTATTTATTATAATTAATAATTATTCTTTTCTTTCTCTAGCCTGAAGGGAAGAGATGGAATCATGAAGGAAGGGGATAAAATATATACTCTATCCTCCTACGCTTTATCCTTCTATGCTCATGCTGGAGACAGCTGCAGATACAGTGAGTGTCCAAGGTGGCATTAACCAAGCCAAAGTTGATTCAAAGCAGAAAGATACTGACCAAGAAACAAACTGTCTTTTAGAAGAGCAACTTCAAAAAAATCATTAAATCACTTTGAGGGAGAGATTGATACCATGGTCAGCAGTACATCTGCTAACAGAACAGGTCTGGATGTAAGCCACATCTAGAGACAGCATCATAGACTTGTTCTTGGTTTTGTAAACTTTATCTGAAACTCTATGTGTCCAAATTTGCCACCAGACAATTCCTGTGCCAATCTACCTTCAGTTAAGGAATAAAAATGGAATTAAGGGGATTAATTTTGCAACATCTGAAAGCTTTGTAATGTACTGATACAGAACGGGAGAGTGATGGAATGGATTTTTAGGCTTCTCTTAGTTCTTGCTTCACCACTGCCACAAGCATGGTTTGCTGATGCCTTGTAGGATGGGCCCCTGAACTTGTACCTGAGCAGATGCTTAAAGGATAAAGGTGAAGAGAAAGGATATAACATGGATGTACTTTTATTATCCTCAGTTTTCTTGTACATAAGTGTTTTGCACAGCTCTCTGCCACCATGTAATCCTGACTACTAGTCCTAATCTTTTCACCTTTCTGAATCCTTATTATAATTAGTTCAATATATAAAACCATAAAAAACTTATTAGAAAAATAACTCAATTTTTCAACCTTACCAAAACACCTCTTCTCTGACTGCCATGCCCTCATTCCACACTGCGTCTCCAGCATTCTTCTAGCCTCACCTTTTTCACGCCCCCATGCCAGCAGTTACTGTTTCCCCTTTGCACATCACCCTGGTGTGTACTAGATACCTATTCCCAGTTCCTTCAGCATAGTAACATTCTCTCACTAAATCATACAAGAGATTATAGTCACTATTGTAAATAATGCTCAAGAAAAGCTAAATAAGTTTTAGAAAATCATCCCCTCCTATCAGTGATAAAATTGGTGTAGTATAGGAATTAAAGTGACTTCAAGTTGCTGATAGTAGTAATTATATCTGTTCAAATGATAATACAATGTTGTTTTTCCATAAGAACCTGAAGCTTTTACTTTGCAGTAAAGGGACTGTATTGAACACTTAAAGTGAAAAAGGCACTTGGATTTGCAATGCTTCCATTTTTAACATTGTAAATAACTAGTTGAAGCAGTGGAGAATCAAGAGCCAAGTATTGCATATTATGGGGGCTTAATGTGTCTGCTTTGTGCAAAGACCAGCGTCTACACATATACCCAAAAATCTAGATGCAGGTCACTGTGCTAGAAAAGTTGTTGGGTAAGTTGACAGATTTTGTCTGTTGGAAATAGTAATGGCAAGATCTCTGGGGAATTTTTCATTCAAAATGAAAATTCAGCTGTATTAGAACCTTTAATCCTACCATTCATATGAAAGAGGAATAAAAGCCCATATGTTTCAGTCTGACATTTAACAAGAAGGAAAGTTTGAGTCCTTTAGTCTAAGTTACTTTTTCTTTAAAAATTATATTTTTTAATCTTTTAAAATAATGCAAAGACAACAAGCCCCCCCCCCCCCTTTGAAATAGAATAAGACTTTTTTAGAATTTGGCATTTGGCCCAGAATAAATATATACATGCGTATCTATATGTATGTATATACACATACATACATACGTACATACATACATAAACTTCCCACAATTTCTAGGGAGCAAAATAACAGTATATATCAACTATAACACTGAGAAAGAAGTCACACTAAAATAACCAAATCTGTGAAGCTGTTACATAAACAATATAGTTGCATATGTAAAGAGTCATTATTATATATATTTCAAGAAAACCAAATTATTTGAATTATGTTCCTTAACAGTACAAATACTGTTTTCCACATTTTGTATGTGTGGATTTATATGTTTTAAAGAACTGAGAAATTTTGCCAGTGAGATATGCCAGCAGAAATTTCTCTGGGAACCTGCCCCATGGGTTTTCTGTCTCCATCTTTATCCCTAACCGCGTCCAGTCCCCTTTCCATTGTTCCTTTCATCTAGGTTTGCCCACACACAGGACAAGTCCTCTTCCCTACTATCCCTCATAAGTTCAAGCCACTCTTGGATCCACTCTTCCTTCAGGCTCCTGCTTCTCCATGCCATGACACTCTCTAGTTCTGGTTGACTTCTTGTGCATTTATTGTTTCACTCCATGTCTTTTATCTTCCCTGGCTCTTGTCCTGTCTTCATTTGAATTACACATTCTCTTTTCTCCATAGGCCGTGAATATGGTCCCTGAGTAGATAGAAAAGTAAGAGGTCCCTGGTGTCACCTCTGCCATTTCCCATGACAGGCATAGTGGGAAGCTAGAATTTCAAGGAGCACAGAAATAATTTGATACTCCTAAAAGAGGCAAGAAGATATGGGATTTACTTGGTGCAATGAATAGGATAAAGATACTTTGGAATTGGTGCTCTTGGAGTTTGGAATTGGATGGAGTTTTTCAAGAAGCACTTACATAATTACCTGTTGGATGTGACTCAGATAAGCTGATTCTGTCCATGTGCAGGTGATTTTCTGAGGTTCCTTCCTGAGGTTCCTTTTTCTGTGAATTTTTAGGGGATGTAGCTATTCAAATTTCCAAAGTAAACATGTGCCAACTACATTTCTCAAAGGCTTGGAATATAATCAAGCATGGGTGGCTTGTCACAGGATACCTAAAGAGACACGTAAAGCCCAACGCTCCTACTCCTCACCACATTCAGAGTTCTGCTCTTAATTATGACGTATTTTTTAAATGGGCAAAAATATCCCACATTTTCCTATCTTCCTTGGGAACCGCTGAAGTATTTTAGCAGAAATTGCCTTCAAAAGTATTCAGGAAGAGTTAGCCAACCAGGTGGAAATACTAAGAGCAGCAGCAAAGGTCTTAAAATAGGAAATACTGGGCTACTTCAATTATAGAAGGTTCTACGAGTTCTGCCAATATTTTTCCCTTAGGCTCTCACAAAATGGGGAAGCAAAGAGAGAAATATCTCACAACTTCACAGAATCCCTTAAGCCTCCTATGTTCCCATTTAAAGGGGATTATGAAATAAAACGGAGTAGGAAGCTCCTCAAAATTTCAAAGGAAACTCTTGTGTCGATGCCAAAATTGCTATTTTCATATTTTTTCCCATGTGTGACTAATTTTAAGGTATTCCTCATTAGCATAACTGTCATTCTTTGCTTTGCTTTTTTCTCTTTGCTGTTTTTATTCACCCTTTGACTTGGTATTGAAGAACGCAACTTGAAATAGAAAGTATAGAAAAAGGGAATTTAATTGACATTAATTCCTATGAATTTAATTTGTTTTCATTTTCACTAATCCAGGTATACTAACTGAATAATGCTCTGTAAAGATACATCTTTGTCAAAAGACACAGCAAGCAACACTGCAGCCCGTGGGGTAAAGAAAAGAAAAAAGAAAAGAGAGAACTAGATTAAGCCTTCTGTTTTAAACATTCTCATTTTAAAACCAAATTGATTGAGAAAGCAGCTCTGACTACTATGGTTTGAGTAGTGCCCTCTTCCCTCTCTTTCATGTTTCCATCACTGACAGCAAAGATATAGATGGAGGCCAATAAAACAGGATTTGGACCTTTCACCTCGTCTGTTAATGGATATCTGTTTGAAACTAAATAAAGCTTTCTCCTTCCTCTTTTCCCCAGTCTGATTTCTGCCTATCCCTTTTTCATTTCCATCTAAAAAAGATGGAAATTCTAGTCCATTTATTTGGACTATATCCCTTCTTATATCAAGATGGGTTTCTACCATTCATGGAAATATAAAGGAACTTTAAAGTACGCATAAATAAATTACCTCTACAACCCACTTTTCAGCTGGTTTGTACTTCCAGATGGTATAAAGAGATCCCAGTACAAAGCAGCATTAGGCTACTATCTCCAGTGGTTGAACTTCTCAAAAAAGTTAAATAGCCGAACACAAGCATTACAAAAATGAAAAACAGCCACCATTTTTTAGTAAAATTTTTCATTTCAGATGCCAATTTCAGTCTTGTTTTTCCAAAATTAAGGGAAAATACATAAAAGTTTTTTACAATTTGCCTTGCGGGACTGATTAGGAAAAAAATTAAAATATCCATTTGGAGAGAGTATACTTAATACCAGTCAGGATGAAGCACACTGAGTTTAATTTTAGTGTTCTCTTTTCCTTTCTGTGCTTCTTTATGGTCATCTTAGGAATCACTAATTATTCAAACATTGTAGACTACACTGGTAAATTTGCTCATGTAAGGGCTTCTGAATTTGACAGAACAACCTTAAAGGCTGCTGGTGATCCTGTTTGTCCAAATGTAACTCTAGCTCCACAGATTTGCTTCTAATGAATCCTGGTAACTATCAGGTAGAAAAGAGACCCCCCAAGAACTCATCCTGAATATGCTCATGTTAAACATCTGTTTGAGGTTTAGTGAGCTTCAATTTATATTCTTAAGGAAATATGATGCTACTTTGCAGCTTTTTTTAAATTAAAAGTGTAACTGAAGTTCATCTATATACCTTAATGTTTGTTGTATCAAAATTAATGATATCATGATACCGTAGAGGTAAAAAAAATCTCAACACACTGGCCAGATTAAAAGCACAGATTTTTGTGCAGTTCTTAATTTAATAAAATGCTGTGGTACTTCATGGTCAGAAGGAAATATGCCCTCAGAAGCATCTGTTTCTTCTGTGTCCTTCATGAGAGTCAAAGGGTACTTTACAATCCAATCCAATGCTGGATATAGCCTTTTAAATAAATAAACCGTGGTTTAAGGATTTAGAAAGCACTAGATCAAAGAATGTAATCTTTGAGATCTAATAACTACAGTGATGGGTCTAGCATAAGGACATGAGCAGAGTAGAACAAAGGTTTGCTGAATATCCACAGTGCCTCTTGGGTTAAAATTCATTATAGAGTCACTCTAAATCCCTAGTTAGGGGGCAACCCTAAATTTCTCTTCTTGCTAAGATCCAGCATGAACTTAAAAAATAAACAGAAAACAATATATTTAGGGGAAGAAACTCCAATTTTCAGCTTCTTTTGTGTTGTTGTTTGACTATTCAAAATCCAGGTCTTATTTTCCAAATACCTGCCAATTTCAGCTTCAGCCTCCAGGTTTTTGGCTACACACCCCAATACACAAACACACACACACACACACACACACACACACACGGATTTCTACTCTCCACGATTAACTGAGTGGAGATGGAGAACTAGCTCATTTTTTCCAGCAGTACGTGTCTATATCCTCTTGCAACCAGAGGAGATCCAGGCCTTCAGCATCACATTGTCTAATGCACAGTGTGCTCTCATGTGAGCTTTCCCAAGAAGTTGTGGGGATAATTATGGATGTGCTCAAATGGTTCCATGACCACCCTTTAAATAAGGAATAGGACCAAAACAAACAGATAGCTGTGTTCAGAGCTATTGTGAACCCTTCACATGCTGTTTTAGAGCACTCCAAGTTTGTCATCTGTCAGGCTTTGAAATTATAAGTGTTGCTCACCAGTGTGCACACAAAAAGTTTTCTTGCCTACTTTGGTGAAAAGCTGGAGCAGGTGGTGAATACTGCACACAGACTTCTGGAAAAATCTTGTTATCTTTCTTTATTTCCCACCATGGGCATTACAACACACAAACCATCACTTCTCCCTACTGCTCAACCAGCATCTTGTCAAATCTGGCTGCAAGATTAAGCTTCCCCAATTCTGAATTCAATATTGCAAGCCTAAGGACATAAGAATCAAACTGGAACATTCTGGGTTTTGAAGTTGTTTTTTTCCCTCTTAATGGACAAAATTGTTTCTGCTCGAAGATCATAGTTTGCCCTGACTATAATGATAAATCATCATGACTGACACTAAGCAAAATGAGTTTGGTATTTTCTGCTTTATCCTTCCACATTAGAAGCCACTTTTATGTTTGCCACAACTTTCAACCTTTCTTCCAAAAGATTAGAATTAAACAAATCAGATATTATTTCTGCTTTGTATAATCCATTTGAAAAATGTGAAGCACATTTTGTACACAGAAAGGGATGGGTGCAGCAAAGAGAAAGTAAGATTTAATGGCAGCAATCTTGCAATAACTGTTGGTTTCCTATAGCAGCATAATTATTCTTTATTCCAGATTATATTATTTCATTGGAACAGTGTCCTACCAACAAAGCCAGGACTCCAGATGCATTCAGCAGTTGGCAGCATCTGGTTCTAGTAGCAAAGGTCATAGACCCAATGACAGTGTCTTAGAAATACCAGACTTAACCATTATCAGAATTATTTGCATCTTTAGCCCATTTTTTTTCCCCTTTGTATTTTTAAAGGTGTACTCATTAACAATCAGGATAATTTCTCCATTGTTATAATTAAGAAAAACCCAAAACAAGCCTTTAATGTGACATACACATACTGTGAAAAATGAAAGCTGTTACTAGTTTGTTGCTGATAGGAGACAATGTGATTTTAATTCATAAGCTTGAAACAAGGATATGAAACATTCTAGTTATTGATATTGCTGTTTCATTCTTAATCTGTTCTGTAAATCTATATTTAGCTATTTATTTTAAAAAAAAAAAAAAAAAAAAAAGGGTATCTTCCAGGAATGGGCTAAAGCCATCAGCTTTTTATTCTGGTAAAACTTCATTACACTTGATACATAAGAAAATCTGAAGAAAAAACTGTGTTAGAGTTCCATAAGTTGGATTTGTAAGTAAAAAAGCAGTTAGACATGTGAACAGTCAGTGAAAAGTACAATGTTCTAATACAGAACCATCACCATATGTCTAACAGCAGTTGTGTAATACTATTAACATGACTTTCACTAATTCACTTGCAAAAAATTCATGATCTGTTATTTTCTATTTCTTAAACTTGCTTCCATAGCAGGGGGTAGCTAAAAACACTTTTGTCTTTTAATGTTGCCCCTGTAAGATTTCCTTTTTGAAAGTGCCATTCCATAGCTGGATATTGTCTTCTAAATGCATTTGAGTTCAAGATCCCTGAAAATGCTAGCAACTTATAAAATAAAAGTTCCTTCATGGAATCAACAACTGAAATAGCACTAAGTTCCATTTTAACTTTTTTTTTTTTTTTTTTTGCTTTTGCTTAAGGTTCTATTTTCCTTTACAATGGCCTTCCCTATTTGTGGATTCAGAATCCCATCCTGAAATGAGTCACCTTTGGGGATAGGTCATATTTAGCAAGTAGTTTTAGATAACACTCACTGGAAATATCACAGGATCAAAAATTACTCTCTCAAGTGTGATTTTTGTCCACTCCTTGTCAAATTATTGGATTTTTTAGAGTAAGGTGGCAGAGGAAGGCCCGCCAAGACAAGACATGTGTTTTGACAAGACCAGCTACCAGAGTTCTGCCCTGTAAATCCTCATTCAAATGTGCAAAGGACACGGGACACCTGTACATCTACAGCAGAGAACAAGATGCATTTATGAGGCCCTCATCTCTGAAAAGAATTTCTTCAACTTTAAGTCATTAAACAGTATCAATTGCTATTACTCAGTTGAGTAAAAGTTTGTCAGAGATAGTTTTGCTATATATAGTATGGCATATACAAACATAGATAAAACAGGCTTATCAGTAACTACAAAATCTATTCTAAACAGCTTAAGAAAATTTGATTTATATAATTCACCATGTAAGGATTGTTTAAAATAAAGATTTTTGCATGCCTTCTTTCTTCCCCCAAGCTTTTTTTAATGAAGCTTTCTCCTACTACCTTTTTTAAGAATGGCTAGAAATTTAGAACAGTCCCTTGATCTTCAAAATTTTCTTTTGATCTTACAGTTAGATAAAGCACTACTGTAGTATAGCACTACTAGTCAACAGAGAATCAGCAGCAAACATCAACTAATATTTCTCTTTTGAAGGGAAAGTACGACACAACACAGAGGTTTCGAAGCCAACATCGAAACAAAACCCCTGAAGTGATAGTCCATTTACCTGTAGCCTTGATATCCTCAAAAAGTAAGCATTCAACACCCTTTATTCTTAATGCCCATTTCTAATTGTAAAACAGTTTGCATAACAATTATTTAGTTAGCATTTAAGCCAGACTTTGTTATATTTATTAGCATTAGCAGTAACACAATGGGCTTGTTGGACCAGATCCTGCCAATTGTTATATATATGTGAGGAGTTCCATCTAATTCAGTATTATTCTGTGAACTTGAAGATTTAGCAATTGCAGACTTCTTAGGGGTTTAAGTGATTTGCTGACCAACTTTTAAGTACATGCTTAAGTCTACTTAAGTTTAGTGAGAGAGAAATTTGCATATATTAAAAATTGCCTGATCTGAGGTTCTTCCATTTTTAGAATTTCAGAATAAAAAGCTACTAATTAATAATGTTGCTGGATGATGTAAATCACAGGAAAAAAGAATATTTTGCCATATCTTCATCTAATGTTGAAAGTGCTCTATACAATATCTCTTCGATTGTCCTTTTATTTTCTTCCATTTGAGTTGCAGTTAAGATCAGAGAAGAAAAATAAAAGTCTTGTTACAGCTACAGGTCACTGTAAGATAAGAGGCTCAGCAGTCACTTCTATGCACTGTACACAGAAAAATGGGCCAGACTGATATTTAGTTTATCAGTCTAGAATCTAGGAAACATAACAGAGGTACTTGAATGTAAATGCATTGCCAAAAGATAATAATCTACATCACTGGAGGAGTGTCACTTGTCCAGCAATTTAAAGGTCATTTGATGTACTTCATTTTTCACTTACAATGAGAATATAGTGAATACATGCAGAGTACAAATCACAGCTTTTTTAAAATTTGACCTCTTAATTGGCTGGCCTGACCCACAGATGAGAGAGCACAGTGGTACAGAACACAAAATAATAAGGAAACTCAATAAGAAAAAAATACAGGAGGTTTTTAGCAAGCTGATTTCAATTAAAATCGAATTTTGGTGTGAAAAGAATAAAAAAATTTTCAAGTATGAATCAAAATGATAAAAATTCATATTTTCAGCTATAAAAACAAAAGTCAACAGAAAAATGCATTCTTTTGCTGGAATCCAGGCCTAGGACCAAAGAATTTACATATATTAAATTAACAAGATCCAAAGTCCTCTACAACAAATATTTATACTGTAAAATATTACAGCCACATTCCTGCATCTCCTTACAATAATAATTCTTAGGGACACAGTATTCTAGAGAGTGTTTACAACAGTGGGTTTCTGCAAAGATGGAATGCTTCATTATCAGAGTACCAGCTTGTTCATAAATATTAAAAAGTATGGTTTTGAAGTTTTTCAAACATATTTCTTGCTGTTTACATTGTCTCTCTACAGCTGAAAAAAACAGTCAATGTGTACCTGTCCATAGGTCTCTCCCTCACAGTCTTGAACTGCAGAAAACCACTGCTGGTGACTGCAAAGGACTACAGCGTTTGGTCTGGATACACAGTGAGCAGCCAAGGGGACAAGTAGCCTGGCCTTATTTATGCAAGTAGTCATTCTTACAGAAATGGGTCTAATTCTTACTTGAAAGAACAGGATTTGTCCCAAACTGCAGAAAAAAGGGCACAATTCCTTTCTGTTTTATAAAAGTGGCTCCTAAATTTACATTTCTTTTCTGTTTGCATATGTTATAGGCAATTCTTTACATTAGATTAGAGCTGGAAACATATATTCCAAGAGAAAAAGAACTTCTTTACTGCTACAAGAAAAATCATGTAGAGATTGCTCAAGACAAAATAACATTATAGATCTGATCTTCATTTCGTAAAAATTAAACTCCTGGATACATATTAGTCTGCATTATAAAACAACACTGACAACAGATTAAACTTCTGAAAAGTGACCAAAAGTTACAAAAGGAATGCTTCTCTGGAACATGTTCTATTTTGGCTAATCATGAGGAAGAACACAAAAAAAAAATTTAAATGGCAACAAACTGAAACAGAACAGAAAGACCCACACTGGCTGCAGCAATGTATCAGACTCATAAACTGGGCTTCAGAGAACCCTCTGCAGGAAAAGAGCATGTTTACCCTTGCATAAATAGCTTTTACTACATGGTGAGATCATATGGAGGATACCATTGAAATACAGAAATAAACACACTAAACTTGTAGAAAGAGTGCTCAAACATAGCAATAATCACCGCAAACACACTCGTATTTGGAGAAGAATGTTACCTAATTTGCTTCTCTCAACATACAGAGATCTAATTTAAGCTGCTCCCCTCCCCTTTCCCACTTTACTATATTTGCAAGAACCAGTGAGCACAGAAATGTGCAGCCAGGCTGGGCCCTCAGGCCGGTGGATCAAGATGGCAGGCTGGCCTGGGCTCCCCTGGGGACAGCAGAGCCACAAGGGTGATTGGACACAGTGACCTGTCTGCATGAGATGAGACAAAAACAGGAGGGCTGTAATGCTGATGAACTAACCTGTCACTCACAAGCTCAGGTCTGAAGGAAGGAAAAAAAAAAATTGGAGAGAAAAAAGAATAAGAAAAAGGTATAGTTGAGGTTTTAGAAAGCATACAACACAGACAAATTACAGCATCATGGGAATAATTAGGTGACACATTTAATTACCTGTTAATTCAGATGGGCTCAAGATATATAGGGAATATGGCATAAAATCCAGCTAATAGTTTCTATAAGAGCAAAACACAATTGAAGAAATAATGGATATTGTGGTTTGGCATGCAAGGAAGGATGCTACAGACTATTGCTGGCAGGGATCAGGGTTTCATGCCAAACACTCCAGTTATGAATCAAAATCACAATGAGCAATGAGCTTCTAGATCTTGACACACAAGGCAAGGAGGTTGTTCTTCAGAGTACTTGGCTGTTTTATTGCTTGCTTGGGGGAGGAAAAATCCAGAGGGAAGGCTCACAAGCAATTCTGCACCCTGGACCCAGTTCAGCCAGGCTCTGGGTAATGGTTGTAGCCCTCTGCCCACCATTGCCATCACCAGCGGGAGCCACTGCGTGGTTTAAGGCAGAGGAAATCCAGATTTATTTGTTTTTTTAAAAAAGGTCAAAAATGCATTTAATGATGAACAAGTACTTGTTGTTGAAAATGCCTTTAAATCAGTATGTTTCTGCTATTCCATTTGTGTCATACACAGACTAATGCTTGAAGTACAAAAAACTGCTAGTGTGTCTGATCTCCATTGCATCAGGTATACAGGTACAGTTCGCATTTTTAATTAGGCAAGTTCACATTCCATAGCAGTAAACAAGACTGAATTTAGAGCTACATCTGCAGGATTAGTCAAAAAAACTCAATCTCATGGCTGGAAAAAATACAATGGTGACTTTAAAAGGACAAATTATAAGCATTTATCCAATTTTTTGGGTTTGGAGGTTTGAAAGTTAAAAAATACTATTAAGAACTTTTTCTATTAGTGTCAGGAAATAAATGTCTCTTCTAAAAATATGCAACTACTAAATATGCAAACCTTAACAATTTATCAATACAAAATAGAGACTTACAATGTGGAAAAATTCTCTGCCATAGGACTTGCCTTTTGAGAGTTATTTTCTCTTAAAGTTTATACAGAAAGTCCATTTTCAGCAAAATATGGTTATTATGCTGATTGACCTGAGATCCCCACATTTTAACTAACTCTTTTATTATGAGACCAGAAAATGCATAATTTTTTATCAGAAAATAAATATTTTTAAAATTTCTGTTCTATCTTAACACACAGCTAATAACAACCAAACACTGGACAATTAATCAAAACAAAAACATACTTAAAATTTTGTGGATTTATGAACACATTTTGATGTTTACACTTACATATATGAAATGTAAATATGCACACATCCTGATCTCAAAAAAATGTTTACAGCACCTAAGACAGTAAGTTTCAGAAAAATAACCTCTTTAAAGTCCAACACAGAAAACACACAGAAGTTAGTCACCTAAAATACTTAAATTTATTTTTCTTTTAGGTATATGCTCTTGCTATTAATTTTAAGAAATGAAACACACTAATACATTATATAAACATTTTTCTAGACATTACCTAAACTTTTTTTAATTCATGAAATATGGAATGTCACACACAGAAAAAAAATCCTTCTACCATTTCTAGCCTGAAAACCACTTTCTGAGAGTTGGCAAGCCTTAAATATAAAATAGCTAACTTACACTTTCTTGCATGTGAAAATGAAAGTTAGATTAAAGAGATATCATAAGCTTTTAGATTTATAAAAATTTCAGGATACATTTTCTGTCAAGTGTATTTGCTCAAAACCTTGCCATCGTATCTGTCTTAGAATCATTTAGTATCTTTCTGTAAGACTAAAGAAGTAAAACAAAAAGGTAATTAACACAGTCTAAAATACATCTTTTTGCACAATGTAGTACTGGCAAGCATGCCCCACTTTTTAGGTATAAGCCAGCCTAATAGAAAGCTGTTAATGTTTGGAGGATTTTTAATAAAAAATGCATCTTCTATTTTTAAAATATTTAAAGCAATAAAAGTCTGTGGTAAACATGGTATTACATATTTGACATTTTCCGCCCAGAAATGCATTACTATGTACGATGGTATTAATAAACCATGTGCTTTGAGGGACTTCAGTGCTTTGCCATAATTTAGTTGAAAACAGTGTGTAGAATGCGTATTTTTCTACCATCATATCAACATATAGAAAACAAATACTGTGTCATCAGCTCAGCAGCATGCGTTCACTATACTGGAAACATATGCAAAAAACCACAAACTTTTGAGAGTTCAAAAAATACCCTTTACCAGAGACTGATTTACAAGTCAGTAGTTAATGAGAAAGTGTTGAGCACTTAAAATTTTGTTAGAAAAATAAAAACAGGCACCCTCATCTGACTCTGACTGCTTTCACAGGAAAACAGCCCTCCCTGTACATCAGAACAAAATCATTTCTTTCCCCACTTCAGGTTATTATTTGAAGCAAATGAAAAGACAATGATTCTTCTCTCTTCTGGCTAAAGCTCAAAACAGCATGGTTAAATCACACATATAAAAACTACAGACTTATCAGAAATCACAAAACAGAAAGAGAAGGACTCACTGACCCATTTGGAAGACAAAGACGACAAAACGGAAAAGCTCTAAAAATCAGCTTGTGAGGCCTTTGAGAGATATTCTTCTGGCATTTCATCACAGCAGCCCCAGACCAGTTCACTTCCCTGGATACAGGGAGGGAGAACTAAATAGAGCTGTTTATTAAAGCTGTTGTGCTGGATTGCATTAGGAAGCACGAGCAGACCACCTGGACCTTTCAGATTGTGGCAGTGTTTAATTTGCAGGCTGTCCCTCTGCAGCAGCAAAGACTACTACGTTTACCAAGCTCAATCACACATTATCTGGATTAGGAGTATAAGAAGAAAAAATAAAAATAAAAAATAAAAGCCAAAGCATCTAGTACAGGAATACAGTCAAAATAAAAATAATGAACAGCATTACAAATAGAAAGCAACTCCCCAGCAAACATAACACTTTCACTTCTCAGTTCCTCTACTTCAGCATATTTAAACAAAATAAAACAGCAAATTAATAAATACATTGATTTGGTAAAGCTCAGACTGAATTATAAACGGGGTTTATTAGAAGAAAAGGATGGCAATTTAGGTTTTTCTAGTGATTCCCTGGCCAGATTATTGTGTTTCTTTTGCCTTTCTCACTTTCAGTACTACACTCGCTGGTAGCTGAAGATACAGATAGAAAGATGGTACTGTAAATATGAATTATGTGAATCATATGGTTAGACCCTTGTGAAAAAAAAAAAAATAAAAGGGGAGTTGAGAAATGGCTGACTCCATACCTGACCAATTACAGCTTGCATGGTCCCTGTGTCCTGCTGAGCTGAAAGATCGCAATCCATCATATGTAGTCTTTGAAAAGGAGAATGGGGGTTTCTGGCATGCATCTGTCAATCAACTTCTGCACTCACAACCATCACCAAAAGCCAGGGAAAAAAGTCAAGCTGCTCCACCAAATAGGATGAAATAGTCATGTGACCTTCAGCACACTCACACACATACATACTTCCATAGAACGTATGAATTTTCTGCAGATATGAAATGACATTGACAAATACCCAATACCAAGTAAATAAAGTGAGACAAACAGCTACTCACCAAAGAGAAAACACTTGCTGTAATCTTCAGCCTAAAGATTTAATATACCTAAAAGGTATTTTAAACCGAGTGTTTTCTTTAGAGCCTAAACTTTTCAGATAAGGTGATATGATTTTATATATGCAGACAGTGGTCAGAACTTTAACCCCTTGCGTCCTCTTGCAGCCTTTATTTTTGTTCCTCCCACCCCCCCCCCTTAATACTTTTACTTTATGGCTTTTTGAGTTCTTGATTATTTTTTTCTTTAAGTTTCTTTTGTGTCAAAGTGAAGTGTGTTGTGTTGCCTTCTTTGGATTTGCAGAGATTATGAGAACTCGACAGAAAAAAAATTGCTAACAGGAAAAAAAGAAGCAGGGGCTGAGAAACCTGTGTCTGTACTCACAAGTCAAAATATCACACTGCTTTACTCCACCAGAAGTCAAATGTTATCTTTACTGGAAATATATATTTAAGTATTAGTTTATGTGAGCTATGATGAGCACTCAAAATATTAAATATTCAGACTATGTAAATCCTACTTACAGAATCCTTTCCATTTTGAAGGTTAGCAGAGTTTTGGTTCATTCACTGCTCCACTGAACTGACATAAAATGTTGTTACTTAGGAAGGCAAACATTACCATTTTTTTTTGAATGGAAGCAGTTTGCTTCATATATCTCCCCCTCTGAGTTAAGATTTGCAAGAATTTCCAAGACTGTTTTTTATTCGTGTCAAAATATATCAGTCACTTGTCTCCAAAAACTGAGTGTCCTGAACGACATGCTGCAGCATTGATTGCTGATACGTTATTGGCCAGTGATTGCTGAAGGGTGACATTAATGTAACCTCGTAGCACTTTAACCCTTTGAAGATCAATACAGTCCTCTGGCAATATAGTAGAATAACAGCCCATATACTTTTTGCTGTATTACAGCTTCATATAAATATTAGTGCATTTTTCTTTCCTCCTCAAATTGCATTTCAGTTACTAGTGCAAACAACACACTTTCCAAAGGATGTCAGAAGCAAAAATGCAGAAAAAAAAAGCAGTCTAGTCTCTATGCTTAACCTAACACACCCTTTTTATTTCAGTAAGTTTCTGGAAATATTTTGACATTACTATTTCATTTTTAAAGACATTGAAAATATTGATCTTAGCTTTTACGGTCAAAGAAATGTGAGAATTCATCAACAATATTCTAATTGTCGGCACTTGCCAGTCTAATATTTCCTACCACATAATTTCAAGTTTCAACATCCAGAGGTGTTTGGAATGTGATGGAGCACATGTATATGTGTGCATATATGTGTATGTGTATATATTCGCATGTATGTGCATACATATGCAAGTACAGAACAAATGAAATGTATATTGAGGGAGTGAGATAGGGAATATCCAGCTTACTTTGCATTCTCTGAGGTTTTTAAAATACAATTATTTTTTTAAATGTTAAGAAAAAATTTAAGAAATGAAATTTTGATACATATTTTAAAAATTAGAAGTAAGAACAATTCACATGCAGATGCATGGGGACCCAGAAGTGTTCCTAGGACAACAAAATATTTCATCATAACAAATTTTTCAAATCAAGTATTTTTAGAAAGATATACAATATTAACAATGAAACATTGCCTCTGGGAGGAGGAAGGAGTACTTGAAATGTTGTTTCCAACATCTGCTATGCATTTCATTTATAAACATAATTAAAATGCACCATTTGGACTGAAATCTTATCTGCTTCTTACTCTTGAAAGAAAATACACTGAACTTAAAGCTGAGCCTTCTGGTCAGCTGAGAATTTGCTGCAGTCTCTTCCTGCAGGACAATTCTATGGAAAAACCAGGCAGTATTGTGAAGGCCATAATCAACATCCGTATCATCACAAGCAATTCAAAATACAACTGGTAAGTGACGAGTGAGTAGAGGGGATTGCCTCAGCTGTCTCCAGGAAAACAGACACGCTAAAATCAAATACTGCACATGAATTTAAAAGGAAAGTTAGGGATGTCTATTTTATAGTTTTTTCTTCAAGAGAAGCCTTTCTGCAGTGAGTATGCACAAACTCCTTTCAAATTCTTTTAACTCATTTAAGTAACTAAAGCTGGCAATTAGCACTGTGGGGTTTTTATTAGCAGAGACACTGACATACACATTTGTTGCAGAGCAACAAATAAGCACAGTTGTACAAACACAAGTCTGCTGCACCCTTACACACCAACAAACCAACCAGTAGCTTGCACACAAGATCAGCAGAGCTGCAAGAGCTCTCTCCTCCCAAAGTGAGATATATGCTACCTCTCCTTTTACCATAATTAACCTACATTTCCATGAAATCCCAATCTACTGTGTAAAATGTAAAACCACGTCCCTGCAGCCAATGCCTCTGCATAAATTACAGCACCATTGTTAATCCAAACAGCTGCAAGACCCTCCCCTGCTACTGCTGGAGCTGCCCTTACCTCTGAGGAGCTGGGGACCCTTTACCTCAGCCAAATCTACCTGATCCTGTCTGTAGGGGCTGCACGACTGGTCCCTGAGTCACTGAGCACTGTTTCATCTTTGCTTCTCATCCTTCAGGCCTTCCAATGGCCATCTCCTACTAGGTGTTGGTCCCATTTTGTCTTTTTACTTACTCTATGAAATTATCTCCCTAACATCTCCACTCCCCCTACTCCCTCCCCTGAAAACACACACTTCCTTTGCTGCTGGAAAGGTGATTTAGCTCTCCTGTCAGCAGTCAAAAAGGTGGGGGAGCAAGATAGTGCCTAATCTGCCACAGGGCAGACTCAGATGGAGAGCAGGGTTCAAAGGGGAACTTGACTTGCCAGGTTTGCTCTAGCATGAGCATCTTGAGGAAAATTATTGAAAGACAGAATGACAAATACTGCTTACCAAGGAGCTGTGATGTATCTCCAACAGAGACCTTCTGGTCTCCTTTGAAACTTTTGATCCATGGCTCTACTTCAGTAAACCTGAGAGGAAAACAGTTATGGAATCACAGGTACCTATGACAGCTATGCCTTCCAATATGCATGTCCCTTCAGCACGTGTCACAAAGGGCCAGGTTTGCATTGCTGTACCTAAAATCACTGAGAGAGGACTTACACAGAGAGGAAGCTAATTTATCACTTAATTTTTGACACTGCAAATTCAAAGTTGTACAACCCTGTGTTTTGAGTTGCACACTGCATTTCTGGCAGCCAGGGAAAGTGTAACACTCAATACCTTTAACTGCAGTAGACTTCTGTTTAATTGAAATAATTTAAAAATATTAAAAAAGATATTTTTGAATAGAATAATGTGCTTGATTTTACATCACAGATACACAGCTGAGAATTTGTGAAAGGAGTATTACTGTATAAAATAATTTTTCTTGTGTCTTCCAGGAGAATTTATGTTTCCTGAGTGGCATAACCAAGTATTTAGAATTATACAGCAATGCAAAACCCAATTACTTCATAGCTAAAATGTGCTAAAACACATGGTCATTTCTTAATGCTCATTATTTGTGATTGTCTATGGTTCATTCCTTCACAAACTAGAAGCCTTGTGATCAACAGAGCCCAGGGTTTTACTAAAATACCTTTAGGCGCTTGTTCACATGCCATAGCAGAACTTGCAGCAGTATTTAGTGAATTGAGCAAGGCACTCCTGCTTCTTACAGCATTGGTACACTAGGGGGACTCTTTTTCTTCTTTTCTCGAGTGACAGCTGCAGGGCACTGTCAGAGCAAGCTGTTGTACCTCACACTACAGGCCCTTTACTCACTGCTTAAACACACAAGACCCAGTCTTGCCCTCTTCGAAAATTAACACATTTAATTCTAAACTGTCAATGATTCTTCCTCCCTCTCTCACTCTCTCTATCCATCTCTGCCAAACAGACACTAAATAGCATTTTGAATCTTGATTTTCAGAGATATGTGAGTGGGGCTTCTGCATGAGTAAACTTCTGCCAAATTTTGCTAATTCCAAAATAATTGTTTTGTATTAGGAGACAGTAATGGATTACAGTTCCTGCCTCTGCAAGCCCATTTTGGCCAAAAACTTTTACATTTCAGAGGGAATTTTGCTAATAAGAAAATCTCTGATGCTTCTAATTTCTCCTCCTCCAGATTTAATTAATGTATAATTTCTGGGTTTCTCCCACTGCCCCAGAGCTCCATTTTTCAAAAACCAAGCTACTGGGACATACTTACTCACTTCAAGAATGACACTTCCTTCTCTTCCTGTATCATATAAAGGAAATTCAGGAAAAGATGTTTCTGTGCCTAAATTGCTTGAACAAGGCATAATCTACATTATACTCATTTCTGTACAGTCAGTGGGATGGCTTTCCCTCAGCACTTATCCTTCACTGTCTAAAGAAAATATCTGCAAAAAACTTGCTTTTTCTTGTTATTTTAGAGAAAAGAGACTTACTGTAACACTCTGTATCTTTGGGAAGTTAGGAATAAATTCTCCCCCTTTCCTTCTAGATCTAAGATGGTTTGATTGAAAACTTATTTTTGTGTTTCAGGAATGAAAATTGTTCAACAGATCTTTCAGTTTCCTGATCCAACTAGAATTTATATAAAATGAAAAGTCTAGGTAATGGGAATTGTATCATTTCTCCATAGTAAACTACATAGTGAAGAGACAGCACCTTCTTCCTCTACTCCTACATTAAGTGATGGGAGGTGATTACACCAATGATGATGGAATCTAGTTAATCAGAGGACAAGCAAGTCTCACACCTCTCAGGTGAAATGGAATTGGGAGGAAAAACATGTTGAGAGGCAGGATGGATTAGCAAGAAAGGGTGATATTTCACCCTTGAAGGGTGAAACTGGGTAAGGTTTAAGAATATAATTCCCAGGTACATTCCCAGCCCCAGCATTCTAATAAAACCACATTCTTCATGTCTCATGGTGTCTTTGGTAATATCTGGCACCATGAGCTTTTTAAGACCTCTCCTTATTGGTTATACCATGGATAATAATGGAGATTATCACCATGTGGATATACCATCTCCAATAATGGAGATTTACAACATGTGAAGAACAGACCATATTTAGGTGAACTAAATCATTCAGGTGAGGTAAATAAGAAATCTGAATGGCAAAAAGGAGGATTCTTACTGTGAATGGAATCAGCTTTTCCAAAACTTTTCCAAAATCTTTGGTAGGATTTAAAACATGTCAAGGACAGCAGAAACATAAAAAATAAGTAATATTTTTCCATTCATTGAGTAATAGGAATTTATTAAGGAGTCATATCAGTAACTATGTAACTCTTCTGAGCATTACTGCTCTTACCACGCTGTCATGGTTAATGGAGTTTCTAGCAGTGTTTAATTCCATACCACCCATATCATGGCAGGGGCATGGTTTCAGTGGGAGGACACCAGGGCCAGAAATGGAAAGATTGTCATCTTTCACCCAATTCAAGAGAAGAGGATATGCAGGTGTCAGGGTCAGCCTGGCAGAGCTGGCCCTTTTCTGCCACCAGTGGTCTCTCTCCTGTTCCTCTGAGTGGCGGGTTTTCTGGTTTGGTGCTGAAAGATGGCACCAGCAAGCCTGAGATGCCAGTCCAAGTAAAAGAAAAGGGAGAGAGCAGTGGTGGCACAGAGCAGAGCCCAGCTGAGTACACTCTTTTATCAGTATTGTTGTGATCATTGCGATTTTTCAGTAAATTGTGATTTCATCTTAAAATGTCTCCTAGTGTTTTCTCCACTGTTGGAATGGGATGGGGAAAAGGGGGCAGCTTGAGTGGGTTTAGTTTTCCTGCTGGGTTTTAAACCAGCATACACACCAACAGGGAAAAGCAGATGGTTTCACAGTGTGTGCGATGATGATTAACTTCTTGTTCACGGGTATATTTGCTTTCATTTACTTATGCTGTAAATTGCTCATCTTGCATAGGTGCTACTTCCACTTCAACACAACACAGTGAAGTGACAGCAACATCAGAGACAAGAAAATGAGTGGAGGTGGATGTGACAGAAGGGGTGTGGAGTGCCAGTGAAAGCACACATTTCCTACACACTACATATGCCTCAGATCCCCAGCTCCGAAGTAGATGCCTCTCTCCCAGAAAAAAAAAAAAAAAAAAAAAAAGTCCAAATAGAATTATGTACCCATATACCTGTGCTTCTTTTGCTCCAAGCACTGTAGATGATGTTTGAATATTTCCTGTATAATAAAGGTACTCTATATACAGACATGTACTTCCTGGAATTACATTGGGAAATGTCTCAGTGAGAAATGTTTTATCTTCTGATAGACAGTTCACAAAATTTGGTTACAGACTTTATATCCTGCTGTATATTACATAGGATCAGGAGAGAAAATGTTTGAGCTACTGAAAGGGCCACCATGTAATTGTTCCTGAGTTTGTTTCATTTATCAGTACACTGTGTTATTTACTTTTTCACAGGGGAAAATCAGTAAGTGATGACATTTATTACAAATAAAGTTAATATTTAAGTTTTGCTAGTAATTTTTCCTTTAAGATGTTTATGACTCTTTGCCAGACATTTACACTCAGACATCTGCTGAGGATCAGTTTTTGGTCTATACTTTGGCCATATGTTAACCAGAAGCTTACACAGTGAGGCAGGATAAGTTCATGCAGGGCAATCAGCTGGTGGATTGATGAATACTTTGACACCCTTTGTCTTAGGAAGTGCCTCAATTGCAAAATGTTTGAGGACAAAGTTAAGCAAGAAGACTGTCGGGGAGCAGCAAGTGGCTGCTGCTCACTGAAGGCAGGCAAGCCAGGAGCTGCTGCTGACCCTGGCACCTCATCGACAGGGCACCATCCCACAGGCCCTCGTCCAGGCAGATAGAGCAAGCAGCTAGTAACCTGTTCCAAAAAGACCCTCTGATACACAGAGGGAATGAGCCAGGTCCAGGGGCCAGACAGGGAGACTAGCAAGAGATACAGCTGGAAACAGGCCTGGAGACAGGGTTGTATCATGGGTCCCAGGTCCATCCAGGAGTCAGGGCTGGAGACAAGCTATGACCTAGGTCTGAGTGGTCCATCCAGGATGGCAGCTCTCTGCAGCTATATCTAAAAATTCTTCAAATGAACAGATATATTCTGGCAACATTCTGCACTCATTGCACAAGCTTCGTAAACTCATAACCATGTGAACACTAGAAGACTGAGTTTCATATTATCACCTAATAATTAAAAGAGAAATAAATTTCTTCGTATCTGAATTATATCATTAGTCATTTCACCACATGGTTTCAAGTGGACATATAGAAAGAAACTCTTCAGTCCTTCTTGGCAATTCTTCTTCAGGCACGTAGGGCCTCTAAAGAGAGGAAGTTGCCTTTCAGTGTTGGATGCTCACCTCTCCAGCCTTCTCCTTCTCCATGTCAGCAACAACCTTCCTTTTCACTACATAGCTGCAGAATTCATTTAAAAGTTCATCAGCAAGCTTTATTCACACTCCTGGAGAGTAAAATGTGTCCTCAGAGACAGCAGGGACATGAACTGCATTGCATGGACCCACCACAGTCTGGTCTTGGAGTTTCTCAGTGCCTGGGCACTTTGTGCCATGAAACTTCCCAATGGAAACTCAGTTAATACCAGCCATGGATATTTCTTCTTTTAAGAGGCAGACACCAGTTCTGAAAGGAGCTGGGCTGACACCACCGTGACACCAGCCCCGTGTTCAGAGCCCACCCTCACCTGGTCCGTGGCTCAGCTGGATCTGGCTGTGACTGCAGGAGCTGGACTCCAGCAGGTCACTCATGGGTGGAGCCCCCTTGACACATCTCTCAGGCTCCACCCCTCACACTTTGCTGTCATCAAGTGTAGCAAACTGGGAAGTTCATGGTCAGGTCTTTCAAATTTAGATTGCAAAAAACCATTGTTCAAGAATTTAGGTTTCCTTGTCCACATTATTTTCTGGATTTCATGACACCCAGTGGAAGAAAAGATCTATCTCATCATATAGTTCTATAGCCCCCATCCTCCCCACCAGCTGAAGCTCTGACAGAAGAGACATCCCCTACATCAATTAACACTCCTTGCATGAGGAACTGCAGGGTAGAAATAGGTACTGCCATGACAGGTGGAGTGCCATGAGTTTCTGCTCCAGTCCGAAGACATTGGAGGAGGCAAAGGCTCCTGAATTGTGTGAGTAGATCACAGGGTGACAACAATCCATGAATGGGATACAGGGAAAAGCAGTCCTGTGTGTCAGGCAGGAAAGGCAACCATTGTGTAAAGCTCTGGTAAAAATTCACCCATACTACTATGGGTATGTCTCATACCTCATGCTCTAAAAAGACAAATTTCATCTGGAACAAATGCAGACAGAGATTAAGCAGATGATTTATGGGCATGGAGTGCCTACAGAAGAAAAATGATGACTGGAAGGAGCAATACAAAGGCGGATACGGTTGTCACCATCTTCAAGAAAGGGATCAAGAATGAAGACCAAAGGAGGAAAAGAGCTCTTGAGGTGCAAGGAAAAATATGGTAATGAACACAAAATCCTTTGGGATCTCTTTCTAAAAAGATAACCTCACCATAAATAGTGCACTAGCAAGTGTCCTTTGATGCATTGGTGAGGAATGGTGGTGAAACCACACCATTTACATGCTTTTTACATCCCTGCAAAGTTCATGCAGAGGGAACAAAAACTCTCTCTTTCATCTCTGGCCTCACCACAACCAAGAGACTGTCTTTGGTATAAATGCCCTTATTCACACAGTCTGAAGGGACACACCAATTTTGGCACCAACGTAAAAAATTACAGTAATAGTACCTCTCTTAATCTTTTAAATCTCCAACTTCTAAACCTTAAAGAAAAGTGAAACTTGACAGAGCTTTAGGTAAGAACATATTCTCACATATAGATGTAGGCAAATATCTCTCAGAAAGGTTAAAGTGAGTGTTGTCTAGAATCAAAAAAACAAAACTTTCCAAACAATATTAAGAGTGGTAAGATAAAAAGCAATTATTTAATAAAAGCTTTCAGGTACACAAATATGGCTACACACACATGTGATACAGGATTTTTACAATCTTTACAAGATTAATTAATTAGGATATCTAGCAGGTATCCAATAGGAGATCAGTTGCCCCAGTGACTCAACCTTGGCTCTGCCCCTCGGAGTTGGTTCAGGGGGTTGTTTGTCCTATATCTTGTGTCTCTCAAATTCTGGTGAAAAACAAGATGTCCCTGTCAGAAATTCTCTTCTTGAGAATAAGATGAAGCAGAATTTCAATAATGTGTTGAAAAGGGTTAGCTTATTGTTGTAAAATGTGAGAGAGGGCAGGAAAAATGCTAGAAAGTATACAACTATATATTAAAAAGCCATAAAGCAACAAATATATTAAAAAAGCTAAAAATCTTTAGGTATGACGAGAAATGAGTACTGAAAGTATTACATCATTACTGAAGTGTGTTTTGTATACCATATAAACCCAGTCAATGGATGTATTTGTTAATGATCAAATGACAAACCCTGCCTTAGCCTCAGCTTTTTGGCAGCAGCTTAAATTTAGGTGGCCCACACCTAAAAATGCCTCAGTTCTAAGGATGGCAGACCAGGCCTATTATAAAATGAGTTATTTAGAGATAACAGAAAAAGGCCTTAAACAGATTTACTTCACACTATAAAACAAAATAACTACTAGTAGATTACATAAAACAGTGCATGACATTAAGGTACCTATATTAAAGCTAGCAAAGAAATAGTATAGATCAGGACTCAACGTAATTTGCCACCAAACTGACAATAGTGTACACAGAATGCTTTCATTGAACCCTCAAGACAGTAACCACGAAGTAGGCATCCGAACTTTGGGGACAAAGTCCCACACATTTCCAGGGAATGTGCAGAAGACTTGAAGACTTCTGCTTTGTGAAAGTTTGGTGTAGCTTTTGTAATTTGTAAAGTGAAGTGTCTGTCAGTCAAAAATTTCAGCTTATCTCTTCACATCTCACTTCCACAGCAAGATGAGATGAAAGCATTACTCCTGTGGTGCCAAAATAGCTCACTATAAGACAAGCTGTCCTGATTGAGTCATTTCAGCAATTAGCAAGCTCATGTGAAGCTCATGTGAGTTATGTCACTAGCTAACAAGCAACAGACAAACTCTTGGGGGGGTGGGGAGGCGAGATGTCCTGCTACAGTGTTTAACAGAAGAGTTGCACATCTTGGTTTCAGTGAGACAAGTGGCTGCAACTATGATAGCAACAATGAGCCATTTTCACAGTTTGGAAGTGCTGTGCTTTGGGTAGAGATCCAAATGTTCAAGGTCTGAAAATGACCAACCTTTCCATCACACCAGTGTCACCCCTGTTAACTTGTTTTTCAAAGTGTCTGTTTCCCTGTGGTCTTACAGCACCGTCCATCTCAGCCTACAGCTCTGGCTATACTTTGGCTTCGCTCTGGCCCACAGCTGCTGAAATCAGCTCCCTAATGCCCCAGGAAAAGGGTTTGTAACCAGACATATCAAGTCCCTGGTCTTTCTTATTGTGAGACTTCAAAGACATTAGCTCTGGCACAGAAGGGGACAGCTGAAAGCAGCAGTCTCTGGGCTGTGGGGTTGGACTCTCCAAAGGCCTGAGACGGGAGTAACAGCACAAGGTTGGTCCTTGGAAGCCAAACAGAGGAGGACATGTCTTGAGCACCTGGAAGCTGTGTCTAGTATACAGCCACCAAGGGCAGGGACAGCCTCAGGGCCAGCACTCCAGAGGTCTTCCTCTGAAGGCCTAATATCATGTTCAGCTTTTGGTCTCTTACTACAAGACAGATATTGAGGCACTGGAGAAGTCAACAAAGCTGGTGAAGGGTTTGGAGCACAAGTCTTATGTAGAGCAGCTGAGGGACCTGGGTCTGCTTAGCCTGGAGGAAAGGAGTCTCAGAGGGACCTTATCCCTCTCCACAACTACCTAAAAGGAGATTATAGACAGATTAGATATTAGGAAGCTTTTTTGCACTTTTAAAGGGTTTTTAAATATTGGAACAGACTGCCCAAGAGAGTAGAGATGTCACCATCCCTGGAAGAGATCAAAAAACATGTGGATATGGTATATGAGGACGTGGTTTAATGGGGAACATGGTGGTGGTGCTGGGTTCTGGCTAGACTTGATGATCTTAAAGGTCTTTTCAACCTTAACTATTCTGTGGTTCAACGATTCAATGAAGGATGCTGGACGGAGGTGTGGTGGGCACGACTGCAGTGAGTGGGGATGTCTAATGGGGACTCCTATGTCCCTACTCAGAGCTGGCCAGGGTCAGCTCGAAGACATCCAAGAGAAAGCCCTCAAGGAGCTACTGTAATTTCTTGGTGGGGGCTGAGGAAGGCTGGATGAGGCTGCTGAAGGTTCTCTGCTGCAAGCCAGCTCCTAGTAGGACCATGCTCAAAGCACACTGGGTAGATGGATATCCTGCTTCAAACTTCAGGGAACAGATGCCAGTTTCTCAGAAGATGAGAAGGAGCACCATGCCCAAGTGGCAAGACCAAGGAAAAGCCTTCTGGAAGAACACTTGAAGAGCACTGCAGAGCACTCTGTCTTCACCCCCTGTGAAGCCAGGGGCAGCAGCCATAAGAAATGAGATGCAGAGGCATTGGCAGGATCCCAGTGCTTTGGAATGCCCACTGGTGCCCTACCAGGATCACAAATATATGTACCCCTGAAGCTGATTGGACTGATGGCATGTGGCCAGTCTCAGAAGCCCCTGAGATGACTCCAGGAAGGGCAGAATAGGGCTTGGGCATCTTCTGGAATGCAGGGCCATCCTGTGTGAGGAGTCTTTCTCACATTCTCTGAGAAGAGCTGATGGCCAGTGCTGGGGTCAGGGAGGAACTCCTAGGCAGTTTTGCATGCCTCTGAAGCATTGAGCTTGACCACTGCTGAGGGCTCATCTGATCACCTTCTTGTAGATTTTTAGTCCCTTTGACAGTCTCTGCTGCTCATGCTACATGAAGATGGCCTGTCATGCCCTGTATCTGAGGGGTGAAGCCTTTTTTTTTTACCCCACAATGGGCTGCAAGTGTCCCTGGGGTTTTTTTGCTTTCCTCTGACACACTGAAAGCAACCTCTTGCCAGAGCTCCTTTGGGCAATTTTGGTGAGGTGCCAGGTGTTCTTGCTCCTTGAAGGTGTCCCTCGTGACCCTCACGCGAAGAAAATAAATTTTCCAGACTCCTGGGTGGGTCCAAGGATTGTCTGGGGTTTGCTTCTTGTCCTTCTGTAGCACTGGGCACAGCCCCTGCCAGGGCTCCTCTGTCCCCTGTGGCTCCATTCCTGCCTGCTGCTCTCACACCTCCAAGGCACCGCTCATGCCCTGGCTCTCTCTGGCTCTCTTGCCCATTGCAAGCTTGGAGTGGGGCTGAGCTCTGCTCCTCCCTTGGCTCCATTTTCCCAGGGGTTCTTGCATCCATCCAGAGCTGCCACTTTTCAGTTCTCCTGCCTGCAACACAACCACAGGCCATGCATCCTGACCAGGAAGCACAGCACAAAGGAAGTCTTGGAAGGCAAAAATTGTGCTCGCCATCAGTATGTGTTATAATTTGTAAAATACCCCACAGTACCACACACTCATCCTTTTTTGTGTGAGGTTGGTACAGATCCTCAGTCTTTATGCTCTCACTCTTCAGGAAAAAAGAGCTGCTGGACCTGTATTCCTGCTGCTACATTCTGCAGCTCTGTCAATCTCCTTTTCCAGACTACAAACGATGGATTTCAAAACTAAACTGAGGAGCATATCAGCCTGCTCCTGGCTACACATGCACATCGTGGTAATGGTTGTAGGCATCAGCTCTGAAACTGATGGAGAAAAATAAAAACTAAAATAATATCCTACTTCCAGTTATAACCTGTGTATTATGTGTCCTTGAATGTGTCTATGGAGCTGAAAAGCCCCTGACATTTCTGGAAAATAATGATCATTGTTACTTGACTTGTGATGAGCACAGGAACAGAACAGTTCTGCCACATTAAACCCAGAGCTCTGCATGGCAAGGTTTGACCCAGGTCTCAGGGCTCCATCCCAGAGAGCAGCTTTCTGCAGTGCAGGTCCCAGCCTATCCAGGACACAGGGGCACAGATGGGCACACCCAGAGCAGGGCTCAGGCAGGGACTGAGGGTCCCAGGCTGAGCTGGGACACGTCCCCTGGGCCCTTGGAAGGAGATGGAGGGAGCAGGGAGAAGCCAATCCTGTCCACTGAGGCCTGTGAGCACCTCCAGGACCTTGTCAGGACTTGTAAACTGGAGTAGTGTTTGTTAGCTACCAGGCAGTGGGGACCTCCCCAGACTCTCAGGACTACTGTGTAGACAAATGAGAGGGGACCTTCTGTGACATTGCTAGCTCCTTTACTACTATGGGATGAATCCCATCAGGCCCAATGGACCTGACTTTAGGAAATACTTATTTATCAGGAGTGGTCAAACCCTGAAAACAGGCTTCCTGAAGAGGTCTCCCCATGTCTGTCAGTGTTGAAGAGGCATTTGGACAATGCCCTTAATACCAAGGTTTAGATTTTCATCAGCCTTGAATGGAACAGGCAGTTGGACTAACACTGGATGATCATTTTAGATCTATTCCAGATGAACTATTCTAGTCTAGTCTAGTGCAAGCATTCAACTGATACATCTGTCTCCTTACAACTTCACTGTCCGCAAATGGAAAAATCACTGTTCTTGCAGTGGGAATGCTCAAAAGGGCAGGCAACCCAAGTGATATAAGAGGTGGTTATTAAAAATTAGGAGCTGGAAAGAAGATGGAGAGTGGAAATAATGTGGTAGCAACTGCAGAGAAATTATAGATGAGTGCCAATTCTGGGAAAAATAATGGGTGAAGACTTGGGAGAGAGTAGAAAAACAAAATTGTTTCCCCTGTAGAGTTCTCCCATGGAGGCCTGACCCTGAACTGTTATAAACCTTAGGAGTGAGAGGTGAGTGAATGACAAGGGTCCTACAGAGGAGAGCCCTTAGGAGTATTTGTCCAAAGGAAGATATTCCCAGCTTCAAAATTCCAAAACTATTACCTGAAATGACAACTATTTTTAATTGATTATGACATGCTCAAAGCACATTAAATAGGATTTAATAGGATGTGAATCATCAGGACAGCTGCTTTGGTGACACAAAATGCACAGAAACCATTTTGATCCTATTTCACAGAATGTGTTCTTTGTTGCTTACATGGCATGATCACAGCCACCCAGGCTGCTTTCCTGGGATATCTTTCGGGTTTAATTACCCCTGTCAATTAGAGTTAGAGGTATTAATGTGGCAGTGAAACGATAAAGATTGCTCATGGCTTCTATTCTCTACTTGTTTGTATTCATCAGTCTTGAAAGAGGAGGACTTTTCACATTGTCTTGACATGGATGCTAATAAGCCTATAATGAGAGGTTCACTGCATCAAATAAAATAGGTGCCAGCAGCCATGAAGAGAACAAGTTAAGATGATGGTACAATACAGTCCAGTAATGAAGAGGTGGAGAGGGTAGTCCCCTGGATAGGGCAGAACACTGTTAATTTTCAAAGATTAGCCAGTGAATGGGTAAAAGCCTTTAAGAAGAGAGAAAGGATAAAAAAACCAGCCACTTCTGAGAAAAATGGACCAGGATGAAAGTACATTGTATCAACATATGCTCTATGAAGCTATAGAAAGCATTTAAAACTGAATATTGAGTAAATGGAAGTAATTTTCAGCAAAATCCAGGACTAGGGTGGATCAGAAAAGCATTCTTAAAGTATATAAATCTATGCTGACTTCCATCTCCTGAGACTACAAAGAAACAGACTAAGTCCCATATTCATGGGATATGTGCATGTGCAAAGCATTTTGGATCAACCTTTTTAGTTTCAAATGATCTGGATTAGGTTGGACAGAGTGTAAAAATGAGAACTATTATTAATATTGTATGCCACAGGCCATATCAACGTATCAAATGTAAATGGTTTTGTGCAGGCCACTACTTGCTTAGTGCTTTCAGCATCTTTAGTGGAGCAAATGCCTATAGTGTCCCTGGGTGCTTAAACTACATTGGTTTTCAAGGTAAAGTAAAACATGCATAAAGTCCATACACTTCTAGATTATTTATTTGTGTGACTAATATAAGTCATATCACACTGTGATTTTAATGAGTTCTATCCTCTCATGTTCCTGCTCCTGGAAGTTCTTTATGGCCTTGCTCTGTAACTTATTCCCTCAAGCTCCTTTACACAAAAAAATAGGACAATTTCTGAAAAATGGGGTTCTAAGAACTCAATAGGTATATTTGGGTGGAAACAAAAAAGTATAAGCAGTTGATGCTGCTAGCCATAGCAATAGTAAAATTGGGAGAATCTAAAAATTCAGGGTAGTTCTCTCTTTTTTTTTGCTTCCAATTAATAGACTATGATTTTTAAGATACACTACTCTTATTTTCAATAGGTTTTTGTGGCAATTTTAATGCACAATTCTTCAGTACTTGACATGAAAATACTAAAAGATGAATGATAAGAATTCATACCATGGAATTACCATTACATAAAATCATTCGGGTTTATACTCTACAATACAACATAAAATATGTGTAATATAAGAATATCATGCATTCATTCACTTTCCAAACTTTCAGGACCTAAACTACCTCTCAGCAGTCTTAGAAGAATTGCAATTTTTCCAATGGCCCTTAATATCAGTACAACTTCCCTCACAGATCAAGGGCAGCAGATCATTTTAAGAGTGTTGATTCCCTGAGCTTGTGTTAACAGCCCCGAGTTTATTTGAGGAAGATTTTACTGATTGTTAAAGATACTCATCTGAGCCACAGTAAAAACATTATATGCCTTCACAGGGACATTTACACAATTTCAGACACTAAATACTTAAACTAGTATTTATTCCATATGCAACAACTTGAGACTAAGACCAGATTTTACATCCTTGCAGTTAAAAACGTACAAAATTATTTACTTAAATTCCTTGTAGTTTGTTTACTTTCCCCATTCCCCTCCCACGCTTCACATAGAAAATATCTAGCAAAACACTTTCTCTAGGTTCTGGTGGAACTCTTTTAGACCTGAAAAGAGATGCCACAAGCTCTACCCTGTAGGAATCTCTGTAGATAGGATAAAGTGCTCTGCTCCCAGGTTTCACAGAGCCATCTTCTGTGCCACACTTTTTCAGAGAGAGGCTGCCTTGTCACTCATTTGCAGAGCTGCTCCCTTGGCAGTATCACATGCTAAGGACTCAGAGCCTTGCCCTTGATCAGCATGTGCCTTTATTTCTGTTTTGCCCCAATCCAATAAGCACCTATGATCGAGACATTAAAGAAAACAATAGCAATAATGCTCGCATTTGATGCTGCAGAACTAAAATTAAATATCTGAAGCAGGATAAAGCCACGAGATAAATGTCTTCAAAGACAGAAAAAAGAATGTTTTGTCTTTAACCTGTTTACATGAAAGTATTTTCTCTGGTGGGATAATCAAAGTTTCAAAGATCTTGTCCTATATAATATCAAATCCTATTACTACTCAGCAGGGGAAAAGCTATTCCCTTAAAATCAAGGTACTTTTAAAGAGTTTCCAGCATGAAAAAGCTTGTGTTGTGTGCAGAAGCACACACAGAAAGCACCTCAAAGGGAAATGTTAGCCTCAAATTAATTTCTATCAGATTTGATTGAAAAACTCACACATATCTGTCCATTGGAGGTTTGCGACCTGACTCTGCCTGACTGGGATTTGGTAACCAAATAGAGACTCCTACAATACGTGTATCAGTTTTGCTGTAGTCAAGAAATGTAGCTGTAAAATGTGAATCATATCAGCAAAGTTAGAACAAGCTGGTTTTTGTATGCAGCTTCATTTGTTCATTAACTAAATAAGTGTCCATAATTAGGAAAAAAGCAAAATACAAATAAAAAATAACTTCTAAATGTTATGCTAATAATATTGTACCATGTCTGAACCAGTTCGTATACTTGAATGGATTTTTGCTACAAAGTCAAGACTTTTTGTGCAATTGTTGCTGGTCATTATTGCAGCTTCTCTAAAAATAGGCAAGACCTCAAATCTTTCTCATGTGGCAAGGTTTTAAAAACTGTGCATTTATCCTTCATTCATTTTCTAAATAACTGCTCAACTTTCTTTTATTTTCTCTCAAATTCTTACTTTTAAAACTTTAACATCAAAAAAATAATTAAAAAAAATTGTAAAATAAATCCCTTGAGAAATTGTTCCATTTTTCAACTATGTCTAATAAAAATAAGGTACCCAAATGTAAAGACAGGAATGCAACTGCTCTGCCACATGGCTGACATTACCCTGGATTCAGCCAGAGCCCTAGTTGTGCTGGAAGCCTCATGCAGAACTGCAGAAGCAGAGCACTTTTGACACAATAATCCCATACAGAATCTATGTCTGCTATCAGTCATCGAAAACAGGAATCTTGAATTTTAATATTTAGATCAGCACTGCACACAATTTTGAACTTTGACCTCCTTGTATCACTGACTTCATTATCAGACTCAAATTCTGAGACAGAAATTCAGACTCAAATTCTGAGACAGAGCTTCAGATCCAGATGGATCATGATTCAACTAAACAGTTGAAAAAAGAAAATACATTAATCCAAATTAAACTGATGCAGCTGAGAGAATTTACTATTTGTTTGATCTACAGAAATTGTATTTAGTTTATAATATATTTCATTTAAACTTTCTTTAAAGGCTCTTTAAATGAGAGAGTTTCAGAAGAAAGGCAAGTGGGGCATAGAAAACTGAGGGGAGGGAGAATAAAAAATGAAATATAAACTTTAGCAGAATGGCATGTAAAAAGCACAAAAGCAAAGAAATAGAAGATGGACAACTGAACATTTGAAGGAACGGGAGTTAAACAGGTAGAAAAGGGACAACAGGCCATCACTGGCCATAAAAGACAAAAGCTTGGAGACTGAGAGAAAATGTCCAATTTTCAGAGCTAACAGATGGTCATCTCAAGAAAATTCCTTGGTTTCTTTCAGAACTTCTGTGGAGAGAGTAATGAGTCTGCTGGATCTTATGTCTGTGTAGGTCCAGTTTGGACAAGAAGACCAGCAAGGAACACAAAGGCCTTATTCTTGAAAACACACTGGCAGATATTTGGAACAGGAACAGAGCTTATTTCCCCTATATTATTTCCTCAAAAAAAAAAAAAAAAAAATACTCCAAGCTTTTGGGGCCTAATGAGGAGAAAACAAAGTAATTTACACTCTGAAGACTCTGACTAATGTAACAGTAACATCACCTCCCTGCTATCTCTGTCTCCATCATGTAGATCTCCCTTAAAATATCATGCTCAAAACTAGCAGAATTAACTGTTCATTTCCCCTATTTTTATATATATATTTCCAGTCTAAAAAAAAGGAGACGAATGGGAGGAATAAAACCATGAAAAGTTCACTTGTAAGCTAAATGAAAACAGAAAAAAAAATTGGAAGAACTGTGGCACCAGCACTGCAGTCAAGCATTCAAGTCTCTAACAGCCTGGGACTTGCTGAAAATTTTTGGTTTCATCCCTTATTGCCTCACTTCATGTGTATTCTTTGAGGCATTTTGATTTCTGTAATATTTTTCATTGTACCTTCCTCTTTTATCTTCTTTATCTACCAACCAGATAACACTGTATTTTTAACAGGCATCTCCATTAGGGTATCGACTAAGTGGCTCCCAAGTCCTCTGTCACAAGTCACTGAGACAAGGAGATAGGTAAAGTAGTTATTGATGTTTTCTACTGCCTTGGTAGCTGACACTATTTCCAACTATTTTTGGAGGACGAGGAAAAGAGGGAGTATAAAAATAACAGAATAGGGTCACTTCAGAATCTATGTGCAGACAACTGCAGCCACTTTCTAGTCCCCCAAAAAATACTGTGGTGAACAAATACAGTTTTTTGGCTATCATACCTTCACAACTCATCACATTCTTTACAAGGAATTGAAGTTGTAACACCTGTGCTTTTGGGGTGATTAATTTTTGAGGAATTATGCTGGATACAACTGATTACCAATAAACATTAATGCTTTCACGGAGTAAGGGAGTCTGAAGGATCAGATTCCAGAGGCATGAGTTAAAGCAGAAGGTATGAGTTAGGCCTGCCAAAACTAAGAAGGGAAGGCCAAAACCATGCATAATGAGGACAATTTGAATGCAGAGTGCATGGGGAGGATGCAGAGATCCACTCACAACCCATGAGAAAAGGTGCTCACTCTGGAGCGAGTGGATGCTGAAAAGCTGTAATCTAGTGGGAAATCAGAGAGAAGATCCTTGCTTCCAGAGATAGAGAGCCCTTGCTTCCAAACTAGAGCAGCTTAGCCCTAAAAAACGACACCCCATGAACTAAAATGACCCACACCATGCAGTTTTGGGAAGACTGTTTTGCCCGTGGGAGGGTCTCATGTTACAGTAGGTTGGGCAGGACTGCTACTCATGGAAAATTAAAACTCCACTGGAGAAGTTCACAGAGAACTGTCTCCCATGGGAAAGACCCCATAGCATAGCAGAAGAGACTCCTCTCCCTGAGCAAACTCAAGAAAGATTTCGAGTGAAAACCTGGCCAAAACTCCCATGCCCTGTCGCCCTGCGCTGTTGGTGGGAAGGAGGGAAGGGCTGGAGGAGAGAAAAATGATGTTCTAAAGGTTAATTTTAGTTCTCATTATCTTCGTTAATTCTGTTAATAATCTTTTTTTTCTTTCTACCCTTTAAGTTTAAGCCTGTTTAATTTAGTGTTTTCTCCTAATCCTAATATCAATTCATGAGCCCTTCAGTTTTTCTTTCTTCCTCCTCTGCTCAACTATTGTAGAGGAGAATGAGTGAATAGTTTTTTTTGTGGTTGTCTGGATTTTAACCAGTGTCAAACCATGACAGAAGTCAATAGTATCACTTTACATTTACCTTATTTCATTTTAATTTGCTAAACACACAGGAGCAAACACTTCTGAAAAAACCTTGTTTTTGTGATGTGAAGTAATACAGCATTTATTGTATTCTTCAGGAAGGCAGAATGGCCTACAGAATGGCCTTCATAATTTCAGTTCCATGACACTTTATTGCTCAAAATCTAAAATTTCATCTTAAAACTTAAAATTCAAATACTGGTATGTGAAGAGAAAGCTAGAAACTTTGACCTTACCATTCTGTAAGGCCTGAAAAAATGAGAGAAAATAATCATATGGACATATCATTTCTTTAATTTAAGCCAGTCTTATGGCTTAATTATTGCTCATGATTTTGAACACTGTTAGGAGTTGAAGTTTGTGCTTCAGACTTACCAGTGCAATAAATATATTGCTAAGCAGAACATCATCAGAAAAAATTAAAAAACATATTTCTAGAAACTGGTTATATAAAATATTGCACCTTTCCTTTCAGATCTTCTAGTAAGTGCAGTTGAATTCACTGAGTGTTTGCAAATTCTATGAAAGTCTGGTCTAGAATCTCTTCTCGAAGAACAGATATAATCATGTGTATAATCATCCCTGTGTTACTGTGTACCTTGAATACCAACAATCTTACAGCAGGCCAAGAAACCCACAGCTATTCAGGGTTTGAACAGAAGCACAGAACTGTTCATTTAGAACTTGTAATGGTCTGGTGGACTCACAGCTGGACCGAGGGGCAGGGAGAGGCATCTCTCCTTTACAGGTTCTGCAACCTGTGTTGACAGCATTGCTAATATTAGTCCTCTGAAAGATGGGCTGCTAATGACAGATTTTCAAACACTTCAGCTTCTCCTAGAGTAGAAATGAACTGCTCTGGCTCAGAAAAATTGTTGACTGGGGTAAGTTGCATGTTTTTCTTTGTTTGCAATATTTAATGCTTTCAAAGACAAAGAATAAAGCATTGCCATCACTTAAGCAACAAGAGGCTGTGGCCCACCTTCAAACAATACTATGGGTGATTTTAAAAAACATCCCAACCTTTTACAATGTAAATAAAGGAGATGATCTTGTCATTGGAAGATACACAGATGATCTTGTCTAAATTTTATGTTCCAGTACTGTCATAACCAAACTGTTAAAAGAAATTGCAGCTATGCAGTTCAAGACACCTGGGCTGAAAGGTGGTATTTGTGATCACAGTCAATTTTGAACCAGTTAAAAGCTTTGAAAATAATTTAGTCAGCTGTTTGGAGAAGATTCTGCTAACACAAAAAACACAACAGAACAAGGACAGTAAAATAATATCTTTTGAATTTGTGTTGCTTTCTTGTCTGCAGTACTTAAGCATTAGAAAAAGTCAGCTGAAGTAACAAGACAAAAGCCAATAGCAATAATGAAATTAAAATCACAGAAGCCTCAAAGTGAAAACATTAGAACTTTTGTTTTCTAATTCCTCAAAATTTAACTGCAAGATTTTGTAAAATCTATTTTAATGCATTTATTTGTTGTACACTTCTTTCTTTTAAGTGAATTTTTTTGCAATCTATAAGTGAAAAGCTTCTATGTTTGCAAGATGAAGAAATTATTTTTATCAAGAAATGGAAAATGGCAAAATAAAAATTTAAATATCCACCTTTTCCAGGCAGAACAATTACCTCATATAATTGTTTCTTATCTCTGTAACAGTTTAACAGCAACTTTCAGATTTATTTTCGTTTTTTACACATTCTAGAATCAAGTTAGAAGTTGCAGAAATCACCATTATCAACACTGCTCCTGTTCTGCCATTAGTATTGAGTATTCCAATGTGAAAAAAAGGATTATAAAATGGATGCCTGAAGTCAAAAGCCAATGGTTCAATATTTACTATTGCCACTTCAGAAAATCAATCTTTTCCATCCTGTGAACAATAACTATGTTTTAATTCTAAAAATGCCTTAGTTTTAGTGGATACCAGGGTTTCTTCCATAACATAATAGTGAATTTGATTTCACCACTTCTCATTTTCAAAATAAGAAATTTGGCTTTATTCTTTTTTTTTCCACTCATATGTGGTCTCCTTGCTCCTATGTTTCATGAAGTTTGCTGAGAAATTCTTGGAGGGAAAGAATATGGATCTCCTGCTCTTCTGAAAACAAGAGAAAACATTTCTCTGGCTTATGGGAACAGTATTTCCCCACAGTCCTTCTGCTTCCTGAACAATGTGGTATGGGCTTATGTTTCAGCAGAGCATACTTTATTCAACATATGATGCCATCATCTCACTGGCTGACAAAAGCCAACAGAGCTGGCTTGATGTAGAGCACAACAGATGGAGCACAGACTGCTGCCTACAGTAGCCAGGACTGTGGTCTGGTTTTGTTGTGACTGAACAGCAAAATAGAGTCCTGAATTTAAGAATCTATCTATAAATTGCTGAGATCTACAAGTAAAGAAATGCTTCTAGATTAATAATAGTGTTATTTTAATTCAATTGCCATTAGCTACCATCTGTTTACTTAATCACCTGCATTGCAATGCTGCTCTAATGAGACTCTCTGCTAGTCAGTATTGCTGCAGAGCTGTTCCTTCTGTCCAACTAAAGTATCAAAAGACCAAAGTGACAAAGAACCAGAAAAAATTTATTATAAATTAACTAATGAGGCATGCATTTCAAAGGTGTCTCTCTGTAAACTAGTACTACTTATATGCATGAAAGTTTAAATTGCTTTTTGTAATGGTGGAGAAAAGAATGCAATTCTAAAATTCATTTCTCAAGATTTACCTTATCACACTACATCTGGAAATTTTGAGTAGAAAAAGAGAAGAAGGGAGTCATGCAAACACAGAAAATTAATTATAATGTAATCGTTTTCAGAGTTTGTTTTACTTTGGTTAAAAATCTAATGAGGGAAAAGATTAATCAGAGTGAAACTAGATAGGAATTTTTTCTATTGATTTCAATGGACTTTAAATCACACATAAAGAAAAGACCCATCTTGCCAGTCCTACTTGACTAGCAAGTAGAAAAAATAATACTATAGCATGATACAGAAACAGGGTAGAATTTCTGGTCCTTGATCAGCAAAAACACAAAACCTCCCAGCCTTTTGCATCTGACTTTCTCTGTGCTCCAGGACACACATGTGGTGCATTTCACCCTGGAGCCTAGTCCTTCCTGCACTTATCAGACCTTAGTTAGAAATGGGTGGTGGGAATGGGTCTAAAGTGGCAGAAGTTCAGGTGAGAAAGAGGCAGACTGGGTGCTCCAGACAACCAGTAGATGGAAGAGCTTTCTGCTTAAAGCTCTGAGCTAGGCAAAGAGAAACAAATCTGGAAGCTCTACTAACCTGTGGATTTATCTATATAGTCTCAGGATATTTAAACCAGAACATAAATACTGAAGATTATTTGGTTATAGCACAAAGATTTTCTTGGGCTAGAAAGCCTCCCCATCCCCTTTCCTCAACCTCCTCTACATATACAATTTTGTTCTGGGGATAAAAGGATATTGGTACTGAGCTTTTTAGAATAGCTACTCCACAACACCTATTTCAGAAAATACCTAAATTTAGAAAAACCATAAGGACGTCTCCCTATGAGGCCTGACTCTGTGAGGTGTCAATGTTCCTTAACTGCTCAGAATGTCAGAAGGAGGCTCTTCATATGCGTCTGCATTGCTCAGTCTCTGGCTAATGTACCACCAAGACACAGTAACAGCCTATAATTCCTGAGAAGCTGAAAGAACAGAAGCTTCCTGTGGTCCTGTATTAACGCTTCAGAGGAAAAAGCTGCAGGTGGATGTTCACTCATTGCAGATTCTCATTCTTCAGCATGTGCCTGTATCAGTTATCCTATATACCTCTGTTATCTGGAGATTTCCTGCTATTAAACTTGACCTTGGAAGGTACTTTGTACATTTTTTTTTTTTTGCTTGGAGGAAAGGTCTTAGAAGAAAACAGATGCTAATCTCAGTAAGCCTGTATATTAGGTATTCATTCACTAGAAGACATGATTTTGTGCTTTTAATAAAACTTCCAAAAGATCATACTAGGGTTTATTATGCATTGTTGTGATCAGTTTGATTCTAGAAATAGCAGCAAGAAGGATGCAGCAAAAAACAGGATAAAAAGCAATCTTTAAGTTATCTGTTAATCATCATAACTGCAGCTACAGTGGAACCAGAACCCACCTGACTAACATAACCATGTGTATTCAGCAGATGCAGTACAAGTGGAAGAGTGTGTAACAGATAATTAAAAGCCAGGACTAGCTGGGGTAGTACTGCACAGTGTCTGTCTTCCTAATGCTAAGGGCCTTCCATTGCATTATTCAACCCATATTTATTCCAAGATCAGAAACCTAATTTTTGAGTCATTAACCATAATGTGCATAATACGTATTGTCATTATTGCAGAGAAGTTAATCTGGCATGTGACATGCAAAGCATGGCAAGAAGGATTCTGAAATTATCACTGTTTTGTAAATTTTAAGAGGATAAGGTTCACTAAGATATCTGTTGACATCATGTGAAATATTTTGTGATCCATTTACCTGCCTGCCAAAACCTAATCCACTAGAGATTTAATTATATATTTAGGAAACAAGATCTGTCATTACCAGTTTTGGTCTGTTCAGTCCAATGAAGTGTACAACACACCACGTACATTTAGCTAACAAAGTTATTCTGCCCCTGACATTAACACTAGAGATACTTTCTTCCTCCCAGATTATTTATTCAAGCCCTAAAAAATTAAGTAACTTTAAGGACTTGTAGAATGAAAAATTAATCAACTGAACATTTTATTCTCTTCTGTTCTAATGCAACATTGGTTGAAATGGATTGGGAATGTTTCTAGTACTTTTAACAGCATTGGATAACGTTTTTAAACAGGAAAAAATGCCAAAATCTTAAATAAGAACAATTATGAAACAAGAATTTGAAGTAGACAGGGTTAGTCCTTAGTCTGAATAGCCCCAACTTGTTCAGGAATTTAGATATAAAGTTGGAATGTCACATTCTTCCCTGCAGTGCCAGTGACTTCCCCCATCAACTCATATCTCACAACAAACAATGTGTCATTGAGGCATGTATTTTAAAGAAAGTTCAGTTTGGATAAGTTCCCAAATTCATATTTTTTTTTTTTTTTTTAATTAAATAGGACAAAAATAGTAGTTATGCTAGAAAAAGACACCTAGGATCAAGTCCAGTCTCATGATACTTCATACTACTATATCATGTATTCCTACTTATTTATTCATCTTTATTGCACTACAATCAGTTTTCTGGATTTAGCTTGATGGCTAATTATAACTAATTATATTATATATATATATAACTAATATACATATATATACATATATATAACTAATTATATTATGGGTCCAGTGCAGTTAAGAACATGACTCCTATTTAAAAGTATTTATGAATGAGATGGGGACTGGGCTTCTATCTACTTCTACCTGAGTGGTAAGTTTGTGATACACACTCAATTAAAGTTGTGCACCCAAACTCATATGAGATAGAGTGCACTGTGTAAGAAGACTGAAAGGCAGACTTCACAGAGAACTTCTGATAATGTGGGAGGAGGATGAGAGAGAACACTGAAATTTTACAGGCATACTAGAATTGAGTCCAATAGCCAGGCAAGAGTTGTCCAAGTTTCCCCAAATAAGATGGGTGACAGACATAGAAAAGGAAGCAATCATGATTTGCCATTTATTATAAAATCTTGCTCTCAGCTTGGTAATCAAAGAAAAAAGATAGCAACAGATATTTTATTGTAGGGCTTTTCAACAGCATCAGCAGTTTCAAACACAATGTTCATCATCCTGCTCTGGCCAGAGCTCAAGAAATAATAAAATATCTAAGGCTCTATTTTGATGTACGGTCTACATCTGGGTTGAAGGTATACATTCAAACCTGTTGACTCGTATTAGATCTGGGCTCCAAAAAGAATAGCATTGAGCTAATTCCAACAGTCAAAGTCCTGATGGAGACAAACCACAGTTTTGGACTCCTGAGAATTTAAGCTTTTTTGTGATACAAAATAATGATCTGGGCAGAGAAAAGTAAAGTCTTCTGGAGAATTACTAGTTGGTATAAGGGTTTCTGGATAGAAATCACTTTTTATATTATTTGCATATTTTCTATTCTAAAAATGAAGAAAAGTAAAATAATTGAAAAGTTAAATTATTTTACATCACCCAGAGTTTAATAAAAATAAATTTTAAAGTTTCCAGCAATCACTAGGCTTCTGAAGTCGTCAAGATAGATAGATAAATGCCTCTATGGTATTAACCTCATTTATCAGACATCTGAAGTTTAAAGAAGCCAAGTGGCATATACAAAATATGAAATATATGGCATAGCAAGAACAGAATGTGTGTTTCCTGGATCTTTAACCAGGTTGTGGATATTCCTGCTTTGCCAACAGCTAATTCTTCTCACTCCCAATTATATAGTATATACACACACACATACATCCCAAGAACCTGATAGATCACAAAAAACATACTGGAGACAAGTAATGCCCTATCACAGGTAATAACCTTTGAAAGTTTTAATGCGAACAATAGCATGTGTCTGTTCTGCAGATTTTTCATTAAAGTACATAGACCAATCTTGAAGAAAAAAAAAGACATTTGAAGAGGTAATAACCCAGAGGTTAAAAAAATATTGATTAGGAAAAAATGTTTTCTTCATAAAGGTAATGTTTCCATTTCAGCAAAAAGAAGCTATTTAGTCTCCAGAAAAAAAAAAGAAAACAAAGTATGTTCTTACAGCACATATTTCATTTGTTGTGAGCTTTGTTGAATAATGAGCATTCATCTTACAACCTTCTCTCACCTTACCTATCACACTAAAAGATTTAAAATTCTTCTGGAAAGTCTGTGCCATTTCATTTATAACATGGAAAAAAATTAAACATCAACTTTTTTTTTTTTTTTTTTTTTTTTTCAATATAACTACCTACCCTTTGGTATCTAATACCTTCTTAGAAGATACGACCTGGTAAATTTAGTATGGATTACCAGAGACTTATTCACTTCTAATGAGACATAGTTTCTCCTGATCTTTTTCATCTACCTTCAGAAAAGAAAGATAAAAAAACCCAGAGCTTGTTTCTGTCAGAGCTTGTTTCTTTGGTGTCAGGGAAACATGCTGGGGCTTTTCCTTCTCCGTCTTCTAAGTTTTCACCTTGATCTTGTAAAATATTACAAATAATCCAAATGCACATATCATTCCACTGTTTTCTAAATTCAAACTAAATAGTCAAATAGTCAAAGATAATGATAATGATTACTTGAGAATATATAATTTCCATCTTTGAGAAATGCATTGAGCAGTACATTTCCAAATTTCAGGAGTCTTGTGGGGGACTTGCAGACTAAGGCAAATGCAAATTTAGATAGTTGAATCAAGGGCCTTCTGAGGACTTCAAAGGGCTTTGGAACGAGCCTCAGATTTTTAGGACATTTCATCACAGATATCAAAATACTTCACAACAATCAGTACATTTTATGACTTCTATTTCATTGATGGGGAAAGTGATGTATAAACAGTGAAACAATTCTCTTCCTATTTAGGGACTCTGTGGCACATACCAGAATAACAGTCAGCTCCCATTACTTTCCCTTTCTGACATCTCAATCAAATTTTCTCACAGAGATGGCTTTAGAAAGTAGTTAGGCTTATTACTCCAGTAATTCTGCTCTCCAAATGACTGCAGTCTGAATTAACATGTTATGTATCACTTGACAGAGGAGATCTGAATATTGATCCTTCAGAAGTAGTGCTAGATGTATTAGCAAACCTCCAAAATCCCAGTGTGCTGTACCTGCCACCACCAACTCTCGTCACAGCAGTTCACTTACATCTTTTCCTATAACCCTTTGATCCTCCCCATCTCTTACTAATACCAGCTGCTTTAAGGGTTAGACAAAATTCAAATGAGATCTTGTGTTGATTTAGAAGTCTGTCTTTTCAGCTAGAAATTGTATCTTCTCAACTATGTTCAAAAATAAGTAATATGCTGTTGTCACCACCATAATATAAATGATTAATTATAATAAGGAGCCAGATGCTTATAAAATAAATAACAAGAGTTCTGAGTGCTCCTGTCCTGTTTCTTCTAAATCATATAATCTGCTTTAAATGTTGGGGGCTGGACTGTCTGCATGATATTTAATAGTTAAAGGGAAAGCCTGACACTTTGTCATGGAGGAGCATTCTTAATAGGTGCTGCTTAACATATGCCATGAGAAAAGACACTTGTGATTACCCATTAGATAAGCAACAGTAGGTAATTAATAAATTCTATTCTCAAGTGATTCACGAACAGCGAAGCAATCAAAAAGAGCCAGGTTAATTTCTAGTCTGCTTGCAAGCATAACAAAATCAGTATTTGCTGAATGAAAGAAGACTTGAAGCAGGACATCAAAGCAAAAAGCTGTCCTGTATCAAAAACATAATGCTAGGAATCAGGAGACAGATATTTTCTTTTAAAATTGCTTAAACTGCCTCAGTTTTTTTCACTTGAAAAATGGGAGCTTGGTCCTCATGGATGCTCCATGAACAAAGCAGAAAACAGTTTTCAAGCACTATGGGCATTTCCTAGCTTGTCAGTGAACACTATGGAGAACACTGTTGCTGGTGACCTGTCACTATCAATACTGACAGCAATCCAGACAAAGATGAAACTGAGGCTACTTCTTAGCACTGTACTATAAAAATCTACTTAAATGAAGTGGGAAGGTGAGGAATGGCATTCTGCTGCTGCAATGCACTCTTAGCGTGCGATGGGTAGAGAGCCCTTTGATATCCAACCCAACAGCACACAAAAGTGTTATTATCCACAAAATACCTCCCTGGGAGCTAACGTATGAGAAGAATAGAAAAAAAAAAAAACTTATTTCAAATTCCAAAACAATGGCTTTTTGGAAGGATATCCTATAATTGCCATGTGGCAGCTGTACCTATCTGCATCCATTGTTGAGAGTGATTATATTATTAACATTTTCATGTTAACTACATGGCGTAAGAATGCTGTGAAGGACCAGTGGAAGCTATGTGGCCTATTTTTTATGAAATAATCTTTTAAAACTTCTGGAGGTGAATCACTTCTTTTACAGGGACTTTAGCAGGACTGTTAAAATTCATTCATTTTGTTTCCGTGTCAGAGGTTGGTGGATTGTACAGCATTTTTTAAATGCACAGCATTTGGATAACATAATTCAACAGCCTGACATCTGAATTTTCTGAAATATGCTAATACATTACTAGACAGAGGTCTCCAGCTCTACCCCAGAACGCTTTGTGCCTTTGATGCTTCTTTGTGTCTCCTCCCTGGACATGAAAAATCTCTGCATAATGCAAGACACCCACCTGACAGACAGAACAACTATCTTCACATCATTTCAGGTACTTAAAATTGTAAATTTAGAAGGAGGCTATGCCTCAAGACAGTCTGTAGCAATCACCTTGGGAATGGAGATTCTCTTGCTGATGCAAACTGTAACAAGAATATAGATGGAAATATTTTGATAATTCAGTAATGACAAGGGGTGCATTATGTCAGTTGATTTTAATGACCATGAAAAACAGTTCTATTAATGTCCCATCATAAAACAGATAATGTATAAGAATAATCTAAACCTAGAGTGAAGTTCTAAAAGCTAGAATACTGGAATTTCAGTTTCAAATTGCAGAAATGTTGATGAAACCACAAAATCCTAGTCTAGATTTGGGATCTGACCTAATATCTCTTTTCTTTTAACAACCGGTCTCACTTATAGACAGCAGTTCTCAACACATAGGAAGGAAGTAAAATTGCTAAAAAGCAACAAAACTTAATATTTATATGGAGATTAAATTTAATATTGCTCTTGAAACTCTTGACCAAACAATATCCTAAGACTACTCTAATCATTATGTGTCAGTTTTAAATTAGATCAAATCTGAGTACTTTCTTTGATGAGCACATAATTACTCAAAATACATTTATGTTTAAAAATGGAATGTGACTCTAACTGAAAAAAATGCTAATGCTGCTTTAAAAGGATGAAACTAAGGAATACCAGCTTGGAGGAGCATATAAAGGGAAAGTGGGAACTCTTAAAAGAATAATAAGGACTTTACAACAAGACAACAAAACATAAAATATCCTTGAGGAAAACATGCAACCATCCATTTGAGTTTTATATATACCTATAGACTTTCATCTTTATCTTTTGTTTCAAAGAGAAAAAAATCAGTGGCAGCAACTTAAACTGAAAAATTTGTAAATGAAAATCTAGGAATCACAAGAAAAATATAAAGGGAGCACCAAAAAAATAAAAAAAAGAGGTCAATGTTAGAAGAGTTTAAGACAAGGTGTGAGTATTGTAACTATTAGGAAGGAGAAGGAACCCTTTAAGTGAGATGCCAGCTGAAATGAAAACGGCAGAGCTGCTCACAATAATAACAGAAATATAAAAGGAGTGAGTATGTTTCATTAGTTTAAACTAATAGTACCATGTCCCACCAAGCACAAGTTAACAGAGAGGTAATGAATTTGAGGTATAGCAAACAACAGCCACAAAAGATTATTTGTAGGATGTAAAACATCTTTTGTGAAACAATCAATTAATCTTTCTATTTAACTTAAAAAATAACTATGAAATTATTTCCTGTTAGACTAAAAGTAGTTACATGGGGATCAGAAATCTTTGAATACAGAACTTTCATAACCTGCTGACAAATGATTCCATGGTGGACACAATAGAGAGGTTCAAAGCTGAGGTCAATAAAAATTTAAATTTGCAATAGGTATAAGAAAAACTTTAAGGATGTACCAAGTCCTGCATTATTAGACTGAAAGCATGCTGTCTGGTGACACGTGGAGCAGAGAGGGGCAGGGGAGCCCAGCCCCCGGGGAGCCTCTTGAAGACCACAAGGGCCTGAAACAGAACTGACCCCTCTCTGGGAGCCTCCCCTGAGGATGCGAAGACCAATCAGAGACCAGGGTTGGTGATTGACAGTCCAGAAAACCAATTGGAAGGTTGTTTTGCTTTCACAAATCACAGGGGAGAGGGTTAGCTCGGGTCTTTTGCCTTCTGTCGGGCAGGTGAGCAGGAGCCTGCAGGGCTCCGGGCCCCCGGTGTGGGGGGCCCGGCCCGGCTCGGCCCTGCCCCGCCTGGCCCCAGCTCCGAGCCCCAGCAAGGTGGGGGGGGGCCGGCCCCGGGGTGGATCCGGCCCGGCTCCGGCCCCGGGTGGCCCTGGGGGGACCCGGCTTGGCCCAGTCTGGCCTGGCCCCAGCCCCTGGTGGGGGCAGCCCCACGTGGCCCGGCTTGGTGGAGCCCGGCCCGGCCCGGCCCCAGCTGGGCTCGGTGGGGGCCGTGGCTCAGCTCCCCGGCTCCTGCTCAGCCCGGTTTTTCCTTCTCCAGGCAGCATGGCCGAGCGGGGGATGGGAGAGCTACCGAGGCTCTCCTTTCCCCCTGTTCTGAGAAGAGAGTCTCCAGCCAAGCACGCGGCAGAAGAAGGTCCAGTTGTCTCCACGTGGTCCCATTTGTGGCACGTTTTTCCCAGCGTGGCTTCAGCCTGGCTTCTTACTTTCTGGATACAAGTTTAACTCTCAGTGCCTGAATGAGACTCTATATTTTTTCCTGAGCTCCCCGGAAGGAAAGGAATAAAGCAAGAAGAATTACAGAAGTCAGCGGAATGAAGACAAAGTTCTCATGGAAGGAGAGGTTGAAAAGTCGCCACTGATAAGTAGCTGAAAACCTTTATTTTCTGGGCTCTAGGGGATTGTGACTTCACTGAAATTCCTTTAAACTGTGGAATATACTTGGGGAGGTTAAGTGCTTGAGATGAAGACTTTTTGCCTCAGGAAATGAAGCTCTCTGGTTTTGGGACTGGAATATTGAACAGAGACATTTGATGAAGAATGAGATAAAGAGACTTTTTGTGTTCTCAGCAGCCTGCTTTAAAATGGTACCCCATGTGTTTCAGCAACCCATAACACAGCTCTGGAAGGACTGTGAGAATGGGAGGAAGAAAAATCATAATTTGTAGTTTCCAGGCGGATGCAAGTTATGAGAGTGAGACACCCCCTAAGCTTAAACTAAAAGAAGGGACTTTTCTCTGTAGAGTAAACTAAAATGAGTATTTAAGTAGACAACTGACTGAAGTGTTCTCTGTATGTTGCTGGTATGACAAAAGGGGAAGAGGGAATAATCTAGAAATCTCATTCTGAATTGTTTTGTATTAATAATAAATTTCTTCTTATACCCTTCTAAGTTTTAAGCCTGCTTTGTCTTTACTCCTAAATTTGATCCCCAAGAGAAATTAAATATATTAAAATTGGCAAACCCCAGTCACACCGTGACACATGCTTATCACAACTGCTAGATAATCATAGAAGAACAGTTTAAAACAGGAAAAAAAAAAAAAAAGAACTTCTTTATGCAGAAGGCAGACAGCTTTTGGGTTTCATTGTCTCAAAAAATTTTGGAAACACATAGTGTTAGCAAGTCAAAAAGGCAAATTTATCAACGGCAGGTTTGTTTACAGATGTGAGAAGCTGCAGTCAGGGAGGGACATGTCTTCAAACATCCCTAATTCCATGCCAGTAGGTGCTAGGATAAAACAAGGGAGTGAAGCTCAGAGGTATGTGCTCTCCCCAGGCTGTATCCTATAACCACTGTGACCAAGATAGATGGCCCACTGTTCTATTTCTTTTGTATTCTTGATTTTTCTAGCAGTGAGCACAACTGCTCTTGAAATGACTTATCAAAAGTGCAGGGAGTTTTGTGTAGTTGAAAATGTTATCTCAAGGTGTTTTCTTTTTAAAAAATGGTATGAAGAGGAATTAATTCAGGTAAATCTCATGGCCTCAGAGAGGAACTCAGATTAAATAACAATACTATTTCCATCTGGCTTCATAATCTACAGATCTATGAAATTTTCTCATAGCATAATAAATTTTCAATTTCAAACTTGATCCTTCTCTACATGATCCTTTTTATATTTAACTATTAAGTTTTTAGAAGGATTCCTTACTACCTCTTCCTTCATAATAGCCCTTGTTTATCTTTAATAAATGGCTTTATGTTGTTTAGTGTGCTTCACGTTTTTTCATCTTCTTTATGTGTTCTATACAACACAAGTAGGTATCTTTCAACAAAGGCTGCTGGAGAGCGAAGACAAAGAAAGTGAGTGAAAGAGAGACAGGTGGGGAGGGAGGGTCAGAGGAAGAAAGAAAAGACTGAGGAGAATGTTATTCCTAAAGGATTTGAAAATAATTTACTGGAATTTGAGAAGGTCTTTAAATGTCAGGGAATAAAGATCAACTATTTTAAAGAATTTGTAATAATATTTTTGATATTGTTTACCACTCTCATTTTTATAAAAATAGCTGATCATTTCAATTTAAATACACTGTAGTGGTGGAACACAGTGCTAATGCATACTTTATTTCTTTCCTTGCCTTCTTGATGATAATGTAAATTACACAGGGGTTATCTTCAGTGCCCATAGGATACTACTATGTTTTCAATTTATAACTGAGGTTTTTTAATAGTCATTGTTCTGATACTTATTTCAGGAGGAAATGTTGTAAATAAATTTTAGATATGGATTAAGAAGAAAAAAGTAAGGAACTACAAAACAATATAATGCTAGCAAGTCAAACAGGGTTGTTATTAAAGTACAAAGTTCCTGAACATATTCAAGATTATAATTATGTAAGCGATGGTACAAATTGAAAGTGTCTAACAAAAATAACTATTTGATTGCAAGGGAAAAAAATGAGAAGTCTTTGCAAGTTTATTTCTACAAACAAACAAACAGAAAGAGGAAAATCTCTGAACTTCCATTATACTGACAACATTATCTATGTTTTATACAGCATGGTGTTTTTCAACACTATTAATTTATAGACCACCACCTTTTTTTTTAAAACTGAAGAAGCGGTGGTGAGAGATAATCCAGCTGAACATTTTGTTGGATGAATCAGTCCTACTTGAAAGCAGCTGAGGGCTCTTGGAGACTGAAATACAGTAATATACCAAAGGATACTTGCTACTTGTTATGTTTCACAGTAGTCAGAAAGTGTCTTAAAGCAAGACAGAAAAATTTTAACACTATTTGAACTCTGAATGTTGGTCAAGGTCCAAGTTCAGCGCTAATTCTGATTTCTGCAGAAAAAAAAAAAAAATCAGAAATTCCTGACATACTTAAATCTTTAAATTTCAAACTGGCTGGTATGTCAGCGTTCTGTTAAAAATGTCCTGGAGAATTCCTATCCACTGGAAGCTCTGCATTAAAATACGCACTAAGAACATTAAAGGCATTATGGTATGGCTAAAATATTTATTTTTAAGACTTATGAAGAGTGCTATTTTGGGTGAACCAAATTAAAACTAAGCTATAAAGTACAGACACCTACCTCATGAGATGAATATGAGCCAAAATGCTCTACCTATATTTCAAAGCATCCATAATCTCACCAGACATCCCAAATCTCGACCTCTAGTAGAACTAATTTAACCCAGACTTCAGTTCTATGCGCTGGCAGACAGAGAGTGAGAGTAGGTTTAAGGGTTAGGACAGAACGTTTACCTCCCTTAGGCAGTGCTGTATTTCCCACTTATGCTGAACTATGCTTAAGCTTTCTGTCTCCAAAGGCTGACTGTTCTCAGGCCCAAAATCTGTAGGATGCTGAGTATTTTGTGGGAGGGGCTGATAGATTTTAAAACTTACTGGTGGCATTGCTTCTAGATGACTTTCAGCTCTTCTGGAGGGCGGGTGTGGAAGGGGTGGCAGAATCAGATGCCAATAAAGTACATCGCATATTAAAGGACAAATCCTGCCTCCATTGATAGCAATGATATATTTTTTCACTGATCTGAACAGGACTAAGATTCAAGGACTGAATGGGCCTGTAATGAGCAGCATTATTGGTAAGCCACACAGCTGTCATCAAATATCTCTTAATAAAGTTTATTAAGTTTCATCTTAAATCAGTTAAATTTCTTGCCAGCAAGATTTTTCTAAGGACCACGCACATCAGACACATGGGAATCTACTTCTCATTTCCAGCCTAAATGCACTGAAAATAGCTGATACTGATTTGATTTCGTACCTCTTACTTTAATAGTTCTTGCTCTTCAGACCCCTTTTATTGCTAGACTGAACTTGCTAAGCCCTTCTTTTTATCAGTCTTCTCCAACAGATCAGACCCTAAATGTGGTCCTTTGATCCCTTCCAGTTTCAATCAATTTTTTTTTTGTAACAGAGGTGACTCCAAATTTACAATTATATCCAGGTGTGGCCTCAACAATATTTTGTACAATGGCAACCAAACATCTCTTTCTCTGTAGATATCCCATGGTTTCTATGGCCTGGATGACATTTACACACTTCTTCACCATGGCACCTTGATAGTCCATAACAAACTATAAAAAAAGATACTTTATTTTATCATTTGCAAATTAAATTTATTCAGGACAGCTATTTTCATATGTTCTTACACTGAAACTGGTAACTTTGATAGCTCTTTCTCTCAACCTTGTGCACGACTTTCAGTGTGATTTTAAAGGACACTCTCTTCTCAGCCAAAATACTGGCAATTAGCTTCTAAAGGTATGGCAATGATATACATTATTTTCATGGCCAAGGTGATATTTTCATGCAATTGTATGACCTTAAGGTTTTCCAGTGTGATATTATAAGATTTATTTTTTTATTGCCAAAGGTGATCTGCACCGCACATTTCTTAATTCATTATTTGAACCCACGGATACTTAACACTGTAGCTCCACCTTAGATTTTAAATAGCTCCAAAGGCAAAACACAAACGGTCAAAAGTTCTGCCTATTGCTTTTTAGCTTTGATTATGTTTTTAACACATAAAGCAAGTCACTTGTGTGCAAGCAAGACATTCAAGTTGTGATAATTGATAAATTATTCATGTTAATCATAAAAGTTTTGGAGTCTCTATAAACCAGAATACTTAAAATAAGAAAAGAACATGGACCTAGATAAAGGGAAATACATGATTAAACCCCCCTGTTTAAATCCCCCTGTTATGAATTTTGTATATTGAATATTGTATACCAGTTTGTATAAGAGGAAAAAAAAAGGGTTTTCCACAGTCTGAAAGTTGTTTTTTTTTCAGAATCAGATTTCCTGCTTTTGTGTAATCAATCACAAAATATCTGCTAAAGATCAGGCTTCCTACTTCTGTTTTTATCTACCAAGACCAGATGATTACATGACCAATTGTCCGAAGAGCTGTCCCACGGGAGTTTGGAAGTTTCTTTGACCACCACTGCTTACCTTGCAGAAATACTACAACAAAACAATAACAATTATTGCTTACTACAAGGAAAACCATACTATAAAAAGGGAACTGCAAACCAAGTTCGGTGGAAGCATGGAATGGGTGTTGACCCTCTCACGTTTTCCCCAGCGCTACTTGCTCTGTCTATATAAAATAAACCAATCTAAATTTTGCTGAATATCGAGACTTTGTTTCTCATTTATAACAAAGTCTTATTTTATGCTTTAAAAAATAAAACGCAGCAGCTTCTAGAATTGTCTAGAAGACCTTTAGGCTTTCAGAAATCCTCCTGGCACGAGTGTGGGCCATTTCAATACTGACGATTACGTAAAAGGTACAAAGAGGACAGAAGCCAGTACGTGGAGGATCTAATGGACACCGGAGGCTCTGTGGCCAGGCGCTGCTCAGAGGGGTGACAATGAAGGCCCGGTGGGGAGCACGGGCAGCGCTGTGCGCTGCAGCGGCAGCAGGCAGGCCGCCCATGGCTCTTGGCTTCAGCTGCACCCGCACCCCGCTCATCACGGGCCAGCTCATCGAGCTACCTGCCGTCTCATCACAGCTGGCCGTACCATGGACATCCCGCTGCTCTCCCCGAGAGAATCGATGCATTTCAGCTTTAAAAAGCTTAGGAGGGCGGAGAGGCAGCTTGGCTGGGGTGGTGCTGCCCGATGGGCCCAGCCTCGCGTCTGCCCTCCGTTTTGAACGGCAGCGCCCGCACACCTCAGCTGGGCTGAGGAAGGCAAAAAGTGTGAGGGGGTAAAAAAAAAAAAAAAAATCCCCGCGAAACTACATTTCCCAGAGTGCTTCCGCCTCGCCGGCTTCCTGCCCCTCACATGACAGCTGCCTGGCCGCGCCATGGCGGAAGCCGGGGAGAAGGTAGAGGCTGGCAGTGCGCTGTGGGCGCAGCGGCGAGGAGCGGGGCTTGGAGCGGGACAGCGGGGCCGGGCCGGGCCGGGGGCACGGAGGGGCTGAGGGGCTGTGGGGCTGTGCCAGGGGCAGAGGCCGCAGCCAGTCCGGCGGGGACAGCCCCGCGCAGCCTCCGGGACAGCCTGGCTGCCGGGGCGGAGGAGGGAGCATGGAGGCAGCGGGGCCTGGGCCCGGCCCCTGGGTGGGTTTAGAGTGGCGACACTGTGGAGCCAAGATCTGGAGGGTCTCTCTACCAAGGGACATAGGAGACATGACCAAGTTCATCTCAGCGAAGGATTTTTTTTCTGAGACAAAACTTGAGGAGTTTGATGCTGTTGTTCTCCTAAAGCTTCCCGTCCCTAGGTTGCTCTTTTCCAAGGGGGAAAAAAAAATAAAGCAAAAAATGCAGTTCCTGGCCCTTTCAGGTATATTCTAAGTGTTTCTTTGCTGAGCCAGTGTTTGAACAGATAGCTGAGCTGTGCAATCGTTGTCAATTTTGGATGCCTAAAAGTGAGAAGCCCAGAATTACTTCAAGGTAACGAGCCAGAGTTCGAGACTGGCATCTCCTTTCCATCTCTGCTGACAGAGGTTTGTTGGGAGAGCTTGGCTTCCTTGGGGAGACTTTTCCCCAGGACTGGAAGGATAAAACAAACTTGGACAAGTCTTCTCTAACAATACAAGATATTAAAATAGCCTGTGTTTTGCTCTCTTTGGACTATGATAGGAGAGTTCCCAGTTCCCTTACTCATTTCAGTTTATGTCCTGTGGGTAGCATGCACACCCCTACCAAAAGGGATGCGTGCATTGTGTTTCTGTAAAACTCAAGTTTTGTGGCTTGCACCTTCTGTCAGATTTTCATTATGGACCTAATTATGTAGTGGATTACATTTGATGTTTGTAAAATCCAACATCCAGGGGAAGGGGAAACCTTATACCCATCATATGGAGAAGTTATGTTGGATCTGTTAAGTGAGAGGTTACAATGATGAGAGATAACTTCACATTTCTATGGTTTCCTCATCTGTGTTCCCTACTGCATTCTAGGCTACTTAGGCAACAGTGTTTGTCAGCTGGCTGAAGTGTACTGCTGATTTTCCCCTAGAGTGTGAGATTGCTAGAGTCTGCTATTCCTACATGATTTTGGATTCTGGTTGTCTACAAATCCCTTTTTAGGGATTTCCTTTTCACAGTTACAAGGCTACTAAAAAGTGGAAGTGGAGGATAATCCTCTCAGTTCATGCATATGGAGGGGAGGCAAAGGAACCTAACAAAACCCCAGGGCAATCATAACTACAGTTTACTCTTCCAGTTTGCCTAAGCAAGTGGGAAAACCCAGGAAAAAAAGCTTTTCATAGTAAGTTGCTACCAAGATGAGTTTGTAGGTAAATATCAATTCCAAGCACCTTCAGCTAAGTTCCTATGGGGAAAAATACAATTGTTTTCCTAAGCCAAGGCTACCTCTAATTTTTTTAAATGTTATTTTCTGCAGTAAAACATAAAGGCCATAAAGCATTTACCTGTTTTTATATGCCATTTGTGAAATTTAGTATCTGGGGTTGCAGTGCCTTGTGAATACCGTAGGGATACCAGGGTAGATGTCCTAAATAAAAACAGATAGATATTTTCTTGGTTCACATGGATTGATTATTGAAATCAACTTCTGGCATGTCCTAGTTTTGTATGTCAGTGTTCTCTAGGGATGCCTTTGCACATAATTTGCAGCTCAATCAAGTGGCTCAGGTGGGTGTGAGGATCAGCTGCTCTCTAAGAGGGCTGTTAGCTCCACCCTACACATGTGTTGGTGTGACCACATGGTGTTACATAGTGAGCTCATCCTGAATGTAAGTTTCTGTTCCTAGACAGCCAAAACAATTGGAACCATGGTAGGTGGTGTAGCTCATGTATACCAGCAAAAATATCACTTGCTGTAATTCCTTTGTTTGGGAGAGCTTTTTAATTTTTTTTCATACTACGTGAATTATATCAAAATATCATAATGGTAGTCCTATTAATTTTGATATTATTAAGGAGTTGAGTTGGCAACTCTTGATATTCAGGAGAGAAAATCACGTTTTTTTATTAGGAATCTGATTATACTTTGCACTGGACTTGGTGTGTGGTTCTAGCTCATCCAATCAGCTGGCAATATTGCACCACAATGTTTTAGTTCTGTTCTCACTTGTTGAGTAGAGTTTAGGATGTGCAAAGATTGTATGTAACAAAATTGTAATTTCCTGAAAAGTTACAGCAGCCTGTCATTAGAGACTGGGAGACTGATAGACAAAGAGTTATGTTTGCAAAGTCAAACCTAAACTTCAAAGGGTGCCAAGATTTTACTCCATCTTCCCGTGGTTCCCATGTACTTCTTACTGGCAGTTTCCTGAGTCATGTCACAAGTATAGACTACACTGGTAATCCTTCTATGGGATGTGTATTTAAGAGGTGGCCTCTCTGTAGTGAGTGAAATGGAGGGAACAGGTGTCAGTCAGTAGTTGTGGTAACTACTTGCATGAAGCTTCCAGTAGCAGGCAGAAGTGCTGCTTTGCTTCTCTCCCATCAGCTGTGACAGTTGTAATGGGAAATTAATGTGAGTCTCCTCTAATGAAAAGGAAGCCTTTGCTTTGGTGTATGGGTCCCAATCAATGCATTATATAAACATAGAAAATAAAAAAATATGCAAAACAAGAAATTACATTGATTGTCAATGCATTAAATTTTCTTTTTTTCCCATTTTTCTCTAAGCTGTTGGTAAGGGTGTCTTTTTTTTTTTTTTGTCTTGTCTGGTGGAATTCTGTACTTATTAATCTTACTCTTCAAAGACTCCCTTCCTAAGATTTGAAATGCTGCCTTCTCTCTTGCTTGTTCTTTGTTTATATCATATTTTATTGTTAAAATGCTTACATTCACTGCTGGTGTATTGGCTGTAATCCTTTATTGCTGTTGATAAAGATAAATACGTTAAGTAAATCTTCGTTTTGCTGACTTCTTTGAGGAGGCATTGCATCAGCAGTTTTTCTCAGTGGACAGACGAGAGATGAGCAGGAGTTGACTTACAAAATTTTTTTTTGTACGATAGAAAGAATCATCTTGCCAGAGAGAGATGTTTTAAAGGTACAGTTCTTTCAAAGGCCAAAGGAGAAAGCCACATCTTGCATTAACATCAGATGGGAAGGAGAAAGTAATTGAATGCTGGATTTCTGTGGAAATTGTTTTGAAATTATTTAAGTTTAAAATAAGCCTGTTAACTGCTGAGTAGTTGAATAGCAAAACTGGCTTGTGGATAAGTTGAGAAGGCTGTTCTGCCATGGGAGTCAAGATATGCAGTTTCCTTGCAGAATTTGCCACTGCTTCTGGAAGAGGGGAAGATATCACTGGGGCGGATTCTCGAATGGCCCAGTCACACTCTCTTTAGGGTAGCTGACCACAGTGTCCCTGCTGCTCCTGAGTATCACTGTGGCATTCGAATGCAAGTGCGAGCACAAATCAAGTGTGAATAACAAGGGTGGAAACTCTGAACTTTGAGTTGCTTCTGCTTTGTCTTTCATTTCTTAATAAGGCTTTTAAAGTACTTCTTAGAGGGAAATACTGCTGAATTATGTATATATTTAGCTATTTACCCCTTTGTTTTTTTGTGTCCTTTTCAGGAAACCAGATCTAATGAGGAATCAACAGATGAATCTGAGGTAACCCTTCCTAAGATGTTTCACACTCATATCTGTGTCAGTGCGGTCAGTGCTAGTTTTTTTGTCAATATGGAGTGAAAAATACTATTTCCCTGGTTGTTTTTAGAAGTTTGGCCAGTATTATGTTGCAGGGATTGTTAATCTGGGTTTAAATTATTTAAAATAAGATGTGAATTGCTGATAGAAGCCTCTTTCTTTTAACAAAAACCCCACAGTCACCCCATTATACTAAAATGAATTATGTTGAGAGATAAATTCAAGTGCATTTGCTTCTATTTTAATAAAATGAAAAATTTTAAGTATAATTTTATATGCAGTAATATCCAGGTAATTACTTTATCATTTTAATAGCTTCACAGTCTAGACTTAATCAGGTCCTGTAGACTGTTCTTGAGATGATGTTTTGTCAAAAACCCTCTCATTTTCTGGAAAGATCTGCCTACACTGTTGTAGGTGATGGGAAAAGGGGGCTGGGGGTGAAGAGAAGAAGGAAGCTATGAAAAGTTCAAGAATTTGTCCCTGAGCAGTAATGTACTAACTCCAAACCTGCCATCATTGAAGGAACCATGAAAGGTATGAAAGAGGTAATTGACATCAGGTGGTCTAGGATGGCTACAGGAAGGAAGAAATAAAGGTGGCTGAGCAGCTTAAATTGTGGCACACCAGCAAGAACAGATGACACAGAGAAGACTATTACCTTGGGTGTTTTCATCCATTATATGTCTAGCTTTAATGGACTTGCTATTAGGAAGATTTTGTTTTTTATCTAGGGACAAGTCTCCATGCTTGAGATCTGGGTTTAAGCACTAAGCAGAAAGAAATCCTAATTTCTGTGACTGTGGATAGTGCAGAGACTGTAGTGGTAGATTCTGAAAAAAAAAACTTTTTGCAGTGGAAGGTGGCTTTGTTTGTGAGATATTTTTCTTCTCTCTCCCATTGAGTGGTTGTCTTCAGTGGCACAGTGGCAATACTGGTGAAAAGCAGGGTTTTTTGGCCCTTTAACATTGCTCTGAGAAGCAGCTGCCTGGGCCAGACTTTTTTTGCCTGGTGTGAAATGCTTTCATTCTGAATAGTGCTTTGTGATGTGGAGATAAACAATCATTGGGCTAGACTAAGTACTTAGTAGAATAGTAATCCTCTCATGGCTTGACATTCACAGGATAGTGAACAGAGATACTTACCTACTGAGATGATTTTTTTTTTTTTCTTAAAGCCTATTGCAATGAAAAAATGGGACTTTTAATGGTCTTTCAAGATTTCAGCTGTAGCAAAACAGTATTTACAGCAGAATTAATCATAAATGGGTTGCCAGGTTGGTGGGGATGTACTGTTTTTTACCTTAAGGAAAAATAGGCATCAGGCATCTTTCACAAAATTGAAAGTCCTAAAATTTCAACTAGACCTATATTAAAGTTGGTGTGTATTTTTAATGTTAATTTCACATGCAGAGAGAAGTGAAAAGAAAATGTATGTTTTGAGAATGTAGATACTGGATCTAAAGAACAATTGTCATTCTAATGTCTGTGAAGATGCTTTGCATTAGTCATCTTTGAGTATTAAGTCCAGTCTTTAGTATCTTGATCATCAGTAAATATTTAATGGAATGAAACTGGTTAGATTATTTCTAATGGTTGTTCAGATTAAACTGAAATGGTAAAAGCACAAAGTGTAAATGTACTCAGTGCTTGCTTATATTAATTGAAGGATGGTCAGAGCTAAGATCAAATGATGGCTACACTCCTAGCTCTTGTGATCATAAATGAATAGCCTATAGTTTGAATAATCAGGGATGTATTTAATGGTGGTTCTAGAATCAGAGACTCTAATTCTTGCAGCCTGTGTTTAGTTTTGGCCATTAAAAGTATATATTTATGGCATGGACTTCATAGACATCTTACCATAGTACTAAAAATTTTTACATATGCAATTACTTTTGCAATTAATTTAATTTCAATTCTATTTCAATTGAACATTGTTACTAATAGTTCCGGAGGGCACATGACAAATATCCAACTTGCGTTATAGATGTGTTTTCTGTTATGGAGGAATGCAATATAAAATTTCTGATTTTGAGTAAGTTATGCCCCTGTCTGAACTGGATGTGCAAACAATGTATGGAATTTTTTTTCTGATGTTTTTACACTTTTGACCATTATCTTAGCAAAGAATTAAATATGCATTAATTCTGTCTCATGCAGCAACTCTCTTACTATCATTCCTTTCTCATCTTCAAGCAAATAAGATTCTAGTGCTGTTTTGCTACCTGCTTGGTTTGTTTTGAATGACAGGCTCTTTAACAATTGCCAGGATGCTTATTTGCACAGACTTGGTGGTAGAGCTTAACAGTAGGTCTCAAATGTCTGCAAAAAATTGACTGTCTTGTACGTCATCTAAAAGCTCATCAGTCTAAGTTTGGTTCCAGTGATGGCTCCAAAGGAAATTGAGTTCCTAAGGCTGCCCCATGTAAAATACATTTTAGCTATTAAAGTTAGAATGTGTAAAATGCAAAAGTATCAATTAGCAGAGATGGTACATTTGTTCAGATATTAAGCAGACCTTTCTTTCAATTTGTGGAACTCGTAGCACATGTAGAAATGTAATAGTTCTTTCCTGGTAACTACAGTACAGTTAACACTTTACTATCATGTTCTTTTATGTGATGTGGGATATTACAAGCTTTTTCTTTTCCCTTAGTCAGACTGCTGTATATTATGCCATGGTATGATGAGGAAGCTGTATATCTGTTAGTCCTCTAATTTTTAGGGGAAAAACCTCCTTGTTTTGTGAAGTAATTTTACTGAAGTCTTCAAGCACAAGTATTTTCTTTTTGTACATTTGACTTTAGACATTTGGTCTTGTGGTTTTGGTGGGTTTTTGTTTATTTGGGTTTGTTTTTTGGTTTTTTTCTGAAGTATATTTGTATTACTTATCCCAGCCTTGTCTAATCATCAAATGTGCAACCAGATTTGAGGCTGAATCTGAGCAGGTTTGTTTGGCTGAAAAGTCCTAGTACAATGTAATTTCGTTGGCTTATTTAATTTTATTTTATAGCACCTGAAGCTAAATGTTTGGACTGTCACATTTGATGTGATCTAAAAGGTAGATAGCAAAGTAATCTGACTTTTGGCTATTTGGAAACTCTGGAGGGGAAAAAAAAACTCCATAAATTATGTACAGCCTGAATCTGTTTATTTCCAAATTATTCTTCCTCGCAATGTGTCTATTTCTGTAAAATGTTACTTTTCTCAGTTGAGATGTTTTCTGTCAGACAAATAGTTATATTTTGCCAGCTAATTAGCAAAGAATGAAAGACTTAAATTTTACTCCTCCATTCTAATTTACTACAGGGGTTATGAGCAGATTGTGCTGATCCAGAATGTGACTTTTTACAGGAAGCATACTTTCAAGAACAAATGTCCCTGGAATTATAACTAAGTGCTGTGTCCCATGAAATGATCCTTGACTCTGTAAGGCGTGTTTGGTTTGGTTTCGTTTGTTTGTTTTTGGACACTGCACTACAGCAGAAATTTTCTGTTTTGGAATTGCTTGTTAAATGACCAAAAAAAGCTATGTGGGTGCAGATGTTCATGTTCTGCAAAGAGGTATTAAAATAGTATTTTTTTTAAAGGTGCATTGATATCTGTTTTCCTGCTTTTTTGTTAGATACATGAATGTGTTCATCATCAGTATTGCATATATTTTCATTCTAGCACTTCTATTTTTGTATGTCCCCTTCTTAAATTTTTTTGCTGTTTTGATCGCTGTAAGTTACCCTGTGAAAGGGACATTTGTTCATTTAGTTTCTTGTTTAGTTATTTAAACACTATATTAATAAATTCCATTAGTGTTTGTAGAGAGACAGGTGTTGTAGAAATTCCTGGTTAATCTAGTGCTCAGACTATTTCTTGTGGTTTAGAAATATCCTGCTCTGATACACTTTTACCGCTGAAATTAGTAGTGGTTTTGTTTTTTAAGGTTTTGAAAACTGCTCACAACAGGAACACAGTTACAGAAATTGTAAGCCTTAAAAAAAGGCAACTAAAAAGCCTTGGTATTTTCTTTCTCTTTTTAGTGCACTCCAAGTTTTAGCCTTGTAGGTTGGGTCTGGATTAGGTCAAAGCAATTAAATCGTTTCAAGTAAATAAAGCATCTGGTGAAAAAGGCTCCTTGTCATGCTGTGTTTCCATCAAAATGTTCTCTTAACGTGGGGTGTGGAGCACTGGGCTGGAAGAGGTAAATTGTTCTGTGGGTAGTAGCATTTGAAGGGGCATCACTACTGCAAGCAAAATGGATGGTTGAAAAGTAGATGTGGCTGCTGTGCCTGAGTCTGAGTTGCCTTTTTTGTCTCCTGTCTGACCTCTTTCAAAGTACTTCTTTTAATCATGCCACTTTTCCTTATTATTTAATAGTGGTACACTAGATTATTTTTTAAAATGTAAAATGGGAGAAAAATGCTGAAAAAGTATATTTTGTTTCACATATCTGGGAAGTCTGAAGACAGATTGCTTCCCTCTGCATGGCTTTAAATTAAATTTGCCTTTTGGGGAGAATGGAAGGAAAAGTTACATAAATTCCAAGTACAAAGTACTCCTTATTGATGAGGAAATGTATCATGCAAATAATTTATCAATTTGAGTCAGTAGGATGAGCATAGTAAATTATTTATTGAAGTTTAAATGGAATCTTTCCATACATTAATTTAAAAAACAAGTTTGCAGGTGACTAGTAACTAACATTATAATAAACATTATTAGAGGATTGACTTGCAGGAAAAAATGGATTATTGCAATATTCTTTTAAGATGTTCTGGTTTTGAGTGAAAATTAAATACTTCATCTAATGAGCTATTAATATTAACCAGAAGTGCCTGTTCGGTCTGTGTGTTGTGGAATACATAAAAAGTAAAAATGCTGCTGTGCTTCCTACATAAATTAAATGTAATTGAGAAAGCTACTGTGTTAGCAGAGTATGCAGTTGTGGCTTTTCCAAAACACTAGTTGTATTTCTCTGTGTGGAATAACACTCTTGGCTGCAAAAAGGAAGTAACAGTGAAATTCAGCTCTTCCCCAGCGGTGGGTAGGTGAGCTTCAAAAGCTGCTATTCCCAAAACTGCACTGTCAGCTTTTCATATGCAGTAGATCACAAGGTGGCAACTGGGTTGCTTGAGTATTGTTCGCAGGGGAAACAAATGTTTGCCCAAGTTCCTTACTCAGCAAAAGGACAATAAAAGTAGAAATGCGTAGCTTCATTGAGATTTAAACTGAGTTTGGATTTTCTGTGCTGGAATTGGATTTGGACATGGAAGAGAAAACAGCCTATCCTCTGCTGCCAGTGTATGGTGCACTTGGTGTGGATGGACTTACCCTATGTTTGTGTACACTGAGGTGGATTTGGAAGTTTCAGGTGTTGTGATGCACAAAACTATCAGTAAAATAAATTGAGGTAGTTGAAATGAAACCAAATTTTATTATATGGAGTTTTTCCTACTTTTTTTTTAAACATGCCATTTATGAGGATCAGTCATGTGCAGTATGTCATCTCTGTATTACCTGTGCTTCAAAACTTGATTGGTGTCTCGCTCCTTCAAACCTGTAGGAGTAAATCTTTAACTGATGTGCAAATACAGTCTAATATTCTGTATGTTACAACAGTTTTACAAAGAAATATAAGGCTCTCTTTTTTTGTTTTTCATCTATGTGTCATTTGGTACTGTTAATGCAGCCCATTTTGAGACATATTCGCAGGCAGCCATATCATCTTAATTTCGTGCTCCCGGTGTATATCTGCATTTTTCCAGGATATTAAATAAATCCCTGTGGAAAATGCATGGGGAGAACAGAAAGCTGCTGTGTGAAATTTTACCATCCTAATCCATATTTACCAATTTTACACCTAGGTACTGGAAAAGCGTTAGTGATGTGCCTTATGAACAGTTGTAAAGGAATGAGATCAGAGGTTATTCATGTTTTTCACTGAACTAACATTACTGTATTTTCACCATAGAATTAGGGGGAAATATTTTTAGCAGCATAACTCCCAAACATGCTGTCACAGTTTAGGAATTTCAGTCTTTGTGCCTTTTGTTTTCTTGTGTACCAATAGTTGCAGAACTGAAATTAATTCTTGTGCAAGTTGGAAACTTTAATGGGTTTCTAGATTTTATTCACTGTTGCTCTACCTGCTTTTGAACCAGTGACTTCAAGATGAAATGCTCTTTGCTGTTGTCATTCTTACACCCTTTTTTTCCCCCCCCCCGCTTTGTTAAAATTTTCTTGTAGGAACAGCTTTTTTTGATATGAAAGTAATGGAGGAAAAGAGGTTTATGGTCTCACAGTGAGCTTCCAAGGGGTCTGGTAAAGTGCTCAGGATTTAAATTCAGCACAGTAAATAAAACAAGAGCTTGAAAGACAATTGTATTCCAGTAGTGGTACTATCAAGCAGCCTGGTTAAAGGCCTTAGTCTGAGTTTTTCTTTCTGCTAGAGATTTAATTGCATTGAGAGAAACTGAGTTACGATCCTAATTCTGAAAATAGCATAGGTGGTAGTCCTTTTATCACTGAGGTAGGAGCAGAAGTCTGGAAAGCAAATCCTAAGGATGGAGAAACAGTAATGATAAAGCTCTACTTTGTAATAGTTACACATCCTATTACGATAATTATCCTTGTTTGCTCTGTGGCACTTGACTTTTCAGCAGAAGTGGATATATCACCCAAAATAGTGGGGGATGGAGTGCTTTCTTCTGCTTGGTTTTGGACTTTTTTTTTTTTGAAGGAAGGCCAGGTAAGACCTAGAAATGGCCATGAGGGAAGGTGTGTTTGCACCACTTTAGAACACAGAAGTATTTTTAAAAAACAGATACTTAAGGAGCTTTAGTAAATGAGTTTGAGATGTGCAATGGGTTGATGCTGGCCTAGTGCCAGTGAACCTGTGAAAATAATTTTTAATTTTCTTTGGCTATAGTTGAGCAGAGGAGGGGAAAAGAGAACTCATGGGGTGAGATAAGGATTAGGAGAAAACACTTTAAAGGGCAAAACAGGCTCAATATTTTAAAAGGTATAATGAAAAAAAATATTAATAGAATTAGAAGAAGATAATGAGAACTAAAATAAACTTTTAGAACACCATTCCCCCCATGCACTTCTTAAATTACGGGGAAACAGATTGTTGTATTACAGTCCTCACCATGGCTTGCAGAAGAATCTCAGCTCCCACATATGGAGCACTTCCTGCTCCCCCTCCCTCCTTTGCATTGTCCTTAGTGTCACCATGTTGTTCTCCTCATGTGTCCTCACTTTTTCCTTTTCTCTGACTCAGGAGAGAATTGGTGTCTATAGGTTTGTTTGTTCCCAAGTTCTATCAATTGAAACAGAGCTCTGCAGTACTGAACGGTTGATCTTGTCCAGGCTCCGCAATTGGGGAATTGCTCACCACGCATCTCTCTCAGTTGATCACCCTGTCTCTGCCAGCACTGCGCAAGCCACACCAGCTGCTGGCTCCACTCTGCACCTTTTCTTCATGTGGGATGCCAAAAAAAGAAAAACTGCTGCCGCTGCTTTTGCTTTTCTGTCTGCAGCATGGCTGGTTAAAAGCTGCTAACTAAATTAAGTACATTGTGTGCTGTGTCAAGAGAGCTGCAGCCATGCCAGGATCCAGTGACCCCCTTTGGGAAAGGAGCCCTGGCTGGCCTCCTACTCCTCTGTAGAGAGCAGGGAGCAAGAGAGCTTCCCATGGTTTTCCATTCTTAAATATGTTATCATAGAGGCATTTCCAACTTTTCTAATTGGCTTAGCAGTGTGCCAATTCTCACAGCGAGCCAGTGATTGGTTTTGCTAGGCACGTAGGAAGCCACTAGCAGCTCTTCACAGAGAATCACTTCCATGGCTGACTTTTTCCCTCTTCACCAACAATCAATTACTGCAAAACCAGCACAAGGTACTCTCTTTTTAAGGACCAAATTAGATTCTAAATTATACTTCATGTGTTTCTTGATTGTAAGAGTAGTGATCTTCTAGAGGTTTTGCAACAATTAAAATTTAAAAAATTAAATCTTTGCTATGAATTTCCAGCTATTTTTTTTCAGAAATAATGATTATTTAAATTATTTCTAAACTATAACATGAGTTCCAGTTGGTGTGAGAAGAAGCAGGACTTGGGCTAGGGTTTTTTTCTGACTTCCATATTAGAATGGTAGGCAGTAGGTTGTCTTGTGTGCAGTTTCTTTCAAAAGTGGGAGCATCAAAGGCAAACACCAAAGAAGCTTGATGTTACAATGGAACAAGAGCTTTGAGTAAATAGAAGAACTTTGAGTAAATAGCTGCCTCCTTTACGATGATATTACAGCCTCGTTGCCCACCTCAGTAATTTACATCTTTTGACAATTTTGACTTCTAAAACAAAGACAAACCTTTCTCCTATCTCCATTATGACCAGGACTGGTCATTATCTTCAAATAAATTTTTCCAAGTGAAGCTGAGGAAGAAAAGGACTCTGCTAGTATGCACACATAATGCAATTAGTAGTGGGTCAGATCACTTGAAGTTGGACACATTTGCTTTTAGGGTAGAAGGAAGTGGACAAATGTTCAGAAATATTCCTGGGTTCCTTCTTATATGGAATAGATAATACACTAATTTGTAGGGTTCAAAACTTCTACCCCTCATCTTTAAAGTACAAATGATATTTTGATGCCTGTAGTCATTAGGCAGTAGTAGGATTTATGAAGAATGACTGTTTTGTGACTCTGAAATGGGAATACAAGAAGGAAGATGGGGAGCAGGCAAATTTACCTCATCACAGGTGTAACCCAGTTGTTATTGTAAAGTTGTGAGCAGGGTTAACCATTTAGTAGGTGAAGAATTAGAAAGATGAAGATTAGAAAGATGAAGAATTTTTCTTCATGTTCTCAAAAAACAAACAAAATAACCTATTCACTGGTTTTATCAAGTATTACAGGGACTTTGATGTGGTCTGGGGTGAGAGTCAAAGGAATCTCCTAACTCTGTTGTGACGTGATGGTGTTACTTCCTTAAATTCATCAACAGATGTTAGCAATTTGTTACAGCTTGATGTTTAATATTTCTGCTTTTATTAACCCTCCTGCATGTGTTGTCATGTGTTGCTCCCATGTGATATTTTTACTTGCAGTAGGTTTTTTTGCTAGATTTGCCATATTCCCTTGTATTGCAAATGAACAGTGTGTTCATTTGCATATGTCAACCCTGATTTAGTAAATAAAATTCCTTTTTCTTTCTATTTTTTATAAGAGTATCTGTGCTTTAAAGATATGGAAAGAGTTATGAAAATACAGGATGGTATTTGTCTGCATTGCCGAATCCATTTACTCAGTCGTCGGTCTTTTTTGTCCTCTGAATGTCTCTGAGCTGGTGTGGGTGTGCTTCTGGGATGGGAGCTGTGATCTGCCTTTTCCAAGAACTATGTACCTATAGTATATTTGGTGAGCTGTTCGTGCTGGATTCTGGTGTCCTGTGAACAGCTGTTTCATGTCAGGCTACAAGCAGTCATTAAAAACTGTGTATAGTAAAGCTGTGCCATGAGGGTTGCCTGGCTGGAAGTGACCTTTCAACTGAGGACATGGTAGTTTTGAAGGGGAAGAAGATGAGGTTCCTGGCATGCAAACTGAAAAGTGTTGAAATTGGACTTCTAGTCTGGGCTGAGAGGGCTTGATAAAGTGTTTGAGGGAAGTTAGGGTATCAGCAAAGGTCCATCTGAGGATTACAAGGGGATGGAGCAGAGGAGATTTGTAAGGGTGGGGGCTTGGTGAAGACTTGTGAGTCTTCAAGACTGCAGTCTTAAAAGTGGAGGCTAAGTGTTAGAGTGGGAGCCAGCCCCTTTATGTGTTTTGTATAATTGGAATACAGGCAGATTTGACTGGTACTTTGAGGGAGTCCTTCAGTCCTTTAACCTTCATAATATTGTGGTGAGGCAGAGTCACTGTTTTCCTTTTCCATTTGTGTTCCAAAACTGAGTAACCCTGTCAGCAGACCTAGTCTTGCAGAGCTGTAGTAGAGGGTTGCTCTGCCTGCATCTTGCCTTGCTGTCCAAATCAGCAAAGTTGAAGAATTTGCTCATAGTCCTACCTGAGCAAGGGTATCTAAACTGAAGCTTTATTTCCAGGGTGAAGAAACTATGGTTTGTCATTAATTACTTAATTACTGCCTTTAGATACAGGGAAAGTATGGTAAGTCCCAGTGTTTTAGCATACAGGTGTTAGAAAATGTTTTGGTGTGAAGTATGGTAAGGAAGGAAGTGAGAAATTATGCACATGGATATTTACGGGGTGATACTGAGAATATAGGGCTTCTGTCTGATTATCTGGATTACCAGATTGTCTGAGCCAATTTAGCCTAAATATGATGTGGGTAGAGAAAACTAGAGATGACAGATAAGTGAACCTGCTTGTCTGAGGGACTTGGTGTTAGATATTTTCCTTGTAGATTTTGAGGAATGGGATTCAGCACGTGTAAAATCAGGTTCATTTGCAAATCAGTATCTCTTTACCATGAATGAATGAAGATAGTTGGGTCCTAGCAAAGGTCTGAGAGCTGAACTGGGAAGGATAGTAGTCCTAATTTCTTTATTGGGCCAAAGGAGGCATTGTGACCCATTTGGTACAGTTCCCAGGTATAAAAATGCTGTGAAGGTTTAAATAAAAAGCTTTATCTGTATGTTTTGTTGGGTAGTACTTGTCTTGTTGTGGAAATCTTGTGGCAGTTAACCTTAAGTTTGTAGGGTGCTTGTCCAAAGTAAGGTTTTCACATCCATCCTGGTTGCAATCCTGCCCTTCCAAGCAATTCTGGTGATAAAAAGGGTTTGCAGACAGCTGGGGGGGTTAGATGGTGGTGTAAAACCCCACTGATGATGTGCCTTTCATAGCAGTCTGGCTAGAAGTCATCCATTCTGCTTCTCAGCCATGCATCAGCCACTCAGCTAAGTAGTCTTTTCTCCCAGGTCAAATAGGGAATTTATGGATGAAAGATTATTTCCAGCCAGACTCACAGGCCCTCAAAACTAAAGCTGAGACAATCGGTCAATGCCCTGATTAAGACATTATTTCCATTAAAAAATTAAATGTTGGAGATGGTTATACCGTGGATCAAGTCAAGATGTCAAAACCAAGAAAGGTAATAGATGATGTTGGCAACTGAGTTCTGCTGGGTATTTTGCTGCACTTTGTGCTTCTGTGCATATATAAGAAAAATAAGTAACTATCCCTGGATACTTCATTTTGGGGCTTCAGGTATTTTTATGTTGGTTTCTTTTTCTTTTTATATTTATCATTGAATTTCTATAAGAAGTGATCTGCCCCCAGCAGAGCACTAAGGATACATTTATTCATTTTTGCATAACTTAAAATGTTCTGTGAATTCAAAAATAATTTGAGTTGATTTCTTTGGTTTTACTGGAGATTTTCATGTAGTATGTAAACTAGTAATTTTAGAGCTCTAACTAGCTGGCTTAACTTTTTTCTTCTGTGTGATAGTGATGACCATTTAAATAAACAAAAGTGCTGTTGACAGGGTTTCTAAAGGTCTGACCTGTATTAAACGTCAAGAAAAGTTACTCTCACAAATTGCCCAGTAGTAGTCTCTTCTCACTTTTTTGTGGTGGTATTGGGGTTGTGCTTTTTGCGACCAAATGGGTTTTTTTGCTTCAGTTTTGGTTTTTGGTATTTTTAGTGAGATTTTATAATGTGTCCTGAACATGAAGTATGCAGACACACAGAGGCAGAGCACTTTGAGTGAACCACTAAGCTAGGGGTGTTGCAATTTAGGAATGGTACTCCTCACTTTAGTGCTCCCACCGAGACTCTGCAAATCACATGCTGCTTGCTTGCTCCCCTCCTCCCCTTCCTCTGGTGGGCTGGAGAGGAGAGTAGGAGGCACAAAAGGGAAAGATGATGGGTTGAGATAAGAAGAATTTACTGGAAACAGCAATGAGATAAGAAAATGAGCAGTAACATGAGCAGTACTAATAATTAAAGTGTACAAAGGAGAGAAAGTAATTTACATGCAAAAATACTTACCCAATACTCTGGCTTGGAACCAGCATTACCCAGCTGGTCCTCTGCTCAACCAGAAGGAGCCCCTTCTTCTGAGAAGGAACCTTCTCTCCCCTGGCAATGACACGAGGTGTAGGATAGCCTCTGTGTCCTAGCCATGCCTCCCCTGGCTACTGCAAAAATTAACCCTGTCCTTGCCAGGAGGAAATGAAGTAATTGAACATTTTTCTTATAATCTCTGAAATCAATGTAAACTTGAAAGAACATATGTAAAAAAAGAGAATTAACGGTAGGGTTTTTATTTATTTTGTCTTTTTTTTTTTTTCCAGACATGGCCTTTTAAGATGGCCTGTGACACTAGGGCCTTGTTGGAGTAGGGTGTGAATGTGTCTTTTTTGAAATTGCTTCAGTGACAGACCTCAGCTATCTTTATATTGTAGTTTAAATGCTTTGCAGGATCAAAACTTGCAGGCATAAACAAGGCTGGAATGGACACTTAGAGTAACTGTAATTCTAGCTGGGACTAGACAGAAGATGTGCAGCAAAGGGGAAGGACACTTGCCTTATAATGTATGCAACGTTTATTTCCATAAAGGCTTTGAAAAACTTTTGAGGGCAAATTGTTCGGGAGGGATGACACTTTGCTGTCAGCGCCTGTAACATAATTAGAGTATCTGTAATCAATAGAGCATGTAGTTCATGTGACAGACTGTCCTGTGGGCAGATCCTCTACTGCAGGAGCAAATGTGGGATAAGGGAATAACTCTGGGAACTGCCCAAAGGTCTGGAAATTTTCTTCATGAGGACTGATTTCAGGTTTTTTCTCTTTTTTTCTACTCATAGTTCCAGCACAGTAGTTCCTGTAGGCAAAGCTAGGAAAGATGGGGCAGAATATCTGAAGAAGGTTGTGACCCTGGCTTCAAAAAGGCGGTGAACATCCTTTGCAGTGGCACTGGCCTGTTGAGAGCTTGTTGCACATTTGCAGCTCTCATTAATTTTGTAAATCCATTCCAGAAGAGTTGGTATTGAGTAGGTGCTGGGTGAATGAAAAGAATTTGTTTTCAGTTCAGGAGTGTTCAGCAATGACAACTGGGAGAGCTCTCAGGAGGAAGGGGTTTGTATTAGTCTTTGTATTAGGGGCTAATTACTGTATTTCATTCAGGTGGAAATGTGCTTTCAGTGGAAATGTTTATGGATACCTGTTCTTTACAGCATATTTTAGTGATATGACTGCTAGCTTTAGCTTTAAAAAGCTTTAAAAGGCAAGTAGAAAATCCAATGGAGTATGAATTTCAAGTTAGCATTCCTGTAGTTGAAAAATGGTCATTATTTATTTTACAACATCACCAAGGTACCTTCCTCTTGACAGCTCTGTGGGTCTCCTTCCCTTTTAGAATTTAAGGCTGCCATGTGTGGAGTGCTTTACACATTTTCTGCAATAAATATTTCTTTTTCTCTTAAAACATTTGTCAAGAATCTCAAAATTCAGTATTGCTGTTTCAGATAATTTTAGGCAATAAATATTGAAGTAAAGTGGTGGTACAAAAAGCAGTGTTTCAAAAATGATTTTCAAATTTTTAGAATCCTCTAGGAGGATTTAATTAAAAGTGTTATACAGTTAGTAAAAATTCATGTAATTTCAACAATTGATTTTTTTATTATTTTCTCCCTCTAAAAAAGGAAAGCTGTGAGTTCTCTTGTATGGGGTAAATGTCACTCTGTTTATGTCTCAGCTTTGCTGCAAGTCAGGACTTGTTCTATTCCTTTAGGTTGTCATAGAAACACAGCTAACTGACATCTCAACTCAGCCTGCTCATGGTTTAATTTGTGGGTTTTCAAGATTATTAAAATTTAACAAAAATTATTGATTTGCTTTTATTAACACTGGCTTGTGTTTACTTTAGAAGTTCAAACTGCATAAAAGCTTTTCCTGATAGAAAAATACCTATAGAATTATTAAACCCTGATACTCTAAATAAGATATCATCAATGCATTTAATATATCAGAATCTGAAGCAGTAGAGAAATCTTGAATTTTTGCAAATTGCCTTTTTATTTCATTTTGTTTATAGTAAAGTGGCCCAACCTTATTTCAATTCACCTTTTAGCTTGACTTTTATTTAACATAGAAGATACCTCTCAGGAAAGCGTGAAATAGGTACATCATCATGCCTAATATTTGGGAGTTTTCATTTTATTTACTTACTTTGAAGCCTGGCAGAACGCTTCGGTGCACTGACTTTTGAAAGTATTTATTTTTTGTATATGCATGTGCAGAAAAAATTACTTAGTTTTCACTCATAAATAAGACAGGCAAAACTTATTTGCGGTAACTTTATCTAATGGTCCATGGATGAATGATTTTATGCAAACTACTCAAGAGACTAGAATTAACTTTTCATGTTGGTTGCACATTGGATGTCCAGGCCTCAGCAACATGTGGGATCTTATAAAAACTAGATGACTGGAGTTCAATTTTTACTTTTATGAATTTATTCAATGATTGCCCATGCATTTCAAGTGTAATCTTTGTAAGCAATGTATAAAATGCAGTAATGTATTAATTGTTATAAAATGGACACATACTTCCTTATGCCCTCCTTCCATCACATGTGTGCTTTTTACTTTGACTTTACCTCCTCCCTCTACCTTGTAGCCATTTATTAACGATCTGTAGGCATGAGGAACTTGACTGATTTATATACAGACCTGTAATTTGACATTGTCATTCTGTCTAGTAACAACTTTGTTCAGTGTTAGATTTACTGAATAAAATTGTTCCTTGGTGGACATTTTGACACCTCACTTCATACTCCTACGTCATGTGCTGCTGACATCCCTGTATTAATCTCATTTGTATTCTGTCATAAAACTCTCACGTAACATTTTAAAACAGACTCTCTTTGCAGCATATTTCTATAAGCATGGGGCTAAATATTGGGTGTTTCCATAGATATAAATGGCTTTTTTGTGTTTTGTATGAGGTTATGTACATGTTACCATATATGATGGTAGCATACATTGTAAATGGCTGTACTATTGAACTTGGGAAAGATTGGCTTTAGTACTGCAAAGGCAATTTAAACAAAATACACTTTATTAACCTGTTAACATGTCTCCCTTCCAAATTTATTTTTTGCATCATTGACTACAAGTGTTGCACAAATACAGTTCTGCTGCAGGCTGACACTGTGCATTTTTAGGCACTGGAAGGCAGGATTGGTGGGAAGTCAAGGCATTCCTTTGACTAGAGCACAGCACTAGTATGTTGTGGTTGCTTAAGGATGAAAGATATGGTTTATGTGTGAAACATACTCAGTGTTGATGTATCTGTTACAGTCAATAGTGAGTGTAGGAGAATATTATTGCAGGTGTACTGTTTTCCAGTGAGGACCAAGGGATATGTAAGGATTTGTGTATGTCTGTGCATGTGTAAGATTAACTGAGACTTACTGAAGCTTGTGGAATCTCTCTGGCATTGTACTTCTGTAGACCATCTGTTACAGATAGATGCCTATGACCAAAGAGCTGTTTTGTGACTGGGATTTTCTTTTCCTGAGAGATAAACATGTTGGGTCTTCTTTGAGCAATGAATTTGCTGCTTTTTTTTTTTGTTTTGTTTTGTTTTAGCTTGTTTTCCTTTCTCTTTACTCTTTGCCCCATGATCTTTCCTTGCATTTTAGTGGTTGGGTGATAATACCTAACACACTTGAAAAGAAAGAGAGGAAAGCTTCAGTATTTACCAGAAAAAGATCCTAACTTTCAGAAGATAAAGGTGATTCATAGGAATATACTGTGTCCAGATCCTTTTCCCAGAAAGCATATTTATAAGTATGTTTTTTACCATAAGCCCATTGGTGGATTCTATACAATTGACTTATTCCTAGTGGATTCTTCTTATTTTTGTTCACAGCATTTTGCCTCTATCCTTCCTACAGAGGTGCAGCATCTTGTAAAGGTCGTGAAGTTTCTTGTAATGTGCATGCTTCAGCTTTCAGTTCATTGTGGCTACAGTGGCACACTTTATCATTATTTGTTATCATATCCATCCTTTTTGTATTTTACTTCTGAATTGCAGATGACTAACTTTATGTAACAAAGTACACATGCACATTTTTTCCTGCTTTTTAGAGATCAAGTAAGTGCCTCTTACAGCTGAATTGACATGCTGCTATAGAGTCTTTGCACCCAGAACTTTGGAGTAAAAAGAAAAGCCAGTAACAAAAAAGCACAGCCCAAGCCCCTTCAGATGATTAAACTGGAAAAGTTTGGCTTTTGATTGTAATGGCTGTTGTGAAGAGATCGCAGTGATCCATCTTCGCCTGTTGCTGTGTGATAGTTTTGGGATATCTTTTAATTTGTTTTTTTATCCAAAATAAACTTCTAAATATTTTTGTTGTTTTTTCTCTCTTGCTACCTTTTTCTTACACTCCTAAAAATTTAGGAAGATGAGAGTGAAGAAGAACCTAAGCTCAAGTATGAACGGCTTTCTAATGGAGTGACTGAAATTCTCCAGAAGGATGCAGCCAGCTGCATGACAGTGCATGAAAAGGTATTATGTGACTTTGTGGCTGAGATGGCACTCCTGGTTGGTTTTATATATTTATCTGTGCTCATAATGCATCAATATATTTCTGTGTAGAAGTGATGCCGAATCTAGAGTTGCACTGCAAGGTAACAGTAACGTAAACAAAATTCGCCATTAACCTGTATTGAACAATCCACATTTTCTCAGTGATAAAACAAGTAGTTCACATGGTTCAGCAGATCTCTCAGAATCAATTCTCTTCTTGTTTGTATCAAGCATTTTTTGAGTAAGAAACACGTTTTCTCAATGAGGAAATGAGGTGAGAATTCAAGATGCAGTGATTTGTTAGATGAGATGTTTACATAAGCTACTAGAAAAATGTTCATTCAGGTTTAATTATAATCAGTATTACGAACTGCAATCAGAATACAGTCCTAACTTTTCTTTATTCAGAAAGGAAATTGGTAAATACTGTGCTTATTTGTACAGCCTGTGTCAGTAAAGACCAACTTGATTGTGCCAGGAGATTAGCGTATATTTGGCTGTGGAAGACATGTTAATACAGTGTAGAAGAAAGTAATTACTGTAATTTTTGTTTACTTAAGTTTTTCTTTTGGGGGTGTCATACTAGCACTTCCCTGTCTCCCTTCTCTGATTCAGTGTGTTAAAAACAAAGAGAGGAACTGCACATTCTAAAGATTTTGAGGTACTAGAGGATGATTGGGATAAAGTAATAGACAATGCAAAGTAAAGAAATTTTAAGAAGAATTAATATTTTGTTCTTAAAAGGAATAAACTTCATATGCTTTTTTTAGTGACTTAATTGCTTTTGTATTTTATCAGTTTTCTTTTATAAATATAGAAAAACATTTTAGAATATTGAGGCATGCTGAGTGCATCTGAGAGTGTGAGTTAATGATTTGTCAACTATTAGTATGTAAAACAGAGTAGCTATTTTCTAAATGTATAATTTTTCATAGCCAGTAACATCTCCTTAACAGTTATTGTTGAGGGATCTATCTTTGTTATTTGGCTATATTTTTAGACTGACTTGTGCTGTGTTTCTTTTCCTCAGAGGACTGTTGCTATGGCTCAAGAGGCTCTTAAGATGAAGCTTGTATTTTAACTGTGTGAATGAAAACAATAAGTCTTTTTAAAATGTTTTTGACAACTTAGAATTACACAGATATTTGGAAAATTGGCAAGCATTTCCTCTTTGTCTGTGGCCTGTTTCTGTTACCTTTTATTCCTGCATCTCAGGTAAATTTTGAAAGCCAAGAGTTTAACAGGGTTTTTCTATGAGGATGTGCACAGATACAGCTTTTACTATAGTGTCACAAAGCGTGACAATACAGGAAAACTGTTGAAGTATCCCAGCACTTTCAGTTTTCCAGCAAACTAGATACACTATTTATGAGAAGAATCAATATTGTTAGAAGCCAGGTACTGCAGTCTTTTAGGAATAGGTCTCTTGCAACAGAGAGCTTAAAAATGAAGCTGGGTTATAGGTTTTGCAAAGGTGTTTCTGTTTCATTCTAGTTGTTTTTTTTTGGGAATTTTTCCCTGAATGAACAGGAAAAGCCCTGCTAAATGCTATCATTAGAAAAATTATTCAGTAATATGTAAAATGATTCTGACTAAACAGTTTACCTTTGCTGGAAATCCTGAGATCTGGCTTCTGCATTCAGACTAATTTCCCCCCAGAATTTTTTTTCATTTTTGCTACTAAGGCATCATATTTTCACCAGGCTTGCTGTCTGCACTGGATGACTAATCGTCATGGCACCTGGTGCATTCAAGCAGGCCTGTGCAGTGGAATAGTCATACCTAGTTATGTCTGCACACCTGATGTTTTATTAACCAGTATTGATTTTTTTACCCGGGGGACTTTTTTCTTCCTGAAAAAAGGCAACCTTGCAGGAGTGAAAGGCATTGCAGGGAATGAATTTCTAATGAACCCCTTCTTTCCCTTTCTTGACTCCTTTTAATGTAGCTTCATATTTTAAGTGCCTGAACTGAAATTTCATTTTAAGCAATTCCATTTTGATAAATCCTTTTAAACCTTGACTTTCTGTAAGGTTATTTTTTAAAGATTGTGCTGCCTGACTGACACGCTTAGCAGTGCCTGTAAATTTGAGCATTTCATTATAGGTTGCAATGAAGCATGCTCACATGCAGTGAAATACAGAGAATTGAGTAGCCTAGACTATTTCAGTAATGCTGAAAGTGGGAGGGTGGGGGAGGGGGCAAATAAAAGAAACCTCTGTCATAAATCAAGTAGTACTGAAATTCTATCTTTTCTGTTTAGGTGTAGTTCACATGGTTCAATTAACAGCAGATCTCTCAGAATCAATTCCTTTCTTGTTTGTATCAAAATAAGTTTGTGATAATATGGATTTATGTGGAGATTTCTTTATTTTGCTGCAATTTTTTAGAATGAAACTCCTGAGATTTCCAAGGAAGTGTATTTGTCTTGGGAGTATTCTATTTAGGAATGTTACTATGTGAAGGAAAGCAAACCCAGGAGTTATCTGTGTGCTTAAGTGCACTGTCAGAGACCTTCCATAATTCAACTGTATTTTACCAGTGGCTCACAGTTGGCCTTTTGCTGTGTTTGAACACTGTTTTTATTTTAATAATTAAGGAGAATTAAAATAAAGCTCAAAGGAAGCATTAGGATTGAAACAAAGCTGTAGAAAGGATCTAGGAACTATTTCAGATCTCTGTTGGTTCTTGCTCCCACACTGCATTTTTAATTTGCTGCCACAGTCCATCAGCTGGTGTGTACAGACTGCAGACACACCATTAGTTGTCAGTGGATGAGGGTCCTCATGACTCATTCTGACAGCTAACTTGCACTATCACAGTAATATGGGCTTGAAGCCCTGTGTTATTCTTTGGGTACAGTTAAAATACCTTTTTCTATACAAAGTGGTGGGCTTTTTTCTTTTCCCCAGTGTTGCTAATCCTGTTCATTTAGTATTGCTGTAGTATTTCTTGTGGTGTCTTTGTGTTTATGTAATCAATCTCTTTCTTTCACAGTTTTTGGCACTGGGAACACATTATGGCAAAGTTTATTTACTGGATGTCCAGGGGAACATCACACAGAAGTTCGATGTTGTAAGTATGACATTATTTAGAAGCTGTTTACAGGGATGTAAAACTGCTGCTGAGGTACTAGTAAGTCAGTTAACACTCTTGTACACCTGCAATTGCACTAACACATTCCATAACATAAAAAGCAGTGTATGGTCCTTGCAAAAAGAAGTTATGTTGGGATAGTTTTGTGCTGAGCACATCTCAGTTTATATATAATAAACTTCTACATGAAACAGATGAAGAAATACGTATTTATGAGAGCAAATGGCTATTAAAAATGGAGCTCAGAAGCTCATTACTTCCAAAAGGCATGAACCTGTTCATTAGCTGACTATTGTCAGTTATTAGTTTGTGTGCTGTCATCTTACCTAGTTGCCACAAGTAATTGAAAACTGATTGATTACCTTGCTGGCTCTGTTTATCAGTTACAAATATGTAATGCTAATATTTTACATAAATGTTTTGAAGTTTGAATTATTAAGGGGTTGTATTGATTGAAGGAAAAGAATAAGCCTTTTTCCTTATTGTGGTTCGTGGTATCAGAAGAATGCTAAATTTAAAGCTCTGTTCTAGAGTATTAAATGTTCCTTTTTATTGTGGATATTAGTTCCTTAGTTTCAAATTACCTGTCTTTATTGGGGGGTGGAAGGAAGAGAACTAGAGTTTTGTTTTTTTCTTCTCAGGTCATCAAAAATTCCAATAGCCAAGCACTGATTTTTCATAGCAGTGTATGCACTAGCCATGGAAACCATCACAGGATATGGACGTGTTTGCAAACAGAATAATGCATTCTAAAGCTCACGCAGCTGCATGGAAGGGGTCAAGAGTTTGTGTATATTTTTGAAAAATCTAATTATTAGTTGTGCAATGGAGTAGGGGAGCATAAACTTAAGGCACAGCTTTTGGAGGAATTTTTAGATTTAATTTTAGTCAGATTGACAGTGACTTTACTGGGGATTGATTAAAGTCAAGCTAATTATGTGCTTCTATTTCTTTTAATTTTGTATGTTCATCAGCCCTGCAGCTGAGAATGCTGGCTGCATTTCAAAAGAGGAAGAGCTTTTGGTGTCTCCCTTGCAGTTCTGATTACTTGACATGCATGCTTCTTGATAGAGGTTCTCTGGGAAGTAGGAGAAAGTCTCTATTTGAGGCAGGTCAGATTAAATGTACCTGAATTATTCTCTTCCATTGCTGCAGTAGAAGACAGAGACTCAGTCAAATGAAGTGGAAATTTTGTATTGAGTCTGGCATTAACTGTCCTAAATTTATATTTGTTCCATTCAGTGTAAGGTGCTTGGAAAATTTTAGTTGTAGAACAGTCTTCTTCTGTCCACCACCAATGCCTTGTCTCACACTGGTTCCAAGCGATGAAATCCACCTTCTGTAGAAACTTAGGGGACTGCCTAGGTGTAGAGCAAGGAACAAGGGAACCTGTTACCTGCTAAAGTCTATGAAACAAAATCCCTGCATTCTCTTTAACCCACCCTCCCAAATCTGCTGTTACTTTCTTTGCTTTTCTTTACTAAAAAGTCCTACTGGTGCCTGCTGAGATGGTGGATTCTTATAACATTATTGTTGGACCATATAGTTATTTTCTGCTCAAAGATGTTACTTTTCCAAAGTTAGCCTGCTTCAGGATGATTTTTGTGCTGTGTCTCCTTATAAAGATGGCAGTGATTTCTTTTAAAGCTGTTGTTAAGAGTACAGACTGCTTTTTGAGCTGGAGAATAAGAAAAATAAATGTTTATTGGATTCTATTCTTAATGTTTATATCTCTTTTTATAATGTACATGTCTCCAGTGCAATAGATTATATCATGGATTAGGTGGAAATGGTGCTTCTTTTTTCTTATCCTCTTTTTTCTAGTTTGAAGAGGATTATTTTTCTCTAGCACCACTTGTCTTTAAAAGAAAAGTTTTTTGAGGAGCTACTAATTGTTGTAGAACAGAACAGGCTGCCTATGTGACAAGAAAGCAGCCCTGTGATGTACATGGCTGCTTAAGCTGAGAGGTTTTCTGAATTAATAATGTCAGCTGTTGAACCCACAGTTTATTCTGAACTGGCTGCTGTACATCAAAATATTTTCATTCTATCTTGAACTTCTCAAGATGTTGGATTTCAGACTAGAAGCATCACTACCAAAATATTCAGTGGGGTCTTCCTTCAGTTCTCTCCTACCAATGCCTCTTTATTGTTTCTCCTGGGGAATTTGCATTAGAGTATTGTCATGTTTTAAGCCCCAAATAAAACCTAATCCTTTCCTGAAAAGAAAGGCAATTACCTGCTGAAGTCACACAGGGGCAAAGCATTTCTTGTAAATGTGCTAGTGAAGACTGTTTTCACTTGTGGGTTTTTTCTGGTTCTTTTTCTCTGATCCAAAAAGAACAAATTCCTTCTCAGAACCTTTTCCATTGGTGGAATGGCATATAAGGCTCTATCTTGAAGTTTTTAATAGGGGTAGTGTCTGTGTTACTGATTGTTGGAAATTAGTATTGTATAGAATTTTTTCTGAGTCAAATAGCAGTATTACCACTGCAATATTTTAATTGTTTGCAATAAACAGTGCACCTAGGGAGTGTCTTCTATTATTTCTCTTTTTGAAAGGATCTTATCATCAGATATTTTCTGTCTTGTGACATTGCAGAAATTAATAGTAAGGTAGCAGTGTGATGCCCTTTGTGCGAAAGAAATCAGTTACATAATTCAAGGAACTGTATTTTGTTTGAGTCTATTTTTCAGGATATTGTTTTGATTTGGGGTTTTTTTTTAAGAAAAAATGGTAAGTTAAAAAAATAATTACTTTTCTATACATCTGTTAAATGTGTAATTAGCAAAAACAAACCATACATGGGAAACTTTAAAAGCTACTAGATCTGAAACACTGTTGGTATGTAAAATAAACCAGAATGAAGCAAGAGGGGGTTTTTAAAATCATTTTTTAAAAACTCATTTTAATGACAAGTTCATATTAAATATACTTAGAAAATACCACTACTGCTCTCATAGATTTCTCTTGATTTCTGTTTTTCTTTCCCAATGTGTATAAGGAAAGAGGAAGCCATGTTCAAAAATATAAATGGGCTTGGAAACTGAAGATATAAGAATTTTGCTTTTATAATAAATCCTTTATTTTCCATTATTACGTGCCTTTGCATTTGAGCCAAACTGTAAAAAAAATAAATATATATTGGTACCAGAGGGTTTGCAGCAAAATGAGTGAGAAAATTCACTAGTGTGTTGTATTATCTCCAGAATGGCCAAGTTTTGAATGACAGCACTCCTTTTGAAAACTGAATGCATTTATCATTTTAATTTGAGCTAAAAACAGCTGTAAGAAACACTGAAATGTAGAGCTTGGCATCCCTAGAAGTTCTGCCATTGTAACATACTTTTTTTTTTTTTATTGTTTAAAAAACCTATTTTAGGACTACACTTCTTAATGTCCATAGGAAATCAATGAGGTTATACTGGATTACAAATACTGTAGTGTCTACTCTGTTTTGACCCATAAATATTCAGAGAGGCTTCTGTGAAGCTCATGTCAAAAACGAAAAATTATTTGCAGAATTAAGTCTTCCTCTCATCCAGCTCTTCGCCAAGTGGACAACTAGTCTTTTCAAGCTTGCAACTCCTCTTGTTAACAGCAGTGGAAATGTGTGCTTTGAAACTCTTGAGAGATGTTTTGGTTTGGGGGTAATTGAGACAGGAATTGGCAGGCTTTGGCCTTTTGTGTTGCTGTGGTATCTCAGCAGTCTTGCTTGTGCTCATGCTATCCCTCTCTCCTCTTTGCCTAGCATTTCTGTAGCTCTTGCCAGAGTGGCTTGTCTTTGACAATGTCAGCTGCCTAAGATTAACTGGTACGCATCCTCAATAATGTATGTTTGACAAACTGGTGTTCTCTTGTATTAGGGTTCAGTGCATTGAGTGAGATGAAATGTGTCAAATGCACTGAAAATTATTACTAAAAGGCAACAAGAAGAGGGAAGAAAAGCCTGCTAATTCCACTGACAAAGGATGATGCAGGACTGATTCACAGCACGTTAATTCCAAATGTCTCTCCATCTTTCTTTCCTTCTTAGACTGTCTACAATTTATTAATATAATTATTGCCTGAACTGACATCCTGTGGATTAAGGATTTGTAGATACGAAGAAAGCTGTACAAACATGTTTAGTTACGTAACAAATCAAAAAGCTTTCAAAGGGCAAGAAAACCTGTCCCCATTCTGGTCTTCTAATAAACATCAAGCTTAAAGCAGAAGTGGTTAGAAGTCTTGGATGGTGCCAGTGATAGTCTGTTAGAAGGGAAACATTGCCTATTTTATAAGTAACAGGGATTTAAATGATTTAAATGTTTAATGCACTGAAGGTGTTTCAGTGGTGATGCACGAGTCTAGAAAATGATGCAAATATTGTTTTAAAACTTCTCTTAGTAGAAAGAAATTGAAGTCCTTTTTGCATGCAACATTTGTGAGCTATTCAAGACTGCTAGAGTTTCGGAAAGAAACCTCCTCATGGCATATCTTTTTAAAATGTATTTCTTTCCTTGCATTGTGCTTTCTTTCATGATTGTCTCGCATTGCGTAGCACTAACTGTTTAATTAGCAGTCTTTTATTGGAATGGTAGTAATCCAAAATCACTACATCATCTCTGCTACCTTGAAAACTTGAAAGAGAGTCCCTTCTATGGTAGTATTATTGTGTCACGGTGTGACTGGGGTTGCCAATTTTTAATATATTTAATTTCTTTTGGGGATCGAGTTTAGGAGTAAAGACAAAGCAGGCTTAAAGCTTAAAAGGAAACCAGAAATTTATTAACAACACGAAACAATTCAGAATGAGATTTCCAGATTATTCCCTCCTCCCCCTTTCCTCATATCAGCAACATACAGAAAAAAACTTTGGTCAGTTATTCATTTAAATAATCATTTCAGTTCACTCAAGAGAGAAAAGCCCCTTCTTTTTGTTTAGGCTTAGAGGGTGTCTCACCCTCATAATCTGCATCCGCCCGGAAACTACAAATTATGATTTTTCCTCCCATTTTCACAGTCCTTCCAGAGCTGTATATGGGTTGCTGAAAAAACACATGGGGTGTCATTTTAAAGACAGGCTGCTGAGAACACAAAAAGACTCTTCATCTCACTCTTCACTCAAATATCTCTGTCCAATTCCAGTCCCAAAGACAGAGAGCTCCACTTCCCGAGGCCCATTTCTCAAGGCAAAAAAAGGTCTTCTTCTCAGGCACTTTTAACCTCCCCAAGTATATTCTACAGTTTAAAGGAATTTTAAGTAAAGTCACGATCCTCTAAAGCCCACAAAAAAAAGGTTTTAAGCTACTTATCAATGGCGACTCCTCCATCTCTCCTTCTGCAACTCTAGCCTTCCTTCTACTGACTTCTGTAATTCTTCTTGCTTCATGCTTTCCGTTCTGGGGAGCTTAGGAAAATCCAAAGTCTCATTCAGGCACTAAAAGTTAAACTTGTATCCAAACGGTAAAGATTCAGGCTGAAGCCATGCTGGGAAAGACGCAGCCACACGAGATGATGAAATGGCTGGACTTCTTTCTGCCGCTGTGCGAGGCCTGGAGCCGGGCTGAGCAGAGCCGAGCCGAGCTGGGCTTCCCCCCGCCCCGGGTCCGAGGCCGCTCCGGGGCCTTCCCGGGTCCGGGCTCTCCTCGCCCCGTGCCGGGGCCGGGGCTCGCCGGGGCCAGCACCGAGTCCACCCCGGGGCTTGGCCCTTCCTCCTCCCGGAGCTCAGCCTGGGCCGAGCCCCTGCCAGCTCCTCTCCCCTGCCCCCCCGGAAAGCAAAAACACAAACTAACTTCTTTCCTGTGATTCGTAAAAGCGAAACAGCGCTCTAATTGGTTTCCTGGGCTGTCAATCACCAACCCAGGTCTCTGATTGGTCCCCGCAGCCTCAGGGGAGGCTCCCAGAGAAGACCCCTGCTCCTTTGTCCTAAAGAGCATGTGCGTTCCATGTGGCCTCCATGGGGGATGGGCCACCACCCTCCCCGTTTTCCACGTGTCCCAACACAATTGCCTTTGGGTGTATTGAAGTTACAGCACTCACCAACATCTGGAGCAAGATCTTGCTTGAAGGTCAGTCTGTGGTATGTTGGTTTTGCTGATAACTCAGCAGGTTGTGAAGAAAACATCAGAGGTTTTAGTTGACTTGATACCTCTTGGCAAGAGTTTAATTGTTAACAAGAAAAAAAAAATTCTAACAAAGAAACAGCTGTTCTTAAGCACTAAGTGCTGCTGCTAGTAATGATGCAAAACCTACTGACTGCTGTGGGAGATTATGCAACATCTTTCGATGGTGAAGGTAACTTCGCTTTTCACTGCGTAATGAAGAAGTTGCTTTGGTTGGAACTTTGCATGAGACTTTGAGATTAAGATGATATAAATATCACTTTGGCAGGCTACTTAAAATTCCCTGTTTATTACCTTTAGCTACATCATTTTAGTTGTTAGTGTCAGACTATGTAAGAAAACTTAGGAAGTGAAGTGAAGCAACAGAATTTAAAGATCTGGGTAGCTCTGTGTTAGTATTTGCATGGTGTCACCGTGCCTGTTAAATATGAAGCTGAAATCCTGTTTTGTTTACAAAACCAAGCGGGCTATTTTAAGTGATAGTTCCAAAAATCAAAATAAAAATTACGGTTTTGATAGAAGCAAGTGTCTATGCAAGGGACAAGTTTCCTTCTCCTCCCTGGGACATCCCATCCAAATGGGTGTTGCATTTTTATGTCTTAAATGCTTTATGCCCATCCCTAGCTCTTTTAAATGGAAAAACTGGATAAAAATGTCAATTTGGGATTTTTGTCTTAAGTCTTGAGAGTTTACACTCAATTTAATATCAGGTCTGCTTCTGTCTATCTGTTTTGTCATTTTAACTTCAGAGGATTTGGAAATCCAAATGTTTTTACAGTATAACTCAGATGGCTTTTGAGTCTGGCCTTCTGGTGTAAAGACTTAGAAAGTATATTTTACATGTTTATTATTAATTTTTTATTATTTACGTGTTTATTATATTTCCAATGGGAACTGTGGAGCTATTGAAGATTCAGAACTATCTTTGGCAGGAATCATGGTGTACTTGTGGTATCTTGCCTAGACTGGCAGAAATTGGGGTGTCATGACCATTATTCTGTAGATCTAGAAAAGCTTCTTGTCTGACAAAACTGAAACAAGAAGAAAACAACCTCTCGTACATGTTTTGAACATTGTACCATTGTACCTGACTTTCTTTTGAAAGGAGTATTGCTTAAATTTTTAGTTAACCAAAAAGATCAAAGGGCTATGGAAGGCATTCGTTAGTGATAGAAATGTTGCTTGGAGTATGGATGAAACGTGGGAATTATAAACAATTTTAGAATCACTTATGATTAATTTTTATAGCTCAAAAACTGAGGCAAGTTTGACCATTTAATTCAATTATTCTTTCAAGCTTGTAGTTTAAATAACTGTGGCTTAGTGCAGAATAATGCAAGAAGTTTAGCTGGAGGTATGAGTTCAGCTACAGAAAGTCTTGTATGGTCCAGTCATTTATTCCTTGAATGTTGTTAGCTTATACAAGTCAGATGTGTGCTTGTACTGCAGCAAACAGTAACATGTATGCTGTAGATCTAATTGATTTTAGTTAAAGTATGAAGTCTAACTACTTTATCAGCTGATTCTGGAATAGCAATTGTTTCTGCCTTCCCTTTTGAACTCTTGACTAGCCACTATGTTGCCCATGGACTTTTTTACAGAAGGATTACAGCCCCATCTTTAGACCAAATGGTCCTTCTACAACTTCATTACCCTTCACATGCATATTGTTTTCCTTTTTTTTTTTTTTTTAATTTATTTTTTTTATTTAGAACATAGCTGCATTGGAAGAAGTCTCGTTTTTTGTTCACCAGTATCAATCTTCTTCAGAGTGGGTATCCTGTTGTTTGTCAGTTGTATTTCATGACCAGCTGTAAATGTATTACATTTAAGGTACCTTAGCAGCCTTCTTTGACGTCACTGATTTCAGTAGAAATCTGTCACCTTTTAATGAGGTAAAGGACTGTGATTGCATACTGTTCTATCACAAGCATCTAGACATAGAAAATAGTTCACTTTCTCTTGACTTGGTAGGGTGCTATCATATTCTGAATGTTTTTTTAAGAAAAAATTGAAGCATTGAGTATTCTAGGGGGAAGATATTTCAAAAGGGGAGAATGCAAAACATGAAGGTCATTAAGGACATTACTACTGTAGTATTTATTACAGCATTGTGTATCAATGAAAGGGCAAAGTTTCCAATTTGTTTTCTTTTTTTCACCAGACTTTGTTGCCTCTTGGTTCTGTGGAGGATCAGATAGAGGACCTTACTGTAATAGTGATAGATGAATTTACATGTATCACTTTTAAACAGTTTTGAACAAAATTATTTGTATATTGTTAAGATACATCAAAATCATCAAAACTTTTTTTTTCCTTTTAACTCTTTCACCATCCACGTCTAGTAACATTTGCTATTTGAATGTGTATTGCATCTCATGACCATTTAAAAGGTGGACCGCTGTGCCAAATTGCTCTGGAGTTTTATTGACACCAATGAAGCAGCTAGTTTCAGGTAGCACTGATTGATTCGTTCATAGAAGACTGGTAACTCAGATGTGCATTTTCTAAAACCTAATAACAATTAAAAGCATAGGGAGGATTTGGAGAAGTTTGATTGTAAGAAGCTAGTGTATTACTGATTCCTAGGGCTGTTTTCCTTCCAAATGGGGTATTATACCTGGATGGCATTTTTGTCCATAGGGAATGCAGGCACTTATGTGCATATATGGAATAATAGTCGTTTGCCTGTCAGAATTATTAAGAGTTCAAACATTAATAAAATATTATTTACGTTAGAAAATGTTTTCCTAGTTAGAAAGACTGAGTTCTGGAGGACAACGTTTTCTTATACAAGTTGACATTAATGACAGAGCTACATCCCTTTGTTTCCATTAACAATAAAAATACAGCACTATTAAAAATAGATAATGACATAACAGGGCCATAATATAATGAGCAAAACATGAAGGCAAAACCAAGTAGTTTCTCCTGTGGGGAAGATATTATTGAAATGAATTTAAAAATTCTAATAAAGATTCCTTTCTGAAGGATGAGACTTATTTGTTTTAAAAGACATGTCAGTGTGTATAGCACTTTATTGCACTCATGATGGAATATTAAGCATGTACAGTACAGATTTGACCAGTGTCTGGTATTAATACCCTCAGAGTGGCTGCTGATAAAAGTATCTACGTCAAGCTGGCCATCTCCACTGTGGTGCGGCTGAAAAAGTTAGTTTCACTCATTGTCCTCTGACACAGAGAAATAAAAGTATAAGAAATGTCAGAAATCGGTATTTTGGTGTTGGAAGGTTCACCACTGTAGTCCTAAACTGGCTGCTAATTGAAGTCTAGTTATTTTATTGAAGGTCTTGGCAGTTTTACATATAGGAGCTTTGAAATGTGAGCAGTGTAAAGATGGAGTGAATGAATCTGTTTGCTTTTTTGATCTACTTTAAATAAGGTTTATGATATGCAATCAAATGTACACTTCACTGGTATTGAAATAGAGCCTCTTTGTATGTAAATACATTGAGGAACTTGCACAGGATCAATTCATCTTCATATTTAGCTTTCCCTATCATACTGTCACAATGAGGATATGGCATACAATATACTGCTTACAGAAAGTTAGAGTGCACTTCATAATACACAGTTTCTACTTGTGTGAGTACTCTCTATCTCCCTCCATCTTTCTGGTTTGCATATGCTTTTAGCATCCTGACAAGAATCAGACACCCAATATTGACTGAGTATCTCTGGTGGACTTGTGAGACTTTGCCAGATGTTTATAATTGCAAATAAAGGAAGTTCCAGATTTGGTGTCCAAAGAGAATACAGTGCTTTCAGTAATCAGAAAATATGGTTATTATTGCATATAGCTCTTATTTATGCCAATCTGTATCCATGTTGATAACTGAAAGTTTACATGGAAAATGACACTGTAGCTGTTGGCTGAGCTTGATCATCCAATGTCATTTTGAGCTATGCCATGAATATGACTACTTATGTTGCTTTCAGACAGGAAAGGGAATTCATTCCCTTATAATATTTCTGCATCTCTCTGATTCCATCAGTGGAGATCTTTCCACTGATTTCAGTAGCCACTGGGTTTGGATCATTGTCTATAGCAGAGTGGTTGACAATCTGAAATAATTGGAAAAAGTACTTACTGTAGTTTTTCATTGCAGGAGCTTATAGATAAAAGGGAACTATGAAGAAAATAATGGCCTTGTGTGGAATGTGTGGAGAAACAGGGTTTCTAGGCTTCATGGGTTAATGTCTCTATCCTGTGTTAGGTCAGAGAGTGGGATGAGTGTCATGGCTGTTCAGAAAATCTTCCAGATGATGTTGGTACAATAGTACATGAGCACTGAGCAGAATAGTCAAAAGCTCCTTTGCTTCTTCAAAAGTTGTTTGGTGGAAGCACCAATAAAATAATGTCCAGAAAGAAAACCTCTCCTGACAAGAGCTTTCACTTTATGACCTGCTTGGCCTTTTTATTAGTCACTTTTCTGAAATGTGGCTTATCAAGAAATGGAGTAAAATCTCATACTTTCCACTTCAAGGATGGAATTCTACAAAATTCTGTTAAATACATTAATGACAGTGGCAATGGTATTCTATTGGAAAAGAAGTAAAAGTGCCCCTTAAGTTACACGCTCAGAGTTTTAGATATATTTTGGCAATTGTTCTTCAATGCCCATTTTAATAATTCAGTAGCCTTTTCTGAAAGTTTATATTTAAAGACGAATTCTCACAAGTCCATTTGGCAAACTATCCTGAAAAGAAAGCAATTGCAGAAATTGGTGAGGTGAACCTCCACATTGCCTGGAATAGTCCTTCTCCCCAGGGGGTGTTGGGTTTTCCAAGGAAGGTGTATCTATCACCAGCAGAATTTCCTCAGTCCTCCCCCTGTACTTCAGCGTTCCCCATGGGTGTGTGGTGGGGAATATTGCTTCATATTCTCAGATGGCTTTAATACACAGATAGCAACAAAGAAGTTGAGGAAGGCTTAGGATATAACATTGTTGAAGAGCCCTGTAGTTATACAGAGGATGGCAAAGGCGACCTGAGGAGAGAAGGGAATGGGAGTAGTTTGCTTACTTTGACACAGGGTTCCCAGGAGGATATCTTCTTACACAGCAGTGTTTTAACAGAAAAGAGATTTTTCTTTGGATCCATCAGGAATTAGCTAACAGTTCAATTCTACTAGGAAGCAGTCTAGGTTTTCAGTATAGATTTGGTTTTGGTAATAGTTCCATCATTCCTAAACAAGCATTCTGATTGTCTAGTAACTACTTGAGATTTAGGGAGATCCCTTGTTAATATTTTTTTCCCTTGGTTGTTTTTTTTCTTAGTCCCTGCAATTGACAAACAAGGTTAAGGGATTCACTGATGTGGAAAATACTGAAATCACTGTAGGCTTTTTTGTTCTTCCTCACTGTCTTAGACTATATATGAGAGACTTCTTGTCCTCATATTCCCTTAGTTTTAGACAAGCTTTTAAGATCTTTTTTGTTGTAGGTAAGGTCTGTCTTCCTGCAGACAAAATAAAAGTTAATGTTGTTATTGTTCTGTGTCCCAGACCTTGTCACTCTCCCAAGCTTCCCCCCCCCACCGGCCCCCCCCACTTTTCTTCTAACCAACATAATCTTCCATTTATCATTTGGAGAATGACAGATTCAAGAGTGTTATAGGAAATGCAATGGAGCAAGAATTCTCACTTAACAGAATTTCGCTGTTAGTATTGTTGAACTAAACCTCTTTGTTGTGGATATTAGTAAATTTTAAGCAAATGAAACTATGTGTCAGGAATATAGAGTATGCTACTTTTGCAGGCAGTGGTGAACATCTTTTTTCCTTCAGCTGCCTTTTCAATTTAGACCTTTGTGTTATTGTGCTTTGTTTCTCAGCTATGTGTAAACGCATAAGTAGGTGTGTTACTTCTGTCTTTTTATAGGTAAATCATGGTACAGCATCAGAATTTGGGGTTTGAGTTGCTTTTGCCAGTACTGTATCAATAAAATTCTACAAATATGTGAAATACATGTGAGTCAGTGCAACACTGAATTTGGGGCAAGAAAAGTGCATGGATTCAGTTTCTTTTAAAAGTTCCTCTGTGCAAGAGAACTGGGTAAGAGTGTTTTGAAGTTGAAACAGATGGGACACAACATGTTATACACTTCTGCTTAGCTGTTGCTGAGGATTTGGGGTGCTTTTCAAAGCAAGTTCCTCATCCTACATAGAGCAAGGCTTGTATTTTGTGAGGATCTTAGCTTAGTTATGAAAATAACTAAGGTGGTTTCTGTTTGCCAATCAGTATTTTACACTTGGATACCTCCACCATGGTAGAAATAATATAAACATAATAATGTAAGCCCATACTCCAGTAGACTAACATATAAAACCATGGGTTGATTGGTCATATTGCTGTACATTGGAGCCTTACGTGGCTGTTTATGTGAATGGCATGCAGATGAAACATGAATAAATGAAAGGCACTTTTAGGAGATAGGTTTTTTCTTACAATACAACTGTGTACATACAATTTGCCGTAGTATGGAGAACAGCTACATATGCAGATCCAGATTGATACTCGTGTAGCAGAAAAGACTCTTAGGTGTTTTTCTTCTTTTGGTATATAGATGTGTGTGTGTGCACAGTGTCACGTTCCCCTGAGGGAAACCACAAGTTCTTTTAGGAATGGATGGTCAGGAAGTAAATTAAGCCAAACGAGGCAAACGTTGTATCTGTGAACTGTTTATCGGAAACTTTAAAAGGAGTTGCCCAAACGAAAGAGAGTTGGAAAAGACAGGAAAGAAGGAAGCAAAATGGAAAAGGAGAGGGGAGAGAGGGAGAGGAGAGAGAGAGGAAAAGAGGAGAGCGCTGCCCCTGTGAGCGGGGAGGTGCGGTCGGTCCCGGCTTGGGGCGGTGACGCTGCCCACCCTGCCCGGGCTGCTCCGAACGAGCCGCGGGGATCTCGGAGAGGGCTCGGAGTGGAGCTCCAGGACCCTGGACAGGGCACGGCGAGGCTCCAGGAGCCTGGACAGGGGCACGGCGAGGCTCCAGGAGCCTGGACAGGGGCACGGCGAGGCTCCAGGGCCGGGCTGGGTCGGGGCCCCGGGGCTGAGCGCAGGGAGCTCGGCAGGGACATGGGGCAAAGGGCAGGGCGCGGTCAGGGACACGGGGAGGCAGGACAGGCGGGAGGGGAGCGAGAGCAGGAGAGGGCAGGAGAGGAAAAAGGCAGCCTGGGGCCAGGGCAGAGGAGGGAGCGAGAGAGTCCCACAGCAGGCTGAAGCCAAAACTAAAAAGCTAGTCTGAAAAGCTCCAGGCCAGAAGAAGACACAAAATCATAAAATCCAAAAGCCCCCCAAAGCAAAAGCACAATCTCCAAAGCCTCCTCAGCCCATGGTCCAGTTACTTGTTATGCTCTCTGGCTGCTCCCAGAGTCTGCCTGCTGGCAGGAGACCATTGGCCCAGTCCAACCTTCCATGGCAAGTGTTGCCAGGTGGAGTCCTCCCAGGGACAAGGCTTCTTCTGGTTGCCTCCTGCACCTGACACCTGTCTAACTCCTTCCCATGCACCTCTGACAATCAGCATTGAGACAAATCAAAGCTAAATTGGCTCGTCACACACAGATAAATAATAATGTTTAAATTAATTTAGGAAAAGTTTCTGGAAATTCTTTTAGAAGAGTGGATGAAGGCACTGATTAAGGGGGTTTTAGAAGTGATGGGAGTAAAATGAGCTTTGCTGTAAGTATGACTGAACACTGCTTTGCTTTTCACACTCCTAATGTGCATGTGGCTTGCCTGCAAACCATGGCTAAAAGGCATGAAGTCACAGACAACTATTAAAATGTTTAGATTCCTAGCTTGTAAATATTGCATTTCTCAGAGAACTGGGGTGAAATCCAGGCTTATGTTTCATGTTCATCCACTTTATATCCATTGGGATGCAGCATTTGTGAAAGAATCAATTATCCATTTGTTAGTCGGGGGAGCTTTACAAATTATACATTAGCAGATTGATTTCTCAGGTTCACCATTGGGGGACTGATTGTATAAGGTGGGTTGATGATGAGTGTCGGGGGAGAAGGAGTTGCCACAAAGAACACAATTAAAAGAAGCTTTCTGAGTGGCCATGAATTTACTCCTAATTGAGGAGCTGACTTAATCCATAGTAAGAGCATTTATTTCAAGCATTTTACATTAGGTAATTGATTATCACATGAGGTATATTTGCTGCTAGATATTTGATTTTCCTTTCCTTTAAATTTAGGATTTTGCAAAAATCTGCATTTAAATCTTTATGTGCAAGGTGTCTGCTAGCTTTCTCTCCTGCTACCTAAACTTTTCTTTCGTCCATTAAGGTAACATTTTTTTGTTCTATGGTGTCAGCTTGACATTATTGATTTTGAACAGTCAAACTTACTTATGTTGTCCAGAATTCCAAACATGTCTCCATCAGAAGGAAAACTGCAGCTAATGGAAATTCAGCTGAAGGTATTTCTTCCTTCTTTGCTTGTACTTCAACAGTGTAAAATCCTGAAGCTGTTCCCAGGGAAATCATATAAGTGTATTTCCATTCCTAACTAACAGGATCCACCTTATGGCCAGATTTGAATTATGTTGCTTGAGAAATTCAATGTGGATTATTATTACTTATACAGTACTGGAAATATCATTCTGATCACAAAGTAGTTATGTATTTTTACTTGATTGGCCTAATGCTAGGGATCCTGATTAGATTAAAAAAAAAATATTACCCAATGTAGTGCTAATAAAATAATAAATAGTATTTTTTTCAACATTTTAAATACAGCTATCTCTGGTTTTATGACACGAGGTTTAAGATTAAATCATCTCTTAACTGAGTGATATTTACATGGATTATATGTTCTGAATTTTAGATTCTTGTGCATCTTATAGATTTTTTTCCAACACCCATTTAAAATACCTTTAAAACAATCAAGTAACCAAACCCCAGTGCATATCATGGTTCCAAGTGTATTAAATAATCAGTCTTTCAGATTATGATGGGTTAGTGACTACTTGTGTCTTCTCTAACCTTGAGTGATTCTTCATCTTTTGTAGACTTGTAAAGGTAGATCCTGCAGGAGGGGCATTTATTCCTTTACTGTAAAATCCAAAGCCTGTTGTCTTTTGTCAGACAAATAAACTCTTCAGTGGTTTAACTGGACAAAGCTTTAAAAAAAACACAAGGGAAAGGCAGTTGTAACTTTGTGCCTGAGTTTTTAACATTTAATAAAAAAACAAAAAAAAGCAGGGTGAAAGGGGGTGACCTACAATATTATTTGTGTTCCTCCTTTCTGAAATATCAAAATTATCCACAGGGTGTTGGATGCAATTAAATGCAATTAATTTTGATGCAATTTAATTTAATTTGATGCAATTAAATTTGAAATGGTAAGTAGCTTTGCTGACTGACACAGAAGTATATTTAAACAAATGATGATTAGGACAAGAAGAATTGGAGGTGATTCTGGAAGAAACACTTTGGTTTAGATAATATATGTACCAATTTATTTGCAGTCTTTTCTTTCTTATTTCCTGGATAGATTGAGATCTTAATATTCAAACAGTTTTCCAGTGGAACATAGCTCTGGAAATCATAGGCTTGACTGTTATGTAACTCTGAATAAGAGGAGTCTGACATCAGAATTCTTCATGAACTTTATTTTAAAATGCATGTAATATTCAGCCTGGACTACCATGATCTATCATCACTTTCTGAGCTCCACAGAAAGTTCTGACCTGTAAAATCAGCGAACAGGCTAATAGTCAATGTCCTAGTTTGACTTGAGTACTGAAAAAAAATTTACTCCATGTTTGCTTTGCTTTGTGTATATCATTTCCTGTTGAAACTTAGCAGGAGGTTTGTGTAAATCAGCAGGTCTCTTCCAGTTGAATTTAGTCGTTTTCCCTGATTGTCATCTCTGTATGGTGCAGACAAAAAGGAAAAAATAATAGGAAAAAGAAAAAGTTAATAGCAACTGATGGAGGTGTTGGACATGCAGAAGGCTTGTAACGAGTTGCTAGTTATATATGCTGTTATGAAATACTGTATAATCAAATTTCTGTTTAACAGTAGAACATGTTTGGAAATATTGTGTGCTATTTTGAATGTGGGAAAAATGCAAATACTCTGGAATCACCCTTTTTTTCCACTGACAACATTCTAGAATCTTAGAATCACAGAATGTTATGTGGTTAGAATGTAAAGATTATGTAGTCCTAATCCCCCCTGCTATGGGCAGGAACAACTCCCCCTAGATGAAGATGCTCAAGACTTTATTCAGCCTGGCTTTGAACACTGTCAGGGTTGGGATATCCACAACCTCTCTGGAGAACCTGTTCATTGTCTCATCACACTCACAGTATGTAATTTCTTCCTAATATCTAACCTAAATTTCCCTTTTTTCAATTTGTACTCATTACTCCTTAACCTGTCATTGCAGTTCCTGATGAGTCCCTCTCTACTTTCCCTGTAGGTCCCTTTCAGATACTAGAAGGTTGCCATCATGTCTCCATGCAACCTGCTCTTCTCCAGGGTAAACAGTCTCAGTTTGCTCAGCCTGTGTTCATAGGGGAGGTGCTCCAGTCCTCTTACAAATTTCACGGCCCTCCTCTGGACTTGCTCCAACAGTTCCATTTTGTTTTTATGTTGGGGGCACCAGAACTGTGCACAGTACCCCAAGGGGATCACATGTGAGCAGAGCAGAGGGGCAGAATCATCCCCTTTGACCCTCTGGCCAGGCTCCTTTGATGCAGCCCAGGATTTGATTGGCTTTCTGGGCTGTGAGCACACACTGCTGGCTCCTGTGGAGCTCTTCATCCCCTGTCACCCCCAGGTCTTTCTTAGCAGGGCTGCTCTCAATCACTTCTCTGCACAACCCATTGGTGTGCCTGGGATTGCTGTGACCCATGTGTTGGACCTTGGGCGTTGCTTTGTTGAACTTCATGAGGTTTGCTTCAGCCCATGTCTGTCAAGGTCCCTCTGGATGCCATTATCCCTTCCCTCCATTGTGTCAGCTGCACCACACAGCGTGGTGTCATCATTGAACTTGCTGAGGGTGCACTTGGTACCACTGTCCTTGTCAACAACAAAGATTTTGAACAGTATCGACCCCAGTGTGGACCCCTGAGGGACACCACTCATCGCTGGTCTCCACATGGACAATGAGCTGTTGACCAAAACTCTGTGTGTGGCCATCCAGCCAGTTCTGTATCCAGCAAGTGGTCCATCCATCAAATCCCTGTCTCTCCAATCTGGGACAAGGACATTGTGCAGGAGTGTGAAACACTTTGCATTTAGTGCAGCTAGGCAACGTTAGTTTCTCTGCCCTTGTCCACCAACACTGTAGCCCTGTCACAGAAGGTCACCAAATTTTGTAGGTGTGATTTTCCCATTGTAAAACCGTTTTGGCTGTTACCAGTCACCTCTTTGTTGGTCAGGTACTTAGGATAGTTTCCAGTAGAATCTGCTCTATGACCTTGCTTGGCACAAAGGTGAAACTGTCTGATCAGTAGTTCTCCATGTCTTCCACTTTCCCTTTTTTAAAAATGAGGATTGTATTTCCTTTTTCTAGTCATCAAGGACTTCACCTGACTGAGGCAATTTTTTAAAAACAATGGTAATGGCTCAAGAGCTTTATCTGCCAGCTCCCTTAGGACCCACAGATGAACTTCATTAGGTCCTATGAGTCATGCGCATTCTTTAGAAGGTTCTTTAGATGGTCTCTAAGGAGGAACCTGATCCTCTCTTTTAGGGGTCTCAGGGTCTTCACCTTCCCAGTCCCTGCATCTGCCTTTCTTGACTTGGGTGGCATGGCTGGAGAACTTGCTGTTGTAGACAGAGCCACAGAAATTATTGAGAACCCCATCCTTCTCGTTGTCCAGGGTAGCCAGCTCTCCTGTTTTCTTCCAGATAGGGCCCACATTATCCCTAGTCTTTCTTTTGCTTGTCACATACCTGCAGAAGCCCTTCCTGTTATCCTTAGTATCCTGAGGAGAGGGTTTGAGCACTATTAATCCTGAGTACAGTCACACATTTAATCTCCAAAGTATTGCCATATGACTTTCAAACCACAACAGATAAATTCCATCATCCTGATCCTGATTTTCAATGTTTATATGAATATAGCTTACGTAGTCAACTTTGCCTACTTTCTACACTTGAATTTTTTCAGAGTCAAATTTTATCACAGCCATTTGATAGGAAAATAGGAAAAGTGTGGGCTGTGAGCCATCAGTTCCTCTGGTGTGTCCTGTTTTGTGTCTTTTTGTCGTGGATTTTGTTGCAGTACTGTCTCCAACGAGGCCCATTACATTGGAGTGCTGCCAGATCTGCTGTTGCTGTAATGTCAGCCTGATGGTGGTTGTAGGTGCAGGAGTAATGAGAAGAACATGACCAGTTGAACACTGTATTTTAGAAGAAACTTAGTGAGAAAGTTGTGGCAATGGCAACTTAGAGCCCAGAACAGAAAACAAAACGCAACCAAAAAAAAAAAAAAAAAAAAAGCCACTTCCATGATAAACTCAGTTAAACTTTCTATGCTTGTCCTTTCAGAGGGCCAGAGGTGTTCCTGGTTGTAGAGGGAGTGATGCAGACATGCTGTCTTTTTTCCTATGCCCACCCCTAGGCAAAAACAAAGACTTCTCTTGCACCTTGATGAGCAAAGCAGAAATCTAGAAAGGCATTTTTCAAGGCAAGGCAGGAATAGAAGTATATGTTGGTTATGAAGCTTCTAGAAGTCAGACTGACAACTGATACATCTTGTCTTACTCAGCATCCTCCAGTCTTGGAATTAGCCAATTCTGTGTGGAATATCTGAGAACAGAGCCTTATGTTGGCCACACCATCAGGTTGATGGGCTTGAGCTGTACTTCAGTGCTGATGTCCCCAAAATGTGACAGGAGGAACACAGCTCTGGAGTGTGCACCAGCTGCCTGCACTGCTAGTTGTGCACTCGTACTGTGATCTTGAAATGTTGCCACTCAGCATAACCAGTCTGTGGCAAAAGAAAATACTTCTAGAGAACATAAATCAAGGAAAATTGGTTTAAATTCCCAGTGAACTTCTCTGCAAACAACACACAGTGGAAAGACCACTTTCAGATGGGCAGTAATTGCAATATTTCCAGGTGCCATTTTGTGGTAAGACCAAGAATTATGTATTCTGTGCCCAAGAAAGCAGGAAAGCAAAAGGGCAGTGTCATTTTCCCAGATCATCAGGCAACTATGGCAGTGCAGTGTTCAGTTGTTCAACCTTGATTATAAAGAAGCTTCTAGAAAATATGATTTGGGCATATGTTATTTTCAAAGTGGATGAAAGCTTCCTTTCTCTGAGCTTGTGTGTGTGAGTTTCTTTCTCTGAGTTTGTTGTGTGTGTGAAAGATTATGGGGGTGAAAACTTTCCAAAGGATGTGAGAACACCTCAGTTTATCTCCTGTAGATAACCCATGTGGACAGTGTGTTTTTATATAGTTATTATGTACTTTTAATGCAATTCCAACTGCCATAGCATATATAAGGACCTGTGATACTTCAGACTCATTTGTGTAACATCTAATGTGATCCCACAGCTCCAGTGCTCTTCCAGTGACACTTTGTTTTTGCAAAATCATATGATGGATTTCTTTTATCATGCTCAGAACCATAGGAGTGATCTAAGTTGTGGTTCAATCCATTCAATATTTTATGAGAATAGGCAAAGTTGTTCTTAAAAGTGTGAGAGACTTACCTGTGGGAAGATCCTTCAGTGATTCTTGAAATGATGCGCTGTTTGTTACAGAGGGTGAAATCAGGATCATGATACTTAAATTTCTTGGTACTCGAATATAATTGGATTGGGTTTTGTATGCAAAAGGATATGCATCAGGTTATCCAAGTCATGTTATAAGTTAGTCCCCTGTACGTCAGGTATTAATAGCTGTTTAAGCTAAGTAAACAGTAGCAGATGCTGTCTAACCCTGGAGGTCAGAACCAAAAGTATATTTGAATAGGGAAGGGAAAATTTATTGAGTTGGGACAGTTTTCAGGCTTTTCTCCATATTTGTCTAAGAATGAGTAAACCTATGTTGCAATTCAATACCTTCTAATACTTCTGAGAACAGTATTAGAGCCAAAAATAAAGATAAGAGAAGGAATTTTAAGAAAGAAATAGTTACAAGCCTAGCCATCAGACCAAACAAGAAAAGTTCTCAGTTTCCCTGATGCCTGTGTGATCACCATGTTTTATCGGAAGTTTTGATAGGGGCACTAATAACCACAGGGCACAGGCTCAGATGCTGAAGGTCTGGGAGCCTGGCTCTTCATGAGAGTTCCAGAGCCCTGAGGCAGATAGCTGCCAACAGAAAGTCAAAATTTTGGGTTGGGCAGAAGGCTGTAAAGAAGGCTGTCTTTTGGCTCTGTCACAGAAATCCTGTTCTGTGAGGGTTTTTTGATTCATGCAACTAAACATTATTCAGTCATTAACATGTAAATCTTTCAAAGTGCAAGGAATGTTAAAGCATGTCATTGGTGATGTAACTTTAAAAGTATTTTTTCTTTGTTTTCATTCTCTAGAGCCCAGTGAAGATAAATCAGATCAGCCTGGATGAAAGTGGAGAACACATGGGTGTTTGCTCAGAAGATGGGAAGGTACAACAAATGTATTTGTGTATTTTCTGAGGTAGCAGGTAGTCCTAGTATTACACTAGGATAATTGTGATAACCTGTGGAGTTGTTTCCTCCATTTAGCACCACTACTTTGACCATACATTTTGAGAATTGAACTCACCTTTGAATACTCAAAATTAAAGTCAAATATATTTTGCACAAGTATGCTGTAGGAAAAGTATTTACAAGAATGTCAATAATGTAACTGCTATTAAGCTGATTAACAGCTGTGACAGGAGGACATGTCAACTTAATCATTACTGCTGTGCCAGTTATACTTCAGTGACTACTCTGCTGTTCCTGCAAGACAGTAGTTTAATGCCTTTCTGCTATAAATCCACAAAATTGGATTTTGTGGGCATGATTTCTGTGGGCTGGTGGTTTTCATTTTCACACACTTTATGAATGTTTCTTTTGAATTACAGAATCTTTTGATAAACAATCATAGTTTATCAGAAGAATAAAGTGTCTTACAACAACCACATTAAATAAATGTAAAATCAATATATGTACAGTTTCCTAAAAAACTGACAGCTACTTCCTTGACTGAGGACATATATCATTTGTGTAGTGTATAACTAACAATTATCAGTGCTCCTCTGGAATGTTGAGCTGTGACATTTAGTGGTTTTGGTGATTGATTTTTCAGTTATAAGAATGTCTTTTTGTTTTTTCAGTCCATGACAGTATTTTCTAATGTTGGTTTGCAATGATAACATTCTGATGCACAGAGTGTATTTAGGCTTCTTTTTTAATATAGTGCCCATTTACAAATGCAGTGCATTAAAAATAATTTAAATAATTTCTCAATATCCAATTTACTTACTCAGGAGAATATTTCTTACACAGTAGCCTTGGGGGAGGAGGAGCGTAGATAATCCTAATGTTGCATTCAGTAGAAGTTCTTTAAATTAAAATACAGCTGGATTTTGCAATAAGAAAAGTGGGGAAACAACCTCTTTAGACTGTATGCATTTGTGTTTTTTCATTCCAAGTAGGTTTTTTTTCCCCCTCAACAGGCAGGCAGACCGTTCGTCTATCCAGGCCTTTTATTTCTGAGAGATATCTTGATGTCAGTTCTTGACACAGTAATTAGGATACTAGTGCCTATCAAAGTGGTTGTAGAATTTTACATCCTGTGTGAAACGCCACAAGAGTATCCTATTTGTCTAAGCAAGATAAGGCAAAGGTCAGTAATTGTGCAAGCTAATAAAAATGCTGAGCTAGCATTGCTGGTTTAGGTTTTCCTTTGGTGTTGGGAAACAAGTACTTGCTGTTGCTGTAAGGGCTGCTCAGGTGTGGATGACTAATAATCCTAATTAATCAGTAATCCACTATGCTGCAGTGAGACTGCAAGCCATACAATTTATTTTTTTTTGTATACTAAATTAATATTAAATATACTTATTTAATTCCAGAAATACTGAAAAACCCATAATCCCTGCTCTGGTTTGACTCTGTTTGAAAAGACTTCAGTATTTTAAATGGTGACTCTGTCTTCATTTAATGAAATAGCTATTGTGGATCCAGTGTGTGACATTACATACTGTACAAGACAGTCTAAAATACAGTCCCACAGCCACAGGGATGGAGTATCACAGGTACACTGTTCACCATATTTGCATTCATAGAGTCCAGGGACATTGATGCTTCACCATATCCTACACTTGTGAAAAACTCATCTGGAAATTTGAAAGATGATTTTCCACATGATCCAGAAGGGTTCATGTCTGTGAAATAATCCACCCCTAAAATTGATTAAAATACATATTTGTATGTTGTGCTACTGTATAAGAAAATGGCAGATTCCAGCCAGATAATGGAGCACTTCTAGGTTCTGGTCATAAGAAAAGTGTGACTTTCATTCCTTATAATTCTTTTCTTACTACATTGGGAGTGTTGATATTGTAAGACGTTAAAATACTTGTACAAGTAGTTACAAAGTCTTTATTAACATGACTAAATATATAGAAGTGGTGAAATCCTTAAAAAAAAAAAAAACCAAGGGGGAAAAAAACTGTAAAGCAGTAAAGTAAAACAAATTTAAGTTTTCTTAACTCAATTTTAAACAAAAAAGCAGGTGTGATGAAGAGACCTGGGAATTTTGAGTCAGCTGCAAGTATATTCTACCAATTAATGCTGATATGTTTTGCAATAAGCAGAATGCATTTTCACATATTAAGGTGGATCCAATATGACAGACATGGAAACCATTTATTTTCTTGAGGGAAGGCCTTATGATGAGAACATCCTCCTCGTATCTGTTCTGCTGGCCAATGTATTTTATTTTGCTGCTTCTTTTTTCTGACTCCCAGGCTAGATTTTATCTAGTTGTATAGACTGGGGGGAGAGCACAGAAGCACAGTACAATTTTCTAACCCTCTTCTTGACAGTCAGCATCCAGACCCAATGTCAAAACCTGTCACATGTATGTCATACATGTCCAACAAATGCTTTGGGAGCCACTTGCAGCTTTTCTGTTCTACACATTTGGTTCTTTGAAAACCTTCCTTTCTAATGAAGTCAGCTGCAGCTGATCACCACTGCCATGGAAAGGAGCAGAAATCATAACCAACACCAGCCCTCTAATCTAGCTACTGGGTACTGAAATGTTAAGGTATAAGAGAATTTTGTTGCTCAAATAAATAGAACAGGAAACAGGCTTGCATCTTCAGAATTGTGGACATATTTAGATTAGTTTTTTATGTTAGTTTTGTATGTAGTTAATTGTACACTATCTTGAAAAACCTGGATTTGACTCTCAGTTTTACTAAAACTTCCATGTTATTACATAAGAGTGTAATTGGCATCCTTATTCTGGCTTGTAACTTTATTTATATGAAGAAACATAATTATATTGAAAACCCATGTTCTTGCATGTTTTAGTGTCGTCTCTAATGCCTGTAACAACATTGATGTTAAGAATATCCGTAAGAAGTTAAGAAGGTAATTTTTCAAGAAATGTGACTTGTTTTACTGCCAACTGAATGTTGCTTACTTCTTCCACATGTGGAAGCAAAGAAGCAACTAAGTCTGGATGCACTGTAGTGGTGCATTCTGGATATTTAAAATCAGACAGGACAAGAAAAATGTAGTGGAATCATAAAATCCTTTTTCCAGCTGCCTAAGAGCATCGTGAGCAGAGTGGGCATGGAAAGTAGAAATAGATAAATCCAATATAGGTTTGTAATAGCAAAAGAATCACTTCCTTTCTGAAGAATGTGAGACATTAAGAAGTAATAAACTGTTAGATGATGTCCCTAGAGTAACCATGATAACATGTAATTTTTGCAGAGTTGTTTTTTCTTCTTAGTTCACTCCATTTTGTTGTCATACTCTAAAAGAAATATCATATTGCCGTATTCAGTGATATATTAGGAAAATGTTCAAGGTACTGTTCCTAATTTCGATTAATTACTTTTAATTTGAGAGGGCTGTTTCGTAATTTTTGAGGATTCTGCTTCCAAAGAATTTGCAGTGTTATGTTTTAACCATGTATTTTCCTTTTTTTCCTCCTTTCTTTTTTCTGTCTTATTTTCTCTTACCTCTGTTTCTTACTTTGTGTAGGCTGTTGTATTGAATATGATGTGCCAGCTGATGAAAACAAAAAACACAGAAAGCAAAATCCTCTAGACATCAGCCCAGAGGTTTTCTAGGCTTACAGCCAGGTCCAATTCAAATACAACCCTTTGGCCGGCTTACATAATCATAGCTTTGTGATACATCTCACAGTCTCCAAATATTGATTTTTCTAATCCTTTGGAGCAGTAGCTCAGCCCTACACAGTGCATTCAGAAGTATTTTTAAAGCGTGTTGTTAGAGGCAGTATATTCGCTAATGAGTAATGGACTGAGCTGATAATGCTGCTTAGGAGATGTATCCAGGAGACAAGCTTGAAAGGAAAATGAGATGGTTGGAGATGTTTTTAACTTCACTGAGGCTGCTGAACTTTGAGCCACTCTAAGGATGTCCTGGTTCCTTGCTGATGGCTTAGTTCCTCTTGTAGTTTCCCTGAAGTTTAATGTTTTTACTCTGTCTTCTTGACTGTCTGCAGGAAATGTGGGGGTTCTTGTGCTCTGAATTAACCTTTATAGTGCACTTTTTGTGGCCCATTACTGATACTTACTGACTTGATTCTTCAGATCTTTCTCTAAAGGGATTTATATTTTCTCATTACTATTATTTTTTCATTTTTTTCCCTGGAGGAATCATGATGGGAAGAAGGAAATGAGGTTAGAAGATCTTTTAGAACTTTTGAGTCCAATGCTGAATATGCAGAACAGAGTTACTAAAAGATTACCTTTTATAGAAAATTTTCCAGAAAATAATGTGAGCCTGTCTGAGAGCCTGGTTAAGTTGATTTGCTATCAGATACAATTCTTTGCTGATCACTCCATGTGATGCTCTTTTTTCTCCCTTCTGCTGTGGTGTCCATCCCTCCTCCAATGAGTTTGTTTCAACAGCTTCTGATGGTGGGTGGAGACCTCTTAAAACTGTAATGAAAAAGCAAACTGGTTATTATTCTTTCTGGAAATCATATTTAGTGAATCAGTTACTAATTCATGGCCATAAGTTTTCAGCCCTGTTTTATTCCTAAGTTCTGCAGGAGCTGGGTTGTCAACTGTCTGTCTCATCTGAGAGTTAGGAGAGGCAATATTGTTTATTGAATGAGGAGACAGACCTGAGTCCAATAGAGGGCTGTACTTAAAAAAATCTTGAGAGACCTTATTGTGTAGTCATATCATCTGAGTCTAATAATATTTCATAAACAATTGATATCTCTGTACTTGTTCTGGACCAAAGACAAGGAAACATTTTAAAAATCTGTTCTCTTGACAGTAGAAACTTTTTTTAAAAATTTGATATTGATGCTTCTTCAGATGGATTAATTCTGATATATATTATGATTGCCTATGGTTGCAACTCTGTGGCTGACTGTTAAATGTACTGATACCTCAGTATAAATGAGAAGGGAGGAATCTTCAGAGAAAGACATTTCCAATGATCATGGAATAAAACAAAATAACACTGTATGCACTTGGGAGGAGGAGAGAGTGCCTAGAAATTTATGGAACTTGGATTTCAGGCTGGTTTTGCTTTATTGTCACAAATTGCTTTTCTTATGTAAACCATGTATTGCTTGGAGGGAAAAAATCCTACTATTCTTTCTCAGAATGGAAGAATTTTTAATTTATTTTCTCCTGAATGTTATTCTGTTGCACTTACCATAGTTAGGTTGCTATCTGTTAAACAGATTTGATCATCCTAAAGCAAAAGGAACTTACTGTTTTTACTGTGATTGTAACAAAAAAAAGGGGGTAGATATTCATACTGCTGCAAATATTAGGGTTATGTCACAGTAGAAGACTAAGCCGTATCAATTAGCTGTGAATTGTTAATTGTGTCTTCTTTTCCTTTAGGAAAAAAGATGTCACTGTTAGCATTCAAATTAATCTTCTGTTGTTGGGTTTTTGCTTTCAGTGTTAATTGTTCAGTGTAAATTAGTTAAATAATTTGGGTTTTTCAATATACTTTTTCAGGTGCAAGTGTTTGGATTATATTCAGCAGAAGAGTTTCATGAAACGTTTGACTGTCCTATTAAAGTAAGTGCTTATTTTAATCTTTAGTAATTGTGGTGGTGTTGTCTTTAATAACAGAAAGGTCACATTCAATCTAAATTAGAGAGGGTAATACCACTTCCTTACGATGTTATTCAAGTCACTAGAAAATAGTTTTCTATCTCAATATAAAAGCTTTTGATCTAGTTAGGTAGGAAGAAAGCCAATCTTGGTTTTGTAAGAGGTATTATTGAGTTTTTCAAATACAAAAGGGAAAGTGAAAGAGAAATTGTCCTGTTTCAGGTGTTACCCATCTCAACATATTTCTTTGTAGATTTTTGATACAAATTCTGAGGGTTCTGGTAAATACAACCAGTTCATAGCCATTAAACCTGCCTTAAAATAAGGCAGTGATGTACCCTATCTAAAAGGAAAACTTGAGTTTAACTCTGCTTTAGAGAAGTGAGTCTGCCTGGCTGTCGAAAGAAGGACCTCTGCTATGTGTATGGGAGAATCTAGTACTTTTTAACAAGAAATATTTCTTGCAGGACACAAGGCAATGTGAACAAATGTTTGCATTTTGCTGCTTGGGGTCTTCCATGTTGCAGCTGCTCTTTAGGGTGTGGGGGAATGAGGTTTTCGCACGTGCCAGATGTGACTCACTCGCCTCCTAGGGCCTTTACTGCTCCTAGAGTTGGGTCTCCACACTTGAATCTGCAGCCTGCTGTACAGGAATGTAGCTATTCAGTGTAACATGGGCCTCAGTGTCAATGCTTGTCATACAGCATATAATATGAAGAATTATTTTCTCTTCGAGGAAAAGCAAACAAATGTCTGAAACACCTAGGCTTTACTTCAGAGAAAGAACTCAGCTGTAATACTTGATAATTGAGAAAAGGCTATCTAGTTTAAAAAGTTATGTAGTACTTCTTGTAAACTCTTATTTAAGCCACAATTCTCTCTTTCTCCCTTCCCCCACCACCCCCAGATTGTTGCTGTTCATCCTCATTTTGTAAGATCCCACTTCAAGCAATTTGTAACAGGAGGAAAAAAGGTAAGCATTCATAATGGACTTTGGCTACCTTTAAATACCTTTGATATAGCTCAGAAGGCTGTGTATGTGACTTTTAACACCTGGAACAAAGACTTCTGCTTTTTTCCTTCTCTTTATATATTGCATTCTAAAGCATTGTTAATTAAAAGTGATTTCAGGGGGAGAGAAAGTGCACTTTTAACGTTAAACACGTGTTGCAACAAGTTGAGATTCAGAGTAGAAATAACGTTCTGTCTGCATATCCTGAAAAAAAAGTAATTTATGTTTCCTAGGCCAAATTTTCTCCGTTTTAATTTGTTGAAGTAGGAGCAGTTAGACCTTAAAACTGATCTTTCACAAAGCTTGTTGATCATGGGTTACCTGTGGGTGATTTTTTGGGGTGGGGTTTTATTTGTTTGGGGTTTTATTTTAAGGAAATAAACTCAAGTATCTTCATCAGCTCTTTTCTGTGGTAAGGGGTTTTGTTGTGCTTTTTAAAATGGACTAAGGGGAGGTATAGTAGAGCTCACCCCATTCTAAGCACTTTTATCTCTAGGTAGTCTTCTGTTTGGATTCAGTTGGTGTTTTAAATGTGCATTAAGTGTCTTATTAGTGTAGGATACAATTCTGACTTCCAGATTGCAGCTGTTTCCAGGTCCTACAGGTATCTTATATTACATTGCATATTTTCAGTCAAAATACAAAGTTTTATTTGGAACAGTTTCTTGAAATCATGGAATTTTTTGTTGCCTTCTCTTATGAATTAAGGATGAACGGTCCTCACAGATGCATCAAACCAAATGCTCTCTCTTACCAGCACATAAGAACTACAGGCTTTGAGTGCTGAATACATCTTAATTTTCATTAAGAGTTCATTATGTTTCAAAGCATAGCTGTGCTTTATTTATTTAAGTAGTGTGTATGCTTGACAGCTTTTTCTGGCTGGTAGAAGTTGGTGTTGTCCTTAAAATAGTGCACAGTCAGTGTGTGTCTGTGTCAGCCACCAGTTTGTGAAGCTTTTTAGTGCTGATAAAAGGGGCATGGAAAGAGAGAAGCAAGGAATTAATAGAACAGGGCTCCGTCAGGTGGTAGAAGATCTTGCATTCACCTGATGCTGAACAGAAAAAAACATCAGGGAGTTAACACATTCTCTTTGGTTATCTTTGATTACTTGACAGGTTGTTTTATATTCTGTCCTCTGGGGAATGGTATACTCATTCTTAATACATTCATGCTTTGCTGAGGAACTTTCCTCCTCAGAAAAACTTTAATTGACATCTTAACATAAGATATTTAGCATTGAAAAAAATGTCCCTTGACACCTGTAATTTGATTTTATTGGTACAGAAAACCAACAAATAAAATTTCTAGCCTTATGGTAGAAACCTTTCCTCTTCTCTCCTTTCATCCAAAAGGAGCATGCTTACTTTTATAAAACAACAGCAAAATAATTTTAAAAATTTAGGAAGCTAAATTCCACCTACTAATGAAACTACTTTTACTTTTTCTGAACATTTACACCTCTCCTTAACTATAAAGCCAAAGTGTAGTATGGACACAGCAGGCAACAGGGAGCTGAACAAAAGAGTGAGGAGAAGCAGGCTGAAGCACACATGCTCAGGCTGTGGATCTCATTGCTCTCTCCCTGTATCTGGGGATTGTGCCTATTTAAGCAAAGTTAAGCAACCAAGGTGAGCTCCTTTAGGGAGGCAGACAGGTCTTCCTCTGGTTCCTGAGGTCTGTGCACTTTTAGCCTTTGTATTTATACAGTGACTTCATCCCTGATAGCTGGCAGTGGTGGGAGGCATGTTGCCTGTTGTCCTCATCCACACCAAGGTGAGGGTAACAGTAAGAGTCTCTTCATTTGGATCAAACTTGAAAGAAAAGCTTTGCTTAAAGCTCTCATGCTATGCTCCTTGCCTGAGGTGCATTAAAAAACATAGTATGTATCATATGAACTCTTTATCCAAAGGCTTCCTGGGTCTGTCTTTGTTTTTGCTTTCTGGGAATGGTGACATAATGTATATAAGTGTTTTTAAAGTTGAGTGGGGGTTTTTTGTTTGCTTCTCCTTTATGTTTTTAGAAAAGTGTTCTTCATAACAATATAAAATGTGTAAAAATACATTTTCAGCATAAAGATCCACTTAGGGCATTCTGGTAATGTTCAAGAGACGGAAGGGGGAAAAGGCCCTAGTGACATGCTTCAGGGATGCACAGTGCAGATCCTCAGTTCCCTACACAGGTGGAGTCTGGAACTTGGTGAATTGCTGTGTAATGCTGGGATTTGCTACATCTTAGAAGCTCAGCCTGACCTAAAGCTGACTTAAGAGTAGTGCTCCCTGGGGTAACTGGGGTAATCATTATGAATTGTTGTAAGCTTAACTCTACTGTGCTAGTGTTTATATGGTTGCTTAACTTTACTTAAGTAGGCATGTAGAGAAGCTTTTCTCTAAAACTTATTATAAACTAATTAAATTGTTTGCTTATTAAAGCACTAGGTTTTAAAAGAAAAGAACTTCTGTTAAGCTTGAGATTATATTTTGGGTTGGTAAAGCTTATTTCACCCCTTTTCCTAAGTGAATGAATATTATCTGTGCCTAGAAATAAGACAGGTACTGTGGAAATTGACACTATTGCAGTGAGAAGCAATAGGTACTATATTAAAAGGAGGTGCTTCCCTATTCTCCTCCTCATCTCTGCAATTAACTGCAGCACCACAGCATCATGGTAACCCTGAAATAATAATACTGTATACTGTAAATAACAGGGCATTTCTCTCCAGAGCAGACAATAGAGCTTCAAAGCAAGTGAAAAGACAAATAATGTGCTATTGAAGGCCATAACCTTCTACCTTTTAAAAAAGGGTCTAATCTCAAAAAATAACAGGGTAAAAGTCGACTAAATGAGGGTGATAAAGCTGAAAACAAGGTGTTCTTGATTTAACTCTTAGAGTGCTAGTGTTTCCCAATACATCAACTAAATGAATGTTTTTGTGAAGTCCAAGTATCCATTATGTTGTGAGGGTTAAACAGACAGAACTAACAAAGCAAGAAGACTGAAGATTATTTCAGTTCCAAAGTCAAGGTATCAGCTACTGTGACTTATGTAAAGATAACTTTAGGAGAGCAGGACAGCTTGAGATTCCTCTCTTGGCAGAGACATCATCCCTATTAACATCGATAACTAGACACAAAGGCTTAGTAATGAAACTCTGAGGAGAGTGAGTCCTCTGAAGTGATAGAGTCACTCTGCTGAATGTCTGCTTATGAAGGGTTTTTTTGAGTCTTCTCTACCTAGCATGGTAGTGGGGACCCAGCACAAATTAAGCAAATGTATTTTGAATTATAGGAGTAGAATATTCCATATCATTAAGGATTGGTTCTCCTTATTTGCCTAGGACATACATTTTGTATAATAATTATTGGTTTGTGTATCAAGTCTGAAACATTTTAAGGGCTAGAAAACCAAAATAAAACTTTAGATTTACCCTGTGACTGTCAATAGTCTCATCTCTCTACATCTATCTGTATCTCTATCTACATAGTATATTCATGGGGTTTTATATGTATATATGATGGAAATATATATAAAAACATTTTAATAGTGTCTGTGTTTCTTTTGCTTCAGAAGATACACTGTTAGAACTGGTTTTCAAATACAGATGTGTCTGATCATGTTTTATCCTCCCAGAATTAACATTTAAACATATCAATGTTTGTGTTTAAACATAAGACTGTTTTTTCTTTGTCTTTATAAAAGCAGAGAGAACTTAGTGTTACCTGGGGCAAATTTCTGATTTAAAAAACCAAAAAAACAAAAACTATATCAGTGTCAGAATTCTGCTAACCCATGCTTATTCTTGCCTGAAATGCAAAACAAGACAATCTAAATTCCTTTCCACTTCAGGTAGATGAACAGCATACACAGAGAAAGGATGGTGATTGCGAACAGTACACAAATGGGAAGAGAAATAGTATTCTTGGGGATCTGTGACCACTGTTAGGGGTAGTAGAATTTGTATGTTAAAGTCAAGTCTCCCAAGGAACGTCTCATATACTTTTTTTTTTTAACTTGTTGCTTTTTATTGTCAGCAGTTGCACTTTGCATGGTGAGTAAGTAGATGACCTTACCTCTGAACCTTATGATATGTACTTCATAATAACTGGACTACTTTGACAAATTATTAAATTGTCAGGATGCTGTTTGCAGCACAGTCCATTTTTAGAAAGCAGATAGTCAGCTGTTTGGCATTATGTTGTGTAGAAGAGTACCAGACAAGAAAGGCAGATTGCTTTGTAAGCTATAAAATGTCACTCAGTAAAGACTCGAAGGTCTGATTTAAGTGAAGAAGGAGTAAATACTGTGGCAATTTCTGTCCATGCATTGGATAATTTACCATAAGTAGGAAAGAAACTGTAGCAGCAAGCAAACGACAATAAACTGGTCTTTGATTTCCCTGCTGCAATGCATAATGCCCAGATGTATCCCATACTGTTGAGCAGATTAGACTTTGATATGTAGTATGTCCTGTTTGCTTAATAAGTTTGGTTTTTTTTTTTGGTTTACATTTCTTCTTTATGAGTATTTGGATATGCATTTCTTCTTTATCGCTGAAACAAAAATTCTCCTTGTGCTGTAGTAAATTTGGCTTGTGTAAAGCAAATGGATCATAGTCCTATGTGCTTATAATCTATAGTTGTGTGTTTTACAAATGTCTGTGTGGAACGCTTTTTTCATTGCCTGAGGTGGTAAGTGAAGAGGATCTAAGTATATGAAATGTGCCTCTCTGCCTGCAAGACTGCAGGATTTGCTTTTCAAGGTGTTAATTCTGTAGCTGTTTGTGAATAGGCAACAGCTGGAATGTGGCAGCTGAGTTATTAAAAGTGAAGCCTAATAAAAGTCCTGTGGCATTTGTTTGTATTAAACATCTCAAAATTTTCAGCTTCTCCATCCATGAGCTACAGCAGTAGCTCCAGTTTCATCTCTCTCTGTTGCCATCACAGACCTCCCGATGCTGCTGTCTGCCTCTGCCTCCTTGCTTGATTTCCCTTGACTGCACTTGCTGCCCTCCTCTCTGTTCACACCCCAGCTCCTTAGACAACATTTCGTGACGAAATCTTGAAAGCTCATCTTCAGCTGAAAGCTTGAGGCTTACATTATTCTCTGCCTTGTTTGAGCTCATCCAGTCCATCCTCTGTTTCAAATACAAAGTATAATTTTTTATTGTTGCTCTATGTTTGCCTAGGGATGAACTATTAAACAGTAAGTCTTCATGCAGCATGCTGTTCTGTTTTAGTCTCTGGTAGCTGTTAATCTTGGCTGTGCCTGTAAATATTGGTTTTATACTGTAAACAATAAATAGCTGTAGTGATCACTAGTAACCATGGAAATAGCATTTTAGGTTTTTGTGATCTTGCCTTACTGAGGAGGAAGTGGTGACAGAGGCGCCAAAACACAGGACAAATGCCACAGGTAGGTTCATCTTCACACTTAGACAAAGAATGGCACTAGGAAATTACAAGGAGTTTTTTCCTAATTTATTTTTCTGTGAAATAAAAACTAATCCAACAGTTCTGCAGTAGGGAAAGGAAAAGTGGCTCTTTAGTTACAAATTGAAGTCTTAAGCCTTTTTTTCTTCACTTCACTAAAACTTCTTCAAATCTTTACACAGAAGGTGCTATGTTGAAAAAAGGTAGTGATGCTGGGCATCATTAAAAGTGTGTTTCCTTTGAAATTTCTGAGAGAGCATCCATCCTTTTTTTCAGTATGTCAAAGCTAGTAATTGGTAGTGAAAATAAATTAAATTGAATTACTTCACCATTTTGATACTACCAAAGTTGCAATAATTCACCTTTTTGTTTAGAGGATTGGGAATTCCTGTACATAGTTTAGGACCAGGATTACATGTAATTAGTGTTAATGCTAATTGCATGACAGGCTCCATTAAGTCCAAGCACTCATCTATTCTCTTCAGTGAATGCACTCTAAAATAGTTTTGAGCTCTTTTTGGTGTAAGTTAATCTCCTGTTAATGAAAGATAGAAGAGATGTAATTACTAAACCAAGAGAAATATATCCACTTATTTTTAAAACCAAAAAGTGTCCTGCTCTATCCTCTTGGCTCATACATTTCAGTGTGTCATTTTTCGTAATGATCTGGTGGACAATCATAAGCAGTTAAGAAGACTTGCAAAATAATTAGTGAGCTCACAGAAGATTGCAATGTACTATGAAGCAGTGTGAGTAGGGACCTTGTAGCTAAAGGTTATTTTATTTAAGCATTATTATCAAATTGCGGTATGTGCAAGATACACTGGAAGAGTGTTCTAAGCACAACTGTATTGCATGTAACAAAGGACTAGAAAGTTTTATGAGAGCAATGAAAAACGGGGAAAACAAATTCTATTGCGGAGAAGCCAAGAAAGTGGGATTTTGGCTGCTGTTGAAACATAAGTACTGTGAATGCTGACTACCATAATATAGGATTTATAGCAAATAAAGTCATAAAATATTTTTCTCCTTCCAAAAAGAGAGGAAGGTGGTGGGAAGAGCCGCTCCCTCCAGAAACTGTGGATTTCTTCTTACAAGTCTTCTTTTGAAGTTTTAAATTACTTTCTGGTATGATAAATATTTCAATGTGGAGAAGGGAAGACTAAAAAAGAAATTAGGCTGCTTATTTTGAGAGAGATGTCTTCAGTAGACAACAGCTCCAAAACACATAGGAAAGTTCTGGCTTCACAAATTCAATTTCCAGGTGTCATTGCTCTAAAAAATAATAAAAAGATCACATTTATTTATATGTGTATGTATATCAACAGCACACAGATAATTGCACTGAAGATAATTAAGCTTGTTTTGAGATTTTATATTATTTTTTGAAGCCACAGTGTGGAGTGGCCTTTGGCCTCAGTGTTGGACCTATTTCAGTTGCTGATCTGAATTGGGGAATGACAGGGTGTTTCAGTGATTCAGATTCACTTTCCGTCCTTATTGTAGGTGATACCAGCCTGTTATCTTCTACTGCCTTGATCTAAAAGTTTGTGTTCTTAGGGAGCGTAGACAGAAGCAGGATTTTCCAAATTAACTTCTCTCTCCATTCTCTTCTGAGTTCTTTCTCAGATCATCACTTACTTTTCCTTGCAGTTTGTTACTCAGAATCACAGAAAAGCATGATGTTCACGAACCATGAATAACAAAAAAGGTGCAAAGTGTCATACCAAATTTGCTCTAGATCTTGAATATAATAAATTAATGTAAATCATGATTCGGTCACAAGCAGAAAAAAATTCCAAGTACAGTTAACATAATTGACATCAGCTAGGTTTAACCTTTCACATCATCCACATCAGTTTTTGGAGCTTTGTCCAGTAAGTCTCAATACAAATACCATGTATTTTGCTGCTGGTATTGAAAGACGCATCCAAGCAGCAGTTCTTCTTCTGTCCAGCTTCTCATTAGGTGTTAGCAAACGAGGAAAAAAGTAATTTTCAGGTCTGGATCAACACAGCACTTAGTTTTTGCATCTTTAGCATCTGAGTGGAGATCATTCATTTGGACTGAGGTCTGCTCCTGTGCTTGAAATCTCCCTACCAGTCTTCTAATGGAAACCCCTCCATATAGTACTGACTTAGGGGCATCAATGTTACACTGCTTTCAGTGACTTGCTCTGGTAGCTGTAAGATAACATGTTCTGTGAGAGTTACTCAGTAACCTTTTCATATGAAGGGAAAAAAATTTATACTGTCTAAAAGTTGGGCCTTCATATGACCTATGTAAAGGACACAAAATCACTTTGCTTGAATTGAAAGTTCGATGTCTGCAGTGCAATTCACACAAAAATAGACTACCCTACCTTGAGCTTGCTTTAAACTCTTGCAGAAAATACTTGTCTTCTGGTGCCATCTGGCGGTCTTAGGGGAGAGAGGCAGTCTGATAATTGCAGTTAGAATCTCATATTTTGCTTATTTTAGACAACTGGTGTCCTAACACCTGATGTATTTATCCAAATACAAGTGGTGGGAAACCATATATCAAAGAGTGCATACAGCTGGATCTTAGATAGAAAATATTAGCAAGAAGAATACTCCATTTGGGTTTTAGCATGGTAGAAATCCTTGCAGGCAGCTATTTCACACCTTCCAGTGTGAGGTGTGAGCTCAGGTTCAGGTTGTGCAGATCTTTGTGTGTGGGTGTACTCATGCAAAAGTTGGCAGGAGTGGTACCTTAGAGTATGATCTCTGTAGATGCTTCAGCTTCTTACTTAGGTATCCCTCCAAGTGCTGCACTTTGCATCTGTCAGAGTGATTCCCTGTAATCCCATTGAATAACTTAATGAGACATACAGTGTGGTGGCTAACAGCTGGCCTGGGGGCCTCATAGTTATAAATAATCCTGAATATAATTTTATAACTGAAATAAATCTAATTATATAACTGCTTTAATTATGTAACTCAACCAGTCTGGGCCCTTGGGGAGCAGGTCTAGGCCACTGGGGACATGGGCAGCTCTTGGCCAGTTAGCCAGGTGGCAACTAATTCAGGCAATCGGGACTGACCATGCAGGCTTTCAAAACTATGTGAGGGGAACAGCACTCAGTAAAAGTTGGTTGTTGACACATGAGCACGGAGTGTCGTGTTGTGTCATTGCATTCATTATTGCAATGACACAGAATCAGAATATTCTGATTTGAAAGGGACCCAAAGAATCATCAAGTCCAGCTCCTAAGTGGGTGTCCCATAAATGGATCCAAGCTGCAACCTTGACATTATTAGCACCATGGTCTGACCAACCAATATGGCCTGTCTTTCTGTGCAGACTTTCTGCATGTAGTTGGGTTTTCTTTGCTGCTGAGAAGCATCTCATAGCATCTCTTATGCATTTAGATATTCTGAAATACCTTCTTTAGTTGCAGAACATGAGATTACCTATCACACGAGTTTTGCTTCACAAGCACTTATGGTACAGTGCAGTTTGCATATATGGGACTAAAACACAGCATCTCTAGACCCCTGTGGAAGGCTGTGTAGTTCCACATGAAGCCAACCAAAAGGTCACAAGCTCAGGGATCTTTTAATTTTGTTTGACTACCTGGTTTTTTTTGGAGGGAAGGAACCTATGATAAGATCAGTGGGTCTCAAGATCAGTGAGGTGACCTGGTTTCTTTACGTGTTTTCTGAAGTGTTGTCACTAGTGATGTAGACTTAGGTTCTGAAATAACTTAATTTCTTTTTCTTTAAGAGGCAAATGATAATACTTACTGTTCTTTGGAGAAACTTGATGAAACACCTTCTTATTAATACTACTAAATTTAAGAGGAATTCTGTAATATACAAGATGTTCAATGTGTATTGATTGTATTTGCTTTTGTTTCGTGATGGGTGTGTATTTTTCATTGCACTTAAAATCCAAAAAGAGTAAGAAATAATTAAGAAAAAATAACTTCCGTGTCTGCATACAGTACTGTGTCACAAAAATATTTATTGTTGCACTTCTTTATAGTTGCTGTTATATGAAAGAGGCTGGATGAATAGATGGAAGCCTTCAGTTTTACATGAAGGGGAAGGAAATATAAGAAATGTAAAATGGAGAGGACACTTAATTGCTTGGGCTAATAATATGGTAAGTATTTTTCACCTTCATTACATGAACAAAAATTTCTTTGTGTTACACTGATTATTGGAATTTTTCAATGCTAATTGCCAGAATATTCAGTTGAAAAACTGTGCATTTGAATTGGGTATAAAAGGCATTGAAGGATAGTGGTTTATGTCATTTCTTTGTAGAAATCTCTTCAGTTGTTTTCTGCCGGTTAGTCAGGGTTCTCCAATATGATTGCCACTTCTGGAGAAATTAGGAAAGCAGCTCTACATACCACTGTAGTGGTCACTAATCTACATTGTTATTAATTAGAATTTTGATTAGTGCAATTTATTGAAGCAAACTGAGGAAGAAGTACCAGTGTAATTCTTCTCTATATTAATAACAGAACATCTCCACTCCCTTCTACCCCTGAAAAAAAAATAAACTGTGTGGGTTTTGTAATTTGTACTGAAATGACATTGTCATATGCACTTCCGATGTTGCAAATTATAAAAAAATGCAGTCATAATTTCTCATTTAGTTAGGCCGCTAGAAAAAGTTAGACTTAGGAGAAAATAGGCCTCTTTTGTTCTAAGTGTATTTTTGAAGGAAACCATTGCATTCATTCTGAGTGTTACATTTCAACTATCGCTGCATATCTAATAGATGGATCAAGCTCTGTTTTGAAGCTCAGCAGTGAAGGATATGTTTTTAAGTGTGTATCATATCTAAAATCCAAAGTATTTTTTAAAATGTGGGGAAACTACTTCTGAAACATTAGCATTTTTTTCTTCTATTGTTTTTCCATCCTAAAGGGAGACATTTATTAAAATATTTTAAAACCATTGTTCTTTTTTATCTTTCAAAACCAGTTTGATGTGAAATTGTTAGAGGTGGACCTTTGTTTAATTTACTTCCCTTTAAAAACTCTGTTAGAATGGAAGTTTTATTGAGGGCTAGATTGACATAACATTAGGTTTTTCAAAGGTTTTGTTCTTTTCAGATCCATACAATTAAAATACATATTCTAGGTATCTGCTGGGATGGATAGGACGAGAGCTATCCCTAGAGATGATGTGCCACATCAGAACACAGAATACTAATAAAACATTGAGAGCCATCTGTCAGAGACAAAAAGCCATGGTCAGGGCCTATCTTTCAAAGAAAAATGAAATGACACTTGCCCTCCAAAAGATAAATTTATTTGGTTATTGCCCTTTCCCTTCCCCTTTAACTTTTTAAACTCCATTCTCTAGTAAGGTTTTGCATTACCCTTTTTTTTTTCCAAATTGGAGGAAATGTTTCTAGCCTTGCTTCTTACTGTGTATGCATGACTACCTAGTTTCTTTATTTAGGCAAGGTCTAATTCTGCTTTTCAGATGCATAGGTACCCCATGTTTGCTGCTATGCCTTCTTCTCCTTCCTCCATGACTGATAGTGCAAGTTTTACAAACTGAGACATCTGAGGGACAAATATTTAGAGGCGTTTGGCTGCTGGACTTCCATTTGGACAGATTTTTAGCTCCTCCATGGTAGGAAGTTGACTGTGGCAGTCCTTTCAGTTCATTATACAAATGGCATACCTGTTAGGGGAGGAGCCACTGTTCAGGCATTCTCACACCATTCAAGGGGTCACATACTCACCACCCCTGACTTAACTTCAGAGACTTGAGTTCTTTTACAGTGGGCAGCTCCAAGGAGCCAGGAGTGGCCCCTTTTGACTCCTTGTTCACTTCTTGTGCTCCTGTTCACAGGCAGAGCATGGGAAATTACATGGCAACAACTAAAACATCAGTGAGTCACCAACATTATTCTTACAGTAAATCCATAACTCAGCACTGTACAGCTACTAAAAAAAATTGATTAATAATTAATTATCAGCCAGAAGCATATCTAGGTGTAAGTTCACAGCTTAGAGCTTAAGACTTCAAAAAAATTCGGCTACTCATGCTAAGTAAGTAAACCTAAGCAAACAGCATACTATATCACATGATTTTATAATTCTAAATAACTTACTCTTATGTAAAACTTAATATATTAAACAGCTGTGTCTCAACAGTTATAACCAAAGATGATCCTACTCTCTTAGTTTGAAAACCGCTTTAAACAGGAGCTGGTTTATCCCATATAAGATTTGCTGCCATGTAGAAAAGCAGAAGGTGTGATGATGGGTCACTGAAAATCATCCTTGGAGACAAAGCAGTAAGATTTATAAAAAGCAACTTTATTAAAATGCAATTCAAGCAAGATTAAAAATTTTATCAGATGAGCTTAGAAAACACAAAGGATAAGATTCTTGTTTATGTTACCTAGAGATCTGGGCTCTGTACATTACAGATGCTATGTAAGTTGTTGTTTGTTTGTTTGTTTTTTTGAAACCTTAATGTCTGCTAGCTGATGAGATGCCAGTAGAAGTGTGTTCCATGCTCACAGTTCTTCAGTGACAAAGATCACTTAAAAAAGATCCCTTCACCCACCCTCATACCACTTCCTGTTCCTTGTGATTTTAAAAAAAGGCAAAACCTGGCTTAGACCATGATTCCTCCCATGACTTTTAAACAGTTGTATCTGTGTATTTGTAAAGCTGGAGACATAGAAACTCACAATGTGGGGTACAGAAATAGGCAGGGGAATCTTTTAAATCAGTTTTGCCACTAGGAAAATCCTAACATGGCATGCCATCATGGATGCTGATCTTTCAAGGTCTTTTCCATCCCCTTTTCTGTGATTTGAAGACTCACTCTCTAAGCTCTGTGAGCAGGAAAGAGGTCTCTACTAAAATATTTTATTTTAGAGACTTTTGTTTTAAATTAGCAAAAACACGTCATTACTTAATATGAAATTAATCTTCATTTTGCTATTGGAAAGGTTATAGCTTACCTTGTTTAAATGACACAGAAAAATCTAATTATTGGTTCTTTTTATCCTCTGTCTCTTGACTTTAATCTTCCTGGTTTTTAACTTCTTGTTCTATTAGTTTAGGAGATTTCCTGAGGAGGGAGTAAAAAAAAATCACAGCTTACAAAACCAAGCACTGTTTAAGTATGCTTGCATTTCTATTTTAATATAAGAGTTGAAATGCATATCTTGAGATTTAATTCCTTTATCTTAATGAGCTTGTGCTTTTCTTTTTCCAAGGCAGAAATTTCTGTGTCTCTGCAGGGACTGTTATGAAAAAGCTGTGATTCTTTTTATTTCTCCAGGAGTAGCACCAGCCCAATGAGCCAAACTGGTTCATTAGTGGAATTGCTAGTCTGTCACTCATTCACTTATTAGTATTTGGCATGTGAATTTAAAACATCTAAATCACTCTGATCCCTTTTCTTCTTTTTGTCACCTCCTGGGCTAGATGGGTTTTTGTATCAACTGTTGGCACACTCAGCCCTGCTCTGAAATGTATGTCGTAAACTGCTGTGACTGACTTAGTGTACAAAATGGTGAGTAGGAGTTTGTCATACTGAATAAAGTTCTCTTTGTTTTTAAACTTTCAGGGCGTGAAGATACTTGACATGATCTCTAAGCAAAGAATTACCAATGTGCCTCGAGATGACATAAGCCTTCGCCCAGATATGTATCCCTGCAGCCTTTGCTGGAAGGATAATTTAACGCTGATTATTGGCTGGGGAAATTCAGTAAAGGTGCAATTACCTGTCTTTGTAATAAATGCTTGCTGTTATCACAGACAAACAGAGGATTGTTTCTGAAAAGTAAAGACAATCGAAAAAAATGGAATTTGGTTTGACCAGTGTTCAGAACTCTTGCTGCCTTAGAAATGTCATTGGACTGACCCTCAGGAGGAGGAGGAGTGATAGGCACCCAGCGGTCAGACAGATCTCTGTGTGAGAGCATGCAGTGAGTGTAATCCTCAGGGACATTTCACTCCTCTGTGCCTTGGAGAGATTCCGTCTTTTGAAAGCTTTTAGTATGCTGTTGAATTCATTTCTTTTGATTAGCATTAAGGAAGAACAGCTTACCATGAGGTATTTTTGGAGAGGATCGCTTTGGGGGCTGAGGAGGTTGCAGCTGCTAAAACAGCCACATGATTTGGTCAACCACAGGGAAAAAAAAATGGGTGGGTGGAAGGACAGACTGCTTAGGGTTTTGTTATCTTTCAACAGGAAACTGGCACTTCAGACTTGTTTGGTGCAGACTGATTATAATTTGCTCAGACCAGCACCTGACATGAGTTTGTTACAAGCCTGTTAGCTGTTTTCTAATAACAGACTGCTGCATCACTGCACAGTGGGAAATTAAAAGTGCCTGATAGGAATAGATGGAAAGGGAGGGTAAAGTGAGGTAGGTGACATGTAAAAAGCTTTTGGAGCGTTAAGCTTAGAGTTTTATAAATGAGGAGGTTTGTCCTAAGTTTGGCATCTGTCTTCCCCCTTTTGTATGCGTGTGCTTCCCAACATTTGGTTATTTGCATTTCTTTGTATGTACATACTCCCCTTCTCTAACTGGGAGGAGCAATAGCAAACGTACTGAATAAGAATCAGGTACCTTGAAAGGTAATGAGACACAAAGTGTCAGAAGACACCAAAACCAAACTCATATGTAAATGTTTCTATGAAGAAACCATAGTGGGCACATATTTTGATATTTCTCTTAGGTGGTCCTCTTCTCTCCCAGCATATTTATAAGTCTGTGAACTACAGCCACAACTTTCTTATGTGATTTTCTTTACTGGTGCATCATTACTGTTTCACAGCTTGTGTTTCTCAAAATAAAGAAATCTGTGTCGGATAATTCCCAGAAATTCCTTTTCTTATTGAGGCAAAGTATTGTTTTAGCAATTACAGTTCCCTTGTTGTAACAATTCAAATCTCTTGTTTCCTAGATTTGCTCAGTAAAAGAGCGGCATGCCAGTGAAATGCGTGACCTACCAAACCGCTACGTGGAAATAGGTATGGTTGTGTGAATGCTCTCCTTTTCAAAAAGCTTTAAAGGTCTTTCACATTCCAGCCGGAATGAAACTGTTACACTTTGGAGGCAACATGTAGTTGTGACCTCATTTTTAGTTGCAGAGGTTGTTATAATGCTCTCTTACATGGGTGTGAGGGTTTTTTAATAGAGACCCTTAAGTTCTGTGATCATGTAAAATCAGAGATACTTGTGTGAACAGTGGATGCTTTAACTTTCCCTTTCATATAAATTCCTTTAGAGAACTTGAGTTTTCATCTTGGTTAAATGATTGATGGTCAGTACAGTAGTAAAGAGAAAATAGATACTGCTTTATTTGATTATATGTTGTTTGACTACACGACTCATAACATTTTTCTCTTTTTTTTTTCCCCCATAAAATCTTGGGTGTAGTGCTGGGAAATTGATCTTAATTTATTTTTGTTTCCTTTCTTGGCTTCTGAATTTTATATTTTCATTTGTTTACTTATTTTTCTACCTAATCTGATGTGCATAAATTTTTATTATTGCTAATTATTGGAAAATTTCTTGACAAAATGTGTGTATTAAGTAAAGTTGAATTCAAAGAAAATTTGGAAGGGAAACACAGATGTAAACAAAAAGTTACAACTGGCCCCAGAAGTGTCTGCTGGGGAAAGGAAGTATCTAGGAACAGATAGTGCTAGGAAGGTAAACAGGCCCTCTGACTCTGCAGACCAGAGTGGGCAACAGTTTGAAAGCTTTGATGCTCCCTTGACTGTAGTGACTTGAGATTGTAGATAGGGTGCTCAATCAAGGTCCTGAATCATGTCAGTTTGGAATGGTGCATGGCATAGGTGTATGTATGCTCTGTTTTCTGATTTTAGGAAAGGACTGTTCTAAAATAGCTTCTGAAAATCAACCAAACTTGTTAAACTCTGCAGGGAATCTGAATGCTGAGAGGTTGGTGGTCTGCCTGAGAATTAACTGAGACCTGAAAGCTGTTTGTTGTTCAGGGTTACATAGTCCAAACTGACTATTTAACTGCAGAATTCTAGGATATTCACAATAATTTTATCAAGGAAAAGTTTGGTCATGAGTTTTAGCCTCAGATCTTGTATATAATATTTTCTGTACCAGCAAGTAGCTTTTAGGAAATAACTAAATGGGTTTGGTCGCATACTGACAAGTGAACAAGAGGTAACTTCTATTTCAGCTGTAATGTGTTTATATGAATGGTGCTAGTCTTAGGTGACTGTCTGTTGGAACCTGATTAAAAAACATGAAAAGCTGTCATTGGGCTACTTAAGAACAGACATAAGGGATGAAGATTTTCGTGGAAGTAACGTCTTCATCTTAAAATTTCTGGCTTGCAGTTTTTTCTGTGTTCTAGAGGAGTGGTATTTTTTTCTCACTTAACCTGTTAATGATGTGCTTGAGATTTTATTTTCTGGTTTCAGTTCAAAGCACTGAAATTGCTCTGCCAAATGCTGTCCACAGTACTCTAGAACTTGGGAGGATTGGGAAGGAAAAGAGAGAGACATTGTTCAAGTCTCTGTATAAATTAATAGTCTTTCATATAGTCACATAGAAGGTCTTCTTGACTGCAGTATGTCATACTATAGCATCTATTTCAATTTTATTTCAAAATCACTTTTCAAAGGCATAGCTGGAAGGTCTGATTTTGTATCAAACCTGCAACCAGTATAGTTTTCTTGCAAGACCACTAATATCCAAAGTGGATACATAAGTTGATATACTTGCTTAAAGTGAAGAATTTATATAAGGCAAGAATATCATCCTTCAGTGCAAGGACAACTGAGTATCCTTCAGAGATTTTGACTCATAAGATCTTGTCAACAGACTTACGAAGAATGAAACCCTTAAAACAGTATTACTTTTGTCATGTTTAGTGGTGTGGTGTTTTTAAAATTTTTTCTCCCTGCTTTTACAATTTTTCACCTGGAAAGAAACCAGAAGTGGAACAGGAAGCTTCATAGTTTCTTCTTTGGTTATCAGGGTAATACATATGGAGTCTATGATATAATAATGTCATGTGTCACATTTTGTCATGTGTCACCAGTTTCAGGTTTATGCTGTTTTAGAGCCATTCTGAGGGCCACAAAGTTCCGTGGAGGTATCCTAGATAACTTTGATGGTATTAGTTAATGTTTCTTCAGTACTCGGCAGCCCAGGGAATAAGGAAACAGTATTTCCTGCATTGCAAGTTAGGTGCATCAGATACAGTTTAACAAATCAACTCCTCATCTTCTGTTTCTGTCTTAAGAATTAGGTACTCTAAGGTGGGAAATAATTACAGTATCTGCTGTGATCCTAAACCCCATAATGTGCAAAAATTACACCACTGAACTGTTTTAGCTGTTTTGTCTTAAAGAAGATAATGGTGTGATTAGCTGTAAGAGAAAATGAACTAATTATACAGGTCTCATGCACTGAGATCCGTGTGACATTGCTGTTTTTATTTACACCTTTCAGTATATTAGTGGTGCTTTTCTTCAGTAATCTTGCTATTGTTTTTGCTACAGCTCATTACCTCTGTGAGTCTTCATTCAGTGTCAAAGATGAACTCCAAGTGAGTGCTTCTATTTAGGTTTAAACGTATGTTAGCTGAGCAGATCCTATCAGTTTAGCTCTGTCAGCTACTGCTGTGAAGTAGTGTATTGATTAGAAAGTATTGGTATTGAATTACAGGCTTAACGTGGACTAAATGCCATTGTGATCCTTCTTAAAGAGTGTTTGACCTCTGTGCTCACTCCTGAAGCATGTACAGAAGTTGTAATGCTGCACAGCTTCTGGTCTGAACAGCGAATCCTTCCTCAATTGGAACCCATGAGAATGCTGGTTGCTAAATAACTAATTAGACTTTTCAGTTAATATAATGCCTCTTCAAAGGAAAGTAGGTAATCTAGTCTTCCTTGGCCTTGTCAGGATTTTACCTACTTTTATGGAGAAGTCTCTGCCTCAGTTACTCGGTTGTTAATGATAGCAGAAATTAGAGATAAGCACTAGAAATATGTGAAAAACTTCAAGTTGATTAGAGAATTTCTATTAAATTTTTTTTTTCTACGTTTTATATGAGGACTCAGCTTAATTCTGGGTACCAGCCAGGCAGCAATGTCTCTTGAATACTTGTCTCCCTTTGCATTCTACCAAATCTCCTACAAAGTAGATTTCTGGTTTAAAATTACCTATTTCAAGTCTATGCTTGTTACAACGCATCTGTATGTTTTACGAGGGAGTAGCTTCACATCTGCATGACAAGTTACCATCATGCATTGAGATTGCACAGTTCAGTCTGAGTACAAGGAAATATTTATTTTCTTAGTTTGTAAAGTGAGATAATGGGATTTAACGTACCAACATATTTCTCTTTATATAGACAGAATATAAGACTTAGTTGGTGAATGTGATGATCAGGAAATTTACTTCATAAGATGATTTATGCAAACATTTCATTGAAGCAAATCTGCTATGCTCTGAGAATCCAAAAAGAAAGGAAAAACCCAAACTTAGTTATATAGTTGATTCTACTTAGACTTTTGTTCATCTGTTTTGCCACAAGCCAAACCTATTGTTCATAAACTTCTTCATAAAGTGAGTCAAAATTCTTCAAGGTTTTGACTTCTTTGTCTTCAAATCTCAGAATTTCTGAACCCCAAAGTTCTTCAAGACTGAATATGTCTTCTGTTGGTTAATGAAGTTTTCTCGGTTCAATGGAAAAAAAGAGTTTTTCAGAACATGAGCTTTGAAGCTTAAGTGATACTTATCTGGAGCCTTTTCTTGTCCTCTAATTGGAACTGAATTCACATACTGTTGAGGAAAAAAAGTTATGTTTTACATCAAGTGCAACTCCATGCACATGATAATAGCTAATCAAAGCCATTTTGTTTTCTTTTTGGGTTTGCATAAATTACCTAGTATACTAAAAACATCTGCAAAATTTGTATTCATTTTTATAGGTCACAGTTCAGCATACCCTTAAGTGTTCTCAGGATGGTATCTCCACCACCAGTGCTTTTAGTAGAAATCAGATATAAAAACCTCTGACTGTAACCAAAGTTTTAGTCTTTAAAATCTGCTGTGATAAAGCAGGGGCTGCTTTTAAAGGTTTGTCTAAACAAAATACACTCCTTCTAGTTTCAGCGTGTCGTGTACATGTGGTTCTTTAAATCCCAGAGAATGTGGTTTTATACAGTTTAGGTAAATAATGTATCATATATTGTTTCATTTCTATATTTTGATTTATTTTATACACTTCATTTAATGAGCAGCAAAAAAGATTTACATGTTTCTTCATTTTGCTTCCTGGTGATTTGTTTGACATCTGTACATAGATGCTGAACATGGAGTAGATCCACTGTCAGCCTATCTTCTATCTTCTCTTATGACAGGCATAAACATGTATGACACATGGCCATACCTCAGTCATTTCCATTTACTTCAATACTACATTTGTTTTAATTATTTTGAATCCTTTTCAAATTAACAGCATTTCTGCACTGTCTTTATGTTGGATTTCTTTCCCTCCTTTTCCACTACACAGTGTCCAGAGAGTAAGTCAATTTAACCTGTTATTGTTCTGTGCAGCTGTAACTTCCATCTTCTTTTTTCAGTAAGACTTTTTTGATTAGCAGCATCAAAGGTTTTTATCAGGTCAAGAAGCACTGTCTATGCCAGTTATTCTTTGTTCAAGGCTGTAGCAGCAGAGCTAGACCATTGTGTTTCAACAACGCCTCTTGAGAAAGATGAGCTCAGAGAAAGCTGATAGTGAAACCAAGGAAACTAAACTCTATTCAAAAACAAAACTCTAAGTGGTGATTTTTGTTTGTTTATTTTTGTTTCACAGATCAATACTTCTGCTTGATCTTAAATACACCATTACAAGGATTTTCACTGGCAGAGGGACTAAAGTTCTAGTATAAGTCAAAGAAAAACACACATGGATTTTAAAGCTGTCTCTATAACCATTATAAATGATAATTCACCATGCTGTTTTTCTCTTCAAATACAAACCACAGTATTTTGCATGTCTTTGAGAGCCTTCTCTTAGCCCTTCTATAAAGCTGACTAAAGTTTCTTTCATAGTATTATGGATTTTACTTGGTTTTTTCTTTTCCACCTTTTTCCTCCTGCCTTCTGTATTATTGTAAAATGCCAGATACTAAATTGTAAACTGGCAATAAGATATGTACTTGGTTTTGAACTGATTTGTTTAAAATCATCACTGAGAGCAGCATGTGGCGCAAAGTAATCTCGTCAGTCTTGTGGGCTAGAACAAGATAATTATGTACATGGTTACAAATGTGAACCTCTTTTCTGTGAATGGGTTGAGTGCTCTGTCCTTGTGCTGTAGTGAGGTCCTTCAGTGATGCCAAAGTGTCAGCAGTCATTAAAAGAAAAACAGTGTTTGCTTATTCGTTGAGAGACAGGTGTTAAAATATATACAGTTTCATTGTATTTTTTCTCCTTTTGTGGAAGGACAATAATTTATCCTGTTCTTTCTCATTATCTTAGCTAAAAAAAATTAGCTTTATTTTTAATGTCATTTTGCTGTATTTTCTGTTTGCCTTGCTAAAATAATTAATAACTTTTAGTAAATATATATGTATTAGTAGTGTAATATGCTAAAAAGTAAGGATGGAAACATTTTGTTTCCTACTTATGCTTAGATTCTCATAAAACCATGTTTTAGGAGAAAATAATGAAGTATCTGATGCTTTTTTAAAAGCTTTAGTTACAAGGCTTGCTAATGTAAGGACTTGGATGATTCTTGTTTTTGTCCCCATGAGAGAGGACCTCACAAAAAAGGGATACATTGTAAATCCAGCAGAATAAAAAAAGTTTCTGAGGCAGAGGTCTCATTTATTAAGCCTTTTTTGTAAATACAGTTCAGCACTCTGTTTTTCTTTCTCTTTCTTGGTGTAAGTCTTATGTAACTATCTCGATTTTAAGACCAATTTTAGAAAATTATGTTTTCAGTTTTATGAACAAGAAAAGATACTGTGAACTGTGTTTTCTTTGTAATGAGTGTATCTGTAAATTATTCTGTGGTGTTTAAAGTGATGATAAGTAAATAATGATCTTTGTGTTTTCCTATTTACCAATAGATGTAGCAGATGTGATTCTCTTATGGCCCCGTGAACTTGCTGTGAATATGCAAACCAATGAAGTTGTACTACTTATTACCTGTTTCATTGAGTTTGATTTTTTTTTTCTTCCTTTTTCAATGTGATTACTGAAAATCAGACTGCACCTTAATTTAAAATGTTTCATCTCTAGCATATCCTGGAGCCACAAACATTACTTTTTGATACTTCAATGTAATTTAATCTGTTAAATGTAGAATTTCATCTGATCCAACTGGGAAATCTCTGAGTTTGTTTTATGTGTTGAGTCTTCGGTTCTCTGAAGTGGTGCTTTATGTTGTTGATTGTCTCTGAAAATCAGTGAGTTTTTCTCAGGTAGTAGTTCATACACATTCTTGTTTTTAAGTCACTTTCTTTCCTGTATTTCAGTTTTCCAATTTGACACCGAATTCTACATCAGTGGACTTGCACCTCTCTGTGACCAGCTTGTTATACTTTCATATGTAAAGGAGATCTCTGAAAAAACGGTAGGTTTTTTTCTCTCAGAGTTTCTTCACAAAATTAATTTGGCCCGTGAGTTGTGTCTTAAACCAGTCATACAAATATGATTATCTGAGAAAAAAATTGTAGTCTTCTGGTAGTGAACAGTGCTTGAAACGTCTCTGATCCATAAAACAAGGTCAGTGGAGGTGATGTTGAAGACTAATGTGCTTACCTTTCAGAAATCATGTTTGGGTTCCTTTGTTTCTTGCAGAGCACAGAGAAGGTCTCTAGCTAGCCCTTCCTGCTCCTTTTCCTTCCTTTCTTTCCCCCTCCCCCACCTTTTTCCCTCCTTTTCTCTTTTTCTTCTGCTCCAGAAGAAATAAATAATCTTGTTTAGCCATAAGAGGAGCTTGCTGACACTGCATCTCAAAAGAAATGAGAGTAGTGAAGTTGATCAACTCAAGCAATAAGAGTCACTGTGCGGTGGAATGAATGATTGTGAGCGACTGGCGCCATTGTCTCTGTTTCTTCTGAGATCTTTAGTTGTGTACACCCAGATCCATGTGTGGATAGGTAGAAATTAGAATTCATCTCAGCCGTTTTTCCTGTACATGGACAAATGCCGTGTCTGTCTCTGACATTGATTTCATATTGCCAAATGAAAGGAAAGGCAGTGGAGGAAATCCTTGAAGCTGCGGTGTGAGAACGGCAGATGCTCTTGATCATCTCTTTGATAAGCATGTATGCCTTAGACAACCATCACCATAGTAACCTTAAGAAACTGGGTGCACAAGTTGCTAGGCAATGGAATGCTGTAAGTTCAAACAGATGCTCAAGCCTTCTGAAATCAGTGGGGTTAGCTTCTGGTTCTACATCAGGATGTCAGATTATTATTTCTTTATTTATGTTAAGGAGAAGAATAATGATATAGCAGTGTTTGCCAAAAGAGTCAGCACAATAGTCCTCCAGTGTGGGAGAGTCAGTGAAAGCCAGGAAAGTAGACAAATGGAATAAGGAAGGGGGAGGAAAAGGTGAGTTGAAATGCTGGGGAGCAAGGAAATTGGGAAGCCACTGTTAATGAAAAAGTAGTACAGGAAAGGAGCTAGTGTAAATGAGGTAGTGACTGCTAAAGGTTAAAGTCATTTTAATTGCTTTAGGAAAGAAAGATGAAAAGGGAATTTCAGTTGATGTAATGATAATCAAACATAGGAAGAAGTTTTTTTTCATATATTTGCTTTTAATTAGCCTTTTAAACAAACTCCAAGTGCTGGACTTCATTAACTTCCCAGTTCTCTGTGTAGCTGTTGAAAGAACAGAAGTACAATTGTCCCTGATGGTGCATTTATGTCCTGTTATGATGCAAATTCCTTTGTTAGTGTCTTGGCTCACTTGTCTTGTTATTGTGGAGCCCAAACAACCTGATCTTGCAGCAGAATTGCTGCTCACTACAAATGTCCCATAGTTGCAAGGAACACTGGTCTTCCTACACTTGATTCCACATCTTGCAAATGACAGCTTCTTACTTATTACTAATTAATCACAATTGAACTTGCTTTGAAAGTTTTTTTGGTTTGAGTTTTTTGTTTTTTCATGGAACAGTTACATTGAGAAAAGACCCAAGTGGTGCTACTTCAAAATGGCTAGGTTAGAGCTGTTTAAATCCACTTTCTATATGTCATTGCTCTTTTATTCTGTATTTTGCTATAATTCACAGCCTGAAGTAAAAAATATAGGATTGTCTTGGACCTTGACTTAATTAAAAATGCAGCTAGTTGAAGACAGCAGTTTCTCTTGGACAGAAGGTGAAAATCCTTGATGTCATCTAACCATAACCACCTACATTGTACTTGAAAGTTCATTTTACTCTAAGTTCATCAGAACAGCAAAGTTTTTATGTTATTCTCAGATTAATTTTTCTCTGCTGCTGTTGGCTGCTTGAAATCAAACACCAGCTTAAAAAAAAAAATCATGTTAATACCACAATAGCATTGACTCATGGAGCTCCCTTCAGGGCATGAGCCCAGCTGGTTATGGGTTCTAAATTGTTCTGTTGCTAGTTGAATGAAGCAATTGATAGTCATCTGTGATAGCCCTGAAAACTTCTGTGACCAAGAGCAGTAATTTAATGAGCAAAGTCAGGGGTAGAATATGTCTTGTCTACGCTTCCTCCTCCAGATTCCTCTCTTCAAGGGAAGCAATCCAAGAGTAACTTGGATTACTTGGAGTAACTTTCCTTTAAGTTCCATCCAGATGCAATTACTCTGTGGAGTACAGCTTTGCAACTTGTATGATTTGCAGCTGAGTACCCTGTGAAAGTACTGGATATTTATGATGTTTGCAGCTGTAGAATTTCAGCCTTGTTTGTAGATGACCACCAGCTGGTATTGCTAAGGTAAATCATGAGCTTTGGAAACAGCTAAAATGTCATTTTTCTAGGAAGTGGAATGTTGTGCAAGGCCTAGACTCGACATTGTCCAGCCCCTACCTGAGTCCTGTGAAGAGATCTCTTCTGATGCACTAACAGTACGAGGATTTCAGGAAAATGAATGTCGTGATTACCATTTAGGTAGGTGTTCTCAATATTGATCTGTTTTATTTTCGTATCTTGCTTAAAAAAGATTTGGGTGTAGTTAGCCTTCTTTTTCATTTTTATGTCATTTTTTGTCATCTCCTTGAATGCCTGTAGCTGCCTATGACACTGAAGTATAGAGTGGAAATCCACAAGAACCAGTCAGATGAAAGAAAACAAGTGTGTGTATTTAAACATCATGTTATTTAATGCCATCAGTTAGGTCAGACATACTGGAGAAGGCAAAAGTATATATATCATGTAATGTCCAGTGTTGTGGAAGGCAATATCTTTGATGGAGATTTATTCAACATGTGATCCATAGGAGTTCTTTTTACACAAAGGGCTTCAGGAATAATGAAATGAATGTCACAATGTCTGGAAAAGCTGCTTTAGAAAGAAGGGTTGAATAAGTATCATTTAAACAGTAATATATACATGGATCAACTTAAAAGGGGCACACTGATATTGAGCTTCCCTGTACTGACAAAGCTGCCAGTTATATTACAGACCTCAAGTGGTAAAGTGGAATGAAAAGGAACTGGATTTTGACAAGTTCCACCTAGAAGATAGGTTTAATTGTGTAACAGGAAGGCACGATAGGTTTAATTGTGTAACAGGAAGGCACATTTAAGGCCTGTCACAATATATGCCGTCTAATAAAGATGGGATAGTTTTCTCATCTGTATTTTGTAGCTCAGAAAATGCATGGCAAAGCTGATGGAGAATTCCTCGGTGAAGATTATGTAGCATGTGTTGTACAGAAGCGTTTCTTCTGGCTTTTAAAATCCATGAATCTGAATTTTAAGTATCTCCTCTGGCAGCATGCTTCAAATCATAGGCTTGGCAAACTTCTTTATGTACATCTGTGCTGCCCTTAAGCCACTAGAAATATACTATATCTTCTCCTGACCTCAAAAACATTGATGCTGCTATTGGTAGAATTGGTTTCTTTATACATCTTCCAAAGCATTTGGAATGTCCACAGCTGTACTTTTATGCTTTATGAATATTCTAGGTTACCTAAAAAATCTAAATGTTTTGTATGGCCTTAAGACAAGAATTATTTTGTGAATTGCCTATCACTTTAGGAGTGTATTTTTATGTGTTTGTAGAAACTGATCTGGACAGTGTCTGGTTCTCTATTCTGTATCTATAAAGTATTGGTGTTTCTTCATGGCTCTATCCAAATGATAACTATTCAGAACATTCATCTTCTGCATTTGATTTGACCTTTTAGTACATTTTCTTTGAGCTTACTCAAAAATAAAGGCTTATGATATAAGAAAATGCATTATACATATAGCCTTAACTTGCAGCATTGCAAATGCATTGCTGTAATGATGTGCTGTGTTCCCAGGGGTTATGGCATCCATCATTTATGCTTTTGATGGCCTTGACCTTGATGGGAAGGATAAGTTTATTGCAGGCTATGTAGTGTAATAGTCCTCTAAAAGTATAATAATGGGTTCTAAACCGTCATAAAGTTTACACATAGTGGATGAATCAGAATTTGCAATAAGCTGTAGTGGTTTTTGAAAGATATTTTGCCATTTAAACCAGTTTTAATTTATTGGAGAATACAGCATCCAAACTAGTGTGTCCTGCAGGAGTAGCTTTGCTGTCTTCCTTGCATCTCCTCTTTGTAAATTCCCCTCAAGGGTGTACTAAAAAGCAGAACTTTACTTAAAGAAAATATAATAATAATAAAACTGTGTTTGCATTTGCAGAGTATTCAGAAGGTGAATCACTTTTTTATATCATCAGCCCAAGAGATGTGGTTGTGGCTAAAGAGAGGGACCAAGATGACCACATTGACTGGCTTCTTGAAAAGAAGAAATATGAAGTAATTTTAACATCATTCTTTCCTTCAGACTTTCCTTGTTTGGAAATTGGAGTAGGACAATGGACTTTGCTAGGTCATTTGGGTTGGACAGTTCCTACAGTCATTGACTAAATACTTATAAAGGATGGGAGTTAACTATACATCCCTCCCTCTCTTATAGAGTTAGTCTCACTACTGAAACAACTCATCAGAATTTCCCCCAAGTGAGGTAGCTGAATTACATGCTGAAAATACTGCTCTCATCATCAGTTATGAAATGTATTAGCTGACACTGAAAATTATTAGAGCTGAGTTTTGGCTTTAGAACAACAGAAGATTTAACTAATGAGCTGTGCTTTTAAAAGAAAAATGCTATGGGCTCAAACTGTAGCTGTGCATGCTGAAAGTAGTGTTGCTCACAATAAAGCTGATTCAATATTAAAAGACAAGGGTGTACAGCTATCTTGGAAAAAAAAAACAGCTGAGCATTTGGTTTTGTAAATATTGGTGTTTGAGTGTATCTAAACACCTAAAACAAAAAAATTCCTCCATACCATATAAACCCATGCACACAGTGGTCTGAATTGTAATACCCTGCATTTATTGACTTAAAACATGTGTTATGATGCGTAAAGTTAACTTGCAAATTCTTATTTATGTTTGTTGTGTGCCCATTATAAGAAAAAAAAACGTGGAAAAGCCATTCAGCATGTATTGCTTTTGCTAATATAATCATGATATTTCTCATGCAAATTTGTTTAAATCTATGTGGTTGCTTTTGCATTTGAATAGCAAACTTGTATGATGAGTGCAGTTTTGCAATATATGTAAATCACAGCGTTTGGTCCCTGAAGACCCCAGTAATTTGCAAGTGACAGCTGTGTGTGCCCTTATGAAAGCCATTCAAGTTAGTAGACAGGCTTGTTATGATGTATCTTAAAGATTTTGAAAAAAGTAGAATAAGTAGAAGAACAGCAAATGACAAATATAAATCATTCTGGCTGAAGAAGACATTTGGGCTGTAGCCTTCCCCCATTCTCCCCTTTTCCTGTCCATTTTTTTCACAGGTTTTGGTAGTGAAATGGTCTCTTTTGAAAATGATCAAATGTGACTGCATTGTGTGTTTTGTTGTAATCTTGTGATTTGATCCTAATATAATAATGTGGAGTGAACCCAGATGGAAACAAAAGTAGTCTTCTCTTTGCTTGACTGGTTTTGTTTGAGTATGAATTCAAAGTTGTTCATCCAACCATGGCATTAAAAATTCTAGTACTTACAACGCCCTACTCTGAAAAACAGCTGATTTATACAGTTCTAGAGCTTTCTGTATTGAAAGTTTGTGTATTTGACTAGTATCTTTGTTTTCTCCTTTTTGAATACAGGAAGCTTTGATGGCAGCTGAGATCAGTCAGAAAACCATAAAAAAGCACAAGATTTTGGTAAGTCTCAAAACAAAATGTCTTCTTTTTTTTAGAATGCTGTAAGATGCAACAAAGAAATTCCCTGGTTTTTATAACACTGGGCAATAACAGTTAGGCATACTCCAACTGGCATCCGATTTCTGCAGAACAAGAGTGTTAGTCTGTGAAACATGAAAGGATCCACATTTTATGAAGTTGCTATTGGCATTGAAAGGAAGAGAATTACATTTCTCTGATTGTTGATGGAGGTTTTTGTTTGCTTTTACTTTTGTATTAAATTTACTGTTGTTTGAAGTAACCCACAATATTGCACTATTAGAGATTTCAGGCAGGAGTGACAAATTTCTCCTTAACTTTTGCCTTGCACATGTGACAGGGTTTTGTAAAGAGTTTAAGAGATGCTCCTTTTCTCACATACAGTTTTTTCCCATGTTTATAGTCCCTTTCACAGAGAAACAAAGCATATTGATGTTTAAAACAAAAGGGGGAATGGTGTAATAGACACAAAAGCATCACTAATTTTAGCTTTTCTTTGCTTGGTTTTGTTTAAATTCACTAATACTGATTCTGCTTTAAATTGAAATTTGTACAAAGTGCTCAAAGACATGTTTAATCTTTTGGCCAGATTACTGATGTAATAAGCATGCTGTATATCAGTATGCCTTAAAAAAACTTTTATTCTTGTGTAGTACAGAAGTTGAATCAAGATTTAAATGGCATGTCATTACATTTAACAAAGCTACTCTGTGACCCATGCAAAAGATGTAAAGAATTGTTAAAGGCGGTCCTGGCAATGCCTTAGGAGGAAAAAAAGAAATCCAAAGAAACAAATACCGAACTAAATTTTATAAACCCCACAGCTTTTCACTTGCTTTGAAGAAATTTACTCTGCAATAAGTGATTAAATTCAGTGAAATGCAAGCAGTTTTTGAGAGTTTGGTCTCTAAAGCAAAAGCCAACAGAATGTGTTGAGGAAAGAAAATGCTGACATCAAACTCTAAGTGAAGGATTAGTGGTACACTGATTTAAAACAACTCATGCTCTCACTACCTAGTGACACCACACTCAGGATACCTGACAAGTCTGGTAGCCTTGGGGATTTTTTAGATGGCAGTAATTCTCACTGCTCCTCTGCACCTCTTGAGCAGAGCTCAGAGATCCTAAACAACCGGATCTACCTCTCTTTTCCCTATACATCTCTGCTCACTGGGAAGCTGGTGCTCAGGAGAATGAAGATTTCTGTCAGCCTCTTTCTTGAGAATGGTGAAGTTGAAAATACAGAGGTGGTTCCTATAGTGTAATGAAATCCTAAAATCTTGTGTATGTGCATTTTTTTTCTGACTTTGTAGCAGATTGACCAGTTGAAGTTGTTGCATACCCGTGTTTATATTCTGCTATGTTCAGTACTGTCCTAGATATTGATCAAAGAAATGTTTTGCCCCAGAAGATGCAAATGTTTTTTTTTTTTAAGAAACAAGGACTTCTTTTTCATTGTACAGCATGAAAAAATTTCTTTTTTTTTTTATTTCTAGAAACAGTGTGTTTCTTTTAGTGATGTGATTCTTAAGTTATGCAGAGAGTCCACTGGGTTGTGTCAAAATGGACATGAGTTTTGAGATTGCATTAGAAATGACATTTGTGATGAACCTTGAGGAAGGAAATTCAGTATGTAATAACTAATAATCTTGCTAAGTTCTCACTAGTTCCTGCACTTTATTGAGCAGCACTAGGATTTATATTCTCAACCAACGCTTTTCCCTCCTCTGCAAACTTTGTGTTGACAAAGAGTATGTCTTGTACAGTGACTAGTGGTTTTCTTTTTGAATTAATTCAAGCACTGCAAGATCAGCTATGTGTTTCAAACAATTCTTAATTATCAGAGGTGGTAGTCTTCTCAGTATCAGTGAGATTATGAGAATTATTTAAAAGAGCACCTTTGGTTGAACCTGTGAGCAGTCTATGCAAGTATTTTGTATTGACTGTTCTGTGGGCCCTGCCTGTAAAGGAGAATCAGTGGATGCACTTAGAGCCTTGATTTTCCAGCTGAATGCACTGATGTTATGGAAGTTCTTGCAGTAGTTGAATAGTTCACTTCCAAACTTTTATAAATAATTTTCTGTCTTTATTCCCCCTAGGACATTGGCTTAGCCTATATAAATCACCTGGTGGAAAAAGGAGAGTATGACCTGGCTGCTCGGTAACCTAGTATTAAAGATCTGTTTTGCTGGCTAAAGTGTGTCTGTGTGGGAGAAAAAGCAAAAACAAATTACTGATTATCAAGTATTTGCAGGTGTTGATTTTCTGTGTGTTCTGGAGTTTCTGAAGTTTTAAAACATAGAGGTGTATTGCAGTGCCATCTTTTTTTTTTTTTTTTTTTTTTTTTGCCTCTAGAGACCAATAGTTATTGTAAAATGGAGGCATATATTTTTTTAAAGTAAGTCTTGAGTTTTCAAAGTCACACTGGATTTTCAAAACTAGGGTTTTCTTTGGATTTTTATAAACTCAGTATATTACTGTGTCATTGCACATAAGACCATCAGAAAATAATTTGATTTTGCATAGGTATGAACAAAAATGTCAAATATAGGAATCCAAATAGGATCAGGATCAGAATTTACCCAAGGTTTTTGTTTGCATGTACGTGTAAATGTAAGCATAACTTTTTAAGCATTTGATTTTTCTCAGCTGAGATTTAAATACTTCACTCATAAAGCTGACCAAGAGGGTGGCATCTTTGCCCATGGTGTGTGGATTTCAACTAGATGATGTTTAAGCTCCCTTCCAATCCAAACCATTCTATGATTCTATGGAAGCTAATATGGCCCTAATCACTAAGGGTGAATGCATAATACATAGTTAGTCCTCTTGCATCCAACAAAATTTTAAGGTTTGAAATGAGGAGAACCTGGCATACTCTACTTAAAATGGTGGTTGCCAAAATAAGTCACTTTTGCAAGTGTCATGATAGGGAGAAGAAGAAAGGAATCCTTGTAGTAATGCTGTCACATTTGTATTATTTTCTGTACCTACTTTTGTTCTCATCTCTTTCATTTTCTTTCCAGAAAGTGCCAGAAAATCCTTGGCAAAAACACAGAACTCTGGGAATTTGAAGTTTACAAGTTTAAAGAAATAGGTCAGCTTAAAGTAAGTTAATTTCTGTGTCTGCACTCCGGTAATTTGTATCTTGTACTTACTGTTTATATTGACCAAGTATCTAAAGCATCACATTTAATGGCCCGCTTCTGGTATTGCTGCCCCAGATCTCTGTTTCTTGACAGCTGTCTCCTTCTGATTGATGTGTATATGTCTTAAAACAAGAATGGAGGCATGGTGCTACGTATTTTATTTGTTGGCAGTCTCCACACGGAAGACCCACCCCCAAGACTTTTACTTGCAAAGATGCTCACAGTTAAATACATCTTTCTCATTTACTTTTCATTCATTTCCAGTATGCCCTAAAAATCCTTCCCTAAGTGTTAAGGAAAGTAGACTCTGTGGGTGCTAGTCATTCTGGCAAATCCAGATCCATTGCAACAACTTTGTTGCACAGTTACACACCTTTAAGTTTCAAAGAATTGCCGCAGTGAGAACCTCTGCTGTGTGCTAGAAATGGTGAAAGAGGAGCAGTCTGTGCTGTCTGGTATATTCCTAGTTGCAAGCCAGCTACCACTGCAGTACACATTTAATGTGAGAGTCTCAGTTAATAAATTGTGCAGGACATAAAGCCTAGTACTGTCACTGCTAAACCAATTGAAAACATTATGCACACTCCCTTTGGTAACATGTGTACATTTACTTCTGAATTTTATGTCTTCCTATTCAAACTCAATGAGCCAAAAAGGACATACTATTAAGATCTCACAGCATGCAGTCCCTTGCTGGTTTTGAGCTATTTAATTCTGTTCAAAGACCAAAAGTGTTTCAGCAATACGAATTTCAGAAATGTCTGGCTTCTGTTTCAGAGCCACTCCAATGCAAAAAAAAACCTTGCCTTTAGTATGACTTCTTTGTGATTTGGTGCATTCTTTACTACTTTGGAAGATAAAGTCCTGTGTTTCTGTTTCTTTATTTCAGTCCAATAAAGGACTTGAATGCAAGTACAGGTGAATTTTTGATACATTGTTTCTTAGTCCTTTTGGGTTCATTTTGTTTTTTTAGCTGCAAATGTCTGGAAGAGATGTTTGTCTTATCTCCACTTATCCAGCAGACTGAAAAAGATAAAAATATCTGCAGGTTTGTTGCAAAAACATCTCTGCTCAATTACTGCCTTTCTAAACAGTTGGCTGTTTTCATTCTTTAGAGTATCTTCTTTCTTCTTAGAGCCTAGGCCCAGGAGTTCTCAGAAATACATGAGTTGCAGTCCATTACATGATTCATCTTCAAGTTGCAGTTCTCTAAAATCCCTGCCTTATTTCACTACTTCAATAACATATAACTTTTCCCAGATTTCTAAAGATGTCTGAGTATCATAAAGGATGGACTAAATTAAGCCAGATCTAAATGAAGGTGTCCTTTTAATGCTTGGGATCACTTGTGTGGAATTTTTACCTACTTACATGACTAGCAGATATCAAACACCATATTGTAACTGGCCCATAATGGCTTTAAGCCCTTACGAGGAGACAATTTGAGAAGCAGAGTTTATTTCAAAACAGAATTGTCTTGGAAGAATTTGCACTGTCTATAAGTTGTCACCTGAAATCTGATGTTCCAAATCAAGCATGATTTGCCAATAACCAAGGTGACAGTAAACTAAAGGCTTGAAATTTCCTTCCTACACAGAGAAATTAATGGTACCCCGGTGTCAAAGTCTGTGGGGTGAGTGTTGTTTGTTTGTGTGTGATTTTAGGGGGTTTTTTGAGCGTTCTGTGGTAAGCAGTCCTGTTTGGCTACCAAAGGTTGCATTTTGGTATCTTGATGTCTTTCCTCTTCAGTGGATGTCCTCTAGCAAACCTAGCTGTGGCAGTTCCAAGATTCTAGAGCCTTGCAGTGATCTGTTCCTCTCCTCCTCCAGCAGCAGTGGCTTGAGGGAGTTAGGTACTTGTGTTGCCTTTTTCCCAACCTGGAAATGAAACTCAAGATAATTTTAGTAAGGAGGTAAAATAAAAAAGAATCTTTATTTGAAGGCCTTCAAGAGCAGTTATGGAAAGATGTCCACAAAAGCCCACCCCTGCAGGGTGAATACACATTTATAGGTTTTAGGAAATTAAAATAATTGATGAAAAGTATCAATTAGGAGGACAAGTGGTGATAATTCCCCCCCTGCCCAGGTCAAGCCCCTTCTCTGGAGCCCCCCCTTCAGCACTAGCTGTACTTTGTCTGGGAGAATGTATCTCGAAGAATTGTCCTCGGCCTTGGTTCCCAGAAAGAGCCAAGATAGCACAGGGGCTTTGCACCTCCTGGGGCTTGGAGCTCTGGAATTTGTTTTGTCTTTCTGCTCAGGGAAAGGCAATGGGAAAGTACTGGGGAAACTAGGCACTAATACAATAGGTGATAGAGTTACAAATATATGTGTGAAGAATACAGAGAGCATAGGAAAAAAGACAAAACCCAAACAGCATCACTTGTGCTCAAGTCACTTCAATATAAAATCTAATGTCCCAGCTCAAGCTGGGGAAGGTGGATGGATTCAAAGGAAGGTTTCAAACTTTTGTGAGTGCTGGCTATTGTAGCATGAGGGATACCCTCCATTTTGTTTGCTCTGACAGCAGTGGTGCAGGATAATCAGCTAGCAGCAGCAGTGCTTTAACCAAAACATTAGCTAGAAGACATTTGAAAGACTTCTCTTGACTATAGTGGGCATAGCAGAGAGCAGCACTATCCTGACAGGCTCTTTCATCTCTTAGATATCCTTTGAGGAATGAGTAATTGTTGTTCTGGCTTATTGGTGAGATGGTTTAAGGTATCTCATGTCAACTTTTAAATGGCCTTTCTTGTGTATACCTCATCCTTACATTTATTGATGAAAAATCTGAAAACAGATATTGAAAAGAAACAAGGGAAGAAAATATTTCTGTGTATGGTATCCCTTTTTTATTTATAGTCACTTTACCTCATAGTTCAAGAATTTGTACAAAGGCAGTCCGATTCAGAAGCTTTTTTTTTTTTTTTTTTGTCTGACCTTGTTCCGTAACTGCAGCTTAAAAATAAAATAGGAAGAGTTTGTAACCTCCAGCATGGGTCTTAGTTCACCTTTGTGCTAAGGCTTAAAAATAACTTGTATGCTTCTTACATGCTTCTTGTATGCTTAGTCTTTCCTGAGCATGGAGGTGGCTGTGTTTTTTCTTCAAAGCAGTGAGACATGGGGCAGGAGAAATTTCCTTCAGGATGCAGCTTGGCTCACACACAACAAGGCAACTGCGCCTCTCCCGAGCTCGCTGTGTGGCCAAACTGCAGCCCAAGAGTTGCAGCAGTCTGTTGGGAAAGGTTGTTCATTTAGGAAGTAGCAGGAAGGTAGAAAGCAGGAGTGAAAACAGCCATTGGAGATTGTCTTCTGCCTTTGAGTCTCCAATTAATGTCCAGCTTGCTTTCTCTACAGTCAAAAGAGAGTTTTTATGAAGGGGTCAGGAATATGATACCCCAGAGCAGGTGGCAAGACTGTGCCCTGAGTTAACTGATAAATTCTGTGATAGCTGGTGGGAGCTGATGTTGACAGCACTACATTTCAAAAACTGGCCAAGTCCAAGCAGCACAGGGAGATGAGAGGTCTAAAATGTAGTGAGATGTTTTTTCTCCTGCTTTGTTCAAGCAACTTCAGTAACAAACTGCTATTGTAGCATGTGCCCATAGCAGACAACAGGCAACATCTCTGAGTTTGGAGGAATTTCACTGGTGTTGGTCCCTCAGCTACAAACCCTACAATCCCCAGACAGCTGATAGCAGTAGGATTTATTTTGGCAGGTGGAAACAATCTTGGCCTCTAGTTGCATGGAATAGTAGTGCTAATTAGATGCTGTGCTGAAATTCCAGGGTATGAGCTGATTTATTCTGGCAGCTTTTCATGTCCTTGCTGGAATGCAATTGCTTAACACCTTCTATACAGTAATAGATCACCTGTCTTCACCCTTTTCATGGAGACATATATTTTCAAATTAATTTTCAATTGGGTATGTAAAAATAGTCCTTCATAGAATGTGGTGACCCCAAAGTAAGCCATAGTTCAAAATTACACATATATTGTGCTTGTGTGGTCAGGTTCTGGTAGTGGGAGTGCTTCAGCAGTGGCTTCTGTGAGAAGCTGCCAGAAGCTTCCCCCATGTCCATCAGAGCCAATGCAAGCCAGCTCCATCCAGTGGGGTGGACCCACTGCTGGCCAAGGCCAGGCCAATCAGGAACGAGAGGAGCACCTCTGTGATAACAGATTTAAAAAGAAAGAAAAAAAGTTATTGCACAGTTGTAATTGTGACCAGAATAGAACAGAGTGATAATATAAGAGAGAAACAACTCTGCAGACACCAAGGTCAGTGGAGAAGAAGGGGCAGGAGGTGCTCCAGGCACCAGAGCCAAGATTCCTCTGCAGGCTGTGGTGCAGGCCATGGAGAAGCAGCTGTGCCCCTGCACCCATGGAAGAGAAAGGGGATGAAGAGATCCACCTGCAGCCGGTGGAGAAGACTCATGCTGGAGTGGGCTGTGCCTGAAGGACTGCATCCAATGGAAGAGTGACTCATGTTGCAGGAGTTCATGGGGAACTGTTGCCCATGGGATGGACTCATGTTAAAGAAGCTTGTGGACAGCTGTCTCTTGTGGGAAGAACATCACACTGGAGAAAGGGAAGGACCTGAGCAGCAACAAGAGAAGCAACATGTGAACTGACCATAATCCCATTCCTTTCTCCCTATGTTTCTGAGGTGAGGGAGGTAGAGCCCAGAAAGGAGGAGTGGATGAGGGAAGGTGTTTTTGAGATTTATTTTACTTCTTATTATCCTGTTCTGGTTTGGTTATTCATAAATTCAATTACTATCCCAAATGTGAGTCTGTTTTGCTGTGATGACATTTGGTGAGTGATCCCTCCTGGATCTTATCTTAACCCATGAATCCTTCATTATATTTTTTCTCCTCTGTCCAGTTGCAGAAGGAGTGAGACAATGGCTTTGTTGGGTGCTTGGTGTCCAGTCAGGGTCAACCCACTACAACACATTTTCCAGCAAGTGAATCCTTATTCCTTTTTATGAGGGCAAGACTTAACAAAATGGATTTTGAAAGCTGTTCTTGTTTTGAAGGGTCTTTTATGGGTTTTGTTTCCTAAATGACTTCTGGTCTCTTAAGGACAATGGCTGATTCTCCTGTTCTAATTAGTATCTTGCCACCTCTGTCTCAAATGATAGTTCTTTCAAATGAGTTATACAATTCCAGTGTGTAGAATCCTAAAGTAAATAACTTCTGCTGATTATAAATATGCATTTGTAAGACTTCCAGTGATTACCAGGGCCATGTTTTGCATATAGCTTTGTTCTTTTGTTTCACAACAATTTTTTTTTCTATCAGTATACCAGGATGTTACCTGTCATTCCCCATCTGACGCTTTGTTCTCTTTGTTTCTGTAGGCAATTAGTCCTTACTTGCCAAGACGAGATCCGGTTTTGAAACCCCTGATCTATGAAATGGTCCTGCATGAATTTTTGGAGAGTGACTATGAGGTACTGCAGCCTGATGTGTCTACATCAATGTGTCCAATAGTAATTGCCAGCCAAATATCCTTAGTGCAGAATTCTGACAGCAAATTCTTGGGTATATTCAAACAGATTATCAGTGGACAATTCCACAGTAATGACAATACTTAGAAGTTGAATTTTAATTTTAAGATAATAAATAGAATGTTCTTCAGAGCATGCAAATACTATGAGATTGATTATTTATTAGACTGTTATTTTTAGTTTGTTTAATGTAGCATAAATAGTTGAGGTGATGCACAAAGCCTACAGCATCTGAAAGAGACTCAGCTTCATGAATCTTAATAGCATTGCCCTAAGAAGGAAGAATCTGTGTTCTACACCGTACATATCTGTGGGCACGTGAAAGTTCCTTAAAGGTTCAGGACAGCAGGTATCCTCTCAGAGGCTTAGCTGAAGCTTTGATGTTTTGAAATGCTCCTTAGGCCATTCTTTCTATTTCTGTAACAATCTCTTATACTTTTAGGGGTTTGCAACCCTAATAAAAGAGTGGCCTGGAGATCTGTACAACAACACAATCATAGTTCAAGCTGTAGTGGATCACCTGAAGAAAGATCCACAGAACAGGACTTTGCTACGAACACTTGCAGAATTGTGAGTACAATTTTAAATTCCTATTATAAAAAGTACACTTAAAATAGTGTACTGCAGTTTATCCATATTTGCTTAGCTCTCTTAACAGAAATCTTCTTTGCTGCAGTCTACAGAGTATTGGATTTCTCTCCTCTCCACTCTGCTGATTGCACAGCTTAGCAATTCTTTACCCTTCCTTGTAAAGTTCACATTGAGTATGAAAGCAAATTTTTAAGCATGAGATTGGATTTCCTACTCCTCTTTTCAAAGTAAATAGCTAGCATTCCTCTTCATTCTGTCAGAGGAAACCTCTTTTCTGAAGTGTGCATTTCAGAATTACCCATGTGAAAATAAAATGATGGGGGGTTTTGCCCACTATTTAAGAAGTAGTGTATTTAGATTTACTGCATGGATGGAAATATGTGACTGGAAAATGTGCCAAAACTGATCTAGTTCTTGGTCACTTTGTACAAGGATAAAGCTCTTTGATTTTCTCAGCCTGATCACGGTGTTACTTTCATTCTTCTTCAAAGAAAGACGAGTTACTGTCTATTGCTATGTTACAAGCTGCCTGAAAGTTTTAGGAGAGCAATGTTTTTTTAGCTCTGAAGAGTGTTCCAGTTGGTTTCCAGGCACTGAAAGGCTAGCATTTTGTGTGTCTTCCCCTGTGAGTTGAAAGTGGAAAATGAAAATGCAGAAAACTGCAGGTCAGAACACAAATGAAGGCCAGTATAAACAGAGGTGAAATTAATGTTGCCTGGTGCTTATTTCCCTTTGCAAAAATGAATCACAGCTCTATTTAGATATTTATAAAATCAAGTAGTACCCTAACATGTTTTACATACTAGAGTATGTTTATATTTTCTCTCATAAGTTATTTTCCTACACTGAAGTATGTAACATTACATGTATAATAACCCTGTTTTTATCAGGTACACTTATGATCAGCGCTATGGCAGAGCTCTAGAAATCTACCTAACTCTGAGGCACAAAGATGTCTTCCAGTTGATCCACAAGCACAATCTTTTCAGTTCTATCAGAGACAAAATTGTTCTGCTCATGGATTTTGATTCAGAGGTATGATGATCTTAATGATTTTATATTCACATTCCTCCAGATATAATTTAACAGATTAAAAATAAACGATCTAAGGTTGGTGTTGAAGCAGAGAGTGTGTTTGCTGCATCTGGATGCATTCCGAGATAAGGAAGATTGTTTGCCTAGATTGCAAAATAATTGACCCAAGGATTATTTTTTTTCTTTGTATTTCCATTTGTTTTTCCTTTCCATTTCCATTTGTCACTCTCGGTCAATGAGAAAAGTGAGTGTCCACATCATTTGAGGTTGTCATTGTGATTCTCAAGTTACAACATTTAATATAATTCCACACAGAGTATCACCATACTACTCTTTCTGTATTTGGAATCAAATAATGGTATTAATAAGCCAAAGAAAGGAGATGGTGAATTTATTTAGGCATAGATTAAATGTACTTGCCATTTTCCTTTCACCACAGGCAATTAATCTGCTTCTGAAAGTTTAGGTTATTAACCTTAATTCCAAAAATCAGGAAGTGTTTATTCCATGCTAAGTTCTATCTTCTTTCTTTCCAACTGGCAAAAAAACCCGAGCAAATGAGTTTTGGTGTGATTGCTGGGAAGATGACTAAGTAGATCTCTTTTTGAGGGCAATAGTTGTTTAAGCACTGTAGCTAAAATATGGATCCCTACTGTTGGTGATCATCTTTAGTATGCCCATTCTAAACTATATGGAGAAAAATAAGGTGGGGTTTTGTGGTTTTTTAATCCAGTAGAAAAAGTCATGTCAGGAATGTGTGTTTTGCTATTTTTTGAAAGTGAAGCAGAAGTTTGCTCTTGAAAGAGGAAGCAAAACCTGAATCCTGGTGGCCACTTGGCTTACATGGTCTTGTCTGTTTGATTAATGGTGTTGGTGTGCAGGTAGTTTGGAGGAAACCAGTTGTGAGGCAGTTTGAATTGTGTTTCTCTTGTATAGTCATCACCCTGCAGTTCCCTTTTGCAATGGAATAAATAGTATTTCTACATCATTCAGCAGTGGCTTTTTGTGACTGATGATGATTCAGTGGGCATGCTTCACCTGCAGTGTAGGTGCACAGCATTTATTGCTATTAACGAGGAAACTCTGAAGTATTCTTGAAGAATACTGCAGTGCTGTGCTGTCAGGATATGCTAGTGTTATGTAAATTGCCCTCTGAATTTCTGTTGCTGAAGAGAGTAGGTCTGCAATATCTGTCTGACACCCATCAGTGAAAAAGCATAATACTATATAGAGTGTGAGAAAATATGTGTACCTGTTTCCTACTTGAGTTCTCTTTCTCTGTTGTAGAAAGCGGTAGACATGCTTTTGGATAATGAAGATAAAATTTCTGTGAGTATAACAAGTTCATGGCATGGCAGTCCCATGCTAGCTTTTATTACCTGTCTTCCTTTCAGTCTTGTAAATGTGATATTTATCACAGGTTTGTTTTCTTTCAGATTGACAGAGTTGTTGAAGAATTAGAAAACAGGCCTGAGTTACAGCACGTGGTAAGTGTTCCTGTATTCTGTTGATTTCAAGTTGAATAATTTCTTGGCTGGACATAACCTTTTATAGGTGTGTTTATCTTGACAAAGTGCACCTGACATTGAAATGTCAAAATCATCAAAGACAAAGTGGTTACTTCTGCCAGTTTCCTCTTTAGCATGGCTATAGCATCATTACAGTAGTTAAATGATCTTAAAATGTGTACCTGTGAGAATTTGATAACATAATACATGCTTATAAACATCTCCTTATAGCATTGTAGGCACTTGTCTTTTCTGGTCAGTTACTTCTTGCTTTTATTCCTCCTTTTTCCCTACCCAAAAATGAGGTTGTGTCATGGTTTTAGGGCAAATTTGGGAGGAAACCCCAGAACGTGTCCCTCTAGAAAGCAGATTCAAGCCTCTCCACCTACTGGTTTGGGAAAAGATTTCCTTCTAGAAAAGTGGAAAAAACTGCTTATTTAACAAGCAGAGTATTCACAAGCATAAAAAAGTGAATAATATTAAACAGTAAACCCTCTTCTGTTCTGAAGAGATGACAAATTCAGAAAGTCCTTGTCATGGGGTGCAGCTCAGCTCGCTCAGTCCCTATCAGTCCCTCCTGCTGGAAAATGCCACGTCCTGGCCCCAGTGGGACAGGTGTGAGCTCCCAGTGCTTTTCTGGGTTTTCAGCCCAGAGCAGGGCTGATCAGTTCCAAGAAAAAGAAAAGCCACAATCCTGGGAACTTCTCTGCCTCAGCTAGCTACAAAAACTAACTAAAAGCAAAGGAGAGCTCTCTCCCCTGTCCTTGCTGCAGACAGCACAGTCTGTGAGAAGGAAAGCTGAAAACTCTTATTTTTATGTTTTTGAATACAACTGCCTCAGACATTCCACTGCTTCTCCTTCTCGCCCCCTTCACTCTCAGATCTAGTTTGAAAGGTGCAAAAACTTACTTCTGGGCTAAACAGACAAATGGGGATACAATTCAGCATCATAAAGTCACCCCAGAACAGGTTGGTTGGTGGGTGCAGCTATGTTTTGCTGATCCATAGAGAAAGTGAATTGCTTGTTTTTCTGGAGCTGTAACTTCCATACACTGTTGAATTGTTCTTGTTTGTACAGAATTACAATATCACTGTAAGGCTGTGGCTCCACACTCTATTCCAAAAGCTCCTCTTTGGTTTGAACGTGCTGTCAATGGAGTACCCAATGTATGACTGTGGGCTTGGGCTGTATTGGAGAGGGAAGTTTAACTTGCTGCTGGTTACACATAGGGCTCAGGTATTCATCTGGTGGAGTGGTGATTTATGGGTTAGAGATCTGATTATGGGAAGCAGATCTGTCTGCAGGCCAAGAGCTTTGCAAAGGCAGCTGACAGACTATCAGTTTACAAAAGGGATATATACAGAGGAAGGCAAGGAAGATGGTGAATGGTCTAGAGGGGAAGCCATACAAAGAGTAGCTGAGGCCATTTGGTTTTATTCAGCCTGGAGAAGAGGAGACTGAGGGGAGTCCTTGTAGCTATTTACACCTTCTTCACAAGGGAAGCATCAGGGCAGGCACTGATCTCTTCTTTGGGGACAGGACCCAAGGGAACAACATGAAGCTGTGTCAGGGGACATTTAGGTTAGATATTAGGAAAAGCTTTGCCCACTAGAGCAACTGGGCATTGGAACAGATGCCCGGTCCAGGGAGGTGGTCACAGCATCAAGCCTATCTGAGTTCAGGAAGCATTTGGACAATGCTCTTGGGAACATGGTGTGGTTCCTGGTGCTGTCCTGTGCAGGGTCAGGAGTTGGAATTTGATTATCTATGTGGTTCCCCTCCAACTCAGGAGTTTCTGTTATTCCATTAATAATATTGAAAAGGTGGGTTTGAATTCTGCTTGTTTTTTGATTCCTAGTATTTACACAAGCTTTTCAAAAGAGACCACCATAAAGGCCAACGATATCATGAGAAACAGATCAGCCTTTACGCTGAATATGATCGACCAAACTTACTTCCATTTCTCAGAGACAGCACACATTGCCCACTGGAGAAGGTAAGCCCCAAAAATCTAAGCCTAGGTCCTTGATTTTTATGTCTGGTCTGTAGCTTGTAGTCTTGTGAATTTCAAGCTGTGTCTGGTACTGCCCTCTACTGCCCATGTGAAGGATCCTTTGAGTTTGTGACCATCACCTGCAATTTGGTTTGCAGAGCTGATGACACCTGAGACTTTCCTTTCTCAGCTCACAGGGCAGGAATTGATGGTATTTTTAATGCAGAAGTTCTGAATTCACATTTGATGTGTAGCTACAACTACTAGCTATATCTGCTTGTCAGTGTTTACTTATCAGTGGCTGAACAGTAGGTTATGGTTTCAAGAAATTTGCAATCATTTTGCCAAATCTAGGAGCTGTCAGTGTTAGATCTTGAAAAAAACAGTTACAGTAGCTAACTGTAGTTACTCTGTCTTTTTATTGTAAGGCCATAAGTTTCTCTTGAATAATATACACAATATAAGCCACTGAACTAACAGGGCTAAAAGTATTTTGTCTTTGTACTTTGGCTAATACACTTAGGTCTTTACAGACTACCAGGTTTCTATCTTCTAGTACTTTTTTTTTCTGTTTTCCTTCCATGTTCTTTCTTGTCAAATTACAAAATGCATAAAGGCCAATCTTGAGTTGTTTCCCCTGCTTGAATTAATGTGAAATGAATAGAATTCTAAGTTTTCCAATTTAGTATTTTATTATTTGTATTTGTTGCTGTTAATGGCTGAGGAAAGCAGACCTTGTGACAGGATGCATATCCATATGCAACTATAATGATGACACAGTGGAGTAGTTTACAAGTGTAATATTGAATGCTGTGTTTTGATTAACATTCCAAAGAAAACTACTACTGTTAATGGTATCTCTCTTGTTTTGCATGCTTTTGTCTACTGGAAAGTATGTTCTTAGGATTGGAGAATTGGGATTTGTTGAAACCATTACCTGAAACTAGATTGACTACTTTAGGCAGTGAGCCTGAGAGGTTTCCAGCCATAAACTTTGGTCTGCAGTATTGGCTTACTTGTTTTTAACTTTCTGATTCTTAGTTTCTGTCTTATGTATTATTCATGTGATCATGGTTTCATGTATAAAACTTTACCTGCATTTTTTTTAAATTTTGAGGCAAATTAGTTTTAGTTATTGCACATCCAGCCTCCTATCTTTAGTGGCAGGTAGTGCAGAAAAATGCTGTTAGAAAATGATGTTCATTGCTGGTACTGCTTTGCTGAAGACAGAGACTATGAGCAAGAATGGGTCAGAGACACATCAGCTTCTGGAAGGTGTGGTGCAGTAATCACCAAAGTTAAGAGAGAAGAATGTCAGAAAAAATGTGTCATTCTAACCTTAATGATAAAATGTTATCTTTCAATAAGAAGCTAAGGAGGAGAGGAAAAGATACTACTACTAATTCCATAATTATACTTCTTACCATGCATGTCATATAGTAACACTTCTTGTGACATATAGATCTTTGTTCCAAGAAAATGAAAAGGGGAGTAAGAATTTCCTGGGTCTCTACACCAGTTACCACTATTTTTAGTTCCTGTTAAGCAAGTTCCAACATGGTGTATAAATTGCAAAAACCAATTTCTGTTTTAAAAAATCCATTCTTATTATTGCTCTAATGAAATTATAAACTCATCAAGAAGAAATAATTTACTCTAGAAGTAAGCCACTTTTATTCAAGCGCAGTTTAGCAAACATTTCAAAAATGAGCTAGAAAAGAAGTAGGAATGTTCCCTGTTTTCCTCTAGAGGGAGCATGACAATCAGGAAATGGCAAGGAAATGAAGACCTGGTGCTATGTAGTTTACATTTTAAATAGAGAGGGAAAATGAAAGCTGTCAGCTGAGTATATAACTTATTATTATTATTCATATGTTCATTAACCTGAAGTATCTGGTTGGTAATTCACTTACCCCTAGCCCAAAATTTGTTGTCCATATCTCTAATCCTCATAGTAACTCTCCTGAAATAATGAGAATTGGAAGGAAAAGTTAATTCCTACCTCATCTTTGATTGTAGCTCTACTTTATGTATTTAAAGTTTTGATGTACAAGTGTGAAAGTTGGTAAACAGTTGTCTTTATGGGAATGCTATGAATCTTGAGTTTGCTTTCTGTTTCCAAAGTGGAAACAGACATGGCATTTTTTATGGTATACCAGCCCTGCCTATTTCCTGTTACTACAAACATTTTGGTAATCAGTTTGGTAGCTTTGATAATTGTGCTGGTTTTCAGCACAGTTACACTGATTACACAACTACACTGATTCTGTAGCTGCTGAAGATACTTAGCCCTCAGGTTTTTAACACAACTTACAAGAAATGTTTCTTCCATATTCTTTCATATTTGTTATTTTGCATTGTCTTCTTGGTACAAAATTTGGAGGAGACTGTCTCTCCTGAAACCATTCTGGTTACCCTGAGGAGATTTTCAGCCTTGTGTTATTAAAGAATGTCAAGCAGACTTCCATCACTAGAGACTACATAAGTCCTCCCACAGGAAGTAAGTCATGATAGCAGATAACCTTAATGTTTTGTATTAACCAGCTTTTGGAGGTAGAATAAAGAAGTTGCCAGTAGAATTAAGGGCAGAGATTGACATAGTTCAGACTAAAATACCTGTTCTGTCTCCAGATTTATTCAGCTTCAGAGAAGAATTTTAAAAAGAGTCATGGAAGTCATGGAGTTTTTCTTCTTAATTAAGGCCAGAGGACTTGGGTGTGCTTATTAACCTGTATTCCTGTCAAAATGTAACTTCATGGAAGAATCACTTCATGCTTCTTGCAGCATTTGTGATCAATAAAATTTCATGTTGCATGGTTTCCTGCATTATCTTCTCTCCTCTCTTCCCTTACATTCAAGGCTCTTGAGATCTGCCAGCAGAGGAACTTTGTAGAAGAGACAGTCTATCTTCTGAGTAAGTAACTCAGAAAAAATAACTGTGCTCAATTACAATACTTTTAAACTTGTAATAAAGTTTATGGTGTGAAAATATATTGCCTAATATCTAAACCAAGTAACACAATTTAGAAAATAAAGCACAGGATGGATACGATGTCTTAACTTCATATGTTCTGTTACTGTGTTTTTTACTTGGTGTTCTTCTGGGGTTCTGGAAGTGTTGCAGAGGCTATGGGGAAGAAGTTGAGGGAGGTATTTCTAATACAATTTCCAAGAGAAGAGTAATACTTCCAGTTTTGAAAAGAGAGGAGAAATTGAACAAATGTTTTATTGTGAGTGTATCTCAGAAGCTTAGTATTATCTTTTGCTGAGATGAAAGATTTGCTTATATTACTTTCTCTTTTTTTTTTTCTGTAAAATTGATTGTAAATTTACTCCAGCTGGCCAAGAATTCTACCTCTGAATAAGAGGCATTGGAAGACTTATATATATGTTTATGTATTAGTCATGAACAGAAAAGTAAACATTTTTTTAAACAATCTCTGGTTCAGTAAGAAGAATATTTTGTGGACCATTTCAGTGGAGAGTAGGATTTACTAATGAATTTATTTAAAGAATAGTTCATAATTTTTGCTACTTCTTCCTGTTTCCTCTTATTTTTCATGGGTATCAGCTGTGCTATACTTACTGCAAATTAAGAGGGCTCATGTAGGCCCTTGGAGCTGGTATTTCATGTTACAGTTTCATACATATACACACAGTCCCTCTCACATTAGATGTTGCTGCAGTTCAGAGCCCCAAATATGTCCTAGCACATCCTTGAGAAATTCTCCAGGTGACAGTCCAGCAAACTGCCCCAGAGTGTTCAGATTATACTGGTTTGCATTCCTACATCTGAATAGACTAGATTTGATCTTAACTGAATTAGTTTGAGTCAACTTCACACAAAATTCTTATTGAAAGACTACTGAATACTTACGGGCAATTAGCACCTATAATCTCTTATTTTTCCCTGCAGGCAGAATGGGTAACAGCCGAAGTGCCTTGAAGATGATAATGGAAGAATTGCATGATGTAGATAAAGCTATTGAATTTGCCAAGGAACAAGATGATGGAGAGCTTTGGGAGGATCTCATATTATATTCCATTGACAAACCACGTAAGTGGGGTAGTTTCTGGGAAGCTTTGCATGTGTGGAATGCTATTGCAACTAAAGGATTGAATTATTCACATGTATGTTAGAGAAGGCGTTTATGTGTGGTCAGGGAGGTGTTCTGGTTTGTGAAGCACAGCACAGCTGGCCTACTGTGCATAAAAACTTCCAGTAAGGCAGTGGGAGGGTATGCTACACGATGAACTCTTGGAAGCTTAACATTGAATAAGCTCTGCATAATTATGTCCTTAATGACAAGGGGACAGGGGACAGTAGTGTTTTTAGTTTAGCAGAATGGGACTTTATTTTTAATGAAGACTCAAAACACAGTCTTCAGGCTTGATGAGGATTTTGCATCCTATGTTACTACAACTGCTTCCCTTCAAGATTCTGAAAATGAAGAGCCTACACCTTTCTTCCCCTCAGTAAAACAACTAATTTATTTTGTTTCTTTGTTACAAAGGTAAGATCGGTAATAATGAGTGTATTTTGCCTTTCATTCACTATATGAATAACTACTCCAAGTTAAAAGATTAAATGGACTCAGAAACATAAGCATTAGTGTTGTCATGGAGGCAGATTCAAAGAAGTTCAAATGACTAAGAAAACACAATTCTCTTAACTATCTATTCCATTAGTTTTGCAACCTCTTCTGGGGCTTTTGATCAAGACTTTAAAGTCTCTCTTGGGACTTCTTTTCTGGAGGATTGGGAGTCTGGTGGAATTAGTGTCAGAGTGTGTATCTTCCCATCCCTTGGCTGCTAATTTTGACAGGAAGAAGTGACCAGAATCTGCTAATCCTCAAGAAGAATGGCATTCTCAAATTACCCATACTTGAATGCATCACTAAAAGTGATGCTACAGTCAGTGACATCTTTAGAGCAAGAGGGATTCAAAGCATACAGAATTCCCTCGGTTCCTCTATGTTACAGTTTCTGCCTATACGCAGAGCAGCTCTAGTGATATTTCTCAGCTGTGAGGGTTGAAGAAAAAACACAGCCTTGAGTCATCATTCTAGTGGGTTTTTTAGCCAGATGCTCTTCAAAAAGCAAAAGACTTCTATCGTGTCACTCTCACCAATGTTTAGAAACACATTGAAATCAGGTTAGGTGCTTGAAAATTTGTTTTTAAACACTGGAACTGGGAATAGAATTACTACATTAACTAGTTAATTTTTTCACTGTATTTGCTTGAGTTCTCTTTTTTTTTAAAATCAAAATCCATCATTTACTTGTGAGTTTGTGCTGGAGACTCGGTTACTGCTTTGCTGAATACACTGGAAGTTCTGTAAATTGCCAAACTGTATCTTTCTCACTTTCCTAAAGGCTTGTATTCCAGTAAATACAGCTGCAAGAAACACAACGTGTAAAAGAGACTTAGTGTTTTCACTTAGGAAAGAACTGTCAAGGAATAAGCCAAAGCCTGTAGCTTGTTACCAAAATATCCTTTAATCAGATATTTTGCTGGATTGTTTATCTTAATTTCTTTGGGTTTTACAGCTTTTATTACGGGTTTGTTGAACAATATTGGAACCCACGTTGATCCTATTCTTTTGATCCACCGCATTAAGGAAGGCATGGAGATCCCTAATTTGAGAGACTCACTAGTGAAGATTCTTCAGGACTACAATTTGCAGGTAGATGTTTCATTCTTCATGGGATGCTAATTTTCAGAGACAGCGAATCCTCTTTGTCACTGAACAGCACAAGAAATTGCTATCGTGATTTGTTCAGTCATTGGTCATGGATACTGTGGGCTAATACAAAACTATGGCAGAAATAGTGGAAATTTGCCAAGATTTCTTGATGGCTTCTAGCCCTTCTAAATCTCTTCCACACTGCTGTAAGCCTAGTGGGTAAGTAGAGCTGGAAGCATCTAGAGTGCTTCAGCCCATTTTACACTGCCCAACTGTCCAGTATTGGAAAGTTTCATGGCCAGTAGTTTTTGTTCTGTTTCACATGAATGCAGAGGCAGAGTGGAGGCAGAATGCAACATGCCCTCGCTGAAGCATTCATCAGGTGTTAGAGCCATATGTTAAGTGTCATAATAACTGAAGGAAGTTTTAAAAGCAAATTCATGTCAATGATGCAGAATCAGTTGGTTAGAGCATGATTCTAATAATGCCAAGGTTGTGGATTCGATCCCTGTACTATGGACCGTTCACTTAAGAGTTGGACTCAATGTTCCTTCCAGCTGAGAATATTCTGTGCATGTGTTGCTGTTTATGCATTTTAAAAAAAATGGACTGTTCACTGCATTATGGGAGTTCTTACCCCAGCACAATTATACAGGTATGTGCAGTCCCCTACATGGTTGGTTCTGACATGTGTTTTTAAGAACTTATAAGAAGCATACCTTTCAGTGCTCCCTAAAAGTAGCCAGCAGAGTGGGTTGCAATACATATTTTAGATCTCCCTGCTACAAAAGGAGTCCCAGATTTGAATTCTCTGTTGTGCTGTTCTGCATCACTGTACTATAGGAAAGATACAGAGGAGTTCGAATGCCTCCAGTGTGACTCCATAGAGTCCAAGAAAACATAGCTCAATAGACAACTGAAACTCCAATTTTCTGAGCCTCAAACATTTGTTCCCCACCTGCTATTAGACTTTCAACATTTTGAGCAAGTAGATGGGCTTGATTGTTACGGTCACGTTGGTATCTTGCCAGGCCAATAAAAACCCATATCTCCTTTCAGGGCAGGGTTTAAGCCTTTCCCATTCTTTCCCATTCTTTTATTTTTTAAAAAAATAACTTCAGATTATGACTTTGGCTATTTCAAAGAAGCATTTTACATTTCTTCATCTCCCAGCACTTGTTATGTGCGAGGAACCTCCCCAGATAAATAGATACATGTTTCCATATAGTGCATTTTGTAACATTACTTCAGGTTTTGACTTCATAGGGTGCTAGTATCCTTCCAAAATGACACTCAATACCATGCTAAATACCATGCATTTCAACAGTTCCATGTTAATCTTGCTGCTGTCAGTACCACCATTGATCCTCCTGTTCCTGCATTCTCATGAAATCAAAATGTAGTATTTGTTGTGTTTGCAGGCAGAATGAGAAAGTACTGTAAGCATAGCTTCAGCTTTACACATATGCAGGGTACATTGCGTGGCTTCAGACAAAGCTGATGGCATCATTTGGTCTTATTTTTTCTTCAAATACCTTTTAACAGAATTACTTTTGGATTAAAAGTATGTATTTAACCTTGAGAATGATACCTAAAATTATTTACTGTTAGCATTGAAATGATTCATGGATTTCAAATTAATTGATTTTGAAGTAGAGCTGTATAGCTCTAGGGCTAAAATTTAGATTTCCCAGGGATAATAGAAATTTGGGAAGCTTAATGTAATTTGTCCTTGGCTTGCTTGTGTGATAGAAAAGAAGTATAGTCCAAAAAAAGGCAATATTTCATTAGAGAAATGTAAGTTATAGTTTAAAATAAGTCTGTTCCTTAAGTGATACTGGCAATGCGAAGTGCACTGTTTATGAACAGATGGTATATCTACATTGAAGTTTAAAGATCTTGTTGCTGGTCTTGCACATTCACCAAAGCAGCCAGTTGGCAAGCTCCAGTTTTATAGAGGGTCTGTTTCTGCATTCAGAGTGTGCTTCAGGACATGGCTGGGACTTTGGGTGAATGTGTAAGCAGCCTTGCCTTGCTGAGGGCAGTTCTGCCCCAGCAGAACTGCTATTGCTGCCTCATTAGCTGTGTTTGGTGTGTTTATATGATGCCTGGTCATACCTCTGCTTGTAGGTGTGTTGTGTATGTTCATGTGAGAAGCCAGTGGCCTCTATTCTGGCTTGGCACAACTCTGGCTTTTGCTTCCTGATGTGTAGCATGAAACATGCTAGACATTTTGAATTCACTCAGAAATATAAATTTCATTGGCTAGGATTTTCTATATCTTCATCTTTTTGGATCTCAAGCTCTGCACACATGTAAGTTATTGTGCTCATTTTCAAAGGCAAAAAGAGTCTTGTGCTAAGATCCATGAAGGAGGAGCACAGGTGAAAAGGGAACCTGCTGCTTTACTTGCAAGTCACTGCCTAACGCAAAAACTGTGCTGGTCTTTTCATAAGGATGACTTCCCAAAAGATGTTACTGCTGTGCCATTATATTGTTTAATTGTGGGCTACTTTTGCAAGCCCTGATGTGGTTGTTTTATGCTTATGTAAGCATGCAAATGCAAATTTCTTACTGTGCTCTTGAGTTTCCATATCAGTAAATTTTACTTAGGAGTGATGTGAAATATGGGTGGGAGTTAAAAGCAGTGCCTTTGACAGACTTTTGTCTTTTTGAAAACAGTCCCTTCTATCCCAGCAAAACCAAGTAAATCAAACTGAATGGCTGCCAAAGTATGTGTGACTCACAGTATGCATTAGAGAATCCAGAAAAGTCTACTAATGCAAATTTTGTTGTCATTTTTTTTTTAATATGGACTCTTCTTTGGATAATTTTTATTAATGTTGGCAGATTGCAAACTGATTGCTTCACTTTAAAAAATTGCCACCCACTAGATGAACTGCTGCCACTGTTCTACATGCCACTCTTAGGTCACTTCAGCTTTGTGGTTAACCTTTGATCAGTTCCAACCAAACAAGCATAGCACTAAAGCAGAATTAGTTATTGTTTTGGGCAAAAATAAAACATAGATCATGCACAACTTTTTTCTTAGGCTACTGTTTCAAGTAAGTACTACTAATTTGCTTTTTTCTCCGATATTACAGCTCTGCTTTACAAGTAGGGTTCTATTAACCTGCCTTCCAGAACACCCATTTATATTTTTCAACTTCAGGAAATGCAATTCTGCCATGAGCTGAAAACTGAGCACACTCCTTACTATTCCACTAAGCAGAGAAATATGTAAGTGTTTTTTTGAATTAGGATTAAACCTTGAAGTGGTTTATTTTTGTTTTTTCACCCCTCAAGATAATTTGTCATCATTTGAGTTAATACATTAAAGCCATAGTGCATAATCAAATGACACTGTTTGATTGTAGTGATGAAAGTTTATTTACTGCTGAAATAATGCTGATTTTAGTGTTTATACACAGAAACATTCAAAGCCAACAAATTTATGGAGACATAGAAAACAAGGACAAAGTTATAATTCTTTGAATTTTAATAGGAGAATTTATCAAATAAAGTGTTGTCTGAAGCTTTTTTACTGCTTCTGAAATCTACTTCATTGCTGTCATAAATTTATAGATAGATTAGACATGTTGGCTTAAAGAGAAACCTGCTTACTTATTATAAATTACACATTCCTAGTGTTTTTTTGAAGTGCAAAGAAATCACCATTCCCAGGTTTCATTGTATCACATCTCCCAAAGAAGGCTGTAGTAAAATATCCTTATTTGTAGACTCGTGAGTTAATTATAACCCTGTTATACTTTCCAAATGTATAAAATAGGTGTCTTTTCAGCTTTGGTTTGTATCTGAATGAAATGTAGGAAATGTTTGTGGTATTGGAAGAGGCTTAAATACCTCCCTTGTTTTAAAAAGAAATGCTTCATTTTTTACCCTTTCTATGTCACTTGATAGAATAAATCTTGGAAAGATGTTGGTATTTCAAGACTCCTTTTCCCCTAGCTTTAAAATACAGAAGCAATTTGTTTTGATGTAGTACGTAGAGATTTTGTGGATTAGCCATTTAACTCAACCACTGACTTATTAGTTTGCAATTGAACCTGCAGTAATTCTAATGGGTGAGGGACATTGATCCATTCACAGAGTTCACATCTATCCGTTCATAACAGAGCTTATGAACTAGCAGAACCCAATGATAATCCAAAGAATGCTGCTTAAAACAGCACCTGGAGAAATTGTTAGGTTATGCTCCCAAATACAACTAAAAATGCTGTTCAGACACCTTGGAGGCTCTAGAGGGCAGGTGGCAGCTTGCACAGGGGAACATGTGCCTTTTGGCTATAAAGACTGAAAATAATATGGTTTTAATTGCAGTACTGATGCTGTTTGAAATAATTTGGTTAACTGGCCCGGAGAAACTTGGGACTTGTTAGTGGTTTAAGCTGAATCAAGGCCTGAATTTATTCCCAGAGCTTTGAGTATACCCTTTCAAATTAACTGCATACTGCAGTGCTTTTCATTAAAGATAATGTTAGGCATTTGTAAATCAAGACTGTTTTAATCAAATGGAATGGTTTATGCCTAATATCTTCCCAAATATAGCCAGAAAACAAACTTTTTTTTTTCAATTACTGTTTTGGTTTTAGCAGTTTTCATTAATTTCATGAAAGGCATTATTTCTCCCTAAAACTTCTTTCTGTAGGTGCATGATACTGTCCTGCTTGTTCTCACAATTACATGCTTTAAAGAATAAATAAAATTCAGTTTCATCCTCAGTTCTGTTTCTTCTCGGAAAGTGGTTTCATCACCGATATATGCCCAATGTCAGTTTTAACTAGTTCAACTTAACCTTAGGGTGCACAGTTACCTATTTCTACCACCTTTTAGTAAAGCTACATCTCTCTACTCCAAATTCCCTTTCCTTTGCTTTCTCTAACTCTTAAATTAACTATTTTTGAGGTCTTCAAAGCAATTCCTACAGAAGTGTTGAGATTTATTACTTTGAGAATAGATATTTGACATTCTGCATTGTGATTTGTCCTTTTATATAATAATGGCTGTCTACTATGCTATTTCTAGCAAAATAAAGTCTGACAGTCATTAAATGTGGTATGAAAAGATCTTGGTGGTGTTTAAATAATGGGAGAAAGTGCATATTTCTTAAAAGATATATTTTATCAGGTATTTTGGTTACTCCTGGGTTTTAAGGCATCAAATACTATTGAGGTTTTCCAGTGACCTAGTGATGTCTGTTGTTTCTCTCTTCATTTTTCTTTCTTTTTAATGATTTTCTTTCCTATTAGCATACTGTATTTTAATTAAAAAGTGCTAGGACACACTTCCATCTTCCCATCATATCTTTGTTCTGCTTCTTTTATTTAACATGGTCACAGCACCAATGTTGTCAGAGTTCAAGAAACAACATTTGGACAATGTTCAGAGGCACGTGGTGTGATTCTTGGTGCTGTCCTATGCAGGGCTGGGAGCTGGACTTGACAATCCTTGTAGGTCCCTTCTAGATCAGGATATTCTATCATTCTATTCTTGTTTTACTTCTTGTACTTCAACATGGGGAGGTTTCATCTGTCTGACTGCACTTAGCAGAGACTCTAGTGTATAGCCAAGACCTCCTCCCCTCCAAGTTGTGTACTTATTTTTGGAATACAATTTGTTGATTGAGAATAGTTTGAATCAGGTAAGCACTCTTTCTGAAACACAGTCTCACTGAGTTGTGCTTGCTAAACATTTCTTGTATTTTTTTCAAACCTGGCAACATTTTTCTTTCCGTAAAACACAGCAGTCTTTGTTGCATTTGGATAAAAAAGTTGGCAAGGGAAAGACATAGCCAGATTTTTTCTGAGATTATCAACAGATAAAAATGATTAATTTTCTAAGTGTTTGTCTTGTAGATCTGCATTCAGTTGCTGGTGCTCTGGAATGATATATAGCTCAATGTCTCTAATATTATAAAAGTGTTATTTACCTATTGATATGCCCAATTTAAAATGCTCAAAATGTTACTCAATGTTAATTTTTTTAATGTACTTTAGATTTGCAGTCCTATCTGCGTATCATTCTTAGCAGTGTGTCCTTATTACTTCAGAATGCATATGTGAAAAGGTAGAGTTTTGAACAGGGTCCATCTGTGTGTAAAATCTATTGTTGTGTTTCTTCTTAGGTATTTGCATTAGGTGTATGTTGCACTATCTTAGAAAGCCCTCCTGTAATACAAATGATCAGAAGAAAAGAATGAACATTGCTTCTTTATACCTTCTGTTTTAGTAGGGTTGGTCACATTATAATTGACTGTGAGTATCTTTGGAAAGCCCTTTTCAGAGGAATTGTTGTCATGGAAAACAAATTTCCAAACATCAGTTTGGGAGGAGGAAGAAAAAATTCCAAAAGACTTACTTGGATTTGTCGTCTTTCCATACTTGCTCTGTTAAGTATTGTGAAATAAGGCTCTGTATAATTTTTATGCCATTGCTTCTTCTGTGTTTCAAAACCATTTCAGGCAATCAAATGTCAGCCTAATGAAAAATACCAAATAAGTCAAAAGGGAGCTGAGACTTTTGCTAAAGAGGAATGAACTAGGGACCTTTGATTAGTTACATTGACATTTAATATTGCTTATTAAATGACACCTCAGCAGGATATATGTTTGAACAAAAATATGTTTTGAATTACAGTGTTTATGAAGGTTTTATGATTATCAAATATCTTTTCTGAAGAAGACAGGAAAGATACATCAAGAAGTTTTGAAATGGTTTGGAAGTTAATTCTGAGGGGCACTGTAAAAATTCCTCTCTGTTGTAATTTGTTAACACCATCTCATAAAAAGACATTCATAATTTATGATAATAGTATCTTTGTAAAAAAATTTATTTCTTGATGTTTGTTTTTGTTTTGTGGGCTTTGGGGTTTTTTTTATTGTGGACTTTTCATTTAGGTAGAGGTGATGGCAACAAAAGCTTCCTCCTTTATAATACCTTGAAAAGTTTTAAACATTCCTTGCACTCACTTTGGCAGCAGAAACACAGTGGTGACTTGTTGAGATAGTTGATATGCCCATCTGTTCAACAACCACTGTCGTTTATGTTCTTTGCACCAACAGATCTTGCTGCGGGAAGGTTGCAAAAAGATACTCGTCGCTGATTCTCTTTCTTTATTGAAGAAAATGCATCGAACTCAGATGAAGGGTGTTCTAGTGGATGGTGGGTACAGAGGAAACATGATGACTTTCAAGGTTTTAAAGGCTATTGTTTGGTTTATATACCTCCTGACTCTGCTTTGGAAGCTGCCCAAAAGCTGCTTTATTTACCTTATCTGTAGGCTGTAAGAGGATGCTAGATGCTCTTCCCCTTTGCAAAGGAGCTGCTTGTATCTCAAAAACTACAAGACCCAGCATGCAGCTGTTTCTCTTGATCAATCTCTGTGTGGCCAGTAATGTATTGTGTCCTGCAGTTTGTCTGTAAAGGTGAAAACGCTGTTTAGTGCCAACATGGACAGTCGGATGGTAATAATCTGCAACCAAAGCAAAAGAGACAAGAATGTTGTCAGAAGCAGCTGAAAATACTTTGCAAGGTGCTTGTGAGCAGCGCTGTAATTCACACCAGCTGAGTGTTAATAGCAAGAGACAAAAGCTGACAGGACAGAGTACCAGAGCTTCTGCTCCCAAATGCTGCAGAGTTAACAGCTGCCCATCCCATGCTCCTTTTTTCAGTTTGCCTTTTGTCTCTTCAGCACTGATCCTAAACAGCCTCAATCCTGCAGTTCTGCCATCATCAGATCTAAATATTTATCATGGTGTTATTAGAAATGCTACTTCAGTATCACTCTTCAATTTTTAATAGTTTCTATTAGGCATCTTAAGTAAATGATTTAAGACCAAGCTCCATTTCTGTAATAGCAGTATGTTCATGCCTGCTTTATAAAAAAGTAAACATGGAGTTTGTTAACAAAGCTTAGTTTTTGTTTGTTTTGTTTTTCAGAGGAGAATATCTGTGAATCATGTCTGTCTCCAATACTACCTTCAGGTAGGATGCTTTTCTAGGAAAAAAAAAAAACCCAAAAAAGAGGTTATAAAATTTTTTTCGCAGCATTTTAAGAAGAAGTACTGTTTGCTTTTATTCATAAAAATGTGAAATCTCCCTTGGTGATCGCTGTATGAATTATAATCTCCTAAGAAAAGCTTGCTTTTTAATTCTGATGTGGGAGTAGAGTCTAATTTAACAATTTTTGTTGCAGTGAGCCCAAATATTCTTTCTTACTCAACTTTGACTTCCGTATTTTCTGTTTTGAATACATGGAATTCAAGGCAGCTTTTAATTCCATCAACATATGTATTCTCAAAGATTATTAGAACCACAAAACTAAGCAGCTGCCACCAAATCTTGTCCACCTATGTTGGAGTACTCACACTGAACTTGTAGATTATAGAAGTTTATGGAATGTACTTTTTGTCTGAATTGTGGAGATTTCTTGGCTTCAGTCATGAGTGCCACATTTGAAACATCTTAAAACCGACTAGCTTTAAAACACCCTCTAAATTTAGTTGTGAAACTAGAAATTCAGGATGTTATTTTGGAGATGTACATTCTTCAAGGCAAGTGTAGTCCAGAAATACCAGTGCAGTTTGTTGGGTGTCTTAAAAAGAAGTCATTTTTACTAAGAGAATATTTGTCTTGTTAAAGCAAGAATATATAAGATGAAGCATATATACAGACATTTGTTTGTTTTCTAAGTGTTATTAGCCTGATAGAATTACTTACACTTTATCTGATTTCTACTATTTTTCACTTAAATAAATAAATGAAAACAACTATAGTGTGATCATACGCAGTAATATACAGACAAGGAAAATCTGGCAAAGTTGGATGTGTTAGTGCTTTGAGGTATGTGTGTTGAGGAAAAAAGAGCCAAAGTAGAATGCAAATGATGCTCATAAGTGACAAGATTATTCTTTAGATATGTGGATGTTGTATTTAGGGTTCTAATTTGGCTAAATATTCATGTGGGAATGAAAACCCACATCATGCACCTAGGCAGCTTGTTGCCAGATTCCAGGATCATGGTGTGCAGGGTCTAGAACTGCTCACTGTTCGGGTTCTCTTCACACTAGTGCAAGAATTTTTCAAAGCTGCTTCAAAGCAGCTGAATTATTTGGTGGTAGTTTACTCTTCTCCCTGCCCAAATTTAGCATGTAGCATATATTGAGATGAAAAATTCCTGGTGAAAAGGTATACAGCATTAAGCCATGGAATAAAATTTTTTTTGTAACTGCATCACTGGCACACATTATGTGAAACCATCACGCTTAATGATTTCTATGAATGAGCCAGAATAAATTGGAAATGATTTTGAGAGATGTTAAAGTTGAAGGATGAGTTTAAGTTTCTCTGTGTATAATAGAATGCTGGCATATATTTCTGTATCCACTAAATAATTTCTTTCATTGCCCTGTTGAAATGAATTTATTTTTCTGTTTCCCAGATGCATCCAAGTCCTTCAGTGTGGTAGTGTTCCACTGCAGACACATGTTTCACAGGGAGTGCCTACCTGTATCTAACACAGTAAGGAATTGGCCTAATATGTCTGACACCTTTGCCAAAGATAAATGACACATTTTCTTTTGTCAGCTGTGGAGAAGGGTGTGGGTCTATGAGGAATTGTATGATTACAGTAAGAACTTGTGATGATACCACATAGTAGTATGTGACCAAGGAAAGGGAGTTTAAGGATAGTGCAACTAAAGTTCATCCAATGTAAAAAAAAAATCACTGCTGTTTGAACAGTATTTTATCACCTTCTGCAATCTGAATATGTAATGCATCTCTGAGACATATAGGGAATACAATCTAATTTTTTAATTAATTCTCTTCCATTCCAGCTTTTATCTTAATTAAACATACTCAAAGCCAAGAATAAAGGTATTTTCTTAAGTGAACCTGTTAAATGATTCTGACCTGGAAGACAAAAATCAGTCATTTCAGAGTAAATATTTAAATATCTTTGTAATCATCATTATGTTCAAAACATGTTTTTCTTTTTAAGTTGTTTGGGGAGTTGGTTTGTTTGCTCAATTAACACAAAGCAAAAAAATAACATCTAGATATAACAGGGTTTAAATTTAGGAACAAAAACACACAGAAAATTAAATTTAAGTCTTTAAGTTTCTGTATCTGTCTCTGAAAATTAACATGCAGTTTAAAAATAGCTTCAGTGAATCACTTCATCTGTAAGTAAACAAACAAAGTGCTTGTAGCCATATGGTACAGTATGTATAGTTAAATATCTTATGAAAATCTTAATGTATTTGATCCTTTGTACAAGAAAGCCCAACAACTAGTAAATACTTCTTCAACATTTACCACAAATTTTATTGTGAGACATAAGATTTATCCAGCATTCTCAATTTTCTGGGGCAGTGACTGGTTATGTGGGATTTTTAAATGTTACATCTATATTATATGGTATATATTCATAGACAGTATGTATGAATACAGGGCTGTCTGCATTTAACAGAGCCAAATTTCCCCTGTTACACTGTATTATGTGACCTTAGGTGATCAGTCATGTTACTGATACTGTGTATTGGTGACATACTGAAAGGAAAATAGTGCATGCACAAAATGCACATGGAGCTAAACACAGAGTAATAATAAACACATCTTTGATGTCAAATGACAGTATTTGGGCCCTTATTTCAGTCGTTGGAAATCTGTGGAGCACAGAGACCCAAAGACAGAGCTGTGACTAAGGGGTTATTGGAGCTGACCAAGTGACTTTATTCTCATTTTTATATGTGAAGATAATCAGTGATGCCTTTCACTGTGTATTTTCATTTTTGGTGTGGAGGAAATTTGATGTTACTCTTCTGGCAGGTGATGGTAATACCCTTGGAGTGAGTAGTGAGTTGTGCTGCCCTCTGACTCCAGAACAGCCAACCTTACCATGTTCTCCTATATTGTCTTCCCTCACCTACCCATGACTGTGTTGACTGGGAACAGCCTGTGAGCAGCTGAGAAGGGCATTAGCATTTTTCTTTCATCTTCACACGTTCTGATGTGGCTACATTTCTCTAAGAGATTCCTGTTTTCTTTTTTGATTTAGATATCTTCTGTCCAGTTCTGCAATATATGCAGTGCCAAGCACCGGGGGCCAGGAAGTGCAGTCCTGGAGATGAAGAAATAGTAGTGGCCTAGTTCTCCACCTCAGTCAGTGACACCAAATCTGTTAGGACCATGAAAAGCCACTGTATTTTTCCAGTAGACATCATTTCTGTATATAATTTTGATTGTGATTTAAAAGTGGTTCCTATATTTATCCTGTTTATTGAATATTTTGGGTAATGAGAAAATGTGAAAGTATTTCGCTGGTAAGTCTTTGTTATGCAATTCATGTGTCATGGTTCCTTTGCTCAGCTTGTTACTTTATTCTGGAACAAAAGAAAATAAATTGGGAAGAAAAAAACCATGCAGTTTAGACATTTGTGTTTGCTATCAGTTAATGTGCTTTACAGTTTGAATCCACATCAGGCTTATGGGTGGATATTGTAAAGAAAATATGTTGCCATGAATTCAGTTCACCAGACTGCTTCTGTCCTGATTTAGTCTATTAGGGACCTGTTTACCTTGAGACCCATAGGAGTCTGACTCCTTTCAGTGGAATTGCTTCAGAACTTGAAGTTGTCTGTGTGCCAACACAAATCTTCAGTTAACAAACTTGTTAACTGTGAATTTGGTTACACGTTCATAGTTCATTAGAAACTGGTTAATTGCTCAATTCATCTTCACAATGCAATAGTTTAATATGAGTTTTTCTCTATGTTCAACTCATCCAGAAACTTTATTTTTAAATGTCAGCAGTAGGTCTTTAAGCTTATTTTATGTGTGGTTGAAGTGTATAGTTTCATTTAGGTGCAAGGGAAAAAAAATTTATCTGACCTTTTAAAGATAAGATCTCTAGAAGTTTCTTTTGGCTTTAGCAATTTAACAGCTAAGTTAAATAAATCAATTGGATGTTAAAAACCCCATATTTTTCATTTGAACTGTGTTTTGCTGATCCAAAGGAAGTGATCTTTCAGAATGTCTTCACAGTAATGTAATCTGTTTATAATATATGCTGACTAAATTCGCTATAAGCATCTTTTCCTTAAGAAAAGTATTCAGAACTCCCAGCTTTTCTGCCTTTTAATAACTTGAGTTTGAAAGTAAAAATATGTTGTTTTGCCATCAAATTGTACCGTTTAAACAAGTTATCATACTAAGTCCTAAGACAATGGTATATTCTGCAGTCTGTCTGTAAAACTGGAAAATACAGTACCTCTAATACAATACCTTGTTCTTTACCTTACTCCCATGTAAGTATACCTTAAAATAATTTCTACTGTGGAAACTTGGATTTCTAGTTTATGTATATTCATAGCATTCTTTTAAAATCCTCTGGGCAATTGGTGTAGCAATCTGAAGAATGACTTTTTGTTGTCCACGGTGCAGATCTGTATAATACTGGAATAAAATGTTTTGTGTTCAGAAATCTAGAATTTACTCTGCATGATTACATAGGCAAAACAATCATTAAAAGAAAGATCTCTCAAAAGTATAGTAATCTGTTGTTTTAATCAGACAGTTGAGGGAAAAATAAAAACTATTTTATTGCAAATTACTAATGAACGTAGAGTTGGTGGAATAGCAGAAGGGTAGGAAGTTTGTAGTGCAGAGCATAGTCTGCATACATCAAGCTTCACCCGTAAGAATTAGTGCCTGGCTTTGCACCTGTTCATGTTCAGCAGCTAGTACATATTCTCAGGTATATTGTTCCTTTTTCCATTCTTCACTATCCTGATCAGGAAAGCTGCTTTGATTCCTAGTAAATTAAATGTTCCAGTGAGCTCAAGGGTTGTTTAACCATGATGTTGGAGTTACTGCTAGCCATGCCTATAGAAGTTTAAAAACTTTTAAAAGCTCCCTTCTTCAGTAGCTTTAAGCAGCTTTTCGATGTTACATCTAAGAAGGCAATAAGCTGTCAGCTTACAGGAGGAAAAAGTCAAATTACTTCTGTACATATATATGGAAAAGTGTCCTGTAGCTTAGAGTTACATGATAATTTCAAGAAAGTATATTTTTTTACTTCAGCTTGGCCTTAAATTCCCTAACACATTTGAGCTTTCAGTTTGCTAGTCTGCCATCATCAGCAACCATACTGCCTTATACCATGGCATATTCTTTGCATTATGCAAGTAATTTTAAATCACTGTATGAAAATCTAATCAAAATCTTCTCTAAATCCAAAGCATCTTTCATTTGGGCTTCAGGGACTACTACCCTTTTTATGTTCTGAAATCTAAATTTGCTCATTAAGATTCAGCAAGAAATGCACAGACCTCTTGATACACTCTTCTTCTTAAGAAGCCTTTACATCATAGAAGACATATGCTATTGCAGTCTAAAACATTCAGCTACCCTAGAGCTTTTCTTCTGAAGAAGAATTTTGCCTAAGAAGTAACTGTAAAGTTGCAGAGCCTATCAGAAAAGTACAGAGTAGCACTTAATCGGTTTCACCTGCACTTACTTCAGATGTCAAAGTTCTTGTGCTTCTAAGGTAAACTTAAACTTAAAAGCTATTTTTTCTCTGATACACCCAATTCTGCCTGAGTTCTTGACCAGAAAAGCTAACAGAAAGGATTTGTGATGGATCAAGTAAGTACATATTGGTTTGTCATATCAAAAGAGAGAAAACTATTTTGGCTTGTAGCAGGACATCTCACCCCGCCACAAGAACTTGTTAACCAGTCAGGTAACACACTGGACAAGCTGTCCTGTAGGAGTCACTTTGGTGTCATGGGATTAACACTGGTTTGGAACCTCCCAACTGCCAATAAACATCTTGCTGTTGAAGTGAGATCTGACAAGGTAAGTTGGATTTCTGACTGACAGACACTCACTTTGCAAACTACAAAAGCCACACCAAACTTTCACAAAGCAGAAATCTTCTATACGTTTTCCCGGAAATGCATGGAGCTTTTCCCATGAGTAGGGATGCCTTCTTTGCAGTTAGTTGCCAGGGGCTAAGTGAAGGAATCTGTGTACATTATTGTCATTTTAGCAGCAAGTTACATTCAACTCCTAATCAATACTATTTCTTTTGGTAGCTGAACTATAGGTACCTAGATACAGTGCTGTGTTGTTTGTTATGCTGTAATCTACTAGTAGTTCTTTACTTTTATATTTTTTAATAAGTAATTCTGAGTAAGATCTTTATCTGCTATCTCTTGTCTGTTTAATAAATAATTTGTTTTTATAAACAGACCTGATCTAAGTGATTTCTTAAATTTAAACTGTTGTCAGAATCTGAGCCTAAGGCAGGGCTTGTTTAAAGCTCCCACTCATCCTATGACAGGCTAAAATGAGTCTTTGGATGATTTTTCTCATCTGGCCTTGTTTTATTATTTTAAACCTTCAATGCTATGTGATGTGCTTGGTGAAAATGTTGGGCTACACTAAAGATTTTGGGGGGCCCAAGAGAGTGGGGAGCTAGAGGTGCCTCCTAAGTATGAGGCTATTTAGTCCTGCTGAGAGCTCAGTTAAAGTAAACAGCATCAGGATAAAGGTTGACTCGTGCAAAAGGAGGAGTTAATTGTTTTACTGGATCAGCGATCTGACAATCAGCTGTGTGTGGCAATTGGGCAAGAGTCTGCTGCCCACCCTGACAAGACTCTGACATGATTCAGTGGGTCAGTTAATACTTCAAGAAGTTGTTCTGTCTATAAAGGTATGTTCTCTGCAGCTGCACTACAGGAAGCCTTGAACACATTGGTGTTTTGTGTTGCAACATGACTAAGTTCAGTGTCTGACATGAGTTACTTCCCCATTTTTGGATCCATATCATTCCATATGGTATCATATTCCATATACTTTGCTAATTGGGTGGAAGCTGTCAGTATTCTGAATAGAATGCACAGGTTAGTCTAGCAAATTTTCATCGTAGGAAATTTAATCACTTTCCATCTTAGGTTTAATTTTTATTCAGCTGGAGTCTTGTAAGCAGGCACTGTTTTATTCTTTGCTATTGATAGACTACCACAGTCATTTTCTGCTTGGTGAGTAAAGATCCTGACTGTAATTTAAGGGAGCTGGAATTGCAAATAATCTCCTGAATAAAAACATCACAGTGGATTTCCTCTTTCTGAAATGTTGTGATTTAGCATTCAGGTATTGTATGTCTACAGTTGCCTTGGAAATACAGTGTCATCTCTGCAGGTTGGTTGCACTGATCCCTGCCTATGCTATTTGGTAACAGTTTGGAAATTTTACTTGCAGGAAAATTCTTACCTAAATCTGAACAAGGGCAATTATCTGAATGAGAAAAATCTCTCTGAGAAGCTAGTTTTGCATCTCCTGTCATACAGTTCTGACCTCTTACTCAGGCAGTATAACTTTTACCCCTGTTTGTAAATGCCAGACATAACATCAGGGTCTCCTGCTCTCTGGAATGCTTACCCCTCGAGTGCATATTTGCCAAGTACTTGCCATAAATCAACTGCTGTACTTTCAAAGCAATTTAAACAAGACTAGTAAGAAAAGAATTGCCTCATTTAGAGAATGACTCTTTAATTATATACTTTTGGGACTGTCTTCTTATTCTACTGTGCCATGAAAGATTAATTTACTTTTGGCATTAGAAATATCCCTAGATGATGGGTTTTTTCTGCTCTTCAAGACAATATGTGCTTTCTTTTATGGCAATCAAATATTAAATTATGCAGAAAACAGGACATCTGAAGTGTCTGAGGCATCAAATGTAGAAGAGAATAGAGTGTGTGAGAAGTTCTAAGATAAGTTAATGAGTCATAGTGGGAATGACCTAAATTTAGCCTTTAAAGCCTTCCATAAATGGGGATCATAATAAGCTTTTACAATAGAGCAGATCTTAGGGGTTCTGGGAAGTTCTGACTGCAACATTGACCCAAGAGTCTGTAATGTGAATGGACAAGGCTGCCAATGGCACCTGCTCCTGGATTGTGCTTAGGACCAGTCATGGTGCAGGAGTCAGAAATGTGCTGAGGGGAGGCTGATACCCCTCCAGCCTGAGGGAGCTGCCAGAGGTCAAGGTGTAGTAGTATAATTAAGGGCTAGGAAGTGGCACGAGCTGCAGAGGGCACTGGAATTGTTGATAGGGGTTTTCTGCCCTTGCTTTTAGTCGTATCCCAGTAGTATTTAAGTCCAGTTAGATTGACAAGGTAATGATATCTTTGTGTCTGATAGCCATAAAATCACATTTAGCAAGATGTCAGCTGGATGACATGTTCCAAATAGTGTTTGCATAAGATACAGATTTATCTATTTCTGGTGAGAACAATGGATGGGAGCCACAATAAATAAGTTAAGATTTTTTTTAAGATTCGTTTAAGTGAAATGTTCTTAAAAATGAGAAACTGTCTGACATTTTATCATGTTGTGCTTGCAATAAAGTAGTAGCATGGGAAGGTGCAGAAGACAACAGTGTTTTTATTGTATAGGACCCATTCAGTAGCAACTATTTTTGCATGTGCTGGCACAAGAATCACTGAAGCACTTCTCAGTGTGTCCAACTCTAGTGTGTCTCTATTGAGTCTTCATCTGGAATTTCTTCAAAATCATGAAAATCTTTGTTAAGCAAGGCCAAAGCTGGGAAGCTTTTTCTGTGTGTTTCCCTGAACATTTCAGCCAAGAATATATTTCTGGCATAATTTAGTTCTTTGCTATGCAGATTTTCATTCTCTCTGCAGGATCAAAAGACTTTGCAGTGACATGCTTAGAGAAGTATGTTCCATTTACATTATTTCATAATCATTCTTTCTCTCTTTTCTTCTTCACCCTCTCACCGCTCACCACTCCCCTCTGAATATATGCATTGGAGTGAGAGCCTGTTTTTGAATTGTGTAGTGATTTTCAGTCATTATCTGCAAACACGCTGTGCTGTGTATGTGTTAAGTATATACTTTTTATATCTTGTGGAAGGTAACCAGGTCTTTGTTCATCCTCAGTTCCTGAGGGAGTCCATTATCTGGCGTCAAGCTAAGGAAAACATTTTCCTTCAGAGGCAAACTTCCCAGGACAAAATTTTCAGTAGTGCAGAGAGAATCATTGAGATAATAAGGGACCTTTCAGGATCATCCAGTTCCCCTGCTGCAGCACTGGCTGCTCCACCACCTTCCCAGGGATTGATTGAGTAACAAGCCTGTGGTTTTCCAGATCCTACTTCTTGCTCTCTGAAGTTGATGATATGGTTAAAATCAGAACTAGAGCCTCGAAGAGTGAGATTTACTTCTTTCCAGTCTTCAGAAACCTCTTCTGATTGACATGGTCTTTCAAAGATAATCAGGAACATTTTTTTCATGCTGTAGGCTTTGTGCCTGTGTACTTTATAATGTTGCAGTTTAGTCCAGAGATGAAGACAGGATAAACTACTGTTGGGCTAAATCATGTTCCCCAGCCAAAGAGCAGATACTCCTAAATGCTTGGCTTGGGCCAAAGTGTTATTCACAGAAGCAGCACTGAGTTCCTTAGCAGTGGTAAAAACGCAGTGGCTGCTGCCGCCTCCATCCGCATGGGACCATCATGGGACACATGGCCCATGAGATGGGGGGCACGGCCCTCTCGGCATGGCTCTCAATGACCTTTATTTGCTTTGAGCCAGACACACTGCGAACAGAAAGACAAAAAACAGCAGCAGCAGCTTCTCCTTTCTGGCACCCTGCATGCAGAGAGATGCTGAGTGGAGGCAGTGGGCAGCACAGCCCATGTGGGGCCAGCAGGGACCATGTGCCCAGCAGCAGGAGGCATGGCAAGTGATTCCCTGATGCAGAGTCCAGACAGGATCAATCTTTCAGTACTACAGAACTCTTTAAAATCTTTTCATTTAGCAGGACTTGGGATAAACGAACCTACAGATACCAATTCTCTCCTGAGTCAGAGAAAAGGAAGAAGTGAGGACAGCAACACAGTGACACTAAGGTCGCTGCAAAGGAGGGAGGGGAAGGAGGAACTGCTCCAAGAGTGGGAGCTGAGATTCTTCTGCAAGCTGTGGTGAGGACTGTAGTACAACATAGTCCTTCTATATAATGCTACAATCTGTTCCCTGTAATTCATGAAGTGCATGGGGGATGCAGCAATCACCCACAGCTCATGAGAAAAAGGCACTCATGCTGGAGCATGTGGATTCTGGAAAGCTGGGATTCAGTGAGAGCTTGAACACAGAGAGAAACCTTGCCTTCAGAGACAGAGGAGGACCATTGCTTTTATACTAGAATAGCTCATCCTTATAAACAAAACTTCATGAACTAAATGGCCCAAAAAAAAAAAAAAAAGCACTTGTGGGAAAACTGCTTTGCCCGTGGGAGGGACTTCACGTTGCAGCAGATTTGGGTGGGACTGCTACTCGTGAAAATTAGAACCACGTTGGAAAAGTTCAGAGAGACCTGTCTCCCATGAGAAGGACCCTGTGGCATGCCAAAAGAGACTCTTCTCCCTAAATGAACTAAAGAAAAATTCTTAAAAATACAAACTGATTAAAAACCCCATGTTTTTGTCTCTCTGTGCTGTCGGTGGGAAAGAAAGAAGGGCCGGGGGGGCAGGCGGGGGGGGCGGTGGTGAGCAGCAGGGGAAAGGCATTTTAAAAGTTTTAGTTCTCATCTTCTTTTAATTCTGTTAATAATTTTTTCTTTATGCATTTTAAAGTTTTGAGCCTGTTTTGCCCCTAAAATGTTTTTCTTCTAATCCTTAGTCTCGCCCATTAACTTTTTGATTGTTCTTTCCCCCTCCTCTGATCAACTATAGCAGAAGAGATCAAGTGAATTATTTTTTTGTGGGTGCACTGATGCTTGGCCAGCATCAACCCCTAACAGGGATGTATCCCAGCAAATGAAATCCAAAACTGGACACTAATTTCTGGTGTGATTCATTATTATAATTTGATTCTGGTGTATTGCAAAAATCTGTATATCTTTGGGAAGGGGGAACAAACCTAAAACAACAACAAAAAAATTTCACTTTTTATCCATTGTGATGATGGTGTTATTATCTGAAGAATATTCACAGTAACATGCCAGGACATGATCATGTGAGAAATAACCTAAAAGGAGTTTGAAAAATTGAATACTTAGGTCTGACACTTGAATATTCCCAGTAGCTGAAGCATGAAAATTAGAAAGGCAAATCCCAAAATATGCTTGAGAAAACAGTGTGGCAAAGAGGGGTTCTGTGATTATAAGGAGGTGAGTTTCACCTAAGCTGGTATAGAATTTTCTGGCACTGAAATAAGTTAAAGGTGTCTTAAACTGAAAACTAACAAGTAACGTTGTTAACCTTTACCCAGAAGACTCAAAGGGTGAAGCTGCGAAAACTCTGTAAAGCAAAAAGACAGATTTTGATAAATTTCACACAGGGAATATTAAAAAGCAAACAAAATAAAACCTGTTATTTGGTGAAATATGATTCAGAATAAAGTGTAATATGTTCATAGAAGTGCTGGTTGGAAAGTATTTCTGAAGGTCATCTAGTTTAGGCTTGAGGCTTTGCTGAGAAGGAGATATCACTAAGACACCATGGTACCAACATTAAAATTATGTAGAAATATCAGAGAAAACCTTGTGACCTAAAAGCAGGTGCTGTTCAGGGACAATTAGAATCAAAGGAGATAAATAAATTAATACTATCAAAAAGTAATAGAGAATCAGTAATTGCATCAATATTATGCCTGAATATGAAGCATAATAATAGCAGGGATATACTTTGAGACACTTGACCAGTGTGGTAGCACAGAGTGCAGTGAGTCAGGGACAGAAAGTGCAGACATGGTGTGTAAAGCACAATGGAGCATCATAAGAAAACCCCATTTGCAGTGCTAAAAAACACTATCCCTCAGAGCACCTCATCAAGGAACACAAAAGGAGGGGGAGTCCTTGACTTTTACCCTGGGAACTGCACAGAACCTGAATGCTACAACTGAAGGGCTCTTAGTAAGAGAGCCCTTTATGTCATCAAATTCAGTGTCCTTGTAGGATGTCAAATTGTCCTGGCTAACCCAAAATACTGTATTCCATATCTATATAAAATACTGTATTCCATATCTATATAAAATACTGTATTCCATATCTATCAGTGCCAAAAATGGTTACTGCCTCTTTGAGGCCCAGTGGCACAGCTGGAACCAAATTGTGGGGCAGTCAGGAGATGCTGGCCTCTTCAAAAGGTCAGGGCACCCAAGCCATCTCCCTCTTGTGCTCACCAGCATTTCTGGATGAATCAATAGAAGTTCTGTTTTTAAAAAAGAACACGTGGATACATCTATTTTATGTCTTACATTGGGGAAAAGTGAACATGGATAATGGAGAAAGAAGTTATGCCTCCCATTTATCTGAGTTTCTAGAAGGATTTGATGAACCTGAATCAGTCAGTAACTGATTCAGATGATAATAGTGTTTTTACACTTGAAAAAAATCTAAAAGCTCATGCTAAAATCCTTGAACAAGATTTTTAGAAATCAAGAACCCGGAGGCAAGACGTGATATAGTAAGACGCATGGTAAGTAAGTTTGGTGATGATACCAAACTGGGAAGTGCTGCTGACTCTCCCATGGCACAAGAGGCTTTGTGTTTCAGAGGGACCTGGATTGATTGGAGTATTGAGCAGTCACCAATGGCATGAAACAGAACAAGACCAACCAAATGCTGGATTCTGCACCTGGGATGGAGTAATCCCAGACATGAGTCTGAACTGGGAGAGGAGTGGCTGGAGAGCAGCCCTGCAGAAAGGGGTTTGGGAGTGCTGGTTGGCAGGAAGCTCACTGGGAACAGCAGTGTGTGTGCCCTGGCAGCCAGGAGAGCAAACCTCAGCCCCACTGAATTCAGCACTGGTGCAGCCTCACCTCGAGTACTGTGTGCAGTTCTGGGCCCCACCATTTAAAAAGGATGTGAAGGTACTTGAACGTGTCCTGGGAAGGGCACCAAAGCAGGGGAGGGGTGGCAGGAATGTGCTCTGGGGAGCAGCTGAGGGCACTGGGCTCGTGTGGTTTGGAGAGAAGGAGGCAGAGGGGTGACCTCACTGCTGCCTACAGCTTCCAGAGGAGGGAAGTGCTGAGCTCTTCTCCCTGGTACACAGTGCCAGAATGTGCAGGAATAACTCAAGCTGTGTCTGTCATGGGAGATTGGGACTTAACATGAGGAAACACCTCTTTACCCAGAGGGTGGCCAAAACCTGGAACAGGCTTCCTGGAGAGGTTGTTGATGCCTCCCCGACATGCCCTGCCTGTGCCAGTGTTGAAGAGGCATTTGGACAGTGCCCTAAAGCCATGCTTTAACTTTATTCAGCCCTGAAATGGTCAGCCAGTGGGACTAGATGGTCATTGTAGCTGAATCATTCCATTCCATTCCATTCCATTCCATTCCATTCCATTCCATTTCCATTCCATTGCATTCACCATGAGTTGAATAATGATGAGACTGTTATAGATGACAAAGGTTTTCAGCTCCAAAATCACTTGAAATAATGTAATGTGGGCTAGTATGTAATATGGACTAGAAGTCCAGAATCTTCTTTCAGATATTTCCAAGCTCCACCCTACAGGTTCCTTGAAGGTCTATATATAAGGTCCAATAGATCATAGTGTTAAATTTCCACTGAGCATGTGACTGTATTTCATCTTCTTTTGCATCTCATATGTTACAAAGAGGTTTGTTCCAGAAAATGTTGAGCTGTGCTGCTGAAATTGCTGCACAAGACAGCTGCAGTATTTAGTTCTTCAAAATATAGCTGGTTTTTTTGCTGGTGTTTATCTTCACTACTACTTCACACAAAAAAATGTGCAGCTAACTTGAAGACAAACTTCACAACCAAAAGAGAAATTAAGCTGGGATTATAATGGCTCCATTCAAATTTGTGTTCATGACTCTTTTCCTCTGATATGTGTTCATCAGGTACAGTCACTTTTCCCAAGGCCCCTGTAACAAAAGAGTGTTTGGGGTTAATGAATCAGAGGAAATGTTGTTCCATTCAAATTTGTTCAAAGGTAGCAGATCTATTTTGATGTTGATTTAAAGTCAGTTAAAATGCTTTGAAGAAGCAGGAAGGTGCTCTGAAATAACTCCTCAGTGGAACCTCAGTGATTTCTGACATGGGGGAGAGTGTCCTGTGTTCAGGCATGAAGTCCACAGGGACACTGTGGTAGTGACTGGTGTCAGGCTGGTGTGTCAGCAGAACATCAGCATTTGTGTGTGTTTCTGACAGGCTGTGCACGAGCTCCCTGCAGCAGGCTCCCCTTCCCTCCCCACGATGCCAGATGCTGCCCCATTTACTGCAATGGCAGCTCGCTCAAGGGTCACATGCCAGCCTTGCCCATGCACAAGGTCCCCTACCCTCAGGTGTCTGATCTGCCTCATTTGGTACCAGCTGTGCCAGGATGCTAAACTCTCCACAATGAAGGAGCCAGTAAAAGCAATTCAGCATTCCTATTCTAAGCATGACGGAGAAGTGAAGCAGGATACCTCCTTCCATTTACTCAGTGCAGAAAATTTGGATCTGTATTTCTCTCAAGCCAAGATTTGTCCCTGGATTTGTTTCTTTTTTACTCTCCCACTGCATCTCGCTGTAGCAGGTGTCTGGCTGGCTGGTACTTGGGTTTAGGCATGGAGGGTGGAGGTGGTGCACTAGAAGGGAGCATTACAGTCCTCCTGAGACAGCCATCATTGCTCCACTGTTGTTAATTTCTCATTGGCATGAGAAATGTCATTAACTTGAGAGCAAATAGAATAAATTATTTCATTCAGCCAAAATCTCTCACTGAGAATGTCACTGCAACACTTTCAGCTCCTCAGACTACTGGGTGGTACAACAGAAGCCCATACCTAATATAGGTGCAATCCTGAGAAGTCAACAGTTTAAGTCCTGCCTCACTTCAATAAAACTCACTAAATGATAGAAGGTTAGGTTTCAGAAGGATGAAAAGAAAATTAGCTGGTGCTAATTCTGAGAATCTTGGATACCAAAATGGCTTTGATGCCTTAGAGACCTAGAAATGAAACAACACACTTTAATATAGGAGGTAATATAAAGGCTGGTCTTTATTGGAGGCCTCCAGAGGCGAGTACAGAAAATGCCCACCCCTGCATGGGTGAACATGAATACAGCTTTGTAGGCTTAGCAAATTAACATAATTGACAAAAATCCCCAATTAGAGACGTAAGTGGTGAGGCAATTCCCACACTGTTCAACCCTTTTCTAAATCCTCCCCTCCTAGATAGGAACTAAATTTAGTTTACGAAAATGTGTCTTGAAGAGCTGGTTTCAACCTTGGCTTCCAGAAAGAACCAAGATAGGACAGAAGCCTTGGATCCCTGGCTTGGAGCCTCTGGAATGTGTTTTGTCTTTCTGCCTGTCAGGGTAGGGAAAAGTACTGGGGCTAGCTACGAATAGGCTACAGAGCTACAAATATATATATGTGTAAAGAATATACAGAATATATAGCAAAAAGGCAAAAATCAATCAGCTTGATACACAAGATGGTCAATATGACCTCATAAATGATGGCTTGCTGTTTGGATTAAAATAAATCCATGAAAAGTGTGCAGCCAGTACATAGGCCCTAGGTCCTCTTCATGTATTTTTTTCAAAGAAGTGAATATAACACTTTGAAACCTTGTTTATGTGTTCAGTTTATTTTCATCATGCAACTGAACTGTAAATCTAAAATCAGAAAACAACTAATAATAATAATAATAAAAATTAAAATTCACATAAAAATATGTAACACAGAACAGTAATGTGGTGAAAGCAAAATCTCTGTTTTGCACTCTGATCTTGGAGCAACCATACCAGACTGAGGTGGCAGAAATCCATATTTTGGAGTGGTTTCTTAAAACTGAAAAACAGAGCACAGCTAGGCTGGCATAGTGTGAGTGGAGCAAAGCGAGTAGAGCTGAGGATTCAGTGTCTGCCTTACAGATGCTTTACCTGTCTTGCTTTAGAATCAGTCTACTTTGGTCCTTTGGACTGTGCACCAGCAGGCAACGGGAGCAAAAAAAGATCAACTCTGGAAGCACATTTTCTGGTTTGATTACATATTAAAAGAATCCAGTTTGCATGCTGTGACTGCTCTGAGCCATGAACTGAAGCACTGTGAATGGCATGGTTGAAGAATGGCCTAAGCCACAAGACTAACACAGATGAGTGACAATCTGTGGTTGTACTCCCCACCTATGAGGACAAGATAAAACTCAGCCAGAACTGTGTGGAAACTTGGTTTGGTAGATTTGTAATGTTTTTTAGGAAAGAAATATAAGGATAAACTCATACCTTATATGGTAACACAGTTAATCTGGTTTTTGTAGATGTATTCAGTTTTACGTCTGCAATTTGTTGTTCTTCTGGACTCCATTTGGATGGACTGTGTAACGCAAGAATTATGAAAGCAGAACCTCAATAAGGCAACAGTTAAATTCACTGCAGCTATTTTAATTATATTCAAGCTTTCATCCTTCTTTTCAATACAACATTTAAGCCTAATTTAACTATGTAAAGCAACAGAAAAAATTATACTGTCTTACTCAAAATACATTTGATTGCTTTTCTCAGTTATGTATTTTAAGAAGCAAAAGGTTGATGCGTAACCAGGTACAGCACCTCCTCTTCATGTTGTGTTAATCTGTTTATAAGATTGCCTCTTTGTGTCTGCAATACACTTACACCTCAAGCTGCCAGTGAGTATTCCGATGGAGTGCAGAAATAGTCCTGATTTGCAAACTAAATCAGTTTCATTTGAATATTTTAGAGAGCACCTTTGAGATACAAAAATAAAAATAAAAATGTGTAAAAATATTCTGGTGACGCATCTTTCATATGGTATGTTTTTATTCGCACATAAATCCATCTTTCATTTAGTTACCTTTCAGCTTCACAATTAAAGCAGAAATGGGCAGGGAAAAAAGCACAGGCATTGTCATTTGTCATTGTCATTGTTTCCAGGGGTTTAGTTTTATTGTATATTCCTCAGTGCTCAGTAAAATTCAGGTTAAAACCAAATGTTCACATCTGGAGATCTTTCCTCAATTGATACTTCTGACTTCTGCAGTTTTAGCTACTAGCATTAATGAATATATAATATGCCCTTTTCAGAGCAAAGGGTTTGTTCCAAAGTTAACTTATTTTCTCTAGTTTATCCTGTCATTAGAATCCTCTCCTCTGTTACTTGCTGACCAGTGCACTAAATGTATTCACATCAGTAGTTCTTATCAGCACATGCCTTGTGTTCTCATCTGCACAATACTCAAAAAAATCACTGGATTATGGACAAGGTAGTCCCACGAGCCTCACTGCCATCAGTAAATCTCAGATCAACTTCCCACAATTTCGGATAGCTAATAAAATCTTTCTGATCATTCAACTTTTCAGTTTCTCCATAGGCAGATGTATTACCAAAGACTGGTAAGATTTTCCTAATGAAGTTAATTTTGCACTTCAGAAGGATCTCTGTAGGGATAGGAAAAATAATACCGGTGATCAGCTTGCTGCCTTTTGTTGTGTTGTCCATTCTGAAATTGTACCAGTTCTCAGTCAGCTGCCTTTCCTTTTTCTGTAGTAAGTCATGCACAGCATCTCTCAGGATTAATCAGGGCTGTTCCTAGTATGTTCCTCTCATTTCTGATGTTCCAGTATAGTCATAATCTGATTTATTTATAGTCATGACATCATTTATTAAGATATTACAGTAATATATTGGAACTGCCTCTGTGACTACCTTACAAGGGAAGAACAAGGTATCTGGAATTTATAAATGCAGTGGTGTAACACACGCGATGGATCACCAATGTAAAAATCATGGCATCAAAACTATGTTGGAGATCCTTGGACAGTGAAAAATATTTTAAAAGTTTAAAATTTCTGAACTGGTGGTCTTCTACAAAATTTGTCTGGCTTCATGTTGACATCAGCTTTACATCTCCTTCCATTACAGTTCACCTGCTACATCTCTTTAAATATTCATTGTGGCCATCTGCCTGAACTATGCTGAACAAGATACCATAGCCTCACCTGATATGCATCCCAACCTCTCCTCTTTCTTCCCTTTCATCCTCTGGTTTCTTGGGCACTAAGTAGCATCTACCTGCCTTTAACTTTGAATTGGTGATTTTCTTGGAGATGACTTTGACTCACCATTTAAAAATGTTAGCTTCAAAGTTCACAGCACATACACCATAGGCAGTTGCTGTCATTTGCTTTAGGAGTGTCCTCCCATCCATTTGTCTAAACTGAGCTTAATTTCTATTCAGAGGGCTGCAGAGAGGGGAGATGAGAACCATCCTTAACAATTTGTGTAAAGGCTTACAAAAGGAATTCGATTTTCTCAACAATCTTAAACCCTGGCCATGTGCTTTAATTTGCTCCCTCTAGGATATGATACTATTAGAGGGATTAGGTCTGTACTTCTTCTAAAAGGAGCACATTTCACTTTTACTTAGTGACACTGGTTCACTAAGAAAAATGTATGTCTTTAAACTCACATTAAAGACAAAAGTACCAGCTGCAGACAAACTTCAAAGCAAAACTGTTCATCATATTTGCAAAGGCAACTGCATGAGGGTGGGGTAGTACCAAAGCTATGTTACAGTAAGGTGGATTTGTGCAGCACAGAGCCAAAACACATGGAAAAATGCATCCTCTGCCTCAGAGAATGAGATCCTAAACCAGAGCATATTTAAGACAAACAGAAGTTTTCATTGACTTTGATAGCAACTGGGACAGGCCTCAAAGCCCCAGAACTTCAAAGAAGCTTTGTAGCTCCCTGTGACTGTAATTAAAAATCCATGAAAAGTGTAAGCAGTTCCACCTGGTCCTCTACCAAGGGCTGTCTCTTGATCATTTCAGATTACAAAAGAGACCAACATTTATAGACCACTGATTTGGTTTTGGGAATCAGGTAGTAGGTTTGACATTCTTAACACTCATTCATATGATCCTTTAATTTTCACTCCTTGTGAAAACTTTTGGGAAAGTTATTTTCCTCTCTTTTTAATTTTTTCTAAAACAATTTTCATACTGAACCAAAGCTAAATGTGTATCTTAGTTAGAAAAATGATAATCAGTATAGAAAGCAGATAATATTCAATTGCATCATGAGATGCTTCAATACTAGCATAGACAACTTCTCCCTCTCTCTGGTTGAGTGCTGTTAACCTTCTCCAAACTCTTTACGTAAGGGAGTTTTTCAAAGTAATGAACATTTCAAAAGATTATGTCAGCAGAGAGGTTTTGTTAGTTTGCGCTAAATGATAAATGATTCCATCTACTGCCCTTCTGACATCTGTAGGCTAAATTAAGAGCCCTGGAATTGGCAGCATTTTTGGATTAAGGTTTGATTTATATCTTAAAGCGTGTGGAAATGTGTCATGTAAATTCTACATGTTGAGAAATATATCGATGAGTCACACAATATAAAGCATGACTTAAAATATCTTTTCAAATCTGTATTACACCAGTCTGCTTCAGTCTACTTCTGTTCATCTTTATCATGTTCTACTTCTCCCTGAAAAATCCTGCATTTCCATATGTTGCCTTCACCTTTCATTAGTCCCAGATTGAAATGAAACCTCAGCAGCTCAGTCCTGCAAATCCTACACTGAATTGCAAACTTGGGTCTAGAGGGACTGAGACAGTTTCTGAAGCTTCCTGAGCTCTGATGGGTGGAAAAGGGGGAAAAGACCCATTAACTGTGCAGCTCAGACTCCCTCACCTGGTTCAGACAGCTTTTACCATAAGCCGATAGAAACTAATAGCAGGGTTTACACAGAATATCCCCCCACAGAGGACTAATTGCAAAACAGTTCACTATTGTTTAATTGCCAAGACTGGGATGCTGCTGAGCCACCACCCCAGTAAAGCACTGGGTGACTCTTAGCAGGCCAAGTACAGGCATCTATTCCACTTTGTGAAAGGCTGAACCTTCATTTTGCTTTTCTGAGTCCTTGTTTTTGCCTTCTATTTTAATATGTTTTCAGGTGACAGTTTTTCCAGTGAAATTTCCTCAATTTGCCATTTACCCTAGGCTCAACAAAGCTGTCTTTGCCTGATGTTTTCTTTTGCATATCTCTAGCCAGTGTGCTTTCTCACATCTCTTCATATCTCAAGAGCCCAAGCCCTGATTGTGCAGCTGGACTTTACCATATTCAATCTTCAGGTCATGCAAGGCCCCAGCCTGGGAATGAGGATGGAAAGCAGGCTCCTCAGAGAAACTCTCACTATGGCTGCACTTCTGCCAGTTGCTAAGAAATTCTGAAGATTAAGGATGTTTCTCTCATGTGAATATGGGTGTAGGTAGGCGTCTTTGTGAGACCAGGACTCAGCACCTGATGCCTTAAATCATGATTTTTTTTTTTTCTGAGTGGGAAGAGCAGGAGGTGAGATTGCTACCACCCACTTGTCTAGTGATAGTCTAGCATTTGGAGCATCTACCCTGCAAAGGGCAGTGTGAGGTCTGGGACTTGCTTAGAGCCTAGTCTCTCAAATCCCATGAGAGTGTTGTATGCAGTTATTCTGCAGCCCATGGCAACAGCCATTCCTGGATTTTCAGCAGGTGCCTGCACAAATAGGGCTGCCCTGACAGAGTCCAAGAACTGCTTTGAAGCAATCCATGCCCCAGCATGGCTCCCTACAGGGCTGTGGTGAAGACTATGAGGGAGTCTCCCTTCATGGTCCCAGTGAAACTCTGCAAATAGATCAAAAATATGCAATCAGGCTGGAATTTCTTGAGTTTTACAGTGTGAGTTTTACATACTCAGAAATCAGAGTATATTGGCCTTCCAAGTCTATTTTACAAGGTGTGGAGTGATCATTTTGGGGGAACTCACTAAGAATGTTTAATAGCTTTAGTCCTCATGATGCAAATTGGTATCTCTAACCTTCCCATGAATTCTTAAGACATTCTTAAAATATTTCCTCCAAGCTTTTCATCCTATTCCTCTCCCAGGGTTTAAACTGAAGGGACAGAAGTGCCTGGCCATGCTATGGATTTCGTCCCATGAGCATCTCAACATGGGTCTCACGGCAGGTTCAGGCACAGACCTCGACTTCTACCTGCAAAATGGAGCTCCAGACAGCTCAGTTCTGTTCTCTCTGCTGCCAGCAAGGTGGAGCAACACAAAGTCAACTTTGCACCAAGTCTGAGGTGATATAATGACTAAAAAGTTTTCCCAAGAAGACTCATCTTCCTTTTCAAAAATACCCTTAACTTTCAATCTCATTTTAGAATTATACAAGCATTCTAGCAGACACTGGCTAACAGGAAGAAGGGGTTTATTGGCTGACAGGTAGAGAAAGATCAGAAGAAACTTGTTTCTCCCTTGACATACAGAACAGGTGAAGTCTTCAAAGACTTTTTCATGGGTAGATACAAGCTATTCTGCAACAATTAGCTGTATGTATCACTGCTCCAGCCCATGCCTCTGCACCATTTCTCAGCAGCCCTTTTGTTCTCCTTGTTAAGGTGCGTGTCAGCTGGTGCCTGTCAGCTCTGACACGGTGATTCTACTGACACCTGCACACTCAGTCTACTAACACTCTCAAATTTATTTATTGCTCATCTACTATTCCCCTAACCTTCATCAAAAATTCTCCCCTTGACATTGAAGGGGACATGATTAGATATTTTGCTTCGGAAGAAAAGTAGGATGGCGCTCGAAACACTGGGTTTGAACAAAGCTATATTGAGATGAAGAGAACCCTGGGGACAGTGAAAAATATTCCAGCAGCTTCTGCTGATGTATTTTCTGTAAATCCTTACCCCCTCTACAGAAAACCCTTATTCTAGAGCAGCACCAAGAAGAGCTGCCTGAACCTTCAGTCTGCTTTCTAATCCTGCTCCTCATTTTCCCTGGCATGACACATTTTATTTTAGTTTCCCTGTTTTACAGGTGCTCAGGGACTACAGAGTAGTATACAAAATCCATGACCTCTCTCTACACAGCAATGCATTCATTATTGATTATACTAGATGCATTCATCTAAATGCATTTGCAGTTTTAAAAAAATTAATATGTAGAAGTTATTAATTCATTGGTAATTAAGATTTACTAAAGGTTTTCCTTCTGAAAGCACGTTTTTGAGACCTACAGTCAGGAGACATCATTATTGTGTAGTTAGGTCTCTCGTCTTCAGCATGTTGTTTCTGAGATACAACAGAAAGAAGAGTAGCAATGTGTGAACATTTCTCAATACTGTTTTGAAGAGGGGAAAAAGAAGAGAGAAGGTGTTGAAATTTAATTTTCATTTTTACCAAGGCTGCCTCTGATAAAAGCTGCAAGAAGCTGCAAAAAGATGCCTCTAAAATAGGACTAGGATCACATTATTAGCTAAAGACTTCTTTTCCCCACAGTGTGGGAAAAACCAGTCTCGCACGCCGAGGACTAGGAAGAGCTTGGTTCCTATAGTGACTGTTACAGCAACTGTTAGCACCCAAAGTGTCTTTTCATCTAATGATAGTAATATTTCAAATTTCCTTCTAGAGACAGTCGCTGGACAAGTGGAGTGTTTATTGTCATGCATACGTCTACAATAAGGTGAAAAAGACCAGAAATGGAGGCTGGGGAGGGACCAGGGAAACTTCTGCTGTGATCTGGATACAAAGACTATTTTGCCTCCAATCCCTGCTGCTTGTTTGTAGTTCTTTTAAATGCTGCAGAAACCTTTCTGGGGAAAAAAGGAACAAAACAAAACAATCTATTGAAAAAAATAAAAACAGAACAAGACAGACATGGAACAAAACTGACATAGAACAAAACTTTTCATTTATGCTGAAGAATACACCAGCCACAGATAAATAAGAATATCTTAAGCAAGTCAAGCCACTCACAGGTAAGACTATTTTAACTGACTCCAGGGACTACCCTCACAGCATCTGCCTAGGACACCACTAGAATAATAAAATAGCTGGAACCATTGTAAATGAAAGACTTTCTTTATATAATGATAAATGTATGTTGCAACCTTTTCAGTGTGCTGCCCTTCCTAATTTTGATAAGGGAAGTGCTGGCATACCCAAAGTCCTGATGCAGAGGACAGGCATCAAATTCAGTTTGGGATTCCTTCAAAAATTTATGGATTGTGGTAAGAGAAGTCAGGACAAATCTAGCTCAATCAGGAACAAATGATGTACTGAGAAAGAAGAGTGGGGATAGTTGAATAAGGATCCTTGATAATCAAAATCTGGGGTCATCTTTGGAGAGTCCATAGGTTTAAACGTGACTTTTGACTAAGCAATTTAAAGCAGCAGAACCTACAATTTGACAGTCCCCAAACAGGCACTCCAGGGGTGTCTTTCTGGAGTTTGGATTGACTCTTTGCTATGTTATATGGTATTCATGATGAAAGTAGGACTAGTAGCAAGAGTCGAGCAGTGCTGTTTTGCAAGCCATCTTCTGTACCCATGCAAGAAGATCCCTGGTTGCTCTAAATCATTATGGCTTCCTTGAAAGCAGTGTCAAGGAAAGAAGAACTGCTGCAGGAGAGGTCCATAGTCTTGTTGCTGCTTGTGATGGTTATGGAGCGGCGAAGAGAAACAGCAACATGGCAACTCTCTTACTTGATGCAAGAAAGAGTGCAGTTTATTGAAGAAAGCTGTGTCTTTTTATAATACAGTTCGTGCAAAGCAAAATACAGATAGTTCATTGGAGAGACAGAGAGACAGCTCTTGTCTTTCGTTCTCCCATAGATCCAGCAGGTGTGCTATCTATGTTATGATTCTTTCTCTTATGTTTACAGTACAGACAGAGGCCCTAGCATGGGAAAGGTTTCAGCTTGGCTTGAGAAAGTTTTACAGCTTGAGAAAGGAACTCAGACCCTGTGAGAAAAGGCTTAGGCCTGCAATTTTCAGCTTGTGGCTTCACTGAAGCCCACATAGTCTAACTTCAAGTGACTAGGAAGAAAAACTTCCTGATATTTAGAAAATTGCATGTTAGATACTAAACCAGCACAATCAACTCACAGTGGTTTACATGCATTTATCTTCTTGAAGAAAAAAAAATGCATGACCTTCATAATGACATAAATTTGTTCATTATCTTGCATTTCATGGCCTTTCTAAATTAGAATAGAATAGATATGGCTAGTCTAAATTTTACTCCAAATTTTAAACATTTCAGGATTACGATTGCACATTTTTTGCTACATCCCTCCTTTTAGCCCATGTATGTGGTGGAAGCAATGGCACTGGGTGAATGTGCACTAGCACTAGGAATAAAAGCAGAGAAGCTAGATGATGCCATGTGATGTATGCATAATGCCATTAGCAGCCCATTCATGAGCAAATTTAGGGAATTCTCTTGGCGCCATGCATGCCAAGACCCCTTCACAAGTGCCTAACCTGAGAGAGAAAACTCATCACTGGTGAGGCATTCCCCAGAGAGAAGGCAAGATGGTGCTGGAATGACTTGAAAGAAAAATGAAGAAAGAGAGAGATTAACTGTTACAATATTATTTTTTATTGTTATTCAACCCAAAAGGTATGCGTTTCTAGGTAATAGTGTAAATACTAGGAATTTTGTAAATATATTTGATGGGAAAGAGAAAAGAAGGGGTATGGAAAATTGCATGTGGACAAAAAAACTTTTTAACTGAGATTGACTTTTCTTTCAGGAAAGATCCAAAGGATGTTCTACAGGAAGCCTTTCTGTCCTTTTTACCTGACAGTTAAAAGGAAGATATTTCTGGTCCTGGCCTGTGTCCTTCTGACCGAGAAGATGAAATGTGCCAAGCACATTTAAGTTCGGATTTTTCAAAAGCAATTTTCAATGATCTTTTGATGCTGACCTCAGATAGACTAAAGGAGCCTGAATTTTGGCCAAAAGTTGTTGGTACTTACTGTGTGGTGGGTGTCTTTTTTATATAGGTGAGACAACTCCTATGTTATCAGTATAATTCTCAAAAATTCATCTTCTGTGCAGCTCACTGTACTTTTAATTACAAAGAGCATCAGGAGGAGGCCAACCAGAGCACAAGTATCCTGACCAGCATTCACCCCTAATGCTGGAATCAGTACTGTATACACAGCCTGTCAAGACACTGTTGCCATCTAAATGATGAACATAAAGCAAATTTATTTGCACAGGCCCCTTTGCAACAGGTCCAAATTGCCAGTTATCCTTGCTGAGGGAGGGAGGGAATTGTACATCCCTGCAGCTCTGGCTGTGCTGAAACTCATTCTGGATCTCAAGAAATCTTGTCCTTCTTATCAACTTAGTCTTTTCCTTATGTTTATATTTTATTGTCATGTCATACAAACTATGTAAAAAATAAGAAAGCCTGATATTAACTAAGTGATATTAAGTTATTCACTCCTCCTACCCCCACCTGCCAATCCTAAAAGATTTTGGATCTCGTCGTGTCTTATCTACTTGCACTGCCTCAAACCTGAAAAGATTCACCCAAAGGCAATAGTAATTCCAGGAATTCTCTCCAGAAGGTGTTTGCATATTTTTTTTTCTCCTTGAAGTTAATTTCTCTCATTCCTGTTTTTCCAGGGAAGAGGACATGGAGGATGGAAGGAACATAACACCCTCTCCCAGAAGTCCAGCATGGGCATTCATGTCCTGGGGGTGCTATCCAGGAGTTAATTTCCTATGGAAACATCACTGGTGCTTATTCTGTGAGCAAGCTCTGCATCTCTTCATTAGTCACACTTTCCCATTTAAAGCTCATTTTACGTAGTTTCAGAGCCTGGGCTGCCAACCCAGAAATTTGCTGATTAAAGTCAGCAGGACAGTCTTTCTAGGTAACAAAGTGAGGCCATTGCTGAATACCACCTACCTGTACATAGCTCTGTGAAGCCAGACACATTCAAATAATGAAGCTGAAATCAAAGGGCACCTTTCAGATAAAATGCCTCCCTGTGATGGAACTGGTGTTCTGTGCCAGAATGTAAGTATCAGTTTAACATATGTTAGCACTTTAATGGATGAAGGGTTTTGATCTGAAGGTATGGCAATGAAGGAAAATGTTAAAAAAATAAATCTCTATTTGTCTTTAAATAGAGAATTTTAATTAGAAATAAGGGTCTAAATATTAAAATATAGAACATGTATGGGTTTTAAGATGTTTATTAAAATTGTCCTAGATTTTTATAGGATTTAGAACTACATTTATTTTATGAAAACATTTTTCTTTTGACATGTTTTACACTGTGTTTCTTACTTCCCTTTTTATGTGAGATAGACAGTTCTCTCCTCTCTGACTCACATCGAAAAGTCAGCAAGACGTATAGAAACTGCCCAGATAATTTAGACATCTTTGGCTGCCCATTACGTGCTGACCTAAAACGCAAGTGTAGTACCAAGTTGTCACATGTAAAAGAAGATTTAAAATTCAAGTCCTGGACACCTGAAACCTTTCATTTTCTCATATTGTTTTCCCATGTTTGCTATTCTATTAGTCCCATCTCGCCTTGTATTTTTGTCCAGACATTCTTCCCAAATCCACACTACAGTGTGATTTCAAATCCCAGGCTGCCCTTCAGTTTCATTTCCCACTCCAATTTTCCACTGCACTGAATATTAAAGTGGTGTATTTATAGTGGGGATGTCTTCTATCTGCCATGTCTGTAGTGTGCATTTTGACTGTCTATATGCTGGATTTGTAGAGGTGCAAGTCACTCATTACTCTGCAGCAGTTAATATCTGTATTTTATTTATCATTGCAATGGAGATGGCTGCAAGATACCTGCCTTTTTTTTTATCACTAGTATTGTAAAATTTACTCCTATGGACCAGTATATTTAAATTTTTCTTCTTTACATAAATGAAGAGTGATCAGAATAGCAGAAATGTGTGACAAGAAACTATGTTGTTGATGAGCCAGAAATTATCCAGATTTCTTCTTTTTCTGACTAGCATTTTGTATGAAGAGGGATCAACAGCTGCAAAAAGTGGTGACATAGCAGTTGTACTAATATTTACTTTCTCACTTCCTTTTAGTGATTTTTTTGTTGAAAAATCACCGCTCCCTTAGGAGCATTTTTCTATGAATGTCTGCTATTCAGGAGGGAGACTGAAGTGAAAACTCATTTTAAAATAACACCAAATAAACAATAATAAGAAAATAGGGAGAAAATGGGGTAAATTGTAGTAAGGGATTACTCATTTTTAAATAAAATCTATTCCAGACTAAAGCATGAGCAATGCACAGAGAAAATTTTGCTTTGAAACGCATCTTAATGGAGAAATCTCTGAAGTATTAATTACAGTAAATGATAAATGCAACAGACAGAGTTATGGAGAGAACAGCCCGATCATTTGGTGATAATTACTTTCCAAAATCTAGTTGATGGAAAGTAACACACACATTGATAAACCAGCCAGTGAAAAAGCACTGGCTGTTGTCCAAGGCCATTAAATGGGGCAAAGCCCGTGCAGGTCAACTGACTGAGGAGGAAGAGACTGGCTGTCTGACTACGAGCACATCTTCATTCTTCTCATCCACCAGCATGAAAAAGCATTTTTGGGCTTGGTGATGAGGGTTCTACTACTGTATCAGACATCAGGGATCTAAAAGGCTGAAGAGAGTGTCCTCCCTCCCTCTGCTAGCCCAAAGGCAACCAAATGCACTCTGTTCTGCTGATACTTCCTAGCTTTGTTACCTTTGGTGATGAAAATGCATGAGTAATCAGTTGAGACCACCTCTTTTCATGTTTTTGTTTTAAAAATCATTCTTAAAGTGGTGGAATCAGAAGCCAAACTGGCCAGAAAGAGGTATTCTGAAGATGTGAAAAATTGCTTCAAAGAATTTGGGAGCCCTATGCACACAGATATTTTGTTTTGATCTTTCACCAGTTTAACAGCATTGTAAGACACTACCGCAATGTTTTAGACAAAATAATTTCTTTGGTTGCTGTGATATGTTTTCTTTGGTTTTCTGCATTTGTTTTGGGCTTGGGGGTTTTTGTGTGATTACCTTTTTCTTTTTAAATAGTATTTATGTGAGAATTAAGCAAGTACGTACTCTTACTAAACATTACTACTGCTGCAGTTGGCATGCTAAATCAACTTCTTAATAGTACAGGAAAATGTGTTGGCCACATATGGGACTATGCAGATATCAGAAACACATGGTCTCAGGAAATACAACTGGACTTACTAAAAGTATGAGACATTTTCTTTCGGCAGGTTGAAGACTTTCTGATTTGTGTTTTGTTTTGTACCAATCTGAAAAATCAATGAAAAGTATTATGAAAATTGGACAGCTCCCTATAGAAGGATACAGGCTCAGGCTAAGAGGGTTGAGTTCCAGTGTTTTGCTTTGTCTTGCTTTGCTGTGTTTGCTGCTGGATTTCTACTCTTATATCAGGGAACTCCACGCTTGGCCAAACAACAGAATCCAATGCCAGGAGTGAATTTGGGGCTTGGTATCCAGGAAGGATGACTTTACCAACTTTGAGTGACTGGTGGCTGCATGATCCCTAGAAGATTTTGTGGTGCTTGAGTGTCATGGGAGGAACAGAGACTTTTGTTATGACTGCCCTTCAGTTTTGACTTAAAGCTGTAATTTCAGAAATAAGATAAAAACCACGGAACGAGTCTGGAACCCGTTTACTGCAGTTGGTTGCTACACTGAGACAGGAGTGAGGAATGGATGGGAGGAGGATGTCGAGGGCAGCACAAAGGCAAGTCAGGTGTGCCACATTGAGCAGCACGGGCATGGCAAGCCCAGAACAGCTGATGGCTGTGCCGGCCAGCCCAGCCCGGGCCGAGCCGGGGCTGCAGGTCCGCTGACTGCACATGATGCTGCAGCCCCGAAACAGGGAAAAGTGTTAGAGGAGCTCGCACCTGGGAGCGACTCCGACTTGGTGGAAACTCCCAGGGGAATAAGTAGGTGTCTAAGGCTGTACAAGGGGGCTTGTGCCAGTGGCGGACACAGCCATCAGCTGTGCTTCTAGAAATCATCACCCCCTCTATCTCTTGATGTGTTTTATTACCCAGAGGAATTGCCGTACCTCCAGCAGACCGCGCTGCCCGCCCTGCGGGGTCCGGGCCGCCGCCTGGCCGGGGCCGGGGGCGGACGGCGGCGGGGGCCGCGGCTCACCTGAGGCGGCGGCGGTGGCCACGCCTCTCCCTGCTGTGTCTTTAAAGCCCTCCTCCTCCTCTCCCTCCTCCTCCTCTCCATCCCTCCATCCCTGCCTCGTCGCTGCTGCTCGTAGCTGCCGGGCTCTGCCTCGCCCGCCTTCTCTCCCCACCCTCCCTATCCCCGCCACCAGCCATGGCCGACATGAAGACCGGCATCTTCGCCAAAAACGTCCAGAAACGCCTCAACCGCGCCCAGGAGAAGGTGCGCTGCGGGGCGGGGGAACTGCTGGAAAGGGGCGGGGGAAGGAGGGTGCGGCGGCGGTGGCCGGGGTCTGTGAGAGGACGAGGCTCCGCTCGCCCCCAGCCCCGCCGCCGCGGCTTCCTCTCCTCGCCCGCGGGGGCGCCGGGCGGGGGCCGGGGCTGCCGGCCTCGTTACGTAAGTGACCCATTTCACCGCGCCGCGCTGCCCCTGCCGCCCGCCCCGCGCGGCTCTGCGGGCGCTGCCGGGCACCTGCCGCAGGCCCGGGGCACCTGCCGCAGGCCCGGGCCGCCGCCGCCCCCTCGGCCCTCCCTGAGGCGGCTGGGGCTGCCCGCGGGGCTGGCTCCGCACCCGCCCGGCCGCGCTGCTGCTCGGCTCTCCTCGCCTCACCGCCCGCCGCCGGCCCTCCTAAGAGGATTGCCTTTCCTTTAATATCCGCGCCGGCTCATCCCCGGCTGCGGCGATCCGCCGTGCTGCAGCCGCGGCGTGACGGACGCGCTGCGTGCGGTGACAGGAGCCCGCGGGGCCGGGGTGGCGCGGCCCGCCCGCCCTCGGCGCCGCCGCGGCTCCGGGGAGCTGCTCCCCAGAATGGCGTGGGGTGGCGGGAGGCTGCTCCGAGCGTTCCGCAGCTGATGGCAGCGTGTGCTGCCAAGGAAAGTCAGTACCGATTCTAGCGTTATTGTAGCCTGGAAGTGAACAGCGGGCGAAGTCGTGGAGAATTTACAGGAGTTCTGACCAAACATCAGGACCTTATGGGCCACTGTTTTGTTCATTTCATTAGTGAAAGCTGATAGGTATAAATGTTCTCCTATGTAGCTGTTGGGTGTCTCAGAACAGGACCATAGATACAGCTATTAGGCCCAGCACAAAAGCATTTGTGCATGACTGTATGTAACAGCCGTGTCTCTGTTAGTACAGCTTTCAGTATAGGTGTTGCCAGCGTGAATTTTGCGGACATAGTTGTCAGTAAGCGTTGCAAGTCATCTCTTTTGAGGGTTAATAAAACCTTTATACCTCTCTAGTATATATCCTGTGCTGTTATGCAGCTTAGGTAATAGGGCTCTGGTGGATTAAGAAAGATTATTTTATGAGCATATTTCTTATACTTCACTGCCTATAGATCCTCACCTTCTTTTTGGCCACACATTGAATTCTGTGGAACTCCAGTGGCAGAAAAAAACCGAAAGAATTAATATTTAGAAAAGTCTTACACATAATTGTGTTATTATGTAAGAATCTACTACACAGACTAGTGATTAATTTTCCCTTTCAAATACATCTGTGTAGCTCACCAGGTTATAAAGTACTAGACTTTTCAACCCCAAAGTCATGATGCATTTCCATTCTTGCAGGTTTGGACTGCAACGGTTTTCAGATAAAACACATAAATCCACTTTAATAGCTCAAAGAGATCTGATGACACTATGGTGTGAGTTGATTTGAGTTCGTAGTTGAAGTAGAAGCCTAAAAATACTGTTTGTTTCCCTGTGTCTTTGTCAGTGTGGTTATGATTAACCATCTGGAAAAGCACTGGTGCAAGTCGTAATCACATCATGTACTGCTTCAAGCTGTGTCTGTTTTAGTGTGGGGCTCCTGCTCACAGAAATGTGTGGGCATACCAGAGAGAGCATCTTAATGTGAATGCTGAGATAGCCTGTACCTCTCAAAGACTGCTTATGCACCAGCCCCAGGACAGGTGCCTTGAAACTGATGGGTGCCTTGGGTGCAAATGGAAGAGGCTGTTGGGCTCTGGCAGATGGTCTGCTCTATCTCCACTTTGGTGATCAACTGTGCTAACAAGGGAGAAATTTGTCTGGTTTGATTCTCATGTATTGCAGTCAGGCATCTGGCAATGTTGGCTTCCTCATAGTATCTGTGGTGGTAATTTCTTATGTCAGTGGTCTAAAAGTTGCTCATTTACAGGGTTATTTACAAGATGTTAGTGGCCTTACACAGAGTAGTTCATAGTACCAGTGGTCTGATGCAGAGGAGGTCACAATACTATGCAGCTCTGTATCCTTGCCTCCTCCTCCCTGGCAATGTGTTGTTATTGAATGAGCTGTGCATGTGTACTCTTTCATGTCTGCATTTCTGGTTAGCTTTGAGTTCATTTAATTCTATACAACATAAAATCCTTCATTATTTTTGCTGAAACTTTACTCAAAAAAAAAAAAAAAAAAAAGTCCCCAAATGGGAATGGTTGAGTTTTGTTTATTTGTTTTGGGTAGTTGATAACAAGAAGTAAATTTTATCTAGGAGTTGAAAATGTACGATTTGTCTGATTCTTGATGGTGTGAATAGGATGGCATTGTGACAGGCATGTAATATCACACTGGCTTAAAGAGATTTTAAATACATTGAGTTGTTTTTATCTTGATGCTTATATTAGATTTATGCACCTTCAGTTTACTGAATGTGTTCTTAGAGATCAGTGTTTTCATAAAGCATTTTTGCATCGCTTTCTATTATTTATTGATGCAACATGTATGAAAAACATGGAATGGCTCCAAAACATAGGCCTTCATTTTGGATGCCTCCTAGTGGGGTTCCTCACAGCTTCATCCTCAGCCCAGTGCTCTTCAACATGTTCACAAATTTCTTGAATGCAGGGCAGTAAGGGATACTAAGCAGGTTTGCAGATGATAGAAAACTGGGAGGAGCTGTTGACTCCCTTGGAGGCAGAGAGGCCCTGAAGAGAGAACTTGAATTCAGGGGTCTTCAGAAGTTGAAATCAGGGGGCTGGGCAATCATCAACCATATGAAGCTCAGCAAGAGAAAGTGCCTGATTCTGCATCTGGGAGGGTGTGTGGGGTGTGTGGACAGGTTGGGGAACAAGAAGCTGAAAAGCAGCCCCAAGGAAAGGGACCTGAGGGCCCTGGTTGACAGAAAGCTGAATTTGAGTCAGCAGTGCCCTGGCAGCCAAGAGGGCATCAGGCACAGCATCACCAGCTGGGCAAGGGAGGGGATTGTCCCCTCTGCTCTGCACTGGGGCAGCCTCACCTCGAGTTTAGGGTGCCACAATATAAGAAAGATTAAGCTATTAGAGAGCACCCTAAAGGAGTTAACCAAGATCATGAAGGGCCTTGAGGGGAAGCTTCAAGTATGAAGAGTGGCTGAGGTCACTTGGTCTCTTCAGCTTGGAGAAGAGGAGACTGAGGGGAGATCTTATAGAGTCTACAACTTATTCATGAGGGGAAGAAGGGCAGACACTGATCTTTTTCCTTGTGGTGACCAGTGACAGGACCTGAGGGAATGGCCTGAAGCTGTGTCAGGGGAGGTGCAGGTTGCGTGTTAAAAAAAGGTTCTTTCCCCAGAGGGTGACTGGGCACTGGGGCAGCTCCCCAGGGAAGTGGCCGCAGCACCAAGCCTGACAGTTCAAGCACTGTTTGGACAATGCTCTTGGGCACATGGTGTGACTCCTGGGGATGGTCCTGTGCAGGACTGAGAGTTGTATTCGATGATCCTTGTGGGTCCCTTCCAACTCAGTTTATTCTGTGATTCTCTGATTTATTTGTGGAAACTATTTTTCTAATAATTCCATAATTATTTTCAGCTTCTTGCTGTCTAGGAGAAATTTTAGTTATACAGAGTAGGTAGTATATCTAGTCACTATATGACAAGAGCTAAATAACTGGAAAAATCTCATATTGGGCAGATCTGTCTTGCATTAGAAGTGTTAATCTGAGAGTTATATGGAAATAATAATTGGCCACTCTATTTTTCACATTATCCAGATGATGGTGCTTTATATACTTTATGTGGTGGTTTATATGGTGCCCTGGCACCCTGATTTTGAATCAATGAGTGTGCCATCTATTAAAATCCTCTGGTCATCACATTTCTTCAATTACTTTTGCCTCAAAATGCAGGAAATGTGGACATGCTGAGCTTGCAGCATCTGTTAAAATTTGCCAAAAGTCAACTGAAGAAACTGGATTAAAGTTTTAAAAGGACCAGATCAATTTGGACTACATCTCAGCCATAAAAATTAATGAAATTCTTGTGTGTTTAAAATGAAACCAGAAAAGATGTTTTGGTAACCAAGGCTGACTGAGTCAATTCTAAGGACAAGGGTACTTGAATGAAAAGGCTGAATTTGTATTCCTAGGTTTCTCTGGAAAATTCCATCTAAGCTGATAACCCAATGTATAACACTAGTTATCACCTTCTTGTCTTCTATAACACAACAACTCCAATTGAATGGAACAGAACAGCTGCAAGAGACCTACAATGACCATCTAGTCCCACTGGCTGACCATTTCAGGGCTGAACAAAGTTAAAGCATGGCTTTAGGGCCACTGTCCAAATGCCTCTTCAGCACTGGCACAGGCAGGGCATGGTCGGGGAGGCATCAACAACCTCTCCAGGAAGCCTATTCAGGTTTTGGCCACCCTCTGGCTTATGAAATGTCATGTCAAGTCTGAACTTCCCCTGATGAGTGCCCTGATTGGAGTCATTCTGCACGTGTCCTGGCACTGTGTACCAGGGAGAAGAGCTCAGCACTTCCCTCCTCTGGAAGCTGTAGGCAGCAGTGAGGTCACCCCTCTGCCTCCTCCTCTCCAAACCAGACAAGCCCAGTGCCCTCAGCTGCTCCCCAGAGCACATTCCTGCCACCCCTCCCCTGCTTTGGTGCCCTTCCCAGGACACGTTCAAGTACCTTCACATCCTTTTTAAATGGTGGGGCCCAGAACTGCACACAGTACTCGAGGTGAGGCTGCACCAGTGCTGAATTCAGTGGGGCTGAGGTTTGCTCTCCTGGCTGCCAGGGCACACACACTGCTGTTCCCAGTGAGCTTCCTGCCAACCAGCACTCCCAAACCCCTTTCTGCAGGGCTGCTCTCCAGCCACTCCTCTCCCAGTTCAGACTCATGTCTGGGATTACTCCATCCCAGGTGCAGAATCCAGCATTTGGTTGGTCTTGTTCTGTTTCATGCCATTGGTGACTGCTCAATACTCCAATCAATCCAGGTCCCTCTGAAACACAAAGCCTCTTGTGCCATGGGAGAGTCAGCAGCACTTCCCAGTTTGGTATCATCACCAAACTATCTGAGCATTCAATGCAGCCTCCAGCTCACTGATAAAGAGTCTGAACAGAGCTGCTTCTAGAACTGAGCCCTGAGGAACACCACTGGTCACCAGTCAGATGTCCTGTTTGCTGCAGCTGTGTGAGCCCTGCTCTTCAACCAGTTTTTCACCCAGTGCACTGCATACCTGCTCATCCCACTGTTGGAAAACTTGTCTGGAAGGAGGCTTTAAAGGGACAATATCAAAACCTTTCTAAACTGCTGAAAAATTAAATCCACTGTCTTCACTTCATCCAGGCACACCTGCCTTATTGTAGAAGGTTATTAAATTAAACAGGTCTTTCTATTTGTGAACCGATATTGACTGTGTCTGATGATTGCATTATTTTTCAAATCTTTTTTAATAGAACCGATGATTTTCTCCATAATTTTTTCCCATGTACTGATGTTAGACTAACAGGTCTGTAGTTTCCTTGGTCTTCTCTCTTGGCTTCCTTGGAAGCTGGTGTAACCTGTTGTGGGGCCTCCTAAGACCTTTTGTAGATGGTTGAGAATGGTCATGTTGTAATTAATGTCTGCTACAGCTACCCACAGTATTCTGGGGTGAATCCACCATTTCATGCATCCCTGGCCTGGCTGGGAAGCATGGCAATGAGGCAAGTTTTGGAAAGCAAGATTGTGCCTGTCACAGTGTGACTGGGGTTTGCCAATTTTAATATATTTAATTTCTCTTGGGGATCGAATTTAGGACTAAAGACAAAGCAGGCTTAAACTTAAAAGGGTATAAGAAGAAATTTATTAGTAAACACAAAACAATTCCTCATACCAGCAGCATACAGAGAACACTTCAGTCAGTTATCCACTTAGATAATCATTTCAGTTCACTCTAGAGAGAAAAGTCCCTTCTTTTAGTTTAGGCTTAGAGGGTGTCTCATTCTCATAACTTGCATCCGCTCGGAAAGTACAAATTATGATTTTTCTTCCTCCCATTCTCACAGTCCTTCCAGAGCTGTGTGTGGGTTGCTGAATAACATGGGGTGTCATTTTAAAGGCAGGCTGCTGAGAACACAAAAGTCTCTTTATCTCACTCTTCACCAAATATCAGGGGAGGTCAGTCCCACACTGAGGCTGTGAGCACCCCCAGGACCTTGTCAGGGCTGCACTTCAGAGCTCATGTTCTCTTCTTCAGACACTGGTGTCTGGACACTTTGGAGACAGATGGACCTTCCCTCTGAGGGAGCTCTGCTGCCCTCAGGCTCTTGTGTGTTAGTATGTTTTTGCATGGGAAAAAACTCAGGCAATTCTAAAGTTCCTCTTTCCAAAGAGAGAAAAACAATCCACTACAAGGTCAAAAAGTATTTCTCAACTCTTGAGACATTTGCAACCATTTAGATGAGAAGCACATCCTGCACCAGACTGAAGGCTTGATCTTTGAGCCTGGCTAGTGTCAGTGATGTGGCATTTTGCCATCCTGTGAAAACCTATCTCAGCTGAACACTGATGAGTTTTAGAAAACCACATGACCCTTCCTTTTTGCAAATTTGTGCAGTTGGTCCCTTTATCTTGAGATGATCCACAGCCCTGACCCCTGTCAGAAGATAGACAGGGTGTCTTTCCACAAGGTGACTGAGCCAGTGCCTAGGCTGGGAGCTGATTATGGATATTCAGTGCCTTCTGCTAGTGCAGGGCTGGAAAGAATTGTCTTCAGAGATTTCCCCAGTGTATACTGGTAGGGAAAGGAGCAGGTAGGGGAAGATGTATTAGAGTAGAATAAAATAGTTCAGTTTAAACAGAATCCAGTCCCACAACCTGACCACTTCAGGGCTGACCAAAAGTAAAAGCATGGCTTTAAGGCAGTATCCAATTGCCTTTTCAACACTGATAGACATGGATGCATTGACTACATCTCCAAGAAGTCTCTTCCAGGGTTTGACACCCTCTCATAATAAACCCAGCTGGTGTTGTCACAACATTTCCAAAACTTGTTTTCAGTAAGGTTTGTTCCTGGGAGTTTATTTGTAGTTTCTGAAAATCAAGCTAATTTATTTTTTGATGTTTAACTTCTAAGTCAGTATTATATGTGGTTTCATCTGAAACTTAAAACAGTATATTCTCCAGTTTATGGGAATTTTTGAGGCATAACAAGGGTTTAAAATGTTGTAGAGGAGGAGATTCTATGAAGTAAACTTCCATCTGAAAGGGAATTTTGTGGTTCTGTACAAGTTCTGTTCTGTAACTAATAATGTCTGCTCTGAGACAGGAGACAAGTATGTGGAAGAATATACTTGGGAAAGGCATGTTATATCTCTTATAGCTGTGCTAACCTGCTTGCAATGTGATAACATGGTTCTAGCAGCCTTGGGTTTGTAACAGCAAAATACTGTCTAATGATTTAAGATGTTGACCCCACAGATTTTATAAAATGTATTGTCCTGAAGTCATCACAGTATTATGACAGGCCTCAACATTTGGGGCCCTGCTGGCAGAAGCACACACAGTGATGAGGCAGCTCCACCTCTGAAGGGCTAATTTTTAATCCTGAGTTTATAAACAAAACCAATAACAAGTCAATAATTTCTCATGTGAATATTATGGTCTAAACTATGTAGATGATATTTTCCTATCTTTAGGTTCAAGTGTAATGAAAACTTGAATTTCCTTTTTTAAAAGTTCTTTTTTCTTTTTGATAGAAATTATAGAAAAGATGGAGTGCAAGTGGTAATCTGGCCCATCCTACTAAACAAAAGTGGAATCAACACTGTGTTTAAAATTATTCCTCAGGAATGATTTTCTTGCCAGCCTTTTTAAGTTTGTAATGATGGCAATTTTGCAGGTTCCCTGAATTGATCTGTACCTTTGCTTAGGCACCTCAAGTCAGAAAGTTCTCTTCTCATAGAATGTAAATGCCTTTTTTTGCAGTTCAAGTTTTTTATTCACTGTTCTAGCTTTCCTTGTTGTATAGAAATGTGTTCTTTCTTCTTGTCTCAAAATTTAGGAGTGGTTTTTGTCTTTTGTCAGCATTCCCTCTGATCTAACATGACTCTCAATCAGGTGAAACAGTAGCTCTTAATAAAATATTGATTGCTTTCAATTATTGTAGTTTCCAATGTACAGGTTAAAAAGTAGGGGTAGATTTTGGTTTTCTGGGTGCAAAGCATGGAAGAAAGGGGAGAGAAAAACCCCCAAGGCTCCTTCCTATTAGATTCTCATAGGATATTTTGTCTGCTTTGTAAGGAAAGATAATCTGTTTCTCCTTTCCCAGTTTTCCCCATATATGCAGTATTAACTATTATCCTGTAAGTTGTTACATAATACACTCTTTCTCATTGTCACTTAGTTTCCACAAGACAAGGAAGTGCTGATTCTTAAGTTTTAAGGGGATCCAAAGCTCTGTGTTCACTGGCCAAAGCATTATTAGTATCAAGGTGGCCTCATCCCCTGTTCTTGTTTGACAATTTCATCGTTTCTCTCTTATTCTTTCCCATTTCCTTTTTAGTTCTTTAGCATGGATCCTTTCCTCTACTGTTCTCTCTACACTTCATTTAAACCCTCTCTTAAAAATAAAGTAACATTTTTTTAAATCTACTAGTAATTCGTTGGGTTTGGGTCTGGTCTGCCTTCTTCACTACATCTTGCTCCTTTAACAGGTCATCTATTTGGCATTGTTGTAGTATCTAAGACTTAATGTTTCTGACAAGGACTGCCCTGTGGTAGCTGGCAGTGGTCTGCAGACACTCCACAGGGCATGTCACCTTCCTGTTGTGGCACTATTAAGAGTGTGACTTTCTGGGCACATAGAGGAGAAATGTTGAGGTGGTGATAATCTGTGTATCTGGAAATTGCTGGAATTTATGGTCTGGATTGTTCTCCATTGCCTGCCTCTTAGGATGCACGCTGGACCCTGGTTGATGTAGATGGAGAGGGTGAGAGAGCACTAGATGAGGGCAGGAAAGGAGAATACAAGTTGTTTTTCACCTCAGTAGCTCAAGTTTTATGCACTGGCTAGGAGGAAGTGAAGAAAACTGCCCAGCATCTGTCGTAGCAGGATATTTCAGTGGCAATAAATGGCAGAGAAAAGCAGGCTAGGTATAAGGTGGGGCTGAGCATAAAGGGGAGAGCAGCATGCCCGTGCTGACCTTTCCTGCAACACACCTGTCCAGGATGTGGGGAACCTCTCTTGCTTGGGCTTGCCAAGCAGTGTGGGATGATGAGCAGTATACTGACCTTGGGAGAAAACAAAAATAAAGAGTGAAAAATACCCTTTAGTACATTTTTTGTAGTTGCCTACATGAATAGGGCTGTAGCTCCCTGAACGCGCCTGAAGATGGCATGGGGATTTTCCACTTGCCTAAAATATTCACAGGGGGATTCAACCCTGATCAGGCAGCAGTCACTGCCTGCTGTGCCAGTACTCACTCGCCTCAGGGACTGCAGTGTGCAGAGAGGAGTAGGAGAAGGTGGCTCCACTGCTTCAATACCGAGGGCATTTTCCCTAGGGAGCAGTTGTTTGGTTTAGTTCATTGGGCTCTGCTGCAAACTCAGCTGCTTGGAACCTCCAATCCAAAGTGTTTGGGTCACTCTTCCCTAAATGTTCTGTGGCATTAGCATCTGTGCTGTGCAATACTGAATCTTTGCTGTTCTCGAACACAAAATCATTTATTCCAGACTTAGTGAGTAGCTAGTTAGTCAGTAGTTGTCAGAATGATAAACCAATTACCAGCTCGGGAAAGCGATTGTGTCATGTTTGGTCACGTTTAGTCTCTGCTAATTAGAGTTTATTAATCTGTTTAAGAGGGCATGGTAAAACTCAGGCTGCAGTAAAGACACATGTAACACATTTCTGTTTGTGCTATGAGAAAGCTGAGCAGGAAATAGCCTGTTCTTCTTCCTGGAGGCTCTACCTTTCTGTTGTCTCAATAATTATTCTTTATTATCTGTAGGATCCTAGGAGATTAAACCTGGGAGATTATGCAGAACTGGGGACAAAACCAATTACATATGAATAGTGGTGTGGACAAGCACTTAGTTGGTCAAGTTCTGTCCAGACAATTTCTCAGGATGTTGGTAGGGCAGTGGGAAGGCTCAGAGGCCTTTCAGTGGGCAGGGTCACAAAAAAAGTCAGGTACTATACCACAATTCAAGGCTCTGGGCACAGGCTCCCAGTGCCCTACTAGTACTGATTGTTGTGCCTTCTTTTTCTTACCTCCTCTTTTCTGACAAAAAGCTCCTGCTTGCTCCCAGATAAGATCTTCTGCTTTGTTCTCCATCACTCTGTAGCAGATTAATTCCTTTGATGCTCCCTTGAAGTCTCAGCTTTCTCACTTTCTAACCCCACTTCTTTGTACCCATAATATTTACAAATCTCTGTTTTGTAGTGATACAGAGGCCAGTGCTACAGTCTATAAACTGCAGTCTATCCTCTTTATCTATGATATGATAAAGGAGAATATGTACCTATGAGCCTGCACATGCTTGAAAGACACTGACTCTCCTGCTTTTCCCTGGATAAATTGAAAAACATGTGAGGAGTAGGTTGATGTTTTATTTTTAAAGAAGTAGAGGTTTGAGAAAAAAAAGTTGTTAAAGAGCACAAATAATAATCTGAATTTCCTTTCTAGATTGTGATCCTTTGTAAGCATTTAGTTGTGTCTTTACAGAAGTGTAGGGGGTTAACAGTATGTAGCAGAGGTAGGTGGTGGTCTGTAATGCCATGAGAACAGTTATTTATACTGATGATTCATGCTTTATGTCTCACCAAAGCCCAGTTAACTGACCCATATGTAAAAGGGCTAATACATATTTAGCATAAAGTAGAAGGAGATGAAACACTGCATACATAGAAGAAGCTTGATTAAATATAGGCAGTCTGTTTTCTGTGGAGAATAATCAGTCTTTGAGATCTGAAACATGACACTGATTTTTCACATCAAATGCATTTATTAGTTTTTTAGATCCAGGAAGTTTTTTAAAGACTTATTTGCATGTAGGACATGCAGAGGAATAAATTAAAATATTATATTTTAATTTTAAGCACAGATCTGTGCGTGGATGCTGTTGCTAATATTTAAACTAGGCTTCCTGTTGTTCAGCTTGCTATTGTAACCTAAATCCTTGCTAGTTTATGTAGGTGTTATCTTTTCACACTGGTATGGCTCCTACAGAAGAGACACTGCTGAAATGGATCTGCTGAGAGCATAAAATATATTTTTCAAAATAATGTTGCCAGTAATTTTAACTATAGGACAAATTTTAGTCCTGTAAAAATCATGAGGAATGGTTATCAGGGTAATCAGAGAGGAAAGAATTTAGTTGACTGCCTCATGTTTTTCAAATCTCTACTAATGAAATTCTTAACACAGGGAAGACAAGCTCTGGATGAAAGGCAGAGCACAGAGTAGGCAGAAGCAAAAGAAAAGTTCATCGATGTACTGAGGCCCAAAGAGAGACAACAGGATCAGTCTAGAGCTAGATTGGTTTGGGGCAGGCTTAGGGCAGGCATTCCCATGGTTTATCTTGCTCAGGAGAGAAACTCATCGGGAGGAAAGTGCACAGTAGTAACTGAAGAGAGGCAAAGGATGGTTGGCTACTGCTATCACAGCATGGTCACTGCAGGACAAATTCAGGAAATGGTAAAGGAGTGGATTCATACTATGTAAAGCAGCGAGTGGAAAACAAGCACAACAGAATAAGGTTAATGTCCCTGGTTAGCTGAAGGCCAAAAAGAAGCTGTGCTTTTGGAGATGCAGTGTGAATTTGAAGTATGGAATTTGGATTTAAAGAAATGTGATAATCTAATAGTGCAAGGAAATTTCTTTTATTAAAAAAAAATAGCACAGATCCCTTCTCTATTCTTCAATGGCTTCTGGAATAATTAGTAAAGAAATTAATGTGCTCCTTATGATGTGACAGTCTTGCAAACTGCCAAAATGTGCTTTTATTGATGGTACTTCTCTAAACATTTTTCTGTTTAATTCTCAGTTAAAATGTGCGGGCAGAGTTAGTGTCAGGAAAGTTGTATCTTCATGTTTGTTAAACTTCCCTTTTCTTTCCTTATCTCTCTCTTTCTCTTCTTCTGTCATCCTTTCCTTCGTGCTTGCTCTTTCCTTTTCTCTCTTGTACATCTCACCAAAAAAGTTGTTGCAGACATAACCACCAAAGCCATTTAGAAAATGATGTTACTTCTGTTACTTGATAGTTGAGCCCAGTTGCACCCTTTAGATTGTTTAAAAATCAGTACAGAGCCTCCAAATGTTGAAAGAATACTGAATGTTCATTTTGTTTTATTTGTTTCCTGTTGTTCATGAGAGGAGGGACAGATGGTGCTGCTGGAGCAGGGCTCTATTCCCTCAGGGTCTGCAGGGCTGACCAAGGTCCTCCCCGTGTGGGGGAAAGCTGGGAGTAAAGTGACAGCACTTCCCATAGGCAGCACTGAGTATCTGGAGAAAAACTGGAAGACAAGGAAGGTGAAATGGAGAGCCAAGTTGCTGAGTAATTAAGACAGTAATTAGACAGGCACTGTGAGAACTGCAAATGTGCAAGCTGAAGGAGCCTGTGGTGGGCTACCTTCATAAGCTTCATTTTTATTGGGAGCTCCAATTGAGTTCACAGGAACTTGGCCCAAGTTGTAGCCTTAGGGTTAAGCCCAGCAGTGCTGTCACTCCAGATCCAGTGAAGTCAAGGTGCTGTTTGTATCCCAGGGCTTTTGAACTTACTCCTGCTCTCTATTCTTGTACTAAAAAAAAAAATCCCTCATATAAGATTTGTGCTTCCAGGGTCTAAAAAGCCTATTTGAGAAAAGACAGACCTCACTGATATTTTGCAGAGCTGAACAGGGTTTTATTCTTAACACCACTCTGGCATCATGTTTTCCTGTAGTATCAATCCAAGAACATAGTTGTTGTAAGCACAGTGCCAGCATCTTTTATGCAATGTTTCGTATTAGGGTAAAAATAAACAGTTATTCAGAGGTTGGCTGAGGATCTACATTGATTTGACAGCCAAGCTGAGAAGCAAATCAGGGAGAAATTCAGGCAACCCTTAGATGGCAAATACACACATGCCATTTGAATGGCATCTTAACTCTTAAAAAAATCACTTCTCCAAAAGTCATGACTTAGCACTTTCCATAGGAAGACAGAGAAGAACAAGCTCCATCAAATATAGTTCAAGTATGGACTGAAAAATATTTTGGGTAAAGAACACATGTTTACAGACTGCAGGATGAATGCAAACTTGAGTACAGTGTGTCTTTCTCCGTGTTTCAACTGGATCATGCTGATTTCTGTAGTGAGGGCTGTTTTCTATAGGCAGTGTTTATCTGGAAAAGAAATTTTTAAAAGTGTACCCCCTGAAAAACAATATTTTAAGAGAGGCACTATGCAGTATTGAGATTACTAAGTCACTTCTCTGAAGGCCTTGTTTTTGTGAACAATAAATAATTTTTCCCTCTAGTATCCAATTTCCAGTTTGTCTCGTAGTACTTACACCAATATTGTTTAGCTAATGCCCATCAGTAGCCCATCCTACCAAAGGCTTACCATGAAATATGTGATTAATACTGATGTTAGATTGCTCAGTAGCATCTGTTATCAGAAGTATTGGTGGGATTCAAAGTAGTCATATCAAGCTGACTCAGACTTTTCCCTTCTCTGACTCAAAGAAGGATATTTTTTACACTCTTTTATACAGAAAGAGTCCTTACTTGCAAATAAGCAGTCACCAGTCAAGGAAATTTTATTACATATTAATGAATCTTGGAATTTTTGCACGTTGAATGGATCTAAAAAGGAAGGCAGTGTGAAGTCAGTCTCAAATGCAAAGCACTTGCTGTTCCTCCTCTCTCACTCTGAAACTCAGGGTATTTTCAGTTCTTCAGAGGGGGTGTTGTCACTACATGTTGAACAAAAAAAGCCCAAAACCACCTCTGGTGGATTGTGATGGATCTCTGTCTTTTTTTGTTAAGTCTTGTGAAAAAAAGTGAAGATAGCAAAGGGTTGGAGAAAGGGTGGAAATGAATTTGTGACACTTTCAGAAAGCCTAAGATATGTATACTATCATATACCAACAGGTTATGTGTACACCTAAACCAGCTTTAGCTATATCAGTGAACAGGATGTTTCCAATCACACCAAAATTATTTGCTGTACTATTAAAAAATGTTAGAAATAGAGTAAGTTTCATCCAAGTTTTTTAGCTGTAGGACTTTCAACAGAGGTCAGTTCCCACTGCCTTCCTCATTTTATTTCAAGTTGTTGGTAAGTCAGTTCCTTAGTCATGAACATGCCCTTCTGTGCTAGTGGTTTGGAGAGTTTCTGCATTATACCCTTCAGTTATCTAGAGATCATGGCTCTAGGGAGACACAAGGAGTACAGGTTTAGGCTCCTCAGGGAAAGCATACTCTGTTGTCTGCATCTCATCTCCATTCCATGTCTCCCCCAATGAAACAGGTTCTCCAAGCCTTCATTTGGTGTGTTCTCACCTGAAGGGGGAAAGTCCCATGCCTGAGCAGGTGTATATCTCTGTGCAGTGCAGGAGAGTGGGTTACACTCGTGTTTACCAGGTTCTACATCCTGAACACAGTCTAGTCCTTATGGTATTAGCAAACTAAGTTGTTGAGAGCACATAATTTTCTTGTCCCTAACCTAATGCTTTTGTGCACAAAGACTTTAGGGCCAGTCTAGTTTGATCCACAACAACAAAGTTGCTAGCAGTTACAAATCAGGGACATGTAAAAGCCATACTCTTGATCCTGACACATGGTCAGGCTGTGCATCCCTTGAAGTGAAGGAGAGTAGTCATTGGAATCTTTGGGAAACTAACTGAACTCTGCTCCATCAAGGGATGTTGCAATGGGAAGCTGGTAGACAAGCAATATATGGTTAGAATAAAAAGCTACTAGATAAGTTCCCTGCTTTTACCACATTAATTTGAGGTTCTTTCTGTCCTGAATGGGACATACATAGACTTTTCTTTGTAGGTCGTCCCACAAAAAAATACAGCTCCTATCTAAAGTTTTAGTAAAACATTCCACACTCTCTACAATGACCTTTTCCCTATTGCTTAGGTACTGCAATTAAAAATTTTTTTTTTTCACATAATTTTATGCCAATATGGAGAGTAAGTACACTCATGTTTAATATAAATTGAACCCAAACAGATGGCTGGATTACTGTTTGATGCTATGAGAATTAAAGAATTCAGCCTTAAAGCACTTATAATTTATTAAACAATGAGGTACCTGTGTGTGTTGCCCAGAAGATAGTGCTGATACAGGACTAAAGTGACTGGTAAACAAGGACCAGTGCCTCCATATGAGAATTTTATTTTTAATGGGGCTACATATTTAAAATTTAAGGGAAAGTGTCTTAGTGTCTTTTCACATTCTAAAAAATAAGGAAGAGAGGGCTGATGGTTCAAATATGTATAAAAATCAACACTGATGTGTTTGACATAAAATATTTTATAGCTGTATTAGAAAAACAGACAAAATGGTTAAGATTTACAATTAGTATGTCATATTTTTCAGACATATATGTCTGTTGTAGAACATCAAACCCAGTTACTCTTTGTTATGTAAACCTGACCTATACTAAAGAGCTTAATAATTTCAAAACTTTTTTTTTCCCCCCCTAAACCTAGTGTATGTGTGTATTGTTGATTGGTCTGTAATATCTTCAGTAGCTAATTTTCCCAGAGGCATGAGGAAATGCCTGTACTCTCATCTGGGAATCTGACTGGTCCTTTGGTCTCTGACAAACATAAGAGTTATAGAGCTCTTCCTTCCTCACCCCTCAAAAGGAAAGGAAGTGGTTGATTTGTATTTGATAAATCAAGGGGATGGTCCTTCATTAACATGAGTGCTTGTGGTTAATACTACACTGAGAAGTATTTTACTCTATCAGTGATCTTATGGAGGTATATGGAACTGTGCATATTATTCCCATGTATATATAGCAGGGAGAAATGTCCAAAAAACAGTGTCCATCAGCTTTCTACTAAGGCTCCATTCATACCCTTTGCCTTTCTTGTTTTAAGTTGTTTCAATACAAAACATGTATTTAAAAAAAAAAAAATCATTCCGATCAGAGCCATATATTAAGAAATGTCAATTACATCTATCATAGTATTTTAGGATTTATGCCTATTTCAAGTTGTGATGAACTTGATATCAAATTGCTTTAGTAGCAATATATTGCTTTTAAAGATCTGATTCTACTCATGCCAAGTTTACTTGTAGCAGGCTCTGCAGGTTAAATATAATCCAGTTCACTGTGCTAACACAAGATTTCATACTACATATATGCTCTGTACTGGCTCTGCATGGGAGTGGATTTAAATTGTAGCTCATTGCATAACTTCCTGAAAATCACACTTGTGCTTATAGATGTAGTTGTGTGTATACATATATTCTGAGGCAAAAGAAATTTTTAATTTGAGGATGTAAGAAGACATTGTGGCATCTCGCGCAGTTATAAGGTGGTGTTTCTCCTTGCTTTGAGAGAGTTTGCCTGGCTATGCTGGCAGCAAATCTATTCTGGGATCATAAATTTCTTGGTTGACCTTCTCTGTTTCACCTCCCCATGGTCTGCATAAATCAATACTTCTAATTTGCTGATACTTTGAATTTTGTAGCTAATTATAACTTCATCAGAAAATTTTAGTAAAGCTGCAAGCTACTGCATCCACCTGAGGGAAGGTGCCTGACAATGACTTGTGCCAATGTTTTGCAAGGGTTCACTTGTTCAAGCCATTTTCTTGCTCCCCTTACAACAATCACCTCTGCACAAATACAGAAGGCTTTGTAGATCAGTCTGGGGCTCTGTCACTGGTTTTAATCTTGCTAATTTTTCCTTGTCTGTTAGTGCATACTATTTGATGGTACTTAGAATGGCCATGTAGTTTGATTGCTCCCTTTTCTTTTAGTGCACATCAACACCTTCTTTTATTTGTTCTACTTCCCTTGAGTCCTGGCTGAATGTGTGCAATATGTAGGTAGACCCAAGCAAAAAAGGCAGTCTTTCTTCCTCTCCTTTGCTTTTTAATTTTTTTTCAGAATAAATGTAAATTGATTATGTTGATTTTTTTCAATTAAAAGCAATAGAAAACCCACAAAACCTCCCAGCATTGAGACAAGATTCAGAAAAGGACAGTGTAACAGGCTAGTTTTTTCATATTTGGGGCGGAAAAAAAAATTATGTTGGAATTTTTTAATACTACAAAAATAAAACAACCTTGCATGGGCTTTTTAAAAATGAGAACCAATACTTTACCCTTTGATGAGCATTTCTCAGTGCATTCCTCAGTCAGTGTACAGTCCCCATTCCAATTCCTGCCTCTTTCTCTTGTTTTCATTCAGACAAGCAAGTGATTCTTTATTTCAGAACAGAGTAGAATGTAGAATAAAGCATGCTAGAGGGTGACTCATCCACCTCCAACTCAAATCAGGGACAATGTCAAAGCTTGGGTAGGTTGCCAACAGCTGTGTCCAGTCGTGTCTTCACCATGTTCTCCAAGGCTGGATGTTGCCCAGCCTCTCTGAGGAGTCTGTTGCAACATTTCACCATCTCATGGTGATTTGTTTTATCCCCTCATATCTGCTCAAAATTTCCCTTGTTGCAGCTTATGACTGTTGCTCTATCCCCTTCTCTTGTGAGCCTCGTGGCTCTTCTCTGTAATGACTAGTAGGTATTTGGAAATAGAAAGCAGGTTTCCTTCCCTTATCTTTGTCTTTTCCTGGCTGAAGAAGCTGTTTTTCTTTCACTGGATAACCCAGAAGTGGAAGCAACACTACTTTCAGTACAAGCTCATGAATTCCAAACAGCAAAGGGGAATTGTTGCCATAGACCCACATCTACACCGTAGTTCTGAGTTTTATCCTTGCAAGGGAGCACATGATTCTCACAGCATGTTCCTCAGCAGTGGGGAAGAGCAGCAGTTCTCCTTGGTTGGAAGAACAGAGAGCAAGGAGAGACAAATACAGAGGAGGGAAAAAGCTACTGTGTACCTCAGTACCTCTTTGTCATTCATGGTTTTCGGGCTGACTTCCTGAGAAAAATCCCCGAAGTGCCTACATGAAGTTCAGGGTCTGTGCTGCCCCTTTGCCAGCTTTTGTCTTAGGTATGCCAGTTCTCTGGAATAATTTTGAGACAACAGAAATTAATTCAGCTGTCACTATTTGTGGGTTTGGCTATTTATAGTTCTTTTATTTTCAGTTGGGTTTTTTGTTGGGCGGTTTATTTGTTTGCTTGTTTTTTAACATGTTAATTCATCTCAACAACAGCTTTTGCTTAATCAGGGCCTGAGTTGATCCTTTTTTTTTTTTTTCTTTTGCTTCACGAACAGTTCTGCTAAGAAGCAAGGCAATAGCAATGCCTCTGTGGAGAAGGTCAGGATTCAAACCCAGGTTCCCTTATTAGTCAGCCTGCAGGCCAAATTAGCAGAGGGACCATATGGAATGGGTCAGTAAATACTGGGACCCTGCTTTGCACTAAGAAAACATAGGAATTACTTCAGCGTATCTGCAGCACCTATCAAATTTGTGATATCCATGGTCGCATAAGGTCTCTGGAGAGTCCAATAACAAAAAGTAACATGCTTGTTTATATGATATACCAGGTGGAAATGTTATTGTTTCCCATGGCAGTGAGAAAAGGCTCTCCCTATATACACTTCTTTTTCAACACAGACATATTTTATATGGAGAGCTAAAGATATTTTATATTTTATTTGAAATTTCCTGGAAGCATTTACTATGTGGGAGTAATTTTAGGTTAGATTTTTTTTCTATGTGTACTGTATGGCTGATTGATAAGCTGTATTGATGTATTCAATTCAGGAGCAAATACCTTCCTGCCTAGGAACTCTGGACCCAGAAAGTTTAAGAGCGTTCCTTACATCTTGCCTTTACCTGCTGTGATGCTAGATTTCTTACACAGGTGAAGGCCTGGCTGTCTGCTGGTGACTTTACCTGTGTTAAGTGTAATGTTCTTGCTGCAGCAGCTTCTGTGCCCTGGGAGAGTCCCACAGACATGTGGAGCCTTGCTGAAAATTTATTTAAGCATCACACAGGTAAATACAGCATGTATCATTATACCTATGACCTGCTTACCTGCTTTCTAGGAATCATGCTGCCTGGAGAGATAGACTAAGATGTTCAGTTATTTGGGGCAAGTGCTTTTCTGATTCCAAAAGCATCAGGTGAAAAAAAAAGGCAAATGCAAAAAGTAGGCATCCAAACAAAAAAAATTAATTGTTTCAGGGTGATTCACAAAGTCAAATCTGAATAAAGACTTTCAAAACATTTTTATCCGTCTTTCATGTGTGGCTACCACTACTTACATTTGTTTCATCTTACCCATGTGGGCTCTGGGCCATCTCTTCATTAGCTTCTTTGTTGACAAGGCATTTACAATATTTAATGCAGTTTCCATGGTACTTGATACATGACTGATTATATTTTACAATATGGCAGTGGATTGCATATTACTTCAGCTGTCTAAGAGGGAGTGTTATCTGAAATTGTCATAGAGAGCTCTCTAGCTGCTATTGATATACCTGTAGTCTTTCCTGTAAAAGTCTTATCTGGAAAGAGCCAGTCTCATGAAGGACTCCAGTCCATGACCAAGGATGAATCAAAAGACAGCAAAAATTCTTATTGGTCTGGTTTCTTTTATGGATCCCAAGCATAGCCTTAGTAAGATGTGTTTTGCTTCAAATTAGAAATAATACATCAAAATATTAAAAAAGCCCAAAACAATCTATGTTCACACCAGATGAGTTTAAAGCTAAGTGTAAACCAAAGAATTTAGCTGAATCAAGACTTTATGGCTCCCAATATGTGTGTCTTTAAGAGGATCTTTATGCCAGAGCAAACACATGCCAAGGGCATTAGAAAGCTTGTACTTCTCCTTCTACCATTCCTTTTTGACATATAGATGACTTCACATTTAATAAACCTTGATAGATTTTTAACTATTTACATGTTTAGATTTTTAATATAGTCATTCTTCTGCAGTGCATTTTGCTTTCAGTTCAATTATACTTTTATTTTTGTTTTCTCTATTTTCCTGACCAAACAGATACTCTGAAGCACATGATAGACTCCCGTATGTTCTTTACCTAATAATTTTTTACTGACTTTGCAAGCAGCATGTAATTTGCAACTTCTGTTCTTTTTAGTGTTTAATGTGCAGTTAACATAATGAATGCCAAAATGGAGACCAAATGTAAATCTACTGGTAAAACTCTCTTCTGCTGCAGCATTGACATCTGAAGATCTGCATTTAAGTGTCTGTGGCATCCTTTTACCTTCAGGATGCTAGCAAATGGAATGTCTGTACATCATCTCTGAAACTGTTTCAAAGATTTGTTAGAACTACTGGAGTGTTCTGAAATATTAAGAGGATGTGATATATATTTTTGTCCCCTTCATCAAAGCATAAAAGAGTACATAGCATATAACTCTTTTTTCTCGGGCATGTCATATTTATTTTCTATTTTTTCTCCACCCTCAAAATACCTGGAAAGAGTGGGCATGAGACCCTTAAGGCTAGGCATTTCAAAAAACAATGTTTTTTATGTCCTCTCTTGAGTAATGCCATCAATTCTTCTCTGAAGTTTCATATGAAAAGGTCAGGTTGATTGAAGTGACAATCAAAAATACCTTTGATATTGTGTGCTTGCATGCATTTTTCATTAGAGGTCAATATTTTTTTCTCTGTGGACAGAACAAAAGAGGCAACAGAAAATTGTTAACCCTACACAGCTCACATGATAAAAAGCATAAAAAGCTAGTGTCAGCAATTTTGTCCTTACAGGGCAGAGATGTCAGGAAGTCTTTAGATATCATCAACTTTTGAAAGACTTTCATCTTTGTTACCTCTCCCCCCCACACCCAGTTCCAAGCCCTATTTTTCTAGTGTTCTGCAGGTCATCTTTGGAGATGTGCAAATTTTTTTAATTTTTAATTGCAGTTTCAAAGCACAGTGACAAAGTAATTTGAACATTCTACAAGTAGTGATATAAATTGTGAGAAACACAAAATTATTATGGGCGGTAGAAATTTTCCCACTGAAACTCTTTTCTAAATTGAGAACAAACTGTGTTTTCAACTGGAAAGTTCCACTTAATGCATAAAGCATTGAGAATATTTTTTCAATTAATTTTATCCTGTCCTGAGATTATTTTCATTAAACTATTAATTCACAGTAAAATCAACAAACTAATTTGAGTTCTCATTGTTCTGTGATCCTAATCCTAACCCTTATTTAAAAAGCCTGAGTTTCTAGCATAAAGGCAAGTATTTAATTTTTCTAACTTTAATTAAATATTTCTACTGGAAGTTAATTTTCCATTTAACCTCTATGCATATACTTCAGCAGCATAATTTGTGTAAGTCCAAAATAACATCTGTTTTCAAAACTAACAAAAATATTATTTTTCTCTTTTAAGTCAGAAAGCTTCAGAGAAAAGCTGCTGATTTTTTCAAATAAGAAATATTGTTAGGTAGGTAGTAGAAGCTCAACAAAGGCCTACTTCAAAATACAGGTAGCTCTCCTTTCTTTGCTATCTTGTGTAATTTTCTGAAACAAGGTCTGCTATTCTGTCCCTATTGATTATTTGTCTTACGTTAAAAAAAAAAAAAAAAAAATCTGTTTCCTTTGCAGTTTAGTCAGCTTCTTGGTCTTTACTGTTGTCTGACTCTTCCAATGAAACTTTAGAGTGCTTGGCTTGGGAAAGGGTTCTGAGTATTGTTCAGACAGGAGGCTTGCCCATCACAGCTGCCCTGTAGAGGAATCCAGGTACAGCCTTGAGGGAAGTTAATCAAAAAGTGTAGATATGATGAGGGAGTTTCAAGCAGGAAAAAAAATGTAAGGTTAACCAAATGCTGAGTTGCAATATTATGAATTAAACAATGGCATTAATGTGTGCTGGGCTGGATAGCATATAGTTTAGATATGGTATATGGTATCTTGGGCAAATACACATGCTTCTCCTAGAGCACTTTTGGCATGAATACTCAGAAGAGCAGGAGAACAGAGCCTGACTATCACTTCAGTATCTTTGAAAGCCACCTATATATAGAAGTATTGAACATATCTCAAAACAACTAACAACACAGGAATTTGTGTTTGTTGTGAATGCAAAAACTCATTGAGAGAAATAATATTTACATCCTGTACCTGTGAGATGGAGGCCTTAAAGAATGAGTGTTGGTTACTGAACCAACTGTAAAGAAAACATCAGCTGTGTTACAGGGAGGACGGTAAGTTCAGGAATATCAGAAAAACACTGTTTTGAGGAGGAGGGAGTAAGCAAAATCAAAGAGGACATCTGTGTAAAGAGAAGCTTGGTGCAAACATTGTCACTTCTGGTAAGATGCAGATACATCTGTCTCTGGCTAACATCTGGCTAATATCTCCAACATCATGCTAGATTGGCCCTGCAGCTATCAGTCCTTGATGGAATAGGCAATCTGTTTGACTGAGTTCAGACTGGTGCAGGTTTCCCAAGGCAGAGTGGAGGGTGGGATAAGAATCCAAAGTAATCTTGCAAACAGAACTAACAAAATCAAATTCAGTAAAAATGAACCAAAGCCAACAGCAGTACAATGTGAGGCCGAGGAAGGATTTCACATTGTCATGTCCAAGAGCTAGTGGAGAAATGTTTGTGGAAATACAGAAGATAAATTACTCAAGACAGAGATACTGACATCTCAGCTGTTGTCCTTTGTATAGCTTTTGGCAACAATTCTTCGAAAATACACAGAGGTTCAGGGAGAAAAATTATACATAGGAGAGAGTTGAGGATATTGAGCTGTCTTAGAAGAGAAAATACCAAGTGCAGATATGTAAGTCTCAGGTGTGAAACTACTTGCTTTTGCTAGCTTTTCAAGATGGTGGTGATCAACTCTCTTCATCTGGCAGTAGGAAAAGCTGTCAACAGCTTACTGTGAAGAAAGATTTGAGCTGCTTATTAGAAAAAATGTTGCCTTTAATGGTAACAAAGCCCTGAAATGGGCTACTGAGTCATGAAATATTTAGATTGTGTTTTATTTACTTGTGTTTTCTAGAACAAGTCTGGCCAAGGTGTCAGAGTTGGTATGGATATGTGTTTCCTGTTTCAGTGCAGAAATAATTAAAAAATGAAATCTTGAGGTCTATAATTCTGTATGATTTTGAGGTAAAAATTAGTCTTTAACTGAAGGGAAAACTCAGAGGGCAATAAGGATAATTTAAATGTATGCCTTTTCACGGCCTTATACTATTTCATTTGGAGGACCAAACCTTTCTTACAGTCTGTCAAGATGGATCAAGCTTCCATATAGGAAAGTAGATCAGAACCTCTTCCAAAGTGAGTCTCTCTAAATGCTGTAACCCACTACATAAAATAAAGTATAAAACTGTATTAGCAGCAAAAATGTGATTCTTCATATTTGCCAGTGGCAAGAAAATCATGCTAGTGGACATGCATGAGGGATGGCAGATATCACTGAACTCTGCCTCAGTTCAGGACAAGATATGGGAATTGGGTCAAAGTCTTCAAATTCTCTGTGATTGCATGTTTTATTTAGGAGAATTACTTTTACTTATTTCCGTTTTTTTTTTCTTGAAATATCAGTATTGTTCTCCATTGGAAAAGGTGTTGTGAGGTGAAGTCATAGGTCAGATAAATGTGCTCTGGCAGCCTGCTATTTCATTTTCTTCAAAGCAGCATACTTGTAAACTCTGAGCCACCTAGATGACATGAAACAAAAGTGAGCTATCCATTACCAGATAAAATGTCTGAAAATTTCATTAAAATATAAGTAGTTTTCCCTGGGGAGGGAAAATTGCCTGAAAATACAGCTTTTTCAGGCTGAACTAAACACACCATTTAGTTCAGGAGTAGAAGTGCGTTCTGTCATAATTCCACAGATAGTAGCCTTGCACCAGTGGCACCCCAGTTCTGCACATACCTCAGATATTTGTATACATATATATAAAACACACACACACATATATGTATATATATGTATATTTGTACTTGCACATAGCTGGGGGAGAAAATCAAATTATGTATTAATTATTGCTTAATAGTGTGTGATATGGTAATAGCAAAGCACGAAGAAATGCATCCTCATGTAGATAGGATCAAAGCTGCATCATAGCTTTTAATACATGTGAAAGCATTTTCTTGGTGAAGTTGTTGGACCTGTGGGGTCTCATGATCACCAGAAATACTGAAGCTTCCTTTCCAGTGGGCTTGTGTCTCTTGTTCCAGTTGATTGGTCTGTGTTGTTCAGCCTGCAAGAAAACCTCCATTTGCACCACCCAGGAGTTCAGTGAGTCCACCTTGTAGAAAAGACCTTGACAGAAAAAGGAATTACTCTGTTAATTGAAGTAAGATTTGCAATAGGGATATTGGTAAGGGACTTTTCCTATATTAAGTGTTGATTCTTTGCTCTCTAAGAGGCACAGTTGCATACACTCTTTACTCCATTAAGAGTGCTGTAAAGTTTTTGTCTCCTATCATAATGAGTTTCAGACTATTTTCATTTAATAAACAGTATTTCTAGTTATGGTGCTTTCTCCAAAGTTTTCTGGTTTTCTTACAGAAGAAATTATTAAACCAGAACAGAAATGACAGACCTATCTTCCCCAAAGTTTGGCACCTTGATCATGCACTTTTTACAAGCTAATTGGTATGTCAGAAGAGGGCTCAGTGTCTGTTCGACCCATGGGAGCTCTATATGTAGCATTTAATCATCACACAAAGTTAAAATTTGGGTCCATAAGTTGTGGCTTGTCTTAAGGTATCTACATAAGGACTGAATTCACTGAGGTGATTTTAAATGGGAAGGAATTAAATCTCATCAGTTAGAGACTGAAATAAAATTGGCATTCATTCATAGCATGAACAGTTTGGTGCACTTGATGGATTTAAAATAGAAAATAAAACCTGATAATGAGAGGGGGATTTCTCTATCTTCTTAAACTTCAGCTTTTTCATTCTCTAAACCACTGTCATGGTTTGCTAATGAAGGTCTGTTTTACAATATTACAAGTTGCAAAAGCCAGTTCATAAATATTTGTCTTGCACAATCTTGAATCTGAATGCTGGCATGAATTTGTTTATGAAAAAATTAAATTTTTGTTAGTTTTAGGCAAAATATAAGCCATTTGAATTGTTAATGCCTGAAGGCAAACATTTTTTAATATTTTTCATGGTTTTTGACTTTTGTTGCACTCTTTTCTTCCTCGGATGCAATGTTCTTTCTTGCTAGACTGGATTTTTGAGCATTCACGAGGAGGCTGTATCTTCCCTTGCCCCCATAGAGGGGAGAGGGGTAAAACAATAGTATAAAATACTCTGTAATTTATGACATATTTGTCATTTAGAGACAGACTATAATAACACTTATTTCTCCTTAAATTTTGCTCAGTCAGGCAATATTAATATCTCTCACTACTTGTCAAAAGCTAGAGAACATGTAACATGATTTGTTGTGACATGGCATAATAATGAAGTCAAGATTTATTCAGGAGGGGAAGTGGGAGGATCCAAATGGAAATTTCCGACCTTAAGGTGTGTTTGCTAGAAGTGCTGTCTTCAGTTACAACCAGCCTCAGTAGCTGGCATGCACTTGGTTTCCTTTTCACAGAACAGTGTGGCATTTCTAATGGCTGTTTGTTTGCACTGTCTGGACTGTGGGTGAGATTCTAGCTTTCAGATCAATAATGAGGAGGAAAGGACTTCTTCAAGCCTGAAATCAGCTCACCCTGCTCTGACAATCCTTGGAGGCTGCAGAAGGGGCCAGGCTTGGTGGTTTATCTGTGAGATACTCCTAGGATAGGACTTTATCTCAAAGCACAGTATAGCACTTAATTATTTATTTTGGGCATGAATTATTTATTGAATTGAACACTATTGTTTTCTGCCAAGGCTGGAATGATTTTAGGTGTTGATTGCTCACAGCTTTGCTCTCAAGCTTTGATTGTGATGTCTGTATCCAGGGAACATATTTTAAATTCAGTGAATGTGTAATTCCCAGAGAGAAGTGTGTGGGCATCAGGAACAGGATGAACCTAGATGCCTAAGCTATAGACACAGCCAGAGGAGTGAGATATTTATTGAATAAATACTGCCTTTGTTGTAAAGACTATGGAATAAGCTGAGGGAAAGTGTGTGATGGATTACTAAATACATGCCCATAATGAGTCTCATGTTGCTCTGACATATCTATGCTGCTTTTGGTGTGATGTGGTTATGGGAGGCCACTCTATCCAGCTGATAACCTCACATTGCAAGCTGCTAAATGGCTGTGATCTTAAATAGAAAACATGCTCCAGACATTAAACTAACATATTTTCCCAGTACCGGTTTACTTAAGGACTAGGTGTGCTTGCTTTCTGACCCCAGTAAGGTCTTGCTAACTCAGGCCCCTTACAAATGATGTTTATTTCACAGCTCCCTGTTACTCATTTTTCTAGCACTCCTGTAACCCTGTTGACCTCCTCCTGAATGGGAAAAGAAGTTGAATAAAAGTGCCATGGTAGAAGTCAGGTGGAAATAGTAAACATAACTGGAACAATTATGCCTTGAGCAGTGGTTTGTACAGAAACACTGTGAATCTTACATTACTGTATATGTATTTTTTGAGGTGAAATATAATTGAAAGTGATAATTTTCACTGTAGTTTACAGTACTTACCACTTTCTCCCCCTTCTTGTAAACATCAAAGGGAAGTGAGTCAGATTGAAAGAGTTTATATAAATAAAGTCTTGTATCTTGTAATCTTGAAACAACTATCTGTAATGATATTTGTTATTTCATTTTCCACTACTTTGAAGGATTTTGTATGCCTCTCTTCAAATGCCCAGGTCTTTATTTATTTGATTCACATGTGTTTTCTTTCTTTTTTTAAAACAAAAATATTCAGACTCCAATAGAAAATAAGGAGGAATAATAATTCGTTGGTGGCATGCATTTAATGTACAGATACCCTCTTGAATCAGCACTGACTGAGTGGTATGGCTCTGTCTGGAGCACTGTGGTTCTCCCACGCCTGAAATCAGAGGTGTGAAACACAACGACTAAAGCTGGTGGAGTTAAACAGAAGAGAAAAGTATCACCTTCTACAATCTATCTCCTCATTTTGTGTGTTCTTTCCACCTGGCATTCCAAAGTTGAATTATCTGGCACCTTGTCACCAGTTTTTTTTCCAGAAGCTTAAAAACATCCAGGGTTCTGTATGTGTCAGAGCATTTCTAGTAGGCTTATGGCTGGAAATACAATTTTTAAAATTGTGCTCAGATGATTTCATGGCAGTCTTTCTTCAATAGCCTCACATGTACTGGTTTCTAGAACAGGTTGTCCAAAGTGGTCCTTGCTGGTATGTGTCTACCATACACTGGAGTCCAAGCCTGCTGTTTCAGGAATGTGCTCCTAATACCTGCGTGGGATTACATTTCAGTTTGTTTCTTTTTCCTAAGGCCTTTAACACATTGTTCAGTGAGTTTTAAGATGAAGCAGTGATTTTTTTCTCCAGGTTTCTTTGGAGGAAGCATCTGCTCTGGAAGAGCATGTGAACAAGTCCATTTGGGGATATCTGCTGTGTGCTCTGCAGCGTTGCATGGTGGTGTCCAGCTCTCTTTACAAGTGTCTGGGAACCCGCTGTGCTATGGCAATGAGACCCCATGCTGCTGACTCTCTAGATTTGCTAAAGTACATCAGAGTAGAGTTACACAGCTGCCCAGATATTCTGCATCACTGATGAGAAAAGGCTTACATTTTTTCTATATTGGCTCACATCCTCCATAAATTCCTAGAAAGCAAATCTGAAAGTATATGAATTTCAGCCCCAAGTCTGTCTTCCATACCCTCTCTTCCATGCTGCCTCAAAACTCTGGATTCTAATGTTGTCTTGGTTTAAGAGAATCCAAGGGGAACACTCTACAATGAGTTATCTCCCTGTGTTTCAAACTAGTCCCTTTCCACCAATAAGGGGAAACAAAATCCCAGTAGACACAAGTGAAAGAAATAAGACTTTAAGCAGCAGAAACAGCAGTAGGCAAAAATAACAGTAAATAATTGCTGGATACAAAAGTGCTAAATTTAAATCTCCCAAACACTGTGGGAATAAAAAGAAACTTAAAATGGTGGAATTTCCCTCCGTTCCAAGCTTGTGACCTTCGCAGGCAACCACCAGCAGTGGTCTTCCTCTCACTATGCTGTGTTCCTGTTGGGTTTGTTGTTAAATTTTAGCTTGCATGAACTTCCCAGTGTTATAGGTAACTTTGGAATTATTGGCTTTCGCTGTTATGTGTTGACATTTGCTGTGATTATTAATCACAGCAATTTTGATGTAGTACAGTTTGTAATCACTTTAGCTGTTGTTGATACATAGTATAATTTGTCAGCTTCTGTGGCCAGTGCCCTGGTCATGTGTATCTTACCCTAGGCCATTAGTGTGATAAACATATATTGCAGTTTCGACTCTCTTCCAGAATATTAAAGTAGAGACTATGTTAGCTTTTGCAGGATGTTTTGTTGTTGTTGTTGTTGTTTGTAACTAACCCACTATAGAGACTTAGAGTTTGTGGAAATAGCTTAAAACTGTCTGTAAGATTAGATAACACTGAAGGAACCACATAGGTAACATCAGAAAAAGGATGTGAAAAAACTCCTGCTACTGACCCTGCAGCTATCAATAATTCCCTGTCTGTCATTGTGAGGAAATGGCATATACGTTGTGAGGAATTGACACACATGAATCCCAAAAATCAAATCTACATTATTGCAGGACGGATCAAGGGTCAAACAAAGCTAAAAGAATTCCCAGAAGATGAAAAAGAACTCACAGGAATGTTAGAATATGTATAAACCTCATGAACATGTGTGTAACCCATGTAATGAAAAAGTACATAAGGAAATTTTTTTAAGCTAACAGTGTTCTCCTGGCAGTTTTCCAGGCACCCCAGCACTGAATACTGTCCCTTTTATCCCTTATTAAACTTTTAAAAATTTTAAAGAGTGGACCTTGTCTCTCACACCAGGAAACCATACCTCCATGTCTCAGAAAAGACTGATCACTTGCACCCTAGATGTAATTACATGAAAAATATTAATAAAAATATAGTATGTGAGAGATTAATGTATAGACAAACTATTCACATTACCAAAAAACAGCAGTATTTTTAAATTGTTTTAAATAGATTTAGATATTCCTCTGTGCTTGAGGTTGTATTTAAAGGAGTAAATGCTTTTTGAGAAGCAGCTTAGGCTATTTAGCAGTGAGATAGTAAAATGTTGAGATAAGCCAGGAAAGCTGAGATAAGTTAAATGGAACATTTTAAAAATCTATTATGAGTTACTTTGTCCAAATTCCTCCTGACTGACTTACACACTGCTAATAGATATTTCATGTGATTAATTAGCAATTAGTGCTTCATAACTTGTTAACAAAGAATAGAAGATGTATATTGCTACCAAGGATTTGAAAGCATTATGCCTTGATCATTCTGAGGTCTACTAAGTTCAAACAAAGAGCCTGAAGCCCTGATTCATGTATTCATAGCCTCTAATTCAGAGAAAGAAAAAAAAAATAGTGGTGCAAGAAATAAAAAATAATGCAAAGTCATTATTTGATAAGAGTTTTCACCACATGTGTAATGCAATTCCCAGATCAGGCAGTTATTATTTGATTCTGTTAAGAATTAAATGTGTTCATTGTTCTGGGGGTGGATTGATGCTGAAGCTTTTCCTTTCAGTGTTGGCTTCATGGTCCTTCCCAAAAACCTCTTTGTTGTTCAACCATGTGCTAAGAGATACATAGCAAGAAAAGCACTAAACCCAGATATGCTCCTTGGAGTTAACCGGATCAAACAGTATCAGGCTATTCCTGAAAAGATACAAGCCTCCTGTGACTTATTCCCAAGAGAGGCCTTACTAATATGAAATGAAACTGTTTAACTCTTGCATCAATATGGGAGTGATTCTCAGTCATGAGAGGCTGACCAGGGCTGCTGTGATGGCACTGGGAGGTCTCCATGTAGCAGAAGATGGTATCAGTGTGAGCACATCTAGTTACAGCTGAAGGAATTATTCATGTGGGAATAATTATATTTCTGAATTTGGTCTGATTTTCTTAGTCTTTTGTGTTTTAGAACAGATTGTAATTTTTTCAAAGTTAAATATTGCTCTAGTGCACTTTATAAAAACATCTTCCATTATTTTTCATTAAGGTTTGTTAACCTCCAAATTGAATATCTCTCTGTTGTATTTCATGGTCCCTCACTTGCTATAAACAGAATATTTTCTAAATCAATTAAAGAAAATGAATAGTTTAACTGGTCATGCAGTTTCTAAAAATTATTTATAAAGTAGCTTGGATAAATTAGCAGTGGGAAAAAATACACTGTAATTAAACTGGAAACAGAAGTTTATCAAGCTGGATGTGTAATTAAGAACTAAAAAGATATGTCTGTGTTTATGAGAGGAGCTTTTGTTTAATTAAAGCAATGTATCTAAGAGGTATTACAAAGGTAGATTGTGCAGTAGAGATTTTTAGTTGGAGGTCAAGAGCAATCCTAAAAGAAGAGGTGATCATAAGTTGGTAAAAGGAAAACAAGCTGTGGAAACAACTTCTTTGGAGAGAAAGGAAGAAGAGTTGGACTAAGGACAGAGCATGAAAACAGAAGTCTTGGGAATTCTGGTGCAGAATAAAAGAATAAATAAAGAATAAAAGTGAAAACCTAAAGAGAATGTTTCAAGGGAGACTGTTAGTGGAGCTATAGATGGAGAGAAAAGGACAGAGAGCAGAGCTATACACCCCTTGCCCATCACTGATTAATATCTGAACACATGTTTAATTTGGGAGTGACAGTTGCTTTCTTGAGAAATGCTGAATAGTTTCAGTTTTTTCTCACATGATATACTTTAGGGGCTTGATGCAGTATTTTACTCTTGCATAGGAGTATTTATAAGATGACAGAAAATCCTCATGTAACCTTGTATAATACCTGTCTGTTGTCATAAGACTTCTAACAAATAGAGCTGTGATTCACAGGCTATATTGTGCTATATTGTTAAGGGGTCCTTGAAATACAATTTTCTGAGTTAGCAAAGGTTACTTTGCCAAAATCTCAGTCATCATGATTTCCTTAAAGCCTGTTGTAACAGAAAAAATTAGCTTCCCAAGGATTTTTTGTATCTGGTTACAGTTGCCTTTATTTTTACAGTTTCCACTCCTTTCTATGAGTACTTCTGTTGCTAGCATTTAACCAAATTTGTAACCAAGTGTGCCTGTGTAGTAAAATAAACTCAGTGCAGTGATACCAAAACTATGTCTCTGAGAGCTGTATAGCCATGTTAGTGTGCCCACCAGAGCTGGAGAGGGATTTCATTAGTCAGGATGGAGCTTCTGCTCTAGAAAAGTTACACAAACCCACCCAAGTCTGGTCTCTGATCAGCCATCTGGTATTCATTTAGCTGTTATATCTGCCTCCTCCCTCTGCTGCAACAGCTTCCAATCCTCTAAGTCAAACAACAACTTTAGACATTTGACAGCAGGATAATTGAAATATCAAAATATAAGCAATAAAAAAATATATTTTTTTGTTTGTAATTTTCTGCAGCAATCTGGTTCTTTCCAATGGCAGAAATCAGGGGATTTATTTTATAAGAAAACCAAGGGCTCAGTTTACAGATGAGTATAAATTGAATGCTACATATTGCTAACAGTACAGCCAGCACCTTATTTCAGGAAGAAAATGCTCTTATGTTCTTGACAAAAATCAGTGTGACTATTTCACTCTGTGAGTCACTGGTACATCTATTTCATGGAGGCTCTCAATATATGCCTATATGTGTGCTCCCCTGTGCTTTATTAAGTATAACTAAGATGCAGGTAACCTTCAGCAAGGGCTTCCAGCTAAGCTCAGCTACTCATAAGTTTTTTTTTCCTGGCAGCATTCTCCTTCCCACAGATTCCATAAGTAGTGACAGTGAGTGTATTTCCATACTCAGCCTTTTCCTGAGCTGGCAGTGGGGGGACTCACCTTGCCCAGGGACATGGTGAGTCAGCAGAGCAGCTCAGTGCAGAGGAGCTGAACCAGAGCAGCAAACACTGAGTGAGCGTGGTTGTGGGAAATATGTTTATTTACAAAAAGCCCTCTTATTTTTCAAGAAGGAAAAACAACTGAGCAGATGCTTCAGTCCAACAAAATTACATTTTCAAGAGTATATTTGACATACAAAAGTGACATCTTCCTATCAGAGACTGTATTATCATCTGGGAAGTGATTATCTGATACCTAAGGAAAAGGTAAAGAAAATTATGATACACTGTTCTGATACCAGATCAACCTCTACAGACATATCAGAAGACCCTTCTAACCCGGGGCTACAAGAACAGTCCTGTAAATTACCCAGTGAATGTTGAGAATACGTAATAGAGGTCTCACTGTATGTCCAGATGTGTTTTCAGTTTTCCAGTAACATTCTCCTGTATCTGTTTTCTCCCTCTTCATGTGAAAAGCTCATTGAACTAATCTGGACAAGAAATAAATTCTAGAAATTCTTTTGAAGTCTTTCATCATATTTCTCAAGGGTAACCTGTCTCAATTTACAATTTAAAAAAAGGCAAAACCAAACAAGAAAGCAAAAGCACAAAAACTTTCTAGGTCTAATATATTGATATACACAATCTAAACTATAGGAATTAAGTTCTTGTTGTCACACTCATTGATGATAAAATAGACTTTTCAACCAGGAAAAAAAAAAAAAAAAGTTTATCTTTCAAAGTCTATGGGGAATTTTAATGTAAAATATAATGCAGTTTCCTATTGGCACAACAATTCTAACAAAATGAAGTATAATAATTGTGTATTAAAGGCCAACATTAGACAAGCTTCTTCAAAGGCATTGGAAATTGTTCTCCTAAGTAAGGAAGTCCTTTATTATAAAGAGCTTTAATCACATGGAAGTTGCACTTACTGACTAAAAGATTGATTTAAACAAAAGTGGACTTTAAAAGTGCAAACCTTGTAGATAGGAAAGAAAATGATATCCATCATTTAATAGGGAAATCCTGATTATCCTTAATTTTGGACTCTTGCTCATTTTTTTTTGTGTAGATTACTGAAGTATATTATACTGGTTGACTGAACAGATTTGTTGTTCTCAAAAGCATGTCATCCCTGAATTACTCAGCTCTCACCTCAAATTACAGTTAAAATTTTTGATGTCACTGTAATGACCCCTGTGCAGGACACAAAGATCAAGTTCCCTGAATCCTACAGAAAAATATTATAACACACAGTAATAAAGCACAGTGAGTTGGTACTTCAGGACAGTACCATATCTATCATGTCTCTCTCACTTAGTGAAAGTTGTTCAATCCTTAAGGGGTTTTTTTGGACAGTAATTTGCTTGATATGTAACAGCATATCTAGATCTGATCTGTGGTACACCATAGTACTTTGCAAAAAGAGAAAGGAGCAACTCTGGCTACAAAGGAGATCTAGGTCCTGCAAGCTTGGAAGAAATGATAGTAATGTTGGGCAAGCTGGAAATTTTCCTGCCCTGTCCCTTGCTCTATATAGGATACAAGATATTTTCCTGACATGGACATCTCCTGACTCTCCTGAAGAATATCTATTTCCATTAAGTTAGGCAAGTTAAAAAGTGAACTCTGAAGAGCTGAATGTTCATTACCTTTCATATCACACCTATTGCTGAGGATCTTCAAGTGTCTGAAAGCTGTGTATGAGTTTGCAGATTTGTGATTTGGAATAATATGGTGAAGAGGGAAGAAAATTCCTCAGATAATAAGTTTCTTGAAGGGAGTGTTTAGAATGGCTCTGTTATTTCAGATTAAACCTTGTTATAAATCTCTGTTCACACACAGATTTCTGTCTTTCTTCATAGAGAAAAAGAAGTGAAAGAGATTTTCACTTTCTCCATAGCTGGTTACCTACAGTAAGTCTTACTGAAGTATTTTCTGGATTGAAACTATAGAAAAATCCTTTTGAGTATTAATTTACCTCACAACACAGAAAACTGTCAGAACTGGCAAAACCCTTTTGGACAGGATAAAGGGTTCCAATTTATCTGAAGGTCAGGGTGGTTTTTTGTTGATAATTAGACATTAAGCTACCTTGCAGTTTAATGTCTAAATATTTATTAATGTGACTCAACTTTAGGTCACTGAACTGAGGCCATGTAAGTGTGTAATTATGTTTCAACCCTCATCTCTTTCTGTTGGTGTCTGTACTCTGTTGGCATCTTTTTACCATTCTGTTCACAGGAGAAATAATTGCATTGAAATTATCTGACTCTGAGTGATTGCATAGTTGTTTGGGCAGAAGTTAGGGTAAAGTGATGGAAAGTTTAAGCCCAATGGGGTAAAGTGATGGAAAGTTTAAGCTCAACATTTTATGACGTGGAAAAATTCTTTCACTTGTTCAATAATCTCTCTGCTCCTTCCTGGCCTTTCTGTCCTGTACAAGGTAACAGGGTAAATTCCCCTGCCACTGCTTCAGATTCTTCTCTAAATTGCCTTGTTGGCAGAGTTGCATTCATATTCCTAATCTCTTTGATTACTTGACTGATTCTCTTATGGTATCCCTTATATGTAATAGTGATGGCTTTCCGAGTTTTACTGATGTGGAGGTGAAGTTTTGCAGGATCCACTCTATGCTAAAAATGCATTTGCTGGAGTTTTGTGTTTTCTTTTAAGTTTAAACAGTATTCCTCAGAGGGTTTTTCCTTTGGGCTTTTTTTTTCCTTTTTTTGTTTGTTGGTTTTGTTTGGGAGTTTTGTTTCTTTTTGTTCTTTGTTAGAATGGACAGACTCACTACTATGAAAAAAATATTCTTAACTACTTTTTTGCTTCCAAAAGGGTGTATATTGACAAGAGCTCCAAAGCATAATAGTGTTGAGCGTGCACTGCATACTAGGAAGGGGAAGTGTGGGATTGTTGGAAAAATCTTCTCTGACCAGAGACTAGTAGATTTCCTAGGGGTTGTCATATCCTAGAATATGCCCAGCACTTCCCAAGTGCTCCTGAACAGCACAAGAGCTATCCCACAGGATGAAGGATAGCACAAGAGACACTTCTCTCAAGAAAGTGCCCATCTGGGGACCAGGCTTAGGCTGAAGCTGAGGCAGTTAGTCCAGGTACTCTGGATGTAGAGTGCTTGATTTTGGAACACAAATTCTGCAGTAAATTGTTCTTATTTCCACATTTCTTATCCCAAAAAAGCAAAGAAAAAAAAAAATAAAGGAAAATAACGGGGGAAGGGGGGAGGGCGGAGGGGGGTGAGGGGAAGGCAGCAGCTTCTGGGGACCTCTCCTATATTTCTGCTCTGCATTCCACTAATCCTTTCTGTGGGTTTTCTGTGGGTTTTCTGTGGGTTTTCTGTGGGCGTTTTCTGTGGGCTGTTAGTACTTGGCTGTGGGTGCTGTGATGAGGAGTCCTGCCCAGCAGGGTGCAGGTAGCGAGGGGAAGGTCACTTGGTGCTGTTACGTAAGGAGCTGAAGCCCCAGCGGTTTGTGCCCAGCAAAGCTGCCTCTGACTTGCGTCATGTGCATGCAGAGCCCAGAGTGGTGCCAGTGCTGCCTGCAGCAGCAACATAACCTCTTAGTGAACTGTCAGTGTTTCCTCTCTCCGTGGAGAGCCTGGTGGATGTAGGAAGGTGTTTTTAAGAAAAAAAACAAAAAGCTTTTTGATTGACCAAGCTTGACTCCTGTTAAGGATAATTGGTTTTTAGAAGGATACTGCTTAGAGCATTACATGTCTGTCTATTTATATGATTTCTGAACACTCAGGCTGGATTCTTCCACTGCTGTCCAGGGGTTGAGAAATTCTTGCTCTGGTCTGCAATTTTTAATAGATTTCATATCCTTTCAAATGCTGTTTTCATAGCTAGCAAGGAAAAAATATTCCTTGTCCATATTCATAAGGAGTATTACCACAGTATCACTGTGGTAAAATTGTCTATTTTTTTCTTACCCAAACATGACCCTGAAATGTTTATATTTAGACCAGCTTTGTAATTCATGTACAGTGATTTCCCCAGAAGTCTGCCAGCGTGACACTGAGAGAGCTCTTCAGGCATTCACATATTTATTCTGCATATTTATTCTGAAACAAAAGTCCGAGTAACAGAAGGTTAGAATGAGAAGTTCTATATCAGCATGCTACTTTGAATCTGAAAAACTTGCTTTAAATGTCATCTCATCCTAAAATCAGAGCAGATTTAGAAACAATTTAGTTAGTTATGGGAAGAGAAAGTAATAGGACTCGTATTTGTAGCCCTGTTAATCACTGATACTTGCACTTAATTACACACTTTTACATTAATTACCAGCATTGCATTTATATAATTTTACTGTCTGTAAGGACTGCAGAGCTTTATGCAGACACCATTTCAGGTACTACTGAAATGCAACTTCCTTTTGAAGGATATGGCAAATGTTTCACAGTCCATAGTAGTGCTGACAGTGGCTGAGGGCAGGAAGAGAAGGACAAGGTTAAGAAAGGTAGAACAGAACTACTTGAACCATTTTATTCTTACTGCTATGAAAAATATGCTGTGAACCTGAGATTATAAGGATTTATTTTCACTACTTTTATAGAGAGACATCTCTGATGGCCTCCTAACAACATGCTGATGTGCTGAGATTAATTTAAATTTGAGGAAGCAATGGCATCTACTGAACAGCTAACATGATTTCTTGCAGTGTCCAGAATTTCCATTAGTAGGTATCTTGTTCATAAAATTCCTCTCACAAGGAAAACAAAAGGTTAAAAGTTAAAAAAAGACACAAAGCTATAAGTAATAAATCTGTCCTTTTACTGCTTTGCATTCTATGAGCTTTTGATATATTGCCCTGAGTTTTTATAAAGAGGAGCATGGGAGTAACTTGGCAAGGACTGTGCTTAGAGGAATAATGTCATTACTCAGGCAATCTTTCCTTTAGGGTGCATGTTTTCAGCTTTAATTGCCTTAATACTGTCACATAATCACCTGCCCTTATTTTCATTGATTTGCCTGCAGGCCTGTAGGAATCATGGCAGTCAAGAGCATTGCATGGATTACATTAGTGTGAGTCACATTGAAATTGCAGTGGAGGGGGCATAGATAGACCTGGAATACTGATATAAAAGTCTTGTCCTAAAGGTTTATCCCTCAGCAGCATGAAGTCTAAAAGAAACATCAGATTTTAATGTGTGTTTCTATTTCATATCACAACAAATTTGATCATGAGTCAATATAAGTTCTCTGTCTCCTAGCTCTGTGATTATTATTATGAAGAATTAAGAAATTACATCTCTAAAATTACATTTACTAACAGCTGATTCCTTCAGTTTGTAATGTGTATTAAATAAAGCTTTTCCCACATTCTAATTTATTAATGGAGTCAGAAGAGCCTTTTGTGTGGTACTTCATGAAGTTACATTTCCTTAATGTCAGAGTTTGGATTTCAGTACAAATGGAGTTTTAGCATTGTAAAAGGAAGTGTCAGTCTCCTTTTATGCAGGCTAAACAACCCCAGCTCCCTCAGCCACTCCTCCTAGGTTTATTCTCTAGACTCTTCATCAGCTCCATTGCCTTTCCCTCGACTCTCTCCAGTATCTCAATGTCTTTCTTGAAGTGAGGGGCCCAGAACTGGACACAGCTCTCAAGGTGTGGCCTCACCAGTGCCGAGTGCAGGGGACAATCACTGCCCTGCTCCTGCTGGCCACACTATTGCTGATACAGACCTGGGCCATTGGCCTTCTTGGCCACCTGGGCACACTCATGTCCAGTTGCTGTCAAACAGCACCTCTCACCAAGCAGCTTTCCAGCCACTCTGTCCCCAGCCTGTAGTGCTGCAGGGGGTTGTTGTGACCTGGGTGCAGGACCCAGCACTTGGCTCATATTGCTGAGTTCAGCTTCTCTCTCCAGCCTGTCCATGTCCCTCTGCAGATCAGCAGATCTACACTGCTGCCCAGTTTAGTGTCATCTGCAAACTTACAGATGGCGCACTCAATCCCCTCCTCCAAATCCTCGATAAAGATACTGAACAGAATTGGCCTAAGTGCTGATTCTTCAGGAACCCCACCAGTGACTGGCCACCAACTGGCTGTAGCACCACTCACTACATTCCTCTTGGCCCAGCCTTCCAGCCAGTTCTTAACCCAGAAAAGTGTGCACTGCCCAAGTCCCAGGCTGCCAGCTTTTCCAGGAGAATGCTGTGGGAGACAGTGTCAGAGGCCTTGCTGGAGTCCAGGTCCACCCATAGCCTTTTCTTCATCCACCAGGCAGGTCACCTGGTCATAAAGGGACATCAGGTGGGTCAGGCAAGACCTGCCCTTCCTACACCAGTGCTAAACTGGGCCTGCTCCCCTGGTTGTCCTGGTTGCACATGAAGTCTAATGGCATTCAAGATCTGTTCCATAACCTTCCCAGACACCAAGGTCAGGCTGACAGGCCTGTAGTTCCCTGATCATCTTTCAGACCCTTCTTGTAGGAGTAGGCATCACATTAGTTAACCCCCAAACATCTGGAACCTCTATGGTTCCAAATGATGGAGAGTGTCTTGGCAAGCTCTTCTGTCAGCTCATTCAGTATCTTCAGGTGGATTTCATCCAGCCCTTAGACTTGTGGGCATCTAAGTGGCACAGCAGGTCACCTAGCTAGTTACTCCTGGATTACAGGGGGTCTGTTCTGCTCCTGTCCCTGTCTACCAGCTCAGGGAGCTGGTTGATAACCCTCTGTTGAGGCAAAGGAGGCATTAAGTGCTTCAGCCAAATCCTTGGTTACAATGGTCCCCTTTGCATACATAAATGATGGATATTTTCCTTGGCCATCATTTTGTTGTTAATGTATTTTTAAAAAAATTATTATCTTTCACAGCAGTGGCCAGATTGAGTTCTAGCTGAGCTTTCACCTTTTTAATTTCCTCTCTGCATGACCGAATGACATCCTTGTAGTCTTCCTGACTTGCCTGCCCTTTCTTGTGATATAGTCTTTTTTATTTTCCCAAGTTCCAGCAAAAGCTCCCTATTCAGGCAAGCCAGTCTTCTCTGAGAGCTTGCCTTTTGGCACATAGGGACAGCTTGCTCCTGCACCTCTACAATGTCCTTCCTAAAGTATGTCCAACTTTCCTGGATCCCTTTGTTTTTAAAGGCTGTTTCACTAGGGAATCTCAGAACCAGTGCTCTGAAAGGCTGAAGTCTGCCCTCTGGAAGACCAAGGTTTTGCTGACCCCTTCCTTACTTCACTGAGAATGAAAAACTATCATTTTGTGGCCACTGTGCCTAAGACACCTCCACCACCACTGATCTGTGATCAGCCATCTTCTCTGGTTTAGCAGAGCACCACCCCTTGTTGGGCTCAGTTATCAGGCTGTGCCAAGAAGTAATCTTCCACATAATCCAGGAGCCTTCTGCAACCTGGGTGACAGGGTACTGCTGCAATAGTTTCGTTTCATGTGCAAGGCAGGGATTAGTTAACTGGAGAAAATCCAATCCAACACTGACAACTTTGCACCTTCACCTCATGAGGAAAGAGGTGGCCTGACAAATTTATGAGATCTCTGATCCATGATCTTAAAGGTGTAAACTGCCTCCAGAGTAAGCAACTATATCACTGCAAATACCTGGAGGGCCTTTTTTCCTCCCATAGACAGGATTTGGCAAAGAATATGCCATGGTCCCGTTGGTCAATGGATTAGGGAGGCCTTTAAAGGCTTTTGTTTCTAAAATTCATAGATGTAGGTGCAATTCTTTTTTTTTTTTTTCCTCCCAGGGTCCCCACAGATTACTGCAGTTATTTTAGGTTTATCAGCATTGAGAAAATTTAGTAGACTGCATCTTATAGTGTATAATATACTCAGAGATAAATTATAAGAGATGCAAACTATTGACCAACTTCCACATCTTCTAGATGTCAGCTATTATGGGACCCTTTGCTGTGGAATGCATTAAACCCTTCTATTAGATTATTTCATTAATGTTATGGTAGATAAAAGGATCCTGGAAACAATCATCCATTTTCCTGGTAACCATAGTGTTCCTTAGAGCTGGTGCCCTCAAGTACCATCCCAACCATCTTGTACGTATGGAATTCAGCAACAGGAACATACTGAGAATCAGACTGAAGTACTTTGTAGTTGGTTCAAGAAAGGGTCTACAATTATATATAATATAATGTGTGTATATATGTAAATATGCATATATAAGTGTTCTCCCCTATGTTATGAAAATTTGGCATCATAGGCAGATACACATGGGTTTGCACACCATGGAAGAAGATACGTCTCCTTCCTTTTCAGCCTTTGTGTAGCCATCCCTTCTGTGTTCCTCAGCAGCCAGCCATCAATACTTTCTGCTGTGAAAAGCTGGCTTTCAAAGGACAGATCTAATGTTTGACTGTTGTATATACCATGCTGCCTGAAACTTGGTGTCATACAAATATTTTAGTTAAATTGAGTCTGACTTGATGGTTGTCTTCACCTTGGCATTTAAAATCAGTTCATCAAACTGCTCACAAGTCCTCTTGAGAGGTGTTCATGCTTCATAGCAGCTGGTTAACAGAGTAAAATGCCAGATAAAGACAGTGATTCTATTTGTTTATAAAGGGTGATGTTTCCATCAAAGTGGAAGGGGACCTCTAGAGAGGGAGTGCAAAGACATTTTGAGATGCAAACTGGAAAACTCTCTGCACCATACGGACAGGCAAAAGAGGAACAGTCACAGTGTGGATCACTGTACAGTGTTACTGTAGATTTACATATCTCTGATCGTGTTTCAGTTTGTGTTTTGCAGGTTTTAGAAGGAAGTTTCCTTCCTTTTGTATAAAGTTGTTAATTTTTCTCTCAACTTGCAACAGCATAAGGCATCTCATAATCAGAATATTCACCCTGAGTGTGAATAATGTGAAGTTTTTGGTGTAAGACTGGATTTTCGAGAAGTCCTCCTCCAAGACTGGGAGACTTTTTGATTTTGCTGCATAAGGGCTGAGGCCTGAACACCACATATGATTAATCCTTCCCCCTACATGATTCGTCTCCTTGGTCAAGAGAATCCTGAAGCTACTCGAGATAAATATCTCCAGATAGACAATTTTCCCTGCAACTTCAGTTATTTTATTGAACAAGCTTTTGTGCTCTTACTATCCATGAAGTCATCTTTGTTAGTCAGAAACAATGTCTTTATATGTTTAAATAACACAATCAGTATGTTTTTAAAGTCACCTAAGAACATCACAAATTTCCTAGTGCTCCTAACCCCCTTCAGTACCTGTAGGGTACTTCTGTATTCCTAGAAAAACTCATTTATATTCATATAAATTAACAAAATGTTATGACTGTGGTGCCTTTCAAATCTTTTAGTACCTGCCAGCAGTTAAATTTATATTTATACATGCCTACAGTTCTACTTGCCTTTTAAAGTCATTATAGTTCATTATGTGAAAAGTACATTTTATAAAAGCATTTAATAAAAATCACCTTAAACACATCATTGCTCAGAAACTACTTGCTGCAGGAGCTATTTTACACAGCTGAAAGTTTCAGGGCCAAAGGAAAAAAAATAAAATAAGTCTTTACACTTAGAGAATTTCCAGTAAGCTTTGATTAAGTTATTTTTGAACCACTGTCTTTAAATTTTAACTTTTTGCTGCATGAAATATGACAGCTTGAGTAGGTATGATAGACAATATGTCTACAGTTGCCATATGTATCAGTTAATTTTGGGGAGAACTAAAGAAACTAATCCTGCTTCTCTTTCTCACACATTCAGATCCACAAATCTAATTACTTGAGCGAAATAAATGAGATGTAGACCTTTTTATGTGTTTGTACTCTGTTATATTTGCTTTTTTAGTTCTTTTTATTGCTCAGAAGTTGTTTAGGCACAATGTTGATGCACGATATTTACATTAAAGCTGTCCCTTTGTTGCATTGCACAATTAATTAAAGGCTGGCACAGCTGCTTAATTAATTCCTGTACCTCAGTTTTCTCCTCCAGAAATTAAGGTGTTACAATCTGATCCTGAAGTGATTTTTAAAGGTGCTTGGAAGATAGTTATTTATTCTGGTGATCATGGTGGATAGGAATATTTAGACTGACTATATATTTGAGCTCCAAATGAACGAGACACTGAGGAATGTGTAACTTTTTCATTAGATATGGGCAGCTTTTTTTTTTTTTTTTTTTTTTTTTTTTTTTTTTTTGTTTCATAGGATTTAGACCTGAATATCAAACTGCTGTAATTTAATCTCTTTTTCAGGTCAGGCAGCATTTTCTGATCCATTTTCACATGTAAGCTGATTTCCAGTGCTAAACACATTTCTTTTTACCACTGATTTTAAAATGTATCCAGTAGTTTTAGGCATATTATTATAAGAGAAGCTGGAAAGAAAGAGTCTAGACAAAAGCCAAAAAAAGAGTTGAACATTAGTAAACTTGGCCACAATGGAAGGTTGAAGTCAGAGCATTTGGCTGGTATAGAAAAGCACAGACTAATGCAACACTCTATAAAAAAGAATGGTGATAATTTTTGTCAATTTTTTGCCACTGGATGCAGGACACGAGGACAAGAGGAAGACTAGAATTGTTTTTCCACTCTCCCATGCTGTTCCATGACACTTAATGTGTAAATGACTATCAACTTAGCACTCTCTTCCCTGCAGCTGAATTCACTGTTTACCACATTCCCAGTGGCTTTCATAGTCTCTAGCATGTGCCAATTTCCTTCCATCTTATGTGTGTGATGAGAGATTTCTGTTGAGCTGTTCATTGACACATGGCTTCAGCATCAGTGGAAAGTTTGCTTCTGAGGAGTATAACAGGCCTTGCTGCACCAGACTTGCTGCTGAGGGTTGCTAAGGCTTGTCTTCCCTGCTGCTGTCTCTGCAGCATGCCTTGCTGACTACACTAATAGGTTATAAGGCCACAGCATCCCACTTATTTGATTTTCTCTCAATTATGGAAGTGCTGTTTTCCAAATCTCCTACACGTAACAGAGTTGTAGTGATATTTTTTCTTACCTGTCCTAATCCTCTTTCTGTATTGAAAATGTTTTTTGTCCAGAACCTGAATTTTTCTCCTTGTTAATCTTGCTCTCACTGTGGTATATTCCTCCGACTTGCTGTTTGTCTTAATAAGGACGATTAAAAGGCATCAGAAAAAATGCTCCTGATGAACAGTATCCTCAGAAGAACATTGCTTCTCTTGCAGTAAAACAGTGTTCCTCCTACCATTTATTTTCCATCATTTGCAGATAGCCTCTTTTTCTGGACCTCTTTTTGCCTCAACAGTGTGACTGTTAGAGAGCTCTTAAATGGGTTGTGTTCACAGCAGCACATTGAGTAGAAGGGGACTGATGTTGCCTCAGCAAAGAAAAGGTTTCTCTAAGGGGACCCTGTAAGTACCCTGCATGCTGCTGGTCTGAGCAACACATCTGCTTCCACATTCAGCAGCTCTGAAGGCTAATTCTGGAGTTTCATTCCCCAAGCTCCATGAGAGAGGATGAACTCCTACTTGTCTACAGTGTCCCAAATGTCAAAGCTGGAGCACTGGCACCACCACTGCTGGTAGTCCTTGATGATCTCAGCATCAGTTCAGTGCTTTTTTCCTTTTCAGTAACTAAAAGTCTGTGACCTGGGGTGGTCATGAAGAAATTATACACATAAACTCCTGAGAACTGGCAAGCTTATCCTTAATAGCACTTAATGAGAAAAGTAGGAATACACTATGTGAGCTGAGCAGCCTTAGAATAATTTAACATTACAGTGTTTGACCTTCAGTAATGCAAAAACTGCTGAATAATTCTGAAAAGCAATGAGAAGGAAATATGGTAACTTTCTTCAGAAATATCTGGCTCGCACATAATGCTAGCCATATTATGCCAGTTTAATTATTTCTTTATGGAGATGATCATGGGAAATTTGTGATTGTTAGGAGACTATGCCTTCACAAACTTTTCCAATAAGTCTGAAATAAATCTCTTTTGGATCAATAAATTTCTGACCAAGCTATTCTTTAAAAAGGAAGACAGACCTGGCTGGCTTCAAAGGTTTCCCAAGTTGTTAGATTTGCTGAACCAAGTATATATGTTTTATCTAAATTTTCATACTTTTGAGAGCTCAGTTTTTGAAAAAAACTTATTTATCATCTCATCTAGGGAAGAATGAATTTATCTGAAAGTGTCCCATCAATGTCACTGCTTTCCTTCAGATGAGGAGAGGAGGTTTTGAGCATCCCAGTGGTGAAAAGTACCTCATCAGCAACTGTTGCCATGTTGGGCACATCACTGATATTCAGTGTGCAATATTTTCGTGATCTGTCAAGAAACAGTAAATTCCTCCACAGATGAGCATCAATCTGGAAAATATTTTGCAAAACACTAGACAAAGTTTTCTTCATGTGCTGCATTGCTATGTGTGGCATGACACGACTGTCTTAACAGGTGGTGAAATATGTTATTGGCAAGCTACCAAACCATGCTGGAAACTTGGTTTTGTTTCCCCAGAGCTCCATTATATCAATTCTGTAATGAAGGTTGGCCTGAGTCTGCAGAGAGAAATCCTATCCTTGCTGGACATGAAGGAGCCTCTGGGTGGGCAGCATCTTCACCTCAGTGCATGCTGGATCAAATGTGGGTGTCTCTTTCTAGCCTCAGCCAATTCCTTTGCAAGAAGTATCTGTGGAAATGTCACAGATCAGACTGGAGGAGGCAGTCAAGATTAAGCATCTGTATTGTTTCTTTGAGCATATGGACTAATTCAGAAGCCAAACTGATAAGACACAAAAACACTAGTAGCCTGTCTTGTAGAAATAGTGATGTAAGTGGAAGGAAAATAAATCAACCTGTTAGTTCTTTGATGCTGTGAGATGAGAAGTAATGAGCTCTGTTAATTTACCAATGTCATGAATGGCTGTAATCTTACATTTACATCAGTAACTATGCAGAGATGATGCCAACTAGAGAGTTGGCATCATCTCTGCATAGTTACTGATGTAAATGTAATTTTGTGTTTAATTATAACCTTACAGGCAATCATTAGAAAAACGTATTTTATCAAATCAAAATATGTCTTTTATAATTTTTTTCCCAGCAAGTCTGAAAATTTCTTTAAAACCTTTTATCTGCTTCTTCCTCTACATTGAAGAAATTGCTGTCATTCATAAATTACTTCTGTCTGCCTTCTGTGATGAGAAGTAACCTAGAGATACCTATAATGGCATTAAATAAGACTTACCAAATTCGTATTATTTGACAGAAAGGACGTACTTTGCTATGAATGCTTTTTACCTACTTAATGCCAAAATCCATCTATTTTATTAAAAATTGGTTCTGTTTTATTTTAACCAAGACCAACAGGAAATATTTTCACTGATCTTGGAACTGAGAAATCAGATACAGCAGTGGATATATAAGGGGAAATAGCCTGAAAAGCATCACTATTGAAAGTGAAAGCCTAGTTTCCTTAAATTTTGTGATCCACTGAAATCGTCTCATCAGAGCTGAATAAACAAGACTCTGCTATATATATATCCTGTGGCACTAAACAGTGGGAGGATGCATGTGCACTTAAAGGTCTGTTATATTGAATTATTGAATGAGATGTTTTTATTTGGCCATGTGACTGAAAAGCTTCTTGTTTGATTTTTTTTTTTAAACCACCAACAGCCAAGAACACCACATATTTGCTGTAATAAATCCAGAGAGACAGTCTGTAAAGGACAAAGCTGTCTTTTTCCAGGTAGAATTTAAATGCATGATAAAGAAATGAAACTGTGGTAGCTACAGATAAATTAGAAACTTATATTTGATATATCTCTTCTTTGCTCAGAAAAATAAATTTTAATTTAGAATTAGCACACTGCCTGTTAGGTGTCACTGTGGAAGACTTTGGTACAATAAATTGTCTTAGTTGACTTGCTCAAGGATGAGCCTTAGTGGCCCTTCTGTACAGGAGAATGAATTGCTTATTGCATTTTGTGCTAAATGTTTTTGTAGTTGATTTTAATGTTCCTCTGAGAAGATCTCAGAAGCATGTTTTTAAGAAGTTCTCTATAGGCAATTATATAATTTTTAAACAACAATCCAAATCTAATTTGAAAAGTTTCAGATTGAAGTTTTGTCGATGGCAATTGTTTGTATTTTATTCTGTGCTTTTTATTCCTTTGAAATATAGTGGAAGAAAGTTTATCAAGTGGCTGCCTAAGCCTTTTTTTCCTCATTCCTGAGGACTGGGAGTATCAAGTAAATAGACAGTAAAAGAACTAGCTGGTCACCAGGTAAATGTAGCCATCAGAAATTAAATTATAATTAATGTTTTTTGGTAGGATCTTCAGACAACTTGAGAGGATGGTCTCCTTGTCTTCAGTGTTACAAGGTGCAGAGGTTTAAATAGTCTCTTGCTTTGAAGAGCTTGCAGCCCAAAAGTTAGTAGATCAGGTAAATGCAGTTGTCACATGAACAAGCTAATATGTTATCAAAGGCAGTAAATACAATATTTCTTCCATTGTTGATGTATTTTGGAGGGATCAGTTTTAAGGAAAGTGTAAAGTGTAAGTAAGTGTAAAGGACAAACCAATGGGTAGTGAGAAAGTGGAAGAACTGGTTAGAGGGAGGGAAATAAGAAGTAGTGAGGAGTGTGTGAACCTGAATGCACAGCTAGTACCCCAAAGGCTGACACACACTATCACTGTTAGAAAACTATCCAGGTACTTTTCAGCTGCGTTAGTAAGTACAGGAAGAAAAAACAGATTACAGAATTTTTCTTTTTTTTTTTTTTTTAATTCAGCAGAGTAATGTTTTGATTTATTTGGGATGCAGTAAAGGACACAGAAATTCAGCCAAGGCTACTACTGCTAATTATTCAGATGCTTAAATTTAGACTTTGTTCAATCAAAAGAAGTAATCAATCTTTTCAAGAACTATGAGAGCAACATAAGCCAGAGAGAGGCAAAAAGATTGTCTTTGCAGTTCTTTGAGATTCCTCTTTGTCTCATTCTTTCTCTTCTGTATAGCTCTAGTGCAGATATTCTGAACACAGCAGATTTCTGTACTGCTGTTCACAGGAGGATGGCCCAGAGATTTAGATGCTAGTCTGGAATAATCAGATTTTGGCTTATGAGTAACATCCTCTGAACTTGGTGTTGAAGTTACTTGCCTTTTCTGTACTTCTTTTCCCAGTTATAAAGTGATCAAAAAATGTACTATTATTGTTTTAAGCAATTTTGTGAGGAAACAGAAAACTCAAAAGTTTGAGGATTGTAGGTGTTGCTATACTATTAATAGTTCACTTCATCAGCCCACACATAGGCTGCTTGAGTTGTATCCTGTCTTGCCTCAAGCTGCCATCCTATGTCGTGTTTGCCACCTGCACAGAGGTGTTTGAGACATCCTGTGTGATCTGAGATGACTGTGGGAAGGCAAATGAATCAAACCCATGATTTCACAATTCGTTGTTCTTAGCTTGGTCCCTATTCTCTCATAATTGGTTGACTCCCACTTAATTCCTTCTTAGATTTCTCACTCTTTTTTTTTTTCTCTATATATCTTAATCTATATTCTTTATTGTTTCTTTCTGGTTTGTTTTCCTGTTTAAGCTACAATCAATGAAAATCACCAGCTATGCACCATTCCAGCATCTCTACCTTGATACTGTCCTCTGTTATGCAGGCTAGCCTCACACACAGTCTAGGGAACAGCTTCTTTAGTACTGGGTTTTCACATCCACTGGGGATAAGCACTGTTCAGAATACAGTCAGAGAGTATCTGATGAGCCACCTTATCATGTGGGGCCCCATAGCATAAAGTCTTGTGAAGTTCTTGAGAGAAAAGCAGAAGTCTCTGGTAGTATACTGACATAGCTGTTAGTATCCCTTCCCTTCTCATAAGAAAAATGAGGCATTTGTAAACCAAAAAGGTCATCCTTCAGTCTCCTTGTATTTCTGCTGTCCAGTTAAATTTTACTGCTGGACCTCTTAATGCAGAACAGTAGCCACCTACTATTGTGTTAAATTTTGCAAAGGTACATACTTCCAGTAAAAGAAATTTGCTGGATGTTGCAAAGAGAAGGGTGAGCAAAAGTCTGCCTACATATTGTGGTACACTGCAATATGCAGGTCAGCATCCTCTGTAAAGTTCTTTCTGGTTTTAACCAGATGACCAAGGACTAAGGTAGAACTCTGTGGCTTCATTCTAAAAGAAATCATAATCTTGTTTATTTTGTGGATCTCTTTAGAGAATTTTTGCATTATCTGGGTAATAATGAACAATTAGATTCTGTGATTTGCAGAAAGGTTACTATGATCATCTCTCATTGCATAATGTTCACATTTGTCATTTAGGCTGCATTTCCCTCTCAAATTTTCATTATGAGAATGTAGCTTATCATAGTGGTTTGTGCTTGTCTGGATATTATTCGGTACTTTTCTCATTTGTTAAGCAAACTGTTCCAATGCATCATGGTATTTTACAATACTCAAAGCGCCAATAAGCAAAAGCTTACAAAAAATTAATAAAAGAAAGGCATTTGTAAGAGAAATATGCCTTTTTGCTTCTTTAAGCAATGAATACCTTATCAGAGCTTCACAAACATCAGAACAGTCCATCAATAAGAAAAATCCATCGGGTCAATAAATTGTAAAGAGACAGCATCAGTAATTAATTGAAATTCAGTTTTAGTGGTTGGGAGAAGGTTCTGAAGTAGCATCACTGCACAATTATCGTATATCTTCCCTGGTCATCTTCTTTTGAGGGGGTTTGGAGAGAGGTTTGGTAGAGGTTAGGTCCTTATTATGTGGATAATTAGTCTGACCTGTAGAGTCATCTTTATGCTCTTCCATACTGGAGAGCACCTGGTACCTAGCAGCTGCCCTCTTCTATTACTTGGGCCATATTTCATTCATTTATGCAGTTCAGGATATGACTTCTCTTTGACAGCAAAAGTTGCCTATGTTATACATTAGGATAGCAATTGTGGAGCTTCATAGTGCCACTGAATGATACATTCCCAAATGCAGTTTGCTGTGATGACCTTTCTTCTAGGATATGATCCACCATGGCAAACTTGAGCAATAAAACTCAACTGTAAATGGCGGACAAATTAACATTATTGTGTACAGTGTAGGAGAAGACCTAGGAGGAGTCTGGGGAACCATTGCCAATACAGTAATAAATATATAAAATATATTATAAGACAGTGAAGATTTTCTGTAATTTGATGAATGATCAGTTGTTCTATGTGTCGTTAGTAGTGCCAGTGTGTGCAGAAAAAAGGACTGGTAACCACAAATGGCCTAAATCTAATCTGGAAACCTGAACTAACTTCAGTCATTTTATAAGATTAGTAACAGAAACCAGCACCTCACAAAGCAATTGCTTATAAGTTAAGAGCTTTATTGTAGTGTCATTCTGAATTTTCTGTGGTAAAAATCTCATAAGAAAATGCTCAGTGTTCTGTACTAATCAGGTTTTCAGGCTTTTGAGAGTCTGTCAATGGCAAAGGGATTTTTTTCCACAGCCTTGCAGCAGATATTAATGAGAACAGAGGCTTCAGCAAACATTTCTCTGTCAGCTGTTGTTTTTGTGGGAATGCAGTGGGGAAATAGCAGCAGGAGTACCGGGCAAGGCTGAGTTCTTGGAAAGCATGTGATTGTATAGCATGGAGACTATGACATTCAGTCAACTGCTTAGAGAAGAAATGTTGCATTAAAGCTATGCTGAAATCAAAATATTCATATTCAGAACTGAAACTGCACAATACACTATGCCACTTCTGACACAGGAATCTTCACTCTGCCATAAAATGGTAATTTATACTTGCTGGGTGTGTTCAGCACTAGAGAAAAAATTAACGGGTTTTTTTAAAACCTTATATTTATTATTTTTTAATTATGAAAATCCATCTAATTTTTAATCCTACAATGTAACAGTATTGGAAAATATCTTATTGCCCATCTTCTTTGTCTGATCATATTCTGAGATTTCAGTGCTGAAGTGAAATGGAAGCAGAAGACTGTAGACTTTGACATCATGACAGAAAAAGATTGGTTTTGTTATTAAATGCCACCCAACTAGATTTTGAGGAGTTAGATGTGAATGTTACCTCTTTGGAGAGGAGGCTTTCTATTAGCTGGGCTAAACAAAAAGGTCCACAAGCTTTATACTTACATATCTGTAATCCACTGCACTGTCTCTTCCTGCCCCTCTTTGCAGCAGAACAACTAAGCAGCATCCTTGTAATGATTCTCCTTCTGTTTTCACTTCAGCAGCCCATGTGCTAACTGTGAGGAGGTGGGAATCTACTGTGGCTTCAATGACTCTTGAGTATTCTGTTTCTTGTCCTTAACACCCTGCTGTCATGCTTGAGTGAGAGTCAGTATATAGGTTTTGGAATTATTTAGATACTGAGGTTAATACTTTAATATGTTATCTTCCTAGCTACCTTTTATTTCTGGATCAAACAGGGTTTCTTAAACTTTGCTCCTACACTTCTCAAATACCATCTGGGTATCGTGGACCGTGCTTAACTTTTCTACTTTGGCACTTTTTTATGGTTTCATGGTATTGGACACTTTGTAGAGCATGCAATTGCATGAAAAAAGGAAAGTGTTTTAAACATGGAGGTGCTTGTGGTGCTTGTGTGGGTTTTTTTGGTGGGATGATTGCCTTGGGGCAGGATGATTGGTGGGCTGGAGTTTTTTGTCTGTCTGGAATTACTGTCAGGTTTTGGTAAGCTTGGGGCTATGTATGTTTGCTTCATGAGTTGATGTATACTACTTTGTTGTTGGTGGAATTACTGTCAGGTTTTGGTAAGCTTGGGGCTATGTATGCTTGCTTCATGAGTTGATGTATACTACTTTGTTGTTGGTTAAGTTAAAATACAGTCATGCTTACTTCAAACTTAACCCATGGTGTTTCTCTTTTTTTTCTTTAAATCTCAGATAAGCATTGTGTATCATAAGAAGCTTCTTTCAAAGCTTCTATTTATATTGGCCAAATACTTCTTTAAATTTTATGAGCATTTGCTGATATCCATGTGATGTTTTGCACAAGGATAACTCTAAATTATTTCTCCTAGATGGTTGGTTTTCATTTTAACCAGTTGCTGCCCAGAAGTACCATCTTGAAACTCCTTTGGAAAACTGCACATATTAGTCATGCAGCCCTAGTATTTCTTTTACAGGTTGTAGAAGAGTATGGTATTAGGTAAAAAAAAAAGTTGTGGAATGGTGTTGTGTGAGTATTGTGAATGATGTTATAGATGCATGAATTTGCATTTCTGGAGATCCAGTGCACTTCACTGTTCTCAAAAAAATTTGGACAGGGAGTCTATGACAATGATTTTGAACTCCTATAAGTGTTTGTCTTCCTTTTCACACTAGGATTATTCTGTTATACCTAAACTGTGCTACTTTTGGCAAATTAGCTTAGCTTAATTTTTTCAGTATTTTGACAGTCCTTTGAATTTCTGATGAAGTCTTCTTCTGGGTAGCCCTGCCTGAGCAGTCATATCTTCCTGACCTGAGTGGTTTTGAACATGTTGGTTGTTCCTTAAGAATACTGATGTGTGACTGGGGATGAAGTATGCTGGAAGTCTGCTGAGGTCATTCCTGTCCACCCTGCTGCTGCTCTGCAGGAAGCTGAGCTGCCCTTGAGGCAGCTCCTGGGTGACCACAGCTTACATCAGAGATTCAGTTTCAGAGTTGGGCTTTTTGTTGGTTTCTTTTTTTCCTTTTTTGAATTACCATAGACTTAAAAGAAATTTTAGGAGAGGATGGCTGGGTTTGTCAGGGTGGTAGTCTCAATAAGTAGTATTACACTCTCATTCTTGCCTCAAGACAAGGGTTTTCAGTGTAATCAGGCATTCTAAAGCTAATCTGTAGTTTATTTTACTATATTAGTTTCTTCAGTATGCTGCAAGTACTTGAAAACATTCACATTACAATTATTCTAAATTTGCTCATTTGAATTCAAGATCCTCATAAATCTGAATGTGTTATATGGGAAATAAAGGCACTTAAAAGACTAAAGGCATATTGTTTAATCATCTATCCTCTGAAAGTTTTATTGAAGATATAAATCCCCAAATGGAAATATTCTTAATGACATTTAGAATATTACATCAGACATGACTGATGTTCTTGCTCAAATTTTGTGTGTTAGTGTAGAATCTGCCATATGTTATATCAGTACCACATTGCCTCACAATTCCTCTCTACATGTATTTACTTGACAGTATCTAAGTTTACCATTGTATTAAATTTAGCTTTTACTTCATTCTCAGTGCTAATTTGACTTAACTATTTAGTTCATATATTCTTAGCAAGATGTCGGATCAACACTGATACTCATTTTAGATACTTTTTTAAAAAATCTTTTTGTGTCATTTTAAGAGGAATCTTAGTAGTAGCTGATTAGTTTATTTATATGAAATTAGGTAGCTTTTAGCCAGTTTTGTTTTATTTTGTTTGGGTGCACATGTTCATCAACTGGTTTATACAGTTTTCCGAAGATTACGAAAAGATTGAGTGTAGAACACTTATTGAGATTCAGTTTGTCCATTTCTTTAATTTTTAAAACTCATTTTATTGTAAATGTATATTGGTTTGGCGCAACTTGGTTTTAGGTAGCAGGAGGTCCACAAAAGAGATGTCTCCTGTAAGAAGCTGCTGGAAGCTCTTACCACGTCCAGCAGAACCAGTGGCTGATGGCTCTAAAGATGGACATGCTGCTGGCCAAAACCGGGCCAATGAGAGAGGCTGGTAACACCTCAGTGATGACATATTTAAGAACAAAATCAAAACAAGGCCATAAGTTTTGCTTCTAGTCAGAGAAGAGGAGGAAGTGAGGGAAACATGGAGACACCAAGGTCAGTGGAGAAGGAGGGGCAGGAGGTGCTCCGGGTGCCAGAGCTGAGATTCCTCTGCAGGCTGTGGTGAGACCATGGTGAAGCAGCTGTGCCCCTGCACCCATGGGGATCCATGGGGGATGCAGAGATCCACCCACAGCCCATGGGATGCATGGAGGATGCAGAGATCCACCCACAGCCCATGGGATCCATGGGGGATGCAGAGATCCACCCACAGCCCATGGGATCCATGGGGGATGCAGAGATCCACCCACAGCCCATGGGGATCCATGGGGATGCAGAGATCCACCCACAGCCCATGGGATCCATGGGGGATGCAGAGATCCATCCACAGCCCATGGGATCCATGGGGATGCAGAGATCCACCCACAGCTCATGGGATCCATGGGGGATGCAGAGATCCACCCACAGCCCATGGGATCCATGGGGGATGCAGAGATCCACCCACAGCTCATGGGATCTATGGGGGATGCAGAGATCCACCCACAGCCCATGGGATCCATGGGGGATGCAGAGATCCACCCACAGCCCATGGGATCCATGGGGGATGCAGAGATCCACCCACAGCCCATGGGGATCCATGGAGGATGCAGAGATCCACCCACAGCCCATGGGAAAGGTGCCCATGCCAGAGCGGGTGGATGCCTGCAGGAGGCTGTGATCAGCGGGAGACCCAATAAAGAAAGAAGGCCCTTGCTTTCAGAGCAGCCTGTCCTTAGAGGACTGCACCCTGTAGGAAAAGAGCCCCGTCACAGAAGTTTTGGAAAAACTGTCTGCCTGTGAAACTCACATTTGCAGCAGGTGTGATTTGGCTACTGCTCGTGACAGTGAACCTGTGCCAGAGAAGTTCACAGAGAGTTGTCTCCTGTGGGAAGGGACCCCATGACCTCACAGGGAAAAGACTCCTCTCCTGGAGCAGCAGGAAAAAAATCTTGGTAATGAACTGACCAAAACCCCCATGCCCTGTCTCCCTATGCTGTTGGTAGGAAAAAGAGAAAAGCTGGGGGGGAAGAAGTGTTTTAAGGGCTTGTTTTACTTCTCATTATCCTCCTCTAATTCTGTTAGTAATAAATTTCTCATTGCAACTAAAGTTGAGCTTATTCTGCCCTTAAAATATTTCTTCCGATCCTCATCTCATTCATGAAGCCTTTGTTAACTTTTTTTTTTTTCCCTTTTCCCTCCTTTGCCCAGCTGTGGCAGGGGAGGATGAGTGGGTGACTCTTGTGGGTGCCTGGCGTTAGGCCAGTGTCAAACCATGACAAAATGATACAGACTGTTCATATACATCGATAGATGTTCTCAAACCTAACCTCAAATGCTATTTCACTAAGTTCTGAACCCATTCAGGCCACCAAATGTTCAAAATCTTTGATTCCTCTGGTTTTGTTTTTTGGGGTTTTTTCGTAATAACCTGAATTCAAATCCATAATATAGATTACTTGCCACCTGGGCCTAAAATAAAATACGAGCCACTTACCAGTCCAGATTTCTGGTTTTTAGCATATTGGAGATCCTTCCTAGGCTTCTGTGAAACACAGAAGAATCTACCCTCCTCCTGTCCTCATGGGCCACCAATAAAGTGAGCTATTCCTGTTACTAAAGTTAATTCTTATCTAGAAGGGAGGTCAAACTGAGGCTTAAGGGGGAGGTTAGGCACTTGCTATTCCTGAGCAGTGTTCATTTTACCATTAAGAACTATCAGATGCTTTGCAATAACCTGTGTGTTTCAAGTCTATTTTTTCTTGTTCTAAACTTAGTGCTACTTCCATTTCCTAACCCTAGCCACAAACCCTGACTTTAACCCAGGTATTTCGCAGAACAAGATGAAGATGTTTAAATTTATTTTAGCCTGTCCATGAGGTGGGGGTGGTGGAGTTAGAGTAACCCACATGTAGGGCAGACAAGCATCTGGCTTTAACCCTACCCCAAAAACACCCTATAGGAACTGACCTAACTGAGCAAAAATAAACTATAGACTTCTGTTGACAAGAGACTTCTCCTTGAGGCAGAAGCGCACAAACAAGTGCTGAAAGCCAGGTCAGTTTCTGGGACTATCAGCCTGGCCACTTTTCCGTTTAGACTACCAATGGTAAACTTGTGGATACAATTTGGTTGGTTGTAAAAAGCTGAGCTATACATTCAGTAGTCCATGGAGTTATATGGGTGGGATCTAAAAGAACCCATGAGGAATAGTTTATTTTAGTCTCAGTCTGTTCCTTTGTCTCTATATGGAATTGTGGGGATGAGATTAGGATTGCTTTTGGCAAAAGAGTAAGTGAACCCCAGTTACCTGTGTACGTGGCATGAGGTGCAGGACTGCCATGAGGGTAAGTTTCTTTAGCCTCTGGTTTGGAACTTTTAGATCCATATGACATATTTATAGTTCTGATTTGGATTGGGATATGTTATAAATTATCTGAATTAAGATTAGGGTTGGTGTTTGTAGATCATTGGTAAATTGTAACAATGCATCTTAGTTCAGCTAAATACCTGTATATAAATGGGAAGTTGGAGATAGGATAAAAAACCCCCAAACCATAGGTGGTAGGTGCTACAGGAGGTTGTTCCCTTCTCAGCCTTGCACTATGGGGCCTGAGTGCACATTTGAAAATGTGGATGTGTGCCGTTGATATGGAAAAAAGAGTCTATCATGACAACTTTTCATGCTGTATGTTATCTATGTTACAAATGTTCATACTGCATTTAACATGCTTCTTGTTTCAAATGTGGTTTGAACATATTGCTGTGGTCAGGAGGCTTACTTGGCAGCCACCTCTTTGAAAAGGAAATGTTGGATTTTCAGAAAGCCCTCTGGTGTGGATCAAAGCCATGCCACAGCTGGGGGCAGACTGTTTGGCTTGTTGGTGACAAGGAGCAATGTGAAGGCCTGTAATGATTCAAAATGTTAAATTAAATGATTTCTCTTTAAAATTCTCTGTGATGCTTATTAATATTTTATGAAGAGGTTGGTGATGAGAGTTTTGGGACTAGATAACTGTCTTAAAAGCAATCAAAAAATGCCCACATATGCCAGAAAATGAACATAGCTATTACCAGCAAAGGGCTAGTCCGTCTTTTTTTTCTTTTTTTCTTTCTGTCTTTTTTTCTGTCTGATATAATTCTTTCTTGTCTTTCTGCTGTAATTATGTCAAAACTTCCTTTCACGTGCCATGTCCACAGGTAGCGTTGCATCACCTTCATGATTATCTTGACCTCGGTTTCCACAGTAGAAATGCTCACCACCCCTTTGTGCAGCCTGATTTTGTGCTGTGAGGCTGGCTGGGCTTAGGAGAAGAAGGTGGTCCGAGAAACAATATGGTACAACTGGAGCTGTACATTCTTTGTTTTGAGAAGAATAGGTTATAATGTTTATGTATTTATTAATAGTATCTGCTAATTGCTACTGTTTCAATTTTGTGGGGCTTCTGGGTTTTGTTTTAATTTGTTTGGTTTTGTTATTGACTGTGCAAATAGATAGTTTGATGAATTTGTAATGGGAGAGCAATCTGAACATCAATTTGAGGGATGGTTTGTTCCTACAAGCAAGTACTCTATAAAGATTTGGGCACTGCTTTACAAGTAGGGTGAAGCCTATCTGCAGCTATGTTTGTGTCCAGTATTATAATGAATGGATAGCAATGGGATTTAATAATAGAATGCATTTGTTGTGGCTAAATACAGGGCAAAGTCTAGCTGCATCAAATTACTTTTGAAATTGCTGATTGAATAGTCCTTATTGTATTATCTAGTGGATGACAATCTACTTATGAGTTCATGAGGGGAGCAAAATGAACACCATGTTTTTAATAAGCATCAGCCTTACAGTTCTTTAATTTTTACGACTTTATGTTGAAAATCATGCAGACAAGAATCATGTTAATACTGTTCTCTGTAACAAGAAGAAAAACCTAATGGGGTTTTTTTCTTTCTTTGTCTGAACTGGAGGACAACTTGTAGTGCCAGCAGAGTTCTCTCATTCTTTCTTGCTTTGAAACCATGGGATTCTTTGCTGAAAGAAAAGTTGCGTCACTAAAAAAAGCCAAGAAGCATTCCCCCAAGGACTCCATACTTGGAAGTATATTTACACACACATACACACACACCCCCTATACTCCTGCTCTCATTTTTTTTTTTTTTTAATTTTGACCAAAAAATTGTGTGAACCTTGGAAACTGGAGAGCATGAAACACCCCCAAATGTCACATGCAAGAGCAGAAGTTTCTTGGTTTGTGTCATAAATATTAAATTATTCCTTATTTCTTTCACTGCAGGTTCTTCAAAAACTAGGAAAAGCAGATGAAACTAAAGATGAACAGTTTGAAGAATATGTTCAAAATTTCAAACGGCAAGAGGTCAGTTACTTTTTCAGTTTCTTTAATTTTGTCTTTAAAATGCAATATATTTAACTTGCTGATTTTGAAAAAGGTGTAGCAGGGGAACAGGTAAGATTTTATTTTTTGATGGGTACAAGATGTTATTCTGCAATTTTCAAACAGAGGTAACAGTTGCATTTGTGCATGCAGAGAGCTAAAATATGGGCTGAAAATAAAAGGACATTTGTAGTCATATGTAACATCATCATGCTTGAACCGCTTGAGATCAGAGTACGCTTTCACCAGTAATTGAAAATAGAACCCGACCTCAACTAAATGCAGCTTTCTGGTTGCCTTCTTACAAAGAAAGAGAAGTAGTTCCATGGTTTCATTTTGTGGATTACTTTCATCAGTGCTATATAATAATGCTGGTTTTACAAGAGTGAGCAGATTAATAGTTTCGGACTGCAGATGTGTTGCAAAGCTCCCTGTGGGTGCTTGGGTCTGCGGTGGCAGTGCTGATGAAGCATAACTAGGCAGCAATGCTTAGTGGCTCTTAATGTTATAAAAATAACACAGGAAAACAAAGGTGCTCCAAGGAGTTTATAATCTATTCCCCAATGCAATCCTAAATTCTAACCCAAATTACTTGTTGCTTTATTGGACAGACTTTTTGGTTCTGAGGTGATGAATTGCAATTTATTATATGGTACCTTTCTAATACAAATTAATGCCTGCCATGAACTGTGGTAATACCACCAGAAAAATAGTCTTGTTACATAAGTATAAACTAACATATCTGTCATCTTTGTGAGCTGTTATTTAGAGTGCCTATAGAAAGGAACTGGAGAACTACTCCCACACATTTTACACAATGTAAAATTTGGCTCACATCAGTGTTTGCAGTTTCTGCTCAGAATCAGTCTTATTCTACCATATGTGCTTTCCTCCTTTCCATGTAAACAAAAAGCCTGCTAGAATGCTTATTAACTTTTTTGCATTTTATTCTCACTTCACCTTTACTTTCCTCTCTGAAGAAGAGAGGGAGATTTCAAAAGCTACTGAGCTTTCTTCTTCACCAAAGAGAAACATACTGAAAATAAAAGAATCTCTTTTGCTGAGAAGGATAGTTCCTTCCTCAGATTTCTTGAGGTCAGAAAGATGGTGGGATTTAATAGCAATTTGAAAACCTACAGAGATGCTATATTTTCCTTTTTCTTCCCTTTCCACTCTTCCAAGTCTTCTTGACTTGACATTTTGATTATCTGATGTTGCTGCTTATCCTTGTTGTCCATATCCCAGCTGTTTGCACAGCTAGTAGCTGTGTAGAAATAAGGTACATCTTTGAGGATTTTCTTCAGTGTGGGAGCAAATGGAGCATCCCCATGAGGAAACAGAATTTCTGGTACTTTTCTTTTTTAGTTCAAAATTCTGAGACAAAAAAAGAGGGGGAAGAGAGAAAAAAATCCTTTTAAGCAAAATGATATTTTAAGTATTGGGTTTTTTGTGTCCTTTACCAAGAATTTTCTGTAATGACAATTTTAAGCTGAAAATCTTGGTTAGGGCTAAGGAGGATATTAGCATTACTTTCTTTTTATTTCCTCATTCTTTGATGTAAATAGAGACAGTAATAAACAGTTGCAGGAACTCCATGTTGCTAAATCCCAAATGCGAATGTGAGTTGGGACCAGAGAGGGAATTGGTTGGGAGGAGTGACTACAAAGGGAGCTGCTACAGCTACCATGGCACTCACATGCAGATTAGGCCAGGTCCACTGACACATCCAGTGAGAGAGACTCTGTATTTACTGAACTAGTCCACACATGCTTACTGTGCTTTCAAGGAGTTCTGTTGTGCTCAATCCTTCAAATGCAAGGGAAAAATGCTGCAAAAGCACTGTTTCTGCCATGTTCACCAATAAGAAGCATATATGTGGGTGGATCTCTGCATCCCCATGGATCCCCATGGGCTGTGGGTGGATCTCTGCATCCCCCATGGATCCCATGGGCTGTGGGTGGATCTCTGCATCCCCCATGGATCCCCATGGGCTGTGGGTGGATCTCTGCATCCCCATGGATCCCCATGGGCTGTGGGTGGATCTCTGCATCCCCCATGGATCCCATGGGCTGTGGGTGGATCTCTGCATCCCCATGGATCCCATGGGCTGTGGGTGGATCTCTGCATCCCCTGTGGATCCCCATGGGCTGTGGGTGGATCTCTGCATCCCCCATGGATCCCATGGGCTGTGGGTGGATCTCTGCATCCCCATGGATCCCCATGGGCTGTGGGTGGATCTCTGCATCCCCATGGATCCCCATGGGCTGTGGGTGGATCTCTGCATCCCCCATGGATCCCCATGGGCTGTGGGTGGATCTCTGCATCCCCATGGATCCCATGGGCTGTGGGTGGATCTCTGCATCCCCCATGGATCCCCATGGGCTGTGGGTGGATCTCTGCATCCCCATGGATCCCCATGGGCTGTGGGTGGATCTCTGCATCCCCCATGGATCCCCATGGGCTGTGGGTGGATCTCTGCATCCCCCATGGATCCCATGGGCTGTGGGTGGATCTCTACATCCCCCATGGATCCCCATGGGCTGTGGGTGGATCTCTGCATCCCCCATGGATCCCCATGGGCTGTGGGTGGATCTCTGCATCCCCCATGGATCCCCATGGGCTGTGGGTGGATCTCTGCATCCCCCATGGATCCCCATGGGCTGTGGGTGGATCTCTGCATCCCCCATGGATCCCCATGGGCTGTAGGTGGATCTCTGCATCCCCCATGGATCCCCATGGGCTGTGGGTGGATCTCTGCATCCCCATGGATCCCCATGGGCTGTGGGTGGATCTCTGCATCCCCATGGATCCCATGGGCTGTGGGTGGATCTCTGCATCCCCCATGGATCCCATGGGCTGTGGGTGGATCTCTGCATCCCCTGTGGATCCCCATGGGTGCAGGGGCACAGCTGCTTCACCATGGTCTCACCATAGCCTGCAGAGGAATCTCAGCTCTGGCACCTGGAGCACCTCCTGCCCCTCCTTCTCCACTGACCTTGCTGTCTCCATGTTGTTTCCCTCACAGGTTCTCATCTCCTCCTCTTCTCTGGCTAGGAAAAAACTGGCCATACACACTTTTTTTTTTTTTTTTTTTTTTTTTTTCTTTGAGTATGTTCTCACAGAGGCATTACCAACCTCTCTAACTGGCCCAGCTTTGGCCAACAGCGTGTCCATCTTCAGGGATTCCCCATCAGGGATTGGCTCTGCCAGACATGGTGGAAGCTTCCAGCAGCTTCTCACAGAAGCCACCTCTGGGGCCCCCTCGCTACCTAAAACCAGGCTGTGCAAAAGCAATGCAGTGCAGCAGATCTGGGGAAAACAGTCAGATTCCCCAGACATCCCTTCCTGTGTCTTTGTGAATATAGTTGGATGAGAACCTCTTCTGGACTTGACAACCCAGAGTTGAATTACCCAGATGAATCACCATGGAGAAACTGAGTCATCCCATGTCCAGAGAGAACAGAGCACAGTTGCTTTGCAGAGCCCCAGGACTTTCTCTATCAAAACCATTAAGCTCCTTCAGCTGATGCTAGCAGTAAAAACATTTAGATTTTGAACAATGAATACAGCTGTTTTTCATCTTCCACTTAAGTTGTGAACTGAAAATTGCCACTCTAAATCAAAGCTTGTGGAACAAAGAAAATAAAGAAGCTCATATATGATGGTATGACACAGATTTTCATTGTATTGCAAGAAATTTCATTAGATTTAAACATTTTTCTCTGCACAGCTAATTGTGAATATGCTCAACCTATTAATTGACTCTGAAGTTCAGAATGAGGGGGAAAAAAAGAAAATTTCTGCATAATTCTCTCATTTCTCTTGTGAAATTATCATCAAAGGCCATTGAGGATTTACCAGAAATTTCATCTGTACTCTGTTTTTCTAGCATTTGTATCTTACATGTTGTTTTCACAGGGAGTACAATAGCAATTACTTTTATCCCCATGTATATTTTAATGACTCACAGTCATTAAAAGTCACACTTATTATAAGAAAGCAATATTCTACTTCATGTATATGCATATTTGCCTCTCTTTATTTTTCTACATGTAGTTATGAGGCTTCTTTTACTTTACATAGTGCAGTTAAAGTATATTTTAGTGCATAAACCCGTAAATACTATGTGCTGTATATGTACACACAAGAGATATAACAGTTGCTACTACAAAAGTAGCTTCCCATGGCATGTTGTCAGAAAAAAATAAAACTGCAAAGGCTGTTGTTTATAGTTTATAGAATTAAGCGAAAAAGAAGAGCCTTTTTTTACTGTTGTTGAGTGATCAAAACCTGCTTCTGTGGACTGTTTTACTTAATGCAAAAGCTTTCCTGTCAAAATCTTTTTTTACACAAGCATGCTTGGCTGCCTTACAGCTGTGTCATGACATTGTCTAAAAGTTGGTTTGTGAATCAATTAACATTTTTTTAAGTGTTCTTTTTGCATTAGGTGTGTCACTGATGACACTGGTCCCGGTTCTTGCCTTTAGAGTTGTTTGGATTTTTTTATTAGTATATATAATCTGAGAAGCCTGTTTCATTTGATGCAGTATACTTCGATTCAACATGCTACTTAATAAATAGAACAACAAAATACTTATTTTTGAGACTCCTTAGTGGCTGGGCCACAAATTTTGTGCTCTCCTGGAAGATACTGTTATGCCTAAAACCTCTGTGTTTCTAGAGAAGGTTGCAGACCCATTTTTCTCGGGTGATGCACTAGGTAAATATTTCAAAACCCAAATCTCTTAGAGTTTAAAAAGAAAAATAGGAAATCCGTTTATTTAAGAAAAGGATTCCAGAATCTGGGAGACTAATCATTGCACCCACCCTGCCCGGCCAGGAGCCACCAGTGCCCCTGGTGGCTGTGACTGAACTGCACCCGAGGGGACAGTGCCCCACAGCCCAGACAAGGCTGGCACTGCGCTTGGGGCTCTGTTTGTTGTGCTGTCATTGATGCCTTGTTATCCATATTCATACTAGTAAAGAACTGATATTCCTTTTTCTTATATCTTTGCCTGAAAGCCCCTTAATTTCAGTTACAATGATTTGAAGGGAAGGGGGTCATAATCTCCATTCCAATGGAGGTTCCCACCTTCCTTGGCACACACCTGTCTTTTAAACCAAGATACTGATAAATGGTAAAATAGAGTACTCTGGCAAGCAGATAGAGTTCATATTGAATTACAGATTTGTCCAAGTAGCCTTTTATTACGTTAAGCTTCTCTTAATGTAATAGTTACTTTCATTCATACTACAGAGTTCTGTAAAAGACCTAGCAGTAAATAGTACCTAAAGTGGTTAAGAACAGAGACAGCACTGCTCAACATTGTGACAAGTAACAGCACATTACAATAAGGAATGTCTTCCAGGTGATACAGAAAATGTTTTCAGCTATTTGTTGGGTGTCTTAGCAATGGAATGACAAAATTTCAGTATTAATTAGATGTGCATTAATAGTTGCCATTACTATTATTATTATTATTATTATTATATTTGTTATTAATTACCCTGTGCTCCAGGTTCAATATTTTCAGTGTTTGCCTGTCACTAAATTGGAGTGCTGTATTTGGGTTTTGTACATCATTCACATGCTGACCTTTCCTGGAAAGATGTATTGTGTTTACATCCTGTATATTACATGATAGAAAAATCAAACTCTTCTGTTCTGACTGACAAGCTTTAAATTGATGATTCCTGGCAAATAGATCATCCAATTACAACTTTTGTGGAGGCAATGTAGTCTTAAATTTCTGAGTGGATGCAACAGTTTTTCTAATTCATCAGGAAGCAAAAGCTGGTTTGATGGAAACTATGGGGTTTTAGTTTTCATCGTTAACTTTTTTTAGTCTCACAGGCAACAGTGTTGTGGCTCTCTTTTTCTTACTTCCAGTGCTAAGATATGCTTTATGCTACAAATTTAAATGAGAAGTGAAACTAAGCATACCCAAGAATCAGTAATACTGAAAAGGCCTAATGCTGTTGTTCAGGGTATGTAGGGCCTGTGGCTGTAGATTGGTAGATCCTGAAACACTGAACTTTCTTCTCTCACTGAGTGCATGTGTCTTTACCAGCTATATTATACTGACCATATGATGAGACCAGAGAGTAGAAAGGTGATAGCCTACATTGTTCAAAGCAACCAACTGTTACTTGGGACATTGCTGCAAAGAGCTGTATTGACTTTCCCAAAAATGGATGTTGGTTTGGGTTGTTGGCATGCCTCCCTTACTCTTATGTAAAGTTAAACAGGATTATGTAACAGATTTTATGTGATTTGTGTATTGAGTTTGATCAGGTGAGTTAAGAGCACTGATTTTTGGTGCCAGAGTCTCGTAGAACATGCATACTGTTATCAAACAAACTGGTTGTGAGAAGTTTGCTATGGAGACTTTCCTCTGGAGTTACTTGCATCTTATAAAACTGGCTCATTTTGCTGACTTGTGTAGAATAAATAAAAGAAATTATGAAATTATAAAGGAAGCATCAGTGGTGTTTTGGGAAATTTCTTTTCAGAAGGATACAACATTGGGGAAAGGACACCTACCTTTCATTCTTCCTCAAGAAGTTGCATCTCATTTAACAAGATTCATGGCTTTAATGAAGATACATGGAGCAGTGGTTTCAGAGCCACTGGATGTTTTCATTTGATAGACCAGAAAGTTGAAGGAGTAAACTAGTAAAAACAGTAAAAGGACAATAAATATGTGACAGTCTTTTAAAAAGTACTTTTTAAACCTGCATGTAAGAGTTTGCAAGATGTGCATGGTCAGCAATGTAGTATTTTTGTGTTATGGATTTTAATTAGTCTGTTAGATGACAAAAGTCTTCAGTAATAATGAGTTTACTATAGAAAATGTGTGGACCAGATGCAGATTTTTCAGAATTCACAGGACTGAGGGCTTTTGATGCTAATTTTTTTCTGGTATTTTTAGAGGGTCTGATTTTGTTGCCATTGAAACAGAGATAATCTCTCAAATTCAGTAGGAGCTGGCTCATGGATTTTTCAGTGTCACATCACACAACAATGATAATGAGGGAATAGTCATATGACTCTATCATGCTTAGATATTTCAAGTGTTCGTGGCCTGTTAATAACCTAGACCGAGGGAGATGCATATTAAAATTACTCTTTTGAATGAAGTGTCAGAACTCATAACAGCACATATGGCAAAATATTTAGATCATGTTTTACTGCTTTGACTTTTTCTTACACATTTCCCTGAACAGCAGCTGCTGATGACGCACAATGCTAACCAAGCACAACAGATCTAATAGTGGTTTAGGGTAGGAGTTATAAAGCTGCACAGCAGTATAGTTATAAACATAGTGTTTGAGCAATGTGTTTCCCTGACATTTGTGTGCTGCTTAGTCCTGGTGACAAAACATCGTGTCTATGAATAAAACTGGACATGAAATCAGCTAAGGAGGCTCTCAGCCTTGCAAAACTGTGGTTTGCTACTCCCAGAACACCAGAGATTTTTTAATAACTAGAAGTTGTTACTGTATGGTCACCTGTTCAGCTGAGTAACCAAGTTTCCATACCTTCAATTTTTACCACAATAGCTCAGACCAAAGAAGGTGTGAAATGGAAAGATAACTTCTGTGCCTTCATGTGACTTCTCATAGTGCAAGGGATCCTCCCAGGAGGAGACTGGCATGCATAAAAGGGGAACTTCCATCTAGTTTCTGCCTAGTGCTGGCTGATCCTCCTCTACAGACATGAGAACAAGAAATTTGCTCCTGGGTACAATCTCCTTTCCGCCACCTAATGCCTTGCTCTATGGAAAACAGACAGCTTCTGTCATCCCCCTGCCTACCACCTGGGCACAGAATGAAGTTAGCTCCTGCTATGTTATGTAGCATGAAGTAATGTGTTGTAATGACACTCTAGGGTAGTACCTTTTGCTAAACAGTGTTAAAATGTACGCATAATATTTTCCTAAAGGACACAACATCAAGCTACTGCTTCAGAAGTTTCTGTTGTTCTGTTAGTAATTAAATCTGAGGTTAAATCCACTGATACTCACCCTGCACCAGTCTGGCCCTTGTTCTGATATGCAGCTTTGATTCCAAAGCAGGGGAAGAGGTTGCCTTTCCTTGGAGCATCAAATATGGTCCCAAACCGGAGAAGGGTTGGTGGGCTGGCTGCCCCTTCACACCTGCTGTTACCCTGCAGCTTTTCAGATGTCACCCTTATGGGTCTATTCCCATGCTGAGACTTCAGTCAATTAATGGATTTGAGAGCTGTAGGTGACTTGTTTCAGATCAAATTAGTGTAAAAGCAAGATTCTCTTTGTTGAATCCATAAAGTGAATTCAGTCTGCTTTCTAAGCCCACTCAGGCGTTTTTACCTTCCAAATTCTTTAATATTTCCAGGAGGTTAAACAGTTGTTCTCTTCTTACAGTGCACTGTAATTTGAGATATGGAGGTGGGGGCTGTTCATGATCCCATTCTGAAGGCCTATAGTTCCCTTCAAGAAGCTGGGAGAAGTGAGTTTATTTTCAGAACCACAATTTTGCCTTAATATGGCTGCAGCTGTGATGGATTTTAAGCACCAGATAGCCTCTATCAAACTGAATTTCTTATGATCCCCTGTGTCCAAACGCTCTGAGCATTGAAGTTGCTGATGGCAAATCCTTTACTGACATCAGACATCCTTTGAGTTAAGTAGAGTTATAACAGCTTCTTCCTTCTGCCTTCTAAAGAATTCACATAATTCACATGCACCCTTTAGATTCTGATTTTAACACGGAAAAAATGAGAGAAACTCCAAAGCAGTCAGTCATATTTTGAAGCCATCAGTCATATTTTGCTGCTGGTTTTTCCATATGGTGTAGCTGCATGTGAGAAAATGTGACTACAAGCTGATAGTTTCCAACTGCTTAAATAAATAATTTGAAAGATACTGGAAACTGGCAAATGTCTGTTTCAAAAATTTTCAGACTACTGAAGATGTCCTGGACAGCATCTTTTTAGCAATAAAGTATGCATGTAGCACAGGTTTCTTTGCAAATCCTGGGAACTGCAAAGTCCAACTTGTGATACAGTCAGAGATAAAGTAACAAAATCCATTGTTTTCTCTGTTCTGAGTCTTTCAAAGGTTGTTGGTGTAGGAGAAAGATAATTTTGATATATTTGCCAAAGAAACAGTCGAGATTTCACAGTAGACTGCAAGATGCGCTTAATCAAGCAAAACAAACTAACTAATGTTATTGTATTTTAATAGTTATTTGCTAACAAATGTTAAAATTTTAGAATACTTGGGAAATTGTTTGCAAATATAGTAAACAACTTGTCTAAGGGTCGAACTTTCTAGACTGTCCACATTTGAGTGGTTTCCATTGGAAGTTCACTGTTTTTGATTATACTTTTTTGTGTTTCAGATTAGGCCATAGGCCTTGATCTGCACCTTGAACCTGACTTGAGCTGTAAAATGTACCTGTCTTTCTTTGGGTGGAGCTCTTCCCTGCACAGATGATTGATAAAATAAACCCAGAAATTCTAGCCTAGAGAGTACACTATGCAAGCCTCCTTTGCCAGGCCCCCTTTTTATATGAATCTGTGCATGCTTGCAACATATGACACTATTAATCAAATAGCTCCTGAAATTGCTTTTAGTTGTTGCTTGACATACTGCATGCATGTTTCAAGGCATTAAACATTAATGACATGTATTTTCACTTCCATGCTTTTTTTTTCTTTTTCAGGCAGAGGGTTCCAGACTCCAGAGAGAACTGAGAGGATATTTAGCAGCCATTAAAGGTGATTTTTAAGTTTTATATCTTGCTTTCATAAAGCAAACTGTTTTTTAAAAAATTGAGACAAGTAAGCTTGTTTAAAGTATACAAAGACAAATACAAGATTCTCTTTAACCTGATACTAGGGATTCTGCACCTTCAATGTCAACTCGTGTATGTACAGTCTTGCATCCTCGCCTGTCCTCTGTGCACATCCTCCACTGCCCAGATTCTCATGTTACCACAAAGTCTACACACCTTGTAATTCATCTTTTCAAATGCTAGAATATGAAGTACCTCGTGCAAGTCAAGGGATTGCTTGATCTCCACACCTGTAACATTTCCAGGTTATTACAAGTTGGATGATGAGCTTCCTCCAAAACCACACTCCCTGTGATAATGTCATTCCTCATCTATTTTTATCCGCTTAATCAATTTTTTTTAAGTTTAAAAGTCACATGTGATGTCTCTTGATAATGCATTGAAATTCTAAGTAGCAGAAGTTCACTAACCAGAGCTTAAGTATCAGAGATAAGTGAATAGTCATTTAAATCCTACCAGACATTTGTAAATCCAGCACACTCAACAGAGCTCTGTAATGCAGTGTTCTCTCTCTCATGACACCTCTCTTTGGAGGAGTTGGAGGCTAAAGGGAAGGGGGTGAGAGTTGGTAACTGATTGAGAGACAGTAGCTTCTTGAGATAAATATAAATATATGATAAATATATATGTGTGTATATATCTTTAACCTGGTCCCAGTCCAGTAGGGAAAATTTTGAAAGTTAGTATTAACATCCCTGGAAATCACTGTCATAGTAGCACTTCATCAGCTGTTCACAGGATGGTAAGGAAGCTCTTTTTAGTGCAAATTATAAAATGGGAAGCAAAGCGGTTGCTTACTGTGTTTTACCATCTATTCTTTTCTGGATGGGCTGCTCAAGGAAAATTCCATACCAGACAAATTTTAACTAATGTCTTTTGTTGTTAGAGGAAATTATATCACCAGTCTTTTGGGGGAAACACATTGAATGTTAATCTTGCTTTCTTAGTTTTCACTCTTCCCCACACACATTGTCTGGTGGTTTTCAGAAGCAGCAGGATGAGGCTGTTTCTTGGCTGGATGTCTTACTTGTCACATAAGCTGACTACGTGCTGCCTTGATTTCTATATTGGTGACAGCAACACTCCTCTCTGTCTCATCTTCTTTCTCCATCCTTCTTTTCCTAGTACTCTACACTCATGGTCTTTTTGCTCTTTTACTCGCTAATGGAATACTTATTTCACCAAGTTTTGTGGTTATCTTGTTGTAAAATTTTCCATTGTTTAAGTTTTGTTAAGTTTTTCCTAGCACCTTTTTACCTACATGTCTTTAAAAAGATCCAGTCAAAAGCTCTCATGAGGGCCTTAAAAATGTCCAAGTCAACAAGCCAGCAGTGGGCATCCTTGGCACACATATTATCACACATTGCTGCTGTGGAGTGAGCACACAACCTGAGACAGGAGAGCACAATGCACAACTCTGGCTGAGCTGCCTCAAAGATTACTGGATGGTAGTGCCAAAGACCACATTTTGGATGACTGAAGCACCTGCTACAGTGTTGCAATTCTTTGAATGACTGCTATCATTAAAAGATTTTTGAGGTATCTGTGCACAAAAACATGGGAACGCCCATATCTAGGCACTTGAGTGGGATTTTTGCACCAAAGATGTCAGAGACTTGGAGTCATGCTGTCATCAGGGGCTCATTTTGCAGGAAAAAAGGTCAATCATATAGTCACATATATTGGAATTCTTGGAAAATAATGCGCTTGACATCCTAATACTCTTGGATGTATGAGAGAAGCAGTTCATTTTAAAGGGTTTTGGGATTTGAACTTCTGTAGTAAGTTTTATTTTGCTGCATGACTTCTGAGTGACTTGATACTGGAAATAGGAAGTACAAAATCCAGGCCTAATTTCATAGAACCATAGAATGGTTTGGGTTGGAAGGGACCTTATAGATTATCCAGTAATCTATCTACCATACCATAGTCAGGGATGCCACTCACTAGACCAGGTTACTCAGAGCCCCATCCAACCTGACCTTGAACATTTCCAAGGAGGGGACATCCACTTCTTTGGGCTACCTGTTCCAGTATCTTGCTACCCTCTGAGTAAAGAATTTCCTCCTAACATGTGATCTAAATCTCTCCTCCTTTAGTTTGAAACCATTCATTCCCCTTTGTCCTACCACTGTCTACCTGTGTAAAAATTGCTCTTCCTCTTTCTCAATTAGCTCCCATTAAGTACTGTAAGGCCAAAAGGAGGTCTCAGACCCTTCTTATCTCCAGGCTGAACAATCCCAGCTCTCTCAGTGTCTCTGTAGGAGAGGTTCTCAATTTCTCTGAATATCTTTGTGGCCTTCTCTGGACCTGCTCTAACAGGTCCACATCTTTCTTGTGCTGTGGTCTCCAAATGTTGACACAAATCTCCAGGTGGGGATTTAAGCAAGTCGATTGAGCCTTATTATGACCCTCTGTCTCTTCATTTTAATATACTTCACAGTTTGAGGTTTGGTATCACACACTCATAAAAGAGATTTTTGCTGTATTCAGACCCCTTTTCTTGCTCACTGGTGCTTCTTAGTCTTAGCTGGACCTTGATCTTTCTTGTTGGTTATTCAGGACTTGGAGGAACCCTGCCATAAAGCTTTTGAACTAATGAATGGCTTTTATGTGCCATTTTATTTCACCTGCATGATAGTTTAATGTCTGCTATGCATCAGTGGTGTTTGTACTGATGATCTACTCTGTGCTATCCCCCATAGCTTTAGTCATCTCATGCCTCAGTCTTGTGTCTCTTCTAGTCTCCTTGGCAATATTTATCTGGGTTTTATACTTCATGGTTTATGTTTAAGTTTCTGAGAGCTCTGAGGGACTTGAAAGGTTTTATGGGCCAATTGTTATAGAAACCCTAAAGCAGTCACCCATTCTCTAACCCATTCTCCCAAACTCTTTGCAAATACCAGTGTAGATGGGGAAGAATAAACCTGGATCTTCATGCAGGTGGCAAGGTGACAGAGGTAAAAAGTAGTCCTGCATGAGAAAAAGAAAGCACCATACACTTCAGGTGGTTTAATGTAGTGATAAAGAGTAACTGGTGTACAGGAAGGGGAGGGGAGATTTTTGAGGTCTGTAAGCTGTTCTGTTGCCTAGTTGTCAGTCTGTGGCTGACAGAACTGCACATACCCTTCAGACGCAGAAATTTTAAAATCAGTCATGTAATTTCTTAAAAGCCATAAAAATATTCATCATCTTCCTGCAAAATTTATTCATGAATAATGAAATGATTGAATTGTTCCAGTGGAAACTCTAATGGATTACTAGCAATAACAAATACAACCCTTATGCCAGGGCAGGTTATTTCCCTGAAGAGCCACAAAAGTAATATTAAGAGCCAGACCAAGATGTCTCACCCCATCAGGAAAACAGAAGTTTCTCTATCATTCAGGCTAGATTACCTTCAGGGGAGTGAGGAAACCCCACAGTATATGAGTTCTATATGAGCCAACATGGTGTTCCAGGTCTGTCTCATTCTCCATGGGAGCTTGAGTACATTGGGACTGTGATGGTCAAGAGTCACCTACCCTCCCCCATCTCTGATGTGCTTAATGGGAATGCCTCTGCACTGCCACCCCCAGGATCCCTATTACAAGGAGGTCTCTAGAATTTTTTGGAGGCTCCATGGACAGGGACGTTTCCCCATAGAAAAAGGGATTATTTAATCTGAGAAGCTCAGTCTTTAGTAACTGGATTGTTTAGCAACAATTTTCCTCAGCAATCCAAATATTTTGACACTTTTAACTATGAAATAAAGGACCCAATTACCAACAAGTAATACTGAATGAAACAATTGATACTAAATATAAATTTCTAACTGTTCATCAGCAGTAAAAGTTCTTTTCACATTTCTTAGTACTTTTTATATTTCTTAGTACTTTAATGATGTGCTTTTAACAATTTATCTTTCTCCGTGATAGCAGTTAAAAACAGCCGAGAGAGAGCCTGCAGTATATGACTGACACTAATCCTCTTAAATTTAGTGCTGAGTAATGGATAAAAGGTATCAGTGTGTAAGAAATAATTCTATGTGAAAACCAGCCAAATAAAAAACCATTGGACACTGTAAGTTTATGTCCAGAGGCATGAAAAAGACTGGGGATTCACTGGATTGGTACTTACCTCTTCACTCATTTGGTGGATCGCAGTAAACCTGGTATAGTTGCAGTCAGAGGGAGTAGGATGGATAATCTTAGCCTGGAAATTTCAGATTGAAGCCCCTGGCTGAAAAAGCTAAATACTTTACTGCCCCATGCCTGACATTGCAGATGGATTTGACTGATGTTTTTTACAGGAATGTGGTGGAATGGAGGATTATCCAATTCTCAGAACAGAAAAAAAAGTGTAAAAGGTGCAGTTTTGATATGATTCAAACATGGCATGTTAGGTGTGTTTTACTTCTACTCTTAAGCAGATATATGCCTGATGCCTGTTATACTTAGGAAAGAAAGTCTAGGAAAAGGTGTCAGCGTGGTCTGTGACTGAGCTGAGTCCATGCTGCAGGAGGGCTTATCTAGCAGCTGTGCTAGCCTGCCTGCCACAGGAACTTCTGCCACAGAGTGCTTAAAGGCAGGAGGTCAGGGATCAGAAAGGATCAAGTGTGAGCAGGGATGAACAAACCCTCCTGATTTGTAGGTTCACCTTGACTGGAGAGAAGCAGCCTTCTTAGGCAAAACTCTGCTGGTTTTGGCTTACCTCTTGAGTTGATTAATTGGCAGTGACATTAAAGATTTTAAATGAGTCCTGCCTGAAAGTATAAGATTACCTGTATTTTATTGTAATTTGGTATCTTCTAAGGCAAAAAAAAAAAAAAAAAAAAAAGTCCTTTTTCTTCAGGGGAACACTGATATATCATCCTAAGAATTAACCATGAAGGAGAAAAGGAAGAAATGCATCTTAATTCTTGTGCTATCCTAATAGTCTAGGAGGTTGAGTGCTGTCATTAAAACCACCCCCAACATAATTCCTGAAGAGATCAAATATTCTGTTTTGGCTCAGTACCTTTTGATTTAAGGGTGAAAGCTTGTACCCTCTAAACACTGGTATTTTCTTTGAACTTGTTTTCTGTCATGCCATTCTCTCTTTTTTACTCAAGGAGAAGACAGGCATGTATTTTCAGCTCTTTCAGTATCTATTTTCCTATCCATTCCATAGACTACCATTTTCTTATTAGGAAGTGTGCATTCTTGCATTTCTTTTCCTGTCATATTTACAGCATGTGTTTTGGGAGTGTATGATGGAATACCAACTGACTAAACCATGTCTGCTCTTCTACACATTCAAGTTTCAAATTAATTTTCCTTTTCCACTTACGAATGTTTCTTTGTGCAGAAAACAAAAATATTGATGTTATTCCTAAATTTATTCACTGAGTAGTTAAATCTGAAGATCCTACTTAGAGGCATTTTCAAGATAGAAAACAGATTTTGACTAGAGAAAAAAATGTGCTTTTTAAAAAAAAGTTTATGCTAAGTAAGAAATTCAAGTGTTGTTGAGATTTTGCAAAGAAGTTGAAATAAAAGTTGTCATTTTAAAATTACTTATTCTGAACTCTTAGAAAGTTAGGTGAGGTGAGTTTCGTTTCATTTGATTCAGAACCATATTCTGCATCTAACAGATTCGTGCCATATCAAAATGCAAACCCAGTGCCTTCACTGCGGGTGGTTTTTTATTCATTGGGGTCAAACTGACCTCACTGAAGATAGATTTAGGCCCTTTCTCATAATATAATTGAGGCTATTTTACATTTAAGCCAGCTCCTCTGTGTATTGCAGGGTGATAGCCATCAGTAGTCCATGTTCTTGTTCCACCTGTGGTAGGAAGAGCTCCAAAAGTGGCAGATCAGTTTGGCTTCACACAATCCTCTGCAGGCACCACCTGTTGCAAACATAAATAAGCACTGAGCTCCACAAACTTCGGAACCTACTGGGTAACCATACAAGATTCTTTATAAAACCATGTCCTTTATGGCACTCTTCCCAAGTCCAGGCATCTCTTTTCTAAATTTGCCAGAGGGAATAGCGTGGTGGGTACACTGGCTGAAAATAAAGACTTTCAGCAACTATTTCTTGTCGTTTGCACTTATGTGTTCCTCTTTCTGTCTAACTGCAGGAATGCAAGATGCCTCAAAGAAGCTTACAGAGTCTCTCCATGAAGTGTATGAGCCAGACTGGTATGGACGTGAAGATGTGAAAATGATTGGGGAGGTAAGATGTATGGAAAGAGGGAAAAAGTGTTTTGGATGCAGATGGATTAATCTGAGCTGTTGAGGAGATGTGTGCATCCAAAATTGACCTTAATCCTTTATGTCATGTTAAATCCTGTTTTCTGAGCATATAAATTTTGGATCTTGTGAAATGCAGCTCCTGCTGGCCAGATGCAGCACTTGCAGTGTCTGTTGTATGAACTAGCTGTGTGAGCAGAATTGGTCCTGACAGCATCTGACTGACAAGTTTGTACAAAGGTATCTTACATGCAATTTTACCGTCAGGATTCTTAGTTCAAAAGAATGTTAAAAATTATCAAATCTACTTATCCTTTTGTGCTGTGTAACAACTGTTGAGCCAGTGGTACAAACCGGATATCTTATGAGACGCCTCTCTCTGAGATGAACATGGAATTTAAAGGCAAATTAGAGTTCAGGACACTATTTATTTTTACTTTTTACTTTTTACTTTTTACTTTTTACTTTTTACTTTTTACTTTTTACTTTTTACTTTTTACTTTTTACTTTTTACTTTTTACTTTTTACTTTCTCCAGTTGTTAGAGAAGAGCAGACTTTTCTAGACAACATGGCAGGAATTTAACTTGAGGTGCTCTGAATTGCCTGCTTAAAGAGCCTCAGTTCTGGGGGAAGTCTGTCAGCAAATGTGATATGGTGACAAGAAAGTGCAAATGGCTGTCAATGGAGCTTTAAACCACCTGGCATTCAGTTTGCAAGGCCTCCTTGATAATATAGTTTACAGTAAACCTGAATACAGAGCAGTATACAGATTGCTTTTCTTCTCTATGTCTGCCTTCTCCTACCCTTCCCTGCTGCTAAGAGTTTTGATTTTAAAACACCCAACTTCTAAGCTACCTAATTTAAGATAATTTTTTTTTAAATTAGTTTAAGTTTTTTTATATTGTTTTAGGTTAAACAGCAGGAAAATCTCTTACTGCATCTTGCTGTCGCACCTTATATTTTATCTGTAGACTATTAGATTTTACACTCAGAAATTTGTAGTTGAGTGCAAAAGGACCAAAATTTGGCTCTTAATCTCTATTCAATGTTAAGATAGGGGTGTTTTCTTCATTAGAGACTCGTGGGCAATATTACCAAATCTCCTGATTTTTTTCGGGTGCATAATCACAAAGGTAGATTTATGCATCAATTAGAGTGACAAAAGCTTAGTTAGGACTTAACCTGGCCACTTCTGTAAAGGATGATAAAAAGTGGTTTTATAAATACATTAATATCAAAAGGAAGGCAAAGCAAGACCTCCATTCTTTATTGGACATGGTGCAGAATATGGTTACCAAAGATGAGGAAAAGGCTGAGGTACTTAACACCACCTTTGCCTCAATTGTCATCAATAAGACAGGACAGATGGCCTCTTAAGGTGGCAGATAGGGACAGAGAGCAGAATAGATCCCCTGTAATCCAGGAGGAAGCAGTTAGGGACCTGCTGAGCCACTTTGTTCACAAGGCTGTGGAACCAGATGGGATCCATCCTAGAGTGATGAGAGAGCTGGCAGAGGAGCTCACTATGCTGCTCTCCATCATTTATCATCACTCTTGGTTATTCAGGAGGTCCCACATGACTGGAAGTTGGCCAGTGTCATGCCCATCCATAAGGACTGAAAGGAGGATCCAGGAAACTACAGATCTGACCTTGGTGCCTGGCACAGTTATGGAACAGTTCATCTTGAGTGTAATCACACAGGACCTACAAGATGGCCTGGGGATCAGGCCCAGCCAGCATGAATTTAGGAGAGGCAGGTCCTGCCTAACCAGCCTGATCTCCTGATCTCCTTTTATGACCAGGTGACCTGTCTGGTGAATGTGAGGAAAAGTGTGGATGTTATTTATCTGGGCTTCAGCAAAGTCTTTGACACTGTCTCCCATGGAATAATCCTGGAAAAGCTGGCAGCCCACGGCTTGGACAGGAGCACTCTTTGCTGAGTTAAGAAGTGGCTGGATTGGCAGGGCCCAGAGAGTGATTGTGAATGATGCTGCATCCAGCTGGTGGTTGCTCACCAGTGGTGTCCCTCAGGGATCTGTGTATGAGCCCAGTCCTGTTAATATCTTTACTGATGATCTGGATGAAGGGGTTGAGTTTACCATTACCGGATTTGCAGATGACACCAAGTTGGGTGTGAATATCAACCTGCTGGAGGGTAGGAGAGCTCTGCAGAGCAACCTGCACAGGCAGAATCAACAATATGAGGTTCAACAAGACCAAGTGTCAGGTCCTGCACTTTGGCCACAACAGCCCCCCACAGCATTACAGGCTGGGACAGTGGACAGAGGCCAGGCAGAAAGGGACCTGAGGGCAGTTCAGTCTGGTTGGCAGCAGACTGAACATGAGCCAGCAGTATGCCCAGATGGCCAAGAGGGCCAATGGCATCCTGGTCTATATCAGCAGTAGTGTGGCCAGCAGGACCAGGGAAGTGATTCTCTGTACTCAGCATTGGTGAGGCCAGACCTTACTGTGTCCAGTTCAGGGCCCCTCAGTTTGAGGTGCTGGAGCGTGTCCAGAGAAGGGCAACAAGGCTGGTGAAGGGTCTGGAACACAAGTCCTGTGAGGGATGGCTGCAGGAGATGGGGTTGTTTAGCCTGGAGAAAAGGAAGTTCAGGGGAGATCTTTTCACTCTCTACAACTACCTGAAATGAGGTTGTAGCCGAGTGGGAGTCAGTCTCTTCTTCAAGGAAATCAGCAACAGGGCAACAGCCTTAAACTGTGGCTGGGGAAGTTTAGGCAGGACATTAGGAAGAATTTTTTCACAGAAGGAGTGATTGGGCATTGGAATCACCTGCCCAGGGAGGTGGTGGTGTCACCATCCCTGGAGTTATTTAAGAAAACAGTGGATGTAGCACTCAGTGACATGTTATAGTTGATGTGGTGGTGCTAGATCATAGGTTGGGCTTGATGATCTCAAAGATCTTTTCCAACCTAGTTGATCTAGCCTAAAGTAAAAAATAATCATGTATCTATTTAATTTAGGATATAAATTACCGTTCCAAAAGGGATCCACTTAGAAGACCTTATTCTGTATGCTAGGAAAGGTGATGGCTTAAAGAACCCTTCAGCAGTGTTTTTTGAGTCTGTTAGCTTTCAGAAAAATCTCCATTATTTTAATTTGTTCAAAATATGTATCAGCAAGATACAAAGGCAAACACACAATACTGGCAGTGCCTTGCTATGATCTGATGCTGTGGTGCTTTGTAGACCACTGTGATTAAATGCTGTGTTAATAAATGAGGTATTTCTTTTAGACATGTTTAATAGATTCTAATCATTCATTAGGGACTCTGTTAAAATAGGAAATGAATGAACTGAACGCTGGCATCACACAGCATTTATAATATGCCATATAGTGGGTTATGATAAACACTTGGGAATAGTTTTCCAGACTTGTCAGTGAGAATAACAGCCCTGCAGAGCAGTGCTTACACCCATTAGCCTCCCTCCCATCAAAGGGAAGGATGTTAAGTGGTTTTTGAAATGTGCAAAGAAAGGGGGAATCAGGATGTTTAACATGTGCTAATGATTTGTTCAGTGGAGAACCCAGGATCTCAAGCTATGTATATAGTACATGTATGTATATAACTGTGTCTATGTTACAGAATTTGCTTCTAGTAAGGAATCTCACCCATCAAGTCCTTGTCACATGAGCTTCATTAATATGTTCATAAAAACATTTTAAAAAACATATGTTAAAAAACATTATAAACATATGTTCAGAAAACTACAGGGGGTTTCTCCTGGTGACTATCCTAGAGCTCCATAAAAGGACTGGGGGAAAACACTGTACCTTCAGGGCAGGGGTGCATATTTTGCTTATTTTGCCAGTTTATGGGATGTTTCCTATCTCTCATTCCAGTTCTCCAGCAGCACAAGCTATAGTTCTTGTCAGCATCAACCATTTCATCAAATGTACCTTAATGGCATAAAAAGAATGAGATGGAAAGACCTTTCCTTTTATTTTCTCCTTTATTTTTTTGCACTTCCTTTCTCTGTAAGCAGGGTCCATCATCAGTGAACACTTAGACACAAGAGCTAGGCCAGGTTCAGATTCTGAGTTGCTGACCCTCAGGGACTTGAAACCCTGAGGAACATCTTGAATCCATTCTTATTTTCACATAGCACTTACTATTTGAAATAATGAAAACACAAACTAGTTATTAAGTTTAATCTTAGTTTGTTGTGAATTGAACTTGAAATATTAGGGCATTTCCTTTTTATCCACTTCATGTTTATGCTCTGATTTAGTTCCATAATGAACAATTTAAAATTTCAGAAAGATTAATCTTTGCCAATTACATTTGTATTTCTCCTAGGTTTAGAGTGGCATTAAACTACTAAGTACATTTTTCTCCTTTCTACCTTTTCAGAAATGTGATGAACTTTGGGAAGACTTCCATCAAAAGCTGGTGGATGGGTCATTGTTAACGCTGGATACATATCTAGGACAATTTCCTGATATCAAAGTAATGATTTTCTATAAAGGACAAGCTTTAAAGTTCTGTTGAGTTGCAAAATAAATTGAAATTTAGATTACAAGCAAAAATATTAAAAAGGGTGGGAGGTAGAAGTCATGCTTTTATGTAATGTACGCTATACTGTTCTGTAAGTAAATTCCTGACATTAGGCAGGGCTGATTTTCCAAGTGAACAAAAATATTTTTCATGCAATAGTACTTGGAAGTAAATTAGCCTTTGGAGAGGAAACCTTTATGCTTTTTTCAGCTCCTGTTTATTTGGTATGAGGTAATTTTAACAAACATCAATAAGGACACAATAAGCTCTTCAGCTGTTAAAATGCCAGACAAATTACAGGCTTTCTCTTATTGGCTAGATGCAGCTGTGAGTATCTTTCTTTTATCTAAGCCATGGTTGCTGTCTTTAGTTATAAAAAGATCTTGTAATACACATCAGAATGTGTATTACAGAAAGAGAGCAAATCAGCTTCTAGTCTCTGCCAAATGCCCATCTGCGTACATCTCCAGAGAGATGACTGCTAAATGAAATGTGTGAGGATAAAGAGGCACTATAGGTGAGAGATAGATACTTTAATATTTGAATATGACTGTATGGGCAAAAATGGTGGTTTTTTTGGTGATGGTTTATAGCTAAGTAGGTGACACACAGTCATCCCCTTTGTAATTTACATCAATGACTAAAGAAAAAATAATCTAAAAATACCAACATTAGTGATATATAGTCCTAAATTCACTTTTAAATCAAACTGTGCTTATATCCTCTCAGCGTGCGGATTTTACATATAATATATAGCTTTGTAAAGTCTATATCAAAGTATATCTATATCTATATCTATATCTTGAACTACAGTATTTCAGATATGTGTCAGAACAGCTATACAGAGAAGTATATTTTAGCATTTTTCCATCTCTAGAAAAAATGCATTAATTGCTGAATTGTCACACTATATATAAGGGGAAAAGATTGTGTTACCGTGAGTTTAACAGGTTCACTGATTCTAGAGAATGTGACAATTCTTATGTAACACTGATACCTCAACTCTAAGGCCTGTAAGCCCTACACCCATGAAAACCCTTTCCAAACTATCTGTAAATTATTCCTTATAAATTATTCATTCCTTATTTAAAATACTGTGATTAGTTTTTTTTACCATTTCCATGTTACTCCTACATGATATAATAATTCAGATATGAAAAATAGGGAAGGGAGAATAAAAATATGTCAAAAACTAAATTGACACCATAAGTAAAATGACTTTTTTAAAACTGCTCCTCATATTTACTTTCATTTCTACCCCTGTACAGACTCGCATTGCAAAACGAAGCAGAAAGCTAGTGGACTACGACAGTGCAAGGCATCATCTAGAAGCCCTGCAGAGCTCAAAAAGAAAAGATGAGGGCAGAATCACCAAGGTAGCACAATCAGAAACATGCTGGCAGAAGACTTGGGGAGTTTGGGTGGCATTTTTTTTCTGTCCAGAGGCAGCACAAAATTTCTCTTCCTTTTGTTTTCTTAGAAATAATTATATCTCTTTAAGAATAAATGTGTATTGAGTACTTTGGTTCATGTGGTAGGCATGCTCAGCCTCTTTCACGAAGGAGTCCTGTTTGAGACCTAAGTTGCTCTCTTGATGAGACTGAAGGGACAGCAAATCCTGTATTGGCATCCATGGTGTGGGACTGAGTAACATTCTTTGTTAATAAAATTCTGAAAGTCCCACTAAGAAAACCACACAAAAATAATTTTGCTTTTGTTATGTCATAGTGATTTTAGAAGTCACCTGTTTCATTTTGGTTTAGGCAGAAGAAGAATTTCAAAAAGCACAGAAAGTGTTTGAAGAGTTTAACACTGACTTGCAAGAAGAGTTGCCCTCTCTGTGGTCACGGTAAGCCTAGAGAGATACTAAATGCAAGGCCTTACATGGGGATTAAGGAAAGGGAATCAGAGGATTTTAGTGAGCTGATAAAAAATGGATTGCTGGGTTCTTGAAGGTTCCCTCCATTACTTTTTCAAATAATAAAAGGAAAAATGTACGCAAGTGTTCCAAAAATATATGTACTGTAAGTGTATTTATGCTTATTTCTTTCAATGTATGTTGGCACTCACGATTCATTACCATATCTTTATCCTGAGGTGCAAAAAGGTTTCCATTTTGTGAGTAAATAATTATGCTAGAGCACAGAGTAGTCTGTGGTGATTTGGGTCTAATTGTAGGTCATTTTTTATTATAACTACACCAGAAGACACATTTTATAGTTTTGCACTGATTATGTTGTGATTTGATGGCATAGGTCATTCAGTCAAGATGTTTAACCATGAATTGTGTTTATACAGAAAATGCAGACAATGTGAATGGGAGAACAAAAGCAGTAGAAAAATAAGCATCTCATTAGTCTGTTAGGTTCTTTAACAATTAACAATCTGGAGTGAAGGAGTAAAGTATCCTTTGTCTTCTCTGCCTTCTAAATTAAATCCTGTTAAATTTCAGACCAATAGAGGATTTTCCTCCTGTGCCTCTGCCTATTTCAGTGTAAACCTTCTTAGCACTTCAAGATATTTACTTTATGGGCCTACTAAAAATAAAACTGCATGTCAATGACAATGGCCATTTTACTTCAGTAAAAGTCTCAGGGAAAGGTAGGATTTAATTTGAGCAATATGCATAATTTAGAAAGCAATTGCTTTCGGAGTTCTTTATTTCAGTTATTAAAATTCTTCAGAAAGAAAATTATCTATTGAGTTGACATTTTGCAGGCTTATTCTTATTCCAAATATAATTTTTGTGAATAAAAATTGGGAGAAATTGTACATGAAAGTTTTAAATAGGAAAAAGAATAAAACTAAACCTAAGAAAACAGCTTCTACTTTTGAAATGCAGAAGTATGTAATAATTCACCCCAAATAAGCAGATTCTTGACTACATGCACAGAAATGTCTAGTATATATTAAATTATTTTCTCTTACATACATGTGCATGTGTTTCAGAGCTGGGCTTGGGGCACCCATGCCTGGGCTGTACTGAGCTGTATACATTAAAGCTGACCCCAGACACAACTGCATCACCTTGATGATGATGATGATGTGATAAAATTTGGGCACAGGGGCTCACAGTGCCAGAATGGTACTTTTCTCCTTTCAGGAAATGGTTGCATGCTGTCTGATGGGATGTCCAGAGCATCCTGCCTTCCCTGTGCTTCTACTGCACTTGTGACCATCCTTTTCCACTCTTCTTTAGAAATAGCTGAAGACATCTGATGTGAAGTAGTCTCAACTTGGTTGACTGGACGGTGCAAAATGCATATTTTAACACTAAGGGAAATAATCATGAACAAACTAGTCTGAAATTTTGACATTTCATCATTTGCTTTACTGAGAGTAATAGTCAAGAATGTTGCTTGTAGTCCAGAAAACAGTTAATTAATCTGCCTTTGTGGCCCACCCACACATATATTTTATTCTCTTTTCCTTTCTTTGTGCCATCCTTCGTAGACGAATTGGCTTCTATGTGAACACCTTCAAAAATGTATCCAGCCTTGAAGCCAAGTTTCACAAGGAAATAGCTTTAGTGAGTAAAACTATCTCATGTATAATGGATTATGATATGCATGACAGCTAAAAAATGTCTCATAGTAAAAATCTAGCAGAGACACACATGAGAATTTGCCATAGATCCAGATTTCTGGTGTAATCATCATATTCATTTCTACTTGCCATATTTGTTCTCTCCTTAAGGAAGGAGCAGCCCCTACTATTTTGGATTGCAGTACAACTGGATTACCAGTTGTGATTTGCTGTTGCCTTCAGTATTTTTGCTGTCTCCAATTGCTAGGCACCTCTTTGCTTTAATGAGTACAATGAAAACATGTCAGACATTCCCTTCAAGTCTGCTATATGCATTGTCAGCAATGCAATATTTTATTTGTGACTGTTAGGGAAATCAAGCAGTTTAACTGAGGATCTTTTGAATGTACCTGGCTAAATAGTAGCCTATTATCTATAGCAACCTTCAAATTGGAACCAGCATTTTTTTTTTTTTTTAATGCGTTTTACTGAAGCTCTGTGAAAATTTGGATTAGATTTTTTGGGGGAAAACATGGATCTTCTTGGATGCCCATGTTGCTTTAAACTTCAGATGACTTCCTTCATCAGAGCCCACATAGCAGTCAGTCACACTTATGAAGTTGTTCTCTGAAAAAAAAACCTCATGTTTTTGAAGAACTGCTATTATCTTTCATTCTATGGATTTTGATGGGTTTCTGTTTAGGCGTTTGCTATACATGGCACTGAGAATTTTTGGAAGGTTTTATACTGTAATGTAAGGTTATTAAGTTGTCATTTTTCAGACCAGATTTATCACCTGTGTTTTTAATCATGATTGTAGCTGTTCACGTAAACTCAGGCAACTGTTTTGTTTTCACAGTTATGTCACAAACTATATGAAGTGATGACAAAGCTGGGGGATCAGCATGCAGACAAGGCCTTCACCATTCAAGGGGCACCAAGGTAAATTTATTGCCTTTTTAATGAATTGCATTGCTGCAGGCTTTGTGGGTTTCAGCATATGTAGAATGAAGGCTGTTTCAGTTTAGTTCAGTACAAGTTCATTGTACACTGTTACATCTGTTTGCACCAAGTAAGTGTATAGCTCATTTATTCTTAGATGTTTAGTTTACAGCAATGTTGCTAACTCTCATAATTTGTTTAAAGCTTTGAAATATTGAGACATGGTTTTAGCTCCTATTTTTAGGTGAGAATCCCATCCTTTGAACGTCAGCTTTTATCTCGTCTTCTTATGGGGAAAAGTAAAGATCTGAGGGTGCATCATAAAAGCAGAAAAGTTGAAATAAAGAGAATGTCACAAAGAACCATATTTTTAAAGACTTTCAAGCAAACTCTTGTTTTGGAGCACAAAACCAAAAGGAGTAAAAAAATAGATGGTGATTTCTTAAGGTCAGTGGATGCCAGTATGGTATTACTGATTTTTTGCTTTCAACAAATGTAGCCTTTCTGCCAAAATTTTATTTCTAATACTGATGTGCAGAAAAGCTTGAAATATGAAACAGTGAGACTTGCCAAGACACAGTGATATTTAGAGTTAATATATAAAGCCTGAAGAAGCAAGGGGCAGGGGACCAACCCAGCCAAACCCCCAGAAAAGCCCCCCAGCCAAGACACTGAGGCAGCAGGGAGCGGTTGAGCCACGCTCAGATGCATTCATGGGCTCAGGCTCCTCCCATAGTCTGCTCCTTTGAGGACCACCACTGGGTACTCAGGGGAGTTTTCCCAGCAGTTTCCCACCTTGCAGCCCAGTGACGGGCCCTGATGGTCTGTCAGGCAAAGTCTCTGTTTTCTACAGGGGCTGCCTGCTTAGGGGCTGTAGTGTCAGCACTCTACACCACCTTCTGCACGTGCCATGTGTCAGCCCATGTGGAAATTCTCCACCCAGTGTCATAAAATCAGTTTGTAACACAAAAGCCGGATAATGTTGAGGCATCAGTAAAAATTAAATTGGTTCCTCACATAGCTACAGCTAATGTGCCCTCAAGATGGAGGTAGATCAACAATCAACGTCTGCCTCAAAAATATGGCAGATATTCCTGCATTTGGTTTGATCTCACTTTGGAAGAACAAAGAACCAGGAATGAAATACTGAAACTTCTGACATAGTGCAAAATTCAGAACTACTTTATAAGCACATCACTAGAATTTGTATTTTAGATTATTTCAGTGATAATCCATGCTTGTATATTACATATTGCCTTTGGAGCAGTTAACTTTGGCTCATTTAGGATGGACTCGCAAACTGGACTATGTTTCCATAAAAGATTTGTAAAACATTTTTATGCAATGCAAAATAATGCAGTGTTAGAAGATTTCAAGTGCTTTTTGTAGCCAATGGGTATTTTATCCACCTGTGTCTCAGACTATGTCCAGCATGCACATGCTTGTTCCCACTGAATTATTCATTCCATCATTGAGACAAAAAAACAACATTATTTTTTGCTGCAAATTACTAGATTTCATTTAATGTATTGTGAACTTACTTTAAAAAAAGCTTTCTAAAAATCCATTCCTTCAGTTACTTTGTTACTGTCTTTCACAGTACTGTTTGCAGAGCCATTGTGAAAATCTGGATAGATTTTTACATCCCTTATTAGTGATGATACTCTAAAAGACTCACAAGTGGGTGTTCATGAGATAAAACAGCTTTCCATTTTAGATGCATGAGAAGTTGATACTAGACAAGTACAGTATCTAATCTTTCTTTCAAAGAACTGCCTAAAAAAAAAATCTTAAAAACTTGTATGCTACTGAATACTCTATCCTGAAGGCAAATATTGTACCTGGGACATAAAATTCTTAATGACTGCTTATTTTTTCTCTTCTAATATTTCCACAGAAAGAGGTGGTGAGTGTGAGCTAAGTTTTTTCCTTCCAAAGAACAGTTTTTCCTGTGTTAGCATTAGGATCATGTTTATGCTGTGGTCTCAATCAGATAGTGCTTCTGCTCTCCCTGAGGATGTGTAGGAGTCGCTCTTACTGAGTGGTGTGGTTGTTGAGTACTGTAGTTCATAGCCTCCCTCACTGTAAGCTTGCAGTGTATCTAGGTAGCTGAATTTTTCGCACTGTTTGCACCAGTTTCTCCTTTCATGAGAAGGGCAGATGCTTTCTACAACTTCATCAGATCTTTTCTTAGTATCAGCAGAGCTCTGTTGAAGTCACTTGACTGCTGCTTGTTTATAACTGTTGTGGTTTGTCCTTCTAAATAGTGATATCTTTATTATAATCTTGGCTGTGTTTTTTTTTTTTTATGTTGAAGCCTTTCTGAAGTTGCTGAGCTTTTCAAATTATTTGCATTATTCATTGTTATGCTTCCTGTGGTTTTTTTATCTTTAGTCTTTTGTTCCATGAAGCGTGTGAAGACAGTAAATCCATTTCACATTTTATAATAGTTATAAATTTATAAGTGAAATGGTATTTCAAGTACAGAATCTGAAAAAATGCAGGTGTTCTGTTTTCTTCAAGTTACAGTGACCAGGTAAACAAATGTTTCAAAAATCAAGATCGTTCAAAATTAAAACTTCCTTTGACACTGAATTTTAATTGTTTTTAATTGCAATTTTAGTTTTAGTCACTATATAATGGCTTCATCTCCAGTGTGTACTCTCTTTTGTGGTCATTGACATTACATCAGGGATGCAGCTCAATCAGATTTTCAAGGTAATAAGTCAGCAAGATATAAATGTCCTTGCCATTCTTTTGCTTCTGTCTAGTGACTCAGGTCCACTGCGCTTTGCAAAAACACCGTCACCACCAGAGGAGGCCTCTCCCCTACCTAGCCCTACTGCTAGTCCCAACCACATGCTGGCACCAGCATCTCCAGCACCAGCCCGACCTAAGTCACCCACACAGGTAAGGAGACACCAGCAGAGGGACCTGACCTGCTGTGCAGTGAAAGATGGCTGAGATGATGTACATGGTGGATTTTGCAGCTAGACTGAGTGACTGAGTGGTGGCAGGGAGGCCACTGGTTGCCTTGCAATCTGTTCTGTTCGTCAGCTGTCCATCCCTGTGTCACAGCATGAATAGAAAATGATTTTTGTATTAGGGGAATGAAGAAAATTTTAGGTGCCTGGTGAATTGGTGGGACTTGCAGTAACAAGGCAAAACACTTCTTAAAAAGTTGCATTGTCTCTAAGGACCCATATACCAGCAGTGATGGTTTGAAAAGCCTGTGTCTGAAACCTCCTTGTGAGTTTTTGTACATTATATATTTCTGCTCTTCATTCATCTTCAGATTTATGCTTACCCGCAGAAAAATTAGCCAGTGAGTGTCACTGGTCTGACCAATCTCTAAAACAATGAAAAATAAAGCTAGCTGAAATACTGCTCTGCTGATTACTGATAATGAAAGTCTTATTAGTTGTTATAAACACTGATTGGGAAGTTTGACACTGTTGTAATCAGTGGAGTAATTTCTATTCTTATCAGTATCAGTAAAATAAGAATTGGTTTCATTCGTGAGTTCCATCTGTAGCATGAGCTGTATATGATATTTCATGTGCATATCAAAGACTTGTGTTGATGTTATGGATGTTTTTGGAATTGGGATAGATTCTGTGCTGATTGTTGTTAGATGGATAGTTTCTATGCTGTCTGCATATCAAAAGAAAATCAATTTTGTATCAAGTGAGCATGGGTATTTTCTCTGGTCTCCCAAAATGTGGCAACTCACTGCCTGAGTATTCACCTGGTAGGACTCAACCTCATTGGTGCCAATACCAATGTCACAATACCACCTGAGAATTTTTTTGTGGATTTATTTTCTTGGGTTTTTGATAGATTTTAAAATTATCCAATACTATTTGGTGTTATTCCAAGCAATTAGTTTGTCATAGTTATGTGAATCTCTGGAGAGCAGGGGGAATATAGTAAACGAAGCATCTTTGAGGTGCTGCAGTTCCTGGAGATGACATGGTCTTAGCAGTAAGTACACTCTAAGGCTAGCAACAGCTGGGCAGGGACAAAGTCCCAAAGCTGAACACAAATGAACTCAAGAACCCAAAAAGCTGCAGAGGCATTGTTTCTGTGCAGTATCACCCTTCCAGCTAGTGTCTTGCACTATGTGCCCATCATAGCAGAAAAAAAAACAACCAAGAGTTGCTTTTGTATCAAATCTGAAACCTTGAGTTTTAATGACTTTGAAACACAGGGTTGTTTTGCTCATACCATAATGTTTATTTCAAAGCATTTGGTGGTAAACAGCTAAACAGTTCCTTTCAATGCATTGCTTCTTCCCATAGCTTATTTAGGTTGAAACAGCCGAAGTAAAAACCTAAGACAATTTGTTTAGACCTAGCTTGAAGATTTTCTTTTATCCCTGAACTAGTCTGTGACATTTTTTGCTGTCTGCCTAGCTGAGGAAAGGTCCGCCAGTCCCACCACTGCCTAAACTCACACCCACGAAGGAGTTGCAACAGGAGAACATCATTAACTTATTTGAAGACAACTTTGTCCCAGAAATCAATGTGACAACCCCATCACAGGTATGCTTCAGTGAATTGTGTAGATGTACAACCATGTAATCACCCTAAGTTCTCCAAGGAGTGCCCCTGGGGCTGATCTTCATGGGGAGGGAGGAGGTGGGCACAGGTACAAGGCAGAGGCACAATTACCACTTTCTGTTATCTTGAAAGAGTTGCACATATGGTGTTTTGCCTTTGAATTGGTTACACACAATCACTCAAAAGGGCTAGCACTGCTAACATATTGAAAAAAAAAGCAGTTTCCTGAGAGGTCTGACTGAAAATGCTGTGATACAGTCATGTTTGAAATTTAAATGCATTGGTTGCAGTAGTAGCTGAGAGTTGATCTAAGATGCTTTTTTTTAATGTGAAGCATCTCAAGTGGAACTTTACAGAGATCCTTCACTATTTCTGTTTCCTTCATCAAAATCATTAAAAGTATTCCTTCTTTCTGTTGAGAGATTTTTTAAAAATGAAACTTGGCCTTTTTTTTACAGATATAAAGGACTGCTTCAGCTAGATGATTCATTCACTTGGCTTTGATCATAGAAATATTAACTACACAACACAGAAGGGATCAAAATTAATTTTATCTTATTATTATGATTTTTTAAAAGTTGCATATAATAAACAGAAAAGCCAGAATTGCGCAAAATTTGTATTCAGCTATCCAGCTTTTACATAGTTACAGTGATTTGCCCTTTTTTTCAATAATGGACCCCTTCTTTCACGATAATTACAACTCTGAAATCTGAGCTTGCATCTGATAGACTGGAAAGAAGTATCTAGATCTGAAGCTTATGCAGAAAGTTTAGGAAATTCTATTTTGATTTGAATCATTGGTTTTGTTCTAATTCATCTGACAACAGGGGATAATGAAGGCACAGCAATGAAAAATGTGTTTCATACTATTTGAACAGGTGATGCTTTGTTTTCTTGTGGTAGGGGGAAACAGGCATTGCTTTGTATGGAGATCTATGTGGAAAAGACTTACTTGTAGCTAAGTCTCCATGCAATTAAAGAATTAAAGGCCACTCCCAGAATGCAGCTGCTGGTAGCCACTCTTTCTGAAGGGAGATGGCAGGTCTGTAGCATCACTGTGCCCTGGCTTCATAGGAGTTAGTTACTCCAGGAGCATGAGCCTTGAAATCACTGGTAAGAGTTGATGTAACCTGTGCTACATATGGCCCCCTGCATTAAATACTGTATCCAACTAACATGCATATATCAGGCCATCCAGGGAAGCAGAAATGGAAATGGTTTGCTTTTCCATTAAGAGGTGACGCTAAAACAAGGCTTTAAATTACTGTAAGTCACATTTCCAAAGTCCTTATAACCTTTCTGTGAGAGATTGGCATAGAAATGGAATGGCATAATAAAAGTGGGCATGCTTCTGAGAACTGAAATCTTTTCCTCATGGATCTCCCTTTAGTGAGTGATTTATGTCCTTCTCTCTTCCACAGTCATTGACCAGGGAATATCCTAAGCTATTCCCTGGCCACCTTCTCATCAATTATCTATATTTCTCCCTTCACAAAACCCACTCCCACCACTGAAGCATCCTTATTGTGTCTGAGATCTCTGGGTATGTACAGACATACCCAAATAATATGATGTATAGGTTTGGTATCCTTATGTGTGTGAACCAGTTAAGGAAAATATACAGCATGAAATCCACAGGAAATATGGGCTTATTCCTCTTGGTGTTTATGGTTCCTCCTATACTCCCAAAGCCCTCATTGGGCAGTGTGGAGAAAGCTATGAAGCCTGCAGAACCTGCTGATGGCACAGGACTTCCCAAGGGACCAACATGAGTGTCCCAGACACTGCTTGTGCATAGGCACAAAACCAACAGACTAATAAGTAGAGCTTTGCTGCTTTAATACAATGTTTTGGAGAGGATTACAAACAGGTCAAACACTTTTGTTTCTTGAAACACAAATATCCTGTAATTATTGTTGTTCCTCCTTCTTTACCAAGCAGTACTGATGCATTCACTGCATTAGTGCAAGATGCTGAAAGACATCTTTCTGCTTGATGCTGTTGAATATTTGTGCACTGATTCAGCACAAATAGATGGTCTTTAAGGTCTCTTTCAACCAAAACCATTTTATGATTCTATGATATGCTCTTATTAAACTGGATTACATGATAGAGTCTTTTAGGTTTGCAACTAATAGAGTAGCCGAGGCCTCTGAGGTCGCTGTAAAAATATATACACATTCATATGTTCAATGAACTACAGGTCTTTTCTGCTGTAAAATAACCTGAAGAAACAATTTGTGTGCTTCAACATGAAATACTAATTGGTGTGAAGCTGTAGCCGAAATCTAATTATCATTAATTGTAAATATTCAAGGCAAGCAAGATCATCTAGTTCCATCGCCCCTGCCATGGACAGGGACAGCTTTCACTAGACCAGGTTGCTCAAAGCCCCATCCAGCCTGGCTTTGAACACTTTTAGGAATGGAACATCCATGGCTTCTCTGGGCAACCTGTTCTAGTGCCTTACTATCAGATGTTTCCTAAAGTTTAGAGCTAAAGACAGCGTTAATTGTAAATTGGTTTACATGTTCAGAATTAAAACTTAATTCAAATACATTTAGATCCTTCTGTATTGGCTCTTTACTAATGCTTGTGTTTGGGGAGAGATTAACTTATTAGAATGTATGGACATTGGGTGCTGTTTATGTAGTTTTTAACTTTGATGTCTATCTCAAAGCATTTTAAAAGGGCCTTCACCATCAGGTGTGTACACTCAACACTTCTTTGAAAGGGCTGTGGCTGTTTAGCCTGAAAAGGCAAAGGTGTACTACAGAGAAACCAAAGACATCATTAGAATGAATCTCATAAAAATAAAATTTATACTAAAGCTCAGGAAAGTCTTCAGAGCTTCCTCCCCTTCTGGTAGAGCTGTAAAGCTGCCCTTTACAACTAGTAAATCTGTAGGGTGGTTGTGGTTTGGCTTTTTTTCTTGAGTATTTAAATATTTTACTGCCCAGAGCAGCTTTTAAAATATGAGTTTTTTGAGAGTGTATTTCTTTTCTAACAGAATGAAGTACCTGAAACTAAGAAAGAGGAATCATTACTGGATTTGGACTTCGACCCTTTCAAACCAGAAGCTGCATCAACAGGAGTTAGTCATTCACCCATGTCTCAGGTATCTCTTTGCCTAGACGTGGGCAAAACATATGAATGCAATGTACTGCGTTTGGTAGAAAAGGTTTTGCCTCATGTATTGATAAGAAGTGTCTGAAAAACTTTATCTTCCTGGGAAGCACAAGTCAGCCTTCTATCTTCCCCCTCAGTAACCCTGTAAGTGATGATGTACTGGAAGGAGAGGAAATTGTTAGGTGGTAACATGAGATGTCAGCTGATGAGAATGGTTGCTAGTACCTTGGCCTTGACTTTAGCATGCTGTTATTTTCCATCTTTAGAATAACTCTTAGTGTAAACATTATTATTCTCCAGTGCTTGTTTATCTGACCACTTTTCTGACTTTGATTCTTCATGTCTGGAAAGATGCCTTAGGGGACCTAGGTCTCGTGGAGTCAGCATGCAGTTGCTTTACTGTGATGGAGTTTCTGTACCAAGCAGTGGTATGATCTGAGTGGTTTTGCTATTAATCTACTCTAAACCTAACCTCAAGGAAAACTGGAGCATGGAATAGGGTATTTTCTTGTAAAATATTATGTTATCACAACACAAAAGTCTACATTCAGTAGTAATATTTGGAATGGTCGTTTTTTGCAGCAATATGGAAAAAAATATTGAGACAAAAAAAAAGAAAATGCTAATATGTCAAGTGGCTGATATTCATTGGTTTATCCTACAGGACATGCTATTTTAAAATCCAGAATTCACCCTCATCCCCCAGAGGGCAGCTAGCAAATGAGGGATGATCTCGTGGCCAGCATGTCTGTATCTCTGTCTCGCACACAAAGAAACAATGTTAATAAGCAATGTTAGCAAGACCTATCATTAATCTGGCTTGTTCGGTGAGACATGAGAAGACTAATCAGCTGTTCAGAAATGCAGCACTGGGAAAGGAGTGGGAGGACAAGAAGTTTTAAGGCTGAGATGGTCCTGATTCCCTGCTGATCTCTTCCTCAGTTCATTAATTTCTTATTTGGTGTGAAGCCCTAGTTATGTAATAAAATCTGTAGTGATCTCTGACAGGATATGTGCTGTCAGAAAAGTGATGCATTGTCAGTACTATGAGTGTTAGCTGAATTTTCTAATTGAGATTTGCTACGAGAAGTGTTCCATTCTAGCAGAAGCTTTGTGCATTTTACTTGTTATGTTTTTTCTTCCTCTAAAGAGAGAAAAGGAAGGGGGAGGCAAGTGGCATTCCATAGCACACAGCAGTGACAGAAAACACTAAGTGTGACTTTGCTAACTACTCTTTCAGCTTGTTTTGTAATAATGCTTAGATTAGAGCAGTGGAATAATTAAACAAAAGATACTTAACTTTTACGACAGAACACATTTGTTCTGACATCATATTGTACAGATTTTAGAAAAGTTTTATTACTTAGTGAAAAACAGTTATTTTATATTCAACTATACAATGAAATACAGAATATAATTTTGTATAGAAAACTACATTGTAACTTTTCATTTAGGGGCACAGGAGGCATTCAGTGAGCACCTTTATGCACTCCTTTCACCTTTCTGCAGAGCGAAGGCGTATGAGAAAGGATGGTCCACATCTACAAGAGCATGTGGATGAGTCAGAACACCCTGATTTTAGAAGGGAAAACAGCCCCACAGTCTGGGTCTTGGTCTCACTGGAGTTGACAGGGTCATTACTATGGGAGTATAGAGAGAATGAAACCTGTGGCTGCAGAGCCCTGTGCTTGCAGGGAGATTAGGAAGAGAGCTTTAAATGGTGTTTCCATATGTGTATGGCTTTTGCCTCAGTCATGGATATTTTCCATTCAACAAACAGCTGAAGTAGTGAGGACAGGAGTAGTCATCTGTGCATGATGCCCTGAAAGGCCTGGCATGAATTGTCTGTTGTTAATTTTATTAATTACCTCCCTCCACTCCTCTGCCAGGGTGATCCAATGTGTATGTGAGCCCTGGTCTGTCATTCCTCAATTGCTTTTCTGTTTCTGTGGCTACGTTAGAAGGGACCTTTCTAAACCTGTCTGGTTCTCTTCTCTTTTGATATGAACCAGCAGAGTTGTCTCATGTGGTGGGCTATAAATATTTGGCATGAAGTCTGCTTTTTTTCTTTCATTTTTCTGTTTAGCTCTTCTGTTGAGAGGTCACTAGTGTTAATTAGCAGACTAGAAAGAAAAAGAAAAAATTGGTCAACTTTCTTATTTCCTTTCCCAAATAGTATGCCATTTTCCCTTCTAGTGTCAGTGTTGTGAGGAAGCCCACTTATTCTCAGTGGATAGCTGTGTCATTTTTAACTGGCTAGAAAACCCCAACTTGGTTAGCTTTTTAAAGCTGACACCTTGGCTTGTATACCCATTGAAGGTTACTCAGTCACCAGCTCAGAATCTGACCATTACTCATGCACACAGTAATGTGAGTTTCCTGGAGAGCAACAATTACTTTGAAGTGTGAAGTACCACAATGCATTATACTTTACAACCAAAAGTATTATGCAAATACAGACACACACACACATGTGCTAATATATAACATATGTATGTACTATGTATATGCATGTATATAAATAAGTTCACTCTTCTTATTTCATAGACATTGATATGTAGCATGTTAGACATACAGTACAAGAATGGTGTTTTTCTGACAAGCTCTTTTTTCCACTGCTTTTTCTAGACATTGCCATGGGATCTGTGGACGGTAAGCTTGACATACATAGTAGTATTCCTGTGCCTCTGATTTTGCAATAACTTAAACTCAGATTTACAATATTTTACCAAAAGCCGAGATAAAAACTTCCCAGACCATGAAAAACTCTTTCAAGTATATGAAGCCACTGGGTATCTTTTAAAACTAACAATAAAAGATAATCTGTGTTGATTAGCCTAGAAAAGCTAAATGTTGTCAGAAATCAAGGCTAAAAGATTCACAGTCACTACAGCTAAGTGTGTTGCTTTTAATATGCCCAAACTACATCTTTTAGAAAGTAAAAATGGATATAAGTAACTTATTTTAAATATCTGAAGGTGTCCATTAACCCAATGGACAGCCAGCCATTTTCTCAAAACTAGGAGTAAAGACATAATTTAGCTTGTCTTTGTGGACAATGCAGTGAACTGCACTTACTCACAAAAGAAACTGCTACTCTAGGAAACTGCATGAATCCTTCCTTTTTCTTCCTGGTGCCAAATCAGATAAAATGATTTGCAGGAAGAATACAACCCATTTTTATGAGCTTTCTTTTGACTGTATGTGTCCTGGTTTTAGGACAGGGTTCTGCCAAAAAAAGGCAGAAGTTTCCCTTGGAAATAGAGAAATCAATTTCACCCCCTCTAAGTGTTATAATTGTTTCAAATCAAGGACTCAAGGCAGAGATAAGGAGGTAAAAGTAACAGTTCTTTACTACTCTAACTAACAGCACAAGTAGAAAACAACAACAGTTATTAAAATTACCGACAAAAAGAACAGAAGAAAGTAACCTGGTTCTAGTCCTTTCTTTAGCCGCGGACACACTCGGTCTGTGTCCGTCCCCGGGGCTGTAACACGTGCCGCAGGGCAGGTGGGAGCGAGGGAGGTGGGGGGGAGCAGCCGGGGCCGGGCTGGCTCAGGTGGGAGCAGCTCCTCACTCACTGTAGTGTCCGGAGATCAGCTGTATTCCCAAAAGGCAAGAGGCGTTTGGTCTTTGGTGGTCAGCAGTGCCTCCGAGGTAGCAGGACAGCTGATGGCAGCAGGGTCTGGCTGTCTGCCTCTCCCCCACGTGCGGTGCGGCCAAGCGGGCGCCTCCTCACTCCTCTCTCGCCGGAAGCCGCAGTGCCCCTGCCCCGGCCCGCGCGCTCCTCTGGGCAGCCCCGCCCGGAAGCCCCCGCGCTCCTCCGAGCAGCTCCGGTCCCACCCACCCGCCCGTCCAGGGCCATCACAAACCCTGGGCACAGCCGGCGGGTTCTGTTAGCATTACAATGGGAAAAAATTCTCCAAACTCACACATTAAAGGAACAAAATCCCAACCCCCAACATTATCCACCCCAAATTTTTCTCATGCTGACATGCTACAGCAAATTAAAAACCTTTAAATCATATACATGCCGGCAGTTACAGGCACAGTATCATAGATAGTTCACTCTAGAACAAGGTCTCCTTGGGGTATGCATCGGGTCTCTCCATCTTTTTGCATCACCCACCAAGTGCAACCTGGTCCTTGAGCGAAAACTACCCCACGAACAGGATTGTCTTTGCTGGAGGCAGAGTTCACCTAAACAGTTTTCCCTAACATGCCTCTCAGGTGTACCACTGGGACCTTATCTCCATCTGGTGTTCCCAAGGGCTTAAATTGGGCAGGACCTGCTCGGTTAGTGGAACTTCGGGTATTCACTAACCATGTGGCCTTTGGTAAATTAATCTCCCAGTTCTTAAAAGTCCCCCCACCCAGTGCCTTCAAGGTGGTTTTAAGCAGGCCATTGCACCGTTCGACTTTCCCAGCCGCTGGTGCATGGTAGGGAATATGGTACACCCACTTAATGCCATGTTCTTTAGCCCAGGTGTTAACAAGGCTATTTTTGAAATGAGTCCCATTGTTTGACTCAATTCTCTCAGGGGTACCATGTCTTCAAAGGACTTGTTTTTCCAGGCCCAGGATGGTGTTCCTAGCAGCAGCATGGGGCACAGGGTAGGTCTCCACCCGGTGGTGGCTTCCACCATGGTCAGCACGTAGCGCTTGCCTTGGCGGGTCTGAGGCAGTGTGATGTAGTCAAGCTGCCAGGCCTCTCCTACTTATATTTGGACCATCGCCCCCCATACCAGAGGGGCTTCACCCGCTTGGCTTGCTTGATGGCAGCACACGTGTCACAGTCATGGATAACCTGGGAAATACTGTCCATGGTTAGATCCACTCCTCGGTCTCGTGCCCACTTATAGGTGGCGTCTCTGCCCTGATGACCTGAGGCATCATGGGCCCATCGAGCCAGGAACAATTCTCCCTTGTGTTCCTAATCTAAGTCTATCTTTGTCACCTCTATCTGTGCAGCCTGATCTACCCGCTCGTTGTGCCGGTGTTCTTCACTAGCCCGACTCTTGGGAACATGGGCATCCACATGGCGGACTTCCACGGGTAGCTTCTCCATCCGAGTGGCAATGTCTTTCTACTCATCAGCAGCCCAGATTGGCTTTCCTCTACATTGCCAGTCAGCCTTTTTCCACCTTTCCAGCCAGCCCCACAGAGCATTGGCTACCATCCATGAATCAGTGTAAAGGTAGAGCTTTGGCCATTTCTCTCTTTCAGCAATGTCCAAGGCCAGCTGAACAGCTTTGAGTTCAGCAAGTTGACTTGATCCACCTTCTCCTTCGGTAGCTTGTGCAACCTGTTGTGTGGGGCTCCATACGGCTGCTTTCCATTTCCAGTTCATCCCCATGATGCGGCAGGAACTGTCGGTGAAAAGAGCGTAGCACGTTTCATCTGCTGGCAGCTGGTTTTATGGTGGAGCTTCTTCAGCCCAGGTCACTTGCTTCTGCTCCTCTTTGTCAGCGAGACCAAAATCTTCACCTTCTGGCCAGTTTGTAATTATCTCTAAAATCCCAGGGCGATTTGGGTTACCAATACGGGCGCGCTGCATGATGAGGGCAATCCACGTGCTCCATGTGGCGTCAGTGGCATGGTGGGTAGAGGGAACCTTTCCTTTGAACATCCACCCCAGCACTGGCAGTCGGGGTGCCAGGAGAAGTTGTGCTTCTGTGCCAATTACCTCTGAGGCAGCTTGAACTCCTTCATAGGCAGCCAAGATTTCTTTCTCCATCAGAGTGTAATTGGCTTCAGAACCTCTGTAACCTCTGCTCCAGAATCCCAGTGGTTGGCCTCGAGTTTCACCAGGCACCTTCTGCCAAAGGCTCCAGGACAGACCATGGTTTCCGGCTGCAGAGTAGAGAACATTCTTTACCTCTGGTTCTGTCTTGACTGGGCCAAGGGCTACAGCATGAGCGATCTCCTGTTTGATCTGGGCGAAGGCTTGCTGCTGTTCAGGGCCCCAGTGGAAATCGTTCTTCTTGTGGGTGACCAGGTAGAGAGGGCTCACAATCTGGCTGTACTCAGGGATATGCATTCTCCAAAAGCCTATGGCACTTAGGAAAGCTTGTGTTTCCTTCTTGCTTGTTGGTGCTGACATTGATTGCAGTGATCTTATTGATGACCTCAGTGGGGATCTGGCGCCGTCTGTCTTGCCACTTCACTCCCAGGAACTGGATCTCTCGAGCAGGTCCTTTGACTTTGCTTTTCTTGATGGCAAAGCCAGCTTCCAGCAAAATCTGGATTATTTTCTCTCCCTTCTCAAATACCTCCATTGCTGTGTTCCCCCACACAACAATGTCATTGATGTACTGCAGATGTTCTGGAGCTTCACCCTTTTCCAGTGCAGCCTGGATCAGCCCATGGCAGATGGAAACACAGCCCCACCCCTGGGGCAGTCGGTTCCAGGTGTACTGCACATCCCTCCAGGTGAAAGCAAATTGAAGCCTGCACTCTGCTGCCAAAGGAATGGAGAAAAATGCATTGGCAATGTCAATGGTAGCATACCACCTCTCTGCCTTGGACTCCAGCTCCTACTGCAGTTCCAGCATGTCCAGCACAGCTGCGCTCAGCGGTGGAGTCACTTCATTCAATGCACGATAGTCCACAGTCAATCTCCATTCCCCTTCAGACTTGCACACAGGCCAGATGAGGCTGTTGAAGGGTGAGTGGGTTTTGCTGACCATCCCTTGGCTCTCCAGCTCATGGATCATCTTGTGGATGGGGATCCCAGCATCTCGATTTGTCCGGTACTGCCGGCGGTGCACTGTCATGGTGGAAATCTGTTCTTGTTGCTCTTTCACTTTCAGGAGTCCTATGGCAGATGGGTTTTCTGATAGTCCAGGCAAGGTGTTCAACTGTTTAATGCTCTCTGCCGCTACAGCAGCTATTCCAAAAGCCCACCTGAATCCCTTTGGATCTTTGTAGTAGCCATTCCTGAGGAAGTCTATGCCTAGAATGCACGGTGCCCCTGGGCCGGTTACAATTGGATGTTTCTGCCACCCTGCCACCCGTTTCCTGTCAGGCTAATCTCAGCTTCTAGCAAAGTAAATTCCTGTGATCCCCCTGTCACCCCAACAATGGAAACAGGTACCTTCCCCACATGTTCTGATGATATCAGGGTGCATTCTGAACCAGTATCAACTAACATTCTATGTTTCTGTGGCTTTGATGTGCCAGGCCATCGCACCCACACTACCCAGTAGATCCTGTCATCCCATGCCTCTCCCTGGCTAGAGGCAGGGCCCCTCTAGCCCTGGTTATTATTTCCTTCCTGGGCATACATAGTGGAGGTCCCTTCCAGGGGATCTGACAGATCATCCTCCCTTCTGTAGTACCCTGCACCTTGGTTGTAGGAGGTCGAGGCTACCTTCATTTTAGCACGGTTCCCTCGGCTGGCATTTCCCTCCCTGAGCTGACGCACCCGTGCTGCCAGGACAGAAGTGGGCTTCCCATCCCATTTTTCCATGTCTTCCCCATGGTCTCGCAGGAAGAACCACAGGTCAGTTCGTGAGGTGTATCCTCTGTCCCTAGCGGGAGGATGTTGGGTGTGAGATTTGGGGCCTGTGACTCGTACTGGTGCTGCACTGATCTTCCTTATCTCCTCCCTTATAATCTCCCTCACCTCTCCTTTCAACCCTCTCATCCCCTTCATCTCCTCTTGGACCTGTTGGAGTTCCCTGGCCACAGCAGAGACCTTGGCCTGCACTGGGCCATTAATCATACTGTCAAAATTTCTGAGCTTGCTGGCAACAGAACCTACTGTCTCTCGGTGGTCATCAGCCCTAATCAGTGCAATGTAGGTAGTAAATTCAGATGGCCCCAGGGTTGCCAGATCCCACAACATCTGCCCTGTGCACCTGACCTTGTCAGGGTCATTGTCATGCTGTCCATCCGTCCCAAAGAGTACCTCTAATACTGCCACTTCCCTCGGCTGCTGGATCCTTTCCTCAGTGGTCTTCTAGCGCATTCTATGGTGGTGCTCTTGCATTCTCTCTTCGTGGATAAACCTCCCTCTCACACTCATTAGAAGCCGTTCCCAAAGGGAAAGGAGGCCTTGCTCCCTTACGAATGTCTGGTCCACACCTGAGTCCTGGGCCAAGGATCCCAAATTCCTGGCCTCAGTGCCATCCAGTTGTACACCTCTCCCCATAAGGTCCCAGACACGAAGTAACCAGGTTGTAAAAGGCTCACGGCCCTGTCGCACAATGTCTTTTCGCAGGTTACGGAGAGTGTCATATGAGAGAGACTCGGTGACAATCTCAACCTCTGGCTCCCTTGCTGGTTGTGAGGACCCTCCTGGCTGATCCCCATTATCTAGGTGCCTTGTTTTAATCTTAGATTTCCTGGTTTCCACAGGGGCAACTGCTGCTGGCTGTAGCTGCCCCTGTGATCCAGCTGGAACCTGGACAGATGTAACGTCTATGGGTTCCACTGCAGCACCATCAGACTCTCCTCTTTAGGGCAGGGGGAGGGTTTCTCACTAGCTGGGAAAGGTCCTTCAACACCTGGCCCTTCAACATCTGGCCCATGTCACGTATCTCCTTCACTAGAACCCCCACCCACTCTGGCTGGTTCATTTCTGCAGTGGGTGGGCTGTGGGGCAGCATCTCTAGTCTCTGGGACAGGGGCAGGCTCTGGGGCAGCATCTCTAGTCTCTGGGACAGGGGCAGGCTCTGGGGCAGCATCCCTATTCCCTGGGACGGGGGCAGGCTCTGGGGCAGCATCCCTAGTCTCTGGGGCAGGATCAGGCTCTGGGGCAGCATCCCTATTCCCTGGGACAGGGGCAGGCTCTGGGGCAGCATGTTTCAGGGTTGTTATCCAAGCCAGTATTCCCTTGTTTCTGAATGCTAAGTAAAACAGGCCCATCAGCAACACCAGCCACTGAATAATAACACTAGCAATTAAAGCAAATCTGAAATACTTGAAAACTGGTGGGGTAGCCTCAAAAAACTGGGTGACAGGTTGGGAGAAAATTTCCCTTGCATTCATTGCCTCACAGTAAGTACCATTGTTGAAATAATCCCAGAAACACACAGTAAAGAGTACGATAGCTCTGGATCTATGTGGCCAATTTCCAGAAAAAATTTAAAAACCATGAATTCCTGACATAATCAACCCACCACACAAATCGGATCATAGCTACAATAAATTTGGTGAGGGGGCCCATATTCAAATAAGGGCTTGCAAATGGGAGAGAAATATCTGTGACCACATGGAGCCCAAACCAGATTAAACTAGACAACATGTTGCTGCTTAAGAGCTGCTACTCCTCTCTTAACTCGCCTTTTAATGCCCTCGTGCCCCACGTTGGGCGCCAAAATCTGTCCTGGTTTTAGGACAGGGTTCTGCCAAAAAAGGCAGAAGTTTCCCTTGGAAATAGAGAAATCAATTTCACCCCCTCCAAGTGTTATAATTGTTTCAAATCAAGGACTCAAGGCAGAGATAAGGGGGTAGAAGTAACAGCTCTTTACTACTCTAACTCACAGCACAGGTAGAAAACAACAACAGTTATTAAAATTACCGACAAAAAGAACAGAAGAAAATAACCCAGTTCTAGTCCTTTCTTTAGCCGCGGACACACTCGGTCTGTGTCCGTCCCCGGGGCTGTAACACGTGCAGCAGAGCAGGCGGGAGCGAGGGAGGTGGGGGAGCAGCCGGGGCCGGGCTGGGCTCAGGTGGGAGCAGCTCCTCACTCACTGTAGTGTCTGGAGATCAGCTGTATTCCCAAAAGGCAAGAGGCGTTTGGTCTTTGGTGGTCAGCAGTGCCTCCGAGGTAGCAGGACAGCTGGTGGCAGCAGGGTCTGGCTGTCTGCCTCTCTGCCACGTGCGGTGCGGGCCAAGGGGATCCCTCCTCTCTCCTCTCTCGCCGGAAGCCGCAGTGCCCCTGCCCCGGCCCGCGCGCTCCTCTGGGCAGCCCCGCCCGGCAGCCCCCGCGCTCCTCCGAGCAGCTCCGGTCCCACCCACCCGCCCGTCCAGGGCCATCACAAACCCTGGGCACAGCCGGCGGGTTCTGTTAGCATCACAATGGGAAAAAATTCTCCAAACTCATACATTAAAGGAACAAAACCCCAACCCCCAATAGTATGTAATGGAGTTAGCTGGGTTGACTTGACGTGGAGCCTGGTGTGTTCATGTTTGACCTTTTTTAACTTCCCCCAGAACAGAAATCTCTGAATGCTTGTCATGTATTCAGATTCACAGCTCAGCTTTGTGAGCACGTTCCACATGTGATATATAATAAATGCTTATCTCCTTATATTGAGTGAGGTTAAATAAAGCTTGATAAAAAGTCATGTATGTAGTGTAGTGAAAATTTCAAGGCTGCAAATATTGAGACCACATGAAATTACCCAGAAGTGTTGAGAATGTATTGCTCTAAACTTAGCTTAGATAGCTTTATCAATGTCTTCTTTTTGCACAATTTTATTTATAGCTTTCTAATTATGTGTGAATTATGTATTATAATTATTTTCATCTTTGCTCTATTTTTTAAAAATACCAGTGTACCTCATAGCTAAACATTTGAAATAAAAATGTCAGTGACCCACAGGGTAAAGCAAGAGGTGATCAATACTCAACATACACAAAGAACTTCTTTTATAATGTAATTTAGAGGTTTAAAACTCACAGGCCTGGAATTAGTCCTGGGTGGAGTGGCAGGAAAGGACCCGTTGCTCCTTCCCCACCGTGATTTGGTAACTGCAGCTGGTTAGAGAACTGCTGATTAATGAACTGCTGCTGTATCAAAGTACATCATATTCTTCTTTTCTGTGTTTTATGTGGATGACTTCGTTCTATACAGACAAGCAGCGAATTGGTGCAGCCGGTAAGCAAACCTCCCCCCCAAAATCGCAACCACTCTAGAGACTTCTTTAATCACTGTGGTGTAATACATAGTTTTCTGGTTTGTGTATCACTGCTGCTCTTTTGCATTATAATTTATTGCCTTCAGATGTTGCAAATCACATAGCTTTTCCTAAAATTGCTTAATGTAGTCACTTCATTCTTTAGATTAAAATTGCTCTTGTAAAATTTAAATTTTGTGTTTTCTCATCAAGTCCGCCTTTATCTTTTTCATCTTGTGTTTTTTCTTTGCTTTTCTGTCTGCTTAAAGCCTGATTCTTCAAAAAGTCTTTCCCTGTGTAACCTGATCATGGAGGAAACCCCAAACAGTGGGTCATCAGAAGATACTAACAGATCTCAAACTGATCTAGGTTCACTCAACTGGGGCCTAGATGTTAGCACACCCAGTATCAGCCAGGAGACTCCTGCAGGCAGTTCTTTGCTTTTCCCCCAGGCAGAGCAAAGCTCAAGCGAATCCACGGGTACTGTGCCTGCTAGTGTTTGGCCTGCAGTAGGTGAGCAGGAGGATGCTGCACCAGGGTCAGCTTCTGTAAGCGAAAACCAGAGGACTTCACTGGAGGACCAGTTGGATGCCAAAAGTGTCGTGTGGGAAGATGTGGTGACCAATCAGCCTTTAGAGAACGTAACCAGTTTTGAGACACCCATCCTGGGAACTGATAGCTTGTTGGATGAACCCCTCCCATGTGATGTGCAAAAGGCAGAGGAAGAGCGTGAGGAAGACGAGTGGGCAGGTGTCAAGCCAAGTGAAAAGGTAGAGACTGGAGCTAACTACGAGGAGGTAGAAGGTACAGAGGAACTGGAAGAGCCAGGCTGTGAAATCAAAGTAAACAGTGAGGCAGAATTTCATAAGGGTTTAGCGGAATCAGATATTGAAATCTTAGTCAGCACAGAGGTAGAAAATTTACATGACTTTGAAGATAATTATGGGGAAACTGGGAGAGCTAGTGGTGCTAACCTAGCAAACTCTACAGAAGAAGAGTTCAAACAGGTCAGTGCCATTGAGGAGACAGATAGAGAAATACCATCGTTGAGCACAGGGCTAGAAAGTGGGGACAAAATAGTGGTGTACAACTGTGAGACTATAGAAAGCACTGGTGCTGAACCTGAGAGAGTCCTTGGTAACTGGGATGAGGACCATGAAAATACATTTGAGGAGGCCTTAGACCAAACTGACAGTGGTACTGGACAGAGTACATCCATGGAGTGTATAAACACGAGGGCACATGTTGACCTAGAGATAACTGACCACACAGGAAAGTACCCTTCAGATACTGGAAGTGATCTGTGTGATGCTGAATTATTCAGTGCAGAAGAGTCTGGCAAAGGAACTGAAGATAATAGCATCATCCTCCTCCCAAATGGTAGTGCTGGTACTGAAGGTCAAGCTGCTGCTGAAAAACAGTGGGCATTGCTCCCTGAGGCAGATGATGCTGCTTGCACAAGCTGTGATAATCCTTGCCTAGATAATGCAGATGACCAAGTGGCAGATAGGACAGCAACAGCAGTCACTGAAGTGACTTGCAGTGGTGCTCCTGAAGCCTTGGAAACAGAGCCCTGGCTGGCAAACTGGGATCCAACAGTTACTAATGATTCCTGGGGTTTTTCTAGTCTGTCAGAGAGCCAAGCCAATGGACTGGATAATTGGCCCTTTTTTCCCAAGCAGCAAAACTCAGACGAAGGTAACATGGAAAATGTTTGGTTAGGCATTACTAATAAATGGTCTACAGAAGACCTAGGAGCTACTGATAACAGCTGGGGGGAAGTAGGTGCAACCACAAGCCACATAATTCAGGAGACACCAGTAAAACAAGGTTTGCCTGGGGAGCCAGCAGGCATTAGCAATCCTGGACCGAGCAAGGAGATAGCTAGGCCCTTGTCTCTGTTTCAAATGGGAAATTCCAGAAATGCTAGCACCGAGAGTTCAACTAGTCCTAAAGACAATGAGACCAACAACTCAGATTTATCTGAAGATGAGATTGCTAACCGGAGATATGGATTGTTGTACCAGGAAATTGAGGCTGATAAAGAAGAGGTACCTACCCCAGTGTGTAGCCTAGTCTAGACAAAGAGTTCCTTAGGCCATGCATAAGCTTGTTGTTTAAAAACATTCCTTTTGTGTGTTTCCTACTGCCCTTCCTAAGTCCATGCTATTCTTTTTTTGAAAAATTGCCATTCAACTCTTCATGGTGTGGTACCCTTCAGCCCTTCAAGCAGGCTGACAAACATGCATTTCTGAATGGTGAATCAGTCATTGAACTGTGAAGACACATTGTGTCTGGCAGCTTTGTGTTTTATCAGTAGATCTTTAAATGCACCTGGTCTTTTTTTAATTATTGTTTTTAAAAAATATTTAAAGTATTCTTGTTTTTCTTTTTGTCATTTTCTTTAAGCCTGTGATGTCTGTTATCAAATAGCACTGTTGTAACATTTCTTGCTGCCTTACCCTTCATTTTTTCTCTCTCTTTTTTTTTCTTCTTTTTTTTTTCCTTTTTTTTTATGTCTGGCCTACATTTTTATTTTGCAAATAAAAATGGTTTTACTCATGTTTTGATTTAGTAAACAAATGATAATTTGTTCTGATCTTCACTTTTACTTAGGCATCCACCATAGCATTTAATGGATTTGCACAGGTAAGAAATAAACAGGTTTTGAGATCATTTTTTCTGTGCTGTTAGGAAGACAGCATTAGAACTGACTATACAAATTCAGAAAATCTGTTCTACAGACAAGCTGCATAGCAACATCACACTGTCTCAAATCCAAACCTTGTCTGTTGTCAGAAATTCTTCTATGTTGCTAGAAAGATTCTAATACCCTTAGGACTCTTGGCCTGACTGAGTCAAATAGAAAAAAACTGACTACGTTAGTGGGACAGCTATTTCCTCCTAAAATGGCTGGTCTAGTTTTTTTTATTGTGCTCTTTTGTGGATTATTTTTCTCATAATCCCGAAGTCCTGTAAAGCATGTTTTCAGTTTCACCTATTTTCAGTAACTCTGTGTTTAAATATGTGCTGAGTTTTTTGGGGGTTTTTTGTTTGTTTCTGTTTTTGTTTTTTTCTATGTCCATTTTCAGTTAAAATATGTTTTACTTTCAAAGTTTAACCTGAATTATTTATCTGCTGTGGTGCTGATGGTGAGTCTGTAGTATGTGTCACAGAGATACAGCACATAAAGACACTACGTTTATGCTTTCAAATTCCTGGGCTGTGTCAAGATCCCAAATTTCAGGTGGATAACCTGGGGCCTCATTATTTTCTATCATTCTTTTAGAGACTGGCTCAACCACAGCACACCCTGTACACAAAATTTTAAAAGTACTCAAAAAGGCTCAGCTTATACAAGAATGGAAATCAGTCTTCCAATGATTAACTGTTCTGCTCCAGGACATTTAGTGTAGTAAAGGATCCAGATGGAAGGGGCAAAGCACAAGGCTTTAATAATTGAGGCAAAATGTTTATCTGAAGACAATATGTATTTTCTGCTTCCTCTGTGGTAGGAAAATAATTTGGTCCAGCAATATTTTGCAAATTAAATGGTTCTGAATGAGTGAGATGTTGGGAAACACCTCCACTTTTCTACTTTCTTAGTGCAGGTAAAATTTTGTATTTGTAATGGCTGTAGTCAAATGAAAGCCCATGATCAAGAAGCAAGTAGCTTAGAGCACACTGTCCAGGCACAGCCATGTGTAATCTGCAAAAAAGATTCAGAGTTCCACAACTTAGAAGTGCACTGCACCTTGAACAAAGTCCTTGTGAATTGCATATGTTTAATGAAGAGTGTGAATCACATGTATTCACTACCTTTAGTGAGGTGAAAAAATCTTGGTTTACAAACATTGAATATAAAATTGGAAAAAATGGTTTTAATATTAATAGTGCTCAGATAATCTAAATAATTTTTTTAAAATTTAGTTAAGTTATATTTGCCATTTTATTCTATGTAAATGTACTTAGTGACTTTACCTGAATAAACCATAAAAAATCAGGTCTTTGATGGATACCTGCAAATATCCTTTCTCATATTTTTACATTGTTGTTTTTCATTTCTCTATCTAGGATATCTCTGCATTTGCAGTACAATCAAATGAGAATGTGGAAGAGCCTTTGGTAAGTGGTGGGTTTTGGTTCCTTTTAAAATGTCTCATCAAAAAGTGTACAATTTTTCCTTTGTGCAAAGATATTTTCACTTTTTTTTTTTCCCTATCCTTTAAATTACACCACCTTATGCAATTCTTCCATTTGGAAGAGCTGGTGGGTGATAGCATTGTAGTTGTAAATCCATACTCACTGAAACAATCTTTCAGAAGGATAGCACAGAGCAAAATAAAAGAAAACTGGAGTATTGTAAGGTATGTTTATTTTATAAAGGTGTAGTCAAACAGTTTGCTCATTTATTGCATGTAAGAAATTACTAGAATGAGTGTCCATCTCTTGGGCACTTTTGGATCCCTCTGTGCCACTCCTCCTCTGATCCTTTACCTGCCAGGTGTGGGCTCAGAAACACCTGCCCCTACTGGATGGGTTTTTACACGTACAAATTTATTTTCTTAGAGAAGCCATCAGGTGTAATGAAAATCTGTGGAAAACAAGTGGTTGGCACACTAGCTGAGAGTAGGTCTTGGCCTTTTCTTCTTCTTCTTTTTTAATATAAATTTAATATAAAATGTTTATTTTATTAAGGTGTTGTCAAACAGTTTGCTCATTTATTGCATGTAAGAAATTACTAGAATGAGTACTATGGTCCAGTGTAGAGCAAGGACCTGATTGTATGTGATGGGTGTTATATATCTCCAAAATTGCTGTGATTTTATCTACTCACCACCATAATAATAGTAGGCACAGTCTACTTATAAGGAGGGCACAATCTTCTTGGAAGTGATCATACCTGAGCAGTTTCTTAGCTCCTCTTATAGTCTTTGCTTAGCCTGGAGCAAGGGTGAGAGTAACAGCATTGCTTGGTGAGTGCTATAGTTACTTAATATTTAAGTATTATTAAGTAAGGGTGATTTATTTAGTGTGATGTTTATGCTCTTGATGGTTACTGAATATTGTGAGAGTATTTTTACGTGTAGCTGCAATGTGGTCTGGAACTTCTCTGAAATATGCTTTTTAACAAGTGGCTTGAAACACATCAGTGCAGTCTGCTTTATGTTACTTGTTATTTTAAGTCTGAAAGAATCTTCGTGCATTAAACGTCAGGAAACTCATTACTCATCTTACCTGGGATAAATCTACTTTGTGTTTCTCATTTCAGTCCTATTTATTCTTTTGAAATTCTCTAGAGTTGTCATTAATACACTGCACAGAGAAATTTTTGCACAGTATGGAATGATATACAAGGAGTGAATGCTCCTTAATGCTGTGCCAAATCCTGAAGGTCTTGCATAGGCAGATTTCTCTGTAACTCATTAGAAATCAGCCTGCTTAAGGAATATATGCAAAGAATTGGGAGGCTATGGGGGGTTTTTTCCTGAAAAAAGTCTTGAAGAATTTCATAGAAGCTATCTCTTCATCACAGCTAGAATGTGGTATCTAGCTAGCAGCCTGTAACTGCAAAGCAGTTGCTTTTGAGCTTCATATTATGCTGAGCAATTTGTTCATGGCAAACTAATCTATTGGGGTCATTCTATCTGGTTGAGTCAGCCATCTTTATAAATGGAATATGCTGGGCATCGCTTGCAGCTCTCCCCTTTTATGTGCATGTATTTGCAGAATAATGTGTCCATTGGAGATTGCACTTCTGCTGTGAGCTATTTTGCCCCAAGACTGAACATGTTGCAGGGCTGGTGATATTTCATAGATCCTCTTGTTGGGAAACAAGCTGAGGTCAGAATTTAAAAGGGTGGAAATCCCAATAGTAGGTTCATAAAGGGATGCCTTGTAGGTGATTAAGGAACCAGGGATGATTGCTAGAATTCATTGCTAGAATTCAATCAGTCATTGTTTGTACATATAAAAACTGTTTGAGTCTCACTCTCTGTTCATTGCTTCTTACCCTCACTGGAGGAGGCACTATATTGTCTGAGGACAGAACCAGGGAGGAGGAGGTAATTTTTAAATCCCGTGTTTGGAGACCAGGCTTGGTACATATGGGTGCCAGTTTCAATTTCTGGCCTTGCTAGCAGTTTCTGGAGCATTTTTGAGCAAACTGAGTGCTTTCCCCCCCACTTCCATTGCCTCTCACTGTTACTCAGGAAGCTATACTTCGTCTCCTTGTGAGGGAGGTATATAGGACTGGCTCATTTTACATAGAGAACATTGATGATGAAAATGCCCTTTACATGCTGTCTTTTACTGGGGACAAAGACTGGCAAGACTGAGCCTGAAGCAACACTGTGCCAGGCACAGTTCCCTTTCTCCCTCTTCCTCCCCAACATCATGTGCTCCTCAATAATTTTTCTACTGTCTACTTAAAAATCATTAACAAAGGCTGAGGCTGAAGAAACTCCACCTGGGGAACGTAAGGTTGAGGAAGCCCCTGCTGCTGCTGTGGAAAAGGAGGCTGTATCTGCTGAGCCAGCAGAGCAGGCTGTGGTGAGTGATCTGTTCTCCATGCTGCCTCCCAGGCCTTATCAGAGTCACCTTTTGTTATGGTGAATGTGCTTGCTGCATTTCAGCCATCCTCTCCACTGTCATCCTCCACGGCTAGTTTCTCCAGTGCCTGGCTGTGTCACAGCATGCCTATCCAGCATGTCCTCCTTTCAGCCCTAAAATATCATTCCTCTTACATTTGGCATCTTAGACTGAAGTTTGGTCACGTGGTTGTGGTTTCACAAGTTTGATGCCAGATGAACTTCAGAAGGGGAAAGAATTGATGTAATTTTTAAATGATATTGCTAGCAATTTTTTCATTTCATTTCAAGCACTAACACAATGTACATCTTGTATGGTCCTTACTAGAGCAAGATAATTCCAGAAAAAAAGTTATTGTAATAGGTGTACAAGGCTCACAGTTTTAGAAGCCAGTTGTGAGCCAAGGAGAGGACACCAAACACCAGTTGGGAGACTTCTTACATGTCAGCATTCAGGAAATGAAGAAGAAATTACAGCTCTGCATGAAGAACAAAGCAGTGCATCCAATATAAGGGCAAAATAAGAGGTGGTCTGAGACAGTAGGCATGGGGGTTTCCTGCTGACTAGCATCCCTTTTTATACAGGTATTTCGGTGCATATTCTTTTTATCCAAGTTATCCAAGTTCCTCTCCTACATGCTATTGTCAGAAGGTCATGGTGGTGGATGAACCCTGGAGGAGAGCAGCATCTGATTTTGTAGTCTGACATCTTTCATGCTTTCCTCAAGACAGTAACATGTTCAAAGGCTCTAATGAGTTGCTGGTAACATATGAAGATTACTACTGGAAAAATGGATGGAAAAAAGGGGTTGTTTTGTGGGTCAGTTCCTCTGCCACAGAAGCTGGTGAAAGATACACAGCTGTGCTCTTTGTGTACCGAGCATAGTTTGGTGCCATAAGTGTTCAGTGTGCTTGGAAGAGAAGAAGCTTAGAAGCTTCCTGAGCTGCCCTTGGACTTGGGGGAGACCCTGTTTGTCTTCTGCTGCTAAGCAAGGATGATGACACCCAAATGACCATAAAATTAGATGTTTTTCAGTAAATACTTGATACACTGCCATATGGGTATCAATATTAAGGTAGTGTAGATGCAAATTAACTCAAGAAAGTGGAAGTATCTGTAGATGCACCTATAAATGTGGCAGCAGACAGCATGGATAGATATCTAATTATCAGATATCAAGCTACTGAGCTCTTGCTAACAGAGGAAGAATAATTTATTGCATGAGGAAAGGTGGGCAGTGCTAGATGAGCTGTTCTGCAGGACTTTGGGGAAAGGGCAGATAATACCTGTCTCTGTCCACCCTTACCTGTTCTCTGCAGACCCCTAGCAGCATTGGACCTATGTGTGTTCACAGTGTGTTCCATAGAACCACATTCAGGCTTAGTTCTGATTACACTTGGATGAACTTTGAATATTTGTTTCATATTTTAATTCACTTTTGCTTGGTTCCATGGTACACACTGGAGGAAATTATTTCAGGATCATCCCCTTCTACTAACGAAACTTGATGAATAAAGCTTCATTGTCTGTATAGACCAGGCTGTCCCCTTCTGTGTGTTTTCAGTTCATATTGTCAACTCTATAGGGAGGCAAAAAATGAAATTGCCTATCTGAGGCAAATTGTTTTGTCAAATTGTTGAGAAAAATGGCTCATGTAAATGTAATGGTTTTGAATAAAGAAAGTGGGAGGGAAGGTGGAGAGAGAAGGATTGGTAAATCAGTCATTGGTCTGGAGCTATTCTCTTCCCATGAGCACACGACAGGGAATAATGTGGAAGAGCAGATACTAATGAAGCCAGAAAGGTGGTTTTATTTTGAAAAAAAAATGTGAAAGAAGTTCCCCATTTTTCTAAAAGGAGGCATTTTTGTCCCGCACTAAGATAAAGCAATGCTCTGAAGCCTGTTGTACATCTTAAGCACTAATTAAACAGTCTCTGTCTGCAGTACCATGCATTTGCTTACTGCCTGGCATGACCTTTTCAGTTGATTCATTTTGCTGATGAGGAGTTCTGGGTCCATGGTCTGTTGTCAGCTGCTCTGGCTGAGTCACAGTAGTGCAGAGCTGTTGGGAGAGAGGCAGAGAGAAACAATGCAAGAGACAGAGAATTTAAGAGCAATCCAAGAGGAAGAGGATAGGCATTAAATAAAAGTTAAACAGTTTTAATTAGGTTTGTTCTTGGTGTTTTGTTGCTAATTCAAAATGATGTTGTCCTTACTAATTTGGGTAAAAAATAAAAACAAGTGTTGTTTTGAAAAATGCCTGAAATGGAGTGACTGCATTTAGTTCTGAAAGGTTTTTATTTCAGGGAGGGTTTTCCAATACTTACAAATGAAGAGTTTTGAAGATTAGGATTAATGACAAATATGTTCAAAGCTAAGGAAAAGGACACTGATTTGCAAAAGATGAAAACATGTCATTTCCCAGCAGCAGTTCTACATTCATTTGCTTTATGAATGTTTCCTTTAAAAGTAGAATTGTAAAATTTTAATAGATACTGCATAATTTGGAATCTTTTTTGAGTTTAGTTGCTTCCATTTTTGAGTGACAGCCAGTCCTCAGTTCACTTTTTCTGCGATAGGTTTCCTGTCACATCCCATTAATCCAGAAAATTTGTGGCATGGATTCCTCATAATAGGAACTTCACAGTGGATTTTCTGGTAGGGTGTTCATTTAAATCATGGAGAGAAAGGTCCGTGGGATGGAGTACTACTTGCCTGTCAGGGCATTTTGGATTCAGTTACTTGCTGTTCCACAGTCTGCCTAATCAAGATTGCCAAAATGTCATTAGAAAAGCTTGTCAGAATTGCTGCCTAGGATCTCATTACATGTTTTGGTCTTGGTCCTTCAGATCTCCAATGCCATAGAGCAAATAAAGGTTTTATTAGTAGCTCTCAACAGTTGATCCTTTTTGGGGAGGGGATAAAATGCCTGGTAATTAAAGGGACAGGATGACCATGTGTGCCAACAGAAGAAAAGTTAATCATGGTAAATAGTTATGCATGGAATTCTCCATACAGAAGGAGTTGGTGTTTTGTTTCTATAGCATCCTCAAAGGCATCTGTAAATCCAAAGGATAGTCTGAAGGATATAATGCATTAACTACTGGTTTCTTTGTTTTTCAAACAATGGTTCCCCTCTTACCACATCAATTTTTCACATTCAAGCAAAGATGACATGAGAATATCATAATAAAGTGAATGCTTATGAAATGTTGCTATTTCCCTTTCTTCTTTTCCTACATGTGAGACATAGCACTTGGAGATCAGCTTTTCCACTTCCACTGCACTTACTGGTTTGGAAAGAGCTTCTCAATGCTTTGGGTCTGATGCCTGCCTGGACTCATGTTCTCCAGTTAAAGCTGTCAGACACTCAGCTAAATACTGTGGTTTTCAGAGTAGTATATAAGCATATGTGCAGTGACCTCCTGGTAAGCTCTTTGCAGACACTGAGTGAGTGCAGCAGAGGCCATGGAACAGGCTGCAACCAAGCTTATCTAATTAGGGTTCAATCCCACTGTAGGTGCTATTCACAGTGCCCAGATGGTGGAACATGTAGTTTGGGAGAGCAATACAATGGTTAGATACAGAGGAGCAGTCAGCTGTGTCCGGATTCTGAGCGTGAAGCTAAGTGCAGGTGAAAAGGCCATTCAAAACGTATGGCTCTCTTTTACAGGGGAGAACTGTTGAAGTCTTCAGAAGCAGATTTGTCTTTCTGGAACTAGGGCATTAGTGTCCTAATGCTATTCCAGTCATCCTTTTTACTAGGGTTTCATGCTCTAAAAATTATACAGTTTATCATGCCTCTCTTCTTGAACTCCATTATGTACAAAATCTTGACTCCCAGCTAATCAGAAAAGCAAAATGCTACTAAACTGATTAGTACACAATAGTCAAATTATCTACAGGAAAGCTCAAGCTTTGATAAATAAGAGAAGCTCTCCTTACTTTCACCTTTCCAACCAAAATTGTGCTTTTAGTTAATAAGAAGCCAGTTTTTATTTAAAAATATGTGTATATATATATTAAATGATTCTGCAAAGATACCCGAAGCTGGGCTGATGGGATTCTTACCAGAGAGTATTGCCAGGGAAATATTAAGAAAATGGAAAAGGCCTGACTTTGAAGTACAAGGTTATACTAATTTCTGAAGGGAAATTATAGATACAGCTGTTGGCAGAAACTCAGCACTTTTTAATAGTACAAGTAGGGAAGTCATCTGTGTACTGACTTGCAGTTGGACATAAAGCTTTTATGGGTAACAGCTCTAAAAAAAAATTTGAAAAGAGATTTCTCTGGTTGGTTCTGTGCATGCATACATTACTAGAGTGTGAAATATTTATATTTTGCTGTTGATATTTGTTTCTTTCTATTTAAGACCCTCTACAGCTTCTTCAAACTTACTTACAAAAATTGAAGACCCCATAGCAGAGGTCTGGCAACTTAAGAAAAAAAAATTAATGATTTTTTTAAAGATTGTGTAACACTGCAATTTTAATAGATATAAGGCTGTAAGAGGTTTTTGTGGCAACACTACTGTCAGCAACTGCCCTATCCTGGCACTGGGCATGTTTGGGGCTTATGACTGACTGCAAGCAATACTAAAAAAAAAAAAAAAAAAAAGAGTGATATGAAGTTTGCATGTAACTCAGCATTCTTTTATTAAAATAAAGAAACATGCAACCATTTCAGCTGAAACTTGAAGGAATTCTGGAGTGGCAATTGTGTATGTGAAGGCAGGTACCTTCATACTCAGCTGAAACCTGAGTATGTGCAGTTTCCTGGCTTCTGACTGCCAAAGTAGACACTCCAATATACCATGCCCCCAAGTATGCTTGCATAACTTCTCTTCACCCTTACAGCTCTGTAGAAAAATCTGACCTAGCTGCATCAAGATTTATTAGCAAAATTAATTTCCATAGCAGGGCTTTGACATGGATTTTTCTTAGTGGAGTGTCTTTAGAAATAGTCAGGTCTGCAGAGAGTCAAACCTGAACAGCTAAAAAAGCACTTCCAACTGTTCTAAACAAAACCTGAACTTAGTGATTTTGGCTGTTGACCTTTTGTATAAAAGGACCTGGTGCTGGTAACAACTCCTGTTTGGGAGGAGCTTGTTACTGGTCAATGCATTCAATCATTTGAACACCTAAATTGGTGTCAGGTTTGGAAAACTGCTGATGTCTAATTTTTTTAATGCCAGGCACCTGCTGCATGTACTACTGGATATGGACCTAAAGGTGATTCTGGAAAAAAAAAACAAAAAAAAAAAAAAAAAAACAAACAAACCACACGAACTTTGTGACCCACATCTTTTGAAAAGCCCCTTTAAATGAGCTGCAGTCCAACATGAGTGGAAGAAGTATTTTATGAAGTTTACACAAATGCCCTGGTGAATTACAGGAGCAGCAGCAGGTGATAATGGAAACAGTTTGAGTCACAGGTGGGAGAAATTTGAGCTTGGTGGAAACTGCAAGGTTGCTTACTAAACAATTCTTCAAAGTTGGTGCTTTTAGGAGAATAGTGGTAGTAAAAGTAAGTAAAATTGTCCTTAACAGTTCCAGAATGATGATGATGACATATGTAAAAGGTTTGTTTTAGTATATAAATACTTCTATTTCAGATTATATGTGGCAGTATCGTTCTGCTTGATAGTATATACTAGTTCATTTAGCCATTCATTTCATTGCATCCCATACATGGCATGTTTCCATTAGCTTGATTAATACCAATTTCTCTGCAGCCATTGCCTCAGCATGAGTCAGGTGATGACCATATTTCCTTTTTATACAGGAGAGTGTCGAGGCAGGAGATAAGGAGACAACTGGAGTTGCTGAGAAGGAGAGTGAGGTACATATGAATAGACATGAGTATGGCTGTGCTTCAGTATTTTCAATCACTGCAAAAAATTTGCATGTCATCAATAGTCAGGCCATTACAATGCAACTGTGACCTAGCTGTGGTTTCTAAGTCTAACACTGCACAGACATATCTGCACCTAGGGCATATATTCTAACAGATCACCTCTCATTCAATGCAGGATTTATCTTAGAAACTGTTTCAGTAGTAGAGAGTGATAAATATTTTGGGGCAGCAAACAAAGCAGCTCCATGGCTAAAGGAGGTATAACGCTATTTCTATTGACATTTGGAAATACGCTGCATAGGAGCTTTTACAACTTCTGTATATTTGTTTGCCTAGCCTTTCTGTAAATTTCTTTATAAGAAAAACCTATGATTAATAATTTCTTTTTCCTAGCACAATATGCCCTGAGCTAAAACAGATACTTGGAAATAATCCTGTTACAAGTTGGTTTGCTAAAGCACAGTCTGGCATCATTAGATACAGTTAAAATCAAATTACAAAGCAAATGGAAAGCTCAGTGACATACTTTAGTCTGTGCATGTGTGGACTTGAGTGATTGCATATTGCTTATATTTCTTTAGGGGTGATAAAGGTACTTACTTTGTATACTTTATATAATCCTTGTTTGCTAAAGTGAAACTACAATGTGTTCAAACGTGCAGAGGGCAGCACAAGAGGAATGGCTGCATATTAAACTCAGGGATAGAAGTAGGGACTGGGAAATAACTCCTAGTTATTAATCATTCAGGATTTGTATCTCAAGGGCTAGCAAGCTGATTTTTTGTTGTTACTCATTTTGGTTCCATAATATATACAGAAAGGTAATGAACTGTTTTCAGAACATGCTAGTAAGTTTAGTTGTCCAGGCTTAGGTTCATCATCGTGCTAGAAAACAGCATTAGGTCTGCTAGAGCCAAGGATATATGTGTGGCTGTAGGGCATACTAGTGTCACTTGGAAATTTGGGACTCACTGGTGCTGTATTCTTCACTAGCACTGCCATGTCAACATGGAAGCCAGTGGAATTGAATAGTAAGAAAGTGCAGGGTGGGAGTGGTAGATCAAACCCAGCTTGGTGTGGACACAGTGCAAGAAAATGTTGTGTTGTTCCTCTAGCATTGCCTTGTCACTCCCAGCAAGTCTGGTTCAAGAAGAAATATGCACGAAGTGACTCAGTTGTGCTAGCCCCAAGGCTGAGTCTTTGAAATCTTCTCCCTTTATTCTAATACTACTTGTTCACTCTCTTATCTGAGAGTGATTTAAATGTTTTATTTAAAACAGCTGTTTAGAACAGTATTACTATGCAGAAGAGCTGCCATAAGGGATTAGGTTATTTGCTAAACCAATAGTTGACTGTTAATGGAACATGGTCCCTTTGATACTCTGTAAGTTGCAGGACAAATTCTTCAGTACTACTTGAGAATTTTCCAAGACTTTGCAACTGATGCATTCCCTAAAGCTTGATGATTGATCTCTCTTGACATTAGCTATCTCTGCTGTGATTATAACCAACTGTCATAAAAATTACCCATTCCTATTCTAAATCAGCCATGGGGCAAGAACTTTGGCTCTGGAAGATGAGTGTATCTTAGGGAGTTCCTCTGGCAGATCCCACCAACAGGCTTGGTACCTCTTCTCCTCTTCCTGGGCTCATTATCACTACTGCTGAATCTGTGGCATTGTGCTGAGCTGGCATCATTGTTAATGAGAGTACAGCTGTGTGGATCAGCTGCATCCTGGCTAAAGGAGAATTCACATCTGTGCAGTTAAAACAGTCAAGTGGTTCTATCACACCCCTCATTATATTGGGTGATCCTTTCTTTCTCCCCTGTGCACTTGGTGTAATGGGACAGCTGTCCAAATTTCAATAATTATGCTAGAGATAGCTGATTTGGAATACTATTAGACTGCCTAATGTTATTAAGTACCTATATAAAAGAGATTTGTAGGATTGGTTTTCAGTATGAAGTAAGGTAGTAAAAGTAGCTCTATCTGCAAGGATGTGGTTCAACATAGCTGGGTATGAATTCAACCTCCTGCCTTTTTTTTTTTCTGTACTAGTCAGATATTTAAGGCTGATAGTGAGGTTCTTTCTGTGCTTCCTCAAATGCCTTTTTATAAAAGCTTTTTAAAATTACCTTGCTTTTATTTGTTTTGTACTCTAAGACACAAGAAAAAATGATTGTGTGATTGTGAGCTGTGGTGTACATTTAGTGATTCATGACTGCATGCTGTGAGAGTATCACCATTACACTGTGGGGCATTTGTGAGCCAATTCATGTAAATTAGTATTCTCCTCATTATTAAAATAAAATGGTCTATACAAATCCAAAAGGTAGAAAAGAAGTTGTTGATCTTAATCAAAATAGACAGCAAGACCAATTTCAGCAGCCTGCTCTTAGAAATGTGTGGTGTAAAATCAATCTGATGTGCATTCTATTACCACTCTTTTTTACTAGCCTCTTCCAGGAGGCTTAACATTCATAATTTATTTGTATATCTTCTTGGATCAAGACTGCTAAAATTGGTAACACTATGAGTGGCAGACTGCATGCCTTATAGGAAAAAATGTCAACATCTGAACTTATCTGTCGATGTTATTTCCTCTTACAATAGAGCACCCTTCAGCAGCAGCAGTTTCAATTTAAATTAAAATTTCCCAGTTATTTCTATAAATCCATATAATATTTTCTGTCTTCATGGATTCCAGGAGGATTTCTTTATCACTTCAATTAATAGCAGCAAATAGGAGTAGTGGTGAATACTTAATGTTGCTAAAACCAATGCCTGAAGACTGCCCTTGAACAGTTGCTGAGTTCAGGTAATGGAGTTAGCCTCATCCACAGGGGAAGGATCAAACTGAGGAAACAAAGAGCATCAGGCTGTTCACTGGAGATCAGAGAGATTTCTGCTAACTGTGGCTTGACATTGGTACCTCGAAAGGAGTTTTCCTTCAGTGTTTTTTCGTTATCTTTGAGCCAGCTTGAAGTTAATTAGATTAAAACAACGTGTTTAGTAATTTACTTCAACAGTCCAAACGTTAAGATTAATCCATTGTAAGTGTATACCCAATATGCTATCACAAGCAGTATATAGCAATGCAAGTGTTAGGGAATGCATCAATTACAAGTGTCTTGGTTTAACACAGTTTAAAAGGAGAACACTCTGGAATGAGTTGCCTCCCTTTACAGGTTAAACCAATCACTTTCCACCACTAAGGAACGAATATGAGTAGATACAAGTGAAAGAACAAGTTTACTAATAAATGAAACAGCAACAGGCAAAAGCTAACAATAAGTGAATAACTGCTAGATACTAACTACCTGAATCTTACAAACCCATGAGAACAAAGAGCCAGGGCTGCTCCGCTACGGACAGAGCAATACCTCGACCGCAGATGGGCACCTGCGGAATTCATCCCAAGGCAGCTCAATGCCTGCGTCATCAGTGTCCCCAAGACAAGGAAGAAGACAACAAAAATATGAAAAGAGAACCCAAAAAGGGAGAAGCCTCTGCTTAAGCAAAGACCAGCAGCCAGCAAAGCAAAAACCACACAGCTAAAAGGGACAAGCTGCCTGCTAGAGCAGACTTTAATAACGCCCACCATAGCATCCTGCCCCAGTTTTTCTAGCTGCAGGGTCTTAAAGAATTAGTAACAATTTGCGGAACAGATAGATATGGAATACAACAACCTTTTGAGTTACCCACAACAAGTGACAGTTTCTGAGTTGAAATGAAACATGCATTAACTTCTCAACACAGACTGATCAGAAATGATTCAGTCACAGACAGACTGAATAGGCTTTTATGTTTCTTTTGATACTGACATAATTATAGATCTTTGTGGTTAAATTTTTTCTGATATTTATCCAGATGTAGAATATATTTACTTCTCCTGACATGGCCTGATTTGTAAGTCGCTGTGTTAGAGAAGAATGTGTAATTAAGATTACAAGATTTTTGAAGCCAGGCAAGGTCTGTGGTGAGGTAGGTGACTAGCTAGAGAAGGCTTGAAGCCTCTTCCCAGGAACAGATTCCATTACCAGCATCCTGTGGACCCCTGGACAGTTTGCAAGCTTCTTCTGCTCTGCAGAAACCAGGGGTAAATGTCTTCCACAATACAGCTGGAAGGGGAAGGAAAATAGCTTTGGCAAACTCTTACTCCACTCATAACACCTGAGGACAATGCTAAATGTTGCCTGGTGAGGTTTCATAAATGTCTCTTTCCCATGTGTTAATCAGCTTCTATAAACAAGCTTTTCCCCAGCAGTGCTCTTCTCCATAAATGAAGAGGAACAGCAGTGACCTCAAGACCGTAGGTCAGCGTCACACAGGGAGCTCACAGAGCAGAGGCTGGTCCATGTTCTCTCCAGCAAGAATCTTTAACTTGTATCCTGAAATGTCCCTCCCTTCTGTTGTCTTTAGGTGGTGCCAGAAGACAGTGTGGCTGTGGCAGCAGGAGCTGCCCCCACTGAGCAGGAGGAAGGTGACAAAGCTCAGGGAGAAGAAAAAGAGGCTGATGTGTCTCAGGTAACTCATGTCAGTGCATGGGAGAGTGTGCTAGGGGAATCAGGACAGATTCAGCAGCCTGAGAGAGGCAAGGCTACTGCAGCTCTGTGCCTCCAGGTTCAGCCAGGAGCAAGGTTGATGTTCTCTTGAGATGGCCCTAAGAAGGTCTCACACAGGGATGGCCCTAGGAAGCTCTCATCCTTTTTTCTAAGTCCTTACTTTGGGTTGTGCCTGCCTGTGTGCCTTGTGTCTCTCTGCTTCCCTAGGCTTGTGGAGATGGGACTTGATGGCCCTATGATGGTGCCTATGGTGGCCCTGTAAACAGCATGGACAGCATATTGTTTGGGCTATCCCCCACTGTTGTCTCTGTGTGCTCCTCTGTGGAGATAACATTTATCACATAACATAACAGGGCTCTCTGGAGAGACAGGCAGAGAAACAATTGGATTTTTTCCTATATCCTGGCACCATGTCGTATCAATAGCATTACTTGGTTTCCTGTAAGTCATGGTGGTCGAGCCATTATCCATATCTGGCCTGCTGCCTTTTCCTCTGGAACCTCTGAGGAGCTGGCAACACCTGCTAGAGCAGACCCTGTTGCTGGGCAGCCAATTACCCTCTGATTTCATTGCATATTCTATTTCACCTGTGCTCCAGGATAAGGTCTGGAAGAGGATCAATGAACACAGGGGGTTTTTTCAGGTTGGGTGCTCCAACAAGTTTTCTTAAATGTTTTTTTTACTGGGATTCATGGTTGGTCAGGTGCTACTTAGATTTTTGCCTTCTCTGTTCCCAGTTACATTGTTGTAAATCAGGAGACATCCCTTCAGTCAAAGAAATAGGTCATATTTCCTTCTTTCATCACATTCTATCACTATTATCCTGGTGAGTTCAATTTCCAAATAAAAACAGTACAGTGACTACTGGAACAACTGGCTTCACTCAAATCTGCTGAAACTAAAGAGCAGAGTGAAGGAAAAAGGTCTAGTAATTTCCAGGAACACTGAAATTGAAGCCCAAGCTACCTATAGAGAATTTTTATTATTTAGTGCACTAGTGTGTAAAGTAGGTTTGGGAGGACTAAGGGGAGCAGTGATAACAGGGTGGGGATTATTGCTTGGTGTTCTTGCACAAATACTGTTTTCTGTCTTAAGAATTCATGACAGAGAGAAAAAGAAATTCTCACCCCAATATATGCCCTATGCAAAAAGCAAACAACTAGTGTTTTCCTGCTTGAAATAAAATACTAAATAGTTTTGCATTTCTTCTCTGAGGGGTGTTTATTTTTCTTTTTTTTTTTCCCAGGAAAAGGTCAGCAGCATCCCTTCAGTAGTAATAGAGCCAGCATCAAACAACGAGGGAGAGGGAGAAGAACACGAAGTTATCGTGAATGAGTCCAAAGATGGCACGACAGAGCTGGGCACTCAGGTCACTGACATTTCTCTTAGTGAAACTTCCCAAGCTGGAAGTGATCAGAAACCTGCTGAAGAAATCCAGGCTGTGCTTTCTCAGGATCAGCCTGTTCCAGCAGAAGATGCAGCTTCAGCAGTGCCACCTGGTTTTCTCTATAAGGTCTGCCTCTCCATTCTTTTAGATATCCCTAGCCTCTGTGAATGTGTGTTGTCTGCACGGGTTGTGTGATGGTTTCTTGAGGGCAAAGGATTCATAGTTTATCAACTACGTGCACACAGAAAAACATGCAACTACAACTATAATATTGTGTTGTTGCTTCATAAACAAAATCTTAGAAGATACATTTTCTGCATGCTTGTTGCTGTGCATATCCTTATGTAGCTGTAAGATTCACTGAAGTACAAGAACCCTTGAATCTCACAAAATGACCAATGGAAATTAATATATTGAATAAAACTGCACTCCCACATAGTTAATCGGAAATATTATTGATATATGGTAATGATATATCTGATATGCTAACAATATATTTGATCTCTAAGGTCTCTTGCAAACCCAAACCATTCTATGATTCTATGATCGTTTAAAAAATCACTTTTTTTCTGGCCTGAAAATCTGTAGTGGAAGTATTGATTCTATTGAAATCCATGCCTATAACTGATGGTACTGAAGCCAAAATGTCATTCAGTAACTTCAGTAATAATATAAACTCTTAGGGTTCAGTAACGTTAGTAATAATATAAACTCTTAGGGTAATCAAACAGAAAAATTTAATGAGGCATAAGAGAAATTCTTTCCTTGGCTGGCAAAACCCCCAGGGTTTCCTGGTTCACAAGGCTCCTTGTAAATACTTTTCATTTAGAATCACTGAGCAGCAGAAAAGCTCCTTGAGGATGGATGAACTTTACATGCTTCCTTCTATAATTTCCATAGTTCAGACAAATTAGTCCCATAGCACTCTCTAAGTATGCCATTCTTTTTGGTCTATTCTCATTGCTCAATATTTTCTGCAAACTTTGTGAATAACATTAGGGTAAAGGTAAACAGTATCGTGTGACTCAAACATGTTTACTTAGTTCATCTTTTGTTTTCATTTCACTCTGTTGGGTCAGACATAGAGAAGGAGAAGAATATATGCTTGCAATCTGGTTCTTAATGCCACTTTCTTTTATGACTGCAGACTTATTGTGGAACTGTCTGTGCTTTGAGAAAATTAGACTAGCTGTCTTTTAAGGAGATAAAAACATTTACTTAAAATGGTCTGTTCACAATGACATACTGATCTTGCCAATGTCTGAATGCTCACCCCTTTGAAAGGCAGATATTTTTGGCATGCCCATCTGCTGGTAAGTGGAAGTTCCTTCCAGGGCAGTTATTAGGTAGGGTTCCCATTACTCACCTCTTTGATCACCTATTGCAATGGGTACTATATGACTGACTCAAATTTTTATAGATGTTCACAAGAAGAGTAATACAACAGTGGCCACAACAAGAAAATGAGAGAATCTAAAGTTCCAACAATCTTCTTTACTTTTATTTGTAAAATCGTGCCACCCCTCTCGCAGATCTCAAAATTATAATGGGGAATGGAAGGAAGTTCCTTACATGGGAGGAGTAACAGTGGCAGGCCTGGTCCAAGAGGCAGGACCTGTGGGATGTTGCATTATCATCTGTCCTTGAGATCTTGTACTCTTAGGAAATGATCTTAAGTTTCTTCTGACAGTCTCAGGAAAGGAAACTATCCTTAAGTTGTCCCTGCTGCTAAGGAAATGCTTAAAAAACTGATATGAATCAGGGCCTTTATTATCAATTTATGCCAGATCAAAGGAAGGGATTCTGTTCTTGTGAGATCCCACCTGGAATGCTGCATACATTTTTGGTGTCCCCAGCTTAAGAAGGACATGGAATTGTTGGAGCAAATCCAGAGGAGGGCCACCAGGTTGATAAGAGGACTGGAACAGCTCTGCCTCAACCACAGGCTGAGAAAGTTGGGGCTGTTCAGCCTGGAGAAGAGGAGGTTCCATGCAGACCTCATAGCAAACTTCCAGTATCTGAGGGGGACCTACAGGGAAGCTGGAGAGGGACTCTTCATCAGGAACTGTACTTCTTGTAGGACAAGGAGTAATGTGTACAAACTGAAAGAGAGGAAATTTGAATTAGATATTAGGAAGAAATCTTTAACGTGAGGGTGGTGAGACACTGGAACAGGTTGCCCAGGGAGGATGTGGATGCCCAAAGCCAGGTTGGATCAGGCCTTAAACAACCTGGTATTGAGGAAAGTGTCCCTGCCCATGACAGGGGAGGTTGGAACTAGATGATCTTTAAGATCCATTGCAACCTGTTAGCATTCCACAATTCTATGATAATTTGAATGTGCTTGTCTATAGCCATATGTTGGCATGAAGATTATTTTTTTTTTCAGTCCAGATTTAATGGATAGTTTTGTTGAGAAAATGTCTTCTATTTAGATCACATCTATATGTGTGGTGTTATTTTCTTTAGGTTGAAGTTCTACATGATTTCGAGGCAGCTAACAGTGATGAGCTTAATTTAAAACGAGGAGATATTGTGCTAGTGATTCCTTCTGAGACCACAGCTGATCAGGTAAAAACATAATTCTGGCTTTTGCTTATGTTTTTCTTTGTCTAAACTTCTTTTCTTACAGATTATAGTTAATGGGAATGTGTATTCAAAATTACATGTGTAAGAAAACACAAAGATTTTACTTATGCCTTTGTATGTAGTTTCATTTCAGACTAAATGGCACAGTTGACTACACCTCAAGTCACAGATACATATTTTTAGCAGGGTCTGACCTCTGCATATTTTTAGGGGTTTTTTGGTGCTACAGTGTAGTGGATTTTATACTGACACACAGGTACACAAAGATTTCATGCAGAGGATGACCTACAAACTCTGTTACATTGTTGTATATCATCTTGTCAGCATTCCAGTAGAATTGATTACATGCTCCCTAAATGTTCGGAGTTTTTATGTGTGCTTTGTAGAAATAATGCAAATTCACCCACAGAGAGCACACAACTGAGAATGCACACAAATTCTGGTGTCCTGTAGCCTAAAGGTATAGAGATGCTGCTCTGTGTTAGGTGCATCTGAGAAAGATAACTTTGCCCCTCAGAAGCCTGAACATGAGTTAAACAACAGTTTAATATCATTTAAGGCATCTAGTTTTGTTCCAACATTGCATTTCAGGTGAATTTTTAAACTATTGTATTCCATATGTTAAACTGAATTGCAGTGAAGTATGTTGATTTTGGCTGCTGCTTTAAAAGTGAAGATTGTACTGTGCACTGTTAGCACCAGCCACCCCATGGGCACATTAGTGCCTGCAGTGTTGGTAAGAAGTCTCCCAGCTGATTTGGGGGTTGAGAAGTGGAGGACTGGATCCTGCCTGATCAGGTAGCCAAGAGCACTGCTCTGGATGAAGAATATCTCTTAAAACAGGCCTAAATAATAATGCCCTAATCATAGATGAGTCCTGAGAACTATGTTTTAAATTGTTTTGCAGATTTATGCTGTTTGGAGGTAATTATCAGTCCTTTCAGCTGTACTTTCTTTTAATTCAATATATGAATACTTGGCTTTTGTGAGTGGGTTTTTTTAAACTTATTTCAGAGCAAAATATTTATACTACAGCAGGTGCATAGCTCTTTTTATTGAAATAAAATCTGTTATCCCTACTTGAATTACACGGTCTTTCCTCACGGGCAGTTCAACTGATTTCATTGTCAGTTTTTGCAGAATAGGACACTACTCTAAGGATAGCAAAATATGCTCTCTGACATGAGTCTGTTTTTGCTAGGATATTAGATGTTAAATACATTATAATGCTTGATGAGTCCATGAAGTATAATTCTTCTGGTGTGCATTGAAATTCCCATTAGCATTAATTGAAGTAAATTGTGTGCAGTGATGGAGAAAATAAACCTTTATGCATTCATGTTTCTGAAGCCATTCTTTTCATGTATTTATTGTGTGTTACATATTTCCACTTCATATTTAACATCACCATAAAGTTCAATATTTTTGTCCTTTGCCAGGTACTTTGTTGATTTCTGTAGAGACTTACCTTTGTTATTCTTTATTCCCCTTCAAAATTGACCTGTTAAAGCTGTAATTCCTGGTAACATCAACCTCCATTTGAAGCAAACCAGTCCCCCAGTGGCTTTTTCCATTAGACTTGTGTTGAAGTTATTATCCAGTAAAACTGTGCATTCCTTTCTTGAGTCTGTGCTGCCTGTGCTAAACAGCTGCAGCTCCTCTATCTCTTGGATATTCCACATGTTTCAAAAACATGTCCCCACTTAAATATACCCAGCCAATGTTGTGGATAAGCTGGATCTGCTTCAATGATCTGCATATTTGGGGTAGACAGCCCCCACCAGCACATGCAGCCACCCCACAATGGTGACTTGGTGGTGTATGTGATGATCTGTTCAAGCTATTCTATCTCCATGTGTACTGTCTGTGCAGTAATAAAATGGCAACATTAGAAGTTCTGTTTGCTTTGCTCCAGTTCCTTTTCTTTAAAGGAAAAAGATACAAAGTTTCTTAGTTAGTGAGATGAGAGTAGATTGGTCATTTTTAAAAATACCAAAATTATTTTATTCCAGGTAGAATTTGTCACACTTAAAAGAACCCAGTACTTGCCATTAAGAAATCTCTTTTTGTTTGCTTGGACTGCTGGTGATTTGTAGATATTTTGCTTGTCAAGTCCTAGTTTAGGTTTCCAGAAGTTTTTTGAAAAGTAGTTTTGTATTTTTCAGAGATAGTAACTCCTGAGACTGCAAGAACTGTTCCTTCTTCTGATTCTTGATACATGAATGAGAAAAAAAAAATCTCAGGGGAAAAAATTAGGATTCAGAACTATTTTTCCCCCACCTAGAACATTACGTTCAGCCAGGAGTTAGATGGGCTAAAGGCTGTACAGTGTGCTTGCAGTCACTTTATCTCACAAAATTGTGGTCTGGCAGAACAGAGAAAATGGTCTGTGCAAAATTAGAGGCTGTTGTTTAACCAAAACACCAAATCTTTTAGCCATGTTATTCTGAAACATCTTCAGGTCTGAACTCATAGTGAGGAATGGGGGGAGGCCTGACATTTAAGAGACTGTGTCTTTTTCTTTGCAGGAAGCTGGCTGGTTGACTGGCATTAAGGAATCCGAGTGGCTTCAGTACAGAGATGTTAATAGTTATAAAGGACTTTTCCCAGAGAACTTCACACGCCGTCTGGAGTAGTTCTCCCAGGCAGACAAATGTAGTATGAAGCTCAGACAGTAGGTTTTTAACCTCTTTAAAACACAGGAGCCCATCTTTTGTGGTTTAAGCTGTGGTTTAATGGTTTACAGACTGGTGCCAGACAAAGCTAGTTGAAACATATCAAATGAGCATGTAATTGCTGAAGCAGTACGGGGAAAAAAAAATCAGATAAAAATGAAATGTCCTTTTTGTTCACAAGTACGTGGCGACAGGTTTGTTTGTGCTTTGTCAGAGCTATGGTGATCCTGTATTTGATCCTTTCCCATGAAATCTGAAATTAGCTTCCTCAATACCAAAACCTTAACTTCTCTGCACTAAGTGTATTGTATTCCGTTGCACTGCAGAAGATTTAATTAATTATCCTGTAGTTATGAGGTCAAACTATTATAAGTTTCATGTGTTTAAAAGATAGTTAACTACTGCAACGTTTTTCAGTGTTATTTTTGGACATGCATAATATATATACACAAGAACTTATATGTGTATATATAAGTGCATATGGCTATATATGCATTTTCACAACTTCATTGTAGTTCTTTGGCTGTGTAGCATCATCCAGTACATGCATTGCTCTTTCACTGTCTGGCATTACAGGAAACAGTTTTGTTCAAAGCAAAACTAGCTGCTCCATTGCCAAAACATGATACAATATCTGTGTTTGTAATGTGAAATTTTCATTCTTAGATGATGAATAACATCATGTTCAAAGCCGCTAACCTTTGAGAAGGCATGGCTCGGTCTCCTCTTCCAGCTGCAGTAGTTACAATGAGATAACCTGGAGGGGGGAGTTGTTATGATGCTAATATATACTTTTTTATTTAATTGGCTGAATACATTTTCAAAAAAGAAACAGAACTAATCTGAGAATAAATGAACACAATATATTTTCACTATATGTATTTATGCAGCATACCTTCACAGAACCTTTTAAAGTAAGATATATAATGTATCCTGTATCAAAAAGTCATCTGTAACTTATGTTTTCCAGTGCTGTGTCATTAAAAATAAACCTTTGGTCCAAAGAAGCTGTTTCTTCTGTGGTGCTTTTGAAGTTTTGTAAGAAGTCCATATAATTTATACATTGTATCATCTAATCTTAATTTAATTCCTCTTTTTCCAAAGGAATACAGCATAACAGGTACAACACCTAAATTTTTGCTCTCAACCCTACTTGTGGCCAGAGTTCCAAAAGGTCTGAACCCCAGCTCAGCATGTCTCTCTGCTGCTCTTCCTGTTCCCAACTCTGACCTCCAGCTAATACCTGTACCCTGAGGAAGGGAGTTGTCTGTATTTAACCATCACTCAGCTGAAGATCTCTACCTCTTAGTAATTTTTCACTTGTCCACTTCTTTTTCATGTGGAAAGCAAGTTCTCCACAAATCTGCACCATTGTGTTTACTGAGGCATGGAAGCTGCAAGTATTTAGGAACATCTATATTTCCCTAGGAATTCAGGTATTTTTCATTTGCATGCAAACAATATCTCTTTCCACTCAATTTCTAATTTGCTAAATCTAGCAAGGGAGTTTGTGCCTCTTGAAGAAGAGAAGAGTTGATTTTTCTCTGTTTTTCAGGATCTCTCTCAGTAGGTTTCCAAGTCCAATGATAGCTGTGTTTTGTGAAGAATGAACTGTCATAGCCGGGATTTTGGATTTGAAGTATCCAGTGAGTCTAAGGACATTACAGGAAAGCTCTCAATTTCTGTTCACTCCTTCAACAGGTTTAATCTAGGTCCAAGAACTTCTCCAAGGACAAAACTTGCTTTTGGTCTTCTTGTTACAATAAATTCCAGACTCCAGCACACCATTTTGAGGTTCTCATAATGACCTATTACACTTGGTTTACAGTGATACTCATGATAACCTCGAGGCCAGTTTCTTGATTAACTGCATCTCAACACTTGCATTTCAGTAATGGCTGCTCTACATATCACTGGAAAAGCCCAGCACTGGACAATGGAACTTCAGTTTCCCTGTGGACACGACATCACCACCTCTTTGAAAGGAACCTGCTATCAAGTGATGTGTGACAGTTCTGACCCTAAGCTCATTATGGTCAGCCCAAAGCATTACTATGATCAGCCAAAAGTATTCTTTTCCTAGGTGTGCATTGTATGCAGTTACTATCATTAGGGGCCCTCTTGGTTTTAGAAGTATTGACATCAAAGCCAAACACCCTTGGTCTTCTAATCTTGGTACAGCACAATGTGCCAGATTCACAGAGGGTTTTCAAGTACACTTAAGGTTGTACATAGATAGGAAAGGTCTCTGGTCTACAACAAAGAGCTCTCATGGTACTGTCATTATTTGTTGGCAGCAAGATGTACTGGTAATGTTCCAAAAGCTGTGGTATTGCTCATGATGTGTCATTTAAATGCTGCAGGTTATGTGTGTATGGCATACCATTCTGACATTGAGTAAGTCTTCACATCTCACACACACAACCCAGAGCCACAAGTGTCTGCAGAAAGGGTGAGGAAAATTATTGTCTTTAAAATTATTTGCAAAATTCCATATACTAGGATGATACACTCATGTCTGCAGCTCCTGAGGTCAGTCCTGTGCACAGGATTTCTCTATGATCTCTAAAACTTTATTCTAGGACAAGCAAGGGAAATACTTTCCAGTGTGGAAAAGAGTTACATACATGATACACTTGTGTTACATTGCATTACCTTGAGTTACACTCCACCTTGGAAATTATATTAGCCTAAAATGGTTTCCCCCTTTATTTGGAATTTTTTGGTTTACAAACAGCATTGCACTTAGCAAATTACTGAATTTTGTGCTTTCAGAGTGATTGTAAAACTCATTGTATCTTGGTTTCTCTAAGGGCTTATTTATGCCTAAGAGAGCATACATTACTAATCTTTATAATTCTGCATAAAATAAACCCTTGAAAGATTTAGGGATTCAATCTCCTGATCCCACAGACTGATTATTCATGGTGTGGTCTTGAAAGAAAGACAAAGTAACTGAAGATAGAGGAATGTGTTGTGTGAGTGAACAAATAAATTTTGTGTTTGCAGCTCATCTATCTGGTTTACAACCTTTCATGAGTAATGAAAACTGTGTAAGCTAAATAATACTTCTGTCCTTTCTCTCCTCCTCCTTTCCCTACCTTGCTTCATCTTTTCCACTAGGCATCTGTTCCTGCCACAGAAGGAGGGGAGGATGAGGGGTGCAGTCCTGCTCAAATAGCATGGCATTCAATTACAGGATACTCTGATTACTGATGCTTTAATGGCAGAAAGATGTTAAATAAATCAAATTTAGCTCATTAATGAAAATATTGTAGTGTCTTGCTGACGCAGGGAAAAAGGCATCAAAAGAAAGCCACTGTGATGGGTAGTTTAGATGGATGGGGTTGGGAAGGAACAACCACTGGCTGAAGGACACTTACAAGGTTCTCCCTTATGCTATGTGCAGGCACAGCATGAGCAAGTAGCATGCATAAGTACCACAGTAGTCTCAAAAATACCACAGTTTGTTGCTCGAAAATCAGATTTTATTGTTAGTTTTTAAAGCAGATTTGAGAGATCTATTTTTTCCCAGCTGCAAGGTCACTTGAGTGAATCTACCATGCTTCTCACCATTCTTTGGCTTTTAACCTTTTTGTCCCAACAGTCTTCTATCCATGTGATTTCAGCTCTGATGCTTTTGTGCACCTCTACCTGAGCAGCAGATGAAACCACAGGTGATGAACTGACCATAAACCCACATTCCCTGTCTCCCTGCCCCACTGGGGAAGGAGGTAGAGCTGGGAAGGAGAAAGGGGCAGGAGGAAGGTGTTTTTAAGGTTTTGTTTTACTTCTCATTATCCTGCTCTGCTTTTATTCATTAATAAATTTAATTCAAATCTCTATCCTGAGCCCGTTTTGTTCATGGCCATATTTATGTGAGTGATCTCCCTCAATCGTTATCTCAAGCTGTGAGATTAATTTGATAAACTTTGTTAAATTTTTTTGTAAATTTTGTCTCCCCTGTCCAGTTTGTAGGGGAGCGAGAGAGCAGCTTTGGTGGGTGCCTGGCATCCAGCCAGCCTCCACTGAAAAAGGTCATGCAAAATTAATTCTCTGAGTGGCTAAAATCTGGCAGTCCTGTCATGGTTCTGTAACTCTCAAGGTGTCATAGAGATATACACAAAAGTGGAAGTTGTCCACAGTCTTCGCAGAGATTCAGAACCCTGCATTTTAAGTCTGTAAGATGTTTCACATAAGAGGCTGTGCAAATGCTGAGGAGCTTTAGTTATCTCCTAGCCCAAGAAAGATTACTGTTCACCTAAAAAGAACTCATGCAGATTTGAAAGACAGATGTTAAACATTTTTGCTTAAAAATCTCAAATTCTTGGCATCCATCCATGCCTGTGGTTTACACAGCTGCTCACAAAGGGCTTCTGAGAGTTTTAGTCCTTTATACCCAGCAGAGGGTGGTAGGTGCTAGAATTTGCATTTGCCAAATTAACTGTCCTTTTGCTCAGTCTTCAACTAGGAGTTTGTTTCATTAATATCTCTCATTATCTGAAGTTGGCTAATGTCTACAGCAAATTCAGTGCCATACCAGAATAAAAATCAGTTTTATGCATGCTAAATGGCTACTTCAATCTGCAGGTACACAAAGAGAAAAAACTACTTTAGCAAGCTGCAGATCAAGTCACTAGAACCAACATATCCTTGTATCTCACACATGTTAAAACAAGTTGTATACCAATCATGGTAAATCTGCACCAAATAATAAGTTATTCAGCTGGTTCAATTCAAAGTGAAAATTTTGGTTTAAGAGGAAAAATAATTTTATATGCTAATTCTACTTATAATAATTTTATAGTCTGCCTGTCATTAAGTAAATAGCTAAATTATTAATTGCAGGAAAATACTTTAAAACAACCAAGAAAAGTTATCTTTTAGGATTATGTAATATGTCCTGCCATTGCAAAAGGTCCTAGGAATATTTAAAATATACTGAAGTGCCCAAGGGCATACAAGCCAGCAGAGACCCCCAAAAAATATCTTTAGGGGCTGGTTCCCTAAGGGATGCCTCTGCCTGTGCAAGTCTTCTCTCACTTCTCAGCAAAGCCTGTCACCATCTTCAGCCTCATTGTGGCAGCTCCACAGCCATGTACCCCCATTCCCTCCTGGCCCACAACCTCCATTCTGGAGCCTCAGTGCTGCTGTCCTGACAGCCATCCCAGCCATCCTGGCCTCTCCAAGCTAAGAGCAGGGATGTTGAGACTGGTAGGGGAATGGAATTCTAAAAACATGTTTCCAGATGGCTTCCCTTGAGGTTGTCAGGCCTGACAGCAGTGCCCTTTGCTCTGAATCCACCTTGGAAATATTGGTAGACAGTGGGCAGCAAGTTCTATCAACATGGGAAAGAATGGACTGATGAAGTAACTTGGTGTTCAGCATTAAACACTCTGAGCAGAGCTTAGTAGGTTTAGTTTGCAACTTCATACCATTTTTTCACAGATTTAAAACTGTCCCTAAGAAAATGGCAGGGGAATGAGTGTGAAGTTTAGTGTAATTATGTTCTCGTCATGAATGATCAGATAAAAAAATCTGCTTTACGTTTTTCTTCGTGTATTCAAAGATTTTACTCTTTAGAAATTACCTTCTTTTGAGCAAACTCTCACACCCTGTGAAACTACTGGAAGATTTATTTGTGTGGTCAGTTGCTTTGAGTCCATTACCAAATGGTCACAAAATGCAATGACTCTGGAGGTAGATGCAGGGCATGACACCTTAGCAAATGCTTCTCATTAACATGTCAGATTTCCAAAGTGAGTGTTTTCTTTCATCCAGTTTGAATGCTTGAAGCCTGCAGAGGTTTGTGCTCCCTTTGAAGAGGATGGAGTTAAATATCTTTGCTTTCAGTGCTGATAGAGAAGCTGGCAGTGATGTTATAGTCATGACTGCTCATGGTTGTTAATGTGCCCAGGTTAACACAAGATGCTGCTGTCTTTCCCTGTAACTATGAATATGACTAGAGATATGTGCATACACCTTTTCATATGCTTTAAGGTGTAATAATATTTTTCCTACATCAAAGTGATTAAGTAGTGCCTGCACTGATCAGATGTTTTGCTTTAGTCCTGCTTTCCTACAGATTTTATCGTTCAATGAAAACAGGGTTTTCTTTATGTTCCATCTGACCCTTTCTCATTAGCCTACTAGATACAATCTCATTAGTAGTACCCCAGGCAGGAACCACACTGCTCTCCAAACAAAACAGAGGACCAGTTATCTTAAATAAAATCCCCTAAGTCATAAAAGGAACATTTGGCAGGAAATTAATTCAGTTTTTGTGTTTGCTGTCATAGTTATGTCTGTCTGTGAGTGACCCACTGCTCTGTTTGGTGCTTCAGAAGTAATCTCTGTGAAACCAGCCCTACCTCTGGGGATTTATGCTCCCAGTCAATAAGCAAAACTGATGAAGATTAGGGAAAGAGTGAAGAATTACTCTTTTTTTCAAGTGTCTCACTTCAACACAGAGAAGTTTCTGGCTGGGCATCATCAAGCCCAGCTGAACAAACTGCAGCCTTCTCCACCACTGCAAGTCTGAGATTTTGCAAGTGACCTGAGAGTAGGGAGAGAGGGAGGGTCAGGCTCCAGCAGTGCTCTTTCACCAGGCTGTTCATGGGCATGCCTGTGCCAGCAGGGAGGAAACAGGCAGATCAGGAAGCCCTTCCTCAGGAGGAGGGAGATGTCTGGAGAAACATCCCTATTCAATACATGATGAGACACAGCTACATAGTGTGTATGACCCTCCTCCACCATTGTTTTACTGTAAAATTTAAAAAAACCTTGACTTGTCAAAACTGTACCCCTGCTCACTAAAACACAACTGATGTCTTCACTGATTACGTCCCAGACCCTGGGAGGTGCAGGGGTTTTATTGGGGTGGGGTGAAGGCATGTCACCTTTTGTGTTATGTTTTATATAAGATTTAGCCACCTGGAGCTGTGTTCTCCCTGCCCATGATGAGAGCCAGTGTGCACAGGAAGAAGTGAAATAGTGTTGTGGAAAAAGAGAAGACCCTGGGCACAAAGTGTTTCTCCCACGATATAAGGATGTTGTTCCTATTTTTATTTATGATCTCCTACACAAATCCTGCTACATTGAACACCTCACCTCTGTTGTGTCATCACACAGTATCAGACTAAGCTGCAAGCTATGTTAAGTATGCTAGAAAATGCCTAGGCTAGCTGTCTAAATACAGAGATGTCTGAGCACTCACAATCTCGGGCAACACAACAAGCAAAGAGGAGGGAGGAGGAGATGCTCTTACAGGAGTACATGTAGCCAGTTTGGGTTTGGGAAACCAGGTCTGATGGCTGGATGCCAGGAGAATAAAACACATCTCTGCCCTGTAAGACCTGTGTGGGTGGTCCCCAGCTCTCAAAAACTTGTCCCTCATCATCCAGAGAGGCCTTGAGGGGGCTCAGAAACAGCCATACCCTGGCACAGAGAGGCAAATCAGAGAAAGATGCAGGTGCCTGACAGACAGAACAGCAGCACAATGACTTGTTCTGGTTGGAGTCTTCCAGGCACAGGCAGCGCTTGTGAATGACATCATCAAATTTTCACATCAACACATGACTCTCTGTCATTTTTATAGCAGAAAATTAAGCAATCATGATTTAAAAATCACTTGTCTCTTCACCAATTCATTTGCTTTTTTTGAGAGGGCAAGGTACATACCTGGGGACATATCTGAGGATTTTTTATCTCATCAGAGTTGAACCCAGAGATGCTGATCCCAACATCTCTGAACTTGCCTTTCTGAGGAGCCACAGCAGAACTAGATAAAATTACAGGCTTCTTTAAAACCTTCCAATCTTGTCTCTGGCCTTGTAAGTATATGGTATTTATTAGCTGTTCTTAAGTGTGTCAGAATATATTTCTTCTTGGGTTGTATCACACTTCCATTGTCACCCAGCCTCGTACATTTTAATATCCACAATGTCCCATTACCCAAGTCCCAAGCTGAAATTACACTTGGCAGATAACTTGTGCTCAAATACCCTGTATGATGGTTGAGAAATGTGTGCAATATAAGCCAAAAGGTGGAGAAAAGTTCCTGCATTTCTCTTCCTCCTCATATTGTGCAGCACTCACTGTCCTTACCACAGAAGCACAGAGTAAAGGTCAGAACCTCTTCCTCATGGATGGGGTCCCTGTTATTTGAGGATGCCTCCTTGAAGCCAGGGATGGTGGTTTATTAATGCAGCTTCAGCACTGCTGCATTCTCCCTGCTCTCCCTCCAGGTGTGTTCTGGGCCCTTCACCTGTTCTGGAGCCAGCCTCCCTCACACAGCCCAGTCAGTCCCAGAGGTGCCTGTCAAGTTTATCTGTGAAGTAACTGGGTGGTCAGAGTTCACCTACATCCACTGGTACCCATTGTCACCCTTTGCATACACAGAGATTGATCTGCATCACCCTTTCTGGGTCTGATATTAATTGGAATCATAGGTTTCCTCCAAAAGAAGGATCTACCCACAGAGATGCCTGCATACTGCTGGTGCATGAGCTGGGCAATCAACTCAGCAAGTGTTATCACTCACTGCATGGTGTGGGACTGCCCCCACAACCATTCCCTCAACCTCTGTCATTTACTGCAGCTGGAATGTGTCCACAGAAGAATCATCACAAAATGCCAGGAACTTTTTGCATGGCAGCTTCTTTGTCTAGACATGGGAAAACAGCAGTCAGAAAGGTCAGGAAGTGCCTGATACTTCAGGGAACTGGGGACATCCAAGATGGGGGAAAGGAGGAAAGGAGAAGAGCAATCCTAAATGACTAAGGGGAAAGAGGGAATTTTGGATGAAATTGCTGAGTTTACATGTCCCATGGCAGCTTCCAAGTTTTACTCCAGGATAAGCAACTTTACAGATCCAAACCCCAGAGAAATGGAAAAAAGAAAATTATGTCCAGAAGTGAATTGGGAAGGGCAAAGTAAATGCTGGAAAATCCTTATGAGAGAAACCCACTTCTAACTGAGAGTCTTTCCCAAACTATCTTCAGCTGCAGACCTGGGCAGGAAACAGAAGGAACTGCACACCTGTGGTTTCCAAGGGGCCATTCTATCCCCACACAGCACTGTCTGCTGCAGCCCCCTTGCTGCTCCAGAACAATTCTCTACAAGCACAGAGTACAAGTCTTTCCAAGAGTTAATGAGAGGTATCTCACAAAGTATCCTACTTTGCAGGACGCTGTCTGTCCCTCCCTAGGTTGTTGACTCCTCTCTCTGAGGCTGTGGAGTGATGTGAGGTAAGCCACACAATTAATAAGCAGCTGGGAGGAGCTGCTAAACTGTGATATATTTATCAGATTAAAGCCAAGTACAAACAAGACCCATTCACAGAAATATGGGGCTTAAGCATACACTCTTAGCAGACACACAGGAAGACCCCTTGACTTTGAATGTGAAACTCAAATAAGTTTGGGAGCTGAAGTAGAAAGTGTGGAAGTGTGGGAATTACTTCATGATGCTGGGAAGATTATATCTTGTGTAAGAAATTTGCTTCTACTTTGCAAACAAAGACCCCAAATAGCAACATAGCAGTAAATTGTCATTGCACATTTTTTCAGATGATCTGGGTGAGGAAGCAGTGGAGATGGGACACAGCCATGTAAGACAGCTGTTCATTAGCAGGTTTTCAGATCTCAGTATCAACATATTTTAAAAAGAGGTTCTAGTTTATTTAATTAATGCTGATATAAAAATACTTAGGCCCATGTACTGCATTTGGCTTTGGAGGGGTCAATCACCGGTTGAATAGTTTTAATCACTATTTTGATTTAAAAATCATATAGTAAACTACTCTAGATGCATAAAAAGCATGTTCTAGAAAGGGCTCTCTTGCTGGTTTCAGAATATAAAAACATGGAAATGAGTGTATTACTACTAATGACATGTCATATAAGTTTATACTACAAAACATCTCAATTTAAGCTAGAGAGCTAAACTCACATTTCAGCCTGCTAAAATTTGTAAGAGTACCAAGACCGTGGGAAAAGCCTGACTATGAAGACAGTGGCCTTGATAGGCAGAGAGAAATCCCACCTATTGAGTAATGTGAAAACCAGCAGCTGTAGGGCCAGGTAATGGAAGATGATTGCTGGTCAGGCATTCTTTTTATGTATATTTATAATTTTTTAATAATTGGATTCATCAATAAAAGTTTGGAAACACTGGGACTTTTTTTGCTGTACTGGATAACTCCAAACTATGACTGTAGGAAGAGGGATTTCTGGTAGAAGCTATATAACAGGATCCTATTTGATGTTCAGTGTTCAAAATAAATAGGACATTGTTAAAAGAAGCATTTTGGAGGTATCACCATGGGATGAAAATTCATCCTACAGAGTTTTAGTCTGTAAGAGAGGTAAGAAATTAAGCTGATCCTTGTCTAGTACCTTATCTGGTAAATACATCTTGGAGAACAAGGCTCACAGTACAACAAGCAAAGATTTAAAAAAACGGTGACTCTACTCATCATCTAGGCAAATTCCCTGTGGAAATAAAAAAGAAGGAAATAAAAGATTTTTCTCAAGGGTGGGTTTTGGAGTAGAGTGGCTTTTTGGATTTGGGGTAGGGGGAGAGGTTCTCTGTTTGTTTGGTTTTTTTCCCTTCTGTTTGAGAGTTAACAGGAAATGGCTCATGCATCATTATTTAACTCATAGCTGGCACAGCCTCATTGGATAATTTTCTGCCACTCAGATCTGCTTCACCCCCTCTTGAGGCTGACCCTGACCCTGTGCCCTGTGCAAGCAGCCCTAAGAAGAGCAGTGATGATGTGGCTGCTGAGCACTTTCTTCCTGGCAACTGTTTTTTCTTGTATGTGCCCTGCTCATCCTGCTGCCTGCACATCCACCAGTGGAAAAGGGGATGGATGCTCTCTTATCTCAGCTTCTATGTTTTCTCTCTTTTATTGCCACAGGTGGCTCTGCACTAGACTTGCAGCAAACCCCTATATCCATCACCAAGCCAGAAGGCGAAAACGTGCAAATCAACTGCCATGTCTCCAGCCCTGATTTTATCAACATCCTTATTCACTGGTACCAAAAGAAGGTCAATGAAGCTCCCAAACGTGTTGTCTACGTATCCTCCATGTTTTTCCTTGACAACCCGTCTGGTCAGATGAAGTTTGCTGCTGCCAAGGATCGCAGCAAATCTGTCTGCACACTGACAGTGAGAAAAGTAAGGCTGCAAGACTCTGCCACCTACTACTGTGCCATTTGGGATGCACGGCAGCAGAAAGCCACAGGGGACCTGCACAAAGACATGCCCTACTTTCCAGATAAGAGCCTCAAGTGTTTGACAACACACAGGAACACTGCCACCCTACTTTTCCCAAAGGCTTTGAATCAGGTTGCACAGCCAGCCAGATACAAAAGGTGCTGCTGAGCTTTGCAGATGCACACTACAGCCAGTGCCAGCAGACCTGTTATTTCATTTTGCCGACAGAAATGGCATTGCTGGGGTCAGGATGGATTGCCTCTGAGTGGGTTTATAAGATGACAGATTTGGCTAAAAGCAGGGTCCTGCTGAAAGCAGGAAAAAGCCTTCTATTCCCACTACCCTTCCAGCTACGTCTTTGGAATAAAATCCCAATTCTGTGATTTGTGTGGCAGAGTAGAAGGTTATAAGGGAAAATAAACTTGAAGCACCAGTCAAGACTGCAGATGCAATATACTCATTTTATACTTCTCTGTCACTTGAGAATCTGGTTTTATTTTCTCCTTGTTTTCTGCTTGGAGTTGAAAAAATTTTCATTTAGGTTAAAATACAAGTCTCCTAATTGACTTCAGTGGGGCTTCTCATCCAGCATAGCAAGACTGCAGCTATAGAACAGATGTTTTTATTTTTGCTAAAAGAAAGACATTCCTTTGAGTTATTTCAGCTCTTTCTGTTTATGGACAAACGACATACAGATAAAGTCACAGGACCATTGTGTTACCATCCCAAAGGACCCAGTATTCACAGTCTCCAATATGGGGTCTCCAGAGCACACTGAGCACTGAGACAGTAGCTGCCCTTCACAGGAGATTGAAAGATCAGATTCTTGGCACAAGTGTAGGACAGCAGTTGCTGGATCTGTGTGAAAACTCTTGGGGAATAGAAAAAAACCTGACTAACATAAGTAAAATTACTTGACAACAGGAAAAGGGGAATTGGTTTAGTTTTCTTTCCAAGGGAACAAGGAGTGACCTTGCATCTGAAAAATTACTTTGAATTACACAAAACAATGTCTATATTTTGCTTGACCTAATTGTCTTTATTTTAAACTAGGCCTATAGGAGTTGCAAAGCATTTGTATTTCTTTACTTTCAATTCTTCCCAGCATTTGGAAAAGCCACTTTGAGGTGTAGCTCTGAGTATCTCACCTTACCTGTGACAAGAAACAGTGACAAACACAGCAATCCTGCTTTTGAGCTCCCAAATGTCTGCTGTGTGTTTTCCTGGTCTTCAATATTCAATCTGTGTCACAAGCAGTAATTTCACACCCCTCCATTTAGCTCCATGATTTGAGTTTTATGTTTTACTGGCAGCCAACCTGAGGAAAAGTCCATTTCCTTGATCTGAAAGACAAAGGGAAAATCCAGGCGTTGTTTAGAAGCTTTCAGCTAGTCTAAAAGAAGTGGTAAAACTTGCTTCAGATAACAAAATTACTTTGTAACTGAGTTAAGGTAATTGGAGGGAGGAAAGAAAGGGAGGTAGGGAGGCAGAGGTTTGTGCCACTTCTGTAAAGCTAAAATCTGACTGTTAATTTAGCAGGGTTCAATCAGTTTATCTCAAAAACCCACCTGCTAGGACAACCTCTCCCAAGTGAGTCACTTCCTTTCCTCAGTTGCTGTGTTCTGCCCCTGCTGGGAGTGCTGCTGACTTCCTCCTGAGGGCAGACACAAGCAAGAGCCCTCAGGATGCTGCTGCTTCCTCTCCTGGCCCTGGCTGCAGCCTGGTCTCGTACGTTCCCTTTGTCACCACGACACAAGTGCAGGGAATCACCCCGTGTTTGTGTGTGTGAATGGGCAGCAAGCTAAGAGCATTTGTTCTGTTTTCTCTCCTTCCTTCTAGATGGACAAGCACAGGTGCTCCTAAAGCAGAGAGAAGTGTCCATTACCAGAGGGCACAGGACAAGAGCATCCATGGACTGTATGGCTGAGGGCATTCCTGCCTTCCAGTATGCAGAGATCCACTGGTACCGACAGGTGCCCACCAGAGCCCCAGAACGGATTCTGTATATCGGAGCCCGTGCAGTGTCTTATGACCACAATTCCTACAGAACCAAGTATTCTTCTTCAAAGAAAGGCACAAATGTCTGCACTCTGACAATCAACGACATCAGCTCCAATGATGAAGGTACCTACTACTGTGCCTACTGGCATTTCCACAGAACTAGCAGGTGACAGGCAGCCTGCACAGAAAGCTCCTGTGCCTGGAGGGGCAGGCTTTCTGTCAAACACACAGAATCGTAATTGCGCTTTCCTGCCTCTAAAACACCCCAACACCTTTCTGCTGAGTATGTTTACATGAATATCAGACAAGGAGAACAGCAAAGATGTGCTACAGCTTAGGTGGTATAATGCTCTGTGCTGGGGAAAATGAGCACTCCTGTGGGTGATGGCATTACAGCTAAATTATAGAGTAACACAGATCATCTCTGAAAAATACAGATACTTTCCCAAATACAGTCTGAGAAAGCGAAAATGGAGCAATACTGGGCAGGGAGCATAGAAGAAGGATATTACCACTTAAGATCCAGCCTGGGAGGCTTCAAATACAGGTGATGGTGGAGATACAGGTGGTACTCACCAGTAGTAACTCCCATCTTAATGGTTACCATGAAAATTACTTTCGTAGGCAAGGATCTATTACATTGGGCAACACCTGAAAAGACTGTTCCAAGAAAGAGCTGTGAAGACCATTTACAAGGAGAAGCTGCAGATTAAACCAAGGAACATATAGGAATGGTGATACAGCTCTGAGCAGAGGAGAGCTCTGTGAAATGTGAGGAGAGCTGCAGCAAAATGTCATCCAGCACAGGTATTCACAGCCCCCTGTCCATGCAAATTCTTCTTTTGTTCTTTCATTCTAGATACACCTACACTACAGGACCTGACACAAACTCATGTATTTATCACAAGGACAACAGAAGAATATTAACTTTCTGTGCTAATTGTAACATGAGACTTATTAATGTACAGTGCTATTGACAAAAACCTAAAAAAGATCTGGAGGATTCTCTCTTTTGGGTCAGATAATGTGAAATTTTTCTCAGAGAGAAGCATGGTGTATAATGATTGCTGCCAAGGGACCATTTGCTATAAGGTCTTTGAGAGGCACATTTCAGCCATTGAAACAAGGGAAACAAGGGAAAAGCAAGAGGCAGCAAATACCTGTCTGGTAGAAATGCATGTTTCACTCTGGTTTTGCCACAGCCACTGAGGCTGTCTTGCAATAGAGCCACCAGCTGTATTTTTCCTATTTGATACTACAACCCCTTTATCAAGGAAGGCAGCCACTCACACAGAGGTGCAACCACCTCACTGCTGGCAAGACACTCCTACCAGAGGAGCTCCTTATTTCAGAGAGAGTTAAAGGAAAGCAAAGATCTTCAAAAGAAATGTGTCATGGCTGATCAGTGCAATCAAAAGTTTACATGGCATTTTATATATCTGTAATTCTTGATGCACAGGGAAATCAACAGCTGCCTGGTTTTTTAAGATAGACAGATAGATAAACATAATTAAGTATTCCTAGACCTTTTCCTATGCAGTTGGAGATGCAAAGCTAACCAAGATTCTTCCCCTCAGAATAGGAGGAGACACACAGTCCACTGACCCATCTGAAGCAGGCAAAACTTTTGTCTGCCCCTCCACCTCTTTCTTCTGATTTACCAAAATATGAGTACTGGTCTAATACCGATACTGATCTGTGACGGACAAAAGACTCTCTAACAGTTTAAAGTTAGAAAGTGTATATTTATTCAATACTGGGCAGCAGCATGAGATAATCCTCTGATATGCACTGTAAAATCATAGGTGATTACAAAGTCTATTTATTAGCAAAGGATTCAAACAAATACATATTCATAATAACAGCCCCTCCCATCCCCGCTTCCCATGGTAATTAGCTTGAATAGCTCTTAAGCATGCGTGATTGACTTCTTAAATTAAGTCTGGGGTCGTTTTCATGGGGAGGGGTCTTAAAAGGAGGAAGTAAGGCGAGTCTTCCTCACCCTAAACTCTAGACATTTTCTATCAATGATAATATAAATGATTTCTGGGGATAGTCCAATTTCTCAAAGAATGGGTTTCTGGTTGCATTGTCTATGCTCATTCAGGTCTGCTCACTAGTTTTGTCTTTTCCCACTGTAAGCACAGCTGAGCAAACATGAAATGACAGACAATCAATTTTTTAAGTTTCAGATAACTACTCCCTTCTAACTACTAACTTTTAATTATTTTCAACAACATAACTAAAATCCTAATTTTCTAAGATTAGTGTTTCACTTCCCCAAACCCCCCTTTATTCTATAAATTTTTGTCCCTTTCCAATGAGACAGAACAATCACATGCTGTAGGTGGGGTTTGGTAACTTTGGTCATACATGTATTACATGTCTCATGTTCTTCCTCATTTGCATTCCAAGGGGCATGAAGGTTAAATACATCAGTTTGAGTGTCACTTACATTTGGTCAGTGTTTATAGTTAACACAAGAGGTAAAATAAACACTTTGGCCCCCATTCAATGTCTGAGGCAGCCTTTGCTGTCTGATCTTTTCCAGGGAGTTTTTGTATGTCTTTTCTTCTCATCAGACCTGATTTACAACACAGCTGCTCCTCTGTGTCTCACTGGAACAACATGGGTCTGTGAGACCTCCTCATCACACCAGACATCCTTTGGCTGTGAGACCTGGCTTGAGGCAGGTCTAAGAGCAGCACAGAGCCCAGCACATGTTGTCCTCAAGCAGCCTCATAAATTCACACCGACTTAGATCAGCACTGCACAGCTCTGCCCATTTGCCACGAAGTAGCAGGCAGATGCCATCAGATGGGAAGTAGCCTGAGCATCCTCCATCCTGTCGAGGTCCCTCTGAAGGGCTGCACAGCCCTCTGGGTTGTCAGCCACTCCTCCCAGCTTCGTGCTGTCAGTGAACTGAGGAGGCATCTGCCCCTTCCCCCATCACTGATGAACAAGTTAAACAATGGTGGGCTCAGTATTGACCCATGTGGACATAAAGGGCACTTATGAAAAGCAAACCTTTACATGAGTAGATAGTGATAGAAGAAGGGGGAGGAGCTTTAAACTGTGGAAGAGCTTTAAAGTAGATGTCAGAAAGAAATTCTCTACTCTGACAGTAATGAAACACTGGAACAGACAACCCAGAGAAGATCTAGATGCTCCAGCCCTTGATGTGTTCAAGGCCAGGTTGGATGGGGCCCTGAGCAGCCTGACCTAGAGGGTGACATCCCTACCCATGGGGTGGAGGTGACAGCTAGATCATCTTTAAGCTCCCTCCCAACCAACACCATGCTATTATGCTATGGATTCTCTGAAGTTCGAAGGAAAGGCAGGTGGAACTTTCTTCTGGGACAGCTTTGAGGTGTCTGAGTAGGGGACAACATCCTTGGGAAGGGCCAGGCTGAGCAATTTGAGTTTTTCTGTGTGTTATCTGTAGGTAAGTCTGATATAAGTGTGCCAGATAGATAGATAGATAGATAGATGGATGCTGTTCCTGCCATGGTTCAGCTTGTCAGTAAATTCACCACCCTCTGTGGTAGCACACTGAACACAAGAACAACCATTGGATGTGCTGGATGAGTAATTTTCTCCTCCCAGTCACTTGATGAAGTCCCCCTGAAGGGCTTTGTGACTTTTCTGTCTATCTTTCATTTTCAGGTCTGATTACCATGGGCAGTATGTTGGTGTTTCCAGTCCTTCTTGCAACTTCATTTTGGTCCTGTAAGAGCCTTTTCCTCTCCTCTCTCCTTCCTGTCTCCAGTGAACACAAGCCTGTTCCCAAACCCCAGGAGTTCCTCCGCTCACGCAGTTTCTCTGCTCTCCCTCCCAGGTGTGGACATGCAGCCAGTGCCAAGGCAAAGCCCAGGGCAGCAGACACAGAGGAGTGGCACCTCTGCCAGCATGTCATGTAGGCTGGAGAGCAGTAACATTGTGCACTGGTACAAGCAGCTCCCTGGAGAGCAGCCCAGGAGGATCCTGTACTACCTCAATGGGAAGACCGTGCTTGAGAGCAACAGCGACACAAAGGAAATTCAAATTTGGAGTGATCCTGATCAGCCCGTTTATAATCTCACCATAAATTCCTTAACCTCCGGGGATTCTGGCATGTATTTCTGTGCCTACTGGGATATCACCACAGTGTTAGCTGGGCAAAGATAAGCTTTACAAAAAGACTCGTTATGCTCTGAACCGCAAGCTGTGAACTCTGCTAAAAATTCAAACACTTCCTTATTCTACCCCATTCATGATTTTCTGCAGCAGAAGAAGAAAAAGATGGTCTTATGACAAGTGTTAAATATCTAATGTTGACAATCAGCATATTGTTTCAATATTCAGAAATGTTTTATCTGCAACATCCAGATAGTTAAGCCCTCATGTCACTTTAAGATAACTATATGATACATTGCTCTTCAAATAAATGCTACATTTTCCTGAAAGCACTCACCTGACAGTCAACAAAGCTTGTCTCTGTGTGTGTTACAGATTTCTCTTCTCTGATAGAATTCTAGCAAAAACAGTTACATTTCTTCGTTCTTCAGCATTTTCTCTTGAAAAAAGACAGGAATAGGAAAGACGGGGGAAAGACCAGCTGATCTTGCACATCCTCCTTCATATTTTTCTTTTGCTTTTCTTTCCTTTTTTTCACTAACAAGTCTTACAACAACCCAGAAAACCTAATTCCATTGTCACAATTCCTCATTTCATATGTCCAAGGCATTAATTGAAATCTTCAGCCATGAGCTATGCTGCAGACAAGCAGAAACCCTCAGAGCCTTTGGGTTCAGTGTACTGAGTAGAATACAGAAATCAGATTCTACAACCAAAGATGGGTTCCAGGAAAGCTGGCATTTCCTTGAAAGCTAGGTCAAAACACTGAGATACTTTTATGTCTAACATTTTCTGAATTGGAGGGCACACATTCAGTATCCTTCAAAAAGTGAGCACAAATACCTCCACAGTGATGGCTTTATAGCTCTACAGGCTCTGAATGTTTTTTTTTTTTTTTTTTTTTGCTAAAGCTTCTACATTTTATGAGTAGATAACATCTTGCAATGGATGTTTTTGTCCTCCTCACTCTTTGAAAAATAGGCTGTAGTATATGTGACCTCAGATGCTAACTTCAGTCAATCTGCCTTTGTCATTGTACTGTGGGATGTGAGAATTTCTCACAACCAGCCTAGGAGGTTTCAGGAGTGAGTTGGCAGCAACCTCCTGACATGGGTGTTTGGGCAGCCAACAAGGGCCCTGTGTTGCATTGATGTGGCCAGAAATGTGTATTCTATCACCATCTGTTAAAAACAGGTGGGGTTGTAATTACTTATTTCCATGGCACACGTTATCTGCTAATGGGCCATCTTTAAGACAAGTTGGGGCAATCACCTTTATCTTCTTCACACCCTGCCCTCCCTCCAGGAAGATACCATCTGCTGCTGGCCCATTAAGTCCCATTGTATGACTGATAAAATTACATTATCCCAGTGGGAGATGCTCCAGCCAGGGGGAGGAACCAAGCCTCTCCTACCTAGATAAAAACGGAGCTGTTGGACAGCAAGTTACCCTTCTTTCCACTGGATTCCAGAAGGCAAACCAAACTTTTCTACATCATCCCTGGACTTTTGGAGGAAGGCTGCACCCTACTACAGAAGCACTGCTTCAGCTGAACCACACCTGCACTTGCAGGGGGACTGTAGCCACCATTTAATGGGACTGCTACTACACCCTGACTGACGGGGTGTCAGGTACTCTGTCAGGATTGGGATTTTTTTTTGTATTACTCTATTTCCATTTTCATCTTCCCAGTAAAGAACTCTTATTCCTAATTCCCATATCTTTGCCTGAGAACCCCTAAATTTCAAATTTATAATAATTTGGAGGGATGGGGTTTACATTCTCCATTTCAAAGAGAAGCTTCTGCCTTTATTGGCAGACACCTGTCCTTAAAACCCAGACAGATTTTGATGCCAAACATGGGGCATGAGGGCTTCAAGAGATAAAAGGAATAACAAGTCTTGAATAACCTAATTTTTGTGTGTGCTGCATATAGAAACCTCAATTAAGTGGCACCATGTGGTCTAGCTTACTCTGGTTTGGGTGGCACATGGCTGTGGCTATATTTCTTCCATTTGCAGGCCCTTACCTAAACATGGGTCCTATCACTAAGGCTACTGTGCCTGCTCTCCAGTTTGCTTTATGGGTTAATAAGGTGAGAAATTTGTGGGTTTTTAACTTCCTTTGGAAGGTGGGTATATGGATTCAGGGTAATCACACACTAACCGTGTGTTTCTGGAGTTACTTTAATAATGGTACAGACTGTAAGGAAATGACAGCAGGGCAAATTTTCTCCCAACCCTTCACCCAGTTTTTTGGGTCTACCCCACCAGTTTTTGAAGGGTTCACATCTCCTCTGAATGTTAATGATACCATACAGTGGCTGGTGTTGCTGATAGGCCTGTTCTACTTAGCATTCAGAGACAAGGGAATATTGGCTTGGATAACAACCCTGATACCTACCCCAGGAAATAGAGGTGCTGTGCCAGAGCCTGACCCTACCCCAGAGACTGGAGGTGCTACCCCAGAGACTAGAGATGCTGCCCCAGAGCCTGATCCTGCCCCACAGCCCACTGCAGAGAGGAACTACCCACAGTGGGTGGGGGTTTGTGCCGGGGACACATGGAAAAGGAGGGGGGGGTGGTAGCCCATCCCCCATAGAGGCCACATGGAAAGCACATATTCCTGAGACAAAGAGATCAGGGGTCTCCTCTAGGAGCCTCCCCTGAGGCTGCGGGGACCAATCAGAGACCTGGGTTGCTGATTGACAGCCCAGGAAACCAATTAGAACTCTGTTTCGCTTTAACGAATCACAGGAAAGAAGTTAGTTTGGCTCTTTGTTTTCTGGGAGGCAGGTTAGAGGAGCTGGCCGGGCCCGGGTCCCAGCACGGGGCCCGGCCCGGGCTGAGCCCCGGGAGGAGGAAGGGCCCAGCCCCGGGATGACTCCCGGCCTGGGAAGGCCCCGGGGTGGACCTGATCTGGCCCCGGCGGCCCCGGCCCCGGCACGGGACGAGGAGAGCTTGGACTCGGGAATGCCCCGGAGCGGCTTCGGACTCATGGGGGAGCCCGGCCCGGCCCGGCCCGGCCCGGCTCGGCTCGGCTCGGCTCGGCTTGGCTCGGCCTGGCCCAGCCCGGCTCCAGGCCTCGCACAGTGGCACAAAGAAGTCCAGCCATTTTCATCATCTCGGGTGGCTGCGTCTTTTCCAGCATGGCTTCAGCCTGGATCTTTACAGTTTTTGGATACAAGTTTAACTTTTAGTGCCTGAATGAGACTTCGGATTTTCCTGAGCTCCCCAGAACGGAAAGCATGAAGCAGGAGGAATTGCAGAGGTCAGCAGAAGGAAGATAAGTTGTATAGAAGGAGAGATGGAGGAGTCGCTACTGATAAGTAGCTTAAAACCTTTTTTCTTGTGGGCTTTAGAGGATCGTGACTTTACTTAAAATTCCTTTAAACTGTAGAATATACTTGGGGAGGTTAAAAGTGCCTGAGAAGGAGACCTTTTTTGCCCTGAGAAATGGGCCTCGGGAAGTAGAGCTCTCTGTCTTTGGGACTGGAATTGGACAGAGATATTTGAGTGGAGAGTGAGATGAAGAGTCTTTTTGTGTTCTCAGTGGCCTGCCTTTAAAATGACACCCCATGTGTTTTCAGCAACCCATACACAGCTCTGGAAGGACTGTGAAGATGGGAGGAAAAATCATAATTTGTAGTTTCCGGGTGGGTGCAGATTATGAGAGTGAGACACCCTCTAGGCCTAAATAAAAAGAAGGGGCTTCTCTCTCTTGATTGAACTGAAATGATTATTTAAGTGAATAACTGACCGAAATTTTTTTTTCTGTGTGTTGCTGGTATGAAGAAAGGGGGAGGAAGAAATAATCTGGAAATCTCATTCTGAATTGTTTTGTGATGTTAATAAATTTCTGGTTCCCTGTTTAAGCTTTGATTCTGCTTTGTCTTTACTCCTAAACTTGATCCCCAAAAGAAATTAAATATATTAAAATTGGCAAACCCCAGTCACACCGTGACAGGGTTCTGCTGAGGGAGATACGTGACATGGGCCAGATGTTGAAGGAGCACTTTTCCCCAGCTGGTGAGAAACCCTCCCCCTGCCCTAAAGAGGGAGAGTCTGCTGGTGCTGCAGTGGAACCCATAGATGTTACATCTGTCCAGGTTCCAGCTGGATCACAGGGCCAGCCACAGCCAGCAGCAGTTGCCCCTGTGGAAACTAGAAAATCTAAAATGGAAACAAAGCACCTAGATAATAAGGATCAGCAAGGAGGGTCCTCACAACCAGCAAGGGAGCCAGAGGATGAGACTGCCACTGAGTCTCTCTCATATGACACTCTCCGTAATCTGTGAAAAGACATTGTACGACGGGGCCGTGAGGCTTTTACAACTTGGTTACTTCGTGTCTGGGACCTTATGGGAACAGGTGTACAGCTGGATGGCACTGAGGCCAGGAATTTGGGATCCTTGACTGAGGACTGTGGTGTGGATCAGGTATTTGTAAGGGAGTCAGGCCCCCTTCCCCTCTGGGAATGGATTCTAATGAGTGTGAGAGAGAGGTTTGTCCACAAAGAGAGAATGCAGGAGCACCAACATAGAATGTGTGGAAGATCCTTGAGGAAGGGATCCAACAGCTGAGAGAAGTGGCAGTATTGGAGGTACTCTTTTGGAGGGATGGACAGCATGAAAATGACCCTGACAAGGTCAGGTGCACAGGGCAGATGTTGTGGGATCTGGCAAACCTGGGGCCATCTCAATACACCACTTTTATTGCAATGACTAATGCTGATAACAACCAAGAAACAGTGGGTTCTGTTGCCAACAAGCTCAGAAATTTTGAGAGTATGATGAATGGTCCAATTCAGGCTCATGTCTCTGCTGTGGTCAAGAGCCTCCAAGAGAAGATGAGGGAGATAAGGCAGGAGATAAGGAAGTTCAATGCAGCGCCAGTGTGAGTCACAGGCCCCCAAGTTAGAGCCCAACACCCCCCAGCTAGGGACAGAGGGTACACCCCACGAGCTGACCTATGGTTCTTTCTCCGTGACCGTGGGGAAGACATGGGAAAATGGGATGGGAAACCCACTTCTGTCCTGGCAGCACGGGTGCGTCAGCTCAGGGAGGGAAGCACTAACTAAAAAAGTTCTACTAAAGGGAAGGTAGCCTCAACCTCCCATAACCAAGGTGCAGGATATTACAGAAGGGAAGACAACCTGTCAGACCCACTTGAGGAAACCTCTACTATGTATGCCCAGGAAGGAAATAATAACCAGGGCTAGAGGGGCCCTGCCTCTAGCCAGGGAGAGGCATGGGATGACAGGATCTATTGGATAGTGTGGATGTGATGGCCTGGCACATCAAAGCCACAGAAACATAAAGTGTTAGTTGATACCGGTTCACAGTGTACCATAATACCATCAGAACATGTGGGGAAAGAACCTGTTTCCATTGTTGGGGTGACAGGGGGAACACAGGAATTTACTTTGCTGGAAGCTGAGATTAGCCTGACAGGAAAGGGGTGGCAGAAACATCCAATTGTAACCGGCCCAGGGGCACCGTGCATTCTAGGCATAGACTTCCTCAGAAACAGCTACTACAAAGATCCAAAGGGACTCAGGTGGGCTTTTGGAATAGCTGCCTTAGAGACAGAGAGTATTAAGCAGTTGAACACCTTGCCTGGATTGTCAGAAAATCCATCTGCAGTGGGACTCCTGAAAGTGAAAGAGCAACAAGAACAGATTTCCACCATGACAGTGCACAGCCGGCAGTACCGGACAAATCGAGATGCTGTGATCCCCATCCACAAGATGATCCATGAGCTGGAGAGCCAAGGGATGGTCAGCAAAACCCACTCACCCTTCAACAGTCCCATCTGGCCTGTGCACAAGTCTGAGGGAGAATGGAGATTGACTGTGGACTATTGTGCCTTGAATGAAGTGACTCCACCGCTGAGCGCAGCCGTGCCGGACATGCTGGAACTGCAGTAGGAGCTGGAGTCCAAGGCAGTGAGGTGGTATGCTACCATTGACATTGCCAATGCATTTTTCTCCATCCCTTTGGCAGCAGAGTGCAGGCTTCAATTTGCTTTCACCTGGAGGGGCGTGCAGTACACCTGGAACCGACTGCCCCAGGGGTGGAAACACAGCCCCACCATCTGCCATGGGCTGATCCAGGCTGCGCTGGAAAAGGGTGAAGCTCCAGAACATCTGCAATACATCAATGACATCATTGTGTGGGGGGACCGCAGCAATGGAGGTATTTGAGAAGGGAGAGAAATCATCCAGATTTTGCTGGAAGCTGGCTTTGCCATCAAGAAAAGCAAAGTCAAAGGACCTGCCCGAGAGATCCAGTTCCTGGGAGTGAAGTGGCAAGACGGAGAGCGCCAGGTCCCCACTGAGGTCATTAATAAGATCACTGCAATGTCAGCACCAACAAGCAAGAAGGAAACACAAGCTTTACTAGGCACCATAGACTTTTGGAGAATGTACATCCCTGAGTCCAGCTGGATTGTGAGCCCTCTCTACCTGGTCATTAACAGGAAGAACAATCTCTGCTGGGGCCCTGAACAACAGCAAGCCTTCACCCAGATCAAACAGGAGATCGCTCATGCTGTAGCCCTTCGCCCAGTAAGGACAGGACCAGAGGTAAAGAATGTGCTCTACTCTGTAGCTGGGAACCATGGTCTGTCCTGGAGCCTTTGGCAAAAGGTGCCTGGTGAAACTTGAGGCTGACCCCTGGGATTCTGGAGCAGAAGTTACAGAAGGTCTGAAGCCAATTACACTCCCACAGAGAAGGAAATCTTGGCTGCCTTTGAAGGAGTTCAAGCTGCCTCAGAGGTAATTGGCACAGAAGCACAACTTCTCCTGGCACCCCAACTGCCAGTGCTGGGGTGGATGTTCAAAGGCAAGGTTCCCTCTACCCACCATGCCACCAACGCCACATGGAGCACGTGGATTGCCCTCATCACACAGCACAGCCTTATTGATTACCTGAAACACCCTGGATTTTGGAGATAATTACAAACTGGCCAGAAGGTGAAGATTTTGGTCTCACTGACGAAGAAGAGCAAGAACAAGTGACCTGGGCCCAAGAAGCTCCACTGTACAACCAACTGCCAGCAGATAAAACATGCTATGCCCTTTTCACCAACAGTTCCTGCCACATGGTGGGGATGAACCAGAAATGCAAAGCAGCCCCACACAACATGTATGGAGCCCCACACAACAGGTTGCACAAGCTACCAAAGGAGAAGGTGGATCAAGTCAACTTGCTGAACTGGATGGTAGCCAGTGCTCTGTGGGGTTGGCTGGAAAGGTGGAAAAAGGCTAACTGGCAATGTAGAGGAAAGCTAATCTGGGCTGCTGATGAGTGGAAGGACATTGCCACTTGGGTAGAGAAGCTACTTGTGAAAGTCTGTCATGTGAATGCCCATGTTCCCAAGAGTCGGGCTAGTGAAGAACACCGGCACAACGAGCGGGTAGATCAGGCTGCACAGATAGAAGTGCCAAAGATAGGCTTAGATTGGGAACACAAGGGAGAATTGTTCCTGGCTCGATGGGCCAATGGTGCCTCAGGTCATCAGGGCAGAGACGCCACCTATAAGTGGGCAGGAGACCGAGGGGTGGATCTAACCATGGGCAGTATTTCCCAGGTTATCCATGACTGTGACACGTGTGCTGCCATCAAGCAAGCCAAGCAGGTGAAGCCCCTCTGGTATGGTGGGCGATGGTCCAAATATAAGTAGGAGAGGCCTGGCAGATTGACTATATCACACTGCCTCAGACCCGCCAAGGCAAGCGCTACGTGCTGACCGTGGTGGAAGCCACCACCGGGTGGTTGGAGACCTACCCTGTGGTTCACACCACTGCTCAGAACATCATCCTGGGTCTCGAGAAACAAGTCCTTTGGAGGCATGGTACCCCTGAGTGAATTGAGTCAGTCAACGGGACTCATTTCAAGAACGGCCTTATCAACGCCTGAGCCAGAGAACACGGCATTGAACGGATATATCATATCCCTTACCATGCACCGACTGCCGGCAAAGATGAATGGTGCAACGGCCTACTCAAGACTACCCTGAAGGCACTTAGTGGGGGAACCTTCAATAACTGGGAAACAAACTTAGCAAAGGCCACCTGGACGGTCAACACCTGAGGGTCCATCAATCCAGCTACTCCTGCCCAATCTGAACCCTTGCACACAGTGGATGGAGATAAAGTCCCTGTAGTACACATGAAAGGCATTTTAGGGAAGACTGTTTGGATTAGTCTCACCTCAGCAAGGACAAACACATCTGTGGGATTGTCTTTGCTCAAGGACTTGGTTACACTTGGTGGGTAATACAGAGAGATGGGGAAACTCATTGTTTATGGCAGGGAAACCTAATTTTAGTGAGAACTGTGTGAAAGGTTTCATTATGCAGATGGTAATAGAATAAGGGGTAGAAAATGTGTTGGGTTGATGTGGCCAGAAATGTGTATTCTATCACCATCTGTTAAAAATGGGTGGGGTAGTGATTCCTTATCTCCATGGCACACATTATCTGCTAATGGGCCATCTTTAAGACAAGATGGGGCAATCATCTTTATCTTTTTCACAACTCATCCTCCCTCCAGGGAGATACCAGCTGCTGCTGGCCCATTGAGTCCCACTGTATGACTGATAAAATTACATCATCCCAGTGGGAGATGCTCCAGCCAGGGGGAGGAACCAAGCCTTTCCTACCTAGATAAAAATGGAGCTGTTAGACAGCAAGCTACCCTTCTTTCCACTGGATTCCAGAGGACAAGCCAAATTTTTCTACATCATCCCTGGACTTTTGGGGGAAGGCTGCACCATTCTACAGGAGCAATGCTTCAGCTGAACCACAACTGCACTTGCAGGGGGACTGTAACCATCTTTTAATGGGACTGCTATCAACACCCTGACTGATGGGGTGTCAGGTTGTATTCTGACCCTGTTAGGATTGGGATTGGATTTTGAATTACTGAATTTCTGTTTTAATATTCTCAGTAAAGAACTCTTATTCCTAATTCCCATATCTTTCCCTGAGAGTCCCTTAATTTCAAATTTATAAAAATTTGGAGGGAAGGGGTTTACAGTCTCCATTTCAAAGACAAACTTCTGCCGTTATTGGCAGATAACTGTCCTTAAAACCCGGAGAGACCTTTTGGGGAAAGAAAAGTCAGAGCAGCCTTTGCTATGAGCCAGTGGCATTCAGAATGCTGAGAGAAGGCAGCAGGGCAAAAGGCAGGACCTCAGCCCTGGACTTCAGGAGAGCAAACTTTAAAGTTCTTCAGAGATCTGTTTGAAAACATCACATTGGATACAACCCTAGGGAGAAGTGTCCAGGAATGCTAGCTGATATCCAAGAATCTTCTTCTGGTTCAAGAAAGGTCGTCTGACACCTGGAATATCAAGCAGAGGCAATGGGAGTAGCTGCAGAAGGGGGAGGAGCTTTGAACACTGGAAGAGGTTTCAAGCAGATGTTAGAAAGAAATTCTCTACTCTGAGAGTCATGAGGCACTGGAACAGTGAACCCAGAGAAGATCTTGATGCTCCATCCCTTGATGTGTTCAAGGCCAGGTTGGATGGGGCCCTGAGCAGCCTGACCGAGAGGGTGACATCCCTACCCATGGGGTGGAGGTGAGAGCTTTAAGGTCCCTCCCAACCAACACCATGCTACTATTCTATAATTCTCTGAAATTCTAAGGAAAGGCAGGTGGAACATTCTTCTGGGACAGCTTTGAGGTGTCTGAGAAGAGGACAATATCCTTGTGAAGGGCCAGGCTGAGCAATTTGAGTTTCTCTGTGTGTTCTCAGGAGGTAAGTCTGACATAAGTGTGATAGATAGATAGATAGATAGATAGATAGATAGATAGATAGATAGATGAAGTTTTTTTCAGATTGAGTGTTTTTTGTCCTTTCTATGCTGTTCCTGCCATGGTTCAGCTTGTCAGTAAATTCACCACCCTCTGTGGTAGCACACTGAACACAAGAACAACCATTGGATGTGCTGGATGAGTAATTTCCTCCTCCCAGTCACTTGATGAAGTCTCCCTGAAGGGCTTTGTGACTTTTCTGTCTCTATTTCATTTTCAGGTCTGATTACCATGGGCAGTATGTTGCTGTTTCCAGTCCTTCTTGCAACTTCATTTTGGTCCTGTAAGAGCCTTTTCCTCTCCTCTCTCCTTCCTGTCTCCAGTGAACACAAGCCTGTTCCCAAACCCCAGGAGTTCCTCCGCTCACGCAGTTTCTCTGCTCTCCCTCCCAGGTGTGGACATGCAGGCAGTGCCAAGGCAAAGCCCAGGGCAGCAGACACAGAGGAGTGGCACCTCTGCCAGCATGTCATGTAGGCTGGAGAGCAGTAACATTGTGCACTGGTACAAGCAGCTCCCTGGAGAGCAGCCCAGGAGGATCCTGTATCTGCCCGGAGAGACACCCGTGTTTGACAGCTACAGCAAGAGAATCCAAGCTCGGAGTGATTCTGCTCAGCCCATTTATTATCTCACCATAAATACCTTAACCTCCAGCGATTCTGGCATGTATTTCTGTGCCTACTGGGATATCACCACAGTGTTAGCTGGGCAAAGATAAGCCCTACAAAAAGACTCTTAGTGCTCTGAACCGCAAGCTGTGAACTCTGCTCAAAATTCAAATACTTCCTTATTCTACCCCATTCATGATTTTCTGCAACAGGAGAAGAAAAACATGGTCTTATGAGAAGTGTTAAATATCTAATGTTGACAATCAGCATATTGTTTCAATATTCTGAAATGTTTTATCTGCAACATCCAGAGAGTTAAGCCCTCCTGTCACTTTAAGGTAACTATATGAAACATTGCTCTTAAAATGAAAGCTCCATCTTACTGAAAGCACTCACCTTACAGTGAACAGTCTCTCTCTGTGTATGAGTTACAGATTTCTCTTCTCTGATAGAATTCCAGCAAGTAGAGTAACATTTCTTTGTCCTTCAGCATTTTCTCTTCAATAAAAGACCGGGGGAAGACCAGCTGATTTTGCACATCCTCCTTTGTATTTTACTTCTGCTTTCCTTTGAATTTTTAGTCACTAAAAAGTCTTACAACAGCCCAGAAAACCTAATTTTACTGTCATGATTTCTCATTTGATATTTCCAAGACATAAATTGAAATCTTTAGCCATGAGCTATGCCGCAAACAAGCAGAAACTCTCAGAGCCTTTGGGTTCAGTGTACTGAGTTTCAGAAATCAGATTCTACAATCAAAGATGGGTTCCAGGAAAGCTGGCATTTCCCTGAAATCTAGGTGGAAACACTGAGATACTTTTATGACTAACATTTTGTGAATTGGAGTGCATACATTCAGTATCCTTTAAAAAGTGAGCGCAAATACCTCCACAGTGATGGCTTTATAGCTCTACAAGCTCTGAATGGTTTTTTTTGGTGGTTTTTTTTTTTTTCTCAAAATTATTTGAGTATATAACATCTTGCAATGGATGTTTCTGTCCTCTTCAACTCTTTGAAAAATAGGCTGTATTATATGTGACCTCAGATGTTAACTTCAGTCAATCTGCCTTTTGTCACTGTACTATGGGAGCTAAGAATTTCTCACAACAAGCCTAGGAGGTTTCAGGAGTGAGTTGGCATCAACCTCCTGACATGGGTGTTTGGGCAGCCCACAGGGATCCTGTGTTGGGTTGATGTGGCCAGAAATGTGTATTTTATCATCATCTGTTAAAAACAGGTGGGGTAGTGATTCCTTATTTCCGTGGCACACATTATCTGCTAATGGGCCACCTTTAAGACAAGTTGGGGCAATCACCTTTATCTCTTTTCACAACCCATCCTCCCTCCAGGAAGATATCATCTGCTGCTGGCCCATTGAGTCCCACTGTATGACTGATAAAATTACATCATCCCATTGGGAGATGCTCCAGCCAGGGGGAGGAACCAAGCCTCTCCTACCTAGATAAAAACGGAGCTGTTGGGCAGCAAGTTATCCTTCTTTCCACTGGATTCCAGAGGAGAAGCCAAATTTTTCTACATCATCCCTGGACTTTTGGAGGAAGGCTGCACCATTCTACAGGAGCACTGCTTCAGCTGAACCACACCTGCCACTGCAGGGGGACTGTAGCCACCATTTAATGGGACTGCTACTACACCCTGACTGACTGACAGGGTGACAGGTTGTATTCTGACTCTGTCAGGGTTGGGATTTTTTTTGTCTTAATGTATTTCTATTTTAATCTTCCCAGTAAAGAACTCTTATTCCTAATTCCCATATCTTTGCCTGAGAGCCCCTTAATTTCAAATTTATAAAAATTTGGAGGGATGGGGTTTACATTCTCCAAAGAGAAGCCTTCTGCCTTTATTGGCAGATAACTGTCCTTAAAACCCAGACAGACCCTTTAGTGGAAGGAAAAGTCAGAGCAGCCTTGGCTATGAGCCAGTGGCATTCAGAATGCTGAGAGAAGGCAGCAGGGCAAAAGGCAGGACCTCAGCCCTGGACTTCAGGAGAGCAGACTTTAAAGTTCTTGAGAGATCTGCTTGGAAACATCACATTGGATACAACCCTAGGGAGAAGTGTCCAGGAATGCTAGCTGATATCCAAGAATCTTCTTCTGGTTCAAGAAAGGTCGAGTCTGACACCTGGAATATCAAGCAGAGGCAATGGGAGTTGCTGCAGAAGGGGCATGAGCTTTAAACAGTGGAGGAGTTTTCAAGCAAATGTCAGAAAGAAATTCTCTACTCTGAGAGTCATGAGGCACTGGAACAGTGAACCCAGAGAAGATCTAGATGCTCCATCCCTTGATTTGTTCAAGGCCAGGTTGGATGGGGCCCAGAGCAGCCTGACCTAGAGGGTGACATCCCTGCCCATGTGGTGGAGGTGAGAGCTTTAAGGTCCCTCCCAACCCACAGCATGCTATTATTCTATCATTCTCTAAACTTCTAAGGAAAAGCTGGTGAAACATTCTTCTGAGACGGCTTTGAGGTGTCTGAGAAGAGAACAACATCCTTGGGAAGGGCCAGGCTGAGCAATTTGAGTTTTTCTGTGTGTTCTCAGGAGGTAAGTCTGATGTAAATGTGATAGATAGATAAATAGATAGATAGATAGATAGATAGATAGATAGATAGATAGATAGATAGATAGATAGATGAAGAAAGTTTTTTTTTTTTCTGATTGAGTGTTTTTTGTCCTTTCTATGCTGTTCCTGCCATGGTTCAGCTTGTCAGTAAATTCACCACCCTCTGTGGTAGCACACTGAACACAAGAACAACCATTGGATGTGCTGGATGAGTAATTTCCTCCTCCCAGTCACTTGATGAAGTCCCCCTGAAGGGCTTTGTGACTTTTCTGTCTCTGTTTCATTTTCAGGTCTGATTACCATGGGCAGTATGTTGCTGTTTCCAGTCCTTCTTGCAACCTCCTTTTGGTCCTGTAAGAGCCTTTTCCTCTCCTCTCTCCTTCCTGTCTCCAGTGAACACAAGCCTGTTCCCAAACCCCAGGAGTTCCTCCACTCACGCAGTTTCTCTGCTCTCCCTCCCAGGTGTGGACATGCAGGCAGTGCCAAGGCAAAGCCCAGGGCAGCAGACACAGAGGAGTGGCACCTCTGCCAGCATGTCATGTAGGCTGCAGAGCAGTAACACAGTGCACTGGTACAAGCAGCTCCCTGGAGAGCAGCCCAGGAGGATCCTGTACGAGTCCGGAGGGACACCCGTGTTCGAGAGCCCCAGCGACAGAAACAGAATGCAAGCTCGGAGTGATCCTGCTCAGCCCATTTATTATCTCACCATAAATTCCTTAACCTCCAGCGATTCTGGCATGTATTTCTGTGCCTACTGGTATTTTCAGAGTGCACAACATTAGCTGGCCAAAGATGAGCTTTACAAAAAGACTCATTTTGCTCTGAACCGCAAGCTGTGAACTCTGCTCAAAATTCAAATACTTCCTTATTCTACCCCATTCATGATTTTCTGCAATAGGAGAAGAAAAACATGGTCTTATGAGAAGTGTTAAATATCTAATGTTGACAATCAGCATATTGTTTCAATATGCTGAAATGTTTTATCTGCAACATCCAGAGTTAAGCCCTCCTGTCACTTTAAGGTAACTATATGAAACATTGCTCTTAAAATGAAAGCTCCATTTTACTGAAAGCACTCACCTGACAGTGAACACTGTCTCTCTCTCTGTGTGAGTTACAGATTTCTCTTCTCTGATAGAATTCCAGCAAGCAGAGTATCATTTCTTTGTCCCTCAACATTTTCTCTTCAAAAAGAAGACAGGAATAGGAAAGACGTGGGAAAGACCAGCTGATCTTGCACATCCTCCTTTGTATTTTTCTTCTGCCTTCCTTTGAATTTTTGGTCACTAACAAGTCTTACAACATCCCAGAAAACCTAATTTTACTGTCATGATTCCTCATTTGATATGTTCAATGCATTAATTGAAATCTTCAGCCATGAGCTATGCCACAGACAAGCAGAAACGCTCAGAGCCTTTGGGTTCAGTGTACTGAGTAGAATACAGAAATCAGATTCTACAATCAAAGATGGGTTCCAGGAAAGCTGGCATTTCCCTGAAATCTAGGTCAAAACACTGAGATACTTTTATGTCTAACATTTTCTGAATTGGAGTGCACACATTCAGCACGCTTTAAAAATTGAGGACAAATACCTCCACAGTGATGGCTTTACAGCTCTACAGGCTCTGAATGGTTTTTTTTTTTTCCTCTAGTTTCTACATGTTATGAGTATATAACTTCTTGCAATGGATGTTTTTGTCCTCCTCAACTATTTGAAAAATAGGCTGTAGTATATGTGACCTCAGATGTTAACTTCAGTCAATCTGCCTTTGTCATTGTATTATGGGATGTGAGAATTTCTCACAACCAGCCTAGGAGGTTTCAGGAGTGAGTTGGCAGCAACCTCCTGACATGGGTGTTTGGGCAGCCAACAGGGACCCTTTAGTGGATGGAAGGGTCAGGGCAGCCTTGGCTATGAGCCAGTGGCATTCAGACTGCTGAGAGAAGGCAGCAGGGCAAAAGGCAGGACCTCAGCCCTGGACTTCAGGTGAGCAGACTTTAAAGTTCTTGAGAGATCTGCTTGGAAACATCACATTGGATACAACCCTAGGGAGAAGTGTTCAGGAATGTTAGCTCATATCCAAGAATCTTCTCCAGGTCTGAGAAAGGTCCAGTCTGACACCTGGAATAGCAACCACAGACAATGGGAGTACCTCAAGAGTGGGCAAAAATCTTCTGACTTAAATCAGAGATAAAAATGAGTGTAAAGGAGGTGGAATCAGGGGCTGGTGATCCAGGAGGAGTATGGATCTGCTGTTCAAACATGCAGGAATGGGCTTAGGAAAGCAAAAACCAGCTAGAACTGAATTTGGGAAATGAGATAAAGGGGAAGAAGAAAGAATTCTCCAAAGTCAGCAGCAGCAAAAGAAACACTACGAGAAGGTGCTGGATGGGACAGGGAAACTGATGGTGTACAACACGGAAAAACCTGAGGTACTCAGTATTTTCTCTGTCCCAGCATTTTCCCATAAGAATGGGCTTCAGGTATTCCAGGACCCTGAGACCAGGTGGAAAGTTTGGAGCAAGACAGACACAGCCTTTGGTGGAGGAGGATCAGGCTAGTGATAGGCAGACTTAAACTAGACACATCTAAGTCCACGGTGTCTGATGGAATGTACCCACAAGTGCTGAGGCAGCTGGCCAATGCTTTTGCAATGATCCTCTTACCTACCTTAGGGAGGTCACAACAATCTGCACAGGTTCCTGAAGCACGGAAGAAATCAAATGCCACTCTTATTTTCAAGAGAAAAAGGAAAACCTAGAGAGCTACAGTTGGGTAAGGTGATGGAGCCACTAATCCTGGAAACCATTTACAGACAGGAAGGTGAAGAAGGTAATCAGGATTAGTCAGCATTGACGTACAAGGAGGAAGTTATTTAGATAACTTCAGAAAATAAAGCTCTTTGCAAAATGGATTTTGGTCACTTCATCGGTTACAAGTAATAATTTAGAGATAATTTGAACCTGTAAAGGTATTTCGTGAAACAATATTGAAGGCACTACATGTGTCTTCTTGGCATAGACATTATCATGTTTGGCCAGTAATCATTCCTATTTGGAGGCTTACTGTGTTAGAAAACTTGCAGTACAGAACCTAGACAGTGTCTGTAAATTAGGTATTTAATTGTGTGCGATCCAGTCACTGACATATCCCTTTACTCTTATCTGGAACCGAGTGCCTGACAGATTTCTGCTTTGTGAAATTTCTGTGAATTTTGTGGGATTTCTGCTTTCTGTTTCATACTTGGCAACAGCAAGAGGTTTTGGCAACAGCAGATTGATTTCAGATCCTCAGCACACAACAGCCAATGCAGTTTTCACTTTGATTAGCTAGTTGCCCATGCAGGAGACTGCTGGGATAAGTGATCTCTTCCTTGACTCTGTCAAGAGTGGCCTGACAGAAAATTAAGCAGGACTTCCCACATTTATTTATCGGGAAGAGGAGGATTCTTTCCATTGCCACCGCACAGAAGCAGCTGTCTCTCCCTGCCTGACCCTGCTCAGAGCTCTGCATTCACATGCAGATTTCCAAACGTGGTTACCACCAGCTCGTCTTCTCTCCCATCTGCCAACAGCATCAGACCCACTCATCAAGATCCTCTCTGCAGTGGCTGTTAACAACAGCTGCTCTCTTCTATTTCCCATCCTTTTTTTCCAAGAAATGTTTGCATCTCAGCTAAGCTGTGAAACTGAAATCCTGCGGCTGTGCATTTCCTCCCGCACCTAAACCAAAGAAAAGGCAAGTCCTGCAGATGAGCTGCTGCAGTCACTGCAGGTTGATGGTGTTCAGCTTTGGTGGAGGGCAGGACCAGAACAGGGGCACCTGGGCACTGTGCACCTCGCATCTAGGTGAGTAAGCTGAAGCAGCAGAAGGCAGTCCTCACCTGCTCTGACACTGTCACCTGTCTGCACGCCTCAGGTGAGGCACACACTCACTGCCCACCAGGGTAACCTCCAGCCTGAAACTTTTGCTCCACCATACATATCTGGACGTGCTCTTGCTTGCAACCTTTTCTCAGTCACTTTGACGAGAGTTTTATAGGGCCACAATCCTTGGATTTTATCAATATTTCCCAAATTTACTTGAAAAGCAGACAGGACTACAGCCTTTTTACCAATTTTAATATTTGGCAGACTGGAGAGGGTTTTCTGCAAAGACACCCCATCTGCTTGCACACAGAAGTGTCATCACTGAAGACCATTCAAGAGAGTCACCTCCTCCCTCAATACAACACAGGTCTCATTTGGAATCCCTTTCATCCCTCTGAATCTCATTGAAAGCAAAGTGTGACAAGCAAACATGCTGCTGCTGGTAGTGCTGGTGGCCACAGACTCTTGGTCTTGTAAGTACTTCCTTATTTTCCTACATTTCCTCCATGGCTTTACTAACAGGCATCTTTCCAAACCCCTGAATTCCAGCTAATAACATAATTTCTCCTTTTCTCTTTCCTAGATGGATTTGCAGAGGAAATTCCTGTGCAGAGTCCTATATCCATCACCAAGTTCCAAAAAAGTGCACGGATGACATGTGAAATTCAAACATTACAGGCAAATTTTGATGGCATCATCATACACTGGTATAAGCAGAAGGAGGGTGAAGCTCCAGAGAGGCTTCTGTTTTTTTCAGGACGTAAAGTTATTGTTGAAAGTGGCTTTCAAGAAAACAGATACTTGGTTGAAGGAAATCCTGTCCAGAAGCAGTGTGTTCTTACAATAAAAGATGTAATTCCAGATGATGCTGCTACTTACTACTGTGCCTACTGGGACCCTCACTGTGATAGAAACCCAAAGATCATCAAGGCAAAAAAACTACCTGCAACATCAGAACCACAAGGCTGTAACTGCGCCTTCCACCAGACCTCCAAGTTGCCTGTCGAGTTCATTTAGTCCATGACTGGATTCTATCCATTCTGGGTGTCTTCCAGGGCAGAAGGGCTGGTGTGCTCTTGGGTGGTTGCAAGCTGCATCAGGAGATCATGCACGGTGTATCTGGAGCAGTCCATACTTTTTGTCCATAGTGGTTATGGCACACAGTGGCAATGTCATTCAACAGCCAATATTATGCAATTCAAGATTACACACTGTTCTTACCCAAAAATCAAATCCCCTTGAGGAACAAATTGCATTTCCCTGTCCCTCTGCATTACCCACCATGCACACCCAGGTCCTTCACCAAAAACAATCCCACAGATGGCTTTGCCTTTGCTTGAGGCAGAACTAACCCAAACTGTCTACTCTAACGGATGTTCCTCATATGCACCATGGGGACTTAAGCCCCTTCTCTGATATGTTTTTAAAGCCTTCTCTGGAGGCTTTGATGTAGCAGGACCAACTCAATTAGTAGAATCTGTAGTGTTAATTAACTAGGTGGCCTCTGCTAAACATTGATCCCAATGTTTGAAGGCCCCACCTTCTATTGCTTTGAACGTGGTTTTTAATAGTCCACTGTACCATTCAGTATTTCCAGAGGCTGGTGCATGATGGTGAATATCATACACTCACTCAATACTGTGCTCTCTGGCCCAGCTGTCTGTGAGGCCATTTTTAGAATGACACCCATTGTCTGACTCAGTTCTTTCTGGGATGCCATGTCTCCACAGAACTTGCTTTTCAAAGCCCAGTATGGTGCTCCTGGCAGTGGTGTGAGGCACAGGGTACATCTCCAGCTGTTGGGGGTTGGGGTTTTGTTCCTTTAATGTACGAGTTTGGAGAATTTTTCCCATTGTGATGCTAACAGAACCCGCCGGCTGTGCCCAGGGTTTGTGATGGCCCTGGACGGGCGGGTGGGTGGGACCGGAGCTGCTCGGAGGAGCGCGGGGGCTGCCGGGCGGGGCTGCCCAGAGGAGCGCGCGGGCCGGGGCAGGGGCACTGCGGCTTCCGGCGAGAGAGGAGAGAGGAGGCGCCCGCTTGGCCGCACTGCACGTGGGGGAGAGGCAGACAGCCAGACCCTGCTGCCATCAGCTGTCCTGCTACCTCGGAGGCACTGCTGACCACCAAAGACCAAACGCCTCTTGCCTTTTGGGAATACAGCTGATCTCCAGACACTACAGTGAGTGAGGAGCTGCTCCCACCTGAGCCAGCCCGGCCCCGGCTGCTCCCCCCCACCTCCCTCGCTCCCGCCTGCTCTGCTGCACGTGTTACAGCCCCGGGGACGGACACAGACCGAGTGTGTCCACGGCTAAAGAAAGGACTAGAACCGGGTTATTTTCTTCTGTTCTTTTTGTCAGTAATTTTAATAACTGTTGTTGTTTTCTACTTGTGCTGTGAGTTAGAGTAGTAAAGAGCTGTTACTTTTACCTCCTTATCTCTGCCTTGAGTCCTTGATTTGAAACAATTATAACACTCGGAGGGGGGTGAAATTGATTTCTCTATTTCCAAGGGAAACTTCTGCCTTTTATTGGCAGAACCCTGTCCTAAAACCAGGACACCAGCCCTCCAGTGGTTGTTTCCACCATTGTAAGAATGCAGAGCTTGTCTTGGTGGGTTTGTGCAATCAATCTGCCAGACCTTCCCATATTTATATTTTGATCACTGTCCTCTGTACTCCAGAGGCTTTACCCACCTGACCTGTTTGATTGCAGCACGTTTCCCACTTGTGGATGATCTGGAAGATAATGTCCATTATTAGATCCACCCCTTGATCAAGAACACATCTGTATGTTGCATCTCTTCCCTCCCTAATGACCTGAGGTGTCATGGGCCCAGTGAGCCAGAAATAATTCGTCCTTGCCAGTCAAGATCCATCTCAGACACTTTAATTTTGGCATTTCCACCTGTCTGTTGTCATGGCCAGCTCTTGGGCACTTGTGCATCTAAATGATTCACTTCTCCAACCAGCTTCTCTACCCATCCAGTGACATTCTGCCACAGTTCAGCAGCCCAGATGCATTTACCCCTGCACTGACAATTGTTCTTTTTGCATCTCTCCATCCCACAGAGCATTTGCTACTATCAATGAGTCAGTGTAGAGGTAGAGCACTGGCCATTTCTCTCATTCAGTGATATCTAAACCCAGATAGACAGCTTTTAGCTCTGCAAACAGACTTGATCCACTTTTTCCCCTAATAGCTTCTGCAGCTCACCATGTAGGACTCCATACTGCAGCTTTCCATTTTCAGATCATCCCTACAATACAGCAGGAGCCATCAATAAAGAGAAGGTATCACTTTTCATTTTCTGATAGCTAATTATATAGTGGGGCCTCTTCATCCTCTTCTGTTTAAACTTCCTTTGCTGTGTTGCCCTACACAATAATGTTACCAATGTGTTGCAAGTGTTCTGTAGCCTTTCCTATACAGTCTGGATCAGTCCATGGCAAACAGTGGGGCTTTTCCACCCCTGGAGCAATCCATGCCAGGTATACTGCACATCCCTACAGGTGAAATCAAACAGTGGCCTTCACTCTGCTGCTAAAGGAATGGAGAAAAACAAATTAGCAATGTCCATGGTGTGGTCAGCACTTTGCTGCCTTGGGCTCCAGTTCATGCTGAAGTTCCAGCATATCCATCACAGCAGCACTCAGTGATGGTGTGACATTGTCCAGACCATGATAGTCCACTGTCAGTCTCCACTGGACTTACACACTGGCCATATGGGGCTATTAAAGGGTGAGTGAGCCTTATTGACACTCCCTGGCTCTCCAGTTCAGGAATCATCCCATGGATGAGGGTCACAGAGCCCCTGTTGGTGCACTGTTGTTGATGATGCACTGTTGTGGCAGTGACTGGTACCTGTTGTTATTTGACCTTCATCAGTCCCACAGCAGAAGGGTCCTTTGAGAGACCAGGCAAGATGTTCAGCTGTCTAATTTCCTCTGTCTCCACAGCAGCTATCCCAAAAGCCCAACAATGCCCTTTTGAGTCCTTGAAATACCCTCTCCTGAGTTAATCTATGCCAAGGACACACACGGGGCCTCTGGGACAGTCAGAATGGGGTCATTTTGCCATTCATTCCCAATCACCTCAGCTTTCAGTCCTGTCAGCTGCTGGGATCCCCCTGACACCCCAGAAACAGATTCTGCCCCTACAGATCTTGATGGCATCAGGGTACACTCTGTGCCATCAAGATCTGTGCCATCAAACAAAGCCTTACACTCCTGCTCCAGGCCATGGGATCCACAAAGTCCAATAGATGTGATTTTCCCTTTTCTCCACCTGGCTAGAAGCCCCTCATTTCTCAGTTCTTGTAAATATGAACTGGAGGTCCCCTCAAGAGGATCAGAAGTAACATCAGCCCTCCTATTTTGTCTGAGGACTTGCCCACTGTAAATTGGAGGGGATTTGTCCTTGAAGAATTTCCTACAGCAATTGTGCTGGGTACAGAGCTGAAAAAGAGAGGTGGAGTTTCTGACACTGTTTATTCTATTCTGTTCATATCCCAGTGGGAGCTTGGTTGCAGCAGGAGATGCTGAGCCACCAGAAGCTGGAAGCAGTCAGTCTCACCTTGGCCATGGGAAAGAATAAACTGTTCCCTTAAACACATGGCCATCGGAAACTCAAAAGGGATAAATGCTGCTGCTGCCACAGCTGCTGCTACTGTTCCATTAATTCTGCAGCTGCAGAACCCCAATGCAAGCTGCAGTGCCCACCAGGACCACCACTGGGACAACCACTACCCTGGGGAAAGGGAGACCCCTGCACAGGGACCACTGCTGCAACTGGTGGAGCCAGTGCTTTTTGGCAGCATAGCTCCCATTCAGACCACCCATCTTCCCAGGTGCTGTTGGCCCAGTGCACAGGAGGAGGGGCCAGGTCTCTCTTCTTTGTCTCAGGTTGTGCAGGGTCTTGGTTGGTGAATAACCTTCTGTGTGTAAATCGCCTTTGTTTTGTGTACTTTAATATAGTTAGTGTTTATTATTCTTATTTCATTCATGTTTTTCTCAGGTAAATCAGAATCTCTGCTCTTAGTCCCTAGCTAGGAGGGTGTTGAGGGGGAAAGAAAAGCTTAAATGGGGTTTAATTTTCCAGCTGTTTTTTAAAGCCAGCACACTCATGCACTTGTGCTGCTAGGGCAGAGGTGCTTCCTCGTGTGCTCTCTGTGATCATACTGGCAAAGTCACCTCCAGATTACCTCATGGTATGTACCCTTCTCTCGAGCAGTGGGGTGCATGCTCCCAGTAGAAGACTATGGTTAGAGACATTTCCTCTCTAACATGCTTGAATCTTTTGGGTCTGTCCAGAGTCTTGGGCAGTTTCCACAGCCTAGGCACAGATTGGTAGGGTGGAAAAAACATGAAGATATTGTTGGAGTCAGGTAATCACCTGAAGCAGTGTTTCTTCTTCTTTCACTGGCATCAATGGAAAAGATGCCAAAGGGTTGGTGTACGATGCTGGCAAGTTCCATACAAACTTCTGCCACACACATTGTGTACACTGGACAAGGGACTGCTTGTTATTTGAATCTCCACAGATTACCCTGAGCATAGCTAAGTCACTCAGGTACTGGATACCTTTTTCCATGGAATTCCACCTACTTGGGTACCCTGTTGGATCCATTTTGAGATAATGAAAGAATCCTTTCCCTTCTGCTTGACAGGAGGTGTCTCGAGGCTGAAAGTTTCTGTTCTCCTCCCAGTCCCCTTGCCAATGCCCAGATCCCAGAACAAGGATCTCAGCTGCTTGGCCTCACTACCATCTACTTTCTTGTTGTGGGCCACAATTTCCCAGCATCAGAGCAGGCAGGTCACCAGGGGCTCTCCTGGCAGCTGAAACCCTTTCACATATCTCATAGCTCACCTGGGATTAGGGGTTTATCTCTGGCCTTGCCTTTTCCTCTTGTTGTGAGTGCCTTATTCTTCATCCCTCACTAAACAAACTTTTTTTTTTGTCTTGGATTTCTTCTTCTGTACTAGCATGGGTTGTTCCTCTCATTCAGCTGCAGTTTGAGTGGCCACAGTCCCTGTGGGTCTGTTTTCCTCCTCTTCCCCCTGAGAGTGCTGTCTGGAATTTAACTGTGTCCAATAAATGTAGGCAGGGTACATTGCAGTAAGTTACACCTCTGCCAGGGTCCTGTAGATGTTCAGGGGTGATCTTCCAAAACACTGGAGCAGAATAATCCTTCAAAAGCTGGTCCATTTTCTCCCACCTTCCATGTCATTCATGATTATCCACCCTCAAGTTAGATCTCTGAATAACCTCCCTTTAATCTCTGTCCTGACTCTAAACATGATGTAAGCAACACTGAGGGGACCTGGCACACTTTGCAACAAGAACATGCTTTCCTTAACATCCAAGGGAAATTAAAAATTCTCAAAAGCTGTTGTAATAGGCCTGAAGGAGGAAAAGGGGGTGAAAATCCTGATCCTCCCACAAACTGGCTGTGGTTATTAAGAGACCCCCAAAGGTGGTCCCCAAGGTAAGGGTAGGACAGCATCCCAAAGGTTCATCATTGCTTCTGATGTTGTCATGTCATTAGCTAACATCCCCCAATACATTAACAAAACAACACTGATCCTTCTCCCTGCTCTGAAAAAGAGCACTGCAAGGGGCACATACAGGAATATATACAGAGTTAGGTACCATGTGAACAGATCAAGCAAAATTGTAACCAGTGGCTCCATACTTAATATAATAAATGCCTGGATCAAATTTGTTCTCTGACTCTGGACAGGCATGTTGTTATCTCAACATTCCATGCTCCATTTGGACACCAAGTAAGGCTGCCATGGTTTAGGAATGTACTCCCCAGTGTAGTGCTCCCACTGAAGCTCTTCAAACCATGTCTTGCTTGCTTGCTCCCTCTACTCCCTTGTGGAGGGCTGGAGAGGAGAATTGAAGATACAGAAGGTAAAAATCATGGGCTGAGATAAGAACAACTTACTGGAAACAGTAATGAGATAAAAATTAAACAATAACAGCAATGATAATAATTAAGTGTGCAACATACAATACAATTCCCAGGAGATTGCTTGGAACTGGTATTAGCTGACTGCTTCCTCCAGCCTGGAAACAGCATTGCCCAGCTGCACACTCTGCCACAGGTACCTGACCAGAAGGAACCCCTTCTCCTGCAGAAGAGACTCCCTTCCCCCACATCCAGCAACAAGGTGAGGTGATGTAGAGTAATTTGTGTGTCCTAGCCATTGTCTACTACAAAAATTAACCCTGTCTGGCCAGAACCAAGACAGGTGGTTTCCTTCATTGCAGGTCTAAGGGCATGGCAGGAAAAACACCAGTCAGCATCATTCTGTCTCCATCCCTCCTGCCCTTGATTTGTGGTTGTGATTAGGATATTTCTGTCCAAGAGACTTCAGAATAGACCACTGAGGTTTTTTTACACCTACTTCTGCTGAAGGACCTTCACCCTCTAGTCCCTCCCTCTCAACACAAATAGTAATTTCTCAACATAATTTTGCAGTCAGTATGGTGCAAGAGATCCCAGAAGTACTCTAACTCAGTTTATTTTAAATGCCAAACTAAGCATGCAGGCTGTTTGATTGACAGTAGTGGTGACTCCTCTGATGTTATCTTGGGCTGTTTCATAAAAAAACCTGCACAAGAAAAAGCCTCCTTCTCCCACCTGTTAGCATACAAAAAGCTGCCAGTGAGCTGCTGTAGCAAAGCCTGGAGTGATTCCAAGAGAAGGGCAGACAATAACCACCTACTTGGGGCAGGAAAATGCAACATGCAGCACACAGACACCTTCACAATGCTTTTGGTGCTGGCTCTCCCTCCTTTCCCTCTTCTGTGTTCAGACAATGAAAAACGAGCTCCATGCTAATAGTACTTGATGTAATTGCGGGTGTGCACCTTCAGTAAAGAGCAGGATTTTCACCTGAAGGTACGTGGGTTTTTTTATATTCAGAACTCTGTGTTCTTATTTGCTATCTAAAATTGAAGAAAAACCATAATCTAATTCTAAGACATTAAGTGGAGGGGTTGTCTAACAAATTTATAACACTTCAGGAAAGAGGTTTTCTCTGAAGGACATTAACCATTGGCTGGACATCCAGATGCACACCTGAAATTCCCAATGACCTCCCAACAGTCAAGGACCAGGTCCTCATGCAGATTCCCACAGATGATTGGGGAAAATTTGGATTTTCTTCATCAATGGTATATCAAGAGAGCATGCGAGCTTATTGCAAAGTCAAAACATAGCGTGGAGGACCTGGATCAAATACTTTGGCACAGGAACAAAGCTAATTGTCTCTGGTAAGTACTATTATCATTGAACTGCTTTTCACAGAATCATTCAGGTTCTCAGATAATCAAGAATGAAGGACTGTGAGAAAAATTAATTTCTCCCTGATAAAAAGTATTTTGTTTGTGAACTGTGCATGGTTCCCCAGTTTGGTGGGTAGATTTAAATACTGAGGTGCTTTCATCCTGTTCTAGGAAACAAAAGTGAACTGCTTGAAACTACTTTAAGTCCCAGAACAGCATGTGAGAAATGAAAAAGTTTCTTATTGACAGAAGTGGTCTGGTCTAAATTGATTGACAAGAAAAATTCCCTGAGTGTAATAAATTTCTAGTATCTGGCCTTACTGAAACAACTGGTTTACTTTTGCATTTGTATTATTTTTAATTGTGGTGAAGCTATGCAATCAAAAGGATGAATGCTGTTTTCAGCATAAAGCATATAGCAATGCCTACAGTATGTTACTAAGAAACTACATGACATTATCAAGGTGGCTAAAATTAAGTTAAATTGCAAACTGCTGAGGAGAGTTACAGAGAAATTTAAAATATTTTCTATCCATGCATCTGACCAAAAATTTCAGAACTTTTTACTCACTACAAAAGTGCAAGTATTTCTAGAAATGGCAGTCTAGTCAATGTTGAAAATTCAGCTATAGCACTCAGTCAGATTTATCACCAACCTCTAAATCAGAGAGACTTTTTCTATGGCCCATGCAAGAAAAGTGCAGTGAAGGAGATATTGATAAGCACTGTAAGACTGTGGGATCCTGACGTCAAAATATTTGGAAATGGAACTGAACTTATAGTTTCAAGTAAGTACAAAATGTAAAACTTGACTACTTCTGAAATGCTTTTCAATACAGCTAGATATTGGCTGGCATGAAGTTCTTTGCTATTTTAATTTTCTGTAATTTTAACTGTTCTGAATACTTTCCAGTATTTCCCCTTTAAACAGTATTTCTATTTACATTTGCAGAACACAATGTAATTGTTCTGTATTTATACATGAATTGGGGGAAACACAACAGTTATTGCAGCAGAGAACTATAAGTTATCCCATTATGATTTTCTATGTAAAAATGAATTTAAATATGGCAAACACAGCATTTGGAGAACAGAAAAATGTTTTTCATCTCTAAGTATGCACATTTGACCTTTGTGATGTTCCTAATTCATTCTGAAAATAATATGTCCAACCTCTGTGTTACAGATATTCTTTGAAAAGCAGAACATTTATCTTTTGGACTGTATCTGACTATGAATGAAAAGGAGAGAATTATCTGAGATATGCTCAGAATAGTCAGTTGCACCTTTTAAGACAGGCAGAGTTGAAAGGCTGCTCTGTCTTCCTAGCTTTTGCAGAAAATGCTCATTATCAGTTATTACTTCTATTCAAAATATTTTGTTTCAAGTAAACCCTAGGTGCTGTGGTTTTTGCCTGTAATTTGGCTCAGCTGAGTATCTGACATGAAAATATCTTCCCTAATTTTGACCAGCTGAAAATGGTGGATCTTGTTAGTGGGAATTTTGATTCCAATCAAGGCAGTTTTGCTTCATGTTACTGGCAACAAAAATATTGGTCAATAGTCTCATGCTCCTCTGATCTCTGCATAATGTTCACCAGTTCTAGGTCTGCTCTTATGGGGGTGTATAAGGAGTAAATTACTTTGTCAATGTCTGATCCAATAAATCTCTTGGTGATAGTGCTTGTTTCCAGAAATCTGAGATGGAGCTGAGGTGCTCCATCTGCACTGTCCACCTAAACTTTCAAAAAACTCAGATTAGTTGAGATTAATCCTGTTCATTTAAAAACTTACACATCCTCTAAAAATTCCACATTTTTTCGCTGTTTTTTAAAACTTTAGTTTATTTTAGATGACCACTCCTTTTTTAATTTCCTAGGGTCTAAAAATTTATTATACAATAAATCTGATTTTTTTAAAAGAGTACTATTTACCCATGCAAACACAACTGAGCCTCAGTGATATTGTAAAGGCTTTATTCACTGTGAGTGGTTATTACAACAAGGTCTTTGGATCAGGTACAAAGCTCATTGTCTCAGGTAAGTTGTGTGTATATTGTTCATCCAATAAGCTATAGGAGCTTGGAGTGGTCGTGTAGATGAGTATTATACTATCTCAGAGGTCCCTCAGCCCACTTAGAGCCTGTCAGCACCATTCCTGGTGTGGGATTTTCCTCCCCAGCTCGCCATTCCTACATTCATCCTTGTGGTGTTTGTAATGCAGTGGTTTAGGATCACAAACATGCCTAAAAAGAAGCTATTTCAAGCCACTTTTGCTCATAGTTCTCCTAGAAATCTGGTGGAAAATGCTCTGTATTAATTTTCAGAGACCTCATTCTTTCCTCCAGCTGTACTGAAAGAATCAGCAGGGAATCAAACAGCTGAGAATTAAGCACTATAAAAAGGAAATATCATATGCAACAGGGATTGCAAAAAGTATTTTTGAATTAGACTAGAAAAAGTGAAATAACTTGTTCAAAATTATTTTGTCACACACAAAACACTTTGGAATTAGAAATTAATTAATACCTTCAAATGTTCTTCTCATTACTTAATAACTGCTAAAAATTAATTATTCAGTATTAATTATGGTGAATTATTGCTTAATAATTGCTTAATGAAGAAGTGATCCTTTTTTTGCCTTTCTTGAAGAGACATTTATTTTAATAGAAAGTGTAAGACAGAAATATTTTTTCCCACTTCTCACATGTGCTTTAAATGCCATAATCCTGATGTGAACAACTATACAAATACAAGGCAGAGGAAGTACTGGCTACCGAGTTTTTAAGCCTGGTTAATGCATAAACCTGTATTAACATATCAAGAAAAGATTAGTTTAATGATTTATGCCAGAAGGACAAAGTAAAACATACCTTTAATTCAATGGAAATATCTGTGGTGTGACAAGCATGTTGTTTTTAGTGAAAACCCTTACCTACCTAATCAGGTAGGTAATGCTACCACGTTTTTCCTATAAACAGTTTAAAATAAATTATTTTCAAGCATCACTGTAATTCTGTAGGATTTAGTGCTTATGAGGTTAAGGTTTTTGACTCATTATTAAAGAGCTGTAGTTACTTTACATTTAAGAACTTAAAATCATTAAGAAATGGAGAAAGCCAGGACTTAGGATAAAGGTCTTGTGAATGGCAGCATTAACTGAGATTGAATCCAAATATTCTACTTTCATGAAGCTTAATCAAGAAAATCTTATTGTTCATGTTACATTATTAAATCTGGTACTTTTCTGGCCAAAATCGTAGAATCATAGAATGGCTTGGGTTGAAAGAGACCTTAAAGACCATCTAGTTTAAACCCCAGTGTTGTGGCCAGGAACACTTTCCACATGAGGAAATGAGGTTGCTCAGAACTCCATCCGACCTGGCCTTAAGCACTTCCAGGGATGGGGCATCCACAAGTTTTCTGGGCTCTCTGTTACAGTGCCTCACCACCCTCACAGCACAGAATTTCTTGCTAAGATCTAACCAACCCTACTCTCTTTCAGTTTGAAGCCATTCCCCCTGTCCTGTCACGACATGCTCTTGTAAAAAAGTCCCTCTCCATCTTTCTTGTAGGCTCCTTCCAGGTACTGGAAGGGAGCAATTAGGTGACCCCAAAGCCTTCTCTTCTCCAGGCTGAACAAACCAAATTCTCTCAGCCTTTTTTCATAGGAGAGGTGCTCCTATCCTCTAATCATCTTGGTGATCCTCTTCTGGACTTGCTCTAACAGCTCCATGTCCTCTCTGTGCTGAGGTCCCCAAATCTGGACCCAGTGCTCTGGGTGGGGTCTCACCAGAGAGGAGCAGAGGGACAGAATCCCCTCCCTTGCCCTGCTGGCCACCCTGCTTTGGAGGCAGCCCAGGACACGTTTGTCTCTCTGGCTGTGAGTGCCCATGGCTGGGTCATGTCCAGCCTCTCATCCACCTGCACCCTCAGATTCTTCTCCCAAGGCTGCTCTCCATCTGCTCATCCCCCAGCCTGTGCTGGTACTGGGGGTTGCCCCAGCCCAGGTGCAGCACCTGGCCCTTGGTCTTGAACCCCATGAAACTCCCATGTCCCACTTCTTGAGCTTGTCCAAGTCCCTTTGCATGTCATCCCATCCTTCAGATGGCAGTTTCTGTAAAGGAATGTACCAGAGTGGGAGGGTATCTGGTATTTGGTTCTGGCACAAAACTCATTGTCTCAGGTAAGTTTTTTCACAGTCTTATGTTTTTAAAAGTTTTTTAATGGGAAGGCTTTGGAAAGAAGGCTGACAGCTCTTTAAGGTGTCTGGAAAGGCTCACCATAGGTCAGGACTATGTTATATTGTTACCAGTTATAATCACTGAAGTTGCTGTCAAGCAGGACAAGAATGCTGTTTATGCCCTCAGGTCCCACTGGTTTGAAGTGTAACAGAGGAGCTTTGAGTCTCAGTACAAAATTACTCCATTTTGTGGGGTCATCCAAGTAATGAGAATTAAAATTTCAGTTCAAGAACACCTTAAGTGTTTAAGTGACCTTACTTATAAATTTTATTTATAGATACTTATAAAGAAATTGTTGAGGAGTTTCATCAAGAAAACTTTTGACAGCTAATCTATATAAAGATATATTTTGAATTTAATTTTTTAATACCTCATTGGTTATGAACCTAACTCCAGGATTTCGTTTGAGCAATGTTTTACAGCCTCACTGCGTTGTTACATGAGACAAAAGACAAATGTTAGCTTAAGAAATATCTGCTCATACCTATATTTTATGTGAAAACTTAGACTTGTGTACCTCTTAAAATCTGCCTTAGAAAACTCTTTAACAAGGTAAGCCACAATATTTTTGAATGTTTAGCTGAATCAAAACTGACAGAGGAGTGCAAGTTCATTACTTCAAAATTCTTCAGAAAGAATCAGATAATTTGCCCAGAAAAGCCAGTGTAAACTCTCTTGCTGACTTCAAAGACTTTGCAGATCAGCCTGAAAATCCATCAAAACCTACAGTCAACTGTACAGTTTTCATCCTTTTTTTTCAGAAACATGCATACAAAGATGTTTTCTCATCTAAAAGGAGATAGATAGATAGATAGATAGATAGATAGATAGATAGATAGATGATAGATAGATAGATAGATAGATAGATAGATAGATAGATAGATGCAGAATTTAATTTTTTCAATTCCCCACTGTCATCCATTTACCCATATATGTACATGAGACACTTCAATGTATGCACACAGCTGCAATTATTCAAGCAATGTGTTTCCTCAGTACTGTGGTATGATTTAGGTGTTTCATGTAAACTACATGCCTAGGGTGTTTTTGCATTAAATGGAATGACATTGGCAATTCCAGAAGTGGAAATTATTCCACCATAACAGGGGTCTCTAAAATGAGCAGGATGAGCTAGCAGTTGGAAGAATCTCTCGTCTCTCCATTTAGAATTGATATCCTAAGAGAATGTCAAACTAAGCAATTATATGTACTGAAATTAGTTAGAGCAACTTACTAAAGTTTGAAAATCTAAAAGAAACCTCTAAAATAGTCATGAAGCTTTGCAGAGTGCAATGTCATTGGGACAAGAGCTATTTCGTTGTCTTGTGAATACATATGATTCTGGAACAAATAGATAATTTTAGAAATTACTTTAATCGTCCATTCTTGGGAGGAATGATACATGAAGAAAACAAAATTACCTCTTAAATTAATGTTAGAGAACTATAAAATTGTCAGCAAGTATATTTCTGGTACAACAAAACTCAGTCCACATTGTCATTTTAATGACATCTCTAAAATGAAGGAAATTCTTAATATAAAGAAGGTAGACACTCTTTTGAAGGTGGACGGGTCATCTTTCTCTTAAACACTGAGTTTGAAATACTTCAAAGAATCAGTAAGTTGTTTCAGGAGGAATGCAATGTAGAAGATTTCTCTAGAACAGCCAGACCATCTAAAGAAAAGTGGAAGCTTTTTGGCAAAAGTGCATTTTATAGTCATGTATTTTTTTCCCAATGCATTAAAACTGCACCAATCAGTCAGAGCACAACTTAAAGCCCATGCATCTTCTTTCTCAAATTCAGTTGCTGATATTTACATAGGAATTCAAGCAAAAAAATGGGATAAGGGTACACTAAAATGTCTCTGCCACCGTAAAAAAATAGTTTTAAGCAGTACTTTCTATGCAACAAAAGTCAGTTTTGAAAACTGTATTCAGCCTTCACTTGCCATTAGGCATAGACAGAAATGCTTGCCTATGAGCACTGTCCATGCACTCACTGCAGAAGCTCACTTTTACCTAAATCAGACCCTTAAATTTACTGTCCATTTAAATATTATCAAAACGTATCTCAGTGTGGATGATTTTGTCTTCTCCTAATCCAGAGAGCATCCAGGCTTAGTCCAGAGAGGCAAATGAAATAGAGATTATGTCAAATAAGCTTGTGGAAACAGCTCACTTTTAATTTAAAATATATTCATGTATGTTCATACTGAGCATGTTTCCCAAAGCACACCTATGCAGATAACTCTGGCTAGATGTGCTGTTCAGATGTGAAAATGTTATCCAGCTATACCATGCTTTTCTGCTCTAGTTTAGCTTTGTTTTTTCATTTTCAGATGTATTAATTCAATCATTTAAACAGATCTATTATGGCAGAATAGCATTGCCAACCTTTGGTGTCTAGGGCATTTTATGATTCTATTTTCCTGTCCTGATAAAAATCTTCACCTGGCAAATACATGGAATGCCTTAAAAACAGAGCAATAATTGCTGTCTTCCCTTCCCTTGCTCCCTAAAAAATATCACAGAATTAGTATTGGATTTTTAAAAATTAATATGTATAGGAGATGTTCATTACATACTAGTGGACACTTGACTGGGGACATAAGACTGCTAAAATTTTAAATTTAGGTGGTCTATGTTTAATATTCCACGGACAAAACTTTAATGTACTTGTTTTTCTATAAATACTGTAAAGCAATATTAAATTACTCTTGTTGTATAAATGAAGCTTGTTCAGGAAATTTTGCTATTATTTAATAATTGTCAGAGAATTGAACAGGCAAATACACTTTCTGACAGCTGTACTGCTTGGAAGGTTGTGGGATATAGGCACTTGTATATCCACTTGAAGATTTCTAACTCACTTTCAAGTGAGATTAACAGCTATTGATATATTCAACAGTATTTCAGTTTCTTAATGTTTATCAAAAGAGTATTTACATCTGTTAAGAGCAAATTAATATTTGTTAATTAGGCATTTATTTTGTTGCTCTTTGAAATTTGTACTTTTGGCTGTGTATTTACTTGCTGTACAGTACTGATCTTCCAACTCTGTTTCGTTAATTTTCTTCCTCCAATAACCCATCCAGAAAAGGAAAGTTCTCCACCAGCAAACTCTGAAATCCTGCAGAAAAAGCATGAAAATCAGACAACGTATGTTTGCCTTATTGAGAAGTTCTACCCAGAAGTTATTAGGGTGACATGGAATGATGATGAAAAGGAGGTAACAGACAATGCAGTGAAAGGTGACACTTGGAAGTCAGCAAAAGATGAATACTCCATTGCCAGTTGGTTAACTGTGCCAGCAGAGAATGAAGACAAGAAATACTACTGCAAATATGAGCATGAAAAGAAAAAGGCTTCACTGTCAACACAAGGTATGATCCACCTGTTAAAAATGTATTTTGGTCTACTATTATAAACATCATCTTTCTTTGCATTAAAATCAGACCAATAATGCTTTCTATTACGGATGAAGACATCTGTGCCCCTAGGCACAGTAACTAAAGTACACAACTGGAGAAACTACCAGAAGTTTTCCCAGGAAAAATAATTCAGCCTGTGTTATGGTCCCCAAGTAAGCATCCCATTGTAACAGAAAAATAATAGTTATTTTAAATTAATGAATCTCATCAGGTGTAAACTATCACAGCTCTGACAGATCTCCACCAAAACATGTCTGTGACTTTTCGTCTTACAGAAGTTTCTGGAAACAATATTATCTCTCATAGCTTAGAGGTGTAAGTCCTTCTGACACCCCCTGACATTAGTCACAGCTATAAAAAACTAAGGAGTTAAAAATGAGGTTACCGAGGCTGTAGAACAAGTTTAAAAATATTACTTCGCCACAACCCAGAAACAGGAAGTCAATAGCCATGTATAAAAATAAGATTTTGTTTTTAATTGTGGAAAGATTGATTAAACAAAGCCAAATCTTAAAGACAATGCAATTTTAAAGAAAAAGTAACTTATACTCAATGCAAATTGTTTAAATCATCTATAAGAAAAATTGTCTAAATTGGTTTAAATTAATCTTCTTTCCATACCTACCTCTGCTTAATTTACTATTAATTACTAACTCCAATGAGAGAGAGTGTTACCATAAACAACAATTACCTTTCAACCTTCAAAATGTATTCTGACAAAAAATATACTTCAAGCATCTATAGATGGAGGATGTATTCAGAGATACAACATAAACATCTTAATGTTTGTATCAACGGATACAAACAACATAAAAAGAACAAACTCAAATTTGCTACTTCAAGAACAAAAAGGATGTATTTTAGGGATAAAAACATCACAAGATTCCCAGTAGGGGAAGTTAAGATCATACACTCCTCAATATTATTCTTTGCTGTTGAACAGCCACTAACATATTAACATATAAACTGAAATCTCTCCCAACGTAATTTATTCTGCATTTCTGCTAACAGTAGGTTGTGAAGGCAAATGGGCTTCAGCTTCTTCACTGACAAGGCCAGGAGGTCAAACTGACTCATGTTCCAAATAAAAGAGACTTTGCCAAGGAACAACCTACTGGACACATTCCTGGAAGGGCAAAGACACATTTCCCTCTAACGGCAACAAATATTCAGCCACTTCTTTGAGCGTTTCTCCTCTTCAAATTCTCTATGTAAATGAATCCTACTTGTGAATATCTGCCTTGCAGACTAATCTTAAGGCTCCATTTTTTTATTTAATACTAACTACCCACTTTCCCAACCTTGTTCCTGTACAGCCTCTTTTTTCCTCTATTTCTCAAATCATGTTTGCAAAAATTAAAGAAAAGCCTAACTGGGGCATTTAAACTCTCTTTCCCATAGATTCTGCGAAGACTGCTTCTCAGGAAGAGGACTGTGGAAAAGTTTTTAATAGAGGTAATTTAATGTGCTAAAATGTGGGAAAGTGATGCATGTCATGCAAGAGTTAGATATTGCTACACATGATCTTTCTTAGTAGTATACAGGAAATCTTTCGAGTCTGAGGTCAGCAGCTCAATCTTTCAGAGCTAGTCTGAACCAACTTCATATGAGGGGCTCTCCTACCTTTATCAGGTAGCTTTATTGAGATGTTACAGATGCTGTTTGGGCTACTAGATTGTGAGCCTGCATTAAGAACCACTTTTTTAAACACTTGGAGTAGTTAAACACTTCAGCTGATGCTACACCAGCCTAGCAACTGCCCAGAACTTCGGATAAAGAAGGTTTTTTTTGCTTGAATGGTATTTAGGAAGAATCACAAGCAGTTCTCTTCAAGAAATAGAACACAAAAGGATTTAAATGAACATCGTACTAGGTGCTGGAAGCACCAGAGTTATGCTCCTGTCTTTCCAAGGAATAACAACCCAGTGACACTGAGAGTCAGTTTAGTGCTAAGAAACCCTCTAGGGCCAGAACTCATTAGCAGTGCAAACCCATTTAAAGAACAGAACAGGTCTTGTATGTGTTTATGCTGTGCACTGCTGTCAATGTGATTGCAGCAGTGAACTGACTGCATTGTTCCATTTCTGTCATTTTTTAGGATGCTATACAACATTGACATTAAACAAGACTTTTCTGTCTTATATTTGTTCCAGATCAGTTAATGCACAGGACAGCATATTTAGTATACATCATCCTTCTTCTGAAGAGCTCCATGTACTATCTTATCCTACTCTTCTTCATCTACAAAATGTGGGCTTCAAACCAGCACCAAGGAAAGAAAGCATAAATGCTGTTGTAAGAAAGGGCTGCAAATTGATCTTCCATTTACTTTGCCATATGCTTATCCTTATAGACTCCCTGGTCTCAGTGTTAAATATTACAGAAAAAAAAAAAAAAATCCAAAATAATTTTCTGGTATCAGTGCATAAAGGCTTATTTTGCTTTAGTGCTAGTGTGTTTATATCAGCCTGTTTTTCCAGACTGATTTTTTTTTCTGAATATTGAATAAAGATAAGCAATAGGAATAATGCATTTTAATCCAAGTTCATATTGCAAAATTATGTCAAAAGTAGCTATGCATCCAGAAGCTTATGGGTATAGCAGGGCTTTTGACATATAAAGCACAGATGTGTTTTGTCACCGAATTTAATGCTGAATTAAGGAGCATTCCTGTGCAGTAAATTCACAGGTTTGGTTCATTTTTACTCTCAGTGATTTGTTGCAACTCTCACATATTCAACAAATCAGGAATTAATTATTCTGAAGAGTTGTGCTGTAAGATACAATTAAACAAAGCTTTAAGAAGAGAACAAAATAATCTTGAATGAAGAAGTCAGATGAGAATAAAAGCAATTCTAAGGTTCACATGTGCAGAAATTGAAGAAATCCACTGGCACAGTGACACAGTCTGAAAATCTGCACATTGCGATTTAAAAAAAAAGGAAAACAATCGCAATGATCATGAGCATCACCTTGTTTAAAGACACCTTTTAAAATTGAGCAAAACAGTGAATGTGAAGCTCTGATACTCTGAAAGTATTTTCACAAAGGAAGAAAAATTGTCAGAGATATTGAACTCTTAATCTCCCAGTTCCACAAATCAATTCCTTTCAAATTTATGTGGAAAAATGGGAAGTAGACATATTGGGATAAATCATTTGCCTGGTTTTGGGCAAAACATTGCCCTAGGATTTGGAGATATGCCCCTACAGCATTTACATTCACTCTGTCTGTAATGATGGTGGCAATAAAAGCTTTTCTCCAGCTGTCTCTATGAGGCCTGTGTTTGTTCTCCAGCATTTCCACAGTCTGTACAAAGATATCTAGAAAACCTGATTAATTTCTCTATTCTCATAAATTTCTCAGGAAATCAAAGGTCCTTAAAATATCACTTTCCTGCTTTTCAGTGTGTTAATAGGAACACTTTAACAAAGATCAATGAATACTAGTTTGTTACATCTTTTCTGCTGTGAAACAGAAAGCTAAGCTTTGTAAAACAGCTAAGCCAAGCTAAGGAGAAATTTGTTACAACAGGACTGCCTCCTAGGGCTCATGCCATCCTAAGGGAAGGAAAACCTACCAGGCTGAGTTCTAGCAACCATAGCTATTTTACTAATGGCACACTTTACAAGCCATATTAGAACCTGCATATTGAAGCCAAAGCAACAAATTACTGCCTTCAATGTCATGTTGCTCTTCAGTGTGAAGAAAGACATGATTTCCAGTCCCCAGCCAAACTCTGAGAAATACCTGGGATCCCATGCTATTATTTGTTAAGGTTTGGTTCCAATCAGGGTGAAACAAAACAGCTATAAAGGCATTTTTTGGAATGCAGTAACTGTAGATTTCAGCAGCATCATGGATTTTACCTGGGTATTACATGGATCTCCTCTATCTCTGCTAGGCAAATGCTTGACTGCAGTAAGGAACCAAGATCTATGATCCCCAAATCCACTCTGTGTCTCCTACACAAAACTGAAAGATGCTGTCCACGCAGCTCAGAAGAATGGAGAGAAAGCACAGCAAACCCCTTGCCTACATGCAACCCTAAACCATCACCTCTCAGCTTCAGGGGTTTTCCAAAAGCTTGCTTGCAGGTGTTACACCTTCCAACAACTCACATGTCCCTGAAGTTTGTTTATACAAACATATACCTCTCCTACTAAGATTTAATTTTATTTATTTAGCTCCAATAAGAGGAAAAGTGGATTTTTAAGGCTTCTGGGTGCCGGGGCACTTGTTTACTGGAAGGTTTGGTTATGTAGTGGAAAAACCCCATAAACTGAACCAGTCAGAGCTGGTTCAGAGGAGGTGGGCTGTGATGAGAATGGGCGATTAGCTGAGGACAGTTAGACCACAGCCTTTTACCACAGCAGGCTGCTAAACCATTTCCTTTTAATACAAATACAAAGTTACAAAAACCACATGCCACGAGGGTGAAGCTCACTGCTGGCTACACCTTGGCGTAACTGTGTTTGTGATACACAGGGACTATTGCTGCCCCAGTAACTCGGGTGCTGAGGATGTCTGCAGGACTTGCAGTCCTAAGGGCAGGACAGAGTTAAATGCTATCTCTTAAGTGTAAACTTCTGCAGTTGGGACTTTGCTAACACTTCAAAGACATGGCTTCTCAAGTATATATCTTACACAGCTGATTTCAGTGATTTCAAGCTTCTACCAGTATGAGCACTACTACAGCTGCTCTGCTGTTAAAGAGTTGCAGAATTAATGCAAATACTACAAAAATGGTTAAGAGAAATCTTAATCTGGTGCTTCTAATGAAAAGAAGATAGAAGAGGATCATCTTTTGCCATGAAAGTACAAAGAAGTCATCAGCACAAATTAATTTATTATTTAGTTATTATTTATTTATTTATTTATTATTTATTATTTATATTCTTTATCATGTTAGAACAATTTTGTGTCCCATACGGTACAATTGCTTACACATGCTTGAGAATAATAACTTCTCAACAACCAAAACAACCTATAACAGATGATACAGAAAGCCTCCATGCATTCTTCTCACATGTAGCTGTGAATGAGAAAGATCCACATAAGGATGATTGCAGCCTGCCAACAGCTAAGATCTGTTGATACTAGGTACCAACACTAATAAATTTTAAGAGCAATTCAAATTGTAGACTATTCAGTTTGAGATTTTGAAACTGCTAGAGAACCAACATACACTTAGAAAATGTTGAGGAAACAAAAAACCTCAGAGGAACAGTTTAAGTGATTGTATCTTTGCACCTATAGATAGTTACAGGAAATAAATCAAACTACAATAAACAAGTACTTGTCAAATTTTACCTAATGAGTCCAAAATGTCATTAAATACACTTCCACAATAGATAACTTTTAATTATTTGCATTACCAATTTCCTCATAAGGTACATGAGAACAGAGTTTCCAGTAATTTTCTAGTTCCTGAGATTAACCTCAGGAGCTACTGAATCCATTTTGGGCAAGAATTTTCATACTACCAGGGAGGCAACCTAATACACATATGTCAAGAAGATGCCTCCTTGTGAGATACTACAGCAAGTGGGAATCATTCTGTTTGTTTCCTAATTAATAAACTCTCTTAGCATCTCCACTAGCAAATCCCAACAACTTCTCCCAAAGATTTTCTTTTACAGAAGTGTAGATGAATAAATGAGATTCAAACCAACAAAAAAATATTGAGGGGGCGGAGGGGGTGACTCAAATTTGTGAAAATGAGGGGCTCAAAAGGAAAGGTGACCCACTGATCCAAATGAGCACCAGAAGATTTTAAATCAGAATCTTTATCTTCTAAACAAATTTTCTTTCTTATGCCAGTTATAGCTTTGCTATTTGTGGGAAAGTACATGCACGGGATAAGACAATTCTGAAAATAAATGAAACATTTCCCAAAATGAGGAAATGATCTCTACACAGAACCAAAATGCACTACAAAGAGACACAGATCTCTGCTGTGACAAAGGGCTCAGAGGCTTCCCCTGAAAAAGTTTAGGTGGTCACAGGACTGTGTGTCCAGAGACAGCTCCTACAGGAGGCACTGCCTTGCAGGAAGGTGGCTTGATAAATGAGTAACTTCAGGGAGACTTTTCCTTTCCTCTTCTGGAATAGCACAACTAGCAATCATTTTGAGTCTCAAATTGTAAGATAAGATTAGTAATAAACTTCTTCCAGACCAATTTTGAGCATTGCAGAATGCTCATACTTGCAGAATGATCAGTGAGCAACCAAGATTACGTATCTCATGCCTTCACATTTAATATGAAGTCTCTAAGTCTCTAACCTTTCATATACTTTATGTAATTTCATTTCTCATACCCATAAACGGGGCATGAACCAACACTTTTTACTTGACAGTTGCAGCAGACTAGCAGAAAGAAAGTGCTCAAGCGTTACTGAGGCCCAAGCAGCAGCTTCTCAAAGTCAGAAGAATGGTCACAGGCCCCTCAGCACCACATGGAATATGAGGCATGATACCTGAATTCACATACAACATTAACTGGTTAAACTGCGATGGAAAACAGTGTGTTGAACTCATGTGTGTGGGCAGGGAAGAAAAGAAGAAGGAGGGAGAATCAGAAACATTCCTACCTTCAAGTACAGTCACATGTATAGGAACAAAAGGAGAATATTCTGAGCCTTCAAGTTTGACTGGTACACCCACAGCAAAAGGCTGGGCTTCATCTTAAAAATACGAGTAGCTTATGTTCTGCAGTTTCAGTTTGCTTTTTTGGTGAAAGCACTGTTTCCACCACGAGACCTTATGAAACCAGCAACCAAAACCAGACCACTGATTATGTTTAACTAACATACATCTTTTTCCATTTGAGTCTTTAGTGTCTTTTAGTCTACAGTATTCCCAGGGATCATGCCACTGCATAAAATTTCAAGAATCTCCACACCAGAAAGATTGACTGTACCTGGAGCCTCAGCATCCTGACCAGTAAACAGGTTATTTAATTCATGACCTGTACTATGGTTACCCAAGTTTTCCACTTCCATTTTCTGTGTCAAAAACAGACCTTAATTTGCAGTGCACAGGTACTGCACAGCATTACACTCTTCATTGTCCCGATGCCTCCTCACCCCAAGGCAGAGCTTTAAGACCCTTACACCAAGACACTGCAAGGTTTCTTGCTGTTTTATCAAGTTCCAACTCCTCTTGAGAAAGGTTTTAACATCTGTGCCGAAGATACTCTTGAATGTACTTGAATGTACAATGAATATCTTGAATAGGTACAGAGCATACCTGCTCATCTTCACGTGAGCTTGCAAAATAAATGCAAGCAGACCCCTCAGTGCAAGGAAAAACACATAGAATGTGCACATGGGCTTACAAAGGCCATGAAAGGTCATGAACACTTCTGCCCCAGGGCTGACAATTCTATTTCTGCAGGCCTCTACTTCTTAAGGAAAAAAATCCATTTCCTTCAGAAAGCTTTGGGAAAGGCCATTGTCCAAAGTCTGACACACTCCTTTAGGTAAATTTAAGGGCAGAGCAACAGCCAGACAATACATTTATTCTGAATGTGCTTTCTGAATGAAAGATTTGGCAGGAATAAAAATCCTTCCTTCAGCAAAGGTCTTCCAGTGAAATCCTGGGTCAGAAAGCAAAGGGCTGTGTCAGGTTTCAGGAGCCAGATAAATAGCATCTCCAACACCACAGCAAGAGAGGCAGCTCAGACTCCAGGCTCTCCACAGGACTCAGACCAATAGTTTTGCTTTTCTTTTTACCCAACACCATTAAGAGTGATAAGAAACCCTGATGAACTATCAAAGTGAGTATTGTTATGGAATGAGACAGTGTTGTCAAAAAACCCCACTCAGAAGCTGGTAATGCTGCAACTAAACTGTGAAAAAGATCAACTTTTATAACTCTAAAAGGTTCTGGAGGGTACATTTAGTCTCCAGTGGTTCCCCCAAAGCTGAGGCCACAACATTCCTGACTGCAGCTGACCAGTCACTCCTACACAAAGAAGGGAAACCTGATCACATATCCCCTCCCACTGAGGACAGGACCATTGAGGACATGCAGTAAGAGATTTATAGCAGCTGCATGTTTGAAAGGGGCCACGTTTCTATTGTAGGGGGTCCCACCTCTCCAACACTTCACTGAAAGCTCTTCAAGCCTTGTGTTCATCAGAGAGAGGACTGTTAAGGCCTGCTGCTCCTTCCTGCTTTACTTTTAATTAACTCACAGCAAATTCCATAACCATTCCTGCCATGAATCTATGGGAAAAATATTGCCTGGTTACCCTACCACACCACATCCCAGTAAATTCAGTGGGGATTAATCTGGGTTCACCTGTGGCTTACTCAACACAAAGTAATAAGGAACTTAACAGTCTGCAAATGTAGAGAAAAAGCACAGCCTTGGAACATGTGTTAAATCAACTTGGCTGAATGTTTTCATTACAGGGCTGTCAGAACACCATTGATCCCCTACCTCTGCTCTGTAGATGGCTCTCTGGTACAATATTTGCTACTGGGAGGTGGCTAGGGGAAGTGCAGACCCTAGGTACTAGGCTTAGGTGCACAGAATTTGGGTGCACAGCCCTGGAATAGAGTCCAAGAGCCTGTCCTAGCTCCTCCAGAAGGAAAACTGGTTGTCTGAGAGTGTGGTGTGACAAAGCCAGTGCTCAGACCAAGGAGCTAACCTAAAAGAGAGTTTCCAGTCCCATTTCTTGGACTTCTGTCCAGCATAACTCCCACATTGAGGAGCAGTCTCTCTGGAGAATGGATCTTTGGTCTTTCCTGTTCCTGACACTCCTCATTTCAGCACTGATGTCTGGCTGTTCTCCCTTCTGATGAGCCCTTTCCTCATTTCTCATCCACCCAGAGAGTGCTCTCTGCTGAGAGGCAAGGAGGGAGCAAACCCTGCCACAGGTAAAATCTAGTGGCTGTAGGTGTCAGGGTTCTGGTAGCTGGGGGCTGTAAGGGGCTCACGGTGTGGAGAGGCTGGGGCTCCATCTCACAATACCTTTTGTTCTCTTATTTGTCATTCTGCAATCACTTTTCACTAAGAGTCTTCTCTGCTTCAATAAAAATCTTTGTGAGCGTTGGAAGACTACTGCAACACAAGCAACAGATATGATGGACTTCCTACTACATTATTACTTCCTACTGCTCCCTGCTCCCAGCGTGATCCCACAGTGCCCCTTGGACAGATGGATGCTCCCTGCTTAATTTTCTGGCTTTTTTTTTTTTTTTTTTTTTTTTTTGTCTGGAATCCCCACAATTTAAAAGTTATAATAATTTGGAGGGAGAAGTCTTCTTTCTATTTCCAGAAGGGTTTCTGCCTTCCTTGGCAGACATTTGTCTTCTGAGGATATTACCTTAATTATTAAGATTCTACCTTAATCCTCCTGATAATCTGAGACACCCTGAATCCCACAGAATAAACACTCTTGATGTGAAAACAGTGTGAACCTGCTCTATTTTAATACATTGTAGAGGGTACCTAAAATAGACTGCAGATATGCTCACAAGTTAGATGTATAGAGTTCTAACTATAGACTCCTAATTTCAAATTGAAAAAGCCTCTAGCTATAGTTTACTTCTCAAGGGGGCAAACACTGTTTTGTATGAGAAGGAGCTAGCATGTAACAATGGTTACAAGAGAGGTACTCAGGATCTCTAAACTATAATTTAAAGGGTTATTTACTAAAATGAACACTATAAGGAGAGTATATTATAGGCATATTATATATATTATACATTGTTTGAGATGGCAGGAATCCTGAGTGCTGTAACTTTGAACAGCCTCTGATCCACATGCATCATGCTGGACAGACCTTGTCAATAGGTGAGATTTTTTTTTTTTTTTTTTTGGTCATTTGAGTTATCCTATAATTTCTTATAAGCCAATAGCCCTATTCATAAAGGATGTTCACAGAAGAATTTCTTGCTGTGTTTATAGATGAAACCACAGACATGGAAGTGGAATAACCACTGCTCCCAAGTGAGAGCCTGCCTGCAAGTTACTAACTTAAAATGAGCTGGCTGTGCTGGCCCTGCAGTCACAGAACCTGTGCAGCACACAGAGCCTGAGGCCATTTCATATGTGCAGGACAGGCTGCACCTGCTGAGGTTAAGTGTTTTATAGACCCCTAACTCCACAATGCACAGGGGTCTCCAACTGGGATCGTTACACTCCACCTATTGATCCACATGGAGCTTATCTTTCCCTGAGATCTTGGAGATTGCATGAAGAATGCATGCACTTCTCAGGCTTCAAGTACAAGGTGCAATAGAGCAGACATGGTCTGTTCAAGATAAGTACCTCCTCAAATAAAATACCTTCTGCAAGGTTATCAGCATCCTCTCCCAAACCACCAGTGGCCACCAGGCGTAGCAAAAATCCTACCATATTTTTCAAATAATTATTTTCTACAGGTACATAGTGCTCTTAGCTAGATGTGTATTTTCCCACTAACTGCCCTTTTCTAACAGTACACACTGAACAGAAACAGCATCCACTCCATCTGGAGCTTGAATTCACTTACCATTATCTACTGATATACAAGTTATTTTTGGCACACTGGAAGGAAACCCTCTAAAGGGTAGGGCTACATCTGCACAGTTTAGAGAGGCACACCAGAAAACATGGAAAAATGGGCTGTTATTCGTTGAGACTTAATCTGGAGCTCCATCACCTAAGGCAGAGAAAGTAATGGTGCTAAGTATGCTACTATGTATGATACCTAGCATTTGCTAGAGGTCCTATGGAAATTTCCAGAGAGAGACCAGCCTTGCTTCCTTGACAGTCATGGGCATACCAACACAGAAATGAGGAGCAGCAGCACACTCAGGTTGAGAGGGCTTCCCATGCTTCAAGTAGGCTTCGCCCAAAGCTTGCTTTCTAGTTAGAGGAGACAGTCCTGCAGGCTGCAGGGAAACTAAAGTGACAAAAGGAGGAAAGAGGTCACCCTGTTTACATCCTTTTGATACTACAGAAAGGTACAGCTGCAGGTTTACACCCCCCACTGGAATTACTGATTCTCAGGGCAAGCCTGTAAATTTTAGGTCAATAGTCCTAACAGTGTATAAAGGAACATAAGAAAACATGCAGCAGGTACTGCCTTCATCTGAACCACAGAGACTAACATGGACAAACCAAGCATAAGAGTGACTTCTGATTACAAACTACAGAAAGAAAGGAGTCTGCTGCCTCTTCACATGGGTCAGGTGAGGCTGTGAATCTCTCCTCTGCCACCATAACCCTGGGATGCACTTGTCTCTTCATATCCTCACAAGGGAAGAAGCCACTTCAAAAAGCAGCAGATAAACAAATAAAAACCAGCCAGTGCTACACATCCTTAAAACAGTTTAATAGATATTCCTCTAAGAGATCACCTACTGCAGTATTCACAGTATCAAATCACAGAGAGTACTTCCTTGGTGTTTTGAAGTTACATTTTATCAGGGACAAATGCATTGAGCCCATCAGAATAAAGCAGGGGAGCTCTCTGCTGCCAAGGCTCTACCCTTAAAACACCCCCTTGCCCATGCCTCAAGGCAGAGCATCTCTTCCAGGCTTCATAGCAAGCCAGACCAAATCAAGGCAGAATCCAGACTGTTTCTCAAGCCACATTTGTCACCATGCCAACTGATTTTCTGCTCCAGCTGGATAGCCAAAGCAGAGCTGACAGGCTGGCTAATACAGTGAAAAGACTGATGTCTCAAGGTATTTTGTGGGATAATGTGGGGTAGGTCAGATGTTGTCCTGGTAAGACAGTGAACTGCCCCCCACCACCCACCCCTAGAGCCTGTATCCTAGCCCCAGACTGTCTGCCAGAGCACAGCACACGTGAGTGTGCTCCACTCTTGCCCATCCCAGCTTCTGAGTGGTCAAATAACTGCAAGTCCCACCTGTAGGGAAGGCCCAGGAAGGCCAAGGGTTATTAAGGCTTAAAATGAGGCCAGTGCACACTTTGACCCTCTCTTCCTCTTGGAGTTTGTGTCTGAATTCTGCTGGAACCCAGGAGCTGGCTTTTCTGTATCCTTCATACGTGCACTTTTCTATAGCTTTTCTGTCTTTCTTCTTTCTAATTCCCTCTTCTTGAAACATTTTAACTAACCATTGAACAGGTTTAAAATTTTCTAAATGGAATGGGCCAAATTAACACTTTGAGCAGTGTTTTATGTTGATTGGATATTGTACTAAACCCTTTGCCAAAATTCCCTAAGTTTCTACAGTTTGCCAGTAAACCTTTGTTTTGACCTCTCGAGAGTATCTGGTCAGTGTTTCTCCCATGCATCTAACCCAGAATACACGAACTACTGTAAAGTCCTTTAGTTAGAGCCTTACACACAGGTGCTTACACAGATACAGCAGAGGAGGAAAAGAGTGCACTGGCTGCACTATGCCCAGACTGGACTACAGAACCTGGCAGAGTACACTTAAAGCAACCCCTGAAGCTATACAAGATTGACCATCAGCTCTCCACTGTACTTTCTAATGCATTTACTACCAGCTTCAACACAAAACACCAGTCCTGGCATAAAGCAGACCTGAGAGACACAAAAATTCAGAATCAAGTAGTCCTAGACATTCCAAATCCCTTAAAAGCAAGGAAAGTGCTACTTCAAACATGACAGGAAAGTCCATCTCTATTGGTCAATCATCATTATATGGGACATTTCTAAAATGAAAAATAACAAACAATATTTCTACCAGAAGATGGTAAGTGAGCCAAATAGAGAAGGCTCTGCTGGACCTGCTGTTTGTAAACAGTGAAGGACTGGTGGGTGATGTGACAGTCAGAGATGACCTTGTGCACAGTGACCATGAAATTATACAGAGTTCTTGTTACTTGGAGAAGTAAGGAAATGGATCAGCAGAATTGCTACCTTGGACTTTTGGAAGGCAGACCTCAGCCAGTTTGGGACACTGGTTGATACAGTCCATTGGAAGGCAGTCCTGAGGAAGCAAAGGGTTCCAGGAAGGCTGGACATCCTTCCAGAAGGAAATCTTAAAGGGACACGACCAGCCTGTCCCCCATGTACTGAGAGGTGACCCAAGAAAAAAAATACTGGCCTGGCTGAAAAAAGAGCATTGGCTGAACACAGGAAGATGGCTCAACAACTCATGAAGAGTACAAGGACGCAGAGAGAATTAGAAGGGTCAAAGCCCAAGTAGAACCTAATCTGGCTTCTATCATAAAAGACTACAAAAAACGTTTTTACAAATGCACCATCAGCAAAGGAGGGATACAGAGAATCTCCCTCCCTTATTGGATGTGGGAGGAAACATAGTTTAAAAGGATGAGATACTTAATATCTTCTTTCTCTCAATCTTTAATATCAAAATTTCTTGTTCTCCAGTACCCTGCCCCTCGAGCTGGAAGGCAGGAACAGAAGCAGGGCAGGAGGAGAATGAATCTCCCATAATTCAGGAGGGAATGGTCAGTGACCTGCTGTGCCACTTAGACATTGGTGAGTCTATGGAGCTGGATGAGATCCACTCAGGAGTACTGAGGGAACTGGTGGAAGAGTTCACCAAGCCAGCATCAATCATTTATAGATGTCCTGGATAACTGGGGAAGTCCCAGGTGACGGGAAATTGGTAAATATGACACCTACCTACAACAAGGGCTGGAAGATCCTGGAAACTAATGCCTGTAACCCTAATGGCTCTCCCCACATCAGCCATGGGGGCCTGCACTGCAACATCAAGGCTGAGAGCATCATCCCCAACCCAGGCACCTGTGAGATGAAGCTGATCAACTCCAGCTGCAGCACAAATCTAAAGAACATACTGTACACGTAGTATTCAGGTAAGCCCACACTAGAGCCTGGTTGGGCACAAAAGGGCAGCCTTTGCTGGGGTGGGAATAATTCTTCAAATTGCTTTTCTCATGGAGAGAGGGTGGGGATGGATTTTGTGGAATGGGAACCAGCTGGGACTGGTGTGGGGGAACCAGTCCAACAAAAACAACCTGTGGAGGGTATCAGAGGCAGGTTTGCAAAACCTTTGTGCTGGCCACTTTCATTTGCAGGCACGGAAGGAAGCGTGACACTCTACCTCCCTCTTCTGGCTCGGCCTATGATATTTTTATTGGCTGATGCAGCGTAGGGGGCAGATAAAAGGCAGTGTAATCCCTACTGCTGCATGGGTGTTTTCCTTGCCTAAGGTTGGGCCTTCTCAGGGCTCACTCTGCCCTCTTTCAGCATCAGGGGCCTTCTTTTACAACCTAAAGTTTATCAACAAGAGTCAGGTGCTGGCAAGAAGGCAGCAGGTCACAATGTGCCACCAGTGCAGTCCCCACATCCTGAGAGATGCCTGGCAAGGGCAGTGTGCACCTGATGAGCTCTGTCTGTATCCCACAGGAAAGCAGGTGTACAGCCCACCTGAAGGGAGGATAACCTTCCACTGCTACCATGGGCATCCAGTGATGATCTGGGCCCTGGGCATTCTGCTCTGTGACATGGTCTGCAGGTTCTGTCCCTTCAGTGCAGATGAGGATGTTATTCTGGGCCATTATGTTCTTCCTGCCATGGGTGTCTTGAGCTGGTACCTGGCCTTGCATCGCAGGAAGAACAACGGTGTTGGGAGATTACAGCTGGCATACAAGCATCCTGTTCTTGCAACTATGGAGGAGATTGATTTCCCACAGTTAGCTAGAGGAGCTGGCACATGTCCTACCATCCTGCTCTCCAAAACAGAGAATTGATTGGAAGGTTTGGGCACAGCCTTGGCACTGCAGACCCTTGAAAAGAGGGGACCATTGACCAGCAGCTTTTTGGTTTCTCTCCCCAGAGTGCCAGCACTTTGTCAAATGGTGTTTATCCATTTGTCCCTTGGATAGACCATCATTGGAAGACCTTTTCAACCATTCTTGGCTGCAGGACATTCACGTGCTCCAGGAGATGGCAAAGATCCATCCTTCTGCACAGGATGGATCTGGCAAGTAACAGCTCTGTGCATCTCTTGGCATTAAGAAGCCAAGAAAATCAGACTTTCCATGCAACCATAGCACAAAGTAGGGGTCACAGCTGATGAGATGCTTCTGCTAGTACTGGGGGAAGTCGCAGAAGTGGTTAGGCATTCTCCATGGTATTTGAGAAAGCCATGGCAGTCTGGTGAATTTTCCATGGACCAGAAAAGGGGAAGCACCCCCACTGCAGACCCCCGACACTGTGGTCTCCCTGCAACCTGGAGTACAACTGTGGCATCCTGTGGGACAGCCATCCTTGGCTTGGCCACCAGTGGGGCAAAGCTGATTGACTCTGTTTGCAGCACCTTCCTTGAGGACAGTCTACATCCAGTTGAAATCAAGGTTGAGTCTACACCTAGTGAGAGGGGGAATGCTCCTGACCCCAGGCATTGCATAATCCAGCTCAGTTGGAAACTGGAGGTTCCCTGCTTTGCTGCCTTGGGGCAGGATTAATTTTTCAGCCAGTTGCCATGTTTTTTCTTTGGTAGGGGAGGGCATGAATGTTGTGGAAAGGGAGCTGGCTCCTGGCCTTGTTGACAGTTTTCACCACCCATCCTTGCATGGGCTGGGGGGAGCCTGGCAAAAACCTCTACCCCTTGGGGTAGTAGAGGCAGGAGTTTAGAACCCACACACCAGCAGGTTTGCTTTGCATGCCCTTGAGGAAGGGCTGGGAAAGGCAAAGACAAGGTTTTTCCTCACCTGGGAGGAGGTTTATTCCTTGCAGATAATGGTTGGGTCTTCCTCAGGCCTGTGATACAGTGATAACATTTTACCTTTTATCATGTTTCCTTCCAGGTTTGTGTTTTAAATTTACTTTCACACATTTGTTATTTTCTTTCTGAGGGAAGATTCTAGCTGGTGCCTGGACTGCACTGGGAAGATGACCAGCTGCAGAGTGGATTCACTGCCAGTGCCACCCTGGCAGGTACACCTCCTTCAAGACAGCTGAGGCCATCTGGGATCAGCTCCTCTTCCAGCAGCAGGTCTCTTAAGGTGGGTACCTGGCCTCACAGCACGGGTGGCATAGTGAGTATTGGAAAACACATCCTTCCCCTCACCCTTGCAGGTATGAGGGGGTTATCTCCTGGTTAACTGGAGGAGGTGGCACAAGTCCTGCCCTCCTGCACTCTTTCAGAACAGTTTGGGTGCAGCTCTGAGCACTGCCACTAATATGACCAGGCACTACAAATGGATAAGGCTGAACAGGAATCTTCCCCAGTTGACCATTTTCTGGTTTCTCTCTCTCCCCAAAGTGCCAGCACCTCATAACAGCAAAACAGCATCACTGAGCCTATCACTTTGGTGGTGGTGATGGGTGTTTATTTGCTGTCAAAAATAAAATTTTTTGTCATCACAGTATTTCTTTTATCCTTTTCCAAGCTTTTGATCCCCTTCCTCTAGGATAATCTTTCGTGTCCTTTACACACTGCCTTTACTGGAATTGGATGGGGGTTAAGCAACCTGAGAAATGAAACAACAGCTCCTGTTGTTTCAAACTGGAGCAGCTACTTCAGTGACCCTGAACTGCCACTCAAGCACATACCTTTTTGGTGCTGCTGTCTGTCCCCTAACAACACACTCACCAAACCTTTCACCCAGTCCAACCAGCCCTCCACAGACCAAACAAAGCCCCATAAACTTGAGGGAAGGACAAACCATGTTGGGTGTTAAAAGAACATGCCCTCAATAAAACAAAAAATGGTATTATGCAATGTCAGTTACCTTAATGCCTACCTTGCATTGTACTAACCTCATTGTACTAACCTCATGCATTTTTGAGTAGTAATTTGGTATAACCCTACATGCAGGAGCCACTAAAAATTGTCCCTGTCCCTTTGCAACCATCAATAAAATTACCCGAATAAAATAATTAAACACAACCTACCCTTTTTTCCTCAACCAAACCCCAGTTGAACTGACCAAATATAATGACTTTTTCTATAAGCTTTACATCTAATGCTTGTTTTTTCTTTGGCCAACAAGCAAGGTGTGGTCTCCAGCAATACTGGTACCATCATGTTCTATTCACTTGCTTGTTACAGATACACTGGTCTCCGGTTCTGATTAAATATATTGTGCTCTGGTAAATTTTAAAAAGCTTTCCATATTGCTATGTCACTTATTATTACTTACAATTTTTTTTCATGCCTATACTGTATCAAAACAAAATAATCATGTCCTTTTTTTTTCCTCCCTTACTACTGCTTTTCCTGGTACCTCCCATTGCGAATCTTGTTCTGGATATTTCGTTGAATTTACTTTAATTTTCTGGTAGCAAGAACTTGGAATCTCTTCAATTAATATGCCCATGTAAACAGAACTGTTAGTAACTTTTCTTTAAAAAAAACTACTAGAAATCTTGATTTTAAGAAAAAATGTACCAATGCTTTACCCCAGAAAAAGTCCTTATCTGACTGTCATGGTTTAATATTGAAGCTGCAGTTTTCCCTGTGCCATAAAATGTCCAGCTTCAATGGGGTGGTTTAGAGGAAGTGAATGAAAGAAAGGTCCCCTACTACATACCAAATAAGGTTTTAGCTGAGTTTTGTACACACTGAAAACCTACAAAGTATCTGTTTATCTTCAGAATACCTACCATTACGAACTAATCAAGAGTTGAGAGTTTCTACTGAATAACTACACAACAAAAAGCAAAGAGTTAACAGCAAAATTATCTATGTGATCACCAAAGTGTAATTGTCTCCTATTTAATAAACAGGCCTAAGTAGATCTGCTACTTACAAGGTATCTCAACAGGGAAGGAATTTCATTTTCCAAGTCCAGGAGACATCCAGAGACAGAAAGCTTTTGTTTTGCATTGTCAAGATGGCTGTTCTTTGAAAACAGCTCTGGTAAAGCAGAGGCACTAACTCTCAGGACTGCAAAGGTCCTGCAATCTGCCTTGCTTTGAGAAATACTCCCAGAAGAGTAGCAATTTCCAAGTGGAAAACACCTGCTACAAGTCCAAAATTATTCCTCTCAGACCAAACCTACTGCTGGCCTCAAGTAAAGTTCAACACAGGGGCAGTGCCACTTCAAACACTTCTGAACTGCCACTACAGGTGCTACTGATGTCCTACTTGTGATGTGTCAGCTTGAAGAATCCAAGTTCTTAATAGTATTCACAGTCTACAGGGAGTATGCTACAGACAAAAACCACACCATTGCAGAAAATACGTTCCTTATGCAGCATCTCTGCTCCATGGCAGTAGTGTCAAAAAGTAGCAGACTAGGGTAAGAGAAAAAATTTAAAGTCACTCTTCCAGAGGCAGAAAGATACTTGTTAAGAATATGAAGATCAGATTCTTCTGCAGATTTTGCTCTGTCCTGTTATCATCTCAGTAATAAAAAGAAAACACAAAACATCCAGTTTTGGTCAGTAAAGTGTCCATTTAATAAACTCCTTAGCCACATTTCTCACCCCCTTCCTCCCCCCACAAAATTTCAATTTGCACTTAAGCAGATGACACAATTTGATGGTGTACAACTTCAGTTTTTAAATCTGCACTCTTAATGCTAAGAGTATCAGGGGCTAGTATTGACAAAATTACATAGAAGTCAGATGTGCCCATGCAAAAGAAGCAGATCTTTATATACAGTCCCTATTTTCTCTTATAAATTTAAATATTTTAAAAAATGTCTTTTCAAAATGTATAAAGTTTAGGGAACACCCCAAATGTATCTTAAAATAAAATGCTTTCTGGTTTCAAAGGTTATTTCAACAATGAAGACTAAATTGCACCAGATAAAAGGCACTTGTGCTGTGTGATGTCTTAAGCAAGTATATGTTAGTTTCATAATACAGTGTCTTGAATTCATGCAGCTGTCTCTGAGCATCAAGCATCATTAAAGCAGCCAAAAGAGATCGTGAGTAAACTTGATTCCACAGTTGTAAAAACATACAGCATTGTGCTCCATCTTTGACTCTAGAATCAAACAGTACTGAAAAATTGCTGTCATTCACATGGGAATTCAAACTACATTTCATTCTCTCATAAATTACAAAAAGTATGTCATTTAATTATGAAACTAAACAACCAGTGAACAGCTCAGTGTTCAAATAGTTTGTGCCACTGAAAGTCTGTATGTATAAACAAGCTAGGGACTAGTTATTCAAGGAGCAGTGCATTGTATTTTCAATTTCCATTTCACTGTTGAGATAAAAGCGCAGTCCTATTTGCCTTCATCTTCTCCAGCCTTTTCATTAAATGGCTATTGGTCATCTCCATCTCTTCTATCTTATCCAGTGCTGTTCTTAACTATAAAATGAAAATAAAAAATTATGATCACTTTAGTTTATTTGGACTTTGTGCTGTTCTCAAGCTTGATAAGAGGAATAAAAGTATTATGTTTCATAAGAATACCACACAAATTAAGATATAACACTTTCATATTGCAGGCATATGAAACAGAATTAAGCTGTTAAAAATAATTGCAAAGCAACTGAAATAAAAAGGGTATTCATTCTGAAAGAATTAGGTGCCTGCAACCTCCCATTACATGAAACAAATTTACCTAGAACAAGGTAAAGTACTCTCCACCATTATTAATTGCACACAGGTACATACTCCCATCACAGGTAGCAGGCATCATGCTAGTGATGCAGCAGCTCTTAAGCAAGAACTATCAACAGCTCAGTTAAATACAGCTCCTTCTCAGAATCCTGTGAGATGCAAGTTGGAAAATTCTCAAGCTGTCACTTGACATAGGGACCATTCATCTCTCTAGCAATTTTTGTAGAAGGATAACTTTAAAATATTACAAGTTAATCACATTTAGAAAAAAATACCACTTAGATGCTTCCTTTCAAGGAAGTACAGCATTGAATTGTAGTTAGTCTTAGTTTAATGTGCTTTAATGTCTTCTTAATGTCATATTGAGACTTGAAGGTCATCTCAAAAAACAATTAAAAGCTGTAATCAAAGATTACAAAAAAAACAAAAAACAAAAACAAAAAAAACAAAACACAAACCAAAACTTGAGGCAAAAGACAGAGCAGTTCAAGATGGAAAGGAACATACAGCTGGAAAGGAAACCAAGTCAGTTACCTCTCGCTGAAGCTTCCTTTTTTCAGCTTTGAGTTCATCTTAGAAGCTACTAGTTCAAGAAAATAAATTTATATGTAACTTAATTACTTGTAAGAAAGTTTTAAATACAAAATTTAAAGTTGAGAGTTATACATTTATGAAAAAATCACACTTTGTACATCAGTAACATGGTTTTATAGCTCAACATCTTGACAGACTTTCTCTTACGGTTAGGCTGTGCACAGGTATATAACTGAAGGAAATATGAAAAAATGTGGTGTCATTCTAAGCAAACTAAATATCAAACAGTAAATCAAATGATGCAATATGCTTTCGCAGTTTTTGTTGAAAAAAGTATTGTAAAAGTGCGCAGTGTAATAACAAACATGAAGAAAGGCACTTACATTTTGTTCCAAAGTAGTTATATCTTGTTCAGCTTTTGAAAGCTTAAATTTATATTCACTAATTTGTCTGTTGGCATCTCCTAGACAAAAATTGACATGAATATGTTAGTCAAAGCAACTCTCTAAACTAGCAGTTTCCCTTTTAATTAAAATTCATTAAAAAGACAATTTTATTGAGAAGTCCATACACAGGATCACAAAGTAGCTAAATGTCCTTTCCTACAAGAGTATTGAAAGGAAATAATTTTCCTTTATTTAGGAAACACAACTACTGTCTCTATAAAAGTGTGCATTCAATCTCAGGTGCACCAATGAGATACATACCTTTTAGAATACATGTTTAGATCAGTAAACTAATTCCTTAGAGAACAGAATCAAAATAATAATCAACACAGACTGCAAAATGTCAGACTGCAATAAACATAATACCAGCAGCATTCAGCTTAGACATCTGCTATAAGATCTGAATAAGGAGCCCAAGACTTGAACCTAACTGGTGAACTCTAAGGAGTTTGGCAAATTACTTTGGTGCTACATTTGAGCCCTCACATCACCAGTGCTTTGTTCATGTTCATTAACACAAGCATATTAAATGACAGTCTGTCAAACAAATAAGTTTTCAGCTGAATAGCTTGCTTGAAATGAAAAGCATCTTAGTGCTTCTAGGAAGCAACACTAAATATTATGATAAATAAATTTTCAGGTTTTGCTTCAGGACAATTGTCTTCTAGATTAGGTTTCTATATCAAAGATTGAACAAAAATCATCCTGTAGAATACATATTTTTAAAATCTTAGCTGAAATTATATTGTCTAAAGATTGTATTCAAGTAGTGGCAAGGTATCAACTGAAAAATACCTTCCCAGAATGTTGTTCTTCAACTCTGAAAGAGGCAGATTTTTAAGCCATTCTGCAGTGAGAATGCCATGCAAGGACATGCAATACCAACAAAAACCTATCTGCCCAACAACATAGTCGTCACTCACGATACTACTAGTGCACAACAAGAGGAGCTGTAAGTCCTCTCTGCGAGAATAACTTTGAACAGTAACCATATACCTACTTTGCATTTCAATTAGCTGCAAGTCAGAGCCATTCTCCAAGCCTATTATATCTGGATTCATGCCATCACTTTTAGAGTATTTTGTCGTTCTTCTTCCAACTGCATCTTCAATTTTCTAACCTGAAAGAGGAAGTGTTTCTTTATGAAAAAGAGATTCCCAGAAGTTCAGTAGCTGTGTATTTAAATGTTCGATGGTAAAAGGACAGAGTAGTCCTGAGATGCCACTGGCTGAGAAGGTTCTGTAAACAAGAACAGCAGAGCCATGCAGGGGAGTCAGTCCCTGAGGTCTGTGGCTGTAGGGCCCCATCACTGGGTGAGTACCCTCTGCATGTCAATATATAACCCTAGCCCACAGTTTGGTCAGTGCTGCAGGGATGTCTGCACAGTGCAGAAGCACCTAGTAACTAACACAGCTCACTTTTCAGAAGAGGAGATGGCATTAAACCATGTTTATGGATTTTTTATACTGTGTATCTTTTCCACTCTAAACACAAGTGAAGATATTGAACATTATCCTAGTGAGTTTACAGACAAAAATCTGTGGCTTTCTTAGGGGGTCCTCTCTCATACTCCACCTGGAAACAATGGTCCTAGGCAAGTCTGTAGTGCACATTAGTCTTTAATAGTTCCATCTCATGCTACAGCAGCTGTCTCTCAGTTTTTCCAGTAGTCAGGGAACATAGATTTCTCAGCTATGTGCCCTATGTATAGACATTATGAAAGAAGTAGGAGCTACTTCTTGGACATTCTTATAAAAATATTGTTCTACAGATAAGCAGTATGTGAGCTAACTTGCAAAACTCCCATTCATGATACAAATCAAATATATGATTAGTGATTTATAAATTCTACAGTGATAAATATGTGCATACATATTTATATATATTTACCACCATAATTTATTGGCATTCCAAACAAGTATCTACACTACAATTAAAGTTCATTCACAGCAAACCCAAATGTTGACAACAATGGTTTAAATTTGCAATGTTTTCAACTAAAAGGGCAAAAACTGTACTATTCTGAACAATTGCTTAACAGTATGTTTGAGTCCTTTCTTCTCAAAACAGCTGTATTTGAACACAATTACTTTAATAATATTAATTTTCTCTTTGAGTTACCAAAACAATCAGTGAAATAGTATCACCCAGCAATTGGGAAGAAAATGTCACTTAAGCATATGAGAGTGTAATTTTACTGACTTTAATATTTCTGCATAAGACAAAATAAAAGAAAGAACTTTAGGGATGTGCACTAAAAGTAAAGTCAGGAACAAGTTAGATTTCAGCTAACCAGTTAGTGAAATGACCTTTCTTACCAACCAAGATCAAAGTCCCATGGATAAGGACACTAGCAAGAGGAACTGCTAATTCATGGTAGTCAGTGAGGTAAGAATTTGAGTATTTCATTTTGCTTTAGTGCTTAAGTATTTGATTAAGCACCTTTGTGCTTAACATTCATTTATTACTTATATATAAATAGTCTGCAAAATTATACACAAAGGTCTACTTCTGAAATTAGTAACATATTTTACCTGGGACAGTAACTCCTCCTTTTCTCCAGCCAGTTTTCGTAGCCTGATATCTAAAACCAAAGAACCCAATTAAAAATCAGAGAAATCTGTAACTAAGAATATGTTTTTCATAACTCTTTGCTCCATTCCAAGTGAAATGCTCATTAAAGCTAATAGCACTGGGACCACAAAATTTTGATATCTCACTAACAACACAACAACCTTCAGTTAACAGCAGAAAAAACAGAAAAAATACTTAATTCACATTGTTTATTAGTATAACAATTCTAAAAGCAAGGCCTCAGAGTTTAGTAAATCTTTATAGCAAATTAACAACTGATGATTTTTTTTTAATTCTAAAACAGTTTTGGCCCAACATCTAGAACAGACATTTCCAACAAAAGTTTCTTCTAATTGTGTATTCTTTTCCCTGTCGTATTTGAATGCTGTTGTCTCTTCAGGGAAGCCACTAAGCTCCCCCATATATTTAGAAAGCTTGCAAAAAGTGTTCCCAAATGACAAAAAAAGTACCCGGAAAAGGACCCACAGGAATGTAGCAGTATCTCTACTTAGTCAGAAGATCAGTAGTGGTTACAAAACAGTCTATCAAGCAACACTGTCCTAAGACTAGAGCAGTTCCTTTAGAAATTGTAATTTTTACAGAAATGAAGCATAATGACATTTGTATTTCCTGTGAGGGAGCTACAGCAGAAATATATATCAAGTCTGATTTCTGTCAATACAAACATATATAACTATTATATATCATGCACCAGTATAAATCAATTATATAGAGATTTTTCCTACATGTTCAATAGTTTTACACTGGATTGCCCTTGCATACTTGCTCAACCTAAGGATAAAAGCAAGTAAAACTAACTTTACCCTGAAACCCCCAATTATTGTCTCTGTTGTCCCTGTAATTTTTTTAATGTCTTTAATACTTGTTTTTCTAATGAATGCGATGGAAGACTGCACTTGATGTTCCTTCATTGATTATGTATAATTCTAAATAATTATTTTCATTAAATACAATGGAAAAGTTTTAAGCAAGATGTTTTCTGTCAGTATTAAAACAGGAACTGGACCAAGAGAACTAGTCAATTTCAAACATCTAAGCACATATTATTTTTTTCTTACTCAAAAGATACATCTCTCTTTTTTACTCAGAACAAACAAAAAATTAAAATCAATCCTGGAAGCTGTATAAGCGTATATTCCAGAAGCATCACAGGTGTTTGCATCTACAACTGTAAGTCACACCCACTGTGAATGAGAAGAAAGAAACAAAGCCCTCAAAAACTCTATAAAGTATGCTAGGATATTTTTACCTAGTGGTCCTTCTCCTGCAGATTCCAAGACCTGAGCAGCTTCTTGTGATACGACTGTTATTGTACCAACCACTGATTCATGGTTTACATCACCATTTGGTGTGCCATCCGGAATTATAACTAATCCATGTTTCTAAAAATGCAAAGCAAAGAATAAACTAGTCATACAACAGAAGTGCTAAAATACAAATCAACAGGTAAGTTTTTAAAGAGCTTTTCAAGTTCATTGAAACAGTTACAATGATATGAACCATTTATCCTACCCTAAGGTCAGGTTTTCAGACTGCACAAGAATAGCAACCATTCTTTCTCTATTTACTGACCTTGATTTCATGCCCCATTCCTGGATTTCTGTTACTGTAAAGTAACTACTACCAACATACCTGTCCTCTCTTCATTGTTTCCTTCAGGTCAGCCAACTCCTCTCTGAGCTCATCTCGCTCATTCTTAATGCAGTCAAAGTAATCTTTCTGTCTTTCTAGGGCCTGGGCTCAGGCAGATAGCAAGAAAAAGAATGGCACAGAGAAAAAGCATATGACAGACAGCAGAAAGATTTTCTACAAGTAAATACAAAGATCTCAATACAAGTAAAGAAATTAAAAGCGCTTTTTAAACAGGTAGTAACATAAACCTCTGGTAACTGCCTTCTACAAGTTGCATATCTAACTTCATGCTGCATTTGTCATGACTTCTTTTTCAAGTCTTAGACAAGTCTTACATTTTTGAGATATTTTTACTCAGTGAATTCTATTTTTTGATAAATTTTGATAAACTAAATTGAGTACCAAAAGAGTGATTCTTCTTTATACAGGCACTCTGCAGCAAGAAATAAAATTTGCTGAAACACAAATGGCAAAGATCCTAAAACATTACATCTATTGAACTAATTTCTCTGCCTTTTATAAGGTACAGAAGTAGAAACCATACGTCATAAAAGACCTTGAAATTATCCACTCACAAATACTAGTTTATTTACTAGTTGCTTAAGGGTTAAAATGCCATTTACTAAACCCAAAGCAATCAGTTTGAGAAAAAAAAAAAGTAGCAAACACTAGTAGCAGTATTTCAGCACAAAAAAGTATGGCAGCTAGAAATGCAATATGAGTGTAGATAGGTCTGCCTACTTATGCTGGAGAGATTACCTTGCAGTGAGTCAGACACTTTTACTTGACTGGGCAGCATTCAATACTGTATGCATTAAAAGTAATCCTCACCATACAACAAGTACAAAAGTGTACAAGCATTTTTGCCAAGAAAAATATTCCAACTAAACCGTATGCTATGCATGAATGTGTAGGAATGGACTGATACCAAGAAAGAAATTAAGGTGTATACATTTGTACTGTACTTGCCCCATGTAACTGCAGTACAGAACCTGTATACTAGAGAAAAATCTTAAAGCATTACCCAGCTTCAACAGAAAATTTTGACAAGTGCTGTTGCACTTGATTCACTAGTATGTAAATGTAACATTTAAAATAAAGGCAATTCAATGTGTGAAAACATTAGCTGATGTCTTAATTTAAAAATTCGTAAGATGTCCTTTTATTTCCTAGCACACACTAGATCTCTAACTACATTATAAATAGCATGAAGAACCTTAATCATTACAATTTTGTGCTCTACTCAAAAGACACGTACATCTTTTTAATTTTTGAAGAAAAGTGGCAGAGATGGAAGGGGAAGTAAGCTCACCACTTGAGAGAATGGACACAGCAGCCCAGAATCACAGACACAGATTGTGTGTACTTACAGTGTCCTGTGATGATGCTGACCTTCCCCAAACATATTTTCTATCCTCACCCCTTAATAACACAAGTGTTAGAAATCAGAAAATTCTCATTGGGAAGGAAGTGAAACTGATACAACTATGTATTTCTACCTGTGTAGGTCTACGTAATCATTATTCAAAACCACTAAAAATCCTACTATTTGTATGCTCAGGATTTAATTTAATACGACATGGATTTTGCACAAAATCTACCTCTGCAATTCTTCTATTGGGGCAGGAAACAGAAATCAAGACAACAAAGTTTGGCAGATAGGTTTTACCACACTGATATGAGCAAAATCTAATTATATGCCAGAATGCAGAGACATTTGGACTCCTATTTTCTAAATATTCCAAAAGCCTTCATGACATTGATACCAAACTCAGAGTTGCCATTACTAATGGAAAATTTGAAGCAACTAAACCGCAGAATAACTGTGTATCTCAGGAATATAACTCAAAACTAACTCAGTGTCCTCAAACTGATCTAATTTAAGATCAAATATAACCACAAATTTCAAGCACTGTAGAAACAGGACAACATAAGAAGGCAGGTGCAAAACAAACTTGTGCTATTTTTGTTCTGTTTGCCTCCCTCTCTTTTCCTGAAACAGCTAAAAAGTCTTGTATACATTTAAAATTAGATTACAATTTTAGTTATAAACTACATTGAGAAGCTTAGCAGAGACTTCTAAAGATGGAGTAAAGAGTAAAAATCAGCAAAGCTGCTCAGTAGGAGGGAGAAAGCTCAAGAGCTGTAAGCTAAGAGAAGTATGTAAATATTTATAGATATGGGAAAGAAAAGAGCAGCATTTTTACATTTTCTTATCTAAGAGAGTTAGAGCTTTAAAAATTCTGAGATTTAAAAAAAAAAACAAACTAACTAGAAAAATAACCAGTTATGGTGTTTACAAGAACATAAACCAGCAGGGCAATTTTGGCTAAAAGAAAACATATCTATCTTTGTCATTCTGGTTGTAGTTGAATATGGGATATGCTTGTACTAACTCTGGCAGTGTATGTGAAAGAACACAAAAATATTGCACAAATTGAGATAGTCTGATATAGAGATGTGAGAAATAAATATGGAAAGAATAGGGTAAATTAAAGATAAAAAGCTTTCAGAAGAATCTTCAGAAAACTTTAGAATGTTGAATTTTTTTATGATGGAAGAGGAAGACTGAAGCATGGAAAAAATGTAAGACAGCATAGCTTTTGAACTGGGCACCATCAGTTAAAAGGCAACTTTTCAAGGTGACTTGAACTCCAGCAAATAAAATAATTTTCAAAGAAACTGGCATATATTGAAACATGATGTAAAATTTAGATGGAGAGAAATGACACCTGAGCTGTTAAGAGGCAGACAATTCCTTTTTAATGACTTTCCAATTAACTCCCTATTGTCACCAGGCAATCTACTTGTGTCCCAGAACAGCCACAAGTTCAGAGCCACATAGTGATCACTGATGGTCAGGCTGACTCAGTTCTACAACTTCTGCACTGCTCAGAAGCAAAGATGACAAACCCTGCCTGCCCTACATCAGCTGCACAGTACCAGCACAGTTCTTCCTTCCTATACAGGAACCTTATGGATGCTCCTCAAAAGGTCACCTAAAACCATTGTTTCAATTATGACTCTCAATACCCAAAGTACTTAATGTGTCATATCACAAAACCATCTTGGTTCAGTGCTGCATCCAAGCTAGCCAATCCTGCAAGGATCAGAAGTGTAATACAGGAATGCATAAGTTGGTTGCAAAGTCAATTCAAGATCATTTTTTTACCACTAGGCATGCCATCAAAAATTTTGCAAAAAACTGGAAAACTGTATGTGTAGAATTTCATGTTACAGATTTAATTAGTATCATTATCATTATGCAAATAAAGATAAAGTGTGGCTCATTTTCTGAAGAAGAGAGAGACGGCAAAACATTTTATTCATTTAAGTTGAGGGTGGCCTTAATTTCTCTGGAGTACACAGCATTCCTGGGGGTGTAGAGGGCATCCATCTACTTCTAAATTTAAAAAATACCTTTCCTCCCATATTTGATTCATACCCCTATTTTTTTATCTTTCCAATTAATTGTCTCCTGGAGATCAAACACTTCTTTGGTTATGGAGTCTATATTCTCCTGCATACGTTGATTCGCCTGTGGTAAATAGGATGAGGGAAGAATAAAAGAGGAAAGAGAAGTAAGGAAATGGAAAAAAAAATCCCAAACATTAAAAAAGATAAAGGAAACAAAGTAATAAAAGTCAACCAAAGAGTTTATGAGCATGAAGTTACAGAAACAGTGTTCAGTTTAACGTAATATATTTCTCATTAATTCATACAAGAGAATGGTATGTAATTATATTTGATCAATGCTGTTGGAAAAACTTATTGAAGCTACAATTACTTTTCTTTAGTGACTATTCTCATGGCAGTCTGTGGACAGAAACAATTACCCTGCTGTACTTTCCAGATATCTTTAAGTCTCCTCTGGAAGTGAATATTAATGTTAACAATTAGTTTTATTAATTTTTTACAAAATAAAAAAATCTTCTTGAAATTATAAAGAAGGGAATTTGAATGAAACATCCAGGAAGCAAAAGACAACTGCTGACTGCTTTCTGATACTCTATGAATACATACCAAGAGTAGCCCTACTTTTTTATCTGACTATCACTGCATTTCACTGCTTGCCCTGCAAACATAATTAAATACTTAACTATGAAGATGACGTAAGAATTTTAAGGGCTAGAGACAATTTTTTTTTCCTCTTAGGGTGTGAACTTCATTTTACGTTTGGGAACATAAGACAAAGTATTTCTGCAAAAAGCTACATGGCTTCAGCTAGATTTTCTGTTAGTGTTAATAGACGGGGGAAAGACACAAATAAGTGATAAACACAAGACAAATACTCAAAGGGACTGGATGTATTTGTGACTATTTGACACATGCTACATTCTACCAAAGCAAACACTCCAGACAAATCTACTGTATATTCTTGGTTCATATACATAAACCTCACCAAAACCCCAAACAAGAACATGCAAAGTTGTTCTTTAATTCTTAGTGAAGTAAAAAAAAACTTAGAGCAAGCAACAGAACCACAACAATTTTTTAGGGTTTCTTGCTTGTCAACATTTATCTAACTCAAAATGCTGATACTTAGATAATCTTAATCCTTTTCTTCTGCTCGTCAGTCATATCAACTCCAGTTCACGGAGCATAATACTTCCAAAACAGAACTGGGACTTTTCAGAAACTATTTGGAGTTACAATACTACCCCCTAGAGAGCACAGGAATGTCGTGAAGAAATAAAGGATCAACGAACTATTACACAGCTTTTGAAAATGGCAGTGGAGACTTTGGCCTATACACTTAAAGATAATCAATTTTTACTGCAATGAAGAGACAGTGGGAAAATTACATAATAATTGAACTGCAATTCCCAACAAAAATTATTGGGAAATGGATACCCACATACTGTTGACAATATACATATATATATTTCTTTGTGGACCATTTTGAAGACTGATAATAGCTCTGGGATTTCAGGGTGGGTGGGTTTGTTTCCAGAAACAAAAGGGAAAAGGGGAAAAAGAACAGAGTGAGCGGGGAAAAGAACACACTGCACACACAGCAATACGGTCATGACCCAATAACATGCTGACCAGTGTTTCCTGTGTATTATGCTTGACTGATAAGCAAACAAATATTCAGTATGGCAAACTTCAATTGTTGATAACTTACAAAAATCTGAAATAAGTGAAATGGAAACTTTTGGGAAGAATAACATTCAGTATTATGCATGCATCACAACTTTTAGCTATGGAAAATGATTTTGGCCGCACAAATATTATTTCCGCCCTCACAACAAAGAAAAGACACAAGGAACATTCATGATAAAACCACAATTCTCACAAGAATTAAAGGTTTTGCTAGATGTAATATATTTGAAAACCTTGCAGGGATATTCTCAGCTTCATAAATTTAGGAGGATCATTAGCTTAAACTCTACCCACTGAAACAAGATAAATTATTTCTTAAAAATGCAAGATAGTATTTAATTGTGCTTTATGTATGATTCTCGTTCAAATCTTACACCATATTTATTTGCATAGGTTCTATCATACAATCATATGAGCATACCTCTATCAATTCATCTCTCTGTCGAAGGCCCTCTTTAAGTTCATCCAGCTTATGCTGCAGAACACTGCAGGTGTGTTTCTGTCTTTCCAATTCCTGTATTAAATAAATCAATTATTTGAGTTATGTAAGAAATTATCACAACTGCAAGGATTTCAGAAATGATATGTACCAAGCAGTTAAAAAAACCCCACTGAATCACTGAAGTGGTCAAAATAAGTTATCCAGATACTTACTACAGAGAAGATTTTATTAAATAAAACTGTTGAGAGAAAAAATGCCAGGAAGAATTAAGCTCAATACTAACAAGTAAAGCTACACAGAATGTTTTCAACTGTTCTTACTAAGTAGTCCAGATTTCTGTACTTTATAATTAGGAAAAAAAATACCTTTGACTTCTCTTCATTCTCCCTATAGAACTCTGCTATCTGTTCTTCTTTCTCTTCAATAACGTCCTTTAAAGTATCCACTTGGTAAATCAAGTTGTTTTTCTCATTGTCTAGTTGAGCATTGGAAACCATAGCCTTCTTGTACTTCTCTTCAACTTCAGCTAATGAATCCTACAGATAGCAAAAAGGTTACATGAATCGAACTTTTTGATGCATTGTTATAACCTTAAAACCACCATAATGTGAAGTTATGAGATGTTAGTCATTAAAATTATGCAACCATTCTTGTTTCTGAAATATATTCTTTAGAGATACCAAGTAACAGTTTAGTTCCATTATTCAACTTAGGTATACACAGCAATGAGAAGTTATCATTACAAAAGCATGAAAAATACAAGATAATATTCCACTTGCATTTTCTACTCTGTCACATTCACAGCAACTCACAGGGACACAGTAGCAATATCACAGTTTCACATTCTAGTGAATACCATGAATCAAGTAGTAATATCACTATTCTCAAGGCATGCATGAGAACACAGTTCAGAATGAGGCAACCAATCTAACGGAGAGAATGTGGACAATTAAATCAGTAAAAGAGATCATAAAAATTCCAAGAATAGCTTTACCTTAATGCTCATTATTTAAGTAGTGTCCTATGACCTTAGATTCAAAATTTTAAGAAAGCCACATTATTCCAGTAACAAGGATTTGCTATTTAAACATATTTTGTCTTTGGTTCATTTACCAATTAATTTTTTTCTTAAAGCATGTAAAGATTCACATACTTGGTTCTCTACCTAAAGATGTAGAGAGCCTTACTATATAGCCTCTTACACAAATCTCCCCCATCTACCATTTTATCCTGGTTTTAGTTATATTTGGGATTTTTTTCCGAGTTGTAACAAATGTCAACCATTTAAATATTTAAAACAATTATCATCCCAGGCACTTTCAAGCATGCTATTATTTCAATATGTATTACATAGAGATTGGGACTACATGATCTTTAAGGTCCATTCCAACCCCTTAATGTTTTATGATTTAAAAATAATTAAAAAAATATTTTCAGAGTCCTAAGTTTTAGAATTAAAAAAGAACTACTACACCAAACCCTGGACAAAGTAGATCTATGCCCTACTACAAATCTCCTTGTACTTCATGTAATCTATTCCTTGAGGGCTTAAGTAGCATTACCTCCATTTTTAATTATTTGTATTATGACAGTAGAATCACTAGCACAGGAAGGGCATGAAGCTTGAGTTTCCAGAAAACAGAACACTAAAACTAATATATTAAGACAGAAGGTGGCAACAATCTAAGTTTTCTAAAAAAATACTGAAGACTGCTATCTGTTAAACAGTAAAATTATGTGATCATTTTTGTTTTGGAATTATTAGTCATGTCTTCTCTTTAGAAATACCAAGTCACAGTTCAATATTCTGCCATAAGAAAGTTAAAAAAAAATCCCTATCCCCAAACACTATTCCATGTGGTAAATCTCCAGTTTGGGAAAGCTGTCCTTAGAGTATGTATTTCACCTTTTATAATTTTATCATAATCACATGTATATACATTTCTATTCCATTCACCGAATTCTGGAATTTTCTGCTGGAGAAATACAGTTTTTTGAAACCCCAGAAAAAATAATTACAGATCAGAAGAGACAAAACAGTATAAGTTGTGAAAATATAAGTACCATTATATCATCTAGGAAGTAGTTGCATAGAGCAAAGATGACTAAGAATAAAAAAAAAGAAAAAAAAAATGTAAGCGCACGCAAGTAATTATGAAGATTAAAACCAGAGAAAATATTTCTTTTTGTGATGCTGTAAATATGACAAATCTTGTAAAGATTGGCAAAACAAAATCTTAGAGACAGCAAACATAAAGACTTTGAAAGAATAATCCAGTTGAGTGTAAAAAAAAGGAAAATATTAGGATTATAATGAATGCTACAGTAATTTCACTGGGAGATATGAAATTTAACAAAAAAAAAAATGCAACTAGGGAAAAAGTCCAATTTGATTATTTCTTTGAATGTGGTGACTGGGGTCATGTAGTAATTTAGTTCAGCAGAGATCTCTGAATGCCATCTGGTCCAATCTCCTAATTAAAGAGGAACAACTAAGATCAGGCTGCTCACAGCTCATCTCTATTTTAAGTATCTCCAGAAATCTAGACTGCAGATAGTCAAACTTGCTGGATGACCTGCACCAGTGTTTGCTTTCCTTGCGAAAACTCTTTTTTCTTGAGTTCTAACTGGAATTTCTGCTCTTACAACTCACCTTCTGTCTATACTTCTGTTATATATCTCCCTTGCAAAGAAATCTGCCTTGTATTCTCCACAGCCTCCTATCAGATACACTGAAAACAGCAACAATATTGCCAAGTACTACTCCAAGATTTATCAAAGCCCATTGTCTCCGCCTCTTATGCCAGATGTTCCAGGACTCCATTCTTAAAAGACAAGGCTAGGCTGGGGCTTAAAACATTGTATTAGAATGTCATTAATAAAAAAAAATAATGGCAGGGGAGGGTGAATCTGCAGTTACAAAAGAGGAATAGATTGATTTTGATACTAAAGAATGAAAGCTGCTTCTGAAAGAGAAGCTAAGTTATGTCTAAGTCTCTATCAGGTTAAAAAACCTGAAACATTGCAAAGACTTCTTTGCAACTGTCTTCTTTTCAAGTATTACATATATTCCCCATGGTTCAAGAATTCCATGCAGTTTCACAAAGTCTTGCAGTTTGATTCGAAATAATTTCTGAAACATTTGAAGGAGGCTGTAGGATTTTTAAGGATGAAACAGTGGGAATAGGATGGAATGAAAATACATAAGGCTCTGCATATAACCTAACGCTATTAAAAAATACCACCCACAACTTTATCAGTAAAGTCAAAGTGCTATAAAAATTAGCTTGCTTGGCTAGAACAAGATGATTCAAGCCAACAGACATCAAGAGAGTGCACTGCTAACAGCATTAAAATTTTTTTGAGGGAAGAAACAGAATTCCTTTCCAGTTAATGCAAAGAAATACATAAGGAAGCAACAAAACTGAATCAAAATGAGACAGGAAAAGATTTGAAGACCTAACAAAACCAGATCAAGTCACATTAGAGTTTATCCTGCTGACACCCAGTATATTTGCAGCCAGGTAAAACCCACACTTTTAGCAGCAGAAGGGCAACCAGAGAGTTCAGAAGGTAGTGTGACTACAAATCCCCATTAGTCCACCACTGGGAAAACCCCAACAAACCAACCAAAAATCCCAACATTTAAATGTAGTGTAAATGCAAGTATCCTGGTAACTCTTCTATAACATACACAAGACAAAAATTGATCAAGCACAAGTTTAGAAAAAGCAGTACCTTTCTAATTTAAAAAAAAATATATTCCCAAAGGAATCTCTATGGAATGTGAACTAACTTAGGAACATATTATTCAGTATTAGCAATATCATAAAATGCAGCTCAATTTTGAAAGCTGAGCATAGATGAAAATATTACTATTGCACACTGTGCTCTTTGGTAACTGTAATGGATTACAATAAATAATAATCCATTCGCCATGAGTCAGAATAGCAATCATGAGATGCTGGCAAACACATAAAGGTGTAAGAGCTAGAAACAATTTGAAAATATGAAGCAGTCTCACATTACACTCAATCTTTGTCTCATGTCTATGTCTAATGATCTTTGAAGTCCTTTTAATATTCATATAGCAGTATAACTACACCAAAACCTACTTCATCTGAACATACTGCTATCAGGTTTAAAGTTACCTTTAAAGGTAAAGTTACCCTTCAAAAAGGAAATAATTTTTGCTAAACAGCTCATACTATCTATTTTCCCCTTACTATATAATCTAATATATTGTTAAATTGAAGAAATTCAAGGAAGTTGATAAATACATCACTGTTACATGCTCTAATACAAGAAGCATTCATTTAGTTCAGCCTCTATATTGATATAAAACATATGAAAAGCTTTTACTTTTACATGAAACCATTCATAATAGAAAAGTGAACAGAACAAATATCCTGGAAAAGATTTGTAACCCCCATAATTTGTTGTATTCTATTTCCCTTCAATACAAAACAGTGAAAAGTATGATTATTTTAAATTTACTGCAATGTTAATTGTGTGAAAATGTATAAAAGAAAACCATACATACTAGCTTAAGTCAAAATGCAGACAAATCTCCTGTGGAAGACTGCACCTAGTACAGGTCGTTAGTTCAGCGTGCTGCTGCAGTGCAAACTGCAGATTGTACCCTCGGTAGGGAGAAATGGCTGGAGATTCCAGCAAGAGCACTGATCTGGCACTGACCCTTTGCACAACAAGGGGCATGGAGACCTGTGGCAGCAGCCAGGTAAGTGCCACTCAGAGACAGGACTGGAGCCAATGGCTCAGCAGAAGACCCCAGACCCCCAGTGTGCAGGGACTGTGGATAGAAAAGCCCCACGATTGCTTGGTTCAGGGTCCCTCCTTGGCAGCACCCAGCTTGATCTTGAGCTAGCTCTGTGTAACACTGCCATGATTAAAGTACTTAGAGAAACCATATCTCTGAGACTGTTAGGGGAAACCTGATGCTGAGCCCACGAGGAAACTGTGACTGACAGTGTGAGAATGGAGTGTGCAGCATCCATTGACTCATTTGGTGACTCACTGAGGGGGTTTTGCTCCCAGCAGTGCAAGTCTGGGGTGGTGGGAATGTAACTGCCACAGTGGATACTGGATTGCCAGACAGGAAAGTTTCCTTAGCACTCATTAGCCTAATGCTGAAAAAAAACAACCTCTGATTTAGAAAAATAATGGGAATATAAACCAGCATAAGTAATTTTTTTTTAATGGCAAATAATTAGAGCAAAATTAATTTTCTCCTGCAAGCAATAAGCCTGCCCAAATTAGTTGCAGTAGATCTTTCAAAAGTATTATTTTGGTTTTGCTTTATAATATGAATTATTTGCTGAAACTTGGAAGACTAATTCTTAAGTTCTTTGTCATAATTATCTCCCATTTCTTTGTTCCCCATTTAATACCTCACAATTATTTTGTATATCTGTTTATTTGCTAACAAGCCTCTAAAAAATATAAACTGAATACCTCATCATCTTATCAGAAAACATCTATATATATAAAAACATCAAAGTTTAATGCTCTTCTAATGGTAATCAAATAATAAACATGCAATCTCATGTACATTTTAAGCTGATGCTCTTCATGCATTAAAAGTTAGATACATGCTTTAAAGAAATTTAAAAATTTGTTAGCGAAGCCACTATACGTTAGTGAAACCGGTGATAACTCCATTATGCAAAAACACCCATTCAGAATGCATGCTTGGGAGTAACCCTGATACCTTTAATTCTTTAAGTCCCTGCATGTATCTCCCTTCTACATCATGTATCTGGTCCTTAAGATCATAGATATCCTGCAGGACATAGGAATGAACCATTGCATAAGAAGTATGGGGAAATACTTTAAAGTTGAAAAAGCATTAAAAGGTTTACACGTACTTCTGTCATATCACAAAGCCTGTAATAAATTATAATTAATTCACAACAACTTGTGGAAATTAGGGTTTTGTTTATAACCCTAACTCCAAGACATCTCAAATAGGACAAAATTGTTTGAAATTCAACATAAACAAAGTCTCATCTTAATAAGCTGAACTCTTAAACTCTTATGAACACAAAATTACTAAGATAAATTACCAAGAAAGTAAAAAAATACTTCATGATTGAAAATTATTTCTTATTATTACAGGAGTTCTGTATTATAGAACAATCTTCCTATTTAAACTAGCTCCAAATTTTCTGAAAATGCAACTCACCCGTAATTCACTGAGGGAGGCATCAGGATCCACCAAACTGCTTGCATCTCCACTTCCTCTCCTAGATGAGCTACCACTCAGAGGAGTTGTGCTTACTGAATTGCGAGATGAGGGCTTAAAAGAAGAGGAAAACATTGTATCAGGAATTACATGGTTATTTCTGGTATACTTGATAATATTCTGTATATATTTCTTCAAATTCACAGAACAGTTTTCTCTCATTTTTCTTATTACCTTACAGACAGTATTTGCCATTGATAACTTCCCTGACCTTGTGTTTCTTCTTGGTAAAATATTGGTCTCTCATAGATGACTTAGTGTATCAGAACATTAGAATTTTGAGTTATCTGTCCAGAAGACATTCATAAGATGGCTAATAGTGCTGAAATACTGTAGACATTTACAATATTTCTAAATATTATAATTTCTGCCATCCAGGATTCAGAAGAAACCCTACAGTGAGAATCTACCATATGGATTTTTATAGTCTTAGCCTCCTAAATTTTAGCCTTTCCTGGTAAGTATTTCTCACATGAAAAATAAATTGTATAGAAAATTATTACTGGCAAAAAGTAAACTGAAGAATAATTTTTTTTTCCTCAAGAAAAAAAAAAAAAACATAAAGCATTAATTTTGGGAAATAAAAAAGTATATCTAAAAGTATCTTTGCAAGCTAACCCTGACGAAAAATACACAACACTTATACTTTTTGAACTATTTCAACACTTGTACATTTGTGAATGAACATTGACTTAAATAATTTTAAAATTTAAAACTCTTACTCTTGAAAATATTTCTGAATGTGACTTTTCACTCTTTTCTTCCAGCTGAAAGAGAATAGGGAACATGATTACCTTTTGTAAGAAGGGACTACCGAATCAGTGTCTTTTGTTCAAAGAGACTGAGAAATACTTAAAAATGAAACGATTTTTAAAATTCCAGATGTTAGCACAGATCAAGACAGGAAAAACAATATTCATCCTAAAAATGTAGTTTTTACCTCAATTGCAAAATAAATACCTGCTTGTAAAGAAAAAAACCAGAAACTTTTAAGTTTTTAAAGTGTCCTTACCAATACTGAGCAACAAAACATGCTTTACTATTTTAAATTTCAACAGAGTAACCACTACAATTGTGGGTGGCATAACAGATGCAAAGCTTCATGCAAGTACACTTAAGGCAGTCAGTGACAGCAGTGTGAATGCCCTAGTTAATAGAAAACATATCTGTACTTTCAATCTCTTTAATGTCACCTGCGATTACATCACAATAAAACTCATTCAGGTAAAAGCCTATAACTCAAGTGTACTAAGTAAAAGCAATCTACAAAATCATTTCAATTCATATTTTATGTATTGAAGACTAAGAAAAAGAACTACCACACTCCCTTCTTACCTAGGAAACTGCTACTGCAAAATTATATTGTAGATATCCATATTTTCTACATTTCTATGAATCAAAATAGGTGTGATTAGACAGTATTTAATATGGTATCTCACATATACTGCTTCTCAAAGAACACCTGTTTTTCTTGATGCTAGGAAGAGTTTTGGAAGTCTACTGCAATCACAGAAGAAACAAACACTACTTTATAAGATTTTTCTTTTTCCTCCTATTGTAGTTTCTATAAAAGCAACATTGCTTCTTCATGACAAATTCACCACCTCCAATGATGTACTGAAATTATCGATTGCAAATACTTGTCACCAGTATGGTGATAGAATGATGTGAAGAATCCAATTGATCGGAAGGATACATTTAGACTAACCTAAATAAAAATATAAATTTTGAATCTAATAATAAATAATGATGAAAACACAAGCAACTAAGAAGGCAGCATAACTATCAGTCTCAGACTACACATTTCTTTTAGCAGAGCATTAATTTCAGAAAGTCAGCTTTATTATGGGAAAAAAAGGGCTGAAGTTTAAGCTGGAGAAATATTTAGTCTCTCATGATTTTAGAATGTACAGATGATAAATAACATTAATTATTACAACTTATACAGCACTGTAACAGTATTAAAATATCATCTAAATGTTAAGTCACAGAAAGTGGTTGTGAGAGTACTCTAGGTCTCAGTCTCCCATGCAAAGCAGAACCACAGCCAACAGTCCAGGACAGCTGTGGCTTGATCTAGCGACGTCTCACCAGCTCCTTAACACAGAGGCTCCCCAGCCTTGCTGTAACCTGACAGACAGCAACAATAACATCCTAGTGGAGCTTCTTGGAGTGTCTCATCTCAACTCCTAACCTGCAGCATGAGGTTGTTGGCCCTTGTTGCACTGCTTGGCAAGGGTATGAAGACTTTGGGTCTCACCTAAGCAAGCACTTACACACTGCTGATCACCGCACAGCATTCCTTTTGCTAAACTAAATAAACACAGTGCTCTCAGCCTCTCTGCCTACCTACTGCATGTGCTAAACCTAAATGCTATTTCAAAAGATATACCTAAGAATAGAAATTTGCATTTTTTCTCCATGCTAATAAATACAAAAGTTTTGCCTGCAAGTAACAAGAATTTTTAGCAGCAAGAAAGAGAAGGTGGCTAGGTTTGATATAAACCATGTTCAGCCTAAAGGGAGCTGCACAGGAAAACCATCACAATAATTTTCCTGTAACATGGTCTGTTGATTGGCACAGGATTCCGTACAAGTGCACAGCCAACAAAGAGTGCTTCAGTTATGGATTCTGACAAAATCTCATATGGGATGAAGGAACACTGAAATACACTAACATGGGCACAGTTCTAAGTATTTTTGTCACTAAAAGAAGTAATAATATCCAGAAAGTACACTAAACCTCCCTAGCATTGTTAATTTCCACAACGTTTGGGTCTTTAAGAGATGGTTAAGCTTATCACACACACACAAAAATGTGAAATGTTACACTTGTCACATGCTTCTAGAAACAGGCAAAATCTCCTTTAAAATAAAGCAGCATGCTTTTTAAAAATTCACTCAGTGCATTTTTATGTGAAAATGAGCCCCAACCCCACAATCAACCTATTTGCAATTAAGTAATTTAGAATACTTTTACAGTATTTTCTCTTTCAGAGTATGAAAATAAAATCTATGGTTTTGCTGTATTCACTACAGTGTAAATAAAAGCATTACACTCACACTATTCAAAACCTGGCCATCATCTGCATCGGAAACAACGCTTCCCCTGCGGTTGGAACGACTAAAATAGTCAGCAGTAGTTTCACTTTGATCAGAAAAATCAGAGGACTTCAAAAGATAAGGAGAAGGTGAAAGAGAACTGAAGATGACACCACTGAATGAACAAAGTTTATTAAAAACCAAAAAAATTCTATCTTAAATCTCTATTATTGCACCAAAAACAATGAACATCTATTACTGACTAATTTTGCTCAATTAGAGTAATACAAAAAAACATACAATCAGATACCAAGGGGTTTAGTACTAATTTAGGGTCAAACAAAAACTACAAAAACTTTTAAAAGTTCGCAGATCATATAAATTGATAAATAAAAATTATTATTTTTTCTCTACAAATGTTGTTTTTGTTCAAATCAACACAAAGCAAACAGTGCTAGTTATAATCTGGGCTCCTTCTCATTCCTAAGTTTAAGACATCTTACACTAGAAGGCAAAGTTACTCCCCAAAGATGTAGGTCAGGCAGGCACCTAAAAGGGTGGGGAAAAAATGCTAGCGCTACACATTTCTTGTTAAAAAGGGCAAAATAATCTAAACGCGTTACAGCAATTGCATCTGCCATGGGAATTCAAGTGAAATACTTACCTGAGAATTATGCATGTAAAACAGAGTACTTAATGGGAAGAGTGGGTTTATCATAAGCTTATTGATAACATTCTACTTCAAAAGGCAGAAAGTTAAAACTAAATACAATGTTCCCAGTGAAAGTGATTAAAGGAGAAAAAATGCTTATATGAACAATTTGAAAATATATTGTCCTTATCCAGTTCTCAGCATTTTAAAAAGTCTTTATACTTGAGGTGTGTGTAGCCTCATCCTGATTAAAAGATAGCAAGATGTCTAAAAGTTACATATATAACTGGTATACAACTGTTCACTGAATGAAACCCTTTACAGATGAACATCTGGCTCAGACTATGCTATTTTAGGACTACAGAATTTGTATTTGTTGTCACTGCTATGTTATGTTCTATTTCTCTGAAAATTTTCTAGCTACATCTGTATTTAAAATAGTCTTCATTAGTAGTTAATAGTTCTTCATAGTAGTTTCATTAAATGTAGCTAGGTAAGTAAATTTCAATAGTTGGAAGTCTGGCTAAACTTTCCCATTGCACTTGCATTTCACAAAGTATAAAGATACTCACGAGAATTCTTATTTATTATGATTACAGCAAAAGAACAAACAACTTGAGCTACAATCTATGACAATACTGGTCTTTCATTCAAAATCCACTTCTCCTTGCTGTTGAGAAGTCCATATACCTGATAAACGTTGCTGTCCCTCCTTCTATACTTCTATACTTTTTATACTCCTAGTATCTTTCCCAATGGGTTCATCAAAACTGATACATTTTAAGATTGAGGAGTATCGTACAGTTTCTCTGTTTTCTACCTCTTCCATCTCCTACTTGCTCTTCTGATTTCCAGAGAGTACTAAGCTGACTTCAAATGCATTATCGAGAGTAAAACCAAAATACAAGCCACAGAAACAGTAGGAAATGAATGTTAAATTATTCATAAGATTTTTATCTCATCTGCATTTTAGGATTATCTCATTAAACTAGCACTTTGAATTCTTCTAAGCATTCACTAGTGTGAGTGAATGTACCTTGGCATTATTGGTATAATGTATACATAGTGAGATCTGATATACACACACACACACACACATATATATATATATTTCTATATATCACAAAGTATATACTTTTAAGAAATTAATCTCAATGTTAAAAAAACTAAGGAGACAAATAGTGTTTTCACAGTGCAAGAGACAACATATTTATGTCAATACCTGTTAGGCTTTAGAACTTCTTAAAGCAATAGCAAAATTACCTTTTTCCTACACCCTCAAAAACTCACTCTGATATCTCTTGCAGCTAAAAACGTTAGTTTCTGACAAACGTGGTTTTATTTGTTTAGTACCTATAACATGTGGGTACCTAAAATATGTGAGAAATTTAAAAAAGGACTGAACATTTCAATCTGGTCCATACTAGAACACTGATCACTTTTTTGTTTTGTGTAGCATGACAAATGATCAGCTGTATCAATGAAACTTAGACAATTGCTCTGTGGCAGAACCAAAGTAAAACTCTTTCAAATCACTTTGCAGCACAAAAAGCCAGCTTTAGAATGACACTTTCAATACAATACAGATCCAGAAACAAATTTCTCTCATTTTGGATACTGGCTACCAAAAAAAGGACCAAACTTACTGCATGATCTAAGTTTCCATTAATCCTCTTCCCCAAAAGAAAGACTTTTCCACATGTACTATAGTATGTTTCAGGTGCTTGGCCCTTATGACATAAGTGGTAACCCCAACAATGTACTATTCTTTAGCTACTAGTTGTTTATTATAAAAAGATATTTAGAAAAAGAAATTCCTCGTACAGTTTACTGTCTTACTGCTAAAAATTTACATCTTGCTAAAAATCACATCTGTGACAAATGAAAACTTCTTATGTGAAATGGAAAAATCAAGTCTGTGTGTTGTCAGTGAAACGCTCCCAAATGGATGTACTCATAACTGCTGATGTGTTAATATCAAAGCATTCAGCAAATCGTGCACAGGAATGCTCACCACAGGACTACTTCGGACTGAGCTTGCTCTCGAAGAGTAACTGTATTCAGATGGCTAAAGAAAAGTTATGAAGGACATTTTCACAACTTTCATAGATTTTTGTCTGCAGAAAACAAAAATAATGAAAGAAACAACCAAAGGCCTACTACACTAAGAGTGCAAGAATTATTTGAGTTATGTCATCCATCACCACAAAACAAGGCCTGAGAAAGAAGGAATGAATTACCACATATATCCAGTCTCAGCCATTACCAGGCCACACTCATGCACTGTAATTCCTATGCAGCCACACACACTTTTAAACTGTTTCCAGTTAGTAGCATACTTTTTTGTAAAAAAAATTTTTAAGATTCTCACCAATATTTACTAGTATTACTAGGCATGTCTGTTTTCATGTGTCACTAAGAATTCCCTTGAAAAACAGCCAAATAGTTTTTAAAAAACAAATCTTACCTATTTGTATAATTAAATTAAACATTTAAATTGCAATTTGGTTTTAAATGCTCTGAAGCCTGCAGAAATTTTAACACACCCTGGGATCTGAAGCTAGGCTGTACACTTAGTGGTTTTCTTTTATGCTCACCCATGCACATTCTTTTGAAAGAGTTATGTTTAAATGTGTAAGACAGAAATCTACTTATGAGTGGATAATAAAAGCAGCTCTGAGAAACGGAACATAAAAAGAAAAAAAAATTATATTTCATGCTGCTTTGCCTCTTCCTATGAAGGAACGTCTAGCAGAAATTAGAATTACGTGTATATCAGCGTTATATGTAACAGAGATTTATGGTATTGTTCTCTCATTGAATCTTCTAATGTTTTCTTGAGAACATAAAGCCAAAAAAGGAAAATCATCTGTTTTTAATCCAAGTGCAAAGGAAGATCTCACTAATTAATTAAAAATACTACATAATATGTGATGGTTTTTCACATACGTTTAGCACATCTCTAAATGGCAGTGTAAGATTAATTTAAACTACTATAGCAGCAAAAGGCATAAATTTTCAGATGTTCATGCCACTTTTTAATTTTTTTGTAGAGCTATCTTTGCCATTCTTATGGCACTACTAGCTACTCTTTATCCTGTAAAGATGCAGATTAGGTTTTCATGCTGATGCATTTTTTATGTCTGTTAAATTTAAATATGGCATCTTATTTAAAGGTATTCAAGGTGTATTCACCACAAACTTCAGTAATTGCCTGATTTCCATGCAAATGCTTAACTTTTTAAAATATGTTTTTAGTATTATGCATGCAGTTGTTGTTTAGTATGCTTGAATTAACTTGTAACCCCAGTGTTCTTCAACATCATTGTTGCATTCACCAACTTTATGCTTGTCTGCAAAAAGAGCAGTAAAATAGCAACTACTAATATACTTTAAAGAGGCAAGTTAACAATGTTAAAACAATCAAACTGAATGCCTCCAATGTTAAAAAATCAAACTGAATGCCTCCAGAAAATTATACACAGAAAATGCAACTCTAAAATGATCCAAAAAATTCACATGTAATACTGCCAAGCCTCATGGCCATATAATACAAATTTAAGGCAACCATGCAAATGGTGATTACAAAATAAACTGATACTTCCTATCAAAGCATGTTTAAAGAAGACACCTATGAAGAAAAGTGTAATTTTATATTCATATTGGGCCATTCAAAAATCTAAAGATAAGTAAGATATTGTTTTGCATTGTACTAACCCTGTAATTCCTAGTTGATGCCACTGGACCACTGTATAGAGAAGATGACTATAATGTGAAGAACAGAATAAGTCAGAAATATTTTTTCTGCATACATAATTTTTTTTAATTTATGCTCTATACTCCACAAATGTCCTAAAGATTTAAATACTAAATTTTAATCTATCTATAGTAGACAGAAACTTTTAGAAGAGAGAGGAAGAGCCTCCAGGAAAACCCGTTATCTTTGAAATCAATTTAAACATTATTAAACCAATCTAATATTTTTGCAAGTAGATTTGTGGAAGAGAGTAAAAAAAATTAAGTAGTACTCAAATAACATGTCAGCTTCCTCTAGGAAGTTATTTAAACCTGGCCATGACCATAGCTGCAGGTACTCAAAGATATTACTCATCTCATGACATATCAGTGTTTTTTCATTGATATTAAGATGGGAAAAAAGTACCACAATGGTGCTAAACATTTAAGTCATTTTTGTTGTTTTTCAAAGACAGGAATTTGGAACAGCAACTGTCACAGCTGCTGATTGTTTTCTGTATATCATGGAGAATCATGAAACTGAAGATATTTTAAACTTAAAACCTCACATTCCAAAGTAACCTGCATGTTGTACATTAATTTCATAAAACACAACCTTTGCAAGCAAAAAATACAACTGTTACTACTTTTAACTGTAATAATTGCAAGTGTCATAGAGAGATAAGTTAGTGTCATACAGCATAAGTAAGCAAAACCACATATATGCATTTTATATAAATAATTAAATTAATATAGAAAGAGGAGACAGACCCGAACATGGTAGGAAGGAACTGGTTTACTATATCCAAGGCTGCTATAATTTCTTTGATCATAGTAAATTCCACTCTGAGGGGTGAGGAAGGAAAGAAGAGAGAAAACAAAGATTGCACCTGTAGATTTGCAAACAAAAGTTTTATCTTAACATTTCCCCTGTGTTCCCAAGCTTAGACCTTGTGCAGATTGCTGTAATGCTTTCCCTACTGTTGACCCCAAACCCATGTAACTTTCTTAAGAAAGTAAAGATTAAAAGCCCAAAAACTACTATGTACTCAGTATTTCTAATGCCATGCTCAAACAAAACAGTAAATAATTTTGGTATTTTTCCTCCATAATAAATAAGAAAACTCCAAAAGTTTGACATGTGCAGCAAAAAACACATGAAAAACATAATTGACAAGACTTGCTAATAATTAATACAATTATTTACTTCATCTTTTTTTCCATTCAATACCATCATGAATCAAAGCATTTTGGGGAGAGAGAAGGACAGAAATCCCTGATAATGGAATTAGGGCTGGATGTTGATGTGACACCAGCCTAGCCTGTACCCTACCACTATTCTTTATACCAAGTGTGCACACTGAAAGTCTAGCAATTATACTTTGGCTTGTTTGTGCTGGGTTTTGACACTCTCTACACAAATTGCATATATATGAACATGTGTGGCAAAAAATTAATACATGCATACAAAAAAAGAAAAACCAGACAGATAAAAAAACATGACAAAAAGTATTGTCTGCAGAACACAGCACTTCTTATCTCAACAGGCAACAGAGAGCAGAAATATTCATATCGCTTATTTGTTTAGGAACCAAGGGAACAGGAAAATACCACTTCAAAAGCACATGGAGAAATGTTGTAATACAATAATAAGTAAACAGAAAATTACTTCAGCCTCGTCTCAACACAAACATCCGCTGCTGTTCTGACGTCCCCCCAATCCCTAACACAATTGCTAATTCATCAGTACTAAAAACGGTCTGAAAAATTACATCCAAAATATTTCATTCACTGGCACTATATTCACATGGTGAACACCAAACTTTCTGGAATAGTTTCTGCACAATCACAATAATCCCCATGGTTTTCTCAATAAACCACTGGATTAACATTGAGGTCTATGGCAAATTAAATCTATTGTACATCTGCATTTAAAATGTTTTTAACTATCTGATAGGGGACAAAATAGGAGTAATAGAACACGTATCTACATCTTGACTGAATAAATTTTAATCCAGATAAATGCCACCTGTAAATAGTTCCAAGAGCCTTTTCTAGGCCTCCAGCAGAAAAGAATTTCTATTTAGCTGATTCCATTGATGGTATTGCACTGATACGAATACAGTTTCAAAGACAAATTGAGGTCAGAATCTGATCAGTATGATGTTTCTTTTTTACCTAGAAACATTTATGCAAATGTCAGGAAGATGCATCCATGACGCTACACACTTAGTATATGTATAATGAATATTATACTAGAAAACTAACCAATAAACCTTTATGGGAATAAAGAGCTTTCTCATCTGAACTGTGAGATTAACTGTAAGCATGACTCTAAGAATAAAATTTAGAGAATTGATACCAATATATAACAGCATCTTCAATCTTAAAATTTAAAGAAGACAGACAATAGTTTTATCACCTAAAACAGGAACAATACATGAAATTCTATCTACATAACTTGAAAAAAATAGGCCATGCTTCTATCACTGTGTTAAAAAGAACAGGTAAGTGAAACTGTAATCAACCCTATTCTCACTAATATAGGCTTGGCTTAAAAGCCTATTAAAAGCCTATTTTCACAAAAAAAAATTTAAGCAATAAACAAACTAAAAAAGCTTAACAATACAAACTAAGCACTATATCGTATTTGCCTATCTGAGAGCTAATTCAGATAACACTGCTGTTTAAACAAATACACCTTTTTAACCTGCTTAGATACTCCTTTTGGTACTTGATGCTTGCCTTTTCTTAAGAAATACACAGATATTATGCTGCATAATACCATTGAGAATGTGATGCAATCTACTATCACTTCATAAAAATATGAAAGAAGTCTTTTAAGTAAAGATATACAAACGTGCTGCATAAAGATATACAAAGTTGCTTTTTCTCTGGACTGAAATAACTTTCCATTAGATTAAGTTAAAGTTTCTGCATGGTAATGGAGAATACAAATAGATGCATATACGCATTTTCCCAATGGATGTCCTCCAGGCCTAATCTGTATGCCACTTCACTACACAGTTTAGAAATAACAACTAAATCCTAGAAAGTGCTTACTGTAAGACAGTTCTCTTCTCCCTGAAAAAACTTTTATATGTAATGTACAGAAAGTGTTAGAATTACAAAACTGTTCTAGGTCTGAACTTGTGATAGTAAAAATTTATATACTTTTTAAAGTCAAGAATTTAAAGTCTCTAGTTAGTACCATTACACCTTAGAAACAAAGCACAAAAACAGTCTTCACTCAAAGACATGCAAAGTATTAATATACAGGGACCAAATATCTTGCAGATATATCCTTAGTATTGCCACACTGAGGTAAAAGAAAATGAAATATAGTGAAAATCACAATGTTAAAAAATTATATTGCCTTTTTTAAAAAAGAATGGCTAAAAATACAGGGAAATTACAAGAAAACATGTTCCACTAATCAAAATTCAAACATGAAGGAATATCCATTTATCCATCTTGAAGTGCTTTCTGAGGCTGCATAACTAAACAAAAACTATTTTTTCCCCAACAGCATCCAAATTTATGAAAAGTAAGGTAATTTTGGACAGCACTATGCTATGTGAAACATTTTATGATATTTTAGTAACAGAATTTTAAATAACTAAGCCAAGTCTCATGTAGTAGATTTCATTAGACTGAGACAGCATTTACAAGGTTATGTAACAAAAGGCCCATCTCCAGACACTAAAGGATCATCAGCCCCCTTGTTGAGCTGTGCAACTCATCATGATGCAATAACCTTCCAGGACACCTTACAGGCTCAGGAAGGTCACTGCCTACAGGGTACAGGGCATGAAAGACTTTACAGGAGGAAGGAGAAACAACATTTTGTGATCAGGGAGGAATTAAAGCTGGGGATAGAGGGATTAAGTGTTCTCGGGAGGAGCAAGTGTGTGAAAAAGAAGGAACAGTGTGATGAAAGGGCCACTTGTGTGTAAAGAGAATGGGAGTCTACCAGATTTGGCAAGTCTTAAGAATACTAATAAAAACAGCTTTGTAATAATAGTTTAGCCAGTGTCCCGTGTTTCTTGTCACTCAGTAACAGCAAAATTTGTGAAGTTTATACTTCTTTTTTTCAACTAAGAAAACTTTAATTTTCACAGCAAGCTTGTTTTTTTCCAGTTCATTTAAAAATTTCACAGGTATTCTGACTATAGGCAATGTGCAATACAAAATATAATCTAATATCAACCAAGGCCTACTTGTAACACAACAGAAAAAAGAAACTAAAGGTAGTTTGAAAATATTACACTATATAGTAGTAGCATGCTGGGGTATTGCCCAGTGTAATTGTCAAAATTAGGAGTAATGAGAGGATTGCAAGAAAAAATATTTTTGTCTATTGTTACATCTGAAAATTTCTTCTAGACATCAAATTAATACCAGAAATTTCCCAGATTTTGGTTCTGTATTTGGTTATAAGTTAATATAGGCCAGATTTAGCTAATATTATTTCATACTGTATTCCTATTATCGCAATAGTTCCAATACATCCAATATTACCACTATATTAAATTATATTTAATAGATGTAGATGTAGACGTAACTTAGAGACTATGGTCTCTTTTTGTGCTACTAGAAGTATTACCTACAGGACCTATAGGTCACTGTATCAGTTTTAATCAACTGAACTATTTATTTTTTAAAGCAATTTCTGCTTTAATTATTACCTCCTATAAGCAACCTTACTATCAGAGAATGAAGACAGACCACTCAGACACATTATCATGATGCTTAACTTGTATCTTTATAACTATTAACAGCTTAACACTCTACTAAAAAATGTTTAACTTGCCTAAACTAAAAATACCACAAATATACAGAAATAGCCATTACTGAAAAGGCAAAATTTCTGTATTTTGGCCTTGTCTGTTGTTCTAAAATCACAACATATAAAAGTGTTTCCTGTTGTAATTTTCAACAACGTGTTTGTACTTATTGAGGCTGATGGACAATCTTTTTCCATTTTATTTTATTTCTCTACTGGGGACATTGGGAGAGAGCAACTGAAGAGATGAATTCCCCTCCCTTTACTAAGTATTCTGTCTTGAAGATAACCTCACTTAGCATTTTCTTTCAGCTCTCACATTTGCTATCACAAAGTACTTGATTACACCAATCATAGCAGCAGTCCCATTAATACCATTTTCTATAAGCATGCTTCCACCAAACTACTGCTTTGGTAAGTAGACACAGAAAATGTTACAATGTGAACACATCACACTCTAAATAAAAAGCATGCCCGTTCCAAGTTACACACCAAAAGATCTCTCCTTTTGGAGGTACTTGCTCTGCTCCTGTGAGATGCACTGGTACCTGAGGAACGCTTGAGAATGAAGTTATAAAAAATATATCAAGATAGTAAATAAATATTTAAATTTAATCCTATTACTCTTCACTGAATGAAAGAAAATAACCAAGGCAGTCAAAGAAATTCTAAAAAAGCCCCCCAAAAATTCGCTTAGTTATCTGCCAATTCAAACCCCCTTGTTTAGACAATGACCAATTACTTAATCTCCATTTTAGCATATTTGCTATGTCAGTCAAGACAATAGTAGATCTGAGCAAATCTATACCAGCTCACAAGTTCCTAAGAGTGGCACATAGTGTATTTTACTTGTTTTCTTGATAAAGCATTTACTGTTCAAAATTATTTGAGTGTGCAGCAAATTGCAGAAACACTTAACACTAGGACTTGCATGACATTACACAAAATTCAGTTAACCAAAAGCTACATTTAATTGCAAAGACCTCTTAGCAAGTGACAATCAAAGTGACTTTTAAAAAGTGACACAAAGAAAAAGCTCCTTCCCACTTCCAAAACACATAAACCACCCCTTTTATTTTAGTAATTTGTCCCTTTCCTGGCCTATATTCCCAGATCAATGACCAGCTGATTTCTAGGCAGATCCAAGACCAGGAAAATGCTAACATAACCTCAAGAAAACTGTTCTTTAGCAATATATGTATATATGGCAGAAGATGATATAAAAGAACCTATACAATAAATATTTCTGTTAGCACTCTTTGGGATACCTTACAACATTCGGCTAAATTTTTTGCCATTAATGAAGAACATATGCCCATCTTCTCAAAGAAAGATGATCTTGTATCATACCAAACTCTTCTTCAAATTGTATTTTAAGGTACTGATATCTCTTCTTCCACAAATACTACCGAAACACACTAATACTCAAAGTGCAAGAAAAGGCTGTAAGATTGAAACGTATAAAAATAAACTACCTTTTTAACATTGATGGAAATCAAATACCAGATGAACTTAAACATTATATGTGATTCAAAATTACTAAAACTGCAAATACTTAGGAGACTTGAAGCTTCACCCTCCAGAACCCAAATTCTTTTTCCCTTTGGTTTCGTTTCTGAAGGCCATAATCAAAAAGTATACAGTTTGAACACAAACCAAATGTGAATGTCGACTGGACTGGTGAGAGTATCTGGCCCTCTCTGCATCTTCCTGAGAAAGAAGAAATGCAGGGTTATTTCATAAAGATGGAAAGAAAAAAACCAACCTGACACAATACAAGGAAGCCAAAGTGAGCAACATGCTGTTAAAGTGAGCAACATGTTTTAATGCTATGTGCCATTTTGAATAATCCATGGTGGCAAGTAAACTCATTCAAGTCAGAAGAGCTCATTTCACCTGATTTGGGTAAGTGTGCCAAAATATTACATCAGGGGATGTAAATAACGCAGGTTAGTATAATTAATAATTAGTGTTCAGTAGTCAGTTTTCTTATGATTAATATATTAATGCAGGAAAAAAGCACAAAATTGTTTAAATTAAGAAATTAAAGGGAAAATAGAGTTTTACCAATTTACAAGTACACTAGTAAAAATGTACCACATAATTACTACATTCAGATTTTAAGTAATTCACAAAGTTATTTTAGCCCCAATGGAAATTATTATTCTCAGTTGCCTCATACGTATTTTGCATTTTCTTCTCTATTAGAGGAACAAAGCTTCTTAAGCAAATTGATCAGTTTTAAGTTCTATAGCTTAGTTTTGCTCTACAGTGGCAGTGAAAATAATAAACTCAACTCATAAATGTTTTATGATGACAACTAGCTTTTATTCTGTTGAAAGATGAGACTAATTTATGATTTAAACATATTTCACATGCCATAAGCATCTCAAATTGCCGCAGTATGAAAACATTTTAAGAATAACCTTAATTTTAAAACTATCCCCACTTGGAGGCTACAACACCATTCTGAAAGTAGGAATTCTTACTTAACTTACTTATTTCCTATAGTTTTCAATATGTTGAACTATTCTAAAGATTGCAAGCCGGTTATTTATAGAATTAAAAGCTTTGCCTCCAGATCACAGATGGGTATCTAAAACTAGCTTTCATATTGCTTATGGTCACACAATTATCATCTGCATTTTTACTGGATACATTAATTTGTTTAAAACTATCTTATGACTATTCAGTATTCAATAGGCCTATTTAAAACTCTGCCAGAGAATTGCCATGGGGGAGGGTAGGTTCATTTCATAAAGATATTTTAATCTTCCTCTCTATACTGTTGGAGGTTTAATATGAATGTTCATGCTATTTAACTTTTCAACACAATGTAACTAGATCATTGCCAATTTTAAATATTCTTTGTATCTCTGGTCTAAATGGACAAGCACCTCTTAATAACATCTGCAGCAGGCAAGAAGAGAGTTTGCTACTTATATAAGATTCCTCTTAATTGGTAGGTAACAAGTCTCTTCCTGACATTCCTTCAGAGAACAGAAAGCCTGTGGTAAGTGTTCAGCATATTCAGAGCAAAGGATTATGTACTACAGTACATATTGCAAACAGATAGCTGCTGCTGGTGTCTATCAAGCTTGATTTCTAAAAGTCCAAGTTTGAATTATGCATGTTATCTAATACAGAGGTTACATTTCCCAGTCCAGGAAAGGAGTGCACATCTGTTCAGAATTCTCCTGCAGCAGATGTACCTCTTAGGACTACAAAAGGAAGGCAGCATTCAGTTGAGTGGTAGTAATTTCGAGTGAGATTCCTCACAAATACAATCTATGTTCCATGTTTTGGAAACCCTTGATCTCAAGTAAAAAACCTCCAAAGGTACATTCCGCCAAGAAATACAGAAACTATATTGATCTTGAGAACATGAGAACTAATGTATACACAAATATCAGATAGACAAAGAGACAATGAAGAGCCAATACAACTTTGTAAATAAAATTTTAATGACAGTCCTAGGATTTCTCAGTAGAGATTAACTGTCATTGTAGTTTCAACTATTTGAAATGATAACTAGTCTCACTATTACTTAAATCTTGGTGATTTAAAACACTGCCACAGTGAACACTTTCCTAAAAGCCAGAAAAACCCCTGACATCTCCCATATACCCTTTTAAGAGGCACATGAAGTTTGTGAAAGGAACCCTTTAAAGAAACTTTGCAATTTAAGTCAGTCTCACTCCAGTGCTGGGTAAAATAATGGAAAATCTTATTTTTGGAGGTACTGAAAAACACCTGGGGACAACTCAGACATTGATCACAGTCAGTATGGCTTCATGAGGGGAAACTCCTGCTTGTTGAACTTCATTTTGTTATACAACAGGGTAATCTACCTAGGTGACCTAGGAAAGTCAGTATCCTTTCTGACTTCAGCAAAGCTTTGATACTGTCTCTCACAGAATCCTTCTGGACCAAGTGGCATGCACACAGCTGGATAACCATGCAATGCGATAAATGAGCAACTGGCTCACAGGTTGGGCACAAAGGGCTGTAGTGAATGGGGTGACGTCAAACTGGCATCAGGTCACTGGAAGGGTTCCACAGGTTCATCTTAGGCCCAGGTCTCCTCATAAAGGACTTGGATGCAGAACGCAAGGAATAGTAAGTTTGATGCTGATGACAATAAACGGGAGGTGCTCAAGGGCAGGGAGGCCCCATAGCAAGACCTTGGCAAATCAGAGAGATGGGCATGCACCAACCATAGTATCTTGGATTGAAAGACAGCTACATCCCAAGGAAGGTGGGAACCTCCCTTGGAATGGAAAATCTCACTCCCTTCCCTCCAAATTACAACTTTGACATTATGGGGCTGTCAGGCAAAGATATGGGAAAAGGAATAAGAGTTCTTCATGTGTGTGTGTGTGTGTATACATGTAAATGTGTGTGTGTATACACGTAAAACAAGACAAACAAACAACACCAGCTACAGCATTAACAACAAACAGAACCCCATAAACACAGTGCCAGCCTTGTCTGGGCTGTGGGGCACTGTCCCCTCGGGTGCAGTTCCGGTCACAGCCGCCAGGGGCGCTGGTGGCTCCCGGCCGGGCAGGGCGGGTGCGATGATTCCCCCGCGCCTGCAGGGGGCGCTGTGGCGCGGGCCCAGCCCTCTCCCCACACGGTGATGGCGGCACAGCCGGCGGGAGAGATGGAAAAGGAGCTTCCTTTACAAACCCATGGGGGGCAGCTGGTCTTGGTGCCCCTATGGATGGTGACATGGCCTGTAGCAGGGCCTTGGAACAACAGGCTGGAACAGCAGAGGCAGGCACAGCTGGGGTGGTAAAAAGTGTAGCAAAAACTCCAGATCCATCCAGGAGCTGCTGGTATCTCTGTGGGGTATCTCTGCAGGCACAGGATGTCAGGTTAGCGTAGCAAAAAGCCACAGCAGCATGGGGCAGCAGCAGATGGCCTCCTGCAAGCAGCTGCCACAAGCACCCAGGAGACGCTCTCTCCAGAGGGAGTTGAGGGTCAGGGTCCCTAGTCTTCCCCTGGGGCACCAACTAGATGGTGAGGGTCCTTCCCAGTGAGATCAGATGTTGAAAAGTTCCCAGTCCAACAGCTGCTCTTACAAGCAAAGGCTCACCCGTGGTAAGGAAAAGCAGTGCACCACAAAACTCTGCAATGACAGGGAATTCCCCCTGCAGCTACAGCCCGACTGTCTCCCCTCTGATCCAGGGAGTGAGAGAAAGCAAGTGACAAGCCTAGCTACCCACCCCCCAGCCAAACCCTCGAAGTATCTCTGCACTGGTATTTCTGCACTTCCAAAGAAAAAGCCCCCCAGCTAAGAGACTGCATCCAGCTGCACCCCTTCCCCTCATCTTGGCCACATCCTTTGTTTCTCTCAGGTATCCATTGTTCTGGTCTCTTAGGCAACAAATGGGAGAAAAATTCCCTAAGAAGGAAAAAAATTGAACAAATCCTAACCTCAAACACATATAAAGTTGCTATAACAAGGGCAAGTGCTGGATTCTGCACCTGGGATGGGTCAACCCTGGATGTACAGACAGGCTGGGGAACAAGACACAGAAGAGCAGCACCACAGAAAGGGACCTGGGGGTCCTGGTTGATGGAAAGTTGAATGTGAGTCAGCAGTGCCCTGGCAGCCAGGAGGGCCAACCATGTTCTGGGTACATCAGGCACAGCATCACCAGCTGGGCAAGGGACGGGACTGTCCTGCTCGGCTCTGCACTGGGGCAGCCTCACCTCGAGTGCTGGGGGCAGTTTAGGGTGCCACAATATAAGAAAGATACAAAACTATTAGAGAATGCCCAAAGAAGGGCCACAAAGATGGTGAAAGGGCTGGGGGGAAGCTGAAGGAGGAGCAGCTGAGGTCACCCTGTCTGTTCAGTCTGGAGAAGACTGAGGGGAATCCTCACTGTGGTACTGTACATCCTTACAAGGGAAGTAGAGATGCAGGGACTGATCTCTTCTGTAGTGACAGGACCCAAGGGAACAGTGAGTCAGGGGAGGGTTAGACTATATACATATATAGTTTAACGTGTATGTATACATATTTTATACATAATTAGACATTTTGAAATTACACACAACAAACCATTAGTAAATTACTTCTTCCAAAATCCTATGTTAGTTCTCCAAGTGCAAAAACATGCACAACAGGTGATTTTAGCCTACCATCCATTTCTGGATATGAGCCCATTTTCTATCATATGAATGCTGAGAAAACTACAGAATGTAAAAAGAAAACCAAACAAAACATTTACAATATAAATTATAGCCACCACACAGGATTGGATTTCTAAATTGAAAACTCAGAAAGATCTACATTAATTATCATGCAATCTTCAGAATAATAGTGGATATCTACAGCAGCTCAAAAACTGAAACTGTGGCACAATGAGAACCATATAAAATTGAGGCAAAAAATGTTTTGCATACTTTGCTCATTACCACAGGAAAAAAACCCCACAACAACCAAGTATGAGCAATACATGGATTTGAGTGTAATAATGATAAATAATAAATTCTCAATGTTTTACATGCAATGGCCAAACCTGAATTAAATGCATCAACTATGCAATAACGAGACTGCTGAAAACCTAGTTTCTAGGATTTTTTCTTCCTCAAGAAATGCAAACTTTTTTTAGCAGAAATGTGTGGAGCAACACACAACTGGATGTGTAAATATTACCTCATTTAAATAATTTTAAAAAAATAAAGATAATGACAACAGCTATTTACTGTGAATCCTTTCATACTAATGCTGAAAATACACAAAAGTGAATTACACTAAAAGACAAAATCTTATGGAAATGCAGAAATAAAATACATTATGAATTTTTGTAAAGGTTTGCAGTAATTCCTGTTGAGTTACACTACCTCTTTTTGTTGTCGCTCCAGCTCTCTCATACGTATATCTCTTGCTTCTGCTCGAGCTGCTCGTTTTGCTGCAAGTCTGGCTTCTGCCTACAAGCATATGGAAAATAATTCAAGTTAAAAAAACAAGTTTTTTGAATAATGGTTTGAGTACTCAATCTCTTCACAAGTACACACTAAGATTTTAACATCATAATACAGAAGTAATAAAGAATGAAATTTTAAAAAGAATATGTACCTAACTCTTTAAAGACAGCATTGCTAGTCAAAAGAATTAGATGTTCATTTAAAAAGTCATAGAATGGCTTGGGTGTGAAGGGACCTTAAAGATCATCTAGTTCCAACCTCCAGATCCCACGCCATCAACTAAACCAGGTCACTCAGCACCCCATCCAACCTGGCCTTGAACAGTTCCAGGCATGGGATATCCATGACTTCTCTGGCCAACCTGTTCTAGTGCCTCACTACTCTCCTAGTAAGAATTTCCTCCTAACATCTAATCTAAACCTACTCTCTTTTAGTTTAAAACCATACATACCCTATATCCTAATGCTATCTGCCCACATTAAAAAAGTCATTCTCCCTGTTTTTCATAAGCCCCTTTCAGGTACTGGAAGGTTGCAGTGAGGTCTTCTTAAATCCATCTCTTCTCCAGGCTGAACAAGCCCAGCTCTCTCAGGAGGTGAGGTGCTCCAGGACTCCGAGCATCTTGTGGCCACCAACAAGTTCTTCTCCCAGTCTGGACTCACATCTGAGATTGCCCTGACTGACATGCACTACGTTGTACTTGGACTTGCTGAACTTCAAGAGCTTCTCATGGGCCCAAATTAACTCAGATGGCCCTGGATGGCATCCTATCCTTCTACTGTGCCAACTGCAGCACTCTTCTTCACAGATCTGCAAAGTTACTGAGGCTACACTCAATTCCACTGATGGTGTCATTGACAAAGGTATTAAAGAGCCCTGGGAATATAAGAGAATAAATTTTGCTATATAGCTAAAGTTTGAGGAAAGTACAAGCCCAGTTTTTCACATATTCAGTTTGAATAATGAATTGACAAAAATTATCTCAAATTCTTTAAATATTAAACCACTGAAGACACGTCTTCTACCAAAGATTCTAGTTGTCTATGTAAAGTTAATTAAAAACTTTTGAGAATCACCAGCAGCTAAATATTCAGAACTCCTAATTCAAACAAATGTAGAACTTCTTAAAATGTAAAATCCAATGGTTTTGGCTTTTGTTTAAGAATAGGGTTTTGCCTGCTTTTGTCACTGTCACTGCAAATGTTTATGTAAAACATTGGAAACCTATAAAACTATTTTACTGTGCTTCAGGAAAACTAAACAGGTATATAACTTGGGAGTTTAACTTCAAATTATGATTAAACTCCAGGCACAAAAATATCTTATCAAATAAGATATTTCTGTCAAACAAGACAGAAGGCAGATTCACTATAGCTTTTTTACTCAAAAGAGTTTGTCTTAATTCCAAATGACTCATGAAGACTATTTTTTCTGTATTTTGCATATGCAGATAAAACAATTCCAAGGCTCAAGGTGTCAATACTCCTGACTGCCATAATGTAATCCTTTTTCAAAGCAGCATAAAGCTACTCTTCTTTCTACCTGATGACAACACATAAGCAAAGCAAGGAAATTACCATGCAACAGGAAGTACTTCCATTTGTAGCCTGTTATCACTCTGTCACATAGAAACTGTCAGATAGGTATGCAGCACAGGAAAAGGACTCAGAGCTGATATGTTTGTGTTTAGTTTTGTCTATAAAATAGCATTTGGCCTTTAAGCTCTGGCAAGGCTTTACTATTAAAGATACAAGGTTAATTGGTTTACTGATTCATGCTGAAAATCAATTCACATTTCACCACTCTCTCCTAGTCACCCAGAGACCTAATTTTAAATTCCTACAATAAAAGGGAAGCTCCATTTCTTCTAATTTACTAAACCCTTGATAAAACACAAGTGAATTTTATGTCAAATATTTGTCATAAAATAGGTGCCTGAAATTAAAGAAAAAGAAAATCTTATCTTTTTAGAGTTTTTTTTTTAACAAGTATCTTAGTATTACATTAATTTTTAATCTGAGCAACTAGATTCCTCTAAAAAGCACACAATCTCAAAAAAGACAAAATTTGGCAAGTTAACGAAAAGGACAGTTCTCAGGCTTCCTGCACCATACTTCAGAGCAAGAGACAAATTACAGTGCCATTAGAAAGGCCATAATACCAAGTAATTCTTAATTCTCAGCAGATCTGTTAGAGCACAGGCCTCATGCTATTGATGTAGCAGTCACACAAGTCTTCACAGCTATGTTATTGAAGTTCAAAATTAAGAATAATAGAGAAATAACCATAATTCAAAAGGACATAGTTTTCTTCCCGGGTGCTGCAATTTACCCTACTGCCTTACTGAAAAAGCCCATAAAAGCTGTGAAACAAATTACCACCAACAAATCCTTAACAAAAAATTTCATCAGCTACATTGAAATAAAGTGTTACTATGTTTTTTAATTCAACTAGCATTTGATTTGAGACAGCATACCAAATACATCATTATTCCTTGCTCATAGTAGCTTGGGAGCCAATACAGACTGCTTCCTACAGCATTTGCATTAAACCAAGTCTAGTCTTAGAAAAGCTCAGACTGGCCACTACAGTCCTGATTTCAGTTTCACTGGTCATTATTCTCTATGTAGTCTTTAGACCAGACACACATTAATAAAATATATTATGATAAATATCCATTGTAATATTATCTAATTGTAGTACAGCTTATTAAAACTGATATACCAAATTTCTGTTTTTCTGAAGTAAAAATTCAACTGTGTATTGTCCAAGATGTAGCAACTCTGACACTACTTCAGAAGCTTCCTAAGGGAACTTTCAACTGATAAAAAGAAATGGAATATCTGAATTTTACTGAAGACTTTAACTGCAAATAAGAGATGAGGTATTTAAACCTGGTACACTTACACTGGTGGCTCAAATGCAAAGAATGTTAAAAATCTGGAGGGCAAACAGCCATTAGGTAAAGATACAGTAATTCAGTGTATAATTTATTCAGAGAATTGATCAAAAAAGGACATAGAAAACTACAGAGGAGATCTTTGTAAGAAATTGGATAGAAAAACATAGAAGACCTCCTTGAGACTTTGGTAAGAAAAAAGGACTAATTGATAAATTATTATTTTATAACTAAATCTCCAAATTAGCTTTTGCATATGAACACACTCATACTATCCATATTTACCTTCTACTCCAGGACAAATTTGTGCTGTTAAACCAATCCTGCATTTCTTTGGGTATTATCTCTGGTCTAAGTAACAAAACAAAGCAATCTGTTCACCACTGAGTTCTGAAATTCCTCATTTCAAAATAGATACCAAAAACTATTGCATGAACAAAAAAATGGGCAATGTTTCCTTGTACCTGCATAAAGAGCATTTCAATCTAGAAGATTATTATCCTGGCTGTTTTCAAGCAGTTAAGCAGTATCTTACAGCAGTATTCACTTTGACTGGTTTATTTAATTGCATATGTTTAGTAAATATAGAGGTAGCAAGACAATGTTCTCCTTCCAGGAGGTCACACAGTCAGTTTCCTGATTTTCACCTCAAAACCAATTATTATAAGCTATTCATAGTCATTCAGAAAGCCATCTCTACTTCTTCAATTTTTTTCATCTTTGTTTTTAAACATATATTCTACCACAATCTTTTGAAAACTTTTCTCTCAACTTTCAAGAACAACATGCAGTTCTTCAGTTAAATCAAAGATATTTTTGGCAAGAAAGAAAGAAGATGAGACTTGAACTTGAATGCCTTTGTAAAGATTGAGTCTGGAGTCCCTCCTTTCTGATGTACTTTTCTTAGTCTCTTCATAGCAACAAAGCAACAACCATGTTTTTTCCCAGGTAAGCAGTATGACATTAACACAGAATCAATATGGTAGAGGCTTCCCTCCATGTGGAGCAAGGAGAAGCATAACATCTATCTCCACAGGATAGATAGACATCTTTTCCTTCCCTTGCCTGCAAAAAGGAATTCACTAAAAATCAACAGCATTTTGTTTTTAATTTTTACACTCTGGAGAAGGTGACTCTAATTAGCTCAGATTCAGCATAAAAGCTTCATAAGGTTAAAATACAGGCTATCCTAAAATATTGTTCACCTGAAAAAATTAGAATTATTTTGTCCTCATGGGCTGATGTATACGTATAACACAGAACTCGTTTCTCTCTCTGCCAAGGGATACTCAGTCCTGCAGTTTCCACCGCAGGAGGCCCGGTTAAGGAGCACTTACTTCTTCCAGCAGATGGCAGCGCTGAGGGCACCGAGTGCCCCTGCACCGGCACCACTGCTCCCTGCCTGCCACGGCACTAGGACACACTGCCAGCTCTGGCTAGGCATCACGGCCAGCGTTTAAAAGATGTTCACCTTAATTCTTAATAGAAAACTTCGTAGAGCAACTGAATTTCATCTTGTCTCATTAAAGGATTCTGTGTTCATGGCAGGGGGCTGGAATTAGATTATCTGTAAGGTTCCTTTTAATCCAAACCATTCTATGATTCCTTCTGTTGCTCAACTCTTCTGTATTCTCATTTCCATGCTTTTTGCCTTTATCTCCATACCATCGCATGAAATCAAGGTAAAACCATCACTTATGTGCTAAAAGTATTTCTTACAGCTCCTCAGAAATCTCTTTTCTACTTCTGATGTCTCTGCCCCAGTTGCCTACAAACAACAAAATCCTATGTTTTATCATGACTTAAAAGTTTAAGAGTCTTTATTTCTGATATCTCATTCTTTTTCCATTTATTGTACAGATTCATAGATATATTAAAAATCTCTAGACTATCTTATATCCTATAAAATATCCTCAACCACTATCAAAAATAAAAGCAAACAAGACTTTGAATTAACACTAAGATAGAAATAGCCAATTGAAAAATATTTAGTAACCTCTTATTAAAACAAAACAAAAAATCACCTAGCATCTACAAAGCCAATATCCACGAGGATGGAATTCTTTGGCACTTTGCTTGTGTTCTTAACAGAAGCTGAACCTACATGAAGATAAAAACATGGACTAAACTTTAAACAGATTCATATGACAAAGACTGTTGTTAACTGTTTCTAAATTCATGATATAGCCCTCAAACATCTAAAAATACCCAACTCAGCTTCTTGAACCATGGCAACTCCGTAACATTACATCTTTATCAAAGTAAGAACAACTGCCCTCTACTCAAAAGTTGAGCAACTACAAAATGAATTCTAAATCAAAATGAATCTTTATTCTCTCCCATGAGAAAATATCTTAAGAGTTTTCCATGCTCTTGCTATATAGTGAAAATAGTCATGAGAACAGTTCCTGAGAAAAACCCACCAAATCAAAACACAGAGACAACGTTCCACAAGGCAGAAATCCAGTGAACACTGCTGCAATGTTGCTTGTCCACAAGGTCTAGTTCCCTGTCATCTAGTTCCATATCCCTGAAGAATGGAAGGGTTGCTGATGGTAACACCCAAGAAAAGGCTATGAATGGTAAATCCTGATTGTGCATTCAAACTCCTGCTTAGCAGGTTGAGGATGTGAGGTGAGATGGCACGCGTCAGACTCTTCTCACTCTCTGTCATGATATTCACTATATCTGAGCATGAACTACAGGCAACCCAAGAACACGGAAGTGACTGAAACCTCCATTCTCACATAATCAGACTGGTTTTGGAGAAGGAGGTCTCACGTAATCCTAAAAAACGATGATGACAGTTTACTGCTAAATATTTTAAATTAATAATTTGTCTGCAAACTACAAAGACAAGTGAAGCAGTGATGCACAACTCAGCCAAAGATATTCTGTCCACAAAAGAATTTAATAAGGAGAGAATCCCCACAGCAAACACATAGGAAAACACATATGATCTTGAGATCATATCAGCTGTATTCAATGTAGACTGTGAACATAACCTTGAAAATATGAACCTCAATTTTCATTCATCTAGCTCTGTGGGAATCCTTTTTGTTTAACAAATGAGAATATAATGTTGCCAGGAGCCTGAAGTTACAGTAGACAATCATCACCTGTACTTTGGGAAGCTCAAACTTTGCACAAGATACATGAAACTGTCTTCTACACCAGGTGACACATTCTTCATCAATCTGAGAAAGCTAACCGTTTCAGAATCCATTACAAAAGCTAGAGAAAGAACCAAAAGGTCATATAAAGGAACTCTATACTTTCAGTAGACAGGTTTTTTTTTTCTTTCAAGAGATAAGCTGACTTCAAATTAACCCTGCTATAATTAGAATACACTCACCACTACTCCATTTTAATGTAGTTGAATGCTTTTACACCCACAGTTCTTTTATTTCCTTGAAGGGAACACATGGACAATATATCTACACCTGCTCCTGCAGCTTTTGAAAAAAGCATGATAAAGTGTTGTACCAAGATAAAACTGCCAAACTGATCAACTGCAAGTAATTTCACTTCAGACATCGTGAAGTAGGGAGAGATTACTTCCAGGAAAGTATGCACAGATAGATCCCTGTCCCTGGATACCACCTTTACTCTTCCTTAGTTCCAGTGAGCAAGGAAATTCAATGCCAGAGGGAAAAAAAAAAAAACATAATATAAAAAGTAGACTCCTAACAAAGAGGCTTAGTAACTCAAAAGTTCTTGGAACAAGGCAGAAATTCACTCCAGTGTTAATGTTTTAGTGTATTTGTGTATATTGTATTGTGCATTGTAAAAATGCTTGTCTCGATGCATAGTCCCATACCAAGGAAAAAATGTGGAAGATGTCTCTACATAACAGAAGCTAAGTACAAGAAATAAAGGGGAGGACACAGCCAACAGAAGAAAAAAAAGTTTTCTGATGTGGAGGAAAAATGGAAAAAAATTGAAGAAATATCAAAGAGGAACCATCTGACCAGGCACCTCGGATCCTACAATAGTGCCCTTTTCTTCCATTAAGTATTTTCATATAAAATGACGTCAGATTCAACCAGTGCAGAAAAAAGACTATATGGAAATTAGCTTAGTGGATCACTTACAAAGAATTCTTTAAATCAAGTTTCCTAGAAAGCAATGTTTACTGCTACTTAAAGGAAGATACCTTCTCTTTTTGACACATGCCATAGAACAAGGAAATCATAATTTTGTCAAATTAAAAGTTTCATTTTCTGAAATCTGAACTTTTAGAGAAAAACCACCCTGAATTGTCATATACTACATTAGAGTCACTTTACTAGAGTTCTTTGTATTACAAATTCCAATACTTCCTAGTGCCATTTTGTGACTGTTCTGAATCCCAGAGCACTTTTGTGCAGTTTCACCATACAGATCATCTTGAGTGCAGCCTTTAGTTTCCACATATTCTGTTTACCATCTCTTAATACCTAGAACACCTTTAGGAAGATTTTCCACAGAAGACACGGAGATTACAGGACTCAATTCAATTCTAGTAAGTAATGTCTTCTAAAAAGATGGAATGCAGGAGAACAAAGCCCAACAGTAATTTTAACTAATTAATTAAGATAATATGTATTACATTCTTGCTATTGAGATCATTTTCTAGATTAAACGACAAGATGTTATGGAAGCATGATATACTCAAAGAAATTTAAGGCCATATTCTTTCTTTCTTATTCACTGTTTTCCCAAAAAAATGAGAGATGGACCTTGATGAGTGAGATCATACATGATGCAGAGTCGCACACAGAACCTGGCTGATAGAGTGAGATCTTCCATCAGAACTAGAACATGACTGTGAACATGACTTTCTGAAAAGTTACCAACTAAAGTTTGGGCTTTTTTACTGACAAAGCATGTCTTTTGCCTACAGTCTATGATAGATATACCTGAAAATGCCTAAAGAAGCTTTCTCTTCAGAGCCCTTTTACCTACCTATTTTGTCTTACATACACATATAGAGACAAGTATTTACATTACAAAGCCAATTAGAATCTGCATTTTGCACTTGTTTATGTCAACTAGGGCAAGCAGCTTTGTAGATAATGCAGCCCCAAAGAACCTGGATCCACATGTATACAAACAGTACTAAGGCTTTTGTTCCCTAGTCACAGCATTTTCACCTAGAAAAACTCTGGCCCAAATAGACATCTCTAAGACTTTAAATTCCAACTGCCTATATCCAGTGGGATAAAATTCCCCTTTGTATCAACTTCTTGTTAATTGCACTTTTTGTTGGTTGTCTCTAGCCCTCTTTTTTTTCAGGTGGTGAAAGTCCTGGTACAGTGTACATATTAGGCTTATTTGGAAAGAAATGTGACTTCTTACATTTGAAATAGATTCTATTACAAATATATTTTAATAATGACTACTACACATTCAACACTAATCCACTATACTTACCATCTTAAGAATATTACACACTGTAATAGGATAAATGTGTATATTTTTTAGTTTTACACTTGAGATAGCACCTTTTCAAGCATTTAAGTATCTGTAGAAATAGTTCCTAGGCTTAAGTGTAAATCTGTGAAGTTACACTAGTCATACAGTTAGCTGACATTTCAGTTAATGTGATTTTTTTGATCAATAATTCTCTTAGCTTACATTAATTGTCTTTTTTTTTTGCTAACTACACTTCTTTATACACATCTTAAAAAATTAACCCTTCCTAGATAATGAGATTACTTTCATCCCTATTTCTGAATCCAAGACACTTTAAAATTTGCAAACCTCTCTGGCAATGCTGCTTAGAGCTTCATCTTCTGCAGAAAACCTGTCTTTCACTGGAGTTCTCTTCCGTCCTGATCCAGGAGTTCCCATTTTTATTCTCTGTATGTGAATCTGTATGTGAAAACACAGACAGGAAAAAGCTCAGTTTTAATTAAGATCTGGAAATAAAAACAATCAAGCAATCTAACACTCCAAAATGTCCTAAGTTTTCCAATCTTCAGCTACATAATACTCAAGAAATCTACATGCAATTGGCATGTAATGGTAAAACTTTATCACAAAAGCTTGTGGCAGCTTTACAGAATACCACGGCATCCTTCAAGGTGCACACGTAGTATTTTTCTACTGAACAGAACTCATCAATTTACCTACAGCTTCTAAGTCCGGCACAACTGTAAACTGCTCCTGGCTCAAAAAAGATACCTCTGTTGTCTGTCAATTTACGTAACTCCTAAAAAGATACATATACTTTCAAGTTATGGATGTGAAAAAAAAACCCAATAGACAACAAAGTGTTCAACAATTAAATTTACATGATCATTAGAGCTCTCCTCAAAACAGAAAAGGCTCAGCAGATAAACTTTACTGAGCATCCAAGTAGCTAGATGTGGCTTATTTACATTTTGACACAGCTGTTCTCATGCACTTGCAACTGAACTAGAACTGAACTTCTAAAGCAGAAGTTTTACTATAGCAGAAATAAAGACATCTTTACACAAAAAAGCTACTGTTTTGCCTACAAGAACAAGATTCTCAAATTGAGAAATGAAGAGAAACATCCTACCATCATATACCCAAAATACATAAGATACTCTCTTACTTTTCCTCCAGAAACGTCTTACAAATTACAAGCATATAAAAATGACCAACAAAATAAAACACAGCTCATATAGCCACAATCAGAAAAACGTTACACAAAAAAACCTAAACAAACAAACAAACAAAAAACCAAAACAAAGCCCCAAAAAACTAAAAAAAAACCTCAACAAACGTCAAAAAACACAACTGTATTAGTTTTTTTCAAATGTCTTAAAGAAATCCTACTTCCAGACATCCAGGTCCTCCCAAATGTCAGACTAGGATTTGGTGGTAGACGAGCTATTTGACAAAGTAAATATCCTAGAAGGGGTTTGAGAAAACACCTTAGTTATAAAAAAAACTTTCTATTTGCAGGAAGAAGAGATCTAAAAGGTAATTAGTACTGGCTATTCTTTTCAAACTGAACTCGTACAAGAACTACCTTTCTTACAGGATCTAACTAGCAAAGACTCAGTAATTGATTATAGTTTAGTCAAAGGGGAAGGAGGAAAAAAACCCCAAATTTTTGTACAAGCAGAGTTTTTACTTTATTACTTTTACACGGCAATCACAAAGTCAAAATATATTGGGGTATTTTCTGGTACTCAAAGGCACCAAGTAGCATCACAGAACTTTTTTTTTTCCCTCTTATTTTGCAGCTTCTACACCTTTTCACCACCCTTCCCTTAATAACTTTATACTACTACTCCTTTTTTTTCCTTGCAAGCAAGAAGATTTTTAACTGCTTCAAATTTTACAGGTATTTTACTATTCTTCATCTGCTCAGTATTATCACTGCTAGTCTGTTTGGTAAGAGTCTGTATTTTTAGTCTTAAAAACCAGCAAGTAAACTTACGTCTTGTACTCAGGCAAATTTAGATAAATACATGCACAAACAGTTTGGAGCTCTCCATGGCAAATGTTTAATCTCAGAGCTACAGGTTGTTGTCTGCATTCTGAATGTCCCAAAAAATCTGCATCTTTTTTCAGTAGTTCTTATGGCTGACTTCAAATATTAGAAGCAGATAGGGCCCAAACTAGAAGTTACATGAACACAAAATAATATTACCCCTAGTACAGAAGGCTTTAACAATGTTATACACTAGCCACAAGAAAAAAAATCATTAAATGTTCATTACAATAAATGGAGTTCATGTAAGAAAAGAAATCAAATCTATCTACTAAATGTCACTTACCATGAAATTATTTTAATTGATACATTAAAGGCCATGTTTCTTTTAACAGTATTTACCACATAAGTAAAAACTGCAGAATAATTGCATATACCATAAACTTGAACTGCATTTGTTGTCATCCTTCAAACAATGTACCATTTCTAATAGACAACAAACTTTGGTTTGTTAACTGAGTGAAATGCTCTAAGCTGGCAGACAGATTTGGGAAATGTAATGGGTTATAGCAAAAATATAGCTATGTTCAGTTGTAAACTATAGTTATTTGCAGAATAGTATTTTCATAAAAATTAGATGCTGATGCTTTAAATGAGGAAAACACACTTCATCTCAGTCACTGTGGAAGAAAGTAAGCGTGTCATCCTTGCCAGCCATCTGCCATGCTTCTCACCTAGAATGAGCACAGAAGTCCTGACTGAGCCCAACACAAGAGGGAACAGGACAGATTACCCAGAAGGTATACAGAGGTGCTGCCTTTGCCTACAAGGAGGAATTAACAAAGTCAAAGCTCAGCTGTAGCCAAAACTAGCAAAGGCTGATAAGGACAAAGAGAAAGGCTACTCTAAGGGTATCAGGAGCACAAGAAAGACTAAGAAAACTGTAGGGCCACTGTTTAGTGACACAGGTGAGAGTAGTGGGAACTTGCCAAGCCCCACTCATGGCAGAATGGTCTGGATAACAAATGTGAAGATGGGAATCTTCGTGTGTGTGAATCAAATAAGCAAAATTGTCTGACAGGGTATGGACCCAAAACTAGCTATGCTGAAGAGCAAGAGAATTGTCAGTTACAGTAAACAGAAACTAGGAAAATAGACAGAAGCACTTGTTTGAAGTAAAGCAGTCCTCTTGAAACTAAAACCAAAATCAAATTGGAAGTCTATACAGTGATAGTGATTTTGGAGGGATAACAGCATCAATGAAACCCCAGTTTGATGCTGTCAGAAGTCACCCACTGACTGCACGATATCTGTCCAACTAATACAGCATCCCTCCTAGTGGATGTAAGATCCTGTGCCCCAGCTAGCAGGTGGTCAGTACAGGGAGGTCAGTACACACCTGAAGTGTGTGAATGCGACCTTGTTAGCTATGCTCTCACTGCCACGTGCACTAGAACATGGCACAGCACAGGTACACACAAATCTAGAGTGTCCACGTCTCCAGCAGAAATCATGTGCAAACAGGGGACCCTGGAGCTGAAGAAAAGAACATTTAAACACCAGCCTAGAGAGGCTGTGAAATGTCCATCCCTGAAGACGATAAAAACTGAACTAGACAAGGTTCTGCAAAACCTTTTCTAATTGACAAGACTTTGGGCAAAGGATGACCTCCAAAGAATCCTCCTAAAAGAAAACATACAGTTCTATATTTATTATTTCTCTCAACTTTGAAAGTAAACCTCAATACAAGATTTATTTAATTAGATATTTTAATATTTCTTCCAGGGTCTTGTCACAATTTCTTCCATTCCATTTAGCTTTTAATTAGGCTGATGTATGCCAGAGTATTTAATTTCTTGCTATAATGTTCGGTACTACAAAAACCTAGACATATTGCTATCATGCTAATTACCCTAATACTATAAATATCATGATACTACTTCTCAGGAAAATGCAAGATATCAATACTTCACATGCATGCAGAAATACTTCCAAGAAGTTTAATTTCAGTAACTTTCTGATTACACAAAAAGTTATCATGGGATAATGAATTTTGCGGCTGCATGTGATAAAGACTTTAATACGTGCTGTCATATTAGAATTTTAATAAAAAATAACTAAAGAGAACACCAAAACACAAACAGACAAAGAACAGTTTGCTGTTGTCTTTTATGGTTTAGAAAGATTAATACAAAAGGAAAGAACACCATAATATCTGCTGCATTTACTGTTCAAAATTCCTGAGTCACATCTATCATGTGCCTAATTCTATAGGCATGGTTACACATTGTATTACATAACTGATGATGTGACATCCTGTTGCATTTCATTCCAAAACAATGAAGTGTCTGGAGTCCCCAAACAAACCAGAAGACCTGTGATGAAATCCTTCAAATGCCCTCTCTCATTTGTCTTCAGTTCAGGCATATATACACTTTATCTCTTCCACAAGTCTTTGCTGTCTGTCTTCTTCACATTACCTTCTGACTAAAGGTTCCCCTTATTTCTCCTTTGCTTCCTAGAAAAAAAGACTGATTTGTCTCAGAGGAAAAAAAAAGCTACACTACAAGTTCAGGGCCTATCACTCACCACCCTCAATGGCACCACCTGTTCTAAATGCCTGGGTGTACGCCAGCATGCTTGGCATTACATACATAGGATCCAGATACCTTAGTGTGAACAGGCTATAAATAACAGAGCAAAACACCCCTTCTCTCTTTCGAGCAAGACTACAAGATCACTAAAATTCACCTGTGCAGACACCATCTCTGCATAATTGATTCAACAACAGAGAAGAACAGCACTGCTCTAGAACAAACATCATCTAGAAACAGAATCTGAATGCAAAAGTATTAATATTGGACAGTTGCATTCATAATTGAGAAGGAGCACGATCCTATCAGAAACCGCAGTCTTGTTTGATTGATCTTCAGTGCTTTCTCCAAGCAAACTTTAAAGGAGACAAAGCAAATAGACACAAAAAAATTTAAAATTATGCAAGACAGACACAAGAGTCTTCCTCAGAAGAGAGGCCCCATACATGCAATTAATATGTTTGCCCATAGGTCCAAAACCACCCATACAAGGAAAAGGGCTGCATGATCACAGGGTGACCATGACCTAACAAAGGGGCACGTAGGAAGAGAGAGAAATACATTAGGTTTTAATGCACTGAGAAATAGACTGAGTTTTAATGCAATCATTTTAAGGACTCATTTGGAATTTTCATTCCAATTAATATCTTAGTTCAGAATATTAACCAAAACAAGAACTATCGCCAAAAAAGAGCTGCTACTATGACTGAAAGAGCCTAACATTAAAGGGAAAATACAAAGACTGAGAAAAGTATATAATTACAATCTGCCAAAAGATTCCAGTGCTTACCACTATATTGGAGGCAAACTTATTCCAGCAGATGAATAGTGTTTCTGTTTTAAGAAGCTGTTCATCTCTAATCGTGGCCCACTTCAAAAACTGATAGCACAAAGTTTCTGCTCTGAGTGGACAAGTTTATGTCAGCTTTTTCAGGAAAAAAACCCTTACTCTTTAGACAACTGTGCAATGCAGTTTATTTATGCAGTATATTTGCAGTTTACTTGCCATTTTAAAATCTGATAAATACAATTTATTATGAATTCATGGTATTTAGCAATAAAATTACAATTCCTTAGAGAGAACTGAAATCCCTCAGTCTGTTGGTGTTATGAAGTTAGAGATCAACAGAAAGTTTACAGTTAAGACAACCAAAAAGCTATCATGCAGTTTGCAAGAGTCTGCAAGTGCCTGATGAATGCATGAAGCGTAACAGTGCCTGGCTAGCAGTGGCACACGTAAAGCACTGCGAGACAGTCAATGCACTGAAGGCATCCTACAGCCCTATAGAACTACAGGACGCCTCCAGAGTTATCTTTGGTGACCTTCAGCAGCCTTCACAAATTACCAAAATTCCAAAACAACGTCTTCCAATTTCAAGTGGTGGCAACTTGTTTGATGAAGTATGAGCTCTCCGCCAGCCAGCTGCCAACAGCTGCAACTGGAGATACCATTACTGCACAAAGCACATTACATACATGATACTTTCATCAGTTACATGCAGCATCTGGAAAGCTCTTATAATGGTGACTCACCAGAGGATCTCTATGGGTGGAACATAAAGCATAGATAACTTTCAGAGAAGCAGCGTAACACAGATTGGCTTTTCTAGAATCAGTGCTACTATAAATGCTGAAGATCCAGGAATAAACTAAGATTTCAAAGGGAACTTTAAAATGTAAGGCGATGACAGTACTAAAATGAGCACTATAAAAATCATGAAAATGTATAATAAAATTTTAAAAAAACCAAACACGAGGATCTTCCAGAAGTGTTTATTCTAAAATGGAACAATCATCATTTTTATACTGTCAGCTTTTGCAAAACGAGTAGCCTTTCTGTTATTTTGCAAAAGAATGATTCATTGCTCATTAAAAAACCAAATACTGCTGCTATATTGAGGCTCCACTTTTAATGAAATGGGACAGCCCCATGGTAACAACCCACATTCTGTAACAAGCTGCAACTATTTAAAATATTTTTCCCTCACCAATTTAATACACTCCTACACTCTTTCCTACTCATGCTACAGTTACAGTACAATGAAGAAAAGCTACTGCAGCAAAGGAAAGAAATTGTCCTGAGTACCCCTTAGAAGGAACAGCAGTTGGAGGAAACTATCATCTGACATCATTCCTGCTGACAAGTTTTCTGCTGTGGTAGCGAAGTTGGTAGGCTTAGAAACACTTATGTGCACCTGCCCTTTCTTTGGTAAATACCCCTTCAATTCCTCCCTTAAAGCAGATCTAACACTGCTAGCTGAAGGAAATGTGAACTTTATCACCTTCACAAGCAGACAACTTTACTTACATAAACTATTTTCCAGGGCATGTAATGTATAAACACAAACTGTCCCTTACCTACAACTGCACATTACCTAGTTTCCAGATATTAAGATAATAAAATCGAATTGCTTTCTCAGAAAGCAATTATAATATTTTTTGTAATGCTACTGGACTGCAGTAACTCATTACTATCACCACACATCTTCACATTAGGATCTTACAAACAACAACACAGTATCAAAGCTATTATAGACCAGAGCTATTCAATTATATATGATACTGATCTAGGTTTTTTGGTATATGCATATGCCAACTTGTGTGCTATGTGAAAATCTAGACTTCAATAAGCTCTATAGATTCCCACTACACAGAGTTTAAACAGCACTTTCTGAAAGTTCACATGTATGAAAGTACTATACCATCTTCTGAGAGAATGAGACTAAAAAAAGCTCCTCTGGAGGCAATTCACAAGAAATACTGGCATTTAGGTCAACAAGCTACACCTGACACATTTCACAAAACCGTCTTGTATTCATGGGTTTCCACTTACAGCCAAGAATTCAGTTCAGGTAAGACTGACTTGAAAGTAAGCTAAATACCTCCAAACCCAAACAGAACAAACAATAGCAAAATGATGTAATGTACGTCAAACTATTTTGTACTGCTAAAGCACCTTTTATCTATTCTTACATCATCACTAAGCAATTACATTAACCAGGGAAGCAGATGTATATTAAGAGGGTAACTGTTTCTGGGCCGCAATACATTTAATTATATCACTTCAAAATCAAGACACAATGAATGTTTAAGGACCTCAGGCAAACATTGATTTAATATTACACTTTGTAACCTCCTGCCCCACATCTCCAAAGATGCTTCACCCTAATGATACTTTAAAGGGAGAAAATTGATCCTAGACCTTCCTCACTTCAAGCAAAAAATGCCTGTACGTCTCTCTAAAATAAGGAAACCACTGAGTATATCATATAAAGTCAACACAGTACTACCTCATCGACAAAATATTTTTATTATCAGTGAAATACATAACACTGCCCTTTAAAGAGTCATGCTAGGATTCAAACTGAAAATCACTTAAAACACATGGAACAGATCACAGTCGGCAGCTGTTTCCAGGCCCCTTCCAAACTCATGAATGTGCTCATCTCTCTTATCATCCTCAACAATGTCTTTGTAATTACAGCAACCGAGTATACTAAAAATAAAATAGCGTGCTCCAAAATAAATTTAAAAAAAACCCAAACGACCAAGCGTCAGCAAGAGTGACCGACTCCCAGCTCGCTGCAGAGGGGGCACGCCCTACTGCTCCGGGAACAGCGAAGCCGTGGTAACGTGCTCCGAGGAAGTAAGAGAGAGAAAGGCAGCGAAATACACACAGCTGTGATTTCAGCACACCCTCCTTTCCCCCTCGTTCCGCCGTTTCCCCTCAGCCCCGCGGGTCGGGAGGAGGGATCGCGTCCGGCGAGCGGCAGCACCGCCGGAAGGGCTCGGGCCAGGCCGGGCTCGCTTCCCCCGGTACGCCCGCTCCGAGCCGGGCCGCCGCCACACGGAAGGGGCCGCACACCGCCGCCCCAAGCTTCTCCTTCTGCTCGCCGACCTGACCGACGAGTTCCGGCTGAGCCGCTCCTACAAACCTGAAGAACCGGGTTCCCGCCCCGCTTCGCGGCCCGAGTTATGTGTCTGTGACACCCTTCCTCCTCCCGGCCTTCACCCTTACCCTGCCTGGGCCCCAGGGAGCCTTACCTGCGGGCCAGCCTGCCACAGCACCGGGACGCCTCAGGAGGGAGGGGGCAATTGTTTCACTCTTCCCTCCACCGCTTCCAGGGGTGCGAGGGGTTTGTGGATCCCGGAATCACTTCAGGCTCCTTCCTTTCCTCACTCCCTACGCCCAGAGATAGGGGAACAGTGGCAAAAGCCGCCCTAGGGCAACCGCAGTACCCGCCAGACACGGACCGTCCACGGGCCGCGGCAAAGGGAACTGCTACCTCACTTAACCCTCTCCACCGTCCCCTCCCACCTCTTCCCCGAGAAGGGTTGGGGGAACCGGAGCCGCAGGCAGACAAGCCGCCCCGCTCCAGGCCGCCCTCCTTTTCCCCGCCCCGCGCTCTTGCCTCCTCCCCTTCAGCGCCGAGCGCTTACGGCCACATCGAGAACTCGAGTGAGAGACTGCGGTAAATTTCACACCGCATGCAGGGCCCTGCGGAAGGAAGAAGGGGCCGGCGCTGAGCGCAGGGAGAGGGAACGAGCGCCCGATAGGCGAAGCGCAGGAGGCACAGCGACCGAGGCTGGCTCCGACAGCCGCCACACCTGCCCGGCCCCGCGCAGGCCGGGGGGCGAAGCGCGCAGGCGCCGCGGAAGGGAGGCCGAGAGGGCGGAACGGCCGCGTGCGTACAGCGGCTGCGGGCACCGCGGGAGCCGAGGGGGGCGGCGCCGGGCCGGCTGCGCTCTGCTCCTCTGCTGCCTTCTGCTCCGCTCTGCTCCGCTGCTAGGGTCCCGGCCGCCTCCCCAGCTGATGGGCTGCTGGCGCTCCGGGCCAGCCTGGGTGACTGCGGCCTGTGGCGGCCTTTTAGCTCGGGGAAGGCGAGGAGGCGATCCGAGGGAGCAGCGCCCTCCTCTCACCCCGCTTCTCCTTTCCTCGGCAGGCAGCGAGGGGAGGGGGGGTCACTCTGTGTAACGCGTCGTGCTGCAGTGCTCGCTCTCCGCCTCGCCCCTCCTCATGATCGGGCAGGCCGGCTGGCTCCGTGCTGTGGTGGGGAGAGGTAGGTCTCACACCTGCTTTATGCTTCATTCCCGGTTTATTGATCGGCCTTCCCCAGGGAGACCGCGGCCGCCGCTGGAGAAAGCCGCAGCAGCACTCGCCCTCGTCAGGCGCGGCCGGGCCCGTCCGTGCACCCAGCTCCCAGCGCTCACACACGGCACTGGAGCCTCTCGGAGGGTTACCGTGGGTGCGGGCCAGGCAAGGTTTATGGGTAAAAATCGTCTGCAGGCGTTGGCACCTTAGCTTTGACTGGCCTAAACATGACCAGACTTCCGTAATACCAGAATTTAAATACAAGCAGCCGTCATAATCCCTAAGGATAAAATACAGGGAAAAAAGAAATTACTATATCATTACATATATTGCGGTTTATACACAAGCAATCATGAAACTTGGTGAGATTCTGCTGTGAAATAGACTTGGGATCACACTGGTAGTAATTTGCTTTCCAACACCTCTGCAGTTAAGTGCAGGGTGTCTCTAAGAGTGTAGAGATAATTAGAAGCGATGGTGTTTTGTATATCGGAAATCACATGGAAATGAAAAAGCACTGTTAAAATGACAAGTATAGTGGTAAGACTCAAAAACATACACCAGAGTTCAAATGTCTTACTAAAAGAAGCTCAAAGTATAAAGAAAAAGAAATATGCAAGTGATTTAAATTTATTAAAGCAGATGTATAACATATTTCTTGTGTTTCGTTAGTATTTTATAATTTTATGTGTGAGAAATCCTACACTTTCTCAGCTGATCATACAGTATAGCCTCACCATGCTTATTTTTAACATCACATTAATTTCTGTGGTAATAGAGGATGATCTCACTGGAGGGAGGCAAAGTAGTAAGTTTCTCATGGAATAGAAAAGTTTCTCATCTATAGAAAAGACCAGAAAAAGTACAGTCTTAAAACCTTCATTTTGATTTGACATTCTTGCAGAAGAACTCACCTGCTGATTTTCTGGACTTTGTGGAGAATTGTCATTAAAAACATCTTGGGCTGTTTTGGTTTGCCCTAGTTGGTGAGAGGAGTCTTTTATTCATTCTTAAGTAGAGAGTTTGTGTAGAACTTTCTGAAATGTGGCATGTCCCAGGTCTGTATGAGATCTCTATTAATGTATTGCAGTTAAAGAGGATTTTTTCTATCATTTGTACATTTTTCTATGATTAAGTGTTGATATTTTCATACCTCTAGTCTTTTGATATCATAGACTGCACATTTTTCTTTAATGATGAGCTGAATGCATGTCTCCTTGAGAGCAGGCATGCATTTTTGTCACTTGAAAGAGCCATTGTTTACTTGACTGAAGTGCAGTTAAAACAAGCAGTGGTACAGGATGGCACAGTAGCAATTCTGACTTCAGCATTGTTAATGGTTTGCTAAACAGTCAGGTTACATACAGTTTCATTATAAACCTTCAATTAGTAGCCAGAAAATAAAAGTTATGTTTGAACTTTTGCTATGAAATGACTGCAGCTATAAAATGAACAATTATTTATTAATATGGCCTGATTAGATTATTACTGAAGCTACTATAAAGCTTGCTCTATTAATAATGAGTGTCAGCTAAAAATAAGTAAATGAATGAATGAAGTATCGCTGGATCTGCCTTTGAATATTTTTTCTCTTCACTGTTGTTGCTTTATACAGCAGGTTAGAATAGATCCCTTATCATATGTAATTGAACTTGCTGATTTACCGTCTCCCTTTTCTCTGGAAATCTCTAAAACTCTTTTGCTCAATTAAGGTGTTCCATGGGTGAACACTTAGTTCTTTTTGGAGTGGTTGTCACCTAAGAAATTATTTCTAGGATGAATCTGTAAATCAGTTAAATTTAATATTTTGAACAATGTCAACTTCCAACAATAATATGTGTACAGTTTTAAAGAGACTTTGTCACTGTAACTCCTATGAGAGAAATACTTACCTCTGCAGTGTTTTCTATTTGTGCTGTTCTGATTATCTGTTTAATTTTTAATAAAAATTAAAATGCTTCTGTACTTCTTCCTGCCTGAAGCAACCACTTCTTTACAATTCTCTTCAAAATCTAAGATGCATAGATTCTTCATAAAGCAAAAATAGTTTTCTCTAAACCTTCACTTTCTCCAGCAACAAAGCTGATGCTGTGTAATGTGGTTTTTAAATAACCAAGTGGAATAAGTGACAGCCAGCCAGCCAGCCAGAGATGCTTCTTTTTCTATTAGTGTTGCAACTATGCTTCTGCTCACAGCTTCAGTGCATTTCTCTGTTGGTGCATGTCTAACATTAATTTATGTCATCATTTGAAGATGGAGGTGGATTTTCCTTCACACAACTACTGTTAAAGTGGAGAAGCAAAACGACACTGAAATTTAAATTCTAAATCTCAAGGTCTGAACTGTACTTTTGAGATTGTACAGTCTGTTTATCGTGTACAGAAGGAGTCCGTGGTAACCTTGTATTTCTTTTTACCACCATTAATCACCATTGCTCCAGGTCCGGTTTTTTTACAGCTCCTGAGCAGTTGCTGCTTCTTCAGTCAATGGCAGCTAAGTAATGGATGCTTGGCACTCCTGAGAAAAACAGTCCATTCCAAATAAGCAATTTGGTTTAATAATTTTGTTTGTTGAACTGAAAATCAGAAGGCTGGGAATGAAGTAATATTTGTCTATAAGGAATATCCACCCCAGATCTAGAGTAAAACAAGCTTTACAGGTCATGTTAGAGAAGATTATAGCTAAAACACTGGAAATTTTAGAGCTATCATTCTATACAAATGTTTGTTGGATTTTTGTGGGTTTTTCTAAAGGTAAGTTTATATTCTTAACATTTTAGAGAATTAGAATTTAGAACACTTAGAATTTAAAACATTTAGAGAAATGCAGAGCTAATGGAATTTGAACACAAGGAATCAATGAGGGAGAAGGAAAATTTGAAAAGTTCACAGAGATGTTCATAATCATTAATTTAAAATAATGTCTTACTTGGCTGTAAAATATAGCCTGATTAAATTTGTCTTTAATTTAGTAATTTACTTTATATAGGATTTTAATACAGCATATCCATCTGTAATCTTTCTTATGACAATATGTAGATCTTCCTTCAATGAAATCGGTGAAGCTACCAGAAGACTCCAAATATCTAGTTGTAACATTCATATTGGCCAAAGTGAGAAGTGAATAAATAATTTAAGCATCTAAACAATTAAATTAAATTGATAGTACTCCTTAAATATACGTTGCATTTGAGAACTTGAACATATTTGATTAATTGGATTTTTATATCAAATTCATCTTTATGTGTGCTGTGTGTTGAATTTTCTGAGGGTTGTGGTAGCTCAATCTTTCTGAGCTAGGAGTAAAAAGCAAATATTTATGTTTCTGTATGTAATGTGTAGTTCTGATCTAAAATTTAATGTTGTAGAATTCTGTATTTGATGACTGGACAAAAAAAAAAAGATTACTTGCAGTTTCTGAGATTTTATTTTGCCTTTGCAGGAATTATTAAGATAATCTTGCAATAATCATTGTTAAGGGACATCCTAAATTACACCTATGCATAATACCTATGCAGTTGTGTGAGACTTCTTTATATTAGCAAAAGTCCAACGAATTGAAAGAGAGTAAAGAAAGATCTAGATTACACAAGTGGAAGTGTAAACAGTCTTCAACCGTTTCTAGGCTGAAAAAATATTAAAGCACTAGAAAAGCCAGATATCACTCTAAGTATATACTGGACAATTCTACTTGCAGGCATGATGTAATTCTCAGAAGTGACATGACAGTCTTGCTCAACATTTCTGTAGAATTTGGAAGGAGAGCCAGAGTGACTTTTGTGATGATTCATGCCTGAATATTTTGAACATTAACTGTTCTGACTAGCTTGGTTTAAAAAAAAGCGAGGGAGAGCACACACAAAGCGGATTATTAGCTACTTGTGCAGACTGGTTTATAAGCATCCACTTGAGAGACAGTTGCAACTGAGTTCGACTTTAACAGATGTCACTAAAGTCATACTTTTAAAAAAAGGGATTATACAGCTGTAATGAGGATACTGTTTGGCAAGGAAGGACGTTTGTTACAGGAAGTGAGATGGGAACAAGAAATAATGTTGGGTGGTTAAAGGAGCCAGGGTTGGTTTTGTACATCTGGTGGTTTTCTTTGGGGAAAAAACAAGAAAACACCTGCCCACTCACCCAACCCCTCCCCGACCCCCCAAAAAAATAAACTTCCATCTCTCTCCATGAATACAGAAAGCATATCTGATGTTGGAATCAAGGCAAAACTAATAGGGAATATTTTTCATGTTGCTTTTATAGGAGCTTTTTGAGCGAAGCTATACTTTGAACCACATCTTAAGCTTTTATGCAACAACTTAGCTTTGTTACTTTGTTACAGACATCAGTTTATTTAATCACTTAAGACTGAAAACAAAAACTTCTAGGATTTTTTAATAACAGTAGAATGGGCTAATCCACCAGTTCAGGAGTTCTTCAAATCACCCACAGAAATTGTAACTTTTGATTTTATATATAAAATACAGATACATGTAATATATATAAACTAGAACATCATATGCTAATAAATTAAGTATTAAAACTGAGGTTGAACAGGATCTTAAACAAGTCCCAGTGTCTAATGACAAGCAATTACTTAAATAACCATTTCTTGTTGTTAGGTTATTCCTTCACCAAAGATGTTTTGGTGTTTTCCTAACTCTCCATGTCTGTTTCGTCTCAAAACTTTTGAGAAAAAAATTCAAATAGACACCAGAGTAGTATAAGTAAGATATGTACTGACTTTTCAAGCTTTGCCTGTTTCCTGGAAGAAATATTACAATTCTCAATTCCTGGTGAGCAAGACAGCCATGCATATTTTTAGAAAAACCAGTTCTGCCTCTGCATTTGTCTACCTTTTTATGTTATGGGAGAACATTTGGCTGGGTTGCTTGTAAAAGATGGTAGCAAGCATAACCAGTAGGATGAAAACTGCTGTCTAAACAGACGTATGGGTTAATGTAACTAAAATTTAATTGATTGAAATTACATAATACTTTTTGTGTTTCTCATAATTTGTTGTTGATAAGTGTAGAAGTATTATCTGCAGTATAACCGAGAACAGGAAAAAAAGTGACTTCTTATCTACGTGTTGTTACTGATAAACACACCTTTTTTTAAAAAAAAAAAAAAAAAAAAGAGTGAAGAAAAAAGGCCCCAGGGGAAAAAAAAAACAAACTTCCATACTGGAAGAGAAAAAGCAATAAAAGTCTTCTTCCAAAGCCAGTATTTGAGGGTTGGACTTGTGTGTATTTGTCAGATTTACAGGAATAGTATCCAGAAAGGCTAGTAGGAGTTATTTTCTAAAAATTTACCTGAGAAATTAATGAGATCAAGAAAAAAGTTGTAAAGGAGACATTGAATCTGAGACACTCATCTGAGATTCTCTTAGTTACATTTATTTTATTTACTGACAACAGGATGAAAGTGCAAAATTGAACTAAGCTATTTTACTTCTTCCTTTGACCATGCTAGGTCAAGATGAGCAATGTGAGAAGTTCGCCTGGAAATTTTGTGAAAAATCCAGAAGGTCCTAATTTGAAATTATTCTTTGATCACGACAGATAAAGATTATAGCCCAATATCCACCCTGGAAAGTAATGCCAGTGGCTCACCCAGCTGCTCCGACGTCAGCCCGTGACTGGCACCGTGCTGGGCAGATGCGCCCTGGACTCTCGGGTGCCCCAGCAGAGAGGGCACAATGCAGGCGCTGCTGGCTGGCCACCGGGGAAGCAGCTGCTCCCCACCCTGAGCCTGGCAGCTGGCTGAAACTGAGGACTGAGAACTCCTCGGTTTTGCATAGAGAGGACCAGGGAGTGGAGTTTGCAGGGGTAGAGTAGAGGTAAGAAAAGAGAGAAGGAGATGCAAAAGCATAAGCTATTACCACTGATCAGCTAATGAAAGCTGCTGCTGTTCGCAGCCTTTTGCTGGCAGGCTCTTGTTGCAGATTGCTGTAGTAAAAGTACTCGGAAGGTCAGGATTGCAAAGATGTGAAGGTTTTTACACTGGTGTACTGAAAACCTGATACTTACTATCCTTGAGCAGTTACCATTGTTCTCATTCCTCAATATGGTGCTCTTATCTCTACAGTGAGGCCATTTTCTGATCCTTTTTCTCTTCTGTATTTGAACTGTGAGGTCTGATTTTGACTCCCGTGTTTGAATTCTCTTCATAGTTTATATTTTCAGTAATTATACATTCCCTTACCTCAAAATATGTCAACAAACAAAAATATACTTAAATATTTAAAATAAAACAGCCAGAAGTTTCTGTTAAAAAGTAAACAATTAATGATTTTTATTTCAAGACTATAAATATTTTCTTTTAACTAATGTGCTTGACAAGTTTCTCATTCTTAAAGGAAGCATTATTTCCATCATCAAGCCAATTAGGTATTTACACTCTTCTCCCTTCTCTCCTAAAAATCATATTCTCTGGAAACATTAGAGATACTGGAGGCAAACTACAGTTTTCTATGCCCTCAGTATTTCTATCTTCAAGCAGCCTTCACCTTTGAGCAGTTTTATTGTTTAGACAAAAAACAACAGTTTTCCATGACTACAGAAATTAAATTAGTTTCACTAGCTGAAAGTAAAATTAACAGTTGTCATTAGTGGATTTTATTTCATAGTGTTAAACTACTTGTCTGCGGTGGTAATCCTTTCAAACAGGCATGGGGAAACTCTGTTCCCCTTTATCATTTTCTTTGCACCATAACACAGAACTTTTCACTTCATCTTTTATTCTTTTGTCTTCTTGGGGCATCTCTGAATGATCTGAATGATGCAACTGGATTTACATATTTCTAAACTGGTGCAAAAAAAGACAAAACTGCACTCAAGTGCAAGTCTTTGAACTTAAGACATTTTACTTGCTTTTGGACAAAGAGTGATTTGAAGACTGTCATGTACCTGTCTCTCTGCTCTGGATTGTGTTAGGAGAGTATCACCTCTCTGTTCTGTTTGCTCTGAGGCTTCTTTTGAACGATGACTGCGTTACCTGTGTGATGTCTGCTTTTCCAGGTTTCTTTTTGGAGACTTGGTACTCTCCTGAAGTGGCAATTTCTCCTTTGAACTCCAGAGAAGTGCCCCCTTGATTCTGGATACTTCGTTCTGAAGTATTTCAGGCTGCTTATGTAAGCAAAGTCACTTCTAAACCTGTTCAATAACTTCACAGCAGTTTTGCAGGCTTTAAAGTGATGTCAGCAAGAGAATGTTTTGAAAGTATACACTGTGTACTCTACATTACTGGCACCACAGAAGTTAAAGTACTCTCATTCATGGTATTCATAATGTTACTTATGAATTTTGTTACTTCATAATGCTCACAGTTCCCTCCCTATACCTAAACTTCCTGCATGGTTCCTGCTTGAGCACATGCTAAATGTATTACACCAGAAGACCCCAAGTACCATACAGTTTGTAGCTAGTATATTAGCCAGTGAGACTTTCTGACTTTGTTCATACCTATCAAAAATTAAAAGGTTTTAACAGAGGTTGGCAGGAAGGAAAGCAGTATGTTATTTGCTTATTTGGTCCTAATGTTCTAGTAAAAGTCCGGACTGCTAGACTATAAAGAATAAAATATCCAGAAAAATACTTTGAATAATGAGATTAATGAATGTGTGAAACTTCATACTGTGCCTAATTGATAAACTTAAATAAACCAATTTTTAGTACATGGAGGAAGAGAAGAAAATACTGCATGAAACATTTTCAGTGCAACTATTAGAATACAGTTTGAACAAGAATTATGCATGATGATGGTTAATGCATTATGAAAGCATGTGAAGGGTTACCTTTCTTCCAATATCTGAACAGAGCCAAAAGGAAGTTATGCCTTCCTTTTAAGAATTTCTGTGCATATTTATAGTATAATCATTAAATTTGAGCTGTTAGCAACAGATTTTCTCATGGTAATAATAGTCTTTTTCTCTTCTCTTGGTGTACCAACTGCAAGGTTATCTTTGTTCTTTGGATTGTTGCCCATTATATTGAAGAATGAGGTGAACAGAGGTCTAGGTAGTTACATGACATAGAAATAACATACTAACTATTTTGAATAGTTACAGGGATTAACCGCATAAGGTAGGATAATAGAACAACAATAAATGACACTTTACACTTGTAAATCACAGACTATTCAAAGACTATTCTAGTCATTACTGGTAGTAGACAGAATTACATCTTGGTGTTCCCATAAGCTCTGTGTATTTTGACTCAAGAAGCCACAGCAGGGCTCCCCGCCTAAGCAGGTCAGGTTGTCGTCTCTGGTAAATAATTCAGTGTAGCACTTCTGTGAGGAAGGAGTATCACGCATTTAATAGAAAAGAATCACAGAGTATAAATCAAACTGTAAATTCTTCATTGAGCAGTGACTTCCATCATAATTCTGAGTTTCTTTGGCAGCATGCAAATTGCCACTAAATCAGAATGGAGAAGCTCCTAATATAGTTCCTGGTTTATAAGGACTTGGCAGTAATGGAAGTATAAAAAGAAATTAACTGGAATCCTTTAATTTAGCCAGACAGAGTAAAAAACACAGTTGTCTTGTTCTTTTTATGCCTGGCTAAATTTCTTTATGTTGTAGTAAACAAACTTGTAAAATTTCTAGTATCCTTCTAGAGCTGAACTTTCTGTTTCTGACCTCTGCCTGACCCAAATATACCGAATACAGTTTAATACTAAAATAATCCAAATCAACAAAGCATCTGTTTTGTCTTCTCTCCCAAAGATGCTATTCCAAATTGAAGTTTCAGATGGAGCAGGACAAGTTGAGGTCAGCCTAGTTCTTTATAATAGAATAATTTGAGTTCATACTTGGTTTATTAAAAATGTAACTGTATAATTGCAATCCTTAAGTTAAACCCTCTTCCCCTTCAAGTCATGGAAAAGTTCAAGTGGTTTGAAGGAAATTACCAGAGGAAGTACTTGTGTGAAGACTTGTCACTGTTTTGTGGTGATAAGTGGTTTTTTAAAGTGTTTCTTTTTCTTATGTAAATGGAACATTGCAATACTTCAATTACAGCCATCAGAGTTTATTCTGAATAGCTGGAAAACAGTTGCTTTGCTACGTAGAAAATATGTGTTCCATTTTAATAGGCGAACTCATCAATAAGTAATATTTAATATTAGTAAGTAAAAATATTATATTTTATATTAACAATAAACATAACTATTCTGTGAGCTGTACCTGATCAATATCTTTGGCCTTTTCTGTATAAGCAGGGAAAGACTTAATGTCTGAGAAAGGAGTGTGGAATCAAAAGTGACAAAATGAGCAAATTCTGAGAGAGAACAGTTTGATTATTAGAATTGTAATTTGATTTGAAGTAGAGCATGGTAAGAGATGAAGATGCGGAGTGTCTTGGGGTGGTTTTATGATGGTACTCTATTCCCTGCTCTCTGCTTTATGCCCAGAGAGCGGCTGCTGTGGCTTTAAGATGTACCGGCGGCCGGAGCCTGGGAGCTCCGGAGCTCAGGCTCTCCACGCCCCGCTGCGGTCGGATGCGGCACGGATTGTTACTTCGTTGCCTTCGCCGGATTAGTTTTTGCTAGTTCAGGCAAGGAGCTTCTGGTATTTTCTCTTAACCTGGCCGGGAGACTTTTTACAAGCAAATCCTCTCAGCGGCCTTTTGTTTTTGGTTTTGGTTTTGTTTCCTTTTTTGAGTTTTTTTGGTTTTTTTTTCAGTCCGTTCGGGCAGCTGGTCGGGGGTGTCACATCAAACCCGAAATCTCGGAGAAGCTGAACCAACACAAAAAGGACATTACAGTTTCCCGACTTCGCCTGCTGCAAGGAGGAGACCCACGCCAGAAATCCAACAGGTTCCCAGCTGCTTCGTGAACTCTTTCCTCTCTCCTTCCGTGTGAAAAAGAGGGGCAGACATCATCTTTGCCTCACGGCCATGCAGTCTGGTGGAGGGTGGGGGTTACGGTTTTGAAATTTACATCCTTTTCTGTGCCTTGCGGGCACTCCCTTTTTTGTTAAGAAACAGTTCTGGCTTTGTTTTTTTGTTGTTTTGGGGTTTTTTTTGGTTCTTTTATTTTGTTTTGTTTTGTTTCTTTGTTTTTGGTTTGGTTTGGGGTTTTTTTCACCCTGTGGTATCCATTTCTCTCTATGGCAGACTAAAAGGGAGTTACTGAAGAGTCTCCTTTAGAGAACACGCTCATTCCAGGGAGTTTTCTCCTGAAATTTGTCTTGAAACCGAGACACAGAGTCACATACTTAGAGCATTCTGAGCAGTTTGGTAATTGCTGCCTTTAAGTATATTTTTCAAGTCAAAGGTTTTCACATCTCAAGATTCTCCATTTGTAGTATATCTTTGTTGACAAGGAGGATAATAAAAAGGGAGCATATCAGCATGTCATACTTATATACAGGTGAGCTCCTAGAAATTATAAAATAACATGAAAATGCAACAAGGAAAGGATCTCTTTTTGGTATATATTTTCAGAGTTATGTGTTTTCTAGCTAAAGGATTAATAATATTTTAAATTATAAATCTGAGAACAGTGTCAAATAGCCCATGCTTCAGTTCCATTGCCATCACTGAGTTGCTGTGCAGTATCTTGAGGTTTCCAGAACTTACTTTACTCACCTGTTAAATGACTTGTGTTTATTTTATGGGCATGCCATCCTAGCATACAGCTACCATATGGCTGTTTCTAAAGAACTTCAAGAAAGCCAGATATCATGTGTGCAAATCAATACTGAATAATAACTGTGCTTCTGTAGTAGTTCAGGAGAGGTGATGAAGTATTCTCTATTTTCAACTGAAAGGCAAAGTTACTCTTCTTTATGTAGAAGTTCCCTATGGGCCTCTTATTGAGAAGTAGATCAGACAAGAAAGGAATTTCAAGCCTGAAGCCTTTGGTCTCTTCAACCAGATATTCCACCTTATTCAGTGGGTGGCAAAATTTGGAGCTAATCCTGGGAGCTAGAAAAAGGAGTTAAGTAGGGTGAGAAACACCTCCCTCCAAAACATCTAATTGAATACAAGGAGTAAGGAATTGAGCATGCCAATACTCAAGCAATAATATAGCAGTACCCAGATATTATCCTCAATGCTGACAAGTTTCCAATCTGAAAGTGGTGTTCTTAGAGATGTTACTTTCATAATCCTTATGTCCTGCATGCAAGCACTAATTGATAGATCTAGCTACATAAAACTGTTGTCCTTTCTTTGTGAAATTGTGATGGCTTTGCACAAACACAGAAAAAAACAAGTGCATTTGTTCTGTGTCAGATACTGGAATGGTTTATGCCTTAAACATTGTTATGAAGGGGTTTTACATATTATAGCAAAAACTATATAAAGACAACCACAGAAGCCCATCCCTCCTTGAAGATGCCTGACTGGAACTCTGGACTGTAAGATAAGCCACCCAGATAAGATAAAGGGACAATCATCTCAGGTCAAACAAGGCCGAGGAAAAGGAATGCATCCATAAGAAAGCCAAACACAGTAGGAAATCATCCCTGGCTGGGTTTGGTGTGGGGGACACCACAGTCCCCAGTGGCCAAGTTTACACAGAATTCCCCCAACTGAGGAGGGAGGAGGAGGCTTCCAGGGTGTGGTGTAGCCTCTTCTCAGAAGGCACTGAACACCCATCCTCCCCTTCACAAACCAGCCCAGCTGTGAAACCCCAGCCCCACAGGCCACATTCACAGGACACACAGGGAGGCAGCTGAGGGGTGTCAGAATCCATCAAAGACCCCCCAAGGCGCTCCCCAGACTTATTCCTGAGGCCTTGCACCACAGGACTGCACATGATGCAAAGGGATGCAACAGATCCAGAGTTTGCTGCAAGAGACTCTGTCAAACTGCACTCCCTCAGGGGAGCCACCTGGGCATTCCACCCAGCCCGAGCATATCTTAATCCATTGGATTCTATCCTTTTTGGGGGGCACTCTCACCACTCAGAACACTAGCTGGAGAGGATCAACAGAATATATTAGGGATCCATGGAGGGGTGATAATTTCTTTAATCCATCTCTTTCTGTCCACCCACCTCTTTCCTACTTCTTTCTCCTTTTTTTCTCTCTCTCTCCCTCTCTCTCTCTCTCTCATATTTACTATTAAATAAAAAACCCATACTACTGACTTTGGTATACAGTCTCATTTGCACCTTAATTCAGGCAGAAGCATTTCTAATAACTGTAAAGAACTGGACTGTAACAGTTCTGTTTCATAGATTCCAGAAACTGTGATGCAGAGAAGTAGTCTGATTATTCCTAAATTGTAACTTTCTGTATTCTGCATACATCAGTTTCATACATTTGATGCCATAGAAGGAAAGTGAGCATTTTCCTTAATGACCTATCAAATTATACAGTACTGTAATTGGGAAAAATACTTCCTGATTAGCCTTAAAATAGCTGCTTATCTGGATGCAGAATCTCCGGTGATGTGGTTTTAAATGTTCTGTATTTTAGCTACAGGAATCATGCATATTAGGGAGGTTTTTAGCTCTTCCCAACTCAGTGTCTCAAGATCTTTGCATGAATTCTTACCCCTGCTGACTAGAAATTATTAAGCAAAATAATTTGCTGTTTCTTAGTGTTTAGGGGGAAATATTATAATAGAATAAGAAAAATCCCAGCAGTTCTAGTTGTGTTTTAGGAACGTATATCTCGCAATAACTAAAAACAACTAAAAAAGCAGTCATTCCTTTAACCTTGTTGGGGATTAGGATTGTTCGTTTTGTTTCTGTCTCTCAGGGAATTTTCTCCCATGTTGTTAGGGGACAATAACGACCGAGTATTTGAGACAAAAGAAGTTGCCAAGCACAGGGGAGGAGAGCACTTGGTTTCACTTTTGTCTGAGGGCAATTCTTGGAGGGGCAGAGATACAGCAAGAACTGGGCTGAGTAAAAAGTGGCTGGGGCAGCTGCTGTCTCCTTCTTGATCTCTCGGCATTTGGAGGGGAGGGAGGCTGCAGTCACTGCGGGAAGACTTCACCACCGCTGCAGGATTCTGTCTTCTTCTGCCTTCTACCGTGAGTGGAGCTCTGCTCGTGAGAACAGCCACTGCACTGAGCCCTCGTTAACACCTACCTCACTGGAAAATGACTTTCACCACCCACTGGGGTGCTTCGGGGAAACCCTGGGATCCCCGAGCCCCCTTCCCCTCCAAGGGAGCCTCTCTCTCCTAGCCCTGTTCAGGAGCCAGGCAGCCACTGCCCGGCCACCACTGATTTTTGCCACTGCTTTGAGGTTTCTTTGCTGCACTGAAACTCGCACGCCCTGCCCTGCAGGGACACCCATGGCTTCAGTTCAGCTCCTTCAAAATCAGCCCATTCCTCTGCTGTGAAGCAGTTCTGTCTTCAGGAGCAAGTTATTTCTCTTTTTCCATCAAGGTCCCTGCCCATATAGATTTTTTTGGGAGGGGTGGGGGGGCGTGGGGGGGTGTTGGAAGGTGGGGCAGAGGAATATTTGGGGTTTTTTTGTTTATATTGTGATTATAGAAATAAGAATGAAAGTACTCAAGTGAGCATCTGCTGTTAACTAATCTGAAATCAAACTCATTACTAGCATTACTGTTGATTAAAATGGTTGCTGGTTTATAATATCATTTGCTCCCTTTTTGTGGTATTCAGAGTTTCTAAGATACAATTAAAGTAAAATAGAATATAAGAGAAAGGTTCTGACACACTAGAGAAAGCACAAAGGAAATACCACTTAACAAGGTAGTGATAAAATTAAGATTTTTGTTTCAGGAAAGTCAGACTCTTGCAAGATCAAATCATGCCACTCAATTTTAAATCTCTTGGTCTCTTATATTCCCTTTCATATTAAAAAAAAACCCATGCCTTGAGTGAGCCAGTTTACTGCAGTGGTTCTTGGTAATTTGTCTTCAGCAGCTAAGCTTGCACTTCGTGCTTTTGAAAAGACAGGTATATGACATAAATGTGATCTCAACTTTCCTGTTAAAACAGAGAGGTTCTGCTCCCTCCCAAGGTGCAGAACAGCAATGCCTATCATCTTTTCTTCTCTTTGAAGGCATTCAATTCCTCTTGTCTTCTCAGTGTAAACAATTTCACCCTTTACAACACCTTTCAGCATTCTCAGACGGTGCTCTTGCTCCTTTCATATCTTTGTGCATTTTGAGCACACTCACAAATCTGATTTCTCCTTCATGTCACACACCATCTTTATTTGATTCATTAACAAACCTTTTTCCTCTGTTTTACTTTCACTGAGTTCAGGCCAATATCTAGCACTACAGGTGAATATATGAATACACAAATAAATATTATAGACTGCTATGAACTCAGGCATGTGGTAAAGAAATTTTGTATCTGATATCTAGTAATTTTCTTAGAGAAACCTATACTTTGTGCAGAGAAGGATTATACAGCTGACAAAGAGACTTTGGGTTTTGTTTGTTTCCTAACATGAATGGTGTCAAACTCTCATCTCGTTAATAGTTTTGTATTTGTAATGCTGACAATGACTCGGCAGAGGCATACTCTCCTAGAACAGTGTCATCTGGTGGTGATCGTAAGTCACAACATCTGTATATAAAAGTAAAATTAGCAATTGAAGCAGGCTAGAAAAAAATGCTGTGATTACCCCTTTTATTTATATTAAAGGTTTTAGGGTTCTAATCACAACACTATAAAGAATTCACTTTGCACAACTACTTCTCATTCTGTAGGTTGCAGGTATAAGGAGTTGCCACAGTTTTCACTGTCAGGTAATGTGCTGAGTTTTGTAACATTTGTGTACAAGTAAAGGTCAAAATACTTCAGAGCTGAAACTGATTGCCTATGTAACTGTGCATGATACACTCCCTGACTACTTTAACATCAACAACAGTATTTTGAATTTTACGGGTAGGAGTAGAAACTGCAAATATTACAAAATGCAACATTCTGTAAACTGTGTAAAGAACAGTGCTTTGTACATAAGCTCTGGACAGTAAATCTTGTTCCATGCTCTGTGCTCCTTTCTTCTTAATTTTTTTTTTTGCACTATTACCAGTTCTTGTTAATTTATTTTTAAAGTAACTTGCTCAATGTCAAGTATTATCCAGGTGGAATAATAGGAATATTCAACAGTGTTTTAACAGCATGATGATAAAGAAAAATTCAATCATGGAAAACCTCTTTTCAAAAAAAAAAAAAAAATGAACCAACATTAACAAGTTATCAGAAATGTTCCATATGTTATGTTACACTTTTCTATATATTTTAATATTTGTGTTGGATAACTGGATTGAAAGAACTAGCTGCTAGCAAATTAGTATGTCTTTTCTAAAGTATTTGAATTTGAATGTGTGGGAAAGTGTATTGAAGGCAGTATCCATCATTTATGTACATGGCTTTTTTGTGGCTTCCAGAAAGCTACAATCTTAGCATTTTAAAAATTAGATTAGATTGGCTAAAGACTATATGCATGAGTAGGTTGAAGGCTAAAGACTTCAGCCATCAGTAGGAACTAAGATTGTTGACATAGTATCAATACTTCCAGTAACAGAATTGCTTGTCAGCTGAACTTGAAGAAGCACTCAGTGGGATTACTTGAGTTTAAAGTTAAGCAAATGTCTTAGCGAAGACTGTATGTTTGTGAGCAATCTGAAATAACTTGGAATATAAAACTGTCCAGCTCCTAACTGCCTCCATCTCCTTTGCAGCAGTTTTAGTTCTCAAGGAAACTCAGCACAGTGAGTCAGCAGAAATTACTTGCTCTTTTAGTTAGTTTTCTGCAGACTGAACATGCAGAAATTACTAAAGAGATGGTCTGAGAAGCACTGAAGCTAACAAGAGGCAAGGAAAGAGATGGCAGGGATGTGTGGGCTGGTGTGGCTGACAATAAGAGAAATCTAGACTAGCATGAGAATAGTCTTTTACATTAATGCTCTATACCCCTTCCCAAAGAAGTACCTTAATGACTGCTATAGATTGAATTTGGAACAGACCTTTATTCTTAATTATCTACCATAACCAGTGCCTTTTGCAAGTACACATTTATCTTTTGCAGATAAAGATAGCAAAAGGTATTTCTCTTTTTAAATCTATGTTAACTGGTGTACTAAAGGAATATAAAAAAGGACAGACATATCTTCACTTTCAACTACTTATTTTAACTTTACAAGTAAATCTGCTAGGAACAGATCAACACTCTAGAAATAAGGTATCATCCAGTTAAGTACGAGATTTTGACATTCTGTGTGTAAGAATGTAGTTTGAGACATTTTCACCAGGACTTCTGTAGGGTTTAGAGTAAATGCTTTTTGTGTTGCAATATGTTTCAATCAAACTTGCTCAGATGCTGAAACATTTAAATCCCATTTGGAAGGCTTATGATAGAGTTTTGCAGAATTATCATACATATTTTAAGAATTTGGATACTGCTGGTTAATGTCACCACTTTGTATTATGGGAGCAAGACTAGACACCTAGCCATGCATCACAAAAGATACCAATTCAAAAGCACTAAAATTTACATTGTTTTGATTAAATGATATATACAAATACTATTTAATCTCTTTCTAAAACCCAGGTTAGGCACCTCCTTTGAAGAACAGGAGGTGATTAAGTACCTTGAAATTTATAAAACAGAAGACCTTGCCATAGTAAAAAAAATCCCCTAGAAAATATCCAATTATCATGTGATTACCAGATAAGTATTATTGCAACCCATTATCAGAGTTTCAACTAATAAATCCCCTTACCATTTTCTGTAGTTATTAAGAATTTAGTGTAGGAAAAAATGACTTATTTTATCATAGTTTCTAGTCTCAAATTTGTTCTCTTCCACATAGCCTTTAGTCCTACAAAAACATCTGTATATGAGAAACACACAGTACATACCATTTCAAGTTTAAATTTTCCAAGGAAATAATACAGAGCTCTCTTTTGTGTTGTATACATTTTATGAATGGGTTCAAAAAGCTATGCTTTTCTATTTGATAGCTACAGGAGCTAGTGTCCTTTCAATTATATATCTGTCCATCAAATTCACATACTACATCTAGTGACTTGGGTTTAAATCAGAATATTAATCTCAACAGAAAAAAAAAAGAGAATATGAGCTGGCATTCGTAATAGAGAACATAGGTATGAGAGGGTCATGGATCTATTAGGTTATTGAAGGCTGTTAAAGAGTTTCCCAAAGCATTCATCAGGCATTGCTTGTCTCGCTTCACAACCTCTGAATTTTACCACCATGCTGCTGCATGTCAGAGGAAACAGAAGCTACCTCACTGAAGTGGAAAATGTTTAATTTTTATGGATTCAATAAACTTAATTGCCCATTTTAGCTCATTTCCTCATGGACTGCTATTCAGATGGTTTTGTCCTTTTAGTCTGGGAGACTTTTCCCTATACCTCTGTTTCAACCTACAGAAATATACTCTACAAATCTTCAAGATACTTTCCGGCTATTACAGATTGTAGGTTCAGATTAACTTTTTTGAAGGTGTTTGAAGTCAACTGTTGTTCTCACCAAAAATCAGTAGACTGTGCAAGCCACAGCTGTCATCTGAAATATGCATAGTAGTCTTAACAGGAACACACAAACAAAAGGGTCACTACTAGTCCAAATTTATGTGCAAATAAACAGATTGCTAAAAAATATTTTTGTTTAAATATGTAGCAAAAAACCCTGGGGAAACCAGCAGGTTTTGTTTTTGTTTGTTTGTTTGTTTTGTTTTTTCTGTAGATGTATCTTGATTATTTTTTTAGTCAGTGTAACAACAAATCAGAAAATAATTTCCTATCCACTTTTTTTCTCCTCAAATTGCTTAGAGATTTCAGGAGCGTATTTTAGTGAAAACATTTCTGGGCATTGGTGATTACTGCATACAGCCTCCTCAGTAGGAAGCTTTACAGAAGACCACATCTTCATCACTTCTTGCAAACAGCACCACGTATTTTTTAGCCTTCATACAATGTCCCCGTCAACACAGTAAGTTTCAAAATAGTCCCACTGTTGGAGAATGAATGCTGGTTGCTGCTGACGGCCCTCTGCATTTACACTCGCAGCACTGATCACACAAACGCCATCCAACAAGGGATCTAAAGCTAGAGGTTTTAACCTTAAGCAGCCAAGAACTTTTCCGCCCTAGTTTCGTGGAGACAGTAGCAACAACAACAGTGGCAAGCGCTGCCTTTCCGCCTTCAGTGGCACTTTAGTTGTAAAGTATACCTCAGGTTTACAAACAGAAGGTTTCAGGGTGGACTAAACGAAAACGTCGCGACTTTCTTATGAGCGGATAGGTTTCCAGGCAGCTTCAAAAAGCAGCTTCTGGGCATTTTTTACTCGGTAGCTTTCACAAGCCGAGGGAGGAACCGAGCGCCTTTTTGTTACCTTGCTGCCCAGTTCTTCGGCTCGTGACAGCTTGTCCTCGGCACTGTCGCTGTCCGACTGAGGAGAACTCTTATGGGAGGACTTACAGACCCCCAGGGTCAGCATTACACACCCTCAGGCTCAGCGTTCTGGCAGGTCCGGCGTCTCCGTGGCGGGGTTTAAGGTACGGAATCACACGGCTACGGCGGCGGGAAGGGGCAGCGAGGCGGCTTTTACCGCTCTGTTCTTCCTCCCTGCGGACAGAAGCGGTCACTCCTCCGCCCGCTGCATCCGCAGGGCGGCACCGGCTCCCTCGCCCGCCGGGAGAGACGGAGCTAGTGAGGCCGGGCAGCGCCGCTCCGCCCCGCCGCAGGCGGGAGCCCAGGGCCGCACCTCTGCCCGCGCTGCGGGGGGAGTACCGCGGGCGTTGCGTTGGGAAGTTTGTGCCTCGCCGCGCACCGTGCTGGCCGGAGCGCTCGGCTCCACGTTGGCTGCGCAGGCGCAGCAGCCGCCGTTGCCGGTGCCCCGCCGAGGGGGCCGAGGGCGGAGCGGCGGCGGCTCCGCGGGCCGGGCTGAGGGGAGATCGGTGCCGGGCCGAGGGGGAGATCGGTCCCGCCGCCCTTTGGGCGCCCCGCCGCCTGGCCGGTCCGCCCGCAAACCGTGCCCTCATCCCCTTCTCCCTGCCGCCACCATGTTCAAGAAGCTGAAGCAGAAGATCAGCGAGGAGCAGGTGCAGCCGCGCGGAGCGGGGACGTGCGGGCTCCCTCGCAGCGCAGGTACGGCGGGGAGGGGCGGCTGGGAGACGTGTCCGCCGGACCGTTGTGGGCGCTTGTGCCGGGCTCGCCCCGGCCGGGCCGGGCCGCGCCTCGCCCGGGGAGGCCTTGGCGTCCGCGGGTCGGGCGGACCGGCCCCGCCGCAGCCGCGGGAGGGTCGCGCCGCGCACGGGCCGGCCGGAGGCTCCGGGGTCGGTCAGCTGGCGAGAATCGCTCCCCGGGTCGCTGTCAGCGCGGGGTGGCTCCGCTAGAACTTCGTCTTCTAAGTTTGTTTTTACCGATCCGCCTCCTGCCAGAGACCCTGCTTCGTTTTGGCCTCTTTACAGAAGCTGTCTTGTGGCGGAATGTAAAAATGAGCTTTTGCCTGAACTTCCAACAGAGTGAAACAGAAATGTGTTTCTTCCTTGGCATTTAAATAATGATACTTTCACGCTCACTGAATAACAATTCAGCATTGAGTTCCCTAGTTATCCTTTTCCCTCATTCTAATGTTTATTCTTTCAGTTCTGAACGTGTCTTCTGTTAGCATCTTTTAGAGGGCATCTTTAGAGTTGCTTACCTCAACCTTATTTTTGCATTTTTTTAACTGTAGATTAATTGAGAGTATGGTATAAATCTGAGAACAAGGCACTTATTTATTTGTTTTAGTCATAATTTAATTGTCCATTTTCCTCTTGCATGTACTTTTGCTAAGTTATTATAAATGTATTCTAGAAAAGGCTGTTTATCTACTGTGATAATAATACACAGTAGATAGGACATACGTGGAGAGTATCAGTCTAAGTGAAAGTGGCCAAAAAATGTTGTGATGATTTCATGCCTGTGTCAAAGCAGAATAAACTGGTAATGTGTGCCTGTGTGTCATTGCTAGGTTAAGTAGCCTGTGTATCTTGGAATCTAAAAGTATAAAAACTGATATAAACTCAATCTTGTGAATGTTATGCTACAGACAAGTAATTTGACAAATAGGTGATTAGTTGCCTGAGCTTGATCTGAGTGTAATTTGAACCACTGCGAGATTTGGCACTGCATAGTCTCAGTATTAGACCATGGTTCCAAAACTGCTGACAGTTACGTTCTATTCTTTGAATCACTCATTTGTGAAATAGAGGTAGGATTTTTGGAAATGGATCTATTGTGGAGTTTTATATAGCTTATGTAGCTTATTGAGGCCTTACTTAAAGGCTTTCAATAGTATTTATTTTGTTCCTTTTCTAGTTAGTGAAGTATATTTTTGTTAGTTGCCGTTTAAAGTGCTGTCTTAATTGCCATATGTGCTGAACTTTCAGTGTGGTGTAAAAGAGATTGAGCTGCAGAGTTTATTGTTTTCAATATGCAGCAGCTAAATTATGACACCTTTCACACAGTACTGTAATCCACTTAGTTCAAGGATACTCTGTGCATGTGTTCAGGAGTTGATACTTGCTGAAAATCATCCTGCTGAATAGATACGGGCTTATGTGCATATATGCACCCAACAGTGTAATATACTTTAGACTTTATCTGGCCTTGAAGAATTAACATTGACAAATACCCTGAAACCTGATCCGAGAGCTTATGATAAATTATGCCTAGTCTACAGACCTAGTCTGCTGTACTGTGACTGAGCAAATAATGTAACTCAAGGGTTGACATAAATGGAAAGGCAGAAGCAAAGAATTGCAACGTATTTTTATTTTCGTGTAAAATAGTTGTCTTGCAATGTTTCTTACTCTTCAGTTGCTCTCAAATAATACCAGGGGGAAATAGTTAAATTTGATCTTAGAAGTAATAGGTTTGTCTTCTCACTTCTTGTATTTCATTTGAAAACAGATTCTGTAAAGGAAAAAGAAGTGAGGTTTTGAGGCTTATAAAATATACTGTAGTCTTGCAAAAAGTGTGGGAGATGCTTTTTTCCTTTACTTTTAGTAATTCAGATCCTTAAAATGCATTATTTCCTATCAAATTTCTCAAGTGTAACACTTTTTTCTGAGGAGGTGTTTGTAGAACCTCCTCTTTTGTATGAATGGTTAGCTGACTGATGTTACCTGTCAGGTTGAGAATACCTGCCCCTCACAGTCTGAGGAGCACTTCCCTTCCTGACTGCTGGCAGGGAGGAAAAAAGTGCTCTTGCAATTACAGGTGTATTGAGCTGCTACTTGTCCAAGATTGTCACCTTACAAAAAGGGATGAAGAAAAAATGGAGACAGTCAGTACTGTCTTTGCCTCAGTCTTTAATAGTACTGGCAGACCTTGGGCTGCCTGGTCCTGAGTCAGAGGAACATTGACTTTCCATTTGTGAGCACTGAAATTTTAAGAGACAAGTTGTGTCAATTGAATGAAAGTTCATAAGTTCTTGTGGCCTATGGGATTCAACTCAGGGTACTAAAGGAGCCAGCAGATGTTACACTAGGACCCTCTCAATCATCCTGGGAATCTGGGGAGGTCCCTGCTGACTGGAAGCTAGCCAGCGTGGTTCCAGGTTACAGGAAGGGCATAAGGGAATATGCAGGAAACTACAGAGTTAACCTCAGGACCTGCAAACATTATTAAGGAAATCATACTGGATGCTGAAAGACATTCAACGAACAGTGCAATCATCAGATGCAGTCAACATAGGTTCACAAAGGGAGAATCCTGTTTTAAAAACTTTCTGTAGTAAGTTCACCTGCCTGGTAGACGAAGGGAAGGTGGTGGATGTAATTTTTCTGGGTTTTATATGAAGGCTTTTGGTACTGTTCTTCCCAGCATTTTTCCAGACAAGTATTCCAACAGCGAGATGACCAGGTATGCAGTGCACTGGGTAAAGAATTGGTTGAAGAGCAGGGCTCACACTGTTGCAGCAAGTTGGACATCTGGCTGGTGACCAGTTACCAGTGGTGTTCCTCAGGGCTCAGTTCTAGAGGCAGCTCTGTTCACTCTCTTTATTAGTGAGCAGTTTAATGCACATATAGTTTGGTGACGATATCAAACTGGGAAGTGCTGCTGTCTCTCCAAGAGGCTTTGCCTTGCAGAGAGATCTGGATTGATTGGATCAGTCAATCAATTATTATCAGTTATTGAGCAGTCACCAATGACATGAAACAGAACAAGACCAACCAAATGCTGGATTCTGCACCTGGGATGGAGTAATCTCAGACATGAGTCTGAACTGGGAGAGGAGTGGCTGGAGAGCAGCCCTGCAGAAAGGGGTTTGGGAGTGCTGGTTGGCAGGAAGCTCACTGGGAACAGCAGTGTGTGTGCCCTGGCAGCCAGGAGAGCAAACCTCAGCCCCACTGAATTCAGCACTGGTGCAGCCTCACCTCGAGTACTGTGTGCAGTTCTGGGCCCCACCATTTAAAAAGGATGTGAAGGTACTTGAACGTGTCCTGGGAAGGGCACCAAAGCAGGGGAGGGGTGGCAGGAATGTGCTCTGGGGGCAGCTGAGGGCACTGGGCTCGTGTGGTTTGGAGAGGAGGAGGCAGAGGGGTGACCTCACTGCTGCCTACAGCTTCCAGAGGAGGGAAGTGCTGAGCTCTTCTCCCTGGTACACAGTGCCAGAATGTGCAGGAATAACTCAAGCTGTGTCTGTCATGGGAGATTGGGACTTAACATGAGGAAACACCTCTTTACCCAGAGGGTGGCCAAAACCTGGAATAGGCTTCCTGGAGAGGTGGTCAGCGCTTTCCCCAGCCGTGCCTGTCAGTGTTGAAGAGGCATTTGGACAGTGCCCTTAAAGTCTGCTTTAACTTTGGTCAGCCCTGAGTTAGTCAGGCAGTTGATCCAGTTTAACTATAGTATCCCATTTCAGCTCTTTCTGTTTTTGCCTAAGATCAATGAATATTTGTACTGCAAAGCTTAGTGCCACTGAAATGACTGTAAATTGACAAGAAGTCTGAATGCAGCAGTGAGAATTGTAGGACCATTAAGGGCAGGGTGAAGAGATAGGTTGATACTGCTTCTAATCAGTAACAGCGTCCTTGAATGTTTCTGGCCCTCATCAAACAGAAGGAAGTGGATTTCCAAATAATCTTCTTTAAAATCCTTGCATTAGATTGAGGGTAGGAATAGAAGAAGAGTAGGCTGTCAGCATGAAGAGATCTTTTTTTACAAACGCTATGAATACTTTGGTATGATTGTTTTCAGCAGTACATAAAGCTTTCATGATAATAGCTATTTTGATTTGGTACTAGGTAAGCTGTGTGACTTTTGAGTGGCGTTTTCAAGTTGGTACGCTAGTCTACCCTGTCAGACCTGTAACTATGACTGATTTTAGAATAATTTTTGATATAGAGAAGAACTAATATAGCTACCACTCCTGGTTCCAGCAGTGTTCAGCTGATAGAAATTTCAAGAGGAGATAGGGTTAAAACATGCATGTGCTTGCCTTATATCCTGTGCTCTTCTGCCAGGTGGAGCTTCTGAGCATCTGACCACTCTGGGCCTGGATTGGGGCTCCAGGGGTGGAGTGTGGCACATTTCCTCTGTGTGCCAGGTATTGGCAGCCACTGCAGGGCTGTGATACAGGTCCACAGGAATGGGGTGTGTGCAGCAGGGCATCACCTCATCAAAGCAAGGCCTGACCTTCCTCTTACCCCCACCACATGCCTGAAATATTTTGAGTGCACAATCCTTCCAGCCTCTTGAAATACCTAATGATAAATCTTGCTAATTACTTTTTTGGTATAGATCTGCTTGTTGATACTTTACTACTCATTACATTTATATCTAAATTTTATATTTGAAGTTTGCATTATGAGGCTGGAAAGATAGTTTGTTTGTGTTGGTGTGACTTTTTAGAGCCTCAGTTTAAATGAAGTTGAAAATTTCTGTGAATAGATGCTTAGTTCTGACAGGAACAAGAAGTACATATTGACCTCAGAAAATATAGCAATTTCTTGTACCTTTTTCATTATTACAATTCAATTTTATAAATGTTATAAATTTAACATTTATAAAATTTTTGGTGTAATTTTTTGTTGTTAATTTTTTAAGTTCTTGATCAGATTCTGTTCCACTTATAAGTGATTGAATCCCTTTCAAATCACTAAACTTTTAAACCTTAGGCAACTGTAATATGTTCCTAAAGTATTAGGAGGCTTGTTTTTCAAATATGGTCTAAGAGGACCATAGTCAGAAATAATCCAAATAACCTATTTTTTTGCTTGTTCTTGTGGCTGGTTCATGACACATTTTGCTCTGGGGACTTTATGGTAAGGTAGAACTTGTCACAGACAGTTGTTTTCTTTAAAAAGATCTAGACTAGGCTTTACTGAGATGATATAGTTAGTAATTCTTGAAGTAAATTATGATACAGAATAATTATTTCTGGAGTTAATAGTATTCCTTGTTGATATACATGATCTCTCTGTAGGTCCCTTCCAAATCCCCTCCATCAACTGGGAACAGAAGCAGGACAACTTCATTTACAGATCAGAATGATGAAGGCACTTCAACACCAGACAAAGAGGTCAGTTGAGAACTGTTTTTCTCTGTTTTTCAGCTTAAAAAAAGTCTGTGTTCTTAATTGCATTTTTTTTTTTCTCAATCTCATTATTTTCTGTGTATTTATAGATATGAATAGTCTATTTTTTAGGTTAAATACCAAAGCATTTAGTAGTAATAAAACAAATCTTTAAACTGTAGTGATTAACCTCCAGATTAGGAAACGTTTTGTCTTCAGGTCTTAAAAATCTTACTCCTGAACTGAACTCAGTGAGGTAGTGGGACAGAAGATATGTTTGGAGAGACTAACTTTGTTTTTGTCCTGCTTTTTGTTGAAAAGCTAGGTGAATCCAGGTAATTTGAGGTGGATGATCAAAAAGGTTTATACAGAGTATTTGTGATTGTTTCTAACCATGGCAGTTACAAGTATCAAAATCAAAGTTACTTCCCCCACCCCACTTCTGCCCCCAAACTAGAAACCAACCCAGCCCTCCTTGCTCGCCCCCCAAAAAAAAACCCAAAAACTAAACAACAAACCAAACTGACTCTAAATTGCCAGTCATAAAATATCATTAAAATAATTAGCAGGATGATGGGTAACTTTGATTTGCATAATAAAGCAAACAAAGAAGATAATCTGCACTTACCTTGTTTCATATTAAGTACTACGGCTCTTTTGAAGCGACTTGATTAAAAAAAGGGCAACAAATAAAAATAAAGCATTTCCCTGACTTAGTAAGCATGGGCATAGGCTGGTAGCATAAAGCAGGATGCTTCTGTGATTCTGTCAACTTTTTCAGAGGAAGTGTTGTATCCTAGTCAGAAAATTTAGTTGCTTTGTTTTGCTACAAAATATGATGCATTTTCTTGCAGAGAAACAATCCACTTTAAATTTTTAATGCCATGTTTTCTTTAGGATATGATCAGCTATACCTGAAATTTGTAGTAGATTTCATTATGAATGCTATCTGTGATTACAGCTTGGCAGTTTGCTTCCTGCAATAAAGGAAATTGAAGGGAAAGCACCTCATGGTTTTGTGTATATATATGTCTGTAATGAATTCCCTCTCTCCTTGGAAAAAGCTTTTCTGTTAACTGGTGCTCCTGAATGTTAGCAAGCAGTGCTACCCAGGATGAACTACTAAGTTTTTCAATAAGGAAAGTTTTCTGATCTTAATACAGGGTATAGAAGTAGCATATTGTCACATGAGAACTACTACTGTGGCCTAGGAGTGAGTTGGTACTGAGAGTTGATTTCCCTTTTTTTTTTTCTTTTTATTGTATAATGTGCCGAAGAACTCATTTGGCCAAGGTTTTCTTCATGATTTTTATTAGAACTACATTTACTTCATTAGATATGTGTTGTCCCTGACAAACTCCATTTTCAGAGTGCTCTTCCAGACGAACAAGGGAAGCAAAAGATTCCCCATAGCACATGCCAAGTTACATTGGAAGATTATTAATCTCTAAATAGACTGGAATTAGATTGGAATGATGAGAGAGGCAAAAGGAGGAATAAGATTAAGAGTGGAAACAGAGGTACTAAAGTACCCTCAGATTTACAGTTATCCTTGGTCTTAGGGGAGCTGCCATAACAGTTTTATTTGTGAAACACATCCTTTAATTAGAAATTCAGGAAGTAGTGACGTCCTAAGGGGATGAGAACCTCTATTTTTTTTGTAAGTACTGGTTTTACGTCAAATGGAAAATTTTACAAAAATTACGTTTAAATTATTAAAACAAGAAATTCATTTTCTCCAAACATTTCTCATAAATGTTGGCAGTATGATTAAAAGCAAATCGTCTTTGAAATCTGTTGGATGAGATTTTCATAAAATTCAGTTCAGCAGCAGTATAGTATGCTTAAATAAGTTGCAGATATTGCATATTGTCTCTGAAAATACATGCCCTGATTATATGAATGCATTATGTCATTTGGAGGGCATTTTTTTTCAGTGTTCTGTTTGACCAGGCAGTTCCTCTGTGTGCAAGTGGCAGTGGCAGTGGCATTACAGCGAAGTGTTGAACAACATTTAATATGCTGAAAATATTTGGTTGAAGAGTATTTATGCTAAAACATTTTTGCAGTACGTGAAAAATTGCTAACCGTTTTAGTACTGAAAGCTAAGCAACATTAGTGTTTCATCATTGTTTTGTATATTTTGTGTCCTCCTCTGTGAGCTGTGCTTTAGTGTGTCTTTAAATAGATCAGGTTTTTGTGTTTTTACTTCCATAGTATTAAAGTTGCAAGTGGAATCTTTGGTTTATTCTCAGAATCTTTTGTAATAAAAACAATTTCAGAATTAGTTACAGTTGTAAATGACATCATTAGTCTGATCAAAGAATTATAATAAAACTTATGTGTCAACATTCTTGCTTTATAGTCTACAATGATAAGATTTTAAAAATACTTTAGTATTTCAAAATTCCCGGATGCTATCAGTTTAAAATAAGCCTACAACTGGTATATTCCATTTATGGAATACCAGGTAAGTTTCTTTTTCATGCCACTTTCCTCTTCAGCTTGTATTTTATTAGATATCTGATTCTCCAGTAGCAGTGTTATAGAAAAACTCAAACTTTTTGTGTGTGTAGGAAATAGCAGACACCTGACTAGTTCTCTATTCTCTTATTGCAAGTAGCTCAAAATATGATCACATTGTGAGGTAAAACTATTTCCACGGAATTTTGTCAGACAATTTGCATATCCAGTCCTTTCTGAGCTGGTATGCTGCTGTTTGAAACAGCCCTAGACACTATTAAAATATGCCTACTTAGTTCAGTCTTTTCTAAGGAAGAATAGCGTTCAGTTTTCAAACTTACCACATTGGCTTTTGAACACAGTTTGAGGTGAAATACAAAAATACTATTTGCTATAATTCCTGTAAGTTAAAAGTGTCTTTTTTGTTCTACTGTATACTGGTTTACAAGTATAGGAGGCCAAACTGCAAAAGATAACAAAGCTGGTGCTAGTTCACTTTCAGCTGGCAGCAAGCCGCTGATAGGTTGCTGTGGGTGACCTACCAGTCATGCCTCCAAATGTCACTGACATCCTAATGAGTGTTATAGAAGTGACAACAGAGCACAGTATATATAGCTCTTAGACCTAAAGATACTTAGCCGAGGTACTTTCCAGTCTCACTTTAGTGGTATATAATGACTGTGCTATTAAATTAGTTGAAATGTTTCTCTAGCATTAGCTATTAATATAGTATGACAAGTAAAGCTGAAATAATGTTCCTTCAGTACCTTTGTTATTCCTGGGTCTTTTCTGTATTCTTATACTTAATTTGAGTACTTCTAAATATGTGTTGCCATGCAAAGATGGTAGTGGTTCAGATATATCTCTGTATTTTTTTTCTTTCTGATATTTAGGACTAAATTTTGGAGGCTGCGTAAGCTAGTATGCTTGGATTGCTCATCAAAATAAAATGCAAACCAGAAAAGACCTATTTGATTTCTGTGTTACTGCTTTCTGAAAATGCAGATCTGCTCTCCTAGATTCTGGGGCTTGTTTAATTGCAGAGAGAAAACCTTGAAATTTTAGCTCTTCAGTTTTTCCTATTCCCTTGTCACAGTAAGGATGAGGCATAAAAGATTATGTTGCAGATTTCACAAAGCTTTTTATAAATAAATATTTTGTAAATAAGGAAATTACTGAATTATTCACAACTTTTTTCCTGACTTTCACTACCTTGGACAAATAACTGAATTTATGTATTTATTTATTTATTTATTTTATTCTGGGAATGAGTTCTTCTTAAGTTAGAGTTGAAACTAAACCTTTTAGCTGATAGCCGACATCTTCTAGCTACTTGAAGTAGATGAAGAAATGGTAGCTTTTCTCTTAGACGAGTTTTATAGTCCCATTCTCTTCCCTCTGCCATGCTGTGCTGGTATGTAACAGAGCAAAACTGCTCATGTACAATTATGGAACATTAGAATATTAACATTATAGAACATTAACATACATAGAAGTATTCACATACTACAAATACATGTATGCTGTGATGCATTTTGCTAACAAGATGTATGAATTTTCAAATTTGCTTGATAACATGCTAATAAAAAATTTGGAGCTACTGATTCTCTTATTTTTCTGAAAGGGAATAATGATTACCTTTGGCAATCAAACATATTGTATGCATGTAACATGTATAATATCCAACTACTGCCATCTCCAGAGCAATGAAGCTTGAGTCAAACTGATCCCTGTTAAATTTTGGGTTTTCTTTCACATCATATTAGGGAAGCTCTTTGATCTAGGAATTACTTTAGCCTTTGCACCCCACTCATCAGAATCCTCGTGAAAGAAGATTTGAGCATAGTAATTCTTCAGAAGGAGGAGGAATAATAAGAGTAATAAGAACACATTAATTTCTGGAGTTCAGAACATCCTTAAAGATCAATTAAGGCTGCTTCTTAGGCCAGACTTGAGGGCTACAAAAACAGTTCAGAATATTGAAAATACAAAGGTTATTCAAACAGAAACGTTGTGTCCTTTGATAGCAGTGAAGATAATGTCATCTGGTGTTTGGCTTCCAGTGAGCTGACGGGTGCCCCACCTGACTCCCCATACACTCACACAGAGACAAGTTTCTCTCACTGCTTTGACCCAAGGTTTCCCATAGAGTTCTAGACTCTGCTTCCTTTAAGAATTTTTATCATGGTGCAGCAATATAATGAGAGATGGAGTTGGGTGTCTCCCGGTAGGGACCCTGAACAAAGCAATGCCTGGCTTTCATTCTGTGTGCCTGTTTAATGGTGATACTTGATCTGGGGTCTTCTCACTGTTCATTGGGTTCTGCAGAGTCTCTAGGTGACTGGACACCATGCAGCTGCCATGGCAAGTCTGTGCCTTTTGTTGGGCAAAGGGCTCATTGCTGGGGGTTTGAGCCATTTACTGCCACCGAGGGCACAACCTGTAGCTTGCAGTGCAGCTGTACACTGAGCTACTTGTACTGTTTGTAGTCCTTAACAGCTTTCAGCCTATAAATCTGGTGCTTGAGATTAAGGTCAGTGTGGGCTAAGAAGATGATTTACCCTGGAGTATCACAGAACTGGTAGGATTGGAAGGAATCTCTGGAGATCATGTAGTCCAACCCCATTCCAAGGCAGGGTCACCTAGAGCAGGTTGCACAGGAAAGGAAAGTGTCCAGAGAGGTTCTGAATGTCTTCAGAGATGGACACTCTCTAACCTCTCTGGGAAGCCTGTTTTAGTGTTCTGCTCCCTAAATGTAAAGAAGTTCTTCCTCATGGTGAGATGGAACTTTCTGTGGTTTAGTTTATCACCATTACTCCTTGTCCTGATGCTGGGTACCCCTGAAAAGAGTCTGGCACCATCCTCTTGACAACTTTCTTTGAGATATTTTTATGTATTGATTAGATCTCTTCTCTGTCTTTTCTTCTTTAGACTAAATAGACTCAGCTTTTGCAGTCTCTCCTTGTAAGAAAAGTGTTCCAGACCCTCAATTATCTTAGTGGCTTTCTGCTGGATCATCTCTAGTAGCTCCTTATCATTTTTGTACTGAGGAGCCCAGAACTCCACGCGGCGCTCCAGGTACTGTCTTATTAGGGCTGAATAGAGAGGGAGGATCTCCTCCCTCAGCCTGCTGGGCACAGTCTTCCTGATGTACCCCAGAATACCACTGGCCCTCCTAGCTGCAAGGACACTGCTGGCTCATGGTCAGCTTGTGGCTCCACCAAGATTTCAAGGTCCTTCTCTGATGAGGAACTCCCTAGTAGGTCATCCCCTAAGCTGTACTGATACTTGGGGTTGATCTTTTCCAGATGCAGTCTCCTTGTTGGACTTCATTAGGTTTCTCTGTGCCAATTCTCTAGCCTCTCAAGGTCCTGGTAAATTGCAGCACAGCCTTTAGGTGTATTAGCCACTCCCCCCAGAGTATGTTTGAAATAAAGTGTTGAGAGATCTTAGTAGGATTTCTGTAGCAAGCTTTAAGTGTGATATGATTGCATTCTTAGGATTAGACAAGGTTAAAGAATGACCTGCATATTTGCATCTTCTGTTTATGGTATGCTTCATCTCAGTTGGTTCTAGCTTGCCTAGTTTTATTGATTGCAGTACCAGCCTAGTGCTGATACGCTGCTAGTGATACATTATAGCACCAGATGTATTTAATGTTTCTGAAGCTATTAAGATAATTCAGAGTCAGTTTTAGAATGAATCCTGAAGCACAAGAATCCTGTGTGGTAATACTATTTAATGTTGGCTGACTAGCAGGTTGCTTATTGCCTGTTTGCAGGCTAAGGTAAATATTTTTTTTGGTGATTTTTAATAATCCTTTTCCTAACATCCCTGCCCCACAGTTAACTAGACAGTTAATTCTTAAGGTTATACTGAATAATGGGTGAAAAAAATGAAAAATGCAGATAAAACCAGATTGGAAATATTGGAAAGCATTAAGTAGTGTAATTACAGGACTCACTAGAGGGCTCTGCTTGTAATTTAACTAAATATATAGCAGTATCATGGTTTGACATTGGCCAGATGCCAGGCACTAAGGAAAGCCTTTCGCTCACTCTCTCTTGTTGCACTTGGGCAGAGGAGAGGGGAATGCTATTAATTAAGGGTTCATGAGTTGAGATAAGGATTGGGAGAAAACACTTTAAAGGCAAAATAGGTTCAGACTTAAAGGTATAAGGTAAATTTGTTATTAACAGAGTCAGAGAAGGATAATGACAAGCAAAATAAGCCTTTAAAACACCTTTCTCCCCCTCCCTCTTTCTCCCTGACAGCGCAGGGAGACAGGGGATGGGGGTTTTGGTTAATTCATCACCCAGGATCTTTCATCTGTTTGCTCAGGGAGGGAAGTTTTTCTCTGCTATGCCATGGGATCCTTCCCATGGGAGATGGTTCTCCGTGAATTCCTCCAGTGTGGCTCCAATCTTACGAGCTGCAGTCCTGCCAAGATTGCTGCAATGTGAGTCCCCTCCCACGGGCAAACAGTCTTTCTAAAATTGCTGTGGTGTGGGTCATTCATCCACAGGGTGCAGTACTTTGAGGATCAGCTGTTCTAGTTTGGAAGAAGGGCCCTCTATCTCTTACCTCTGGGAGCAGGGGCCCTCTGTCTCTCTTTGGGTCTCCACTGGATCACAGCTTTCTCTGGCATTCACCTGCTCCAGTGTGAATACTTCTCTTGCAGGCTGCAAGTGGATCTCTGTTTTCTGGGCACCTCATGGGCTGCAGGGGGGCAGCCTGCTTCACCATAGTCCGCACCATAGCCTGCAGAGAAACATCAGCTCCAACACTTGGAGCAGTTCCCCCCCTTCTTTTTCTGTTCACCTTGGTGTCGCCATGTTGTTTTCCTTCACATGTGCTCACTTCCTCTTCTTCTCTGACTAGAAGAAAAACTGTTGTCCATAGGTACCATTGCCGATAAGTTCCACCAATTCAAAGATTTTTGCAGGATCCTGCTGTGCCAGGAGGTCCATCTCATCTAGGTTCCATGCTGGGGAGTTGCTCGCCATGTTTTTGCCACTGACCAGGGCCACTTGCCGTGGCAGGCACCGTGGTGCTGGCGATATTTAATGCCTCTCCGTATGCAGAGCGGTGGGAAGAGGAAGCTGCTGCCCCTGCCCTTCTGCCTGCAGCGTGGCTGGCTAGTGGTGGCCAGGCAAAGGCTCACGGTGGGCCATGCCGAGATGGCGGCAGTCACAGCGCCATGGGCTGCGCTGGGATGGCCCCCTGCAGCAGTGGCTCGCCGCTCCTGGAAAAGTCTACCTGTGCTTCTGTTTTGATTTTCTTCTTAAATACAAGGCATTGCCAACCTCTCTGATTGGGCCAGCAGCACGTCCATCTTCAGAGCCATCAGGGATTGGCTCTGTCAGATGTGGTGGAAGCCTCTAGCAGTTTCTCACAGATACCACTTATGTGGCCCTCCCCCGCTACAAAAATACAGGCCATGCTAAATCAACACACACAGTAACAGAAATACTGTAAGCAAGTCCGTAAATATTTTCGTTGTTGGTCACCTAGTATTGGAGAGTGGAGGATGAAGTCACTAATGGGCAAATGCAGCCAGTTCTAAATGTGTTAAAGGAATACCATTCTTGGGCCATGACTGAGTATATTCTCTCTTTGGTAGCTGAAGTATGAAACTCTCGTCTTGGCTACTAAGGAGGAAATATTTTGAAATTTCATGTTGATAGAGTGCTCAGTATTGTTATGCCTTCTTTTCTTGTAAGGCTGGCTCACAGAGTCACTGTACCTTCTACTGTTTGTGTTCTGTTCACAGAAAACAGCACGTTCTACTGTTTGTGTAAAGTTTTAGTTATGATGGAGACATTGGAGTTGTATGGCTGCAAACTCACACAGTACTGCATCAATTTCCTTTTTCTCAAAATCATAAGTGTAATATGCATTGGCATATTTTAGGCAGTGGATAGTTTGGATCTTCTTACCGTCTTAGAACAGGGTTGCATGTCCCTATCGTTCTACCGGGTAGTTTGAGTGAATTTTTGAAATGAACTTGTGCTGTTGCTTAAAGTTCTGTCATCTTACCTGTGTGTTCTGGGTTTTATCATGAACATTTTGTGAAAGAATGAATTTGTAAATTTGTGAAATTATGTCTGAGCCTCCTGGACTTGGCTGCAGTAATGTGGTCATGGACTTCCAGGGATGACTGAAAATCAAACAATTCAGAGATGCTGAACAAACTAAGAGACCATCTTTTTTAGGGGGGATGAACTTGCTAGACATCAAATAGGAATTCTTTTTAATGCAAATTTTTAGTATACTAAATAATGCGATTAGGATTTAGCAAAGTAATGCTATGGTGAAATGTCACAAATTAATATTTTCAGCACTAGCAAGCTGTTATTGTGAAGAGATAATAATTGAAATTGTCTGTGGTTCCTGAAGTTCTTGATGGTCATGTCATTAAAAGTGGTTTAATTAAGCTGAAAATAATGTATGTTGCATGTTGAAAATGTTGTTAATCTTTTGGTTGATAATATTTGCCTAATCCATTTATCAGTGCTTTGCAAACTGTGTTTCACTTCTTAAATGGTCTTCTGCAAACACACAAAGTAATTTTTATCCTAAAAGCATTGATTATTTTATTCGTGAATTTGCATACTTCTAATTCATGAGGCCATCAGGCTTGCTTGTAGTATTGCTGTTGTATGTTTTTACATTTGTATGTACATAGTATATGCCTTTTCTTTTATTGGCATATGTCCTTTCCAAGAGGAGCAAGAGCTTCTAGACCATCAATACTTGATGAAGATTTTCTGGAACCATTATCACTTGTCAGTTTTGTCAATTTCCTTATTTTTGTCTGGTCTGAGAGCTCAGAGAAAGAAAAAAACCATATATATATGTGTATATATATATATGTGTGTGTATATATATATATATATATGTCCACATATATACACACATATACATATCAGGAGCTTTTTCACAGCTTATTCTTAAGAATTATACTTCTAACAGGCTGAGAGAGGAGGACAACAAACTCAATATGTGATTGGTGCCACAGTGAATGCACAGGGCAAGTATGTTGAGGCTCTGGGGGAGTGAAGAAGATTGAAAGCATGAGGAACATGAGCATCTTTTTTATTAGTCACTCATCTTTGTTGTAACTTAAAAGTGAGAAATTTCAGCTGAGTTTGTTGGACACAACTGGTTATTGGCAAATGTGAGGCTGTTTATTGTGTATGGCTCTCACAGGACATTTACTACTTCTTGTATTTTCTGAAAGGGTTTGGCTAACATAAATTCAAAGTCATGTAGCCTTTCAGATCTTACCTGTGAAAATATTTTTCTTTCTCAATTTGAATTTATGTAATTAATCTGCTACAGCACTGCAATCAATGTAATCATCAAAAAAAAAAAAAAAAAGTAAATTAAACTCCTAACTTTTAGTAGTATTTGATTCCTAAAAGTACTGTTTAGTAACTTGATACAGGGGTTTGTCTCGTTTCAGAACAATTTTTGTTTTATTTAGTGTTTTGGTTCAGTCAGCAATCAGTACAATTCTGAAATCTCAAGCTGTAAGGAAGTTGAACCTTGAACTTAGGTATGTGGGTATAATCACAAGAGGAATATTTTTCTCTCTTACTTACATCTTCCCAAATGCATTAGATTGCATTATATTACATGTATATGTCCAATTTTAATTCAAATTACAGTCTCTTCACTTCATGTTTTCACTCTAGGAATTTATATCTCTTCTTAGATACTGGCTTGATAAAATGGTTAAATTCAACTGATGGTATTTTTATGAAATAGTCTGCTAGTAGTTTAAAAAATTGTAAGGAATTTTTAAAAATGTAGACAGGATTCTAGTGTCTAAAAGCACTACATGATAAATAGTCAAAAGCAAGCATTTTATATATAATTGAAACAGGAATAGAATTTTTAGAATAATGAGTTGTGAATGAATAACTGAAAGCAAATAAGGTTCAGTGGTATATGAAGACAGCTCATCCACAGAAGTTTAAAAAAATTATAATACTAATGCCTGAAACATAGTTTTAATCTTGGACTAAACTAGGATCTTTTAAATAGCATGCTTTTTTAGCTCTAAATGATCAAAATGATCAAATGATGTTGGCTGTTCTGAAATGATCTAGTGCATATTTTCTGGTTGTGTCCTCCCTTTATCAATATCTGTTGTCTCATAAACTGCTGTATTGTTTTGTTATGTTTTTAATAGCATGGAAAAATGGAGTAAAATTTTGCAATGTGTTCTTTATTGCTTGATTTATTTCGTTTTCCTCCTTTTTGCATTGAATAACAGCTGTTAGCCGGGATGATAGCAGAACCTGCTTTTCTCTCTGAGTATACTATCTTTGCTTTGGATCCCACCAAACAACCTAAGCCACAGAGTGACGGTGTGGTGAGTCCTCCCCACCCCTCTTAGTGATGCCTTAGCAGGTGGAGGAGAGTAATGTACTAGAAGGCAAACTTAGTTGCTTGTGGCTTGTTCTCACAAAGACCTCTGTCTTAACTACCTTGTTGCTAACCCTGCACTAAATTTCACAGGGGTAGTACCTGATAGCTCCTGGCTGGTATGCTGTATGATGTGAATTTATTGTAACATTAAAAAATTAACATATTTTCTCTTGCACAGGTGACAATACACAAATTCAAATAACTGTTGCACAAGTTCATATGTGTGTTACACAGAAATTTCCTCTTCTTATTTATGTATGTCTGTATGTATTTCAAGATAATGGATAGAATTAACATTGGGATTGGTTATGTGTAAAACTTATATGCTATTTGCTGTATACAGTTAACTGTAGTGTGTCATTTGCTACTAATGGTAGCAAGAAATAATTATTTCACGTAGACACAAATTAATCTACATCTAGTTGATAACCTGGCAGTTATTATTGTGAGGATGAATATATATATTTTTTAATAATTAGATTTTACTGTAAATAGATGTTTCTTTACCTGGAAGTGTTATCTTCACGCTATATATGCAGAGAAGCTCAGTGAGAAGAGGCAAGAAGTGAAGAAAAAAGAAGCAGGCATAGGGAAGAAGTCAGACTTCTGCTTTCTGATACTGGCACATACAAAGCTGTATTTTTATTATTGGCACAGGACAGGAATGGCATTTTTCACATGCTTCAGAAGCATGGCATTCCTAAGTCCATAAGTGATTTAAAGCACAGTAATTTTTAGATTCTCAGCTCATCATGATACTTCATGATTACTTTGCAAGTGCTCTTTTCCTGCTCATGGTTTAAAATGACCATTTTTCAGTCACTGAAAGCTGTAACAGTTCAATAAGCAGGACATAGCACAACACACCATATTGTGTTGGATTTGTCTCTTTCAGGCTAATAAGCAAGATTGGACAGAAACAGTGATTAAAATGATAATCCCTGGAGCATGTATTCTGACTATATTCCAGGTCCAGCATTTGTTACTTAAAGATTCACTGCAAATTTAAGTAAACTTTTATAGTTTTCACTATGCAACAGAATTATCTCAGAAGAAAAATTATTTCAAGTAACCTGTTTGAGTGCTCCAGTGTTATCTTTATATGCTTTTCTAGCATTTTTAGTGGCAAATTTATAAATCTTTAAGTACTTTAGTGGCGTGTTTACTGGCTTGCATATTTGCAAGACTGCATACATGCAAATAATTGTAACAGTTATTCTTAATGTGTTCTCAGTGTGTATTAATAATATGTTACCTGTAAAACTCATTTTGGTCTCTGAACTTCTTGAAAATTCTAGAGCAGTACTCAGAATAAGAATTGGGAGGGGAAGAAAATTAAAGGAAGTTTATAGAGAATAGGATGACTGATTAAAAAAATACATTAAAGAAACACCCACATTCTATATATTTACAAAACCTTGATACACTAAAAATAGAGGAGAGAAAAGTTGCACCAACACACACAAATGCATATTAATTCTGCTAACAATATTTTAACTGTATATGTGATCTGAGAGTGAACAGCATAGAGAAGTGACTGTAACTATGGATTTTTTGGCATAGATAAAATTAGTATAAACTCTTTACGAAGATGCAAAGGTTTTGTTGCATGAAGAAACAGTTCAAAATATTCTTGGACACAGTGTTCGTTTTTTTTTTAAGGAAAAATTGAAGGAAAATAAGGGAAGAAAACATTTATTAAGCTCTCCTTCCTTTCTCCCTTCATAATTATTTAGTTTAGGAATATTTGAGAAAGTATTACTATTAAAAGCAGTAAAATGTTTTTATATACAGACATTTAAGCTTTCACTTCTCAGGCTTGCTAATCTGTTTATACCTTTGAGAAATAAGTATGATTTTGCATTTCAGAAATAGGGAAGCAAGGTGGCACAAATGTTACTGGAACACCCTAATGTGCTCCAGTTGAAACTGAGCTCTGATTTACACATCTTCATAATAAAAAAGTAATGTTTTTATTAGAGATTGTAAGTATAGCTGTCTTTGGATAGAGATATGGATGTTATGAGTTTGTGGAGGAAAAACTTCCATTGGTCTTCAGAAATTCTGGTGTAGCTGCTGGTTTTAAGACTTTGAAAATGGCTGCTTGTGCTCTGTGAGTCTAATTTTGCTGAAAGATCTCTTCAGGCTTATGAAAGGCTGGGGCTTTTAAGCTTTTCAAAGCCTCTTGGATATATGCTTATTTATAGAACTTCCATTCATGCTTACCATGCAGTGCGTGGATACCCAAATACAATCCTTTGCCCTAGAGCACAGTGACATAGACTTGCAACAGCCAGATACTAGTGAAACTACTGTATCCCTTTTATTATTTATGCCAATAGAAAGTATAACCCCAAATATAGGTTCTTCTTTTGTTCCCGTAGATTGTATACAAAGTTGCCTATATAAGGAGTAGGAAACTTTTTAAAGTGGCAACACGAGTTTCATTTAGAAATCACATTTTTAAGGATCTTTAATGTTCCTAAAATGACAGCTTTTTAAGCATCATCACAAAAAGAAACAGCATCCATGGATTTATATTCATAAAAACCTTATCAAATTTAATAAATCTACTTAATCTTCTGTTTTAATATGTGCACAAACCCTACATAGTTTCCTTTAACTCTTTTTTATGTGTGTCAGAATACATGATTTTTGAAAGAAGTGTAAGTCACAGAATCACAGAATTAAGTAGGTTGGAAAAGACCTCTGAGATCATCAAGGCCAACCTATCATCTAACACAACCTTATCAACTAGACCATGGCACTAAGTCCCACATCCAGTCTTTTATTAAGTACCTGCAGAGGTGGTAACACCTCCACCTTCCTGGGAAGCCCATTCCAATGCCCAATCACTATTTCTGTGAAGTCTTGGTAAAGTGTTTGTCTTCCTCTGTTGTCAGTCCTATAGTAGCACAGTAGATGCTTTGTAAATTATAAAGCAGGAATTGATTTTTTATTTGGATTATCTTATTATTAACTTTTCCTGTTAGGAGAAAAAAACAAGAATGGGTAATGGAGTCAAGAATACAGTGTAGAAATGCTTCAGTTTAAACCCCATAAAAAAATGTTACTCCACTAGGAGCAAATCCTCTGCCACAGGATAGTTTTCTGAAGCAGAATGCAGAATTTGTTCAAGCCAGGTGAAGCAGTTTCCAAATCCAGACTTGTATGGCTCGTTTTCTTTTGTCTGCATATGGGTAACTGCTCAGTTCTCTGGTTTCCTTAACTATCTGGATTTTTCTTTGTTCTGTGGTATTTCTGTACTACCTCAAATTTGCTCTGTGTCAGACTTTTTTTAAGCCCTTTTACAGTGAATCATTCCTCTGCCACATTAATGTTTAGATATGCTTATAGATATATCCTGAGTAGAAGCTGTGAGTGTGATCATGTAGGAGATATACATACAAGGGTGACTGTGATTGAGATTTCAGTTCTATGTACACCTTAGATTCTGCAGCTAGCATATAATTCTCAGGGTACAACTTGATTAAAAGTTAAGAGTTACATTGCTCTTGGGTGAATTTACCCCTATTTTGTTTGATATGCCTCAGTGTTTCACTTCTCTTGAAACAGTCCCATGTCCAAGGTGGTGTCTAGCATATTCTACTAATTCAGTTGGACTGGATTTCTACAGCAAAAAACCATCTGGATTTCTGTTAAAAATCATGGAATACCCTGAGTTGGAAGGGACCCACAAGATTGACCCAAGTCCAACTCCTGTCTCTGCACAGCACAGTCCAGAGAATCACCCCATGTTCCTGAGACTGTTGTCCAATCACTTCTTGAACTCAGATAGGCTTGGTGCTGTGACCACTTACCTGGGGAGCCTGTTCCAGTGCCTAACCACCCTCTGGGTAAAGAACCTTATTCTAATATCCAACATAATCTTCCCTGACACAGCTTCATGCCGTTCCCGTGGGTCCTGTGACTGGTCACCACAGCTCCTGTCCTTCCACATCCCCTCATGAGGAAGTTGTAAACTGCTGTGAAGTCTCCCCTCTGTCTCCTCCAGGATGAGCAAGCCAAGTGGCCTCATCTGCTCCTTGTTTAGCTTCCCTTTCACCATCTTTGTAGCCCTTCTTTGGGCATTCTCTAATACTTTTGTATCTTTCTTATATTGTGGCACCCTAAACTGCCCCCAGCACTCGAGGTGAGGCTGCCCCAGTGCAGAGCAGAGCAGGACAGTCCCGTCCCTTGCCCAGCTGGTGATGCTGTGCCTGATGTACCCAGAACATGGTTGGCCCTCCTGGCTGCCAGGGCACTGCTGACTCACATTCAACTTTCCATCAACCAGGACCCCCAGGTCCCTTTCTGTGATGCTGCTCTCCTGTGTCTTGTTCCCCAGTCTGTCTGTACATCCAAGGCTGACCCATCCCAGGTGCAGAATTTGGCACTTGTTTTGTTGGACTTCCTATGGTTGCTGATTACTCAGTCCTTTAATTTGCTGAGACCCCTTCTTCCAGGGCTTCTCTGCCTTCAAGGGAGTCTCAACAACTTCTCCCAATTTATTATCATTGTCAAACTTATTGTACCTTCAAGTCCTGCATGCAAGTAATTTATGAAGATAAATTCAAGTGATTTAGGAAGAGCACAGGGCCGAGGATGGAGCTCTGTGGAATCCCACTAATGACAGGTCAGCAGTCTGATGTCACCCCATTGACTGTAACCCTTTAAGCCCGACCCATGAGCCAGCAGCTCACACGCTGCATGATGTGTTTATCCACAAAGATATTGTCCAGAAGGATCCTGTGAGAGACAGTATCAAGGGCTTTATTGAAATACAGAAAGATTACAAGTGGCTTCCCTTGGTCAGCTCAGTGGGTTGCCTTCTAATAAAATGAAATCAGATTTGGCAAGCAGGAGTGTCCTCTTGTAGAGCCATTACTGGTTGTGACCAAGGACTTCTCTGTCTTGCAGTTGTTTTTCAATGACTCCCAGAAAAATTGTCTCCATAGTTTAACCAGTCAACAAAGTGAGACTAAGAGACCCATAGTTTCCAGGGTCATCCTGCTTGAAAATTAGAACTGGGTTAGCAAAAACCTGAACACAGAATACAGGAAAAGCAGGATAGACAGGCTAGGAAATGTCTAAAAAATGTCTAGAAATGTCTAAACTATGTAAAAAAACCTCCAAACCAATAAAAAAACCCCAAACCCAAACCAAGCAAACTAACAAACTCAAGACTATTGTTTTTTTGTTGTACTGGTTTTGTTGGTTTAGGTGAGGTTTTTTTAGTGTATGTGTGTTTTATTTTCCTTTCTTTGGGTATGCAAAAGTTTTGTGTAAGATATATTTTCTGTAAGTCTGATTTTCTTCCCATGCTTGTTGGAGTTTTAAACAGTTTGTTACCAGCACCTATTTTCCAGGTAGTTTCTGCCCCCGCAGTACACCAAAACAGAGAAAGATGGTATTACAGCCAACTCTTACTCATATTGGCTGTAAATACTAGTCATCAATTAGATTTTTCTTGCTATAATTTTGTCTTTTTGGTGTGTCTGTGATTTGTCCATAAATGTTATATAAATAATCATTATGAATTACTTGATTGGAGATGTCTGTATTTGCAGATGTCTCATACTAATCCATGCACACATAGCTGCTTCGTAGTTTTGCATATTGCAGCAATCTGTTTTGAATTTAACAAACTAGCTTGTTTGCATGAAGACATCTTAATAAGCTTTCTAAAGAAAGTACTAAAAACACAGGCAAAGAGAAAAGATGCTGTTTCTAGGAATCATTGAATTATAGTTCTTGTACTCTGTTTCTTCTAACGGTTGTTTTTATCTCCTGTAGAACTTGAATAAACAACCACTTCCTGGATCCACAGAAAACAATGGAAGTGAATCTGTCTCTCCACAGGTACGTGGAGGGCATGGGGGGTTTATTTCCTCCTTCACTGCTCTGTTGTCTTTGTGTTACATTGGCTTAAGTGCCCGATATATATCTCCATGCCTGTCAGGATGCTCAGATATTTTGTTTGTGTGCAATCCCATTAGCTGGTCTTAAATATTGTCACTACTGTATGGAGCTTTTTTTTTTTGTACGGACTGGTTAGGAGACTGCCAGCATTGAGATGCATCTTGCTGCACAGCCACCATAGGATACAGAGCATTAAATGCACTTTCAAAAGTAGAGAGCTTATTTTGTGTCTGGAAAGCTGCCTTCTAGCTGAAGGAAGGGAACTGATAGGCTAAAAGTATTGTCACAAGTGATAAAGATGTAAGTCAATTTTTGATATGTCTCAGGGAAACATTTAAATTGCTGGCATATGCCTCCCAACATTTGATTGTAGAGGCAGTAATGTTTTTGCATCACTTCGGTAGCACCAGCAGTGTAGATTACCACAGCACAGATCTTGTGGTGTAGAATGAAGTAAATACTATAGCTATATAAATCAATAATTTCATTTAATGTAAAAATTATAAAGCCATTTAAAATAAAAATAAGAAAAGGACTGTTCAAGATGGCTTGCTAGAACTAGCTGTCATACAATGACCTCTACCATTAATTTGTTCCCTTTATCATAGGAAAGTATCTGTGTCTTTTAGAGAAATACAGTCTTCTGTGTAAAACATCAAGATGCGGGTCAGTTATATTTTTCAAGTTTGAGACAATAGTAAATAACCATTTATATTAGTTACACATTCTTCACTTTTTAGAGGAATTACACAAAAATACATTCATCTAAAAGTTTAAATCAGAGCTGTAGTTTATTAGATTTAGTTGCTATCTGAAATTGTGCACATCTGGTAGTTGCATGCTTGATTTTTCTGCACAAGGAGATGGCTCTTTTAAGGGAGTGGCAGCTATTTGGTGTCATGCATATGTTAGACAACAGTATTTCTTTGCATGGTCAGGTCTCTTTCCAGGACTTCAGTATGTCTGTCTGCCTAAAAGCAGTGCAGAAATAATTACTTTCTTTGAATTTTTGCAGCCAAGTGACGGTCAGTCTTTTGCCCAGAGGCTTCAGCTTCGAGTTCCTTCCATGGAGTCTTTGTTTCGGAGCCCAGTAAAAGAGACCCTATTCCGCTCTTCTTCTAAAGAGTCCCTAGTACGAAGTTCTTCAAGAGACTCACTGAATCGACTAGACTTGGAAGCCACCAGTCCCACCTTTGATTCACCTTCTGACATTGAGAGTGAAACAGAAGAGCCTCTGGGAAATATGGACAGCTTCAGCAAAGAGCAGTTGCTGCAGCGTCTGCGTAGAATGGAGCGCAGTTTGGGCAACTATAGGGGAAAATACTCAGAGGTAGGCAGAAGGGGGAAAGAGATTAGGCTAAGAGATACTGCAGCAGTGGACAATCTTTTTGTTTTCCTATTTGGAGCAAATGTTTCAACTAAAATGGAAGTTAAATTATTTTAAGTCTAGGTCTAGTTATTTTTGACTTAGATGGGTCAAATGTTTTTCTGTTAATAAAACATGGAAATCATTTTCTCTTGTTTGTAAATGATTTCCTGATATCAGCAGTAGAGGGTAATTAATGGTTACTCACACAGAGCAGGCTTTCAACTGAAAGTATCTAGCAGGTGATGGAGTTCACTGTAGAGATGAGCATGATTTGTACTCCCATGACAGCAAGTTTATTTTTTTCTGCAGCTTGTTATTGAAATGCACAGTGTATATTCTATCCATGTGCAATAGGAAAGCATTTTGTTTTCAAGAAACAAGTTAAATTCTTTATAATTTCCTGGTATTCCCTGGGAGGAATTAATTCAAACAACTTATTTTTTTGATATTTTAGTGAAAACCAATTATATAAGTAGTTTCACTACTCATTTTCCCAATAACTGGGGAAAATAAAGCTGTCTAACTGATGGTGGTGTTTTGGTATTGGGTTCTTTAATTAGTTTTGGGTTTGTTTGTTTTTTTTTTTTATGTTTTGAAGTGTGACTGTAGTGTATTTAAAACTGGATGTTTGTACTTTTTTTACAGTCATTTTAATACAAGTTAAATACAAAAATTCCTGTGCAGACTTTTGTCAAAATCCCTGGAATCTAAAATATGTATACAGTGACTGCAGTATCAGCATATGCCTGAAAATGCAGTTGTCTCACAGTAATTTTTCCTTCACTTCCAGCTAGTGTAATAAGTATTTTTAAAAACTATTTGTAAATAGTAGCTGTTAAAATGAAAATTCTTCAGTTTGTGGGTTTATTTTAGTGCTTTTTTGGTTGTTTGGATTTTTTTGTATTAGTGTAATCTGTCCACCAAGTCCTAACTTTCTCTATCAAAAAGGCTTGGTTTTTTTCCCTGGTTTTGAATTCTGAAAATGTTTAATTTTTTGAAGTAAGAATTTGAAGATATATTTTGACTTACTGATTTCAGTGTTCTAGATCTGATTTTCTTAATTTTTTCCTAAATTTGAAAACAGAATGTTCTAATTCAAAGTGTCATTATGCTACTTCAACATAACGCTACTTGGCAGTTGTAATCAAATATTTAAGTAATCTAAGTTAGACAGTTACTCCTTTTGTCAGCTTATAATGAGAGAGGAAATACCACTCTCCACTTTCAATCTGTCTTTGCTGTATATATGCAAAGCATATGGGATGAGAACATTACACCTTTTTTTGTTAGATTTAGAAATGTATTTTTTAATGCATGCTTTTTGTAAAATTAGTTTTGCCTACTCTCCCTGGGACATGCACTCTTACAGGTGGTCACCCCTGTGGGGTAGCTGTCTGGGGTGTGACTTTCTGATACTGTTGGGTTTGACCCCCTGTGTTGAAGGATGGTATGTGGTATGTTGTCTCAAGGAAGGGAAAACTGTGTATGAATGCTGAGTAACATCATTGTTTTGTCATGTAGGCTTGTGTTTTTTAACACATTGGAGACATTTTATAGATAGAAAAAGAAAACATTAAGAAAATGTAAGTACATTTCTATCAAATGAGTGTTCTCAAGTGGAGCAAAGAGTTTGAAAATGCAGATAGTGAAATAGGAAATTTTTTTGATGGCTGTACACAGATGTATTATTATCTTTATATCTGATTTGTGTATTTTAGCTAGTGTCTGCTTATCAAGTTATCCAGCGGGAAAAGAAGAAACTACAGGTAAGCATTACTTTTCATCCTCTCTTACCTGCATGCTTTTTTGAATCTTAAAATGTGTAGTGACAATACAGATTTTCTTTTCAGTGTGTTGTGTATATGTAACAGAAGATGATTTCTTAGCTGAGATTTCTAAAGAAGCCAGGGTAAAATTAATTTGTCAAAATAACTGTGAAGTATTGTACTCCAGTCTTTTTTCTTGCATCAGCTGACTTCAGGTGATAGATTGATGGATTGCCAACCCTTAGTTGGCAGTTTATGACAGTATTTGCACATGAAGTGTGACTTGAAAGAGAAACAAATCATTACATCTGTGAATTTTTAGAATTTATTTATCCATTTTAAAATTACATTCAATACACCTGATCTTTATTCTTCCTTTTTTCTTAAGAGCATTCTGAGTCAAAGCCAGGATAAAGCACTTCGCAGAATCGGAGAACTGAGAGAGGTAATTTCCTTTATTGATTGCATGTTTACTTTATATCATATCTACATAGGATCTTTTTCTGCCTAGCTTTTGGCTTTTTTGTTCACAAAATATTTTCTATTATTGAGCAAGGTATTTTACTGCCTTTTTTTGTTTGGTTGGTTTTGGTTTTTGTTTTGTTTCTATGGGGTTTACTCCTCTGGCTTATTGCCATTCAGCAGCTTATTGCTATACTCTTACGACAGAGCAGTGCATCACCAACTGAACTACTTCTCTTGTTCATTGTGAAATAGGTAGAAGTATGTGTGGTTCTTGCAGGATTGTTGGGCCCAGGCACAGATGTGCCTATGCAATTTGTTGCTCTTCTATTACTGACAAATACTAATTCAGGTCAACACAAGTAATAGGCACATTTTCTTAAGGATTTAAATAACTAAATAATCTTTAAAAATTCATCTTTATCTCAGTTGTAATACTTACATTGTTTTATGGATTTTAGTATAGTTTGATTTCAATCATAAAATCACGTAGGTTGTGTTACGACTTGCTTCCTTAGGTTATAGTGAAATTAAAAGGAGAAGCTCTAGTGTATTTGGTAGTGATAATAAACACAATGGACTTAAAAAAAACATGTTTAGATGAACAGGCAGAATAGATTAAAAGAGCAAGTTCAAAAACACCATGTTGTCAAGCCCTGGTGAAGTACAATGTGAAGCTGAAGCCATTTTATTGCCTCAGAAGCTAGTGCAACAGCAGGATTGGAGATAGGCGTGCAAAGGCCTCTGTCCATGCTCTTATGTTGCTGGAGAGCTGGGTACCATTTAGCCCAAAGTCACAGGCTTTGTCTTCTGACTGCACACCTGCTTCTGGCATGTGCCATGCTGAGCAACAGCACTGGCATGGAGGTTCTGGCATGGAGTTGCAGGAGCCATTAGACCATGGCGAGGTCCCACATTTGCCTGAAGGGAGACTCACTCCAGGCAGTTGAATGTTTTCCCCACAGACAGGGACCAAAACCTGTTCCCTTCATAATGAGGGGTGGTGACTGTGAACGCCTGGCCACGTGTGTTCTCAAGGCTCAAGCTCACCCACAGAGATCTATCCCTGTGACTAGTCAGGCAGCCTTTCAAGGAATGTCACTGGCAAATTGCTGGGCACTCTTCAGTGATCCCAGGGCTAATGCATGTAAGCATGCTGTGAATTGTGTGTGCTAGTGGGGTAGCATTTTGGTTCACATCTGTGCTGTTTCTGCCCCAGCAGCTGAGAACTGTGTGTCAGTGCTGGGAGTACCGTGCTCATCTGAGCTGTAGCCTGTGTCTGGACTGTCAACACGTCCTAAGCTAAACTATCAGTGCATAGGAGGGAAAAAACCATTGCATTACTATCAGAATTGGCTTGCCAGGGTTGTATCTTTTCCAGATCTCTACAAGGTCAAATGAAAAAAGCTTATTCTGTGTTAGGTCTGTATCTGCATGCTCCTGTAGGATTAGTTTTCCAGTTTATTGCTACTTGTTAAAGTCTGGAAGGCATATGTGGAACAGAGTTAAATCTTTGGCGTATGACAGAGTTGGACACGTGCATTTTATTTTTCACTTCTGTTGTAGTCTTTGTGAGTCATAAATGTAGATAAGTTATACATTTATTTTTGATTTATATATGTACATTTGTATATATATATATTTTGTGCAAAATTTAATGTCATTCTTACCAATTTAAATATTCCTTCAAATCTAACACTGAAATTATTTTTCATTAATTGATATGCTCCAAAAAGTGTTTTTCTAATCTTTTTGAAGCCCAGGTGTTGCAGCATTAGGTAAAACAGACAGCGAAGGAAAAATTACAAATAAAATGGTAAATTTCCGTTGTGGAAGCTAAAATGGTACAAAGTAGTTAATTCATTGATATAATAATTTTTTAATCAGAAACTAATTTTAGTAATCCTTTTCTTCATCACAGTCCATTTCCCCCATAAATATGTTGAATCAGGCAAGTTTCTTCTAAGAGGGCCATGTAAGAGTAAACTAATCTTCCTTTAGGCTAAATTGACAGTGTGACACTGTCCCTAGAAGTCAGTATGGTTTTGCTTACCTTAATTTTCTCCCGTTAGGAGTCTAAGTCCTCAAAACCAGTCTTAAAGCAGTCTTCAGTTGACACTTGTTCTCACACTGGCCTGCTTTGCTTTGTTTGAAAGGAATTGCTTCTAAAGCTCAGAAGCACAGGGCAGAAGTGTGATCAGTAATTGCTGAGAATGGAAGGCAATGCAGTGTTAAGAAGTGGATATAGTTGGGAAGAGAAGAATGGTTTTTGCAGTGTTGCTTTCCCTAACTGTCCTGCCTGTGCATGGCTGGGCAGACTCAGTTCATACAGCTGTGATTTTCAAAGCTGTTATCAGCCTCATCTGTGCAGGGCATTCACCGTTGGAGGTAAGGGATAGACAGCAAAACAGCATTAAAACAAGATTTAGAGTTGGAGGAAAGCAGAGCAGGAAGCATCCAGTCCTCTGGATGCTCTCATTTGCTTTTTCATCCTTTCTTTCTATCATCCTCTGTCTTTGCCTGGCTAATGGAACTCATGTTTATGGGTGATTGCTTTTATACAAGTGTCTTTGCGGAATAACAGTCATAGACGCATTCTTTTCCTGGGATAAATCATGGGGAAGATATATATGGATGAAATAAATATATAAATAAAAAAGATTTAAAGGTTTCTGAAAATACTTGCAGTGCATGCGTGATATATGTGTTGTTCTGGTTCTCTCAATAAGCAATTAGATGTGAATTAATTTAAGTACATTTATTTTCTGTTAGAATGAGAATTATTTAAAGAAATTTAAATGTTTAAACTTTAAAAGCATAGGAAGTAATTAGAAGAAATCTCCTTCAGGAAATGTGTTACAAGACTGTAGATCTTACTAAAGAATCTAGGAAATATCTACAAGTTTTTAAGAGTGTTCAGCCAAACAAATGCATGTAAGTATCAAGTAAAGCCACATATTTAAATTATTTGGCATTCTCTGCCTTTCTCATTTGAGACACATTTGTGAAATAAAAAGACCTATTTTCTTCTCTTATACATGGCATTTGTCATTTCAGAATGGTGGCATATTGAATGATCATAATGAATTTTACATTTCTGCTCTTTATGTTGACTTAATTTGGTGGTTAAATGGAGTGTCTATGAAAATGCAGTCTTCAGCTTCCAGGAGAAATGTGTGCATGGAAGATAGTTTTTCAGGAGCAGGCTTGAAATGATCTCTAGACAAACTTACTTTAAGGAAAAAGAATCCTTGATAATTTTGCTTTAAATCTCAACTCTTGGTGTTTTAATGCTGATATTATAATTGTATGTTTTTATTATATTGTGTGGAATGTTGTATAGTAAAAAAAAATGCACTTTATGGTTGTATTTTGGGATCACAACTATGAAAGAGATATTTTTGATATTATTTCATAATATTTTCTTAAGTTTTTTGAGTTCACATTTCAGTATTCATTTGAGATGTGTTTGTATTATCAGGAGCTCCAGATGGATCAACAAGCTAAGAAACATCTGCAAGAGGAATTTGATGCTTCCTTAGAAGAAAAGGATCAACTTATTAGTGTCCTGCAAACTCAGGTAAGATAATTTACCCAGACGTTTAAGACTGCTCTTCTTACTTTTTCTTTTTAGTTATATATTTCCTATAATGCATATCCATGTTTTATTATAATTGTTCTGAAGTTGTAAAGTTACTTGTGAATTTAGGATTTTCTGGAAATTAAGTGTGTCTTTGTGGTACAGGATACCTTTGTAAAAATCTCACTCATGTTAAATATGATTGACTGATTTGCACTTAAATACCTTTGTGATGTTTTTGTTATCAAGACATCAGCATTAGCAGATGACCTAAAATTGCTTTTGCAAAATTAATGTATTTTGCTTAATTGATCTTTGTTTCTCTACCCATAGTAATTTTATGTTTGTTAATGAAAGCATAATTCTGACTTTTAATAAATGGTAAAAAATTTCAGACAGATTTTTCCTTTACATGCTAATATCAAAATTATTTTATTTCTTTCTAGTTTTAAGGGTTAAAAAAATTATCCGCTTAGAATCCTTGGATTTTTTTAACAAAGAGAACATTTTATTTAGGTGTCGTTGCTGAAACAGAGATTGCAGAATGGTCAGATAGGCACTGAATTGCCTGATCAAAACATCCAATCAGAACCACAAGTTCAAAGTCCAACGAAAGAAGTCAGTGCAGAAAATACTGTGGAACCAGGAAGCAATGGTAGGTATTGTGGCTTTTTCAAGAGAACTTACATTATGGGGAATAAAGCTGCTGTTATTTATGATAGAGTAACAATATTTAGGGCTGACCATGTCATAGTGAAGAGGTATTTTCTAGAAGAAGACAACTGTTTTGAAAACCATCTGACTGCTAGAGGACAGGGTAGCCCTTTTAAGAAACAAAATTTTCATAAGAATTCAGATCTGGTATGTAATTTCTTTGTCAATATTGATAATAACATTTGTTGGTAGGTGTTCTTACTATCCTAACTTAATACTGTTAAGAGATTCTCTCCCCGGAATTGAGGACCTATTCCTGAAGTTTAGAGAGCAGATTAGTTGCCAGTCTTTGTCGTTTTGTTTGTGAGTTTGAGGTTTTCTTTCTCTTGTTTTTTCAGAAAAAAAACCAAAAACCAAAGATAATTTTAATATTCCTGCTATTGAATAACCTAAGTGTTCCTTATGTCAGGACATTGTTTAAATTAATGACACTCTCAGTGTTGTATATATTTGAATACTGAGCAAGGGACATTATAATGCTGATATATAATGTGTCTTTCATTGGTACCCTTCATAAAAGATAGGGTTAAGACAGAGGTAAACATACATCTTGAAATTATATTTGTTCAGCATCTGCTTTGGATTTTATATGTATGATATGAAGTGTTAGGTGAGAGATGTTCTTATCTAGAGCCATGGTTTCTGTACTGCTTAGTCAATAATGAAAAATTGTAATTCAAGATGTTTTCTGTGCATGAGTCTGCCTCTGGACTGTAGTGTGCCAGGCATCCACCAAAGTGGCTCTCTCACTCTCCTTCACAGATGGACAGAGGAGAGAAAATTTAAAGAAGGGTTCATGAGTTGAGATGAGGCCCGGGAGACAGCAAAAACAGGCCTGAATTAGAGATATGAAGTGAATTTATTAGTAGTAAAATCAGAGCAGGATAATGAGAAGTAAAACAAAACCTTAAAACCACCTTCCTCCCACCCCTTTCTCCTTCCCAGCTCTATCTCCTTCCCCAGTGGGGCAGGGAGACAGGGAATGTGGGTTTATGGTCAGTTCATCACCTGTGGTTTCATCTGTTGCTCAGGAAGAGGAGTCCTTCCCCTGCACAACTGTGGGGTCCCTCCCACAGGAGAGTTCTCCAAGAACTTCTCCAGCATGAGTCCATCTCTTGGGCAGCAGCTCCCTGTGAACTGCTCCAATGTGAGCCCATCCCACAGGCAACAGTCCCCGCCAAGCTGCTGCAAGAGTGGGTCACTCTTCCACAGGGTGCAGTTCTTCAAGGACAGGCTACTCCAGAGTAGCTTCTCTCTCCCATGGGCTTCTCTCTCCCATGGGCCTCCCACAGGGTCACAGACTCCTCTCAGGCATCCACCTGCTCTGGCAAGGGCTCCTCCATGGGCTGCAGGTGGATCTCTGCATCCCCTTGGTCCTCTCTGGGCTGCAGGGGCACAGCTGCTTCACCATGGTCTGCACTACAGGCAGCAGGGTAATGTCAGCTCCACTGCTTGGAGCACCTCCTCCTTCTCCATGGACCTTCATGTCTGCAGAGTCCTTCCCCTCAAATGTTCTCACTTTGCTTTTCTTTGACTGCAATTAAAACTGTGCAATAACTTTTTTTTCTTTCTTCTTAAATTTTTTTATCACAGAGGCATTATCCCCATTTCTAATTGGCCCAGCCTTGATCAACAGCATATCTGTCTTTGGAGTTTTGCCAGGGATTGGCTCTCCTGGTCGTGAAGAAAATTTCTGGCAGCTCCTTGCAGAAACCGCTCCTGTAGCTCCCTTCCCACTACTGAAGCTTGGCCATGCAAATCCAGTACAATGTCGATTACTCTTGCAGCCTCCAGAGCATCAGAGCAGAAGCACTCAGTAAAATACTACCAAATGTGCTAGTTATACAGTGATTCAAACTGAAAGGGAGTAGATTTAAATTATAGACATGAGAAAAAATTATATACTGTGAGGGTGGTGAGGCACTGGAACAGGTTGCCCAGAGTTGTGGCTGCCCCATCCTTTGAAGTGTTAAAGACCAGGCTGGATGGAGCTCTGAGCAATTTGTTCTATTGTGAGGTGTTCCAACCTGTGGCAGAGGTTGGAGCTAGAAGATCTTTAAAATCCCTTCCAACCCACATGGTTCTATGATTCTATGAGTACAACTCAGAAAGGCACTAAGTATAACCTTTATCCTGCTGAATGTACTATTGCCAACCTGAATATTTTAGAACTAATGATTCTAATTATTCTGATTATTAGAACTAATACCCAGCCTGGGAAAGCAAGTAAATGTGCATGGCACTTGAGAGGTGTGATTTGCTGATTTGCTTTGCTTCACATTTTTTCCTATTTGTGCATATTCTCTTAGTAGCAGTAGGCAGGTTTATAAATCATGATGACTTATTGATTAATAGCTTTGTTTTGAGGCTTATAAAGTAACTGGGTAAGCTAACTTGGTGTGACAGACCACATTTACTATTCTGTGTATGTGTAGAATGTTTCTGGCACTTACACTAGGAACTAGGAAGTTCTGCAGACTTCACACAACTTTATCTCTAGAGACCTATGAGTCCACTGCACAGTGAATGATGAATGCAGATCTACATTTTGAAAATAGTGTGCATATGTAATGTTGGTATGTTGTCTTACAGAGGGTAATGAAGATTCTGTTAAAACACTGGAAACTCTTAATCAGAGGGTGAAGCGCCAAGAGAACTTGCTACAACGTTGTAAGGAGACTATTCGGTCACATAAGGAGCGCTGTGCCCAGTTAACCAACGAGAAAGAGGCACTTCAAGAGCAGCTGGAAGAGAGGCTTCAGGAACTGGAGAAAATGAAGGTATGGAAAATGCTCTTAGCTTTATGGGTAACCATGAAAATACAGTAACAACTTCAGTATTTCCAAAATGTATTGATAGGACAGACCATGAAACAAGCTGTCTCTGTACTTTTTTGGAGATAAATGTGCAAAACCCACCTGAAATTAATACTCTCAGCAATTATTCTAGAGTGCTGAAGTAGTGCATGAAACCTTATTGTATAAATAACCATCAAAATGGTATCAGAAATAAGTAGTTGTGGGAAATTGGGGTGAGAAAAAGTCTATCTTAGCACAGAAGACAGAAGGTAAAGTGAGCAAAGTGGAGCAGAGCTAAACCTTTAAGACATAGTGAATGAGGCATTAATTATGTAAATTAACAGGAAAAAAAAGGAAGTCAGGGCAGTGGAGATCACAATACAGGGAACATAAGTGCAATCCCAAAGCTAATAAACTAACACTTTGCTCAATTTTCTTTTAAGGCCATTAATGCTGAGTGTGGAGCATAAGTAAGATATCATAAACCTGAAAATGTGCTAAGTATAGCTGTACTTAACTTTAGTTTCAGAAATCAGATTCCCATCTCTGTCTTCATCTCTGATCACTAACCTGGTTTGAAAGAGCTTTGAAAGACTTGACTATTTTAATGACATTTTCTAGAACAAGGCTAGTAACAATCATTTATGCTGCATTGCTGAGATCCTCTTGTAAATCAAGATGCAGGTAATAGAGCAGAAATCTTAGACATGTTTCTTGTTTTGCTTTAGCAAGTCAGACCTCCATGTGGGGAGGCTCTTACAAAGCCTTCAAACCATAAGGCAGCCTACCTCTGGGAGATATAAAAGTAATTAAAAACTGCCCACTTCAATTTTCCTCAGTTGTGTTCTTTGTTCTTCCTCCAAGGGATAGTGCAGGATAAGAGCCAAAGCTAAGCTGTTTGTCAACCAACTTGTGGTTGGGATCTTTTTTTAGGACCTTCACATGGCTGAGAAGACTAAACTGATTACACAGCTACGTGATGCAAAGAATTTGATTGAACAGCTAGAACAAGACAAGGTAAACAAAGCTGTAGGTTTTGAGGAAGATTGTTTAAAACACAAAATATCTGGCTCTTGGTATTAGAAGCTCGTTTTAGAGGTCTGATGGTTTAGTCTGTGTTTTAATAAACAAGTAATTTAAGCTACTTAAGAATTTTATTGTATATATACCATAAGATATAAGTCTATTAGGTAATACGTAATACAGCAACATGATATTATTTAGGATGAAGCAGATATACTGAATACACTCCTTGATGCCAACTCTAAAACAAACAAAAAAACCCCAAACACACATGAAGATGAGATACAATTAAATTAATTTAAAAATATCCAGTAAAGTAACTATACTTTCGATTGACTCTGAGGAGTTTCTCAGTTTTTAGTTCCTTAAAAGTTATTTAATCACAGTCTTGATTACTGGAAGATTACAGAAGTTACTTGAGTAACTTGTGGTGTTGTTATAAGTGACATGACTAACATTGTATGGTGTATTCTCAGGGAGAAGTACAGAATCTACAATGATTTTAGTTTGGGTTTGTTTACAGAATATGTGTTTCAAAGGAAAATGTCTGTACTAGAAGGAGGAAGGTTTTGGATGGTCCATGTTTGCTGGAGTTCTTTTCACCACTAGATAAATTTTGGATGCTCTTAAAAATAATTCTCATTCATATCTTCTTTTTGTCAGCATTTTCTGTTTTCTGACATAAAAAAGTCCCATGATCTCTGGTCTTGTAATAACACACTATAGCTTATTCCTGGCAAGGATTGTGCCCTGGCTTGAAATTGTTTCAGATATGTGTCTTATTTATTTGCTAGCTTTTTATCACAAGGACCTCTTCCATAGGGCATGGTAATTGCGGAGACAAAGCGGCAAATGCATGAAACATTGGAAATGAAGGAGGAGGAGGTAGCCCAACTGCGTGCTCGAATCAAACAAATAACTACAAAAGGCGAGGAATTAAAAGAACAGAAGGAAAAATCTGAAAGAGCTGGTAAGGATATATGTAGATTACTGACTTTCACATTTGTATATGAGAAAACTTCAGTGTATTTTTTTTTCAAGAGTTGTTGTTTGAAATGGATATTAAGAGGTGCTCTTTTTTCTGTTGTTCTACACATCACCCATACTACCATCATTACTAACTTCACTTCCGGATAGCAAAGTTTAGGGATGCTTTTGACTGATTTATCTGTTACCAATAAAATTTAGGAATTTAGGAAAGAAACTTCTGAAAGGCAACTCTACTTCCCTGTTTGTAGGAGAAAAAATTGATGGACTCTTTTTCTGGTCTAATTTAAGAGGAGAAACTTGCAACTATCTATAAATTGTCATTATAATGCCACCAGGAATTCATATAGAAAACATAGCAGTGAGTGTATAAGAGTTTGTGAAGAAGTAAAAATGTTATAACCATAGTAAGCATTTTCTTTCAATTATTTTAATGGACGCATTTCTGATTTAAGTGAAACAGCAGTGATGATTCCTTTTGCTTCAGGCTTCTAAAAGAAGAACATTTATGTAACTGTTATATGATGTAGTTTGCTTTTTATGGAACTTAGGTAACCTTATGTGTGCTTGGAGTTCTTTTGCATGAAGTTAAACCATTGTTATTTAAACAGCGAAATTGTTTTGTACTACATCAGAATTCTTTTAGAATAATTTAATTGGTTCTCATGGGCACGTAAAGAAGCTCACTCTTTTAGCAGAAGCTCAGGTGTTACTTTGAATAAAATATACAGATTTTCTTTCTCTAAAAGCAATGAGGAGTTCAAACAATACAGTTCATAGTGGTTTATTTTAAATCTATATAGATTTAAATTAGAACTTGCTGTTTTAAAGATTAATTTGGATAGACCATTCTGCTGTAATGCAGAATAGCAGCTGGGACATCCATCCTGTGAAAGTAACAAACGTTTTGGTTAGGTGCCTTCCTCTCCTACCCTTTCAAGGCTGCATGTGTCATTTTAGTTCTGGAAATGCATACTTCAGAAGTCAGCCAGTCCTGCTGAAGTTTTTTTTTAGTACTGGGAGAATAATTTTGTTTGATACTGGGAGAGTAGGAAGCTCTTCATGATTAAAAAAAGAAGATGAAGAATCTGTTATTAGATATGAAGTTATTGTCATAGTTGTTTGAAATAGTGATTTTAAGGCAGGAGAAACAATTATGAATGATTAATGTGTTATCTACATACATTAATTAATACAGTAATTTCTTCAAGTTTGCTGGGCCAGAAGCCGAAATCAGATTAGAGATGATTCTGTAGATAACTAGAAAACTTTCTGTTGTAATGAGAAGTAATTTAATTTGAATGAATATTGAGTACAGTAGCATTTTCTAGGGGGAGATTTGTGTGTTAAATATTCTCTTTTTTAAACAAAAATTTTAAGCACTTTGGTTCATTTTACAGTGCATAAGTATCAACTTTACCTTTAAGTGCATTTATTTATTATGGTCTTTTAAGCATGAATATATGTGTGTTGGATCCTTTGGAAAATTAGTTAGCACTGCTTTTAAGACAGAATTGTAATGTGACCTTTTTTAAGTTTTTCTATTACATCCTTGATTTAATACAGTAAAAAAATATTGTAATCTACAATGTTAGTGTGGTTCAATACAGTTCAACTAAATTATTTGAGAAAACCACCTTGCATACTGGGAGAGCCTGAAATTGCTTTTTAGGCCGCAACCTTTGAGTTGTAACAGTTTTATGTATTGAGCAATTTCATGTATTGAGGTCAATGATTAAAATTCTGTTTTTTGGGTAGTTAATGTGAGGTGACTTTTACAGAACCACAGAATGCGTAAGGTTGGAATGGACCACAGTGTGTCATCTGGTTTAACCTCTCTGCTCCACTAGGGTCATCATAGACCACACAAACTGCACCTAGACTGTTAAATTCTAGACATCTTTTCTGTATCATGGTTTAGTGAAGACCTGAATTCATGGAATGGAGTAGAAATGTTAATTTAATTTATGTTATAGCAAAATAAGGATAAGCATAATACACTTGAAATTTACTTTTGTAGTGCTGCCTGGAGACTAAAAAGTGGTATAGTTTTCTATGTCATCTTGCCTACTGTAACATCTCTGGCACTTTTCTTTGTAAATCAGGACTTCAGTGAATTGCTCCAGTGTTTGATTTAATGTGAATGCATTTTTGTGTAATGAAATAGTGAAAAGATATGTATGCCTATTTTTTGTTGTGTTGTGTAAACTGTGACGGTCTCCCCAGTTGAAGTTCTTTTTTATTTTGTAGTTAGAGGTACATTATGTTGAAATCTCACAGAGCATCTTGTTTTTGTGCATCCACACATGCCAATAAGTGAATCATGGTGCCTTTCCCAAGCCTTGTATGAACAGGACTGGGGTAAGGGCTCTGGTTTTTTTACATCACACATTGGGTGCTTGAACTGGGTTCTAAAAAGTAAATTCTGTGCTTCTCAGGCACTTCTACTTGAGGTAACTGCAACACTCTTTATTTTTTTACTTCAACAAATATCTTTGTAATATTTGTAAATTTCCAGGTAAACTTAAGTTTGTTTCTCCTGAGATTACCTAGCATAAGTGCTTTATTACTTCTCAGGATGCAGATTACTGACCTATTTATATTCTGTGGGCAAACAAAGTCTTTAGAAAGCAAATCCTATTTGTAGGCAGCATTTCATTTGTGAGCTTAATTAACATATGCTTTGCACCTTTCTTCAGTGGAAAAAAAATACTTGGACTGTGCATTTAAATGCTCAAATCAGCTATAGGAATAATTTCAACCTTTTTTTTTTTTTTTTAATTTGGACGTGATGCCTGCTCTCAACCCTCAGAAACTGAATGTGCAATCCTTCCTTTGCCAGCTGATTTACAAAGCTGGTTTACAAAGCTGGTTTGCTTCCTTCGCAGTTTTTAGCACCAGGAGGCACTGTAGGCAAAGAGAAAAGGTGTGGGGCGCCAGCAGAGGAAACGAGAAGGCTTCGCAGTGCGCCTGGGTGTTACTCTGAGTGGGAGGGGCAAGGCAAAGGGAACCAAGATTGATAGTTTGGAGTGGCATAGGTAAAGTAGTCAGCTCCCCAGCACATTTTATAAAAATAAGGTTTGCAAATCTTGTGCTCCTTAACTTCTGCTCAGACTAATTTTTTGTAATTTACATACTGCACAGGAAGGTTTTCAGTTTGTCTGGCTTTGTCACATGAATGGGGTTTTGCAAGACTCACCTGAGATTCTGCTGGTGTGCACATTTCTATTTCTGACTTGCTAAGGTGCCTTTGTGAGACTTCATTCAACCAATACTTGGTTGAAAGATCTTCCCTGAACAAAGTTCTGCAGGCTGGAGAAGAATGCAGAGGCAGGGCCTTTACTCTCTGCATTCAGAGTAGGTATATTTAAATAAAAACATGGACTTTGTTTCATGTTTTGATACATGTTAGAATTAAAATTTCTCACAGATTAAAGGTAACAGTGATTATAGAGACCATATTCTGTCTGCTTGATGATAGTTTAGCCCTCTGCTGAACTTGGTTGTGTCCAGCTACACTAGAAGTAACTACTTTGAATGAAAATATTCTGTTTTGCTTAAGGGCTAAATGTGCCTGAGATGCATATAATTTAACTTTTAGAGAGCTAACTGTGTTTTTGTGAAGTATTGCTTCTTTGTGCTTTCATACCCTCTTGGCTTTTTAACCATCAGCTTTTGTCCAGTTTTTGCATGGGCATCCTGCTTGTGATTATGGTGTTGCAGCTTTTGTACTGCATGTTGCTCAGCAATTCCATATCCTGTTGTGGACCTGAATATTCTCTTTGGCTGATCTGTGGCCTATGGCAAACGTGTTCTCTTTCCTTTTGCAGAAGTAACAGGTTTCTCAAATGAAAATAATGTATGTAATGCTCAGATCAAGAATTGGAAAATGTGTATGGAGAAGTGAAATAACTTGATGTTCTACTTGCAGGCTATAGTTTAAAGCTATACTTTGCAAAGGTCCATAGGGTGGGGTTTTTTTGGTTTGATATTTTTGTTTGCTTGTTTGGTTGTTTTTTTGTTTGGTTTTGAAAAAAGATGATGCTGTAATACTGAAGGACTTAGCCAGTTTTGCTTGGTCTGCTTTTATTAGGACTGAGAGGAGCATCAGGGAAGTCATTACCATTCTCCAAACACAGTTCTGCAGGCTGTATCCATAATCAACTTGTGCCTTGTGGCAAGGGGGGAGAACTTGAGTTCTGCAGATTGCAGAAGGCAAATGCCTTGATGGGGCTGTGAAGAACAGTGCAAAATAAGGAGCTATAAGCCTTGTGCATGATTATATTACATTTTAGATTGTTTTCCTGCTTGAAATAATCTCTAGTGATCCTAATTTTTTGTAACAGATTTAGCATTTAAGCAGAGCACAGAGTGGAAAAGTAGATGCAGTGGTATGCTTTAGTATTGCCAGAGTCAGTAACAGCCCCATTTTGCCTTAAAACATGATTGTTAGTGTGAATAGTCAGGAAAAGACTTTCTCAAAAAACAGAAGAAAATTCTGTAAAAGGTCGGAATTTGGGTGAATCCAGTTTTATGAATAAAGTTACTTTAAAACCTAATTGCAGCACTGCCTTAAAAGTATAGACTGTGGTTAAAATCTTCAGTTTTTAATGTTATCAAAAGATGTGGAGTGGAAATTATTGCTCGCTTCTCAAACACGTCTGAATGTTATTAAAGATAATTTCAAAAAAGCAAAGATTACAATGAATGCTGTGACTGCCTACTAACTAATGATAAATCAGAAAAACTGGAGATGTGTGACTCTATTAGGATTTTCTTTTGAGGACAGAATTTATTGGAAGAAAACTTAGCATACTGAATAACTCTTGAAAAAGTATTTTTTTTCTGTCTCCTTGCGAAATAGAGTCCAAGTAGTCCAGGGTATAATAGAATAATATAATTTTAGGAGGTTGTGTTTTGATAAATTATGGTCTTAATATTGGCACTGTGATTTTGAATTTTACTTGCCAGAATTATGTCATGCAAGGTACTAGCCATATAGTAGAGTGTAGAGTGGAATACTAACCACATAGTAGAGTATAGAGTAAAGTGTTCTGAGACTGAATTTTTCTAATATGCTGCAGGGGTTTTCCACATTCATGATCCATTCAGGAAAAGAGATTTCCCTAAAAATGATCGAACTCTAAGTCTTGTGTAATTCTGTATAGATTCTGACATCAGTTGTAGTGCGTTTTAGAGATACTGAATAAATAAATAAGCTCACAATACTGGAATTTATTTGCTTACTTTTTATATATAAATTATAATATGTGAAGTGAGTAAAGCATGTTAGAATACTTCTCCTTAGCATGGATGAAGATGTGGAATTATTGCTTCTATTTTGTACATTAAAATATGTTTCAGTGGATTTGTGCATCCTGTGCAGAGTAAATAAATTTCAGCACTGCAGCTTGAGTGTTCTTTTGAAACAACTTATTCAAGTTTTCTGGGAACAAATCTTAGCTTTTAATTTTTTCTTATTTTTACATTTTATTTGTGAAGTTAGAAGCACCAGACAGTCCTCTTAACCCTCAGCTACTACACTAGTAGAAGTGTACATTATATGTAAATAGTGAGATAATTAAATTAGCAAAGCCATCTCTGTGGACTCTCTGAAACACAGTTTTAAGAAACGATTCTCTAGGTTTTACACTTTGGAAGTACTCTTAGATGTACCTGGTTAGGTAATAAAGTGCCATACATCGATGTTCTATTCAGGAGAAACTCTTCATGATCCACTAATAACTGACTTGCACAGTAGTCATTCTTGGTTTGTTTCTGTCTGCTGGTTTTAGTGTGAATTACCTCTCTTTGTGGAGCTATTTTCCACTTCTTCAAAGTTTACTCAGCAGAAATATGCAGAAGAGGATTGTTATAGTTCATTCAGTAATATGGTTTATGCATTTTATAGTAATTTTAGGCAAAGAAATAGAAGCTACAGGATGTATTGGAAGAAAGCCACATCTGTTTGTCAGTACTCTTCCCTTTCTAGAAAATAAACACGTGAATTCTCGATGAATTCTTAAGTTCATTCTTCTCTTTTTGTGAAATTCTTCTATTAAAATATATAGACATTTCTCAATTACCATATACTTTCTTTTTTCTTGGCAGCTTTTGAAGAGCTTGAGAAGGCTTTAAGTATGGCCCAAAAGACAGAGGAAGCCCGGAAAAACTGCAGACAGAAATGGATGAAAAAATTAAAGCAGTAGAAAAGGCAAGTGAAGAAGAGAGAGTAAATCTTCAGCGGGAATTAACCAGAGTGAAACAAGAGGTGGTTGAGATTATGAAGGTAAAAACTTTATTACAGTTATACCATTGTTGTAAAATACATCAGTATGGCAGAACTCTGTTATAAAGCTTTTGTTAGTTAATAAAACCTGTAAAAATTATTTTTGGTGATTAATGATTTACTTAATGAAAAATAGGAAACTCCTCATGGGTTTTTTTTCTCCATCAATTTAAATCAGTTCATTAATGGCATGTAAAAACAAAACTTTGAAAAATAAACTTTGCTTCACAGTATTTAATAAAATTATTTATTAAAAGTACGCTTAACACTTTAAACAGAGGCAAGAAGAAGAGATTAATGGCAGGAAGCTCACAGATCTCCACGAGGATCTTGAGTTTTAATCATTTTAGCTTTTAATCATTATCCTAGCTGAGTATGTGTAAATGTTAAGGAACTTGTTGCCATATTGTTTGCTGGTTAAAAGTTCCTATTATTTGCTTCTTCTGGTGTATTTAGGTAGGAATTGCTGGAGTACTTCACATGCCTTGTAAAGCTGTAAATTTGAACACCTTTAAGTTACAGTTCTTGCGTTGACATTCATAATGGTATTAATTTTTCCAAGAGAATGCTCTAATGCTTTAAGGGGACGACTGACATGCTTTACATTATTCTTAAATAAAGCATGTATGTAGGTTGTAGATAACTGTCTACACAGAGTATCACCACTTAACTTTCTGGCTCATGAAATAACACTGGGGAAGCTACAAAAAAGTTATTTTTCCAATGTATTATCATGTTTGAACTGAAAACACTTACATTTGCCTTGGAAGAAGAGTCATTAGAAACTTTGGTGCTTCCTTTAGTACAACTATGAAAGACTTGAGAAGGAAGATGGATAACTTCAAGCTTGAAAATAACTGTCAGGGCTTACTATTAAGCACTTGGAGTGATCATAACTTATTCAAAGGGAGCAAAGAGATGGTTCTGGATTCTTCTGTTTGTTGCACTACCTTCTTATGAAAAAAGGTAGAAAGTGTTTTGTTAGTTACAGTTTGGAAATTATTTTTTTCTGACTTTGAGTCACAGAAGTCTTCAGAGGAACGAGTTGCTGAACTAGAAAAAATCCATAAAAAAGAACTGGCTACCAAAGATCAGGAGCTAAATGAGAGATTACAGGCTCAAGAAAAGATATTCCAGGAGAAGATGAAGGCAGCTCTTGTAAGTATACCTAAAATGCATAGAAAGACATTTCTCTAAGTGTGAGTTGGGATTAAAAGTCTTGAGTTGGCACTGTTCTGCAGTGAGAGTCCTTTTGTGCTCAAAGATAAGAGTGCTCTCCAAAAGTCAGATAGCTCAGAGACTTCAGCAACCTGAAAAGAAAGCAGCTGCAATGATCCAGACTGAATAGTATCACTATCAGTGCTCATAATAGCTGTATCTTGTGGAAAGCATTTTTTTTTTTGAAAATTTTTTAAACTTGCTTTTTTAATAACTTCCTATGGGTCATTGGCAATCAGCCCCAGCTGATTTTTTTTTTTTACTAGAGTAAAAAAAAATACAAAAATGAGGCTGTTTGAAAAATATTTGCATACTTATGTCTGATTGTATTGTGTTATGTGAACTATTAACTGTTAACTATTCATAGTGTTTCACATCAGAAAAAAGAATTTTCTTCGAGATCAGACTGGGAAGAATTGTTGGAATTCTTTGCACTTCTTCATGAGCTGTAATCCACTATAGATAATTTTGCCTCAATAATTGATATGTATGTAACATATATGTCTATATACCATTTATGTATCTGTTACAAATAGTTTTTGTGCACCTCCATGATGGATAGTGACTAGGACTGAGAGACTTTGACAGCCCTGTCCTGAGTATTACTTTTCTACCTGTTTGACTGGTTACTTCCGTAATTGTAAGAAACAGAAGCTTAAAAATATATTAGCAGTGGAGTCAAGTGAGATCAGACTTTATTCCTCTCAGATTTTATTCTCAATTAATGTTGATAAACAAAGCAAAATTGAAGGTTTGATTGCATTATGTTTTTCATGCAAAGACAAATGGTTTCCAAGAAAAAAAAGAAGTGATTTATTACAATTATGTTTTCACAGATCAAATGTGTTTTTGAGTTGAAAATAAAGGTGATTAGTGTATGACATTGATTAGCTGACTTGAAAATATAATATCATAATGTTTTTGAAGGTGTGATGACTATATTTATAGTTTATTGTTTACTTCATGCAGGAAAAAAATCAGAGTGAGTGCTTAAAAGCCCTTCAAGAGCGAGAGCAGCAAGAATCCCTTGCCCTAGAAGAATTAGAGTTGCAGAAGAAAGCCATACAGTCTGAGTATGACAAGAAAGTTCAGAAGATGCATCAAGAAATAGAGACCTGTAGAACTGTGAGTAAAGATTCCAAAAGACTAAGCATTTACAAGTATGTGTTTAACTGTGACAAATGTTTACAGATAGTGATTTGTTGTGATTGGGTTTTGTGGGATTAAAGTGACAAAAGTTTAATATATTGCCATGCTATTCTGCAGCCCCTAGTTTTTTATAAGATTAGGTGGCAAAATATGGAAATACATTCACTTTATAGCATGGTGTGGGATATGAATTTGTATCCATCTACTTAATTTTTAGATGTGTTTATAAAGATGAGTTAAATTTCAGGCTGTTTAATTTCTGGGTACTGCTACCTTCCAAAATGTTCATAAAGATACTTTAGTGAGTGTTGCAAATGAGTGTTGAGATCACTTTAAAAAATCAGCAGCAAGGGTATCAATAAAAACCAGATTTAATATTAAGTGACAGCACAACAAAGTTTGTTTGCAAGACTCACTATACCACTTACAGGACAGTTAAAGCACACTAAGGGAAAAAACAAGAAACAACAAAAACAACAAAATCCAGGCAATCAAACAGAAATGCGCTGTTTAGGGGGTGTGTGTGTGTTAGGTGTGTGTGACAAAAGGACTGAGAGCACAGACGAAAAGGAATACAACATGAAAGTTTAACAGCAGTCAAACTTAAGAGTACTTTGACTTAAATAAAACCTTAAACCTAACAATTTAGCAAAGGGATAACACTTAACTTATACCTAACTCAACTTACAACCTTACCTTAACAGTTTAACAGAACAATAACATTTAATAGCATTTAGCCTAACCTATACGTTAAAATTAGCAACTTAGCAAAGAAAACACTTAGCAGTGTTCCACTTGGATTGTAACTTAGTCACTTAACCTTACTACAGGTCTAACTTACCTAGATACCTAAGGTGCTTTAAAATCTAGGAAAGCAGTATTTCTCCCAGCTTTGCTATAGCATATGCACACAGACAAAGAAAGAGTCAGTTCAAGCAAGGTGCCTGTGAAAAATTCCCCTCTAAGGAAAGTGAAATACTCACTTCGGATGCCTTTGCATCTCCCCAAAAGTGAAGGGTTGAGCCTTGAGGAATGAGGATGTTGGCCCAGTATTGGTCATTTTTTTGTTGATCCTCCGAACATAAAATGTTGAGAATTCACTACTTCTGACAGGTGGTCCATTCAGAGGGAGATTGCTGATTGCAGCCTGCCGTGGTCCAGGAGAGCTCAAAGGGCCCCATTTTGGACTGCTGTTTACAGGATCGCTAGAGAGTGGGCTTTAGTGTTTCATCCTGGCCACAGTTGCTGTTGGCACTTTCTCTGAAAGTGTGAGAACAGGGATGTTAAGCCATTCAGACAAGTAAAATAGTTTCCAGTGCTGTTCATAAGGAAAACCAAAGCTCGTTAGCAGCAGTTCCTGGGAATTCACAAGGTTTCTGATAAGCTTGGGAGGTGCTGAGTCCAGGTGCTGTTTTTTCAAGGCTGAGGTCTAACCAGCATTTCTCAGATATCGTTGCAGCCTGAAAAGGAGGGGGAATGCGCCACCACAGTAAGCAAAATGATTTGCTTAAAATTTTGAAGTGTCCTTTGCTTTATTTGATGAGTAAGACTATTATCTGCTAATGCAAGTTTTTACATTATTCCACCGCTGCCAGATACTAGTTTAGAAGTTTTGCCTATAGAAGCATTAAAGCTTTACCAGCAGCATTTCCATGGGAGGTAGAATTACAATAAATCAGTAGGCAGGTACAAAACTCTATAATACTATTGTAAATTCCCTATATTTTTCATCCTATATGTTGGCACTTTAGTTTAGGAAGAAAATGCAAACATACCTCTCATAAATATCACTTGACTTACTTTATTTGAATTACTTACATTTTATTCAAGTTTTTGTGTTTATCTTTACTGCAGTGAAATAGAATTTTTTTTATTAATTAACTCTCCATAATGAAAGCAAAAGTAAGAACAAACCAGATAAATGAAAGGCTTATAGAAGAGGTTGACATTCAGTAAAAATAATGGACTAAGAGACCTGTAGTTATGTGAACCTGGTAAGATTTAAAAAAATTTAATCAAATTGTTACCTTTGAATATTCATATTCTTTTAAAACTGCTTTCCAACAGAGGATTCTTGAACTGGAAAGCTCCGTTGCAAAGTATTCGCAAGATGACAGAAAGCAGTCAGAGGAATTAAATACTCTCATAGAGTCTGAAAAAAACCAGCACAGTAAGGAAATCAGTGACATGATTGAAAAACACAATAAAGAACTGGAGAATGTGAAACAGCAGCAAGAAAAGCTTTGGACAGAAAAACTTGAAATTTTAAAGCAACAACAAATAACTGAAATAGAAAAAATAAGAGAGAAACAACAACAAGAGATGCAAACCGTTTTAAAAGAGAAAGAAACAATTTTCCGTGCACACATAGAAGAGATGAATGAAAAAACATTAGAAAAACTTGATGTAAAACAAACAGAATTAGAAGCACTGTCTTCTGAGTTATCAGAAGCACTAAAAATACGTCATGATTTAGAACAAGAGCTCTCAGAATTAAATAATAAAATGTGTGAAGCAAAGCAAGAATTGAAAGGAAAGTTGGAAGAAGAGAGAAAACAGCACAATGAAGTGATTGAAACAATGGTAAAAGAGCATGAAATGTCTATTCAAGGTGTTGAGAAGGTACTCAAAGAGGAACTCAACAAGCTCAAACAGTCACTGGAGGAGAAAGACAGACATTTGGAGGAGTTAAAAGTATGTGAACAGAAAATGAAGGAATCTGCAGAAAGATCTGAAGCTGAACTTGCCCATGTGTCTGCAAAGCTAGAGGAGCAAAGCAGTGAAAGTACACAGAGAGTAACCACTCTAACACAGCAATATGAGTGTAAACTGGAGGACCTACGAAGAAAGGCTGATGAGATGAAGAGAAGTCTGACTGAGAAGGAAAATGAAATGGAGCACATGAAGAATTTACAGAACAAGCAAGTGGAAGAGCTTAAACAGAAACTGATAGCTGCAGAAGAGAGAATTAGTGCTTTACAAGGAGAGTATGAAAGTAAACTGAAATGTCAGGAGAAGAAAGTGGAGAAAATGAAAGAGAAATCAAAAGATATGCAGGAAACTTTCAAAAATAAACTTGCTGAGCAGGAAGCTAAACTAAAGAAAGAGCTTGAAAACAAGCAGTTGGAATTCAGTCAGAAAGAGAGTGAATTCAATACTAAAATTTTGGAAATGGCACATGCCAGCTCATCTGGAATCAATGATGCAGTGTCAAAACTGGAATCTAATCAGAAAGAGCAACTAGACAGTCTTGCTGAGGACCACAGGAGGAAATTGGAAGAAGTAGTCCAAAGTTGGGAAAAAAAACTTAATCAACGGATTGAAGAGCTCAGGGAAGAACATGATATGGAGCTGCAAGAGAAAGAGAAGGAAGTTGAAGACCTGAAACAGAAACTTTTAATCTTCAGTGCTGAAAAGGAGGACTCCAGAACAGAAATAACCCAGCTGAAGGAGGAACAAGTAAAAAGGGAGGAGTGCCTGAAGGAGTTGCAAGAACAGCTAAGGGAGTCAGTGGCTAAGGTGAATGCTTTGTCAGAAAAGGAAAGTGACTTGAAAACACAATTGGAAAAATTGGAAAGTGATCTTAAACAATCCCTGAATCAGCAGACAGAACTTCAAGAACAGCTCAGTAAGCAGAAAGCAGTTGAAGAGAAGGACAAAGCCACAATTACTGAGCTGGCTGATACACTGAGAACCCTTGAAGAGAAACTCCAAACTGTGCAATCTTCTCAGTATAAAGATCATGAAAATTATGAGAAAAAAATAGAGGCAATTCGGCTAAAAGAAACTGAGATCAAAAGGTTGTCAGGAGAACTTACAGCCCAGTTAGATGCTTGGAAGAATGCTGAAGCTTCATTGCAAACTAAAGGCAATGAATTAATTGAAAAATGTATAGAAAAAATTGGCATAGTAACATGTAAAATTGCAGACTGTGAGAGCCGAACTACTAAAGTTAAAGAAGCAATATTAATCAAAACAAGTAAGATAACTGAGCTGGAAGCTCAACTTAGAGAAATAACAGAGCATCATTCTGCTGCTACTACTTCTTTGCAAAAGTCAATGCAAGAATTGCAAGAGAAGGACAATTTAATTATGTCCATGAAAGCTGACATTGCAGGACTTGTAACAGAAAAGGAACAATTGCAAAAAGAGGGAGGACATCAGCAGCAAGCAGCATCAGAGAAAGAAACTTGCATAACACAACTGAGGAAAGAGTTATCTGAAAATATCAATGCTGTCACATCAATGAGGGAAGAACTCCAGGAAAAACAATCTGAAGTGTCTGCTCTCAACAAAACAGTTACTGACCTTAATGTTAGACTTGAAAGCACAGTGAGTTTAACAGAGAAGGAAGCAGCCATATCTCTGTTAAGCAAACAACATGAAGAGGATCGGTTGCAGTTGTTAAATCAAGTAGAAGAGTTATCATCCCGAGTTGAGATGCTGAGTCAAGAGAAAGCATCAGCTCTTGATCAGATAGATCATTGCAAGGCCCAGCTGTCAGAGTGGAAGATGAAAGCACAAACCAGGTTTACACAAAATCATGATACTATCAAAGATTTGCAGAGCAAACTTGAATTAAAAAATACTGAAGCCAGTAGAAAAGATGAAGAGCTAAATAAACTGAAGGAACAGCTGGCTAAACAAAGCAAGAATCTTGATAGTTTAAAAAGTGAATTGGAACAAAAGCAAAACAGGAAGGAAAAGGAAGAAAGTGAGTTAACCTCTAAGTTAAAAAAACAAGCAGCAAAAATTGCTGAACTAGAAAAAGACATTGCTCAGAAAACTTCAGAAAATGATTCCTTGGTGGAGGAACTTAAAAAGTGTAATGAACAAAAAAACACAGAGAAAGAAGAAATAGCTTGTCAACTCCATCAGGCAGAGAAGGTGGCTTTTGAAAAGGAAAACAGATTTAAGAAGGCTGAAGAAAAAGTGCTTAATCTTGAGAAGCAAATAAGTTCACTGAAAGCTGATTTTGAAGCAAAGGAGAAGGAATTTGATCAAATGAAGTCAGTGATACTTACAAGGAAAGATGAAGAACTGAAAGAATTAGAAGAGAGACTGAATGCAGAGAACAGCACTAAGCTGGCCGATCTGAAAAAGAAGGCAGAGCAAAAAATAGGTTCTATTAGAAAGCAGTTATTGTCTCAGATGGAAGAAAAGGAACAGCAATTAAAGCAAGATAGGGAGGATCAGTTAAGAAAGTTGGAGCAGAAAGTGCAGGAGAGAGAAGCCAAAATTGAGTCCTTAGAAGAAAAAATTAAGTCAACAAAAGATTCCACAGAATTAGAGAAGGAGATGCTGGAAAAAGTAGAGAGTATAAAAGCTGCTGTAGAACAAGAGAAAAAAAACTTACTTGAGAGTGTCCAACAGACATATGAAGAGAAAATGCAAGTATTACAGAAGGGCTTAACCGAAAAAGATGCATTATTACAGAATTATGAGAGGGAACGACAAGAGAGTAATGACTGCCATCTAGAACTGCAAAACAAACAGAAAGAACTCCTTAAAAAACTAGAATGTGTTGAGAAGAATCATCAGGAAGAGCAGGTTAGGACCAAAAGTCTCAGGAAAGAACTTGAGGAGCAAACGAAAAAATATTCATTGTTAGCGGATGAGCATGCTTGTTGTGGTGGTGTTTTAGCAAGCAGTAAGGAAGAATTGAAGGTTAAAGAGCAAAAATATCTTGATATGGAGAATATAATTGGAGATCTACAGAAAAAAATGCAGGAAAAAGAGGCAGTCAGTCAGTCTTTAGAACAGAAGATAAAAGAGTTAGAAAATAATATAGTGAAGAAAAATGAAGTGCATAAGATTGAAATGGAAGATATGAGTTTAAGGTATGAAGAAAAGCTAAAATGTCTACAGGAACAGTTGGGTGAAAGAAATGACAGTCTTAAAGTTTTTGAGGAAAATGCTGAAGAAAAGGTCAGGTCTGTTTTGGAGCTGCAGAAGTCACTAGATGATATGCAGAAGCAACAGAAGGACTTACAGACTAAACTGGAAGAGACTGAAGGGGAGAAACAGAAACTATGCAAACAGGTGAATAATCTTCAAAAAGACATACGTGCTCTGCGAAAGGAACATCAGCAAGAGCTTGACATAGTCAAGAAGGAGTCCTTAGAGGAAATGGAGCAGAAAATCAGGTAAATTCTTTGTTCCTGTTTGTGTTACCATTTCTGTATTATATCTCTAGCCTCTAAAATCTCAAGAATACTTTTCTAAAGCTCAGTTTGTAACAAGGAAATAGTGACTGATAATTTTCTTTAATTGTTCTAAATAGACTCAGAGAAACAGGAAGAAAAGAGGTTTGACATTTGGCAGAGTAATACCATTTCTGATCTGTTTCAGTGATGGTAATTTTCAACATTGCTGAAACATATAATATAATTCTACTTTTCTCAAACAGGAAACAAAGTTCATTAAAATGTAGTACTGAGAGCTTCATGTTCAGATGATATCAATAATTGTTCATACGTACTGCACAAAATGTGATGTACTGCTCAGCACTCTTAAAAATTTCTCAAGCAATTCTAAAAATTCCCTAAAAATTTCTTTTATGACACATTTTTTTCTTCCAGTTCTTTGACTTCCTCAGCAAAAACTCCATATCTTTGAAAGGATTCAAGTCTAGGTTGTTTTTAAGTGAAACACCTGTACCTACCAGATGAATTAGGAGAGGAAGAAGAAGCCTCCCTGAATCTTACAGAATTCATGTAATTCAAAACCATCCCATTTTAAAATAGTTTTTAAGAATTTCCACATCTCTTGCCTTGCCTGTGTTTTCACACACTCTTTAGATATTATATTTCCTTGCTGTATCTTTTGACATTTTTGTACAGATGTGAACAAGAAGACATTGAGTTAAAGCACAACTCCACCTTAAAGCAGTTAATAAGAGAGTTCAATACTCAGCTGGCTCAAAAAGAGAGAGAATTGGAAACAGCAGTAAAAGAGACAATCAGTAAGTGAAATATTAACATAACCGTATCAATAAAATAGAGAACTGAATCTTCAGTTATTGTTGTTTTAGGGGAGGGATTTTACCTGTGACTGTGATAAACACAGCCTGTGTTTTATGAATGTCTGGAACTTCTCTTGCTCAGGAAATAACTTAAATATTAATTGTAGTACAATTAGGAAAATGCATATGTAGTTGTTCTGCGGGATGGATCTTTGACCTGGCACTCTTTACATCTGCCATGGCAAGAGTTATAGCCATAGATACCTATCTTTCTGTTATACGTATAAAAGAAAAGAAAATGAGAGTAAAATTTTGAAGATAAAGTGCATTGGTAAGTTTCCATTGCAATGCTACTTTGTCTCCAGTAGTACAAACTTAAACATTCCATTGTTGAATATATGGCACCTGGAGGGTGCCATTTAGAGAAACTGAGATCCATCTGAGAATCAGAATTGCACTTACCACTGACAGGTACCAACTGTGTTGGTCTGATTGTAACACAATGTGGTTATAACTAGAGTACAACATATTCCATATTCTTGGTCTTTTGCCACCATAGTGTAAGTTGGAGATTAGAGAAGTGAGAAGAAGGTGTGGTTACTAGAAGTATACCTACAGGTGAGGATTTTCTGAAGATTTGCAAAAGTCTCAATCACATCACTAGATAGAATAGGAGATAGAATTAGTTGATAAATATTGGTTGTCATCTTCTAGAAACTAGTTCCAGCACCAGGTAGAAAAAATTGCTCCAGGTACCAAGTTGCAGACAGCAAATTTTGTACATGTTAGGATCAAGGGGCATAATAGTAACTGATAGTGTGGAAAAATGAATTTTCTTGGCAAGTTTTCCTTATAGTTACTTTAAAGCATTTTTAAAAATACTGTTATGACATAATTTAAAAAAAAAAAAAAAGAACAGACCAAAAACATTCTTTTTTAATATCACTTAACTTTTTTTCATAGGTAAAGCCCAGGAGGTAGAAAATGAATTGATAGAAAATCATCACATAGAAACAACACAGTTGCATAAAAAAATTGCTGAAAAAGATGATGATCTAAAAAGAACTGTGAAAAAATATGAAGAAATCCTTGAGGTACTTTTGTGAAAAGTGATATGACTGCATAAATTTCAAAATAACTTTTTTGCATGCATATCTAGACAGAAAAACTGGAGTTCTTTCTAGTAAAGGTCTTACTACTTGAATTACTCTTGGTATGTCTGGTGACCCAGTTTGCAAGTAAAATATTTGTTTCTGTGGTTTATGGGCATGAAAGAACATCAGAAATTAAGCCCAAACTGATCATTCAATAAAAATTAGATGGCTAAGTCCTTACATCCCTGAGCACTTTGTGTGCCAGACTGGAATTTAAGTGACATTTGAGCTTTTACTAGACTTGTGGTGGTGGTGGTGTATTGTTTTATATAAGAATTTAACTACCGTGTTTATGGGGCAGTCTCACTCTCTGTCTCCTTCCTCTGATGCCCCACTGAGATTGGTGCCATAGCCCTTAAAGTAAGGTTCTGTTCCATGCAGGATGCAGTGTGTTTGCATAGTTTTTATACTAATAAAGATTTCTTTTTTTTTGCTTGTAATGAACAGTCTTTCTGCATGATATTTGCAGATAGACATGATTTGTCTCTAGTAGCATTTCAACCAGAAGTTACCAGCCAATTTCAGTTTAAAGATACTTCACCAAGGATGCCTTTTGGTTTATCTAAGTAAATTGTCCCAGTCCTGCCTGTATGTGTTGAAAATATTATATGGTTTTCAACACTAGACTGCACATCATGTTGGAATGCAGGTTTTAACTTTGTTCATCTTAGTCCTCTTTGCACAAATAGTGTAATAAAAAAGACTGTTCCATTAATAGAGTCAGCCGTAATAGATGTAAGTGGACTGTTTGTTTGTGATCAGTTACTGGTCCAAAGATCTATGTACTTAACATTACTGAGTGCTTCATACTAAAAATTTCAAACATGTAACCAGGCTGGTGTGTTTCACTCTGATTTTTGAACTTCTAGCAGGATGAATAGCATTAGCAGGGTTTTACATTTAGAGTCGTCTTCTTTTGTTTCCTAATTTAGAAAAATTGATGGATATTTTTAAAAAGGTTGTTTTTTTGGGGGATTTGTGGAGGGGTTTTTTGTTTATTTTTTGGGTTTGGTGGGGTTTTTTGTTTTGGTTTTTTGTTTGAGTGTGTGTATTTTGTTTGTTTGTTTGTTTGTTTGTTTGTTTTGTAGGGGTTTTAAAAATAACATAGGTCTAAATTCTGCATTTCTGGGGGATTTAAATTTTTCTTACCTTAGTGTGCAGTGTGTTGCCATTCAGGTCCTTACTTTATAGGCACAGACAGGTATGTGATTTCAAGTCATGCAGGTGAATTCCTCTATGTTTTCTGCTCCTTTCATCCTTAATGTCAGAAACAAGCATCATGTAGTCAATCTTGTAGTATTATCTTGAAGGTTTAGGCTGATTTGACTTATGTGCAATTGACTTATGTAGGACATGGAGACTGTCATTTTTTTGCATCTCATTGATGATGGCAATGACAGTTACCTGGAGCTGAAATAAATGGTAGTTTGAGATTTTAAATAACAGAATACATAGGTATTCTGTGTATCTATCTTTCATAGGTATATATGTGTTCTATTTCTGTTATTTTAGGAAATTAAAAAAACTAGAGGTTTTTTTTTTTCCTGAAAGAAGTATTGCAGGCATCTCAAAAGTTGAGAAATATTTATGTTTAATTGAATATATATCATGTTCATTGACATCTCTGATAGAAATAGGAACATCACAGATTTAGCCTAAAGTTACCAGTTATTACTCCACTTATACTTGACTTGGATTATGGTGCGTTTGAGAAATTTCATACCATGCAGAGAAGATTGTCTCAAATGGTAAGAAGATGAAGCAAAAATAAAGCCAATTGCAAGAATGAATCTTGCTCATATAACTTTGTTGTTCTCTGTTGCATTTTATACATGGTTGATGCTAAAAATTGTCTAACTTGATTTGAGTATTTATCCTTGAAGACAAGCAAGAATCATTTCGTCTGTTAATATGATTTACTTGTGAGGTGCTCCACTTTTGCTTTATGTGTTGTTTTCTTTCATGAAAACTTTGATCACATACGATTTCATGAAAGTCTCCCTAAATAAAGGATTTTTAGATCAGCATAGCCTCTAATTTGGGAGCAAAGTATTTTTTCTTCGACTGAAATATATCATTAGGGAAAAATTGATTGTTCTTTTCCAACTAGTTTATTTTAAGCCTAACTATGAGCTAAAATTAAAATACCTAACTTCAGTTACACATCCTTTTATTTGTTGTAATGCCTTCCATGAGAGTACAGGATAGGCTTTCTGATTAAGATTTGAGAAATTATAACTTTTTTGAAGTCTTAATCTGTAACTGTGACTAAATGCTATTTGGATAGCATGTAGTTTATTTTCAGAGTATGCCAGGTACTATATAGAACAATAAGTTCTTACTGTAAATACAGATCAGTAGCATGTTGGAACCCCACTTGATCGCTAATAATTTCAAATTTAAAATAATAATCTCTCTTCAGGGGTTTATCCAAATAATTGCTCACAGGTATGTCCCTTTTACAAAAGTGTCATTCATCATTTTGAGTTTAATTGATTTTCATCCTTTCAACTACCTTTTATAACTAAGAATAAAGTGCATTCAATTGTGATTTATTTAATTAAACAGTTGTGTACAAATTGTAAAATTTTAGATTCTTGATAGACAAAAAAAATTTGCAAAAGCCAAAACAACAACCATCACTATCCCTGAATATGCCAGGTATTGAGAATTTTTCACCTGGGAAGTATAGCCATCTATAAAGAAATAAACAAAAAAATTCTTAGAAATGAATAATTATTGGTGCACTTTTGACGGCATAGAAAAATAATGGGAATTAATAGAAGCTAACATTGTTTGGAGGCCATGATGTTTGAGCAAGGTTTTCCTTGAGCATGGGGATTTTTTAAACTTTGAGGGTGTAAAAATTGCTCAGATACTGTCTCTTCTCATTTTTTGTGGGTAGATTTGTAGTTTATACAAATCTATAGATTTATATAGATTTTTGTAGATTTTGTAGTTTATTTTTGGTGTTGCATTCTGGACTGTGAGGCTGCATGGGGAAGGTGTTTTATTAAGTCATGTGCAAGGAGCACCTTAAAAATTGGTCTTAGAGGGAACTAATTTTTTTATTAGAAATGACATGCTGTAAGTCTGTTAAGCTTAGATCAGCTTCCTAGTCCTACACTTACTTTTCCAGAGAGTATTCTGTATCATTGTAATTTTTACTCCTGTGATTTTTGAATAGAATAAAATTTCCATCAGCAGTTCGGAACTTGTTAGTCTAATTAACTCTACTAATTTGACTTGGAAGTACTTGGCTCTACTGTTTTAGTAGAGCCATCAGTTGACTGACTGCCCTGTATGATTAGCATGAGTAAAACTAGAGTTTTAGTTTTGTGCAATGGAGACATGCACTAGGAATTGGAGTGCTGTTTTATAAGGTCCCTAACATATTTTCTCACAAAAAGGCCAGAGGGGACACAATTTTTAAAAATACTTGTTTTTCCAAAATGCCATATAGATGGATTAACTTCCTAGGATTTAGGTCATTGTATTTTTTTCCTATACAGGAAAAGTTAATTTCCTCCCTGCCATTCTTGTTACTGCTTCTTTCCTCCACACTGAATACTGCCTTTCCAAACCCTTGAGAATGGGAAATCGTTGGTCATTGTTTTGGAAAATGTGCTTAAAGCTGCTTTAGTAACATCTTTGTGAGAGTGGCTGAGAAAAGGATTTAGGTCCTTGTCACTTCCATAATATAGGAATTAATACTGTGTTGTCATCTACCCCTTCCATGAAGGTTATGACCTTCATGCACTTACTGGATTATATTCAAATGCTATTTTAGTGCCCAAGAGAAATAGATCTTTTTTGGAATTTAAAAAAATGTGATTGTAATCCTAGCTATGTAATCCTTGTTGTTGGCAGCCCACAAAGTCTTGTTAAGCACCAATTCTTTTTCTTGGTCTGTTCTGTAGGAGTGTGATGTAACTAGATTTTACACATATATCAAGGATATCCTTTCTGTGTATAGTATAATGTTTGTTGATTGCTTTATGTCAACCATAATTAAAATTTTGAGTAGTTAGATGATTAATTTTTAGAGTAATTTTTTACCTTTATTTTGAAGTCTCGTGAGGAAGAGATGACAGCAAAAGTTCATGAGTTGCAGGCACAGCTGGAAGACTTGCAGAAGGAATACAAACAAAGGATTGCAGAAGAGGAACATTGCAACAGTGAAAAAGTGAGCTGACACTGACATTTGTTTTTATATCTCTAAATGTTAAATTCTTGGTCCACGTGAAATTCTGTAATTTATTCCTAATTGGACTTTATTTATATATCTGGCCTTTCACATACAAAATTAATCTCTTTAGAATCTGCAATATTTGATACTACCTTTTAATTGGTATGTTGAAAAGTCCATTTCTGTTATTATTAAGGTGGAGGGTTTTGTCCTCTACGTGTGTATATGCTGATTTTACTGGAAGCCCTTTAGAAGGAAAGAAAATCCCATTAAGTCATTTTTAGAGTGATTTTTTAAAAATCTGCATTTCAGAGCTGTCTGAAGTAGTACCTTTAATATATCAATTATGGACAGAGAGGCCTTCATTGAAAGAAAACTGCCTTCATTCTTTTGTCTTTCTGAGATTACATTTAAATTTGAGGAATTCTTTGGTGAACATACTACTAGCCATCATTATAGTGAGGAGAGAAAAAGTGTACAAGTTGTTGAGTCATTCATGGGAATTCATATTGAGCTTACTTTTAAATTTTTCATTTTTACAACAGGTAGACCTGAGGAGAGTAAATTTATGTATTTGACATTAGAAACCTAGTGTACAAATTGTCTCACTGTCCTAATGTTTGTTACTTCTGCCTTGCACTTGCATACAAAACCCTTTTTATTATTTTCATAACTATTCTGTGGTATGTGTTGTTTTCATAGCAGAAAAAACAGAAATATTTGTATAAGACTGCCTTGTATTCTTAATTAACCCTTGTTCACTTACTCATAGTCTTATATAATCTTATTATCTAGAGGAAGATTCTTAAAGAGACTCCTTCTAAAACATGATTATGAAAAGTTTGAAGAGTACTTTTTCTCAGGACTTCTTTTTTAACTGTTCCACTCCTGGTTTGTTATAGCAGTCTGCCATAAATACAGGCAGCAATTTAGTTTTGTATTGTACATGCATTATCCAGATTACTGATATGACATGAAAGTTATATCAAATTTATATACTGGCAGTGGTATTTCATGTATTCAGCTCAGAAGCAGTGCATCCGAACAAGGAGTAAATCAAGGAAAAATTCCAGGAGGCCTCCATGAATGAATAAGGACCTGCTGGGCAAACTCAGAGCTGAAAAAAAAAAAAAATATAAAAAAAGAAGCTCTTAAGAAGCGTAAACAAGGACAGGTGGCCTGAGAGTAGTACAGGGAAATTGTACGGGAAGCTAGGGACAAAAGGGAAGCCAAAGCTCAGTTAGAATTGTTCTGTTCAGGGAAATTAAGGCAAACAGGAAGTGCTTCTATACATAGGTTGCAAACTAAAGAAAGGCTAGGGTTAATGGGGGCCCTCTTTGGAAGGAAATGGGAAACTTGGCTGCCCTGGACAAAGAAGAGGCTGGGGTTCTCAACAATTACTGTGCTTCTGTCTTCAATGGCAAGTGCTCTAGCCATGCTACCCAAGTCAAGAAAGGCAGATGAGGATGAAGACCCTGAGGCCACTTGTCATGGTTTGACCCTGGCCAAACACAAGGCAGCCATTAAAGCTGCTCCCTCACCCTCCCCTGTCACAGCTGGGCAGAGGAGAGAAAAATTTAATGAAGGCCTCATGAGTTGAGATATGGACCAGGAGAAAACTGGGCAAAACAGGCTCAACTTGGAGTTACCAAGTGAACTTAATACTAACAAAATCAGAAGAGGATAATGAGAAGAAAAATAAGCCCATAAAAACACCTTTTCTTACCCCAGCCTATCCCTCCTTCCCAGTGACAAGAAGGAGGGAGGGAGGGTTTTGGTCAGTTTGTCAGCTGAGGTTTTCTTCCAATGCCCCGGGAGAAGAGTCCTTCCCCTGCTATGCTGTGGTGTGGGTCAGTCTTCAATGAATTGCAGGACTGGCTGCTCCAGCCTGGCAGCAGGACCCCCTCTCTCCACTGGGTCTCCCACTGGATCACAGCCTCCTCCAGGCATCCACCTGCTCCAGCATGAGCCTCCCCCATGGGCTGTGGGTGGATCTCTGCATCCCCTGGGATCCCCATGGACTGTGAGTGGATCACTGCATCCCCCATGGATCCCATGGGCTGTGGGTGGATCTCTGCATCCCCCATGGATCCCATGGGCTGTGGGTGGATCTCTCCATCCCCCATGGATGCCCATGGGCTGTGGGTGGATCTCTGCATCCTCCATGGATCCCATGGGCTGTGGGTGGATCTCTGCATCCCCCATGGATCCCATGGGCTGTGGGTGGATCTCTGCATCCCCCATGGATCCCCATGGGCTGTGGGTGGATCTCTGCATCCTCCATGGATCCCATGGGCTGTGGGTGGATCTCTGCATCCTCCATGGATCCCATGGGCTGTGGGTGGATCTCTGTATCCCCATGGGCTGCAGGGGCACAGCTACTTCACCATGGTCATCACCATGGCCTGCAGAGGAATCTTGGCTTCAGTGCCTGGAGCACCTCCTGCCCCTCCTTCTTCACTGGCTTTGGTGTCTCCATCTTGTTTCTCTCACACATTCTCACCTCCTCCTGTTCTCTGGGTGGAATTCAGATGGCCCCCCATTTTGTTTTGATTTTTTTCTTAAGTATGTTATCACAAAGGCATTACCATCATCTCTCATTGGCCCAGGCTTGGCCAGCAGCATGTCTGTCTTCAGAACCATAAGGGTTTTGCACTGCCAGACGTGATGGAAACTTCTAGCAGCTTCTCACAGAAGCCACCTCTGTGATTCCACTGCTACCAAAAACCAGGCCGAGCAAATCTAACACATTACTGTCAGAGAGGATCAGGTTTGAGACTATCTGAGGAACCTGAATGTGTACAAGTCCATGGGACCCAATAAGGTTCATCTGTGGGTCCTGAGGGAGCGGGAGATGAAGTCACTGAGGCACTATCCATCATTTTTGAAAAATTGTGTCAGTCTGATGAAGTCCCTGATGACTGGAAAAAGGGACATATAACCCCCATTTTAAAAAGGGGAAAGTGGAATATCAGTGAAACTACAGACCAATCAATCTCACCTCTGTGCTAGGCAAGATCATAGAGCAGATTCTACTGGAAGCTATGCAAAGGCACATAGGAAAAAAAGAAAAAAGAGATGATTGGTAGCAGCCAAAATGGCTTTACAAGGGGGAGATCACACCTAACAAATTTGTGACCTATGATGGGGCTACAGTGTTGGTGGACAAGGGCAGAGCAACTGACATTGTTTACCTGGATGAAATGCAAAGCATTTCACACTCCTGCATTACATCCTTGTCTCCAGATTGGAGAGACAGGGATTTGATGGATGGACCACTTGGTGGATACAGAGCTGGCTGGATGGTCACACACAGAGCTTAATGGCTCATGAAAACCAGTTACATGGAGAGGTTGCAGCAGTGGTAAATAGAGTAGGATAATCACCTCCTTTGACAGATGATGCTGTGTTTGATGCAGTCGTGGGGTCAGTACTAGCTGGGGCTGATACTATTCAACATCTTTGTCAGTGACATGGACAGTGAAATCTGTCAGTGCTGAGTGCATCCTCAGCAAATTTTTTGAAAACACCAAGCTCTTGTGGTGCAATCAGCATGATGGATGGAGAGGGTAATACCTTTCAAAGGGACCTCAACAGGCTTGAGATGTGGGCTGAAGCAAACTTCATGAAGTTCAACAAAGCAAAGCCCAAGGTCCTACACATGGGTCACAGCAATCCCAGGCACACCAATGGGTTGTGCAGAGAAGTGATTGAGAGCAGACCTGCTAAGAAAGACCTGGGGGTGACAGGGGATGAAAAGCTCCACAGGAGCCAGCAGTGTGTGCTCACAGCCCAGAAAGCCAATCAAATCCTGGGCTGCATCAAAGGAGCCTGGCCAGAGGGTCAAAGGGGATGATTCTGCCCCTCTGCTCTGCTCACATGTGATCCCCTTGGGGTACTGTGCACAGTTCTGGTGCCCCCAACATAAAAACAACATGAAACTGTTGGAGCAAGTCCAGAGGAGGCCACAAAGCTAGTTAAAGCACTGGAGCACTTCCCCTATGAACACAGGCTGAGAATATTGAGGCTGTTCAGCCTGGAGAAGAGGAGCTAACATGGAGACCTCATGGCAAACTTTCAGTATCTGAAGGAGGCCTGCAGGGAAGCTGGAGAGGGACAGTTTATCAGGAACTGTAGTGAAAGGACAAGGAATGATTGGTATAACTTGAAAGAGGGGACATCTAGATTAGATGTTAGGAAGGAATTTTTCACTTTGAGTGTAGTGAGACTGAACAGGTTGCCCAGGGATGTTGTGGATGCCCCAGCCCTGACAGTCTTCAATATCAGGTTTTATAGGCTTTGAGCAACCTGGTCTACTGGGAGGTGTCCCTGCTCATGGCAGGGAATGTTGAGACAAGATGATCTTTAAGGTCCATTACAGCCTGTTAGCAATCTATGATTCCTCAGTTGTTCCCAGAAATGTATCAGATTGGCAATGAGCTGTAAAGTATTTGAATATTGCAAATATTAAATCTCTAAAAGTGCATATGTTTACAAAAAAATAAGCATCTAAATTTGCATATGTCTGCATATGCTCTCCACTCCTTGGAGTTTCCATGGCAGACTTTGGAGAAACTCAAAGGAGTTCTTCCATCTGTGGCGGGTATCAACCAGTTCAGAGAATTCCATCGCTGATAAGCAGCTTAGTTTTAAAGGATAAAGGAGGTTTCATTTGTGGCAGAAGAAGACCAGGTTGTGTGGTAGAGCTGGTACTTAGATACAGTTAAAGCATCTGGTTGCAGAATAAGAATGTAGGGTTTTTTTCCCTGAGTGTATATATGTGATTTCTCTAGAATACAGGCATCAAATGTTTTTGAGTAATTTTGAGAATTCCTACTAAGTTCAAGTTTTTCACAGGCTTTCTTTTGCATAGCTGATTTAACTGAATATAAGTGCCTTATTTGATACTATTCATGATGGTGATTTCATCTCAAAACAATATAACTATTCTAATAGATTGTTCTGTGGAATGTCCTCATAATTCCTGATGTATCTTCTGATCCAGTCAAAGCTCAAATATTTAGAGTGATATAAGTGGGCTTTCAGTTACTGTTTTATCAGTATTTCAGGATTTGATTCTTACTCTGACACAATCTCTTCTGTGGTCAAGAGATAGTTTTCTTTTGTCCTCCTTACAAATATTTTAATTTTTACTCATGTCTCAGTTTGTCTGTTGGTGTGCTTGGTATGTTTGTGGGAAAGTAGTTTTGCTTTTATGTAGTACAATAGTACATATTTACAGTGGTTACAATAGCATATATAGGCATGATTACAGAGTTATATGAGAAAATTAGACTGGTCCTGTGGAACTTGTCAACATATCTGAACAGAACAGATGTATACAGATATATCTGTATAACAGATGTATCCCATCTGGATTTTACAGTGCATTCAAATGAATTACTATTGCCATGGTATTTTTTATCTCACTTGATCTCTTTTTAATTTTGTTACTTTGTAGCATTTTTCTATTTTGGTATTGGTTTCTTTTACCCTTCAGCATTAGTAGTCAAACAGTTTGAAGTCTTGCATTGACTGGGTGCAACTTTTTGTGTGTAACATTTTTTTTGTCTAAAATCAGAGACACCCAAATCACAAAAGTTTGTCCTATAAAACTTTCTGTTCTTGTGGCCAGCCTAGACCAAACAATACACGTAACATATCCACTTTAATGTGAAGTGTACCTAGATATTGGAAGAGTATTTGACTGTGATAAAAAATTGACAAATACTAACAAACTTAAGCGTTAATGGTTGGAGTGTCAGAAAGTATCTCACCATATGAGAAAATAAATGTCTGATTGAGGTTTTCAGAAGCAGAAATTTAACTTAGAGGGTTTAGATCCTTAGAGGAATGTTTTTCCTCTATTTTCTGTTTGTGGAGTGTAGGAGATGCCATAGATTTTATCAAGCAGATGGGGAATATATCTACTTTTTGACACAATTGCAAGGAGGCTTGGGAAGAAAAAAAGTAATATTGTCCCTGAGATCAGCTGAGTTGGTTAGAACATGTTGCTAATTACACCAGAGTCACATGTTTGATGGCTGCATGGGCCATTCACTTTACAAGTTGGACTCTGTGCTCCTTCTGGGTCCCTTCCAACTTACAAATTTCTGTGATTCTGTGATACATACCATTTCTGTTTTAAGGTTTAGCCTACCTTAAAAAAATTCACACATAAATTATTTGATGTTGAAATACTTATACAATCTTGAGTTATACCCATGACTACTGAAGCATTATTTTCCTTAGAGTTGAAACACTGAAAGATAGAAATTTCAGCTTAGACTTTTTTCTGTACTTCATAAAGATCTTTGCAAGATGCAGAGCTCATGAGGCTCTTAGCTGAAGCTATTTTCAGGTAAATGTTCACATTTCCAAATGTGACTTGAAGGATTAAGAGAAAACATAAAATATTCTGAATAGTATTAATTATCTGAATATATGTCAATATAATTAATTAATTATCCTGTCGTGTATTTCATACTCATTCAGTTATTATGCATCTCCAATATGCATTTCATAAAGATTTGTAAACACTGGGTTCTTGAAGTTATATTTATGATTATTGTCTTACAGAATCAAATGAGATAGTTTAAATATCAGCTTTACATACTATGAGACTAGTTGTAACTGTTCAATATTTTTAATTTTTGTCATCCTAAATTAACACACTGTATCAGGACTAGATGATTGGTATTTCTTTCTGCAGTGCTTGATATAATCAGTATTTTTCATACATTTTAATCTAAATCTTTATTGTTGTTATAGGTCACAATAACAGAACTAAAGGTAAGTCTTACATGTTATTGATTTTCCTCTCTAATACTTTTGTTGTGAAGCAGTTTTAAGTACTGAAATACTGCTTATAAGTTTGTGTGTGTGTGTGTGTTAAAAGAAATAGGTTTATTGCAAAGGTACCTATGATGTATTTTCAGCAATTTCCACTATCTTTTCAGGCACAACTTGCACAGAAGACAACACTAGTCAATGATTCAAAACTGAAGGAGCAGGAATTGAAGGAGCAGGTAAGGGTGACATGGAATGAGTAAGAAGTATTCTTGTTTGATACTCTGTGTGCAGTATTAAAAGGTTTATTCTTTTCAAGTGATGATGTGATACATCTCCTTATAAGGTGCTATGAATATAATAGATGAAAAAATAGTTTTCACTCATACTTGCTCTCAGAAGATCTGTGTACTTTTCAAAGTATTCCTCTATCTCCTGAGAATAAAAATACGAAATGTTTGTGATACTGGTTAGCAAAGCAATTGAACAGTGAAAAAGGGAACAGTGCACTTTATGAAATTCTGGAATTTTTTTCAAAACTAGAACTTTTTTGGTGTTTAAGTACAATTTTTGTTGTATGCTTTTTATCTGTGCTTATATATAAAATAAAAACATGAATATCTAATATATGCATAACATCTGCTATAGATATTTTTATGTGTATATACACATGTACAATATTGTATTGTTTTAATAGCACAGTTTTTAATGTTTTCCTTCCTTAAAAATCAAATATATTTTGCTTTTATAAGAGGTGATATGTAGCTGGAAACTGTTTCAGTTATGCTTATTTTAGCTGCTAGTTAACACAATTTATCATGTCAACTGTTCTCTATTTAGATTCATGTACTGGAAGACCAGCTGAAACATTATGAGAAAAATATGTATGTCACATCAGTTGGAGCACCATATAGAGGTAAGTACACAGTTTTCATCACAAATAAGTTTTTAATTTGTTAGAAAGATACAGTTTGGTCTAGAAAATAAAATGTCAGTCTTCTAAAAACACTTGTGTAATATACTTCTGACATCCTTGTTTTCTCTTGTCTATTATAATAGAATTGGTGTGTGATTTCAGATGACCAAACCACACAGCATTTTGTTGGATGTTTTCTTTTTCATGTCATCCAGTTAAAATAGCTCTGTATCATGGTTCTCAAGCTCTCTGCAGTGCAGGAGCCAAGAGCATCCAGTAGGTAGGGGCACAGCAGGGCACAGGGAGGACAGGAGGATTGAGCTGGGACGCATCCCTGGGACCCTTTGCAGGAGATAGTGGGGGTCCCAGGGAAGGCTGGTCCCAGCCACCCAAGGCCTGTGAGCAGCCCTAGGACCCAGATTGTAGTAGACTTGCACTGCTCATGTGCTGTCCTTTAGACACTGGTGGTTGGACACTTTGGAGATACGAGTATTGGGCCAAATGGACCTTCTCTCTGGTGTATACTGTTCCACTCAGACTCTTTTAACATAAGATAGAAAAATGCACAGGGAAATTAGCAGGTATTGCTCACCTCCAAAAGACTGCAGCTTTTTAGTTGAGGAGGCTACACGAGACTGAGGGCACAAGCATTGAGCCTTGCTAACGTTAGAGATGTGGGGTTTTGCCATCCTGTGCAGTCCCATTCTTAGCTGGATGAACTCGGAAGACTTTCAAGAACCATGTCTCACTGGCTTTTTGCAAATTCATGCAAATGTTCAAATTATCTCAGGATGATCTATATCTCTCATCCCCTCAGGAGGTCCATACCTTCTTCCCTCAAGGTGACTGAGCCTATGGTGGGAGATGGTTGTGGGTGTTCAGTGCCTTCTGCTAGTGCAGGGCTGGGAAGAAATGTAGTTCCTCAGCATATACTGGTAGGGAGAGAAGCAGGAAGCATAGTGTAGCATACTTCAGCTGAAAGGGACCAACATCAGTTTTGTAGTCCAGCTGTGTGACCACTTCAGGGCTGATGAAAAGGTAAAGTATGTCTTTAAGGGCATTCTCCAAATGCCTCTTCAACAGTGACAAACATGAGGCATCAACCACCTCTCCAAAAAGTCTTTTCCAGAGTTTTACAACCTCTTGGTAAAGAAATGTTTCCTCACATCAAGTCTGAACTCCCCATGATAGATGAAGGTTTCAGCCATTTTTCATGCATCCTGGCACTGTTTATCATGGAAAAGAGAGGAGCACCTGCCTATCAGTGTCTCCTCAGGAAGCCGTAGAAGCACTGAGGTCACCCCTTAGCCTCCATCTCTCCAAATTAGACAAACCCAGACTCCTCAGCTGCTTCTCAGAGGACATGCCTGCCAGCACCTTATCCAGTAGCAGAGGTACCCTCTGCATGTGCCCAAGTACCTTCACATCCTTTTTAAATGGTGGGGCCCTGAACTGCACACAGTACTCAAGGTGAGGCTGCACCAGTGCTGAATAGGGTGGGATAATCATCTCTTTTGACCGACTGATGATGCTGTGTTTGATGCACTCCAGGATGAGGTTTGCCCTCTTGGCTGCCAAGGGCACATACACTGATGACTCCTGTTGCACCTCCTGCCAACCAGCACCCCCAAATGCCTTTCTGAAGGGCTGCAGTTACTCCATCCCAGGTGCAGAATACAGCATTTGTTCTTGTTTGGTTTTGTGCCATTAGTGAAACTTGGACTCGGATGAGTGACTCTCAGTATAAATATTCTCTTCTTTTTGTTTACACAGATGGAAGCCTTCACCACACTGATGTTTCCCTATTTGAGGAACCCACTGAGTTTGAATACTTGAGGAAAGTGCTCTTTGAATATATGATGGGTCGTGAGACAAAGGTATGGAATATCTGTATATGCTTACAGGTGATTCAGGTTAGAATAAAGATTAACACCCTTGCTGTATAGATGTAAAATACCACATGTTTGTGATTTGTTATATGCGATTTATTTCTGACATAGGATTCAATAGGCTTTCACATTTATTTTCAAAGAGACATGATCCATAACTTCAAAACTTTGTCAGTCTGCCAAGATGAGTGGTAGGTGGAGGGGATTTTCCCATCTCTCACCACTGTACCTATCAAGATGAAAACCTTTATAGGTAGATATGATTTTATCAGCAGAAGTCCTGTTGACAGTCAAACTTAATGTAAAATGAAAGCTCGTATGCACAATATTAGCAAAAGTGATCTTTTAAAGTAATCTTGACATAAACATGGTAAGTGACAGTTGGATTAAATAAAAGTTTTCTAGTAGCTATGTTACTAGCTGAAGATGGTGAAATACCTCTTCAGTAGTTGCTTAAAGATGCTTCATAGTATTCCCAAATCTGTATACCTTAGATGCTATTAATTCATTCTCCAGAGTAGTGAAAAGCTGGACAGTAGCTTCTTGATTTCATCGGCTGGTTTTCTTTCAGTCACTAGATGTGTTGCTGGAGGACACTTAGTCCTTAGCTTAGTGTCTGCTCTCATCAGGATTATATCATATAATCATAAATTTATGGATATGTCTTGAGAACTGGTTTCATCCTGCCACATGGACTGGAAAACCATGAGCAGTGATGATGCGAATAATAAAACTTTTTAAAACAGTTTTACGTATGCTTGTAAAGTATTACTATGCTTTTCACCACCACTTCCAACACTTCTTGAGTTAAAAGACCTACATTGTAATTTATCTTTCAGTACAGATATTCCTTTCTCTCAACTCTTATCTTCCTGGACAAGAAGAGGCATTTTTTAAAATCTCATTTTGTCTTGTAAGATCATTCTGGTGGCCCTTCTCTGGGCACGATCCCCCTTTGTAGTGCAAATATGTATGCCTTGTCTCAAAGGTGATTCAGTAGTGGAATTGTTGATATCTCTGGACATGCTTCCTTTTTTTCAGAGTTCAGAAGAATCTGTGCAAATTATCTTGGATGTATTGCCAATTATGTATCCTAGTAAATGATACTGGAATGCAATCAAGACCAGTTGTTCTGCAGTATTGGAGACATAAGAGAAATGTGGAGGTTGATATGGATCTAAGAGTCAGGAGTTAGTGTAATGACTTGTAATGTGTAACTTAGCACCTTCTTTGTAAACTGCTTGACCAAAGTGTGTATGTGTCTTTGTTGGGAAGTTTTACTGTCTTGCCCTCCAGTCCAACTTTATTATTTGTCTCTTGCTTGGCAGGATATCTGCAACAAGATTGACAGATTGTTTTTTCTAGGCATGCACTTTATCTAGTATGCTGTCTTATTAATGGACTCTATCATTTGAGTATAGATACCATAGAACTTATATCACATGACAGTAGCTGAAGTTTGTGACCACGTGCAAACATTGTTTTCATATAATTCACATAATGCATATATACAATGGGAAACAAATAATTACATCTTACTGATTTCACTGTTTTCCATTGACATTAATAAAGTAGTATCCAGTATTATTAAATTAATTTTAAAATATTATAAAGCATTTTTGTGGCTGTATGGATAACCTGTGTTTCTTTAGACAATGGCCAAGGTTATAACAACAGTGCTGAAGTTCCCAGCAGATCAGACTCAGAAGATTCTAGAACGAGAAGATGCTCGACCAATGGTAAGTTATGTAAGTAAATCAAGTTTATGCAAGAGGATTAGGTTTCAAGAGTAAGGAATTAGAAACTTTTTTAATGTCTTCTTTTCCCTGTGTCCATATTCAAGTGGACTCCTTTTCTCCCTCCTTCCCTCTTCTTCAGTGGAATATCATATTCCAGCTCTAGGTTTGAGTTTATAGCAAAAGTGAGAAAAAAAGCAGGCATGTTTTCTTTCCTAGTATTTTTCTTCAGTTAAGACATATTTCTGATCACAATGGGTACAATTGGACCAAAGCAAGTTCAAGCATCACCACTATTCTGTGGACGAATTTTCTAAATTAAAAAAGTAATCTGGCATGTTAAATATATATAAAAATACATATAATATATAAAATTCATGCTTCTTAAATTCAGAAGTTTTTTTTGAGTCATACCACTTTTTATGAAAAATATATCAAGAAACATTTTTTCAGTCCTGGGATAAAATTTCTGGCAAAAACAACAAGTATTTTACTTGTAGAATACGAAGTTAATCATCCGCATCACCTGAGATAAGTGTGTTTGAAGTGAGATGTGTACCGTTTTATGTTAAGTGGGTGTCCTAACAAAACTGGGGTTTTGATTAGGTTTGGGGGTTTTTTGTGTGAGCCTGCTTTATTTTTGTACTGAAAAAACACAAAAATATGTTAGTTCACTTTGGGTCAGGACAGGTCAAAAATAAGAGTTGTCAACGCTTTGATGGTGTTGTCTTTTTACCCAGTTTTTTTGACATTTGCTTAGTATTTACCAGTTGACCTATTTACTAGAAAGGTGAAATTGGTTTTGAGAAGCAGATGCAAAAGGAGATAAGATTATTTGAGCATAAGCATTTCTTTGGTATTACTGTTACTGTTTTATGTATTTGAATTACTTTTAATTAAAGTAAAAACTGCAGTAATACTCTCCTCTATATTGTATCTGGAATCAACACTGTGATCACTCTCTTTGTGGGTCAGCGTAGTGAAATGTTTAGGAATTAAAGTGAGAGGAAGAATTGCATACTGTTTCTCTCACTGACCTAGCATATATACTTATTTAGTGCTTGCAAATACAGAATAAAATTAAAATACGAATAATTTTACATTTCACTTGAAGTAGATACATCAGTCTATTGATTCACTGAAAAAAAATTTTAAAAGGCTATATTTTCATCTTGCAGTATCACATCTGAGGAAAGTGTAAAATACGTCAACATTTTCCTGTACACGTAGTATGTTTGAGAGTCTTGCAATCTTAAATATTTTAAATACTTTTAGAAGATAAAAATATTGACTATACTGCATCTCCAGTATCATGTATCCGAAGCATGATTTTTCTCTTTCTGACATTAAAATAGAAAGCTGAGACTGTTTTGTTTTGTTTTGTTTTGTTTTGTTTTGTTTTGTTTTGTTTTGTTTTGTTAAGCCAGAGTAATATTTAGGAAAGATTTTGAGAACAGAGAGATGGGCCTTGTTTTGCAGCCACTTCAACTTTTTGATATTTAAACCTGTTCTTCCTACAACAGATATTCACAACTTCTGATACAAAATAAAAATTTAACTTGAATTAATCCAACAAATTTTTATCCTTGCTATTAAATTTTGGGTAAAACACACAGTGAGGTTTTTTTTTGCAGGCTTTGATTTGTTAAGGATATTGTTAAAGACCTCTTGGGTTTCACATAGCGTCCCTTCTTGGCTCATATCTAGCCTATGAATTTTCTCCTTTTGAAATCTACAAAGAGATTAAGTTCAACATCTAATGGAAACTCAAATATTAGAGCATATTATGAAGGAATAACTATTTTTTCCTTCACTTTAAATGTTACTGTGTTTGTTTGCTGAAGTACAAATTATTCTGGGGATGAGTCTTCCATAATTCTGTTTAGAATTAAAAAGTTGGACATGCCTTTATTCTTCTGTCAAGAAATATGCTTGGAGTTTTTTGTTTTTGTTTATTGGCTGACATGGAACTAGTGAATACTAGTGTTAGTATTATGCTTAATATTGGACTGATGCTGATATATGAAAATATCCAGTGTTTAGCTCTCAGAAGCAATAAAGTTCTGACTTGTTCTATACAACGTAAATGTGCATTTTAGAATAAAGCTTTTAGTTTATTGCTAAAACATCTCTAAATAATTTTAATGTGTCAGTTATTAACTTACTGTGCTACTAGAGTAAGTGTGTGGTAGTAAGTGTCTGTGAGTAATTTTATACCCTCTTAGTGGGCATATATTTAAAAAGTTTCTTAAAACTTGTAGCAGTTCCTGGTCAATAAACATATGCTAGATCAATGTAATTTTCAGTAGTCTGTCTTTTACTATGTAGTTGTTGTGATCTAACTGCAGCAATCTCATCCATAGGTGTCCACAGAGTTCTTATTTGTTAACACTACATAACGCTATTAACAAAATAGTCCAATAAGCTCTTTTCTTCCTGGCTTTGTAGTTTGCCTCACCTCGCAGTGGTATCTTTTGAATATGCCACCAGTCTGTGCTTAGCTAGCATGTGGGTGAGTGAAGTCTAATACGTTCTTGTTTTATGTAAAATGAAATCTGTATTATGCAATTAATGATTCTTGTACTGTTTTTTTCCTGCCTGCTTTCCTGTGTTAAAAAACTGATTTTGATTGTATATGTGTATGATAATTTTTATTCTCCTCTTAATCATGTTTTGCTTTACAAAGCTGAGTTTGAAAATGGTAAATATTGATCCAAAACCAATCTTTTTGATTGACCCTAATCCTAAGCATAACTTCAAGTGTTAATTGAGCCACAGAAATCTCAGTAAGAGAAATAACATCAGATTTAAAATCAATTAATATATAATATTGATTTTTATTGCACTTGGCTTTGTTTTGTATTTATTAATTTTCTGAGTTCCTTTTTGAATAGGCAAATAAATCAGATTTGTGAGAGACATTCTGTACTGCTTGAAATGAAATATTATATGCTGTAAATATGAAAATTAATTATCTTTAAAAAGATTGGTACATTCTCTGCAGAAGGATTAGGATATGATTGCGTTTAAACGTCAGTACCTTTCTGAATCATAGCTTTGGTTTGATATAAGAGAAGCTAAAGCAGAGAGATCATGTAGAACAATTAGGGGAGCTTTATGCTCTCAGTTTGTGTCTTTCTTTAAGTTTTATTAAACTACTTTAATACAAATCTGCAGTGCTAGTTGTAGCATTACAAGAATGGAACACCTGACGTAAACCTAAAGATGCAGGTTGCATCAGACTAGCTTCGCTACACAAGCAACACACAAGCAATAACTGGTTGAGAGAGGACTGGGATATGGAAGTACAAAAGAAAAAACTTTTCTGCACTGGCTGATAAAAATTATAATCTGAGTCACTAGTGGTGCATGATATTTAATAAACTCTGCAGATGAATTCTCTAGGATATAGTTGGTTCAAATTTCAATTTTTTTTCCTTTTCCGCAACTGGAAAGCATTGCATAGTTGCCAGGAGTTGATTCAATGCATATGAAGCAGTTGCTATCTCTTGGCTGAAATGCAGTTGTTGGCCTGCATCACTGCCAGAGCAAAATTAATTAACTTAGGCTATTGCCATTGCCAGTTACCACAGTGCAGTTGACAGGTTATCTTCCTCTCCTGCAGTCATGCAAACACAGCCTTCAACACAAAATAATACCTCTTTCAGAGGAAAAAATTAGTTCCTCTAACAGCCATGGTTTCTACTTTGTGTTCTTTTCCATCTTTGAATACTATAGTGAATGCACTGAAAATGCAGTAGAGTTTTGACTGCCAACAGCTTTCATCAGTTCTGACAAAATCAGCAACTGTTTTCTCTAGCCCTTTGTTGAGAAAAATTGAATTGTTGATACTGATGTAACAAAGCTATTTACAACACTATTGCGGAATAGGTTGCAGAAGATGTTTGAAACTTACATTCTTGTCATGCTGCCTGTAATGGTGATGTAAAAGGATTTAGGTGTTCTGAGCTGCCTTTGAAGCATACCACAGAAAGGCTTGTTGATATTGACCTTAGCGTTGATTACACTTTTCGTAACATCAGCTAATGTATATGTCAACTGTTCAGACTTCATTTTTCAATTGTAGTTGCCTACTTCATCCCAAGTATTTTTGTCACATATTCTTGCATGTATATAACTTAGAAATTAAGAGGATGTCGACTTTATCATGAAGGCAATTGATGTTATCCTGTAGAGGAGGCTATTTGCTAGGTCCAAATTTTGCATCATCATTACAATTTTGATGATAAGCCAACTCTCTTGTATAAACAAGAGAGTCCAACTTAGTTTTTCTTTGGATTAATATGCAGTGATGTGGTAGACCATTTCCAGTGAGATTGCTGACTGTTTTGGTACACCTTATTTTGTTTTCATCAGTTTCTCAACTGTTTTACAGGTACTGGAATGGAATTGCTTGCTCAAATAATTTGGCAGTTTGATTTATTTGAAATTCTTCTGTCTCCTAATTGTATTAATAAATAATGCCATTATTTTAATATTAAGAACTTCTCAATGTGTAACATTTGATAATTTCTTTTAACTTTCCATTCTTCTAGTTGTGGCTACGACCATCTTGAAGATTTTGTGATGAGAATGTCTCATGACAATGCTGCTTAGAAATATGCTTATATCCCTGTTGCCCCTTGAGAAGGGACAAGAAGAAAAGCTATTATTCAAGGTCACAAACGGAACAGCAAGAACCAAAACTCAGCACCACTTTTGGACTGTGAATATAATCAAAACTGCCTTGGCAGAAATGCTAATCAGGGGTTATTTGGTTATTTCTCTTCTATTGAATACTGTCTTCTATTTTGTGTTAAAGGTTATTTTTTTAAAGGAGAGAGAAGACTATCTAGGAAAGAATTGTCTGCTACTGTATCTCTATACAGGTTTTACTGGGCGTTTTTTAAAAGTTGAAATAAATGATTTGTTTCTTCTATTTATTATTTTTATTTTTGATTGAACTGTGCAATACATTTTCAATGGATAGCGTTTGAGGTGATTTTTCTGATGAACTAGGCACTCTTGTTGACTATTCTCTCCTGATTTGATCTTGATTGTTTGCTAGAAGGTCACTTCTATATGCTTTTGCCTACAATAAATCCAAATTGCAGTACCTCGTTTGTTTACTCCTAGCTTTTGTACTTACATTTTCTGGAGAAAAGGTGTGTTCCTGTAAATTGTAAATAATTACTACATAACTGTATCATAAGCTGATCTGTTACTGTTGACAGCACTAATATGAATAGAGCTGAGATGAAATAAAGTTTATTTAATGTATAATTTTGGAACATCTTTTGTATTATTTTTCTTTTAAAGGACACACCAGTTTTGTTCTTACTCCTGTTGGAGAAATTGTTTGCTGAGATATTTCCAGTCTGAAATCACTCTTGTAAGAACAGCTATTCAAGTACAATATTAAACTGTAAGAAGTCAATGGAGACATTCAAGTTTCCAAGGGGTCACAACTTGCAAAACAGATTCATGGTGAGCTGAAAATTTAGCATGAGAATGTAGCAAATAGAGAAGTTTAATTTGTAAAAGTTCTAAATTATCATAGAATCACAGTCTGGTTTGGGTTTGAAGGGACCTTGAAGATTATCTAGTTCCAACCCCTCCTGCCATGGGCAGGGATGCCTTTCACTAGGCCAGGCTACTCAGAGGCCTTCTCCAGCCTGGCCTTGGACGCTTCCAAGGGATGGGACATTTACAACTTTTCTGGGCAACCTGTTCCAATGCCTCACCATGCTCACAGTAAAGAGTTTCTTCCTAACATCTAATCTCAATCTATCCTCTTCCAGTTCAGAGCCATTCCCCTTTATCCTGTTGCTATCTGCCTGTGTAAAAACTTGTTCTGCAAGGCTGCAATGAGGTTTTCTTGGAGCCTTTTCTTCTCCAGACTAACCCCTGCTCTCTCAGCCTGCCTTCATAGTGGAGCTGCTCCAGCCCATGAGCATCCTTGTGTTCTCCACATTCCACCAGGTCCATGTTTTCTCTTGTGCTGAGGACCCCAGACCTGGGCACAGCCCTGCAGGTGAGGTCTCATGAGAGCAGAGTAGAAGGTGACAATCACCTACCTCAATCTGTTGGCCAATCCTCTTTTGCTGGAGCTCAGGAGATCATTGGCCTCCTGGGCTGAGTGCACATGGCCAGATCATGACCAGCTTTTCATTCACCAGCACCCCCAAGCTGTTCTCCAGAGGATTGTTCTCAATGAGTTGTTCTCCCAGTGTTCTCCTGGTTTGGACTCACTGAGGTTGCTCCCAACCAAGGTTGCAGGACTTTGCACTTAGACTTGTTAATTCTCATGAGGTTCTTATGGGCCCACTTCCCAAGTTTGTCCAGGTGCCCCTGCATGACATCCCTTCCTTATGCCAACTGCACCACTCAGTTTTGTGTCATCTTCAAACCTGCTGAGGCTGCGCTCAATCCCATTGTCTGTGTCACTATGATAAAGATGTTAAAGAGCACCAGTCCCAGCACAGACAGCTGTCATCACTGGCCTCGGTCTGGACCGAGCCATTGACCACAACTTTTGCTCTGTGTCCATCCAGCCATTTCCTTATCCACTGAATCGTCCACCCTTCAAACCCATGTCTTTCCAATTTGGAGATAAGGATGTCACGTGAGACTTTACGGATGTCTAGATAGATGACGTTGGTTGGTCTTTGCAGTCATTCCATCACAGAAGGCCGCCGTGATGGAAAATGCTGCATTTTTGTTCTTTTAATAAATAAATAAATAAATAACATTAATTAATTAATTAATTAATTAAAAAAAATTCCTGTGTGGTTTTTTTTTTTTGCATGTAAATTGTGGTCCTTTGAAGTGATACACAAGAATGCATAAATTTAACCTCTAGCTACTATGATACTTACTGTATCAATAACTAACATCTGTAAATGTATGTTAGTTTGCCAAGATAGTTCAGGGTGATCAGTCCTCTATGAATGTAATTTTTAACAATATTTGATGGGCAGCAGTCAGCAATGTATGAATGAGGCACAGTCCCCAGTTGTGGTATAACTGGAAGCATTTATTAAAAGTGTATATAGCTCTTACAATATTTTCACTATCAGGTTAGAACAGCATGAGCCTGGATAGCCAACAGTATAACTGTTCATATGTCTGCTAACCAGAAATATACATGACCAAGTCCCTAATAGTAACATTAGCCTTTTTTCCCTAAAGCAAGTGCTTGTATAACAATTTCTTCTGCAAACTACTGTGCTTCTGCTACTCGCTACATTTTAGAAACACTGTTACATCTCTCCTGCCTTGACTGAATATCACTCTTCTCGTATTACAAGTTCTCTTTGTTTTCTTACTCCACAGCAGTCCTCTAAGTTAACTTAGAACATTAAGGATGGGATTTTTTTCAACTTTTTTTGGTTTTTTGAAAGTGCACTGGGATTCACATTTTTTGGTTAACTGCAGGAAAAGAAAAAACAAAAAAGCTGAATTTATTTGCATAGTTTTTTATTCTAGTGAAACTATAAGTGAAACAATTTGAGTGATCCAAGGCCTATTGTGGCCACTAGCAGTCTAAAGAATGTGTCTTGTTTTAAATTGTTGTTTAAGGTTTAAAGAGACACGGGTTGCTTTTACTAGTTAAGTACCAAGAGTTACGTCTTTATTTCTCACTGCCTCTTGTCTTGAAGTTTTATGCTGCTTTATCATTAGTAGCTTCTGGGAGGTTTAGGGGAAAGGGGTTAAACTCTTCCCTTTTATCAAACATCAGATGTATCAATGTTTTTTTAAAAGATCCAATATTCTTTGTGTTTCTTTCCTGTTGTGTAGCAGAAAGGCATCGTCCAGACTGTCAGAGCAGCAATCTCTGCTGGACTTGACATGAGTGTGTTTGGCTCTGAAAAAGCCTGTTCCTCTCTTAGCTGGCTGAGGATTTGTGGAATTTTGCTGTTGCTATCATTACAATAGTATAAAACATAGATTTGAGTTTCAGTTTTCCATGTAAGCTATGTATTGTCTTAGGCTTTGGGAACTTCACTGCAGGGATCTATTGCTTTGACAGAAAGTATTACTGTGCTCTCTTACAGTTCTCTTGTCTCATAAATAGGTTATTTTTCACATTTTCTGGTTTTGTTCTTTTCCCTTTCCATGAAAGAAACTAGTTATGAACTGTACTTTGTCAAGCATGACCTGAGTGCAGTGGAACAAATTGAAATAGTTTATTTAATATTCATACAGCATTGGATGGACTAAATAGTATTTTTCCCTTAAGTAACCTAAATAAAGAATCCAAATGGGATTACAGAGTCACTGTTTTTACAAAAACTAAAATCGAGTAACCACCACCCAGATTCACATTTTGAAAAAGTTAAAGGTTTGGGGTGTTTTTTTCATACATACATACATATATATATATATATATATATATATATATATATATATATATATATATATAAACACATTATTCCTTAATATAATGAGAAAGTGTGCTAAGTACAAATTTTTTTTCAGGCTGAAGCTTTAATTGCTTTTAGATTTCCTTAGAAGTGAATATGCAAATAAGGGATTGCTTTAGATAAAGTTAAGGTGAACACATGAAAATGGTTGCTTTGCTTTGAGTAATATTTTTTTGTTGTTGCAGTGTCAAATGGTGCTAGTAGTGCCAGTCAAAGATTAGGCAAATGCTGGAGAATGTTAAACTTGTTCAGACACAATTGTTAAAAGATGCATCTGCAAGAGAATGTATTTGAATCATCTTGTATTGAACCATGCCTTAGTCTTATGTGCAATATATATGTTATTTGTAATTTTATGAACTTATATATATGCACACAGAAAATGTGTAGGTCTGTTTACAAAGATAAGACTTAAAATGTTTATTGAGCAGCCTCCAGTGTTCTAAGGATTAAACATCGTTAATTTAGATGAAAAATACCAGGGATTTTATTCATGTATTATTTCAGTGCCTAGGCTGATATTTATTTGCAACATACTGTTTCAAACTTTTTATAAACATTATCTATAAATCCATCCAACTTCTAATCCAACTGCCATTTATAGTACCTCTTTCTGTGATGTGTACTAAAATTTATTTACTCTTCATGTGGTATGTAGTATCTGTTTCTTTCCTCTAAAATGAGGATTTCATACTCTGTAAACTGGAATGAATTCTGACGAGATTGGTTTGATTTTTGTAATTGAAACTCTTGCATAATCCTATTGTCCTTCTATGTGTGCTAGAGAAGATACTTTCTTTTCCTCTGTGGAGTTCATTGAATTGAGAAACTTATTTTTCATTTGCTGTTTCAAGAAAAAAACAGCTCTTTTGTGAAGTCCTTACAGCTTTGTTTTGGCCATCAATATGAGCAGAAGCCTGGCAGTCTCAGCTTTGTGAGGAACATCCAGAACAAGCTATGGTATAGCTGTTCATAGTGCTGGTCCTCAATAGCACTACTAGTGTGGGATTTTAAAACTCTCTTTGGTTGTGTGCATTCATTGTGGGACAAATTAGAAATGATAGAAGTAAGCATGTTGCATGTTCTTCTACATTGTGTCTATCCATTCTCTAGCAGTTGCTACCTTTTATTTTCTTTCTCAGGCTTTCATTTACACTGATTCCAGTCTTCCTCTCTTAACACTGAGTTAGTTTCCTGTATGCACTAGAGTAATTTCAAAGGACGTTGAATTAAAAGAAGTACATCTCTGGAAATTTCTTTTGTTGTAGAACAGTGACAGCCATTATTTCCTGCAGCTGTCACCTAATACCACATGACAAATCAGAGAACTAATAATTAAGCTTATGGTAATTACATGTTATTTTATGGCTGTGCTAGCCCACCATAGTACAGCAATGAATGGTAACGGAGGTCACCTTGTGGCCTTTAAGCAAATATTAGCTGCTTTCTAATTAGCTGAAAGTCCCTTTGATTTGGCAGGTAACTTTTCAAAATGGAGACAAAGGCCTGTGTGGCTCTGGGGCTGACCAGGTCCAGGGTGTGGAGAGCATGGTGGGTGCTGCTGCCAAACCAGGGCTGCCTGCCTGTGGCTGAGAGCCTTTGCCTGATCACCTCTGGTTGTGTCAGGATGGCTTGCATGTCCAGCATTTCTGTAAGCATTTAACTTTGCTTAAAGGAAAAGGAATGAACAGCAGAGTATATCCCCAGTTATGTGGCCCTTCTATAACAGTCGATAAATAAGAGGGAGAGAAAAAAAGGAAGGGTGAGGTGAAAAGTTAAGAGTTTTCCTTTTTGGTAAAGAAAGTTGTAATTAGGCTGAGTTTCTACCTTCTATTTCCCTGAAGTGTGTTTTCATATTGAAAGAAACTGTCCTCACCTTGAAGCCCTGCAGTGAGTGTTACCTGCATGTTATTTAAAGCATACTACACTTCAGCCCCAAGATTCCAGTGTTGTTACTTAATTAAATCCAATCCAACCAAATATTCAGTGTCTAGCTCAGTTAAATGTGGATTTTTTTCCCCTCTCAGCTTCAGAGGTAGCTCATTATGATGCTCAGGATATTAAACTTTTTGAGGTGAAGCACAGTTTCTCTGTATTTTATGCAGGTTCTGCTAGGGTGAGACCACATTTCTAGAATGGACTGATAGCAGGAGAAATCTGGGTTGTGTGTACACTTCCTCAAGATGCAAGTATTCACATGCTACTTAAAAATAGTATGGAGTTTGAGCTGATCTTAGAGTACTCTCCTTGTTCAACCAGTGAGTAAATACAAAACTGCCATGCCAATCACTGGGCATCTGGGTGTGCCTTTATATATAGTTGCATCTATCCAACATCCCCTGGGGTTTTAATGTTGTCTTTCTCAGATGTGACTTGTTCAGTGCAATAATAGAGAGAAGAATGCACCTGTGGCAAGGCCCAGCATGAATTAGATCTTACAAGGAGATGTGGTTGCTTTGTAGAGTGTTGCTCATGGCCACACATAGGACCTGCTAGGTTTAGGCTTTTAAGCATATGTAGATGCACTTCCTTAGTTCTTTGTAGTGGTATGAAACCTTAAAAAAAAAAAAAAAAAAAAAAAGAAAATAAGTTTTATGATTAGACAGAGCCTTTCTGCTTGGACAGCCATGCTTAATATCACAGCTTCTGGCTGGGTGCACTTGGACACCTCAGTACAGCAGCAAGGCAAGCCAGAAGTTTGGGCAGAGCCAGCAGCTTCCCCTAGGCAAGAATGCTGCAGGCTGGAGAGCTGCTGGGCTGAGCCAGAGCCACAGCCAGCCTTTCATGGTACAGGTAATCCCTGCAGCTCCTCTTTTATGTTCAATTATTTGTTAAGCATTTTGTTTCAGTTGTCTTCATTGACCCTTTCCAGAGCTTGTGCATTGGTATTTCCTTGGAAGTAAGTTTTTAAACAGGGAGAAGATGAAGAATGACTTTCAAAGAGCTGCTAGACAGCACAGGTATGCTGTTTGTTTTATACTAAATGGGCAGACTGAACATAAGCAAATGCATGAAGTCAACAACTTATTTTTAAGTTGAGAGTAGGAGTGTATATGATTTTAGGGATGCTGTAATTAACATTTACTTTAGATAAGCTCTAATATTGACTAAAAATAGAAGTTGATTTGGGTATATTTGTCAGCATTCTTCATCAGGATCCTGATGGTTTTCAGAAAGCCTTTTGTGGCAGCAGTAGTGACATACTGTAGTTAGGGAATCAAATAAATGCAGTATATCTTATATGTCCCTGCTGCTGTCAACTAATTGTGAGTGTAGTTTGTTTAATGTATTATACTGGGATGCCTGGACTGATTTGTCACGTGTCAGAGAAGGCAGGGCAATTAACATCTCAACTGATTTCATGTGCTTTGTGACCAGCCCAGCCAGGCTATTCTCAGGTTTTTTTGTGATGTTGCTGATGACAGAAGCATGGCTTGCTTTCACCTGGGACATGCAGGTCTCTAGGAACTCAGAAGGAGGCTGGAGAAGCGTAATATACTCCTAGTTTTTCCAAAGATTCTGCTTTTCTCTGAAATTTGAGTTGTGAGTTTGAGCTTAGATTTTTTTATTTTTGATGGAGGAGTCTGTACCAAAAAAGTCTCACAGCTTGGGCACGACAGTTGCTGTCTCCATCTTGGATGACATCCCAAGATTTTTCTAACCTTGCTAGTAGCACCTGGTTGGTCTACGAGTGTGTAACTTTGTTTGAATAGAGCGATGCTATCAGCAACTTGTTAGAAATTAGAGTGAACCATGGAACTGTCACACTGACCTCCAAATTTGTCACATTTTCTTTCTAGTCTATGGGATGGCAGGGTTGTGATGTTGAATTCCTCCCAGAATCTCTCTTACAGCAGGGCCAGTCACTGAGGTATGTGAATAATGTTGCTCATAAACAAGAGAGCTTGCTCTGTTATCACACCTGCTGTGCTTCTCTCTTTACGTTATTTGTAGTGAATATCACTCTGGGGAATGTAAATTCCTTGTCTTAAGTCAACTGATTTAAATTTAATTATACTTGCCAAAAATAAATTCTATCCTGGGGGGGGAGTGTTTGAGGGGTTCATTTTGTTTGGCTTTTTTTTTTCTTTTTTACTGTTTATTTTTCTAAAATCACTGGCATCAAACAATATCCTTCTTGCTATCCATGTGCTCAGATTCAATGTTTTCCATATTATTAAGCTGGATAACTATGCTGCTTCTGGCATATCTCAGGCCAATAGCAAGTCCTATAGAGTCCTACAGAATCCCACAGTTTATTTTTCTGAACTCTCTGTAGGTGCAATATACACCAAATTAAGCCATGGCAGAGCAGAGAATTTACAAATAACTGGATCACAGAAGAGTCTGTGTATCCCAGATTATTTACTTAAAGCTCAAGCTTCTAAGCTCGCACACATAAATTCAAAAAGTGTCTTCTCTGTGTAGAGAATGGCTTTGGATCTCTCAAATATCATAAATAGGTTATTGTTTGCATGAACTTTTCATACAAAGAGTGTATGATAGCTAACATGTGGAATAATAAACATTGAATGGCTGAATAATGGATAACAGATGTGCCAAGAATGCCAAGTAAGATATTTGAAAGCTGTGGTGTGAAGTGGACCTTTCAACAAGTGGCCAAAGCTTGTGTGACCACTAGGATCTCAGCCAAAGACATTTAAAAATGGAGGCTAAATCAGAAAGAAGAGATACCTCTTTAATGTCTAAATCAGTGAGATTTAATATCATGTAGAAAAATGGTGAATTGCAGGATGCATTATGGGGTGAGTATTCCATGACTTTCTCATATCTAGTACATGTTTCCCACTTGTGCTTTTTCTTCTGATGTAGTCAAATATGAAAAATGAGATAAAATCCACTTGTATTTGGTTTAAAAATTCTAAACAGCGTGGCTTCATTAAAGCTTCTGGGAACTATTGCCTGACTTTCTGTGGGTTAGATCCAAGCTGAACCTGTATCACTGGTGGTTCACTAAGAGATGAAAATCAAAGGAAACAGGCTATCTATCTATCTGCCTATCTATCTATCTATCTATCTATCTATCTATCTATCTATCTATCTAATTATATATCTCATATCTTTGTCTTAAGGTGTAATTTTATAGAAAGCTAAGACACAAATTTAAAGGCATGTAAATTGGTATAATTTTTGCCTAGTTAATTCCACATAGATTTAAAACTCTATTGTTGAAAATAGAACAATTCCTGGTTCATAACAGTGTATTTGTTTTGTAGGTTTCATAATTGGTTAGTCCTTCAAGCCTGGCCTCAGAACATCTAGTAGGAAGTGTTAGCTGTCTGTAAAGCAGCAGTTCCATAAACTGTTGTAATAGTGTTGCTGATATACAGGCTGCAACTTGGATTTCCCTGCCTTGGGGGGTGGTAGCCTCTAGCTGTACTTAGCGTGTAAAATGTGCAGGCTGAAATCAGTGGGATTTTTTCATGAGAGGTGATGCTTTCAGAATTTCATAAGTTAATCTCTTCACTGCAACATTGCAGCGTGTTGGTTCTCCTTAGGAAATTGTCCCATTCTCCTGGGCATCCTCTAGAAGAAGGGGGAAGAGCTGTTGGTGGTTTGGTCTCATATACTGACTGAGGCTAGGGCTCAGCTGCAATAACAATCCTTTGTGCCTGTATATGTCAGGTACACAAATTTGTGACAGCCTGAGGTTGCTGCAGAAAGTGCAGTTTTTGTGGCAGGTCTATTCCACTCCTGATCCTGGACAGAAAACAACAATTGGTAGGAGGATTTGATTTATCATTTCTCTTTGATGTGTTTATCTTGTTGGCCTAGCACTTTTCTCAGAAGTTCCAGGTTAGCAGTAGTCTTCTAGGAAAAAGCTGACTTGTGAAAAGTCACAATTTCAGCATTCATCTCCATTAATTATAATCCCCATGAATTTATTTAAAAGATTATGGAGAGGAGCTATGGCCTGGAACAATGTCTTTTGAAAGCTAGCAATATATTTTTCTCCAAATTGCATGATTCATTCAACAGCCTCATCTTGTCTGAGGTTAAATTTCAGCCATGGGTGAGAGCTCACTACTTGGCCAAGAGACATTGAGTTAGACAAGACTGAAACAATGCTATCAAGCAAGTCCAGTTAAGAGGACATCAACTTTCTTATGTGTGGGGGATATCCATAAATTATGTTTTAAGGTTATCATATATATGGTTGCATTCCAGGGATTGTTTAGGAGCTACTTATAGGCTAGTTTTGGTGTAGGGCAGTTAGTATTCTGGAGTTTCTGTGTAGTAATAAATAAGAGAGAGCTTTTATCTCTTTGCTATTCTTGAAAGCCCAGCTTTGGGTGCTCTGAATTGTCTACTGATGGAGTTTCACTTTTCCTTAATCACGACTCTAGTACCTAGATAACCTGTCCCCTTTCTTACAGTGGTCCCATAGGGCATCTCTCAGCAGACCTGAAGGAAACAAAATTTCTTCATCATTTTGCATTGAGAGGCCTCATGGAGCTGGTGTGGCAATTTTAGGGGTAACTACATGAGACATGGTGCATGTGCTTTTGGAATATGTTGTCACATGGCTTATTTCTGGATTTATACATTTTTATCCACTGGTCTTTCTTATAAGTTTTATATAACCAAATAAATATCACTTAGAAGGTTTGATTATAGTATACTGCCAAATTAAAGTGTATCTCCTGTTGTTACAGTGATAAAAGCTATGATAAAATGATAAAAGCATTAAAAATATCCATCGATACCTGAGCTGTGGTAATGAGGTTCAATTTGAGTAACTGAGCATGATCTCACTAAAGTAAATTGCATAGTCACAACCCTACTAGTGAGATCAATGTTAGTGAACAAAAAAAGAAGCCTGTGTGTATTTGACTTGCAAAGTGTGTGTGCACATTTTTATATAGGATATAAATATGTACAGCAAAACTGTATTTCTGACCACATGCTGGCTGTCAGAAAATGAGAGATGCAAACTATGATGACCACTTGCTGTTAGCGGTAAGAAATGTAACCTGAATCCCTGTTCACCCCAAACGTGCTTGGCTTCAGGTCTGCCATTCAGTTCCCCTTAGGTCAATAAAGTACAAGTATGTTCTCATATTTAAGCATGTACTTAAAGGAAGCACATACCATAGCTGAATAGAGACTGTTAGTAGAGGTCTGTTACATGAGTATGAAAAAGCAGAGATCTGGATCTACTAAAGAAAGAAAAAAACCCCAACCAAATAACAAAAATTTACCTGATGGATTTATGTTTCTTTTACTTGGCTCAGATAAATTCCTTCAGTTATTGGTATACAGAATATAATAAATGTTTTATAATTATGATGTATTTATGGCACAAATTGACCATAAGTCAGACTGAAATAAACCTCAGTACTGAAACTGTCCAGTGTTAATGCACAGTTTTCAAGAGAATAGAAAAATGGCTGGAACACTAAGACTGGATTGCTGCTGAAATAGTACAATTTAAGAAAAGAAATCCCTTAAATACTTATGAAGTCACAATTGATTTTTGTATATGAGGCTCTGAAGATTCTCTTTCTACTCTATTCTTTTAACTGTTTATATGAGAAAATTATTTTTAATTAAATCATCAGCTTCTGTACTTTCCAAGATTTGCAATGGCTTAGTCAGTTGGCACCTAGCAGTGCACCCCAGGGATCTGTATAGGGTCCAATCCTCTTTAATATATTTATTAATGAGCTGGATGAGGGTATTGAGTCTACCAACAGCAGATTCACAGACACCAGGTTGTGTTGGAGTGTTGGTCTGCTGGAGGGTAGAAAGCCTCTCTAGAGAGTTCTGGATAGATTGGCTGAGACCAATGGGATGAGGTTCAACAAGCCCAAGTGCTGAGTCTTGCACTTTGGCCACAACAGCCCCAGGCAGTGCTACAGGCTGGGGACAGAGTGGCTGGAAAGCTGCCTGGTGGGAAAGGACATGGGGGTGCTGGTCAACAGCAGCTGGACATGAGCCAGCATGTGCCCAGGTGGCAAAAAGGCCAATGGCATCCTGGCCTGGACCAGCAATAGTGTGGCCAGCAGGAGCAGGGAAGCTCAGCACAGTTGAGGCAGCACCTCATGTGCTGTGTCCAGTTCTGGGCCCTTCAGTTTAGGGAGGATGTTGAAGTAGTGGAATAAGTCCAGAGAAGGGCAATGAAGTGGGTGAAGGGTCTGGAACATGAGTCTTGTGAAGAGTGGCTGAGGGAACTGGGATTGTTAGCCTGAAGAAAAGGAGGCTCATGGGGTGACCTTACTGTTCTCTACAGCCTGGCAACAAGAGACTGGATGAGAGGACATAGTCCTATGTACTGCCAGGGGAGGCTTGGTTTGGACATTAAGAGGAAATGCTTCACAGAAAAAGGTGGTTAGATACTGTAATGGGTTGCTAGGAGGTGGTGGAGTCACCATCCCTGGAGGTGTTTGAGGAGAGACTGGATGTGATATTCATGGCCATGGTCTACTTGGCAAGGTAGCATTCAGTCACAGGCTGGACTTGATGATCTCAGAAGTCTTTTCCAACCTAATTGATTCTGTGAGTCTGTCTTCCATGCAGGTGAAACTTCTAGGATTCTCAGTCTGTTTGGAAAATCCTAGTATAGGTCTATAAAAAAGGTAAGAAATGGCTGTTGAAGAGCTAGCAACAGAAAATAACAGTACCAGCAAAATAATGATTTTCCTTCTTACCTATTTACTCCAGCTGGAAATCTACCTACAGACAAATGGAAGAACAAGCAAGAATTAAATTTTCATATTATGTGAGGAGATCAGTGTAGACACCTCACTCAGTTTTTCAGCAGCTTGAGGGTTAAAGCTCCTAGTGCAGGATCAGTGGCACACAGATATGAACTTGACATGAACATGTTATCCAACCAAAGTAATTAGTCTTGCATTTGATGCAGAAATTGATGGTGACATCTCCTTAATTTAATAGGAATAATGCAGAAAGGTACAGTTTGTACAACAGCAGTCTAGATTTTGCCTCAAAGCCTAGATGCTGGAAGTGATGTCTGACAGACTGAAATCATACCAGTAGAAATGTAGTCAGTTTCTCTCAGTGTGGCTGTAGTAACTGACAGGCTAGTTCTCTGGTAGGCAAGTGAGAGTTTCCTCTTTGTCCAAAATACCTTCTATTGCTAATATTTTATGTATATATGTAAATATTTTGGCATTTTACGGTTACTACTTTTATGTGTTTCTTACAAAGGAGCACCTCTCTTTGACAGCTTCAGCAGTGATGAGGCCTTGAAAAGAAGAAGTCTTTTCCACTGTCCTTGCAGTGCAACGAAAGGTGGCAGCACTTCTCTCTCCTTCGATGGGGGAGGCAAGCACAATCTATCTTTAGAATGAAGGCACAGTGGAAGAAGAATTGAAGAGGATGCTCTTTACCTGGTAGGCAAGAAGAGCTACAAGAAGTGTCTGGAAAGCATCTCATCAAAGTTTGGTCTCCTGAACTCTTTTCAGCTGAGTCTGTAGTGGGTTAGATCAAAGAGTTCCATTTTAACTGACTGAAAATAAACTGCAGTGTTATCATTAGGACCTGATTTATAAGCAGAGTTACCAATCTCCCTGTATTGAGAACTTGCCAGAGAAATATGAAGAATGCATGGGAACAATCAGCAACGCTCACCACTGCAATGGGAAACGTTTAAAACTTCAGTTAAAACCTCCTTAATACTGAGCATGTACTGACATAAATGTATGAATAATGATGGGGAGAGGCAGTAGCCTTTGTATAATGAGATTATGGGATGCCTTCCCATTGTTACCATGTCCCTGCTGATGGATGCCAGGGCGGGAGAAGGAGGTATCATCCCATCCCCACTCAGCAGCACATCCCCTCCCCACCTGTGGCTAAGAGCAAACAGGAGAGACCTGAGGGCCTGGTAGAGAAATCCACACCCAAACAGTTCACCATGTGCAGTACAAAAGGAACAAAAAATTTATATTTATATTTATATTTATATTTATATTTATATTTATATTTATATTTATATTTATATTTATATTTATATTTATATTTATATTTATATTTATATTTATATTTATATTTATATTTATATTTATATTTATATACATATACATATACATATACATATACATATACATATACATATACATATATAAATCACCTCTGAAGTGCCATTTTGGGAGAAGGAGCTTCCAGGAAGACAACTTATCTGTTAATGCTCACTCTTGATGAATGGAGTCTGTACACAACTGAATCTTTAAGCAATGAAGACATGGGGCATTTATTTTAATTTTCATTTTCTTTCTTCAGTCATAACATTATTGCATTGGACTTTTTTTTTTAATAAGCTTCACTATTAATTAAAAAGTATTGTCAAGGGTGCTACTTCATTGTTGACTCTCAATTTACAGATAATGTTTCTAATTTATTAACTAATCTGGAGACTGAGTCTTGCCAAAATTAATGTTTAATTAATATAGGTAGGTGTAAAGTACAAATTAGCCTTATGGCACAGGTATGGAGCTTCTCTAGATGATACAAACATCAAGGCTTACACAGTGAAAATAGAGATACAGAAGTGCTTTTATAGCAATTCCTGGTTTGAATGGTTCCTTCACAAAGGGTTTGCATCAGGATTTATGTTCAGTGAGGAGGGAATTCTGTGGTATATGATTTAATGTATTATTCTGTGTTCTCACCCCTTAGTTTTACCATGATATTCATTTAACTTTACATTATTATTATCCTTGTTGCTGCAGTTGGATGTCCCATTGCTTTCATAAATGGTGTGCCAGAATTTTATCAGCTAAATCTACACCACTGAGGCAGACAGTTTCTGTTTCTGTTTGGACTGACAAAATTCCTGTTGGCTTAAATGTTTTGAGATGACTTCAGTATTTGGATGTGCCATAAATGAAAGAAAAGGATGGAAGTACTGTATTCCTAGCCTTTCCCTGGATACTCTTCCTTGCAAGGAATGGAGAGCTGACATTTTTATGGTCTGACACAATTTTGTATGTATCACTTCTAGTTGAAATAAGAGCACTCTGCAACGTGAAAGACAAGTGTTCTATTCACCTCATCTTATTGCTTTGCTTCCCTCCTCCCTCTGGAGAAGGATGAACCCATTGCTCTCTCTCTCTCTCGCATATCATCCACACTTCCTTTAACTTGGTTTGAGAGCTGTCTGAGCACTGTTTAGTGCCCAGATAATTAATTGAAAACCCCCAACACTTTCTTGCTTCAAAAGGCAGAGATGTGGCTTTGTAGTGCTAATGGGATTACGTGTCATTTGTGGAATTTGCTTAATTGTAGGGTATTGACTTTCTGTCTAAATCAGATTACTTTTATCCATATTGATTGTGCAGTTATAAAATCCCTGTGAAAATCTTTCCATTAAATGTTACAAGTCTCCCTGCTAATATGACATTAAATGCCCTGCTGTTTTCGCTTGCTGCACCAATAAACAAATCAATTCTTGCAGTTTGATCATACACTTAAGGCTGAAGTTACTGATAAAGTGACTTTCCATTTTTATTTGACAGTGAGCATTGTGCCACTCAGATTTAACTGGAAAATTTTCACTTCTCCATAATCCTGGTCATAGTCAGATGAAGGAAGACTCACACTACTCCAGCCTTTTCACAAACCACCTTGAACAAGAACACTAAATAATTATACCACTAAGCTTCACACAGCTAATATAAAACACCTTGATAACTGTAAACATAAATTCCTCTATTGATTTTTTTTTCACCACCAAATTCTGTAATTATTACTTCTTTATTTAATCTGTCTGAAAAATTCTATGCTAATGTTGAAAGCAAACTTCTGGCATCACAGTCAACATCAAAAATGGCAGTTTCTAAACAGCAACATATACATGTGGCACCAGAGCACTTGCTCTGAGAGTGATGCTCAAAAGCAATGATTGGAATCAATCCTGTTCCTGATGAGGATGCTCCCTTGCAGAAACAGGCTATGCTTTTGAAAGAGCCTCATGGATATCATGAAACAGCTTACCCCAGAATTCCCTCCTCCCTCAACACAAACCCTGGTGCAAACCCTTTGCAGAAAAAGAATTACTCTTTCACCCTTCACTGAAAGAAGGTTTGACCTGCAAGAGTGTGTTTCCATGACAGCTTTCCAAGAGCCTCAACATGCAGCACTCTTCCCTGGAGAATCACCAGTGTCATCAGAAGCAAATTCCCCATTAACCATCATGTGCACATGCAAGAGGTGGACCTGGCTACAAATCTCCAGTGACCTGCCACAGGTGGCAGTTCCTGTTGTATCAGAGTTCCTGGCCCCTCTATTCTTGTGTTTCCCAGGACTTACTCTGCTTCTCCTGGTGCACCTTCTTTTGGATGAGGGGTATACATGGAATTAAATGGTCAAAGCTGAGGCTAACAGAAACATATGAAAGTCACAGTTATCTGTGAGAAACTATTTATCCTCTGAGATTCTGGGCTCGATTCTCAAAAACGACCTAAACACATGAATCTTAAGCACTGAAATATATTGCTTCTTACTTTAATAAAAGGATGGGCTTTGTGGGCCCAGGGGTTTTCTAGCACCTAACTCCCCTCCCCTTCTCCTACAGAGTGATGATCACCCTTGTCTTATCCTCTGGAGTAGACTATCTTCTTGTCTTTGCTCTTGTTCATCTAGCAGTGCATGTTTGACTGATTATTTTTGCTCTCAGATGGTCAAACTTTTCAAGTATTAGAACAATTATTTTCAGCTTTTACCTAGCCAAGAAGGTTGCCACTTCTTTTTCAGACCCGAAGTACTTCTGCCGGAAAACACTGGTCTGATTTTTTTACCCGAAGTGTTTTCATTTCTGCTGCCCTGCAAAAAGACACCGCCTCTCCTCACGGCTTCTCTTTTCCCAAGAAAATCTCCCGTGTGTTTCGGCACGATGCAAATTTTGTCTGTTCCTCTCCGCGTCTCGAATTCAAGCAGGGCTGATAACCTCAAACTAATAGAAGTCAGGACTGATTCCTCCGTGTCTTTCTGCCCTAAACTTTGCGAGTTCCCTCTTCCCCCTCCAGGCGCCGACCGGGGGAGGGGCTGCGCGAGAACGGGAGGAGGTGGAAAAAATGTCCGAAAGGCGTAGCTTTGGGCAGTTGTGTGGAAGGGAGGGCCGCGGCTGGCGGAGCCGGGCGGGAGGAGGCGGCGGCGGGGCCGAGCGCGGCGCGTTCGGGCCGGTGCCGCCCGGGGCCGCCAGGGGCGCGGCCGGGCCGGGCCGGGCCGGGCCGGGGCGGGCACAAAGCGCCGCGCCCGGGCTCGCCTTGGAGTCGGCACCGGGGCAGCGCCGGGCCGGGGCCGGGCTGGAGCTCAGCGCTCGGCGGCGCCGCTACGGGCGGGACTCGCAGGATGCCGGCGGCGAGGCGGTGCGGAGCGCGGGTGCTGTGGGCGCTGCTGTGGGCGGCCGTGGTGCGCTCCTACAACGTGGACGTGGGTCGCCCCGTGATTTTCCGGGGTCCCAACGGGTCCTTCTTCGGGTACTCGGTGCTGCAGCACTACCACGACAGCACGCGGTGGTGAGTAGCGCGGGTGCGGGCGGGCGCTGCCAGGAGGGATATCCCTTCCTATCCTGTGCTGTCCTGTGCTGTCCTGTCCTATGCCATCCATCCCTCTGGCAGGCGGCCGCATCTCCCGCGGCGGGCGGCAGGACCGCAGCCCGCTCGCACGGGCGGCCAAGGCGCGCCCCCGCCCCGGCTGCGCGGCCTCTCCCCGCTCCGTGCGGCTCCTGTGCGGAGCTGGGGGATCCCTTGTGCCAGAGGGATTTCCCCGGTGCGAGCAGGGGCCCCGCGCTCGGGGCTGTTTTGGCACGGGGATGTCCTGTCTGGGCTGGCAGCCGGCGCTCGGCACCGTGACCCAATTGTCCTCAAGCGCCGGCCGGCCCGCGGGCGATGTCTCGGCGCCGTGCTCCATCCCCCTTCCTCGCAGCAAATGTTATCAGCTCACCGTCTCGGCTGGCGAAAAGCGCACGGGGTACGGAAGGTGATGGGTTTTGCCGTGTTAAAGGGAAATGTTTTAACAGCGGGTCACCTCCAGCCGAGCAGCGCGCTCAGCGTCCGCGGAGCTGAACTCCCCACACCCTGCCTGGAGAGGGTCAAAATTCCTTCGGAGGCTGAAGGGACGCTTCCAAATCGTAGAGGAAATGTCTGCGTAACTTTAAAAAAATATATAAAAAAGAAGGGCGAAGATGGAAAGTTTATCTACATCCAAAAATTTGTGAAACTGGCAAGCTTCTTGTTTTCCCGTTGATTGAAAAGAGCATTAGACCACAGTCTCTCTGTTGTCTGGGTTAGAGGCTCTTTGTTAGAATTAATAGTGATTTCTCTTAACTGGACCTAGCTGGTGTCATCCGGTGCACTTCCAATGTGAGTAGGAGCCACTGCTGCCAGTAAGCATCCACAAAGCATGTATTTATCTTTTTATACTTAGATATTCAGCTATTGATGTTGGAACTTCGGTGCACTGTGGTTTAAATAAATGTATTCATTCTGGTGTACAGTTCTTTAAAAATGAATTTCTTTCACACCGTTTAGTTCACAAGTAGTTCTATGCTCTGCCTTTCTCCACAGTGGCTTTCATGGAGCATTCATTTTTAAGGACTTATGAGATGATTTCATAGAGGGAAAGTACCCTGAGAGAAGAAAAGATCTCAGTTTAAAGCAGTGCTTAACTTAGGTCAGGAGTCAATGAAGGGTGCAGAGGCTCAAAGGAACTTGTGTTCAACACAAGTTGCTGGGGATATGCAATGGTGTGAATGAAATATTGATCTAGTGTAGTGTGGTGGGACAAAAGTGGTAGAATTTGTTGCTTCTTATGTAGGGATCTGTCATTCTGATTAATAATATGAATTATCTTCAGATAGCACCTGCTGCTGTGCTGTTTTTGGAAGAGAAGGTGGACTAGGGAAGAGCCTTGCAGATATCCCCACTTTGTTAAGAAACATGCTGGACTTCAAGTTGGGCATCTCTCTGAAGGCAGGCATCTGTTAAAAGTCTGGTGGTCAAAATTAAAATCTCCAGTTGTGTAAAATCCATTTTCTTTTAAATGGAGCTGTTTCATGGTGCCTTCGCTGTGACACCCAGAAGAAATTAAAAACCAAACCAACCAACATATAAGATCATTAAATGTTTTTAAATAAAAATGTTGTTTGGCCTAACACCCAAAAGGGTTAATGACAGCTTAATATGGTCAGCATCAGCACAGTCAGAAATCATGAGGGTGGGATTGTTACCACTGATGGGAAAGTTCCTCTTTTCATTGTGAGACCAGGAAGTTTGCTTTCATGGGTACTTCAGAATCCTGTTCCCAACAAACACTGGGATAACAAGCTGGGAGAAGAGTATTTTTACACTCCTCTTGATTCTAGTGTGCTACGTGCAGTTGTGCATGTAATGTGTGTGTGCATCCTAAAGGTCAGTAATGAATGTCTTAAAAGTATATGCAGCCTTCTTCCAGTTTTCTGAAGAAGCTCCTCTTAAAAGTCAGGGTTGTTGTTTGGTTTTGTGTGTCAAACTTTTTGTCTTTCTTCTTGTGACATTTATGTACCCAAGGAAGAGCTATGATTTCAGCTTTCTCATCTCCATTGGGTCTGTACACTGCAATGGGAAGTAGTTATAATAATTTAACTTTAGACAGTGTTATTGGGCATTGAAAGCTTGCCCAGTGAGTTTAGCACTCTGTGAGCCTGCAAAAATGTGATTGCTCATATCTGAGGCTAATAGGGCTCCTGCCCATCTAAAATTGTTTAATATGTTAATATGCTCTCAGGCATTTGAAAGTATTCAGAGAACTCTTGCTCTTTATTGCTTGTGGACCTGATACTCACCTGATGTACTTTTGATCATGAGAGCTGTGTTGTTTTTGGTAGCCTTGTCCATGTGCTGATGTGTGTGAACATATTTGTGTGTATATATATATATATACAAATACATTTATATATATGGTCACCAATTCATATTAAGATGGTGTCTCTCATAGCCACATCTTCCATGTTTCAACACTTTATTTTCCAAGAGCACAAAGGCACCTATCTGTGTTGCCTACCTAAGGCTTGTAGGTTTCCAGTAAACTGGTTCAGGGTTTGGTGATTCTTTCAGGCTTTATATGAGCCAAATATTAATGTAGAATGGAAAAAAGGGGGAAGTGGAATGGGATATCTGATATGAAATCTTACATCAGATAATTGTGAATAGTCAGGCTGCTGCACACAGAAATTATAATGGAATATGGGTGTTCAGCCACCACTACAGCAGTGGAGCAAGTCAGTGCCTTTGATGTTTTCTGCAATAGTTGATTGCAATGATGGTTCCATTGAGTTGGTTTTTGCACATTTTCTTGTCTCAAGAAAGGTTTCTCAACACAGATGTGCTGAGGTTATTGTATTTCTGACAATGTGTGCTTTTCCTTCCTTAAGTGGGTTTTATGGCTGTAAATCTTGACAGATTTGCTCAGTTACCCATTATTGCCATTTTCAGCAAGAAACCAGGTGGCTGGTTGCATTTGAAGCAGGGACAAGCTGAAGTGCTTCTGGTCTCTGCATACAATTTTGAAACTTGGAGTAAGGACTCAAAAAACCACCAAGAAACGACCCCATACAGTAAAAAAAACCAAAAAACCAAACAAAACCACAACATTTTTTTTTCCCAAATAAAAGGTTCTAATAATTTGAAATCTCTGATTCTTCTTTTTTAAATTGAATGTTACTTTGTTGTCTCTCCCCTTCCCTCTTTATGACCCCTTGCTGACACCCTCAAATCTCTCAGCTAGACAAGGGTGACCATTTAATCTTGTCTGGCAAAATGATCTGGTATGAAAAAGCAATGAAGTCAGTGTAGTTGCATGGTGTCCTGCTGTGAGTTTTACAATAAAGAATGAGTCTGGTTTCTGTGGTGTTGCATCATTCCTTCAGCCCTGCTCTTCACTGGTTTGCACTGCTGCTGAAAAAATGAGGGATGATCTGCATCTTGGGCTGGTTGATTGGTGTTGTTAGCATGTCATGTAAACTTGTCAGCCTTCAGAAGGAAGGTGATCCAAAATTGGATGGAATAAACTTTCTAGTACACTTGGAAACATTGGAAAACAGGCATTCTTTATCTGTGCTGGACATGCAGCTGATCTCTCCTTGTTCTGCATATATTGTGAGACTTCACAGCAAGGTACTTATCATAAACACAGATATTCATTAAAATGTGTTTCTTATCTAATACATAAACATCACTGTCCTAGAACTATTTTGCATGCATCTGCCTGCTTCCAGAAGTCCTTTTATGGTTCTGGAGGTTTATTAAGAGGGGTCTCTGGTGCTTGTATGCACTGAATAATGCTTCAATTTTAAAGGTGACCTTTCCTTGAACTTTTTCTTTGGGCATGCTATTGCTTCTTGTTACATAACTTACCCAAACAAACACTGTAGGCCTCTTCATCTGTTTCTCCACTGGTTCCAGTCACACTTATCATCCTGTATGCATATCTTTATATCCCTTCTTCTTCTTCTTCTTCTTCTTCTTCTTCTTCTTCTTCTTTTTTTTTTTTTTTTTTAAGCTTAATTTTTAATCTCTATTCAGCAGCTTTAGGGGACCTGAAAATTTTTATTCTCTATGTTATTTATCAAAGGTATGGGAACAGACTGACCCAGTGGAGACTGGATTGTGTGCATAATCTAAGCTGTGATACTGTAGATCCTGCCATGGAATTTTGAGGAACCTGAGCTTGCTGACCCATTGGTCATGGATCACCCAGCCCTCCTGCTTCTTGCTCTGCATGTAATGGATGAAACACGGTGTTTTATTTCATGTTGCTGGGGTTATTTTGCAAGTAAAAGAGACCTTTCTAAAGGGGACAAACTCAGCTGGGATATGATGGTAGGGCACCCTTCTCTGGTATTGCTTTTGAAATGAGCTGTGGTATGTGAGGATATTTAAAGACCTTTTTCCCCTGCCACTTAACATTGCAGTGAGGTGAGGTACCTACAGTCCTCAGTCATTAAACTGTGATTGTCTAATCACTGCTGACGTGCTGTGGACTGATGCTTCATGTGCCTGGCATCTCTCCAGCCATAGGTCAGCCCTGCACTTTTGCTCGCTGTTCCTTCTGTTAAATGCAACAATTAATTTCCAAATCTGTATGTCCTGAGGGTCAATCACCAGGGAAGTGATTGTTACTGCTCTTCAGGAAGTAATTTTAAGGAGGTGTGAATTTCTCTGTGGCCAAAAGCTTCTTGTCATTCAATAAAATTGGCTGCTGCAACTCCTCCAGTGGGATGATTTCTACCCATGCAGCTGCATAGTTTTTTTCTATATAGATGAAGATTTTTGTCCTTGATTGTGTATGAATACAAGAAGAGAAAGTTAAGTGGCCTTTCTGCTTAATGCTTCTTATTTTGTTTTAAACCCCTTTACTTTTTTTTTCACACAACCAGTGGGATGAGGCTGTTGCTTACACATTTCTGTACATCTCAAGGAAAATTGCTAAAATGGCTCCAAACTCCCCTCCCCTGTTCTTGGTTCTCTTCTTTTCTGCATAGAAAGTAACCTCTTTCTCTTGAAAGGGTTTTCCCCTTCAAGGTATCTTCTTGCAGCTACTCACTAATATTCTGGGAGCTTCCCATGGCATAGTATGGTTGTGGTGAGAGCCTGCACTCATCAATAATCTCTGCAGAGAGTATTACTCACATAGTAAGCCTTTTGGCAAAAGGCTGGAGAAGTGCTGGTGCTTGCGTGCCGACAGCCCAAGCAGTCAGATAATAGCATTGGAAATCTGTACTGCAAAAGTCACACATTTTAAACAAGTGCTGCTTAAACTATTTGGAGTATGTTGGAAAGTTGTACTTCTTCTAGCTGTATTTATATCTTCTATGTTTATGCCAGGCAAGACTCCACAGCACTGAAACGAGAGAAGAAGACTCTATTACACTCTAAGACTTTGTATTTCTGATTTGATATAGTAGCAGAGAAAAAACACTTTCTCTGATTGCAGTGCTGTATATTAGACCTTGCAAAAGATTTCCAAGGTGTTTTAAATATGTAGAGGAGACACAAACCAGGTGTTATTTTTGCTCCAGGAGTCCCAAAGTATTTAGATGGAAATGAGTTGCCTGTCCAGGTCTGCTGAAAAGTTTCATGATAGTTAAATGGGTGACTTCCTTACAACAGTTAAGGCATTACCTACAGAAGCTAGTCAAAAGAGTAAGCAAATCATTTTGTTGACGAAGGAAATATTCCAGTCTCAAACCTTTGAATAAAATTAAAGTAATTGTTATGTAACCATACCAACTAAAGAGCATGTGAGCCAACAGAAAACCTCCCATTTCCCTGAAGGTAACCATCTTAGGGCATGGGTGAGCATACATCATGCCAGATGAAACAGTAGCTCTGCAAAGGTTTCATTAAGTGCAGGAGTGAATGAATGAGACAAGATCTTAAGATGACATAGTGTATGCTGACTCAAATTTGAATTTGCAAATTCAAATTTGAATGTATGGGCATTCAGGACAATCCAAAATAGATTTGCCATTGGCGCATGTCACTGGCTGCTTCTTTCTACTAAGTCCACATGAAGAAATGGCAATGAATGTTTTCTTTTTAAAAGGTATAATTGCTCAAGCAATATTATCTGTGCCAGTAGTCTACTCAAATTGTTAATTATAAATTTTTCTCATTAGTCTTTTTAAAGAGAGATGAAAAGTTTTTCTAATTTAGGCCCCATTGTGTCTTTCCTGTTGCAGCCCAATGTATCTTGTGCATGATCTTGCTAAATCATATGTACTTTTCTTTAGTTAGAGCAGAACCTCTTTTAAACTGGAGTTCAGTGTGACCTGTGTTATTGTTATAACGGGTCATAGAAACATGGAGTTTCCTTTTGCAGTTTGAACCTTAACTCTTTAAGCTAGTAATGTTTATTTTTGTTCAACCTCATGAATGTCAATAAGTGAATGTTATGCATTCATTGCCTGTTTGAATAAAATGACTGGCATTTGATTTTATATCTGCTGCCTGCCTAGTAGGATTTCCATTTAGAGCTATTTTTCAAGCTCCTTTGCACTTGGTCCCCAAGTGTGCAGCCTTTGTAGGTTTTAGCAATTTAAGTATTTCGGATATTAATTCTCCTCACTTGTGAAAGCATGATGTGTGTTGCAGAGTGCAAGAATGCAATTCCATCAGAATTCTCCAAATGAAATGGTTTAGCCTATAAAACCTCAGAGAAAATGGTCACAACACAGGGGTTTCTCATATTTTTGTAAATGTATCAAGATCCACAGGACAGTTTTGTTTCATCCAACGTCCAGGGCAGTGTGTCAGGAGTGGAGATGTTCTCCTGTTGTGTATAGATAGATGAGGCTCTGATGCAGGAGCAGCTCTTCCAGATGGCTCAACTTGACCCTGGACAAGTGCACACCTTGTGCCTTGGGTCTCCCTGTGTGTCCTGGGGTGGTGATGATGAGTGGTGATTGGCATGGAACTTCAGATTGGAGGGTGAGGGAAAAGTTGTTTAAAACAGGGAAAGCATCCATTTTGAGGTGGGTGCTGGGCTGCCCATCTGTGACTGGGAGAGTTGTGTATGCAGACTGACTTTGCACCAGTAGCTCTTTAGTGGCTGAACCAAGAGCAGTGTCTCCTTGGTCAGCTGCTGCCTCCCAGGTAGCAGCCTGGGTCTGCACAGGGGGCTTCTGGAGCCTTAGCCTTTAGTTCCAGCCCTGGGCTTAACTTTAGTGAGGATTTTTTTCCATTCAGATGCTCTGTCATGCACGACAGTACCAGAGAATTGCAGAGCTGTTACTTAGCTACCTGCTGCTCCCCACTGCCTTCCTCCTGCTTAACCTCCCTCCTCTTCCTCACCTGCCCAGGTCTGGGGTCACAACCACTGGAGAAAGATTGTCCCTTTAATGAGGAAACAGTGAAATGACTGCTTTAATACTTGTGCTTCCCCTGTAATCCTCCTCAAAAAGCATCCCCTAGGGCATGAGAAGATAGAAGCAGGGCTGCTAAAGAGTTTAACTAGATCCTAACACAGGTGATTGAAAAGTACTGACAGTCTTTCTTCCAAGGGTAACCCTATGGTCAGAGCAGGCCATTGGTGCTTCCTAGAAACACTAGATCTCATGTGGGATAAATAGTCCAGGCAAAGCCTTCACAGCCTTAAAGACAGATGTTGGTTGATAGCAATGTGTTGTGGAAGAGATTTGCTTGTATTGTTGGTTTGATTTTTTTACTGTTGTTTTCTTAAAGATGTAATTATATAAAATGTTCTGAGAATGGGGTGCCTTGGCTTCCTAAACAAGCTTACAAATTTTGGCAAGAATGCAGCCAGCGGGAGGTTCGGATTTTGTCTGCTTGTGGGTGTATCAGTTCTGGTTTGATAGGGATGTAGCTACAACTGAGGGAAAATGGATGCAGATGCTGTTGTCCATCCTAATGCTTTCCTAAATGCTTTTGGGAGGTGTGTGATGAGGGTGTGTCACTTTAAAAGTGGTGCAGTCCTAATGGAAATTTAATTTGTTAAAAATATTTGTGCCTTCACTGTGGAGAAATGCTTTTATTGTGTGATGTTATCAGTTTGTGAATCAGTGTCATTGTTTTACAAGGTTGCTGAGAGAAGTGCTTTTGCTGGTGAAGCTCTGATAATGTGAGCCTTGGTGGTATTTGTTGGCTTTTTCCTTTCCTTCTGAAATTAATCACTTGTTGCTTTGCTTTTGGTTTCCAGGGTCTTGGTTGGTGCTCCCAAGGCAGAATCTAAATACAGCACCTCTGTTCAGTCCCCAGGAGCAGTGTTTAAATGTCGAGTCCATACCAACCCTGACAGAAGATGCACAGAACTGGATATGGGGAGAGGTGGGTAGTTAATGATGTTGGGACAGCTGGAGGCAACCCAAAAAATCCAAATCATGTGGCTAGCAGTCCTGCTGCCAGCTTCAAATTGGCCTTGAAATACTGAGAGGGAGCCATCAGCCTTTCCTGGTGGATTTTGAGCACTATTAGCAGAAGTGTCATATTCTCTTTAGCATTACAAAATAACATCCCACTGGTGCTGGTGTCCTCCCAGTGACCTTACTTGCTCTTTCCAGGAGTAACCATGTAAATGTAGATTTTTCCCTGGTTAACCCAAGCTTCTGTCTTTTCTTCACCTGCTTCAGTGTGACTTTTCAGCATGTTGGTTACTACCTAAGTGCTTTGGGGTGCTACTGCCTGCTCCAGGCAGTGCTGAAGTAAGAGTGCATGAGATGACCCCAGGCAATGCAGTGATGGCCTCATGAGATGTGATGTTGTTAGTAATGTGGTGATCTATGGGTTCCCTCATAATGCAGCAAAAAATTTCTTGAGTTTACTTTTTGTACTAAAGTGGTCTCAGTGAGACCCCTTGTATGCCATTGCATGGGATCAGGGTTGACCTCAGTTAATCTGATAAACTGTCTGAGGCAGGGGAAGGTGGACACCTCAAGTAAAATTGTAATCTAAAACTGGCTGCTGGATAATGATGGTAAAGATTAAAGCATTTAAATATTTTGGTTTTCTTGGTGACGTGTTGCTTTCTCTGCCTATAAAAAAAGGCATTGTTCATCTTTTCATACTTATACTAAGTAGAATTTCTGTTTATGAAAATTACAAGTGTTAAAACAGTGTTTTGGCTAAGTGGTTTGTCCTCTACCAGATTGTAAATTGTCATGGATTCATGAGTGCTGCCTGATGGGACTACAGATTTCAGCCTCATTTTTTCAAGTGCCCCTGATCTCATTTTCAAGATTGCATTCAGGAAACAATCTGATACCTCCCCCATTTACTTGATGGTTTGATGGTTTATTCAACTAGATCTGTGTGTTTTGCCCAGTAAAAGTGTGGTAGCTGCTGCCTGTTGGGAACAGGGTCTGCCCTCAACTGTTTATATGTATGGTGCCACTTAAGGGTGAGAAGATTGCCCCAGTTAATGCATTCAAGAACTAATAAATAATCAGGATGCAGGGAGAAAGAAGAGCATTGTCAAAGAGCAATCTCTTTTCTTGTTAGGATTCTTTGGTAGATATTTAAAATGCATGACTCCTTGCCTTGCTGCCTTTCTTTTTTTTTTTTTTTTTTCTGTAGGCAATTCTCGGGGCATGCTCTGTGGAAAGACCTGTAAGGAAGACAGAGATGATGAATGGATGGGTGTGAGCCTGGCTAGACAGCCAAAGGCTGGTGGAAGTGTGCTGGTAAGTCCCTGCTATCTCTGATCTCATTAAAAATGTGGCTGCTGCCTGACTAAGCACATCAGGATTGCGTTTGGCAGTGACTGAAGGAGTCCAGAGTAAGAGGCAGCAGATTCTGTAGCCCTTTCTGCAAGCAGAAAGTGAGCCCCAGCCAGAAGATGGGATTTATAGAGGGAGGATTCCAAGCCATCACACCTGACTTGTGTCAGCCAAGGACTTCCTCCTAAATCTGAGGGTTTATATCTTTGAGCTAAATAAATACAATTTGTCTGGGAGGTATTCTGCTAATTTGTTCTTTTTATAGTTTGCCTGTGTCTATGTAGGAAATACGAAAGCATACATTTTTCTTGAGCATATGAATTGTGTCTCAAAACTTACAAGGAAAAATGTAAATTACCCTTTGTGGCCACACTTTTCATTTATCTATATTAATTTCCTATTAACAAGGTAGAAGAGTTGCAAATAGAGATGTCCATCTCTGTATATGGATTGGCTTATTGTCTTCAGTGTGGTTACTGTGCACAGAGACGGGACAAGGAGAGCAGATGCCATCCTGTATTTCTTTGCAAAACTTTTCCTGTGATATTGTGAGAGTCCTGGGCAAAACTTTTTCTAGAATGCATGGGTATTTTACATTATGATCAATAATTGCCTGTATATGCATCCATGGTTGGGTTCTGACTGTTTATCTGAGTGACTGTGTCTGCAGGGAAGTTAACAGAAATAAAAAGAAATTTGCAGCAAAATGTTGTGTATATTATACATGGCAGAGAAATGTCAAGGTTGTATCAGGGTAACCCTGACAGCAGTTTAATTCTAGGCAGCACTGTTTGTGGGTAGGAAACTTTCAATTGACCCCATCTTCCCAGTGATAGAGAGGACTAAATGCCCTTGTATGTAACATCAAACTGTCAAAAAGCTGCTAGGGAGAAAGATCTTGTGATTACTGTACCAATCACCTGTAAAAGGCAAGAGGACAAACCTGCTTCCCTCACACTTTTTTTTAATATGTGCTTAGAGTAGAGGTGCTTATGCCCCAAATCCTTGTGACTGACTTCCCTGTGGGAGAGCAGATAGGTTTGATACATTTCTGTCACAGTACTGTGAAGTTTTTTCCACTCATCTCTTGTGGTAGATACCTTGTTAGTGTGATAGGGGCGACCTTTATTTTCTTGGGTGTTTTAAATATGTTCAGGACTAGAAGAGGAGGGGAGAAAGAGTGGCATAAATAAGATACACTGTAAACATGTACAACAGAGGACAAAATTAAAGCATTCATGCTAGTGCAAGCAATTTATATTTTCAAGATGTATCCTGAGCTGTATGTGTGCTCAGCTGTGTGTGACAACTGTGGAGTAACAAGGATAACACTACCCTTGAGAGAGTTCATCCTTTTCATTGTCCAGTCTCAGGCTGAAATAGACAAATTCATCCTAATTAATTTTTAGAAGGTTGCTCATACATTTTTTTTTAGTCAACTCTAAATTTCTTGTCCAAAGTATATGTTAGGAATAGCAGGTTTGTGTATTTTGGTTCAAAGGGAAACAGGTTGCAGCTGATGCTTAGGGAACACCTCCCTAGACAGAAGCAGTAATTGAAGGTAGTGCTGGTGGGGCAAAAAGCCCAGCAGCTGCCAGGCTGGGTGCTGGCTGGCTGAATGGAGGCTACAAGGGTGAGAGACATGGACAGTCTTGGATTAGGGTTGAGGGAGTAGAAATTTCACACGTAAAGCAGGTTAAAATGAAATGTAGGTAAAGTAAAATGCACAGCTGGTGGTATGCTTATTTCCATGCACCTTAGGCTGGTAAAATGTCTCAAGTGCCACTGACTTAAAACAATCCTAAGCCAGCCATCTGACAAGATTATGCTGCCCCTCACCAAATACATCATGTCCAGATGCTGGAGAATATTAATTATGTAATTCTCATTACTATTTGTCACCAAAGTCTTAAACTCCTAATTATACATCTGTGTGTAAACAGAGCCTGAAATGAATGCAGACAGATTCCTTTGTGCAAGGAAGTTACCTGGATGTTTCAGGTCATTGTTACTCTCTGTTTTGAGAACATTTTACTGAAAAAGATTTGTGATTTTCCCACACATGGTTTTCAATACACGTGCTCTTCTAATTTTAAGGATTAGCGTTTCTTTGAAATGTAGCTTTTCTTTGAAGCCCATTTGAAAGACTGATGTTCTGAGAAGATGTCTGAATATGTGTTTTCAGCTGTATTTGCCTTTTTTTTTTTTTTTTTTTTTTTTAATTGCTAGATAACAGTGTAATTCTTTAGTTAGGAGAGTGTAGAATCTATATTGTCAGACATTACAGCTCTATTTACTGCATCTCTTCCAGGGATTCCTTTAAGTCAGAGTAATATCTTTCTGGTCAGTAGCCTTGGATGGATTTTTTTTTTTCTCCATAAACCAGTATAGTTGCCTATGCGAAATATTAATTCTTTTGACATCCTGTGTTAGATTAACTAGTCCCACACTTTAACTGTGGGTTGTATAAGGAAGTTGTTCCTTTTGCATTGTAGCTGCTCAGTGGCCTAAATTTTTTTCTTATCAGTCTTTCCCAGTTGTCTGATAAGAGTACCAGCTTTAGTGGCAAGGGGCAGTAGGGGAGGTGAGGAGTGTGCCAGGGGGCTTCAGATGGTTGTAAAATGTGGATTGTGTTTGAGCCCATATTGTGCCAGGATGTTACTAAACCAGAACTTGGTGTTTGTATGATGGATTAAATGGTAATGCATCAAACAGTAAGGATATAAACAAATGTAGGAGTAAGATCAAATAAGAAAGCTTCTTGTCCTTGGATATACTATCAGCCAGTCTGCATTAATCTCAGTGCTGCAATAATGCATCTGAGATTGCCTGCTCTTTCCAAACTGAAACAGTAAAATTGCTCCTTTGACTTTTGTTGGCAGAGGAACCAGGGACGGTGCATTGTGATTTGGAGATAAACCACATCCTTCAGTCTTGCACTTCCTAAATATCTGCCACTTCTTTCACTGTGGTGCTCTTCCTGTGGAGCAAAGCCCATGGTGTTTTGCTCAGTATGCAGAAGAGCCAAGTGTCAGCAGTTCTGAAATGGCCTATTCATTGTGTTGTGGTAATGCAGAGTCAGCTATCAATGGATAACTCATCTTGCTTTGCCAAGAGTTTGCATCATTCCTCCCCTGTTCTGTGGTAGAGCTGGAACCTGTACCCCAGCAGCAGCTGCTGAGCACCAAAGTGTGCTGATGGTTTCCTTATTGCACAGGGACCTACCTATAACTTGTATCTAAAATAGGGTGCATAGGCTGTCACTTGTTTGCAGTTGCCCCAAATTCAGGTGACTCACTTCTGTTCCAAAGACCTCTTCAGACATGTGCCATTGCTGCCAGAGAAGGAAGCCTGTAGCCACATTGCCTTGCCTTGGCAACACTGAATGATACAGCAGTGACAGTGAGCTGTAATCAACTCTAAACATTTTGGGAAGACTTAAAAACCAAAATCAGATATGTTGTGCCAGGGGCACAAATGTGCTGGTTGTCTGGCTGTAGAGAAATGAGTTTTGAGGAGGAAGAGGCACTGCTGGACTCCTGTCCATTGTGAAAATGTTAAGTTGTGTAGCTATGTCACAGAGAAGCTGGGGAAGTGCTGATTCAGGTAATGAAGGAGAGTTCATCCCTTGAAGGTTTGCAGACTAGGGCAGTCAGTGGGGAACTATAGTATGTGTGCCTGAATGCACATCATGATGAAGGTACAGAAAGGTGGTCATTAACCCAAGACTTAACAGATTGGTTTAAGCATGCCCAGAATTTCTAGACTGAGCCCATAGCCTCCAGTTGATTTTGAACACACTTCTTACACAGCAGCAGCTTTTTCTCTCCTTATATTGTTTTATATTTCTTGGCCTCTGCACCTCACTCCTGAGCAGAGCCACCTGCTTGTGACTAAATGCTGCTGCTCTCCATGACTCCATTGTTTGTACTCTTCCAAGAGAGTAGGTTAGTAGGTTAATTTATGTGAGTGTCTTGCAGTTTCTGAAATATAAAATATCAAGGAATTTATAATACCACAATCCTTTATCCTCCCAAAATTTTTAAAAATACTCTTGGTCTTGTTTCCATTTGAGTTTATATCCAGAGTTGGGACTGACTTGACTGTCGCTGCAATGGTATGTGTTTTTATGGCATGTCTCTGCAAGGGTTGTGCATGTGTATATTTGTGCTCACAGCACAGATCTGTCAGGAGAGAAACTGTTTCCTGGTTTTACTGAAAATGAGCATTTCACATGTTGGCTGTCTGTTGCTGTTGAATTTTGAATGAGTAGTGTGTGGGGATGGAAATCATGACTGAGCCTCCTTAAAGTGCATACAGGAGTCTCCAAAGCTGCTCTTTGTTGTACTTCTCACATGCATTTGGCTGTGGAGTGCCCTCAGAAGGATTCTTTGCATCACAGGTGGCAGCCTGCAGCATGCAGTTTGGTGCAAAACTTTCTGCAGCCCCCAGAGCCCCTCACTGTCCCTCTGTGACAGCCACATGTGGAAATATGTGCCTCTCCTCGAGCACAGGAAATTGGGAAAGCAGTAAATATCAAACTCCAAATGTAGCACTGCTAACAGCAGAGCAGGTTTTGCACAACTGATTTTGCTCTTTTAGAGTAGTGTTACTTATTTATGTCTTTCTGGACATAAGTATATTAAAATCTATTGATGGCTGGATTGAATTTTGGGCTTCTCAGCAGCTGATACACTTCCCATGTTCTTTAGTGGAGAGGTGGCACAGCTGTGCCTCCTTTATGGGTAGATAAAATTTTAAACAATGTTGAGATGCTCTGCTGGGCAGCTCTGAGGTGCTGAGGCAGAAAAGTAGGGTTGCACACAGAAATGGAAGACAGAGGGTATCTCATCTGGGGAGATGGAGTCAAATATGGGGTTTGTGAAGGGGGTTGATGCAAAGCCTCCAGAAAAGCTGAAGGTGTGTGGAGATGATTTGGAGCATAGAGGCTTGCTTTGCTGGCATGAGGTTAAGCCTTAAATGATATAAATTGACACATCTACAGTGACTTCAGTGTAGACTCAGGCCAGCTGGAGATATGGTCTGGCATGTGCCAAGTTCAAAACCCTTGCTGTTCAACATTTCCTTTTCTTTTATTCCAAGTAAATCCTGAGCAGAAGCCAACCTGTGGTTTGGCTGGCAGCAATGCAGTGTTAGTTTTTGAGCAAAAGGTTTCTGAGAAGGTGTGAACCTGGCTCTACATGGCTTGCATGTGTGCCTGTGCAGGGCAGTTGTACAGAACAGGTGTCCTGGTGAACCTCTTTTTCAGGATGATCTCATTCTTTGCTATAAAGCTCTGCAGCTTGTCTGCACCTTGGCTAATGTTGCCTCTCTTGTTGCTGCAAAATCCTTGGCATTTTCAATCAAATTCACTACCAGTAAGCAAGGCTCAGCACATCTGTCAGCAGAACACAGAGCTGCCTTCCCAGTGGAAACCTTTGACTCACACATGCATTATTTGGTGGTTTAACCTTCTGAGTATTTTCAGTGTCTTTATTCCTGTTTTTTACCTTTTGCTGGGTTGTGTTAGTTCATCTTTAATTAGAAAAGCTTTGCTGTCTGCAGGGATTCATGCACAGTCAGAGATTTTGAGATTCCCAGCGTTTTCCCAGCATTTTCTTGTTTTCCCAGTTATACCCATGTGAAGGCTGGGATCTCAGCTGCCAGGTCAGGCAATGTCCTGAGCTGCAGAAGCTAACAATGAGAAGATACTTTATCTAGAAACAATGGAATGTAAGGAGAGGAGAGTGGGTTTGTGGGGTGAGGGTAGTGCTGAGTGGTCCTGTCCATGCATGCTCTGCCTTGGTCAGTGATCTCCTGTGGCTCTGGGCCAATAACTCATGTTGTATGATCTGTTCAGGCATGTGCACACCGCTGGAAAAACATCTACTATGAGACAGAGTACATTCTGCCCCACGGATTCTGCAACATCATTCCTCCTGACCTGCAGTCCAAAGGGAGGAGGCTCTTGCCCTGCTATGAAGGTAAGGAGTCAGACCAGGAGTGGAGCTTACAATGTCCCTGCTGTGCTTCTAGCACTACAGTAACCTTCACTACTGATGTGGGTTTTTTGTTTGTTTTGTTTTGATTTGTTTTGGTAACATGTGGCTGCCTTGTGGTGCAGCTGTGGTGGCAGTTGGGTTTTGGATGAAGCTGGGAGAGTAGCACAATGACTGGGCTCTGTAACTGGTAAAGTGCATGGTTGTACTCTATTGGAGGAATAAAAAGTTTCTGAGTTGTGTTTTGAGGCAGTGGTTCTCCCCTTAGGTAAATAATGAGAAGGTATTGATATGAGCTTGGCCTCTTACACTTCACTGTGGCATGGTATAAAAATCCTGAATTATGCTGCAATCATGGACTAATTTGCCTATCTTATGGAAACACTTTGATTTTTATATAGTTATTTATCAGAGGATTGGGATGTGGGACAGGGAGAAGGGTTACTTTCCTCAATTTGGGGTACTTCTCCTACAATTTAATATTAAATTGTTGCTGTGTTAAGGTCTGGGTTTGAGGTGGATGCAGAGGGAGGGCTCCAGCTCTGAGCCATGGGTGGCTGTGCCTTTTGGTTCTGCACCAAGTCCCATGTGCCATCATTTTAATTTCTCCTTTTCTAGTGCATGTGAGACTTTTATACATGTTTCTGTTTTTTAAAGACTTCAGAAGACAGAGTGGCCTTAGCCAAGAGCGATTAACTGAATTAGAGGCAGAAGTGTATTTTTAAGTAGAAGATAGGGTATCTCCTAAGGTTCTTCACCTAGAGAGGAAGATTTTGGGGAAAGCACTCTTGCTTCCTTCTTTCTTTCGCTTCTTCACTATAGGGGCCTGAGGAAGTGGGTGAGTTTGGAGGACAAAACACAGCAGGGTTTGTTGTGGGCAAGACCTCTGATTTTACTTATTTGCTTTTAAGTGTTTGCCTTTCTGTCCATAGCTGGCAGCAGCCAGCAGTAGGATTGCTGCTGGCATTAGTAACTCGGAGAGGCATAAGGCAGAGAATATCCTGGCAAGTTTCTCTGGTGCTGTTGAGAGGCCAGGTCCTAGCTCAGTGCCTGTAAAGCCAGGTCTGTGACAGAACTGTGTCTGTCTCCTGCTCACTCTTCTGAGGTGGCTGCTCACCTCCCTCTGGGCTTTGCTTGGGAATCTGCCATTGCAAACCCACACACCTTTTGGAGATGGCATACACTTGTGCACTGAGTGCTTTCCTGCCCTGGACTTGGCCTTTATTTGAAATGTGAGTTTTGAGGGACTTGTCCCAGCCATGCTAGCTACTGTTCAGCAGGGTACCTATGAGCTATGTAAGCCTTCCTGTTGTGAGTACTGTGCTACTGTATTTGTCCTTTCCTGCCTCCCTGCCCTCCCTATCAGGAAAATCAGGGTAAGGCCTCACACTGATGTCATACTCTGCAAATCATCTGATATTAACTTTATGGACAATGTGCACATGCAGGGGTGCCAGTGGGGCTCCCTGTGAGCCTTTGTTACTGCTCCTGCACTGCCTGAAGCCATGGTGGGGATGTGGTTTCTGGAAGAGAAGAATCACTTGTGTTTATCTATGTGTCATGTTTTTGGAGTAAAACTACTGTTAATCTGACAGGATATTTGCCAGGAATTGCTAAAAAATAGAAATGTGTGGGCCTAGTACATGTAGAGCAGCCAATGGAAAGTTGGCAAGGTTGATGCAGTACTATGCTGGCTTAATTTCACTGCATGGTAAAGTGAAAATTGAAAGTTTGGGACTGATTTCCACCCAGCCGCCTTACCCCATCAGACATGAAATCACAGTGTCACAAGGAATGGCTGCAGTTGTTTACTCCTGATTCTTTAAATTCCAATAAAGCAAGCTCCAAGAGAGATAGCTGTGGTGTGTCACACAGAGGAGTTCATTGTTTAAGGTTTGCTTGAAATAAGTTTGCAGTCATCCTTGTAACTTTTCTCCTTCACTTTCTGGAAGGAGCAGAATAATTTTACCCCACTGACATTGATGAATGGCTGGTGCAAAGCATTCAGAGTCTGAAGTGCTTCTGCACTGACAGCCTCTGTGTCATTGCTGGGAGGGCACTAGGCTGTGGCTGCAAACCCTGCCCTAGGACACGTGCCTTTGATTCCAAGCAGGCAGTGGAGTGCTGCCTTCCAGAAACCCTGTTTCTGAAGGGTGAAGGGAACAGGCCAGCTGAGTCCACATCAGTGTCCACCCATGGAGGAAATGGAAACTTCCTGACTAGATGGCACTGGTGCAGCTGCACAGTAGTCTGAATCCATCTTATTCCTCCCTGGCTTCCCTGAACAGGCTGGCAGAAGTCTGGAATTGAGAGACAATTAGAACACAGCAGCAAACTTAAATACAATCTCTCTGAGTAGGAACTAATCTGGTTTGGATGAGCTTGGATGTCCTTTGTGGTATAGCTGAAGATGGGGCCACCGTTTTCCAGGAAATACTTTCAGTTGGTTATTTTTCCCATAGTTTTAATGGCTTTCCAAAAAAGGGAGCTGCCTCTTCATTCCCCCAATGCATTCAGTTTGCAAAGAAGGATGGTTGTGTGTACTGTGAGAGGCAGCCCAGCTGATGAGAGTGGGAATGGTTTCCTACTCTTCTGTGCTCAGAATTGATGGTGGAGGTGGGGAAGACTGATGGTCCCTTTGGTTAGTAAATAAGGGGAACAGCACATGCTCATATTCCTTGCCTCCAAAAGAAACAGTAATTTTTCCCACAGGTCCAAACCACATTTGGTTTTCTGGGAGCCATCAAAACATCCCTGCTTTGTGATGGAAACTCAGTATCACAATGCTAGGTCAGAAAGATTACTACTGTTTCTTCCTAGAGTAGGGAAACACTTTAAGAGAAAAGAAAAAGCTTTCAGTGCATGTGATAGTTTACATCTTTGAAGTCGATAGATTATTTTATCGTAGCTTTATCTGTAACTTAGCTTATGTTATCGCACTGAAACTTGCTTTGAGACTGGCAGAGAGTTTTGTTCAAAGGAAAAGTTCAGGATCTTCAGAATTCTCACACATCAAAGCTTATTCTTTTCACTTGTGTGTTGTTTTATGCAATTACTTGTTCCTGGGTCTCACTTGTAACCTGAGATCATCCTGGCTACAAACCACTGCCATCTTCTCTTTTTTCCTGAATGTGTTATTCATGGCACATCTTTGAAGTTGCACAGGCTGCAACTTCCTCCAGACTCAGCCTTATCATGCTGCTTTGCTGCCAGCTGTTGCTGCAGCAGTTTCATGGCTTGCAGGTCTGTAATCAGGAATGCACAGCAGTCAGCAGACAGACAAGAAAGAATAGAGAAATGTAGAAACAACAAATTTGTCCTTGACTGCAGTTATTGCCTGGAGCTATGCGAAAAGAAAAAGAATTTTACCTCATGCAAAGGTTGTTATTCAGGTATTCGGGTTTATTTTTTTTTATTCTTAAAAACTGTGAGCTAATACAATAACTGCACAATTTCCATCCAGTTGGTTGCTTTACTTCATGGCTAGCTATGTTGTACAAGTGACAGATGTCACAGTAGGGCACTGAAGTGGAGGCAAGGGAGAAGCAATCTTGGTTTTCATCTCTTTTGGGCTTATCCATTGCTTGGGAGAGGCAGAAGTCTGTGATGCTGGGATGTGGCCATCTAGGATGGGTGGCACCCCTTGGCCATGGGTGCATGGGTGGAAAGGAATCTTGCTTGGGTGTGGAGGCAGGTGTACATCACTGTGGGTGGGACTTAGGGGGCAGACAAGGAGGGGCAGTTTTGTGCTGAAAGGGTTAGGCAGAAAATCCAGGAGCCCAGTGTCTGTCTGTATTGGGCTGCTGGCTCCTTGGGGAGGACTACATCTGTCTTGATTCTCCCCAAAATGTGGTATGCTGATGACTCCTCTGTGTCACTAGAGGTTTAAATTCTCAAACAGCCACAATGTCTGAGGTGTTTGGGCTTCTGTGCTTACATTTCCACTTGTGAAATGTTATGGCCTTGGCAGTGAAGACTGAAGCAAGGAGAGCCTGAAGACAGGAAGATAGCAAATATCACCTCAGACTTCAAAAGAGGCAGCCAAAGAAGCCATTCAGTATTTCAGCCTTCTCTACAATTTCTGTTCAAGGGGTCCCTGTTTCTATTCAGCAGTGGGCCCTACATTTTGCTTAGTATCCCTTTGTTGTTGATGTATCTGAAGAAGCTCTTCTTGTTAGCCTTGATAGCCTTCACCACATTTAATTCCAAATGAGCATTGACCTTCCTCGTTGCATCGTGCAAGGGTGGGGATCCTGCTGTAGTGGATGCCAGGCTTTTAAGGACATGCACAGAATTATTTTTCAGGAAATGCTGGGACGACAAATCTCCTCTCCTTGGCTCTCTTAATGAAAAAAATATTCACATTGATTAAAAAAAAACCAAACTTTTCCCCAGGCAAGTACTGCCTGGAGAATCTGTATATGGAGAGTTAGCTGTTCAGAAGCCCAACACTTGCTGAATAGCTATGGGCTAATATGGGCTTCAGTTCTCAGTAGGATTGTCATGCATTACAACTAGGAGACCCAGCTGTGCTTCTGGTCTGCTGGGATGTATCTGCTTTGGCAGGGCCCTGCCTTGGCCAAGAGTGTGGGGCATTTGGACTGTAACTTGTGGATCAAGTCTCTATTCTGCGTGGTGTCTCCAGCTGAACCCCTCCCTGTGCAACTGATATGAACTCAGCAAATGTCTGAAATGCTGAACATCTTTATGATGTTAGGAACAGACTGTATGTAATGCAAAAGGGAGAATGGGGTGTGTGTGTGTGTGTGTATGTATTTCTACATAAAATACTTTGAAAAAAGGCAGGAGTTTTTATAATTAATTCCTTCTGATCTTCAATAAGACAAAATGAAATTCCAAAGGAACTTGCTTGGTTCCAGAGGCAGTTTGTTCATCGATATCATTATAATTTTTGTAATTTAGCAGTGAGTTAATAGAGCTTAAAATAAAAAAAAAAAAGTATTAAAAAGTTTCAAAATAATCAGGTTATATGATAAATTATTTTTGAACATGAATTACTGTAATATGCAGGAAGCAGTGATAGTATGGTAGATATTTGAAAATAATGCTCTGGAAAAAAACCTGCAAAGGCTCTGATCCAGCTGCAAGTTTCAAATACTTCCAAGATGAAAATATTTGAGTTAGGCCAGGGTGGAAAGCGATTTTCTTTTTTTTCCTCTTTTTCCTGTTCCCCACCCTGAACTTAATGTATTCCTAGAAATATTTTTTTCCTCATCATCAAAAAGATAGAGTATAAAATCCTCAGGTTTGACAGGGCAAATGATTGCTATGCAAAATCTATAAACAAAAGCTGTAGGGTGCTGGTTGGGTTCCCTGTGAACTGGGAGCTCTGAGCACATGGCCATGAAAAGCAGCAGATCTAAAAATCCTGTAAAAGAGATTGTTGTCTGATCATGTAGAAAACATGGCTTTTCCTCAGTCACTGTCTTCTTCCTGGAGCTTGTGTCCTGAAGCACCCTCACCAGAAATGTTTCTGGGGGCTTTGATGATGGTTATTGTAGGGGAAGATCACTTTATTTCTCTGGGATAGTAATGGGCCTGAGAGCTGAAACCTCCTAGTGCAGAGTCTGTGGCACACAGGCATGTGAATCACTTTTTGCTCCCCCTTCCTAGCTGTGGTGATCTGCCACAGGTGGAAGCATCTTCTAATGCACTTTTACTGGGGTGATGCTGCTGCTCTTTTCATGCTGCTGTGGTGCTGCTTGTTTAGCACCTCTGTAGGAGCACTCTGGCCTCTCTCCTGAGCTGGCTGCTTGTGATGCTGCCTGGAGTGGTGAGTATCTGCATGGTGCACGTTGTGGCTGATGCTCTGATCAGACCCAGGAGCTCTGCATGCTGGTGTCTCTCCAGGCTATGTGAGTGGCAACACAGGTGGCTCAGCTGAAGAGTGTGTGGCAGGGATGACCACAGTTTGTTTTCTTCCCTTCTTCCATCCAGAGTACAAGAAGAAGTATGGGGAGGAGCATGGTTCATGCCAGGCAGGGATCGCAGGCTTCTTCACCGAGGTGAGCCGGGGCACGCATGGGGGGGTTGGCGAGGGGCTCTCCTGCTGCATGGCCCAGGAGGAGATTCCCAGGCATGGCTTGGACAGTGGGCTGAGTGCTGAGAATGGTCCCTTCCTGCCAGCAAACACCCTCCTGCCTTGTCCAGCTTCTCAGGTGTCTGTTCCTTGCACAGTGACTGCACAGTGGGTCATACGTAGGTGTGTGTGTCTCTCAAGCTCTGTGGACAAGGATAAATCAATTGGAAACATCTTCAGGCAATACTTTTATTATGTACACCCCAAAACTTGCATAGAGGTATTTCTGTCTGTGATTAGCTCTTTACTGTAAGTCATGAGGTAAAAGAGTCTTTCCTGAATCATTTTCTTTATGTAAGTGTACATGTGCATGAATATAATGCACATACATACAGAAGAGAAACACTTTTTTTCAGTTCTGCTACATTTCTTCATTGCAGAAAGATGGAGAAAAAGCAGTGTGGTAGAATATGTGCACCACAGTTGTTCTAAATACTTGACCACATTCTTTTCTGGACAGAAGTCTATCAGCCATGTTTCAGTTTAGTCAAGAGTTAATTTGTTCCCTTTTGCATGAATTTTTTTTTTTTTTTTTTTTTTTGTGTGTGTGTGTTAATGTTGCAAGGTTGTGGCTTTTTTGCTTGTTTGTTTTGGTTTGGTTTTATTTTACGCTTTTTAAGAACACATACCCACTCCTAATTAAATATATGCATTGATCTACAGAATGTATTGTCCAGACTGATGCAAATAGAGTAAAGGTTTTCTCTTACAGAAATTGCCTTCTGCCATTTCAGTAAACTGGGATGGCAGGCAATGCTGCCACAAGGGCACTGTCTGATAACTGGATATTCAGCCAGCAGCAGCTGTTTCCTGACTTCTCTGCTTTCCCCAGCCTGTTTCTGTTCCCAGGCTTAAATTCTCTTTTGTTACCCTAGTTCAAAAGATACCTTTGAACTTTTATCACTTCAGCCTGATGGCAGCAGGAAATGCAGATAAAATTTGACCTTTTTGGGTCAAACAGGCAATCCTCAATCGTATAATCAGTGCTGTGGATGGTAGTTGTTCCTGTCAGTAAGTGACCTGACAGGTATGGCCTATAATGAGGAAAAAGCTGTTTCTAAGCACATCCTGCTCTTTGGTAGGTTTTGCAGTCTTGTCCCTGTAGTTTTATTAGGAGAATCCCTTGTTTTACATCTCCCCTTGACTGGACGTGGTCACCTGAAGGGGACTCAGATATGATAGCAATTTCCCACAAGGATGGAGTCCACCCAGGGCTTTGCATTGAATGGAGATGTGAGGAAAGCAGCTGTTCACATGTCTCCTTGGGGATGGAGAACTTCCTGGACTTAGTGCTCCTCAGGCTCAATTTGGTCTCTTGCTGGAGGTATTTAAAACCATGCCCAGGAGCAACGTTTTTCTGCAAGGATGCAGGATGTTTGGGACAACATTTTGTGAATTTCTCTTGAATGTAAATGCACCTTGGATTTTGACTCAAAACCACTATTCATGACCATCTGCCTTTGAATGCTGGATCAAACTGTGCCTGATTTCTATAGTCTTTTGAAATGCTCAATCACTTTGGTTGTCTGTAATGATCCTAAGCCATTTTATGGTGCTATGATGACTCTAAAGCCAGGTTGTCTCTCAAAGACCAAAGTGTATCTGATGACAGAGTTGGGCAAAATGTTCCACCTGGGACATAACACACATCCTCCTTGTTGAGTGCATGGCAGCTGTCTAGCTTCCTAGTTGTAAAATCAAAGTCCTCTGTGCTGTTTACATCATGGTTGCTTAGTACAGCATGTCAGCCAGCATCAGGGCATGATCTGTAGCTGAGTGATGGGTTCTGGATGGGTTGGAATACTTCTATCTCTGTGTCTTCTGAAGGATGTGTGGGAAAGGCAGCAAGTAGAGAAATTTCTCAGAGAATTATGTTAGCAGGGATGAGCTTGATGGTTAGTCAGGTTGAGGAAAGTCTTCTCTTGTAGCAGAAGTGCACCATAAAAAGGCAGTGTGTCTCTAGGGTATATGCAGTGACCTCCACATTTGGGAAGAAGGAAGGATATTGTCCAAATGCACAGAGAATGGAGGTTGTTACAGACGGACTTATTATTGGTGTTTTAAATAAATATCCTGTCCCTCCTCCATTAATGTGTAAAGTTTTGATTGTTATTTTTTTCCTCCTGCCCTTTTCCCCACACACTTCCATTTTTCCTGTTGTAGGAACTGGTCATCATGGGGGCACCAGGATCATATTACTGGACAGGAACTGTCAAAGTACTGAATCTCACTGACAACACTTATTACAAGTTGAATGATGATGCTGTGATAGCCAGGAGGTACACATACCTTGGTAAGCAGCTCTCTTGTGCTCACTGTGAATATGAAATTGTCCAACAAGGTATTTCATGGCTTTGATGCTACAAAGTAGATACAGGTTTTTCCTATGGTGATGTAGAGTATTTTTACAAAAAGTGTGAAAGGAAGAATATTTGAATTAAAATGATATTTATTTGGAAGCAACAAAGCGTTTAAAACAGTCAGTTTTTCTCTCTTTGTTCTAACACCCTTCCCCTCCACACTTTGCTGTCATTTTTTTGGCTATTATAGAATAGGCATTTTAACTGGACAGCCCATTGGATTGTGGTGGGCTTCTTAACATTCCTGCCTTTTCCCAAATTGTTTCTCACTAGTTAAACTGTATGTCTGCTTAGATGTGCCTTTAAAACGGGTACAACATCTAATTATAGAATTTATATTGCAGATGCATTTATTCCAACAAAAATAACACTATCTAAATGTGTTATTGGCAACTGAAGGAAGTTGTGAAAGGTTTGGCTATGGGTACATCTTTAACTCAATTGGTTTTATTTGCTCTAAAACCAGCTAATGTCCTTAAAATGCTGAATTGAAAGGCTTCCATCTATTCTGAAATGCCTAAGACTGTTGAGACCTAGCAGGCATTTCAGCAGTTTAATACTGCCTGACTAAATTCTTGTACTGACCTCTCATTGTCCCCTTAACCTTTAATATTTAAAAAAACATAATTTCAGAGATACTGCTTGACAATAGCTAAATGAAGAGTAAATGTTTACCTGTTTGCAGACATAAAAAGGTTTTGCCACTGATAAACTTGAATTATAGGGTTTATCATGTTGATGAGAGCCTCATAATTTGTGGCAAAAGAGCGAGGCAAACACAAAAGAGCCTTAGAAGGAAAGCTACTCTACTCACCCTTAGTTATTATATATTATTTTAATATGTCAAAGCTGAATCTTTGATCTTTTTCTTTCAAATACACACCTTTTTCTTTGATCTATCATCCCATTTTCTTCTTGCCTAGACAAATATCTTCTTAAGCTGTTGACTTCTCTGACCTCTTTGTCTATGGTCCTCTTCTGTCTCCCCCAACCAAAGAGGAACATGATTTTCCAAGCCTTCCTGGGCAGTGATTTCAGCCAAAGGAGGACACTTCTGTCTGATGGGACTGTTGCTCTTTGACATGATACTTTCTCTGTGGTCATATGATCGCTTTTCTCTGTGTATGCCTTTTCCTGTTTTACTGCTTCCCTCTCTTGACTTGTTGTTGGCAAACTGCTCCCAGTATGAGCTCCTTGTGTCCTTGCTCACCTCCACACACATGGCTTTCTTCTCTCAGCTTTTGGAAGGGTACTGGAGGGTGCACTCTCACTTCCCATCCCCATGAACTTTTGAACAGGATATTGGTGCGTCCTGGGCAGAATGGTGGTTGAACTCTTAAGTGCAGCCTTACAAGCTTGATCTGTCTGGCTGATCTGTTTCTCAGGCTCTTTCCTGTCATGTTTATTTATTTATTTATCTATTTATGTATTTATTTATTTCCTTTACCACCCAGGATACGCAGTGACAGCAGGTCATTTCTCTCAGCCCACTACCACTGACATTGTAGGAGGAGCTCCCCAGGACGGAGGCATCGGAAAGGTGAGGCTCTTTATCAAACAGTAATGTGATTGGATGCAGCAGTGCATGGAAAGTAATGCTGATGCAGTTCTGATATGTTTGAGAAGACAAGAGTTTTTTGTCTGTTTTGAGCACTGAGCAGGGAAGAGATGATGTAGTTTGGTGAAGTTGTCAAATTTTCTCAACCTGTCCCTCCTAATGCCTTGCATCCTTTGCCCCTCTACCCTCTCTTTCCCACCCAATCCTTACAATATACATTTTAATGAGACACAGACAAGATCTCTTTCACATTTGCTTTTTTTTAGGATTTGTTACATTTAGGTATTACTTAAAACTGAATTTTCATTACTTAAATGAAAATACTTGTAAAAGAGAATTTGTCTTCTGCTTCTTTTATTCACACCTGTGACTATTTCAGAATTTATTTCAAGGTAACATCTCTAATAGAATGATTAGGTGATTTGGTGACATTTTTAAGACTTTATAATATGTTGATGTTCAGTATATTAGAGGCTGGGTTTTTGCTAGCTGTACTTAGAAATCTTGGTGATAGTCTCTTAAGAAGGAAAGAAACAAAAAAAGATCTTCCTTATAGGCATATATAGGTTCAATGTCCCAAAGATGTAAACAAGTGAATGGCTAGATGGAAATGGCTAGTGAGTTAGGCAAACCTGGTTCTCCTGTGCTGAGTATCCACATGCTGTTGGATAAACTGGTTGAGGGTGAGCACTGTGACCTCCTATACTCTTCTAAACCGAAGGTGGAAAAGTAGGAGTAGGGAGAGGGAGGGAAGGAATGTAAAGCATCTGCTTTTGTCTCTCTTTCTTCAAAATGCAATCCTTTTGGGACCTGCTGTCACCACTTGCTTGAGCAGAGATGTCCTGCAGCCCCCTTCCATCTTCTTCCCTTTGGCTCTCATGCTCTATAGTGACATGAATTGTAGCTGAATCATAACAAGCAGTGCAAAGTCTTCACTAGCAGGAACACTATTGTGTTTAGGCAGATTATTTTTGATAGCAACCATGTCATGGGGATAGCAGTGCAAGTGGGGAAAATGGGATAAAAGTAGAGGATGAACTTGGTACTTATACCTGATCTGGCATGACTAGGACATACAGGATATAATAGCATCACAGTTGCTAATGAGAGGATGTGTGCATGAGAAAGACAGTTTCCTTATCCCAGGTGTTCTGTTACAGCTGCTGCAGTGCACTCCCTTCCAAGCTGTTTTTTCTGTGGAACAGATTTCATTTCTCTACAAGGAGTAGAGTGGGGAAACAGCTGCTAGCAAGAGATCCACAAGAAAGCAGCTGGCTCTGTAGTTTAAAGACTACTGCTCTAGTCACAAAAGCTTATGTTATTTTCCCTTGGCATGGGATGCAGGTAGCAGGAACCCATGGCAAAGTGTTGGTAAGGGGTGCTAAATGCAGAACAATACAGTGAGCAGTCCCATTGTACTTTCCAAACACTTGTAATAAGCCATCTTTTCCACTTCTCTGATAGAAAGTGATTAACATTGTCACACCTTTTCACTTCAGTTAAAGCCAAGATTCTTAGTGAAACTGGGTCATTTCTGCAAGTCACAAAGAGTGTCATTTTTTAAGAGTGGGTTTGGAGTTGAGACACCTGTCAACAATGCTGTCACTGCTAAACATGCCACTGCAAAATCCAGGGATTCCTGTCGGTGTAGAGTGATTATCCACAGTAAACCTGTGCAGTGTTCTTGACTGAAAACAGCTTTGAACTCTATCTCACCACCTGTTAATAACTCACCACATACTCAACTATGTCCAGTGCTTGGCTCTGCCATAGAGCCTTGGAAGTAAGGGATCCTCTGTCCTACAAGCTGTGTGAGCACCTGCTAGGAGGGAGCCTCTCAAATACCCCAGGAGTCTCAAAGACTGACTGAACCAGTCTTTCTGATGAAGGGAATCCCTTTCTACAAGCTGTGCACTTTACCTCTTAAATTTTGGTACAAGATGTATTCTTGAACTTGTATCATCAATACTTTTATCCCTGAGAATTCCGGATCAAACAGTTTCTCCTGTGGAAATGAACAATGACTAGGCTATGTTCTAATAATTCTCTGTTTTAAAAAGTGTTTCAGACAGAAACAATGGAAATGTTGTGTATGGTCTGATTGAGATTTCTACTCTGACTGTTGCTAAAGCATCATGCAGTTTGCAGTGCAGTATGTGCAGGCACATTTTTGTGATAAGGTAATGCTAGATAAGGGAAGGGGAGCAAGTTATGCATTCTCAGTCTTTTGCCCTACTTATTTCCAGACAGTCTCCAGATGCCACTTGTTTGAGAGTTGGAAAGCTGCTTGGCTAGGTGCTTTCAAATGCACACATGTGCACATACCATAAGCGTACCAAAAAAAGTAGGCAACAAAATAGTAACACTGACCAGTAAAGTGATCATGAAGTTGGATCCTGGCAAAAGCCATGATCATGGTTTAGATATTATTTAGAAAGCACAAGTGCTTCATAGTCAGTATTGGTTAACTTTTTTCTTTTTTCACCTTTCAGGTTTATATTTTCAGAACGGACAGACAATCAGGCTCTCTAATAAAGATTTTTCAGGCTTCAGGAAAAAAGGTGAGTATTTATATATATATGTTTTGTATTAAGAGAGGGGTAGAGAGGGGGGAAATAATGGCAGAGTCATCCTGGAACATCATTTTCATCCAATTCCTTCATAAATTGTCCAGCAAACCATGTTTCTTCTTATCTTCCCAGAAGAGCTGAACATATTTTACAGATCAGCTGTATGCCATTTCTTCTGTAACAGTCAAGACTGCAATGTCTGCTCAATGCCCATGTGACTGAAACAAAAGGTCTTGCTGGAAACTGTAATAGTGGTTCTCTTTATTTTTATGTGGCTGTAGCAGTACCTCTGAGATGTGGGACATGGGGCACCAGGTGAGCCTAGATGCAGAGATTTCCTTTTAGCAGATGTAGGTAACCTGAAGTTTAGTTTAATATGCAAAGCCCCAGTCAATTTTCCTGTGTTGTGCTGTGACAAGGGGGATGTTGCAGTTACACTGTTCTGTGGAGGAGCAGATTCATTGCCTCAACAGATGATGATTTCCCCCTTCCAGCTCTAAATCAGTCTTGCATTCTGTTCTTGAGACTGCTGTCTTGAAGTTGAACTGTCTTCCCCCTCCATGAAATTTAGTGAAAACTAGTGAGATCTAGCTTTCCCAGTGTGGTGGTGTGTTTGAATGGGGAGCAGCTTGTGTTCTTCATTTGGGAGTTGGCAGTATGTCTAGCTATAAGCAACAAAAAAAAGCAGCTTTATTTGATGAAATGATATCTCATATCTGGGGTCTCCTGTGTTCTTCTGGAAGGAGAAGAAACACAGGAAAAAAAAGTTTTCAGAAGGCTTTTGACTCTGGGAAGACCTGATACCCTCAGGAAGACCCAAAGTGTTTGCCTGTAACCTCAGGTTGGGAGTGTTACTATATCTTGTTTTTTTTTTCCCAGCAAGACAGTTGCAGTACTAAAAAACTTGCCAGGAATAGGGGATGATAATTTACTGAATTGAATGTGTAGGTGGGTTGTGTGACTTGTGTTTTAGTGTCTCTCCAAAATTTTACTTTCTCTGCACTAGCAGAATTACAGATATCTTGAAAGGAAAAGACCTCCCAGTTCATCCAGGGCATCTCCTGTGTTTGATTGCTTCCTGTTAATGTCTTTCCCTGTAGAGTTTTAAATGTCCCTAAGGATGTGCTCCTGACTATTCCTCAACATAATAAATGGAGCCATCAGGAAGTTTCCAGGTCTTAGCCAAAACATTTCCCTTTTCAATTTAATTGCTTTGCTCTTACATGTAACTTAACTAATCACTTACATCATCTAGGGTTCTTTTTCATTAACATCTTCTTCTACAAATTCTCTAAAATCCAAATGAGAATTTTATTTTAAAAAGAAGGCTGTGCTAAATCACCTTTTTTGTTTGGTTGTTGTTTTTTGTTTTATGGTAGAAGCAAAACCAGACCTGCTCAGCAATGAGCACTTCTTGGAAATGAGCTCTTACAAAATGCTACATCCTCCCCAGTGGTGGGAAAGTTCGTTGCCCTGACATTCTTGGTAGACAGATGTGAACAGCAGGCCAGTTTCTTCCTTTCTTTTTTATTAATGGAGGCTGAACTAGGAAATGAAATGCAGGCAAGAAAAAAGAAAATTCAGTACCTTATTACAAATGTTAAGTGTGCAAATTTCAGGTTCTCACCTGAGCTATGAATACTGTGAACTCACCCATGCTGCAGACATACCATGTTGCAGTTAAGTAAATAATAGCTTTTTCCTGAAAACTGCCTGAATACATAATAAAATGCTTTTCATAACTTTTGTTCCTTACCCATGAGAAATTTACCCATGAGAAATTTCTTTTAAAACCTTTGTGGATTAAAAAAATAAACAAAAAATCCACAAGGGAACTTAAGCTACAAAATAACTGGAATCAAATGATATTTGAGGTCCAGCTTTAAACCCACACAAGCACAAAAATCTGCATAAACAAACTGAAATGCTGTTCTTCAATCATCATTGTCTTATATATTTAGCAACTTTTAAATCTTACAGACTGCATAGAATAGAGTTACTGCTGCCCATCTAGCATGCCCAGTAGTTCTGGTTCATAAATGTTGACTTACAGGCAGGGAGGACCATAGGTCAGGCATCTGCTATGAGGAACGTAAAAGCATTCAAGAACATAAATAATTCTTTCTTTAACCTCAGTTTTTCCTACTTTGTAGGAAGCAGCACTCAGTTTCAAATACCAAGTGCTATCTTTCCCAGTTTCCTGCTGAAGCAGCTTTTAATTTTGAGGCTATAGTTTGTAGTTGGTTTCAAAGAATATGCCTTGTGATACCTTAGCAGAAGTGGATGAAATAAGGGTGAAATATCAGCCTTGCTTTTCGTTTCCTTCTTTTGTTTAAATATGTTTTGAAATTTGTAATGTGGGTGCCAGTTGGCAGATAGTCTTCAATATTCCCCCATATAAAAAAATCAGGAAGTGAAATTAATGTATTTCTTTATTTGAAGCAATTAAGTTTATTGAGCAATAATAAGTGCTCAATAAAAAGTGGTTTGCATTTGTTCTGTATCAAATGAAAAGCTTTTATTGAAAGTCTTTGTTGCTGTATCAATTTACCTGCTTGTGCATGAGAGGAAAGGCAACAATGATTAAGACCCACAACCACTACGTCCTTTAACAGTGATTGAAACAAATAATTACAAATAGAGCAGAGAAAGATAGTCTACAATCAAGATAGTCTTAGATACCTGTTTTCATGGCCTCTTGCCTACTTTTCTTTTTTTCTTTCATTATTTCTTTAAGGTATCCTCAGATCATCTGTGGTACCCAACCTCAAGGAAGTTTGGCACTGGGCATGAATAATCACTGTCCAGGTCTGATTTGGGAAACTCATTTCACCCCTTCCTAGTTTTAAGCATTTGACAAGCAAAAGCTGGTCTAAGAAAGCTCTTTAAGTGTCTCACTTAAGTGTGTCCCAGAGCATAACTTCTATTCTGTTAGGAAAACATCCAGGCTTGATGCACTGTTATAGTAAAGCGTTTTCATTTCTGCCAGAATTATTCCTAAAGCTTTCTCTCTAGGAGTGCCTGTGAGTGATAAAGCAGCAAGTCATCATGTGACATTAAAAGACTAACCAAGTCAAACAAAAACCACGCCTGTATGATTTCCTCCTGTGTGTGGGCAGATACTGAATGCTTTGTTGTGACTCAACTTGGTTACAGATGGGCTCTTACTTTGGCTCCTCCTTATGTGCAGTTGACCTGAACTCGGATGGGTTGTCAGACCTGCTGGTTGGAGCGCCCATGTTTTCTGAGATCAGAGATGAGGGTCAAGTCACAGTCTATATCAACAGAGGAAATGTGAGTATGCACAGGAGGTGACTTGGTAAGGGATGAGGGTGTGGGTCCCTGGCAAGGCAGTGCTTATGTCCTTCCAGCACTGCATGGTGAAAACTCCATGTCTCAAGTAAGTGGGGCTCTGGATGTCTCTAGCAAAACACAAAGTCACAGGAAGACTCATCTGGTATTGTAGTTTGCCAGATGTGAGCTCATATTCATCATAGACCTGTAAATCTTTCAAGGAGATCTGAGAAAGTCTCTGGTTGTATGTTGAAACTTGGTGGCATTTGTGGCTTTGTGTGGATTTGATGCCAAAACCAAATAAGAGTCAACAGCTTTGACTGAGTTTCCTTTGTGTTTTGGGTGGTCACTAAAACCTAAAGCACAAATTAGAACACAAATATCTGAGGATTGAGGAAGAGGAGAGAAAGCACAGATAGAATTCATGTTACTTTTACATTATGCCCCATATAGAGATTTTTAGGGGAAGTTCTTAACAGCTGGCACTGTTGGATTTCACCTGATCTAACAACAGTCTTGGAAAAGTCTGAACTTTGTTGCATTGGCTATCCAAAGTCATTCTTATGTTTTATTTATAGAAAAACAATGGTTGTTTACATACTATTAAATATTTAATATTCAGGTCCTAAAGCTGCTGTCTTAAAGGAAGAGTTGTTATGGGCTAAAATTAAATTGGCTTGTATGTAGTGAAATTTGGGTTTATTTATACTAGACTACAAATTCACCAGAAGTCCTACCATTTAAGAGACTTAAGAAGTGTTTTTGCTGTATTTTTATTTTTAATTACTGCTCCTTTAATTGAGCCTTCCTTTTTCAGTTTTATCCACAGGAGGTTCCACCTTTTATGTTGCAGTATTGCTGTTGAGTCCTCAGGATAGGGTCCAGAATGCCAAACAGCCAACATTTCCTACTCACAATGGCAGTATACATGAGTTAATGTTTATCTTCTATAAAATAGTCAAGAAGCTATTGTATGAGTTTCTTGTTCTTCTGCACCAGGAGTGTTAAAATTACTTGCAGAAGCAATGGTTTGCAGGACTGTGGGCTTTATTTTTGGGCAGTGGACATTTTAAACTTTGTTTTGATGCATTTTCCTTGGTCCTAGAAATTAAGAGCCAGACACGGTTAAGGGATAAAGGGTTTTTACCTCAGTATTTAATAATATCCTTATGGTGCTCCACTTTGCCAAAGTGAAATGTGCCAAAATGCACACACCTGATAGATCATTAATACAATTTTATAGACCTTAAAAATTAGCATATCTAACAAAGATGCCTCAATGAGAAGCATGAATGAATAGCGTGATATCTCCCCATCCTGAAGAATTCTCCCCTGGAGGGACCCAATCCTAATTTCCAGGATGTATTTTAAAGAGGACCTTGGTTTCTTAAGATAGCTTAGGGCTTTTCAGCCTCTAACTGCCAGGTCTCTGGGATGTTTGGTCTTCTGGCCTAACAGAATACCAGGACTATGCCAAATGATCAGATTTAAGGAATTACAAGTATGCATGATAAGAGCACTGAGGTTACATAAAAGTTATATAAATGATATATAAAAGAAAAGGCAAAAACTCATAATGGCATCAGTTTCATTCTGCAAGGACTATTGCTTAAGAGGTTGTTGCAGGGGATCAGAGAAAACTGTATAATAAAACAAGCACGCATAGTGATGCTACATTTAAAATGCTTTTTTTTTTTGCCCTTTCCTCTGAGAACTGCAAAGAATTGAGTCACACATACAGGCCTGCCTGTCTTCTCCCTGTTGTGCTTTGATTTCATTATGTGGGATTTTCTTAAAGTCAGCAACTCCTTGCAGCTAAGTAAAACATTTTAGTACGTGTTCCAGAGGGTAGCTTATTCTCATTCACAAAGGAAGCAAAACCAAAACAGCCCTGAGGAGGGGTACAGACTTAGACTGTGTAATTAATTTTTTTTTCTTGTGGAAACGTTCCTTTCCCCTGAAGGGAAGGCTGTAAGAAAATAAAACTTACATATCTGACCAGAAGGTGGGTGGGCAAGAAATACCAGTGCCATATAAGGCTTCTCACAGCATAGTAATACAAAGCTACTTAATTTTCAACTTTTCTCAGTTTCTTTAAGGAAATTTACTTAATGAAATATTCTTAATTTAAGAAGGCTTTTGGAGGACTTTGCTTTAATCCTTCTATCCTGTACCTAAAAATGTTTTCAAATCAAATTATCAAATGTTTTTTGCTTAGGGAAAAATACTCCTTAACTTGCTGGAGTTTAGCTGAATAAACTTGGATTGGGGATTTTGGTCCTTGGATGTAATTTGGTAGTAGAGCAAACTCTGGGCTATTAGGTTTTAGGCATCTGTAAACTTCCATGATTCACCAATCCCTGTGACTGCATTTAATTACACCTCTGAGTTACTGTTCAGTTAATTTAGTATGTTGGTTAAGTCATGCACTCCTTTGTCTTCCCTTTCCCCTTTAAAACTAAAATCCAGACGGTTTAAAACACAAGTAAATGTGATTTCTAGAGCCCAGGTAATCTGACTGCAATGGGAGCAAGAGGCAGGCTGCAGCTCTGCCCCACGTCATTCCCACAGCACATGGGCAGCTTCCATGGGGAAGGATCACCTCATCCAGGGCTTGCACCACGTCCTGACCCTGTTTTATTTCTTGCCTGCCAGGGAGTGCTGGAAGAGCAGCTCACCCTGGGCGGTGACAGCGCCTACAACGCGCACTTTGGGGAGAGCATGGCTGCACTTGGCGACATCGATGACGACGGCTTCCCAGGTCAGTGCACTTTCCTCCATGGCCATTTCTCCAGAAGTGTGAGCAGTGCTGGTGACTCTCACTGTCAGTCTTGCATGGCTTGCATTGCTTATCCAGACCTGACTAGCTCCTGGGTTCAACCTAAGGATAAATCTGCTTGTGTAGGATTTGTGCGCTAAAGCATTTTGTAGCTGACTGTCCTTGATGTTGGCTTAGTTTGTGTCTGTGCAGGTCACATTAACACTGTTTTGCCTTCCTTGCTGTTGTATTTTCTTTATCCCTGTGTGGCTTATAAAAGGCTTCAGATACGCTGACCCTGAACAAAACAGAAACCTATGTCTGACTTCTTTCTTCTTGCCCATTTCCCTGCCTTTCTGGTTTCGTTGACATAATCTCATTTCTTATCAAGAAGTGTAATTCAGAAGTAGCTTCTCACTCCTGATAGCACATAGTCTATAAATTTCTCTCTTTTGCTTTGTTCTCCCCCTGCTCCACTCTCAGGATGCTCAGTGTGAGACCCCATGCTGTGAGAGCAGTAGGTGAAAACAAAAAGTCAATGCTCCTTTTCTGCCCTGGTTTCTAGAAGTGCAGATTAAGGACTTCTAAACAAAGGCCAACTTAGTGTGTGCCTGGATTTATTTCTTCCAGGCTATTCAGGTCATGGTATCCTATTAAGCCTAACCCAGCCTTGCTCCAGGTTGCCCTCACAAATCATGAACATGCTCTTCCTCTGCACTGGGACATGTGCTTGTGTCTTCTTGCTAATTTTTTAGTCAATCATGGTGATGGTGAGACTGCAGAGAGAGCTGGATCAGTCTGTGGGTATGAAGCAACTGTGAAAAGCTTAATTTTAGCAGATAGCATAGTCACTAGATCCAAGTAGGAGAGGAGAATGGGAGGTGGGGTCATGCTTCCTGTAGGAATTTGCAGTTAAATTGCATCAATTGTAATTTGAAAATTCACCCTCAGCAGTCATTTTTTAATTCTTGCCTATCCATTTAATATACCCTGCCTCTTTGTGTAGCCTTGGGTTTTCAACCAACCTTAATGTACTGCTACAGTAAATATTTCACCAGTCTTGTATTGGTTCACAAAGCTGGTGTTCTCACGGGTTGAAGATTTGGTTATGAAAGCATTCTAAATTCACTTTTTTTGAGTGTGGCTGCTGGTTGATTGACAATTAGGCACAACATCTGATTCTGTGAAACATACATATGTGTACAAATTCGTATGCGTTTGTGTACTTTTAAAGTTTATCTTAACATGAGCTCTTAATTAAATCAAACAGGTTCATATAAGCTCATGATCTTTTTTATCATGGGGAGCTGTTTTCGTACGGATAGCTGCATCCTGAAACTAGGGAAAAGCTGGATTAATGGAATGGATTGTGAAATCTATACTGTTTTACAGATGTTGCCATTGGAGCACCTAAGGAGGATAACTACGTAGGAGCAGTGTACATTTACCATGGGGATGCCAGTGGTATTGTACCTCAGTACTCTATGGTATGTGACACTATTGTTTATGATCCCTGTCTGGAGCTCACTTTCCCAGGACTCACAGAAATGAACCATACTTAAGGGTCTCTTAATAGGTAATCTCTACATCATAGCTCTACATCCTTTTCTCTGTCCTGGTTTGAAGATGGCTTTTCCCAAAATTTATCTGTATCTATGCTGAAAGGTAAAATTACGTTAGTCAGGAGGTATTTTTTACTGTCTTTTGTTACAGCTGTCAGCTACATCTTCTTGAAGCAAGCAGAGCCTTAAAAGTTAAGTGTTTTTAGAGATAGTGCTAATGCAGAGGAGAAACAAAAACCTGGAAAAGTTAAACATGGAAATTATGGAGAGGCCTGTGGGAAGTTGGGAGGTTGCACTTTCTTTCTGTAGAAGCAGATTTTGTGAGAATGAAGAGTTACTCATTTTTTTGTGCCTCTTTACCCACCTTGCTGGCCTTCTTGCACTCTGACAATCTGTCAGAAGGCCATTCTTAGGTGCCACCCCCTTACCCACTTATTGTGAAGTAAAACCTTGTTGGGGATATGCTATGGTATCTTGTGCAGAGACAACACAGTGCAATTTAGCTGCTGTAGCCAGGCAGTAGAGAAGAAATTTATGCTCATGCTGCCCAACATGTGTCTCATAGTCTCTGTCTAGCACATTTCATTGTTCTGAAAGCCTGTCTCTTCCCTCCCTCTGTGTGTTTGAAGTTCTGGTTGTTTTGTTTTGTTGCTGGGTGGGATCCTTCATAGTAAATCAGTTTACACAGAATTAAAGAGTTCAGTGGTTATATTGGCAACTCTTTCAACAGACTATAAAAGTTCAGTCCTTCTTCCTTTACCATGTAAATGGCTTACACGGCTTTTGAGAATAAAGGAAGTTAAGTGACTCTTTAGTGCATTTTAGAAGTATTCATAATGTGTGGCCTGTGGAAGATCCTGCCTGATTTTTGCCAAGAGCCACTGGTTGGGAGGTTCTCTGAAAATCCCAGGGCTTTCCAGCTCTTGCTGAAAAGGATTGGGTTTATTGATTTTTTTTTTTTTTTTTTTTTTTTTTCTTTGGGTGGTGTGTTTTTTTTTGTTTTTTTTTTTTTGGTCATTCATGGGAAAATTTTGCATTTTTAAGAAGGACAGATTAGCAGGGTGGGAAGGAAGGCATCCTGTCTGTGATCTCTCCCTCCCTATTGGAGCAAGGCCAGCAAATACAGCTCTTGTCTGTCCATTTGGTCAGTGGGAAAGCACCCAGCTCAAGAGTGTGGCAGGGTATCTGGTCCTTGACCCTTGATAAACGTTCCTGTCATTGTCCCATGTCCTGAGGCACCCCTTACAGGCATTGTTGCTGTGCCATTTCCCAGTGCCTGGTGCAGGGCACTAGACACACTGCTGGTTCAAGTCCTGTGCAACCAAAACTGTGAAGCAGGTTCAGCTCTTTACCTGTCTGCTCTGGATTTGAGCCTGGAGGTGGAAAACATTTGGTATCTTATTACTGTATTCCTGATCCATCTTACTGCTGTGAAATTCCTCTGTGAAATAAGCTGTGAGAAGTGGAGTGGGGGGAGGGTCTAGCAGGGCATATATTTTCACCCTTTTCATTTTGTTAGCCCTTCCTCCTCCTTCCTCCTGCTTTCATCATTTAAAGTGCTGGTAGGTGTTGTTCTCTGACGTCCCTCCAGCAGCTTCAGTGGCAGCTATTAGCAGAAGCTCCTGACCTGGCTTTGTGTCTTGCTATTTTCATTTATGGTACTTAAAACCAGCGTTATTCTTCTATCTTGCAGGCTGAAAGAACTCACAGATGTCTCTTAGGTGTTTGCAGGTGGGATTTACCAGCCTAACTGGGACCCCCAAAAATGAAATGCAAGTGTACTGTGGGGATAAAGTTACTTCCAATTGTCCTAAACTTACCTACAAGTAGAAAAAGAGATCTGTACCCAGAGGAGAACTGGTTTCCCTTTAAACTAACAGTCAGGATATCTTTTTCACCTTCAACTAGTCTTTTTTTAATAAATTTCCTGCCTCATCTTTTGTCCAATATTACATTCTTTTATGAGAAGGCCAGGAAAAGTTGGTCACATGTCACAAACAGTGAAGCACCTCCAACAGACTTAAAATTACTTTATGGTTTCCTCTGTCTGTAACTTCAGCTGTCAGAAGTTGATTTGAGTTCAGGTCTTCCATTGGTGGCCCAGCAGAATGCTTGAAAGCTGGGAGATTTCTGATTGCCTTCCTAGAAAAAGAGGTTTTGATATGTTAATTTGCTTCAGAAAAAGGCATTTACAGTGCAAATCATTTAGCGAAAGTTTTGTGTTAGTATTTTAAAAAGAAAGAAACTATGTTAGAAGTTAGTTAATCTCTGACAGAAAATATTCTGTAATAGATGATGGAAATGAGAATTTCCAAGTGAGATGTGAATAATTTTGACTTTGGGTATGCTGGCAAACTTGGTGAAAAGAAATGGTTGTGTGTGGTATTCTGTTTTAACTAATAATTAATATTGTTAAGATGCTTCTTAAAACTTTTATTCAGAGAAATTAAGGTAATAAAATCTCTTGGGTGCAGTTATATTTTTTCCTCATGCAGAAATCTGTTTGATGTGTTCCTTATTTTGCTTGGGTCTGCAGGAGTGTTGTTATGCAGGTGTGGGTTTTTAGTCCAAGTCACCACTGGTCTCCTACCAGCTGGGAGCAGAGGGCAGTGGACAGCCTTCCTGTTAGAGCTGTGGGGGAAGTGCAAACAGCAGGTGTGGAGCACTTCCAGCCTACTGGAGAGAGACCCAGTGGCCATGAAAATCATGCTTGAATGTTTTGGGATTTTTTTGTTTTGGTAAGGGTTTATTTTAGAGGATTTTTTTGTGTTAATGACTAATTTCACTTGTGTGTTTTCTACTGCAGAAGCTGTCTGGGCAAACAATAAACCCAAAGCTGCGTATGTTTGGCCAGTCCATATCAGGGGGAGTTGATATGGATAGCAATGGTTATCCAGGTATGTTGGCTACTCTGACAGAGAGAGCATCAGGAAAACACAGCAGCAGGCTGAGAAAACAGCAGAGTTGGTTGTTGTCAGGCTGCTAGTTCCTGCCATTGCAGGTGGTCAGTGGAACTGAGCTGCTTTTTCCATTTCCCTTCTGCCACTCAAAACTCCTGATAAAAATTTTAGGTGATTGCCTAATTCAAGTATTTGGACTGTCACAATGATTGAGGGTTCACTATCTGGCCAAGGTTTTAAATGTCTGGGAAGCTGCTCTGTCAGGATGGCAACCCAAAAGGTAGACAATAATATAATAGTAATAATAAAAAAATCAAACAAGGAAGAAAAAGTGAACATCACAGAACTAATCCTTCAGTTACAAGACTTATGACATAATGACATTTGAAGGGACAAACTGGCTAAATCAGAAAATTCTTGTTTTTGGATTCATGCTCTGTGATTTTGCAACAGATTTAAGAGAACTGAAATTTATGCCTCCTTTATAACTGCCTCAATGTTACAAACATTTCAGATATGACTGTTGGAGCCTTCCTGTCAGACAATGTGGTACTTCTGAGGTGAGATGTCTTTTTCATTCACTGTTGTCTTCTTCTGTTTTTTGTTTATATCTTACATTTTCCCCCCTAGTTTATTGTGGCCAGAAGAAGCAAGCTGGATTACTTTTTAAGCAAAACCTTAGACATGAATAGTGACAAAGAATGCAGTCTAATTTAAATAGAGTAAGTGGGGACTGATAATACCAGGATAATACTTGGTCTGTGAAAAGAAAGGGTTAGAGCCAAAAGGAAATGTGCTGTATCTCAGTGCCTCTTTAGAAAAGTTGCTCCTGACTTGTGACAAGGCTTTTTCATTATTCTTATGTTTACCTAAAGTAAATCAATTGTGATTAAATGGAATGCAATTGAGCAAAAAATGAGCTGTGTAGGATGCCAGGATGTAGTTTTGCAGATATACATATCTGCAAAACTACATACATATATGTAGTTTATATATATAAATACTCCATATATATATATGTAGTATATATAACATACACACTATATATATATATACATATATATATAAAATTTTGCATATATATAATTTTATAATGGGATGCAGAGTGAAACAAAAGTCTGTGGGAAAATTAATTATGGATATGTTTTCAGTGCACACAGGAACTGGGCTGCTGTTCCAAGTCTGTGAGTTAAGTGTAATTGCTTGTTCCCTCTGATAGAGCTGGGACAGCTTGGTTCACCAAATTATTCAGGTGGAGAGTTAGAGTGCAAGTGACCTGGGTAATAAAGTGGAAAGTTGGATTTTTGTCAGTAGCTCCTTTGTTACACATGTTAATATTAAATTAAAAAATCCTTCCAATACTTAAATATCTTTAGGAACTCCTGCCTCTTAATGGAAGATACAGGGATGGGGTGCCCCTGGTAATACAAATGCTGGCACTGCAGAACAGATGTGCCAGCCTTCTTCCTGTTCAAGGCAGGAGAAATTTGGCTCTGTTTTCATTTGAATCAATTGCACTGAAGTAAAAGAAAAAGGAGACGGAGGAAGGAAATACTCTTGATGATCAACATGGCAGGTGGTCAAGGCTTTAGAAGAGTTTTCTGTTTCTTCATCATATATACAGAGAACACTAATTAATAACTGCTTCTGTGAAAAGGTGTGTCATGCCCCAGATGGGAATTTGCAGTCTCATGGCTCTGAAGCTGCTAGAAAGAAAACTGGATTTTTCATGTACATTGATGTTACTTGCAGAGAAGCAAAGATAAACTGAAAGGTTTACTGTGATTAAACCACATACATCACATCATGATGACCTCTGCTCATGCATTCAGTTATGTGCATTTCAGAGGAAATTAGTGCATTAGTGCATTTGTGAGCAGCTTGATTAATTGCTGTTACTGTCAATTTAAAGTGTGTCCCTCTTGCTGTTAGGATAAAAGAGATAAACTTTTTCTCCCCCATGCACCCTTCCCACTTTTGTGAAGTCCTTTAAAAGGAACCCACAAATGCTTTGCCAAGTGATATTTTATGCCTTTGGTGGAAGCCTTTCTTGACTAGGAACAGATGCATTCTGTTGATCATGTCTGTGTATGGCTCTTTGACAGATGCATTGAGTTTTTCCCCAGTGAATAAGCAAATGACATAACATTAAGGAAAAATTGAACAGTGCATGATAGCTGAAGAAATACTTTTTTGAAGGAGAAATATTTTTCTAGATCAATTATAGCATTTACTCTTTTATGTTTCCTTAAGCATTCAGAAATAGTGAAGGTGTGAAATGATCCTAAAACACTGCTTTATTTTTTTTTCTCTCCCTCCCCACTACTGTATATATTTCTGAGGCTAGCATCCCTCCATCTGAAAGTGGGAACTTGCACTGTTATTTCAGGCTGTGGTACAAGAGTCTGAGTAGCTGTATCAGAGATTGATGTGAATCTTGTTCCAGTTCATATAAATTAGGCGTAACCACAATTCCTCCTCTCTTCTCCCTCTCCCCTACCTCTAAATTCAAGTGGCTTGGGGAGTGATAGTCCTGAAGTGGTTTACAGGCTCTAGCCTTGTATGGCTGCTGGGACTACCTTAGTGTCTTGGTTTGATTTGGGTTTGCCAATTCTAATATATTCAATTTCTTTTAGAGATAGGATTTAGGAGCAAAGACAAGGCAGGCCTAAAACTTAAAAGGGTATAAGAAGAAATTGATTAATAACACAGAAAAAAATTAAGAAATTCAGAATAAGATTTCCAGATCATTCCCTCCTCCCCCCACCTTTCATATTTCTTAACAACAACATACAGAGAACACTTCAGTCAGTTTTCCACTTAAATAATAATTTCAGTTAACTTTAGAGAGAAAAGTTCCTTTTTTTGGTTTAGGCTTAGGGGGTGTCTTCACTTTCACAATTTGCATCTGCCCGAGGAAAATTTGCTAATCGCGGAAACTTCCTCCCATCTTCACAGTCTTTCCAGAGCTGTGTTATGGATTATGTTACACATATGGGGTATTACTTTTAAGGGCAAGCTGTTCAAAGACAAAAATTCTCTTCATCTCCTTTTTCATCAAATGTCTCTGTCCATCTTTCCAGTCTCCAGAAGACAGCCCCATTCCCTTGGGGCAAAAGGTCTTTTTCTCAAGCACTGCAACCGCCCCTCCAAGTAGTTTCCCACAATTTAAAGGAATTTCAGTGTAGTCATAGTCCCCTCATAGCCCACAAAAAAGTTTTTTTCAGCCAACTTATCAGCAGCATCTCTTCAATCTCTTCCCATCTAGAAAGTTAGCTTTCACTCCACTGACTTCAGTAGACTCCCTGCTTTATTCCTCTCATTCAGGGGAGCTCAGGAGATCTGCAGTCTTATTCAGGCATTAGAAAGGTTTAAATTGCACCAAGGTGAAGGAGCTGGGCCAGGCCATGCTGAAAAACGTGCCAGGGCTTTTCGGGCCGTATGGGCTGTGTGGAGGAGGAGATGAAACTGCAAAGTCCAGCAAGCAAATGTGGGAGGGAGGCTCGGCCGAAACAGAGCTCAGCAGCACTGCCCCAAACTGTGTGGGCGGCTGGAGGGCTTCTCCTCCTCCTGGCTGCTTCTGAGATGGTGGCAGAGCCCTGCCTGAGCTGTGGCCATGCTGCAGGGGAACCAGGACCCCAGCAAAGGTTTCCCTTTCCCCTGGCCATCAGGGCCCCCAGCTGAAAACAGGGCGGGCCTCAATGGGCTCCCCCACCCCGCCTGGCCAGGCCGCATGGAGGGGAGGGGGGGGCGGGCTGGGCGGGGCCGGGGCCAGGCCAGTTGTTACCTGCTTCTTCGACAGATGTCAAAAGAAAGCAGTTTAACTTTACTGGTGTAATTTATGAAAGCGAAATAAGTTTTTAATTGGTTACCCGGTCTGCCAACCACCAAATCAGCCCTCCGATTGGTCCCCGCAGCCCAGAGAGGAAACAGCCTCTGTGTCTGCATGCCCCGCGCTCCTCCTGTCAGGCGGCCCTTCATGCACAACCAGCACACTTAAAATGAATCTGCTAGTTGCTGCACATTTTTTTTTTTTTTTATTATTACTGTAGTTGATTTTGGAAGAACATGTTCATTTTAAACATGTACAGCATTGAAAGCAGGAAGAATAACACCCATAATTTTTGGGCTGAAGTCCTGTGCTGGAGATGGCTCAGGAGTGCCTGAGTTTCAGGATTGCTTCTCCCAGTCAAGCTGCTGGGGCTTCTGTGTTGTGTGGAAAAGGAAACTGAGTTTCAGTGCAGGTAGCTTGGTGCATGAACTGCAGATTGAGCTCTGGTGGTGGGAGCCTGAAGCAAGAGGACACTTGGGGACACAGAGACACAGCAGGAGCCTCAGGAGGCAGAGCAGAGACTTTTGTGTGCTTGGACTGTGAGGGTATAAAAGCCCACAGGGTCCTTTGTTTGGGGTCCCTCCTTGGAGGCACCACGTTGAGCTTTTCCATTGTCACTGCACTGTGAATAAAAGGCTTTACAAAACTATGGTAAACCAGGTCTGACCATGTGGTGTGTGCAGGGAGTCGAGGGGGGCACCTGTCAGCTCATTGGAGCCACACGCTGCAAATGAGCTTTGGTGGCAGCAGTTAAATCTCTGGTGGTGGGAGCATGACTGCCTGAGTGCCTCCTGCATGGTGAGACAGGGAAGTTTCCTTAGCAAGACACCTGAGCCTTAAGGCACTCAACTTGCTCTGTGATTGTGGCTGACGTGTCCCTCAGCCAGGAGTACTGGTAGCAATGACCTGGTGCTGGAGTTGCTAGAGTAGAAAACTTTTGTTCACAATGCCGTGGAAAATTCCTGAAACACAGTCTGGCAGCGTAATAAAAGTATTCAATCCTTGTCGTTTGCCAGGAGGGAATTAGCCAAACATTTAATCCTCCACAAAACATGGATGTGGTGTCTGTTGTCCCTCTTATACTGTCAGAAAAATTTTGTATGAATCCATCTCCTGTGGAGGACCTCTGTGGTCTCTCCCTGACTTTGAGGTCACAAATTTGACTGTAGACAGTTCTGTGGAAATCCACAGTCTCTCCCTACCTGTCCCTGTTCATCCAAGATGGTTAGCAACCAGTCTTATTTGCATGAACTTCTTGTTCTTGTTTGCTGTTCTAGTAGTTTTGTTGTCCTCTTCAGTTATTCAGGAAGGCTTCATGCAAACTTTGCTGGAAATGATTATTATAATTACATATTATCAGTTTCCCCATCTGCCTGCCTGTAGTCTGTATCTGAGCACTAAACTTTAAGCTGACATTACCACTTTTATTTAAATGCTAGTAGCTCTTGCCAGCTAGGTAAAATGTTAGTTTATTTTACTATTCAAATGTACTGTCTTATTTTTCCTGTCTGCTTGAAATTGTGCAGTTTACCAAATTTGCTTTCTTTTCCTCTTGTGGAGAATTTCCTTTTGAGTGGTCACTTAATTCTACTTCTCTGTTGATCTCCAGATCCAGGCCTGTCATTACCATGGATGTCACCATTTACCTGCCCGTATCTATCAATATCACAGCTCCTCAGTGCCATGATGGTTTGCAGCCAGTGAACTGCCTCAATGTCACAGCATGCTTTCGTTTCAGTGGCAAGCATGTTCCTGGAGAAATAGGTAAGGACCTGTCCCAGCCCCAGACAGACAGGAGACAGTAACAGGCTGACATGGAGTTGGGGTCTCTCTTTGCACTTAGTGACAGAGCTTTTGTGTGAAATAAGTAGTTTCAAGATGAACATGGGCCATACAGTCCCAGAAAGCTGAAGGCTTGAGAACTTTCTTGGGTGTGTTTTTACCTTCTGAGGCTGACATAACACTGAGGCAGATTCTTCCTGAGTGAAATGAGGGAAATGTCTGCTTGGGTTTACTGCAAGGATAAAGAACACAGCCTTCTGAGTTTATATTCTCTACCTCTTGATAATACATATCTGTGTCCATATCCTCTATTAATGTTATTAGAAAACAGGTATGATTTGCTCTTGATTAATACTGTTTGAAAGTCTGCAAGGAGCTCTTCAAACAGACATGAGAAAATCCTTTTCTGTCCATCAGTTAACATGTTTATAAAACAATTACCAATAGTCCAGAATTTTACTGATTGCAAGAATATCTTCTAGAAGATATTGATTAATCTCTGTAAAACATTTGGAGTTTCTCAGATTAATGGAATTGTGTAACATGTAATTGTTCTAGCCTCTACATCTTAGCTGTATTAAAATACTATTTATGTCTTTTACATCCCGATGCTTACAAATCTTAGCTCTTTAATGATGTGGTATGGGACAGATAAAGCATTTAATATTTAAGGTCTGGGTTAATGTTTTTCATGATGTTTCACTTTTGCCATGCTTTAAGAAAGGCAGAGGACTTGGACTGTGCTGTTCAGGGAAGATGCCTCAGCCTTACAGCATGCTGTGTCTTGACAGTGAGTCTGGTGAGGAGCTGGGGGAAGCATTGCCTCTTCCTGCTCTGTGCCCTAAACTCTTTGAGCATCTAGTAAAGAAGGGTGAGTTGTATCTGTGTATCCTCACCTGAACCTGCTGCAGTATTCTGTTTTTAATTAAGTCAGAAAAGGAAAAGGCTTCTTTCTGCTTCTTGCATTGACATGAAGTGAGACCTACAAGCAGCTAGTCACTGTCACCTGAACAGCTCAAAACAATGGAGTTACTATATATAAGATTCCTCTGTATTCTAACATATTGGTGCAACTGAGACTTCAGTTTTGATTTTTGCTTCCTCTAAATGCTAATTTTTTCCTTCCCTGTAAAGGATGACTTATGTAGACAAATACATGCTTTGATAAAGTATTTTTTTTAATACCCACTACTCTTTCATTAAGGAAATGCATTTCTGAGGGCTTCTGAGGTGTTAATTCCTCTCTGAAAAATTACAAATAGGTTTTCTTACTATCTAGGTGTTCTTATATTCCTGGGGTACTATTAAAAACGTTTCCTTTGCTTTAATTTCATATCTGTGGCTAAGAAGTAAACTGCCTTTTTTCCAATCTAAATATTTGTTTCCCTTGTTTACAAAAGACATATTTTCCTGTTCATCATGTCTTGTAAGAGCTGGTTGAATTCCCCTGTGTTGTCATATAAACTGCACTTCCCATGATTTACTGGGTAAAAGCACATATGCATCTTCTTTGATGACCAACATCCATTGTGTTTCAAGGAACTTTTAAATTATTAAGTAGGTTGTTATAAACTTCAACCATTGCCCTTTCATAGAATGCTTCTAACAAAGTGATTTTTCTTGAAAATGTTACAGGCAGAACTATCTGACTGTATAAAACCCCTTCAGGATATGATTTGGCTAAAATATCTCAAATGAGCTTTCAGTTAGTACTATCGCAGTCAGGTCATTTAAATTATGTTGCAGTTGAAGAATATCAATTAACAAATGATGGAACATTTAATGGAAATATTGTAGTGGTTCCTTCCTGCATGGTTAAATGTGGGGGGAAAAAGCCCTAGAATATCCTTGTTAATGCACTGTTAGGCAGTTCAGACTTTGAAAGGCTTATGGAGATGTTAAAATGCTATGCCAGCATTTTGTGGCTAAAAGTGTCGGGATTGTCTCACCTTCAGATATCTGAGTGCATTTTGTTAAATCAGACTGCAAGAACACAGTGTCTATCTAGAGTGGCACTCTCCTAGGGCTTGTCAGCCTGGGTTCTCAAGACTTCTGCTTACTGGTGTAAAGTGGAGCATTTCTCCTGCTTTTGGGCACCTAAAATTGGCCATATACTACATAATGTTCAGACAATCAAGCTGAATGTGCACACAGCATTCTCCTGTGGCAAATGTGTGTCTTCAATACTTATCTGAATGTGTGATTGTTAACAAGAATGGGAAGAAAAGTCATCTTCATATAGCACTGCCTCACACTTGCATGTAAACACTACCTACCTTTTTTTTTTTCTTCTCCTTCTAGTGGTAGTTGCAATACTACTGGTCATGAAACAGCTATCTGAGGATCTGTGTTTATGGATACTGCTTGATACTGCAAATGACAGTACAATTTTCATTAAGTTGTTTCTTGCAGACTATAGTTTTCAGAAGCATGAGTTTGTTGCTGAAATGTTTTTGTCTGAGCAAAGAGCCATGGCCAAGTGAAACGTGCTCTGCACTTTGTGCCACGCTCTGTCTGGCCCTTCACTCTGCCCCAGTGCTTGCTGGAGAGCTGAACACCTGGTGGTGTGCCTCCTGACAGCCTCCAGTATGTCTTGGACATATGAGAAGTACAGCATTTTAAGTTTTCACTCTGTCATCTCAGGATCTCACTTAGACTGTTCCCCCCTCACCTGAGGGGCCATTGCTTTGTCTCCCCTGAGGTCTCTGGATCACCAAGAAAGGCAGAGATTAGAGGAAGGGCTTACTTATCTTGAATGAAAAGGTTTCAGCCTGTTCAGACTGTGTACTTCTGTGTGAGCAGGACAAGAACGAGGCTGCTGGTATCTGTGCATCAAGTGCTGCCTCTGCATTCATCCTTGAAGGAAAATGGAAGTAAACTTGTGGTCACAGTTGTCGAGATCTGGTTATTAAAGTTATTAGAAATGCTTCTGCCCAAATTAAGGTGAAAATGAGACCATATGCCAAAGTCAATAGTATGGATTTTATTTGACAGTAAATATGAGAGAGAGAAAGAAAGAAATAGAAAATAGGCAGGGGAAATAGACAGAGAGTGACAGAGACAGAGAAAAGAAAATACCACCTTCTGTGGATCCGAGGATGTTCTGTTGATCTCCTCCAGTTGATCTTCTTGGTGGTGATGGTCCTGCCAAAAAACATTTTTAGGGAGGGGTGGGCTTCAATGGCTCCTCTATACAGTTCTGCTATAATGAGCAAAATTTTATATCAGTGTTTGAGGCATGAACATCTCATGAACATCTGTCTCTTGACATCTATGCCGTGACTCAAACATTATAATAAATGTCTCTTTCCTAGCAATCTTCTTCAGTTTATGGGTTGTCCATGGAGAAGATGAAGAAAGATAATAGGAGAAAAGATAGAAAACAAAAAGAAAAGATAGCAGAAGCAATAACATAATCATACAGCACACAATAATCCTCAACCCAATTCTCATTAGTCAGCGCTCCCACCCCGTGAATCCAAAGAATCTGTGTTTTTCAGTGGGCAGTGGGTGTGAGAGATTTGAGATACAATGTTGTATCTGTTAGATGTTGGTTCAATATGTTTTGAAATTAGTTATAGAATTATAGAGCAGGTCTTCATTTTTAAAGTCTACAGAGCAGTATCCTCAACAGATACCTGTATTAACATGTGTCAATCAGCCAAGTTTCAAGAGAATTCCCAGCTCTTGTAGTATAATTGATTAAGTTTGGAATAAGTTTGTTGAGGATGTGTGTTTTCTTCTTGACTCTATTCACATATAGTTGGAAGAATTTTATATTCTAGTAATATTCTTAGTGCACCGGATAATTCTATATATTATGGAAGCCAGTTTTTATGGTACAAAATTACCACACAAAACATTTTCATACAAAATATTCTCGTATTTTTACATCAGGGCTATGCTCTGTTTCCCAGGAGACAGTTGTAATTTAATCTTGACACAAAATAGAAACTGTGATTTATTATTGGTGGGATTAGAAATTAAATTGATTCCCTTTCAAACTTAGTTGTATTATCTCGAGTATCTTTTTTTCTTTTGAATTTCAGTGAGTAAATTGCCCTCATCACATTCTGCACCCACACTGAGAAGCATGTGTATTGCAGAATGTGCTACAGTCACTACACTGATTAGCATAAATAGAAGAATTGAGGCAAAGTTAAAATACTCTCTTCAGACACAGGGCAGGAAATCTAGCATACATTGGCTTGAGAGCTGGTAGAAGGCTTTCCTGTATTTTATTCATGTCCCTTTTGCAGTCCACGGCTATCCCTCCAGGTTTAGGAAGCAGGGTTCAATCATTCCTTAAGTGAGGCTCGTATTTTGTTAAGATTTTTTAATTCTCTAATTAGTAAATTAGAAAAATTTAGTCAAATCCTAATGATTTTAAAGCTGTTTGAGGCATAACTGGAGAGGTGAGTAAATATTTGTATGATTTCAAATATGTATAAATATTTATACCAACTCTCAGGATAAAATTGGTTGAGACAAATTTTAGATTGATTAGACCTTTTGCCATACCAATTTTCAGTAAGAAGAAAACAAGTTAGACAGAAATCAAACTCTCATAGAGTTTACTTTAGCTAATATTTGATTTCCCAGCAAGCCACTTGAAATGAAAAGACAAACAAATTACAAACATTCACAAACTGAAAATGCAAGCAATTATGGTGACACATTTAAATTTCATTGGTCTTCATGCAGCTCCATCTCATGTGTTGCTAGGTTCCTATAAAAGGGAACTGAATGTGCTGCTTGCAGTTTCTCTGCTCCCAAGCTCTTTTCCTTATTTTCAATATAGGGATATTTGGCATTCCTAGAAAAAAAAGAAAATAAATAGATTTCACTAACAAAATATGCCAGAATGAAACAAGTTGCTAATTGCATTAACTTTTTTAGGTGAACTTTTAGCTTTTATTCTGTGAAGTGCTTGTTGCACCACTTCTCTTGTTTCCCACAGTTTTTCAGTGAGGTCTCCTCCAACCGATTTCACATTCAGTGGAGGGAGTGAAACTGCTTTAATTGCAATCTGTGAATTAGGAAGTGGTTTTGGCATTTGACTTGCTTTTTAAAATTTTTTTCTCGGTTTTGATAGGCTTCTGCTTTTCACTTGGGAGCTATCAGCCTTATCAGGTCACTCCTTTTATTCCAGTGGTTTTCCTTTTGGCCATGATTGAATTTGGTGGCAAGCAATGCAACTGCCTAAAACCCTTTTTAATAACCCATCACCTTTTTAGTAACCAATTGCTCCCTATCCCAATTTTTTTCTTGTTTTTTTTTTTCCTCCTCATTATGTACACCCCACGGGTAGAGAGGTGACTAACAAATTAACTAAGGAAGGACAACAAAACATTTTCCCCTAAAGTTTTTCTACAACCCCCACAGAGGAAGCTGCATGATAATTACCTAAGCCTGCATAGGGACAATACCATTCCCACAAGGCAGCAGCTGAAGGATTGGCCCCAGGATTAGAACCTTGGAGTTCTACAAGAACCTTTGATTCTACAAACCACAGATTGATGGGAGGGCATTCCACACAAGATAGGAGCTGCAGAATTGGCTTCAAGGACTGGAACCTGCCAATTCTGGCTTTCAAAACAAAACACACAGAAGTGCAGGGGCATCAGTCCCCACCAAACAGGAGCTTTTGGCTCTGCACAAAACCCCACGTAGACAAGGGAACTAAACTCCCAAATCTACTTACCACAATTTCCACAATTCCCTCAGAGAAAGATGCATGCAAATTTCTGAGCCTGCAGAAGAAACCACAGCTCCACAACCCCTCAAAGGAAGTTGGTCCAAGTGCTAAGAATTCCTATGGAAGGAATCCTAACAATCCTCAAGCTCCTTACAAGAAGTAGTGTTTAGATTTTTAAGATTTACTACAGAAGGAAGTATATGAAATAGTTTTGTGAGAGGTGTTGATAGATAATTTCCTCTGCAATAATAACAATAGTAATAGTGCCAATGTGAGGTGTAACTCATTTGACTAGAGTTAAGCAGATAGATATGTTAAAAATTGCTCCAAATTTTCTCCTGTACTCTTCATTTCAGATGTACATAGTATGTGTGTTGATCCATTTCTAGGGCAGTCCTCATGTCCCCAATACTATTGTCTGAAGGACTGGCAAGATTTAGTGTAGGATAATAGGTTGTTTGATATATTCACTGTTTAAACATGTTCCTAGAACTGAAGAAACATGCCTAATCAAAAGCTGTTCAAAAGGAGATTCTCATCTTCTAACCTATATGCGGCTATGGTTTGGTGCAGGGGTATTATTTCTGCCTGTCTCTCATTTTTCCAGTCTGTTTGGAGGCAGGAATGAGTCAGTGCCACACTCAGAATGCCTCAGAAGCAAATATGCTGCAGGGATGTGTTGTTCAGTGTATGGAGCAGTGTGGATTGCTCCCTTCTTAGACCTAGGGACAAGACCATGAGAGAGGATTTGAAGTGGGAAGTACTGGGAAAAAAAAGCTTTCCGAAAGAGAACGGAGTGAATGTCCTATATGTCCTCATTTGCTAACACTTTTTTTTAATGCTTTCATTACTTAAGAATTTTCTTTGCAAGCAAAATTCATGAATCATTTTCTCCTCATAATTACTGGCAGAGACAGCAAAGAAACACATTCATTTTCCAATGGCTTTTTGTAATTTAGTTAGTTCTTCATTTTTTCCATGTGGTGCCTCCCACTTACCCCCAGCAAATCAGTACTATAGCTAGTAGTTTAGCAAACACTTACAGATGTGCTGGTTCCTAATGAGCCTTTTGCCTCCTGCAGTTTTTATGCTTTGTCATTATCTTAGTGGGTGAGGAAGGGATGTTCTAAGTGGTTCAGAGTGTGCAACTCATCCCTGAGCACAGCCAGCTGAGATTCACGACTTTTAGCTTGTGGGATACCATGGCCTGATTGTATCTCTTCTCACTCCTCGCTGCTTCAGGGGTGCTTTCAGACCCATAGGATGACTCTTGCATCATAAGTGTATATATATATGTGCTATTTAGGATGAAAATCCATTATAAAATGCCTGCTACCATTTACTTGGTGCATCTCTTACTGGCTGGAATAGTTCACCTGGTCTGCTGGGTAGTAACCATCTTAAAAATATGAGCAAAAATTTCTCAGGGCGAGCCATTATTAAAGCTATTAGGCATTTAACTTTAATTGTGGAAAATAAGTAGTCATTAGAAGAATTGAGCCCTTCTTCTGAGCTCATCAAATTCATGCCACAGTTTTATTTTCATTGTGTGAATTTGTGTGGGTAGATCCTCAGCAGAAAGAGAGAAAACTCACTTAAAGCTGCTGGATAAATGTTTGAGGGCATTGCTTGAAGAGTTAATTTGCTAGTGAAAACTTGCCTTACGATCTCCTACTGCAGTGAGCAGGAACAACTTACATCACCAGCAGTGATAAGTTTGGCCAGTTATCTCCCCAACCCCCCGCTGCCCCAGGCTGCATTTTGGAAGCAACAAAGTTGTAGGTGGGGGAGGTATATGTATGAGTGCTAAGATACATTGCTAAGATGACAAAGAAAATCAAAGAAAACAATTGTCAGGAAGTGCCATGTCCTGGTTGACATTTGCATGGTTTGTGCTGCTTTAGAAGGAAAACAGAGTTTGAGGTTGCTGCTGTTGTTTGTGTTGGTTTTTTCACTCTTTCTGTCAGGAACACCATTTAAACATCTTCTGGGTTTTTTGGTAGGTTTTTGTTTGTTAGTTTTTTGGGGTTTTTGTTTTTTCTTGTTTTTTTTTTGTTTGTTTCCTTGTTTGTTTGTTTACTTTTTTTTTTTTTCCATTAAGCATATGTATCTAGATGTATTACACATCATTTCCTATGGGAAAGGATGAAGGATGGGCTGGGAATAATGGTGACATAAAACATACGCTTGTAATTGGATCTGGTTTTCTGTAGCCACAAGGAACTTAGTGATTGATTGAGGGCCCTCAAGGGTTGACCTTTCTTCAAGCACAGATGCCCTGGAGGCAACAGGATCCATTGATAGGTGGCTGGAAAATAACTATTTTTCACTGACATCCTTTGTTTTCTTCTTCCTCTTCTTCCTTTTCAAAACAGGTTTGAATTATAACTTGACTGCTGATGTGGCAAAGAAGGAAAAGAGCCAGCAACCCAGAGTTTATTTTGTGACTTCTGGAGAGGCAGCAGGGCAGATCACAGAGAAGTTACAACTGTCATTCATGCAGGAAAAGTGTGAGCATTACCTAGCATATGTCAAGGTCAGTTCATTCATATCCTTCCTTACTTTGGCCTTACTGTGTTCCACTCTTTGTAGAAAAATATTCAACCAATCAAAGTAATGCTGCTTTGGGTTCAGATGTTTGATTTCCTGATAGGTAGAAGTTCAGAACTGCTTGCTTGGCATGATTTGTCAGTTTGAGCACCTTCAAGACCTGGTGCCAGGAAAATACATTTTTTTATGATTGACCGGGCAGGTCTTTATCTCTTTCTCTTCTCTTTCTCTCTCTCCTTCTCTTTCTCCTTCTCTCTCTCCTTCTCTCTCTCTCCTTCTCTCTCTCTCCTTCTCTCTCTCTCCTTCTCTCTCTCTCCTTCTCTCTCTCTCCTTCTCTCTCTCCTTCTCTCTCTCTCCTCTCTCTCTCTCTCTCTCTCTCTCTCCTTCTCTCTCTCTCCTTCTCTCTCTCTCCTTCTCTCTCTCTCCTTCTCTCTCTCTCCTTCTCTCTCTTCTTTTCTCTCCTTCTCTTTCTCCTTTTGCCTTGGTTTGTTGCTACAGGTATTATTCCCAAGGAGACAACATCTTGTTTTATTAGGAACAGCAGATTTAGTGTTTAGTTTTGTTAGAGGTTTGACCACACAAAAGACTGGTGATACAATCTGCATGGGAATGGCAGGATAATGTGGGGCCTGGAGTGAAGTAATTGGGCTCTTGGATTTGAAGAGCCCTGTGGATTTCATCTGGGTTTGAAAGCAGCAGTGGGATAACTTAATTTCCCATGCTTCATGCTCCTAGGGATCCAGAGAGTGCTTTTCAGACTGAGATGTAGACAGGGTCTGTTTTTCCTGTGACAATCTCTTAATCTAGAGCTTGCTAGGACTTTAGTTATCCTCATCTGGCAGGTGTTGAAGAAATGTCACCGAGGTGCCGTTCTTTTCAGAGTAAGCACAACAATTTTCTTCTACACTAAAAATATATAGGATTTTATAGGATTTTAAAATTACATAGGAAGGACATTTATCTTTTAAACAACATATTAGTCTTACAAACACTAATTTTTATTACCAGTCCTTACTGAAGGACTTCTTCCCATAGATGAGTGTGACCTAAATTTGATGGATAACACTTGGCACTATTTTGTTTTGAGAATACAGCGCAGCCAGATATTTCTCAATGTATAAACTTCTCCAGGAAGCTTTTTTGTGCCTAAAAACTGTGGGAATGGGAAATAAAATTCATCCTTTGACTCCATCAATATTTTGTTCATGGCTGTTGAGAGAAAATAAATAAGGGCACCAAGGAGGAAATACTGTCCTAATAAATTGTGTGGATCTCTGGGAAGAAACTATGTATCTTCCACATTTTTTTTTGTTTCTGGAACAACCATTGCCTGTTGTTAAAGAAAATTTAGGCCTATAAGATTACCTTTACTTGGAAAACGTATCATTGAATTTACTCATCCTGGTCTTTCTCCAATGAACACATCTGGTTAGACTTCAATTTATTGAGTTTGGATCAAAAGGAGCCACGTGCCTATCCTAACCCAATAATGATTTCTTTCACACTAGCTCTTGTAGTTTTTGGATACTACACAGAATTCATTAAAGAGCTACATATGCTTAAGAAACTCTTTAAATTATTGCGACACTTTTAGCTAATTTTGGGGATGCAAAGATAAAAGCCGTTCTTCTGGAAAATTCCTGGGAAATTGGATTTTTATAGGCAAGATAAACATTTAAACATGTTTAAAAGTACCAACAACTTAAAGCAAAATACCTGGTTAACAAACAAGGCTACTGGTTTTCTATGTGATATAAGCAACCATTTTTCACTGTTGGAAGAATAGCAGGAAATCTTGTAAGGAAGAATGCAAAGCAGTGGATGAAGATAATGCCAGTGCTTTTCTGAAAAAGATGGTGTAATCCACAAGACTACAGGACATTAGAAGCATCAAAGAGAGCTCTGCACACTCTGAAGGAGTGGAAATGGGGTCATGATTACTGCTATCCTTAAGTAGTAGCTTGTAAAACAAACCGCTGAAGAACAAACAAACAAAAAAAGCCCTCTACAAACTCCAGCTGGAGTTCTCCTTAATTGCATATATTTGTGATGGAATGGGTGATTAAAAATATGTGGGCTTAAAATATGCAAATATTTCATTTAGGCTGCCCTTTTTCCTTTTATTTACTGTATGTTAGATGAATTCTCCTTAATGGCCAATTGAGTTGTTTGTAGTTGCATCTTTAATACATGTTCTCTGCTATTGTTTATTTGTGTCACTGGTCACAAAGGGAGAAATGTGGAGAAAGGATGTCAATTCTGGGCTGCCTATAATGAAGGACAGAGAAGCTCTTTGGACTTGTGTGTGACCTCACATGCTAACTTGACAAACTCTGCTGGGTACACAAGGTCTCCAATCCAAATGGAGCACAGGAGAACTCTGTGGGTTAAGTTAGTTAAATGAAGCCTGCTCCAGGCCTCGCTGGATGATATTGTCTTATCAACATGTAATTCTAGTATGCTGGAGGCACAAAATGGAAGGACTGAAAAAAGCCATTGAAAAAATATGTCTCTACAAGCTGCCTGCAATTTTTTATAGATTTGGTCTCAAGACACTCCAGCAAAACTGAGCACTAAAAGAGTTGCAGTCTACAAATAAACTGACATTTAATTGTTTTGCAATTGATAAGTGTCCATGATTTGAGCATGACTCATTTCCTCTTTGTGGTTCCCTTTCAGGATAGTAGCTACTTTTCTTATTGCTGCTACTGAATTTGACTATTAAAGTTTGTATTTCCTCTTATCTGTGTGATGGAGTGGATCTCAGAAGGTTGTAGGATGCATGTAGCTGGGATCTTGTACAGGACAGGCCATGAAATTACATCTCAAGTTGCTAGAGCTGTGGTAGTTGATGAGAAAACACGGTTTTCTAGTTGTGAGCAGAGAATGAAAGGGAAACGCTTTGGGACTCAAAATGTATTAGATTTGATTTTGTAGTGGGCATAGAGTCATAGAGGAGTGATATGGTTTTGTGACTCTTTTATACTTTTGTTTTAAAATTGCCTATCCTCACTGGAACCTTTTTGATGATTGCTAGTTAAGAACCTTTTTTAGTATAAATGGGTAATAAAAGCAATACTGACAAAACCTCAGAAGCATCTCCAAAAGCTGTATTGTTTTAATTTAAACAGCTTTTGAAGGTTTGACTGATAAATTGAGTAGCACATGGCTGTTAGTTGAGAAGTTCAGGAGCAGCCCAGGCTTTCTTATGTCAATGCATAGCTGATCCCTTTTGTCTCTTAGGAGGTGTTTCACTGCTGGACCATTCTTCTTCCAGCTCTCTGGGGATGATGGTGCTGCCACTAAGGATCTTCTCTCCTTCAGTGGTGCTTAAACTATTAAGAGCAGATGAGTACCTTGTGTGACACTGTCTGTCAATTTTGCTGGAGTACAAGGATGCAAAGTTTAAATCTGATTAGCTTTTTTTCCCCTTTCTTTTGTAAAAGGATTTGGGGTTTTTTGGTGTAAGGAATGGTGGGAAAATGGAATGTGGTACTGAGAGGAAAAGAAGCAGAGTTTGCAGAAGGGAATAGAATCAGAGAAGATTAAGAAAACAAATGGATCTGGAGGCTTTCAAGGTGTCTCCTTAATATCTGGGCCTGCAGCTGAAATGTAGAATTTTCTCCTGGCAACTGCACTCATTTGATGGTGTTCAGAAGACTGGGGCAATGAGCTTAAGAGGCGCTGTGATCTGAGAAAACATTGCTTCCCTTTTCTGATAACTGCCCTGGTTGTTTCCTGGTTATGTGGGCTCTCCTAATATTTAGGATAGATTTATCAGTGTATAGGATGGGAATTTTACAGAGAGACCAAAGCACATTGTGCCTGTAGATTTATGCAGGCTCGGGATAAATCTTCCTTGATTTATCACAAAGGTGTAGTGGTGATCATGTTGAGAACCCCTGTAAGAATTCCTGCATTTAATTAAGAAGCACCATCTGTTTTCTTACCCCATTGTAAGCCAGCCAGCTGGGTTACCTATTGCTACCACTCACTGTTGTCTGTGTGCAGAGTGGATGCTCTAACAGTGGCAGACAACATCAGTGGTGCTGGCATATGATTAAACTAGATACAGCATAACATTTTCCAGAGATCTTTTTCTTGGTTGTTTTAAGAAGTTTTATGTAAGTAATAATATTCTTACTGGATCCAGACATAGCTTATGGGAAGGATGGGGCTGAGAGGTAACAGCCTTTGCATAATGTGTGTGTAAGTGAAGAGCTAGTGTTTATACAGACAGGTTTGAAAAAAAACTTTGACTTTTCAACAGAATTTTCACAATTCTGATTTATTCATTGCTGAGTTCTCTAGCCAAAAATTTGCATTTTTATGGGTATGTTCTGGTCTTTGTCTGCCACGCATCACTCGCTTTTAAAGATACTCTAGTCTGCTGACCTCATACAAACAATCTGTAGTGCTCACCTATGTCAGTCAAGGTCTGTGGTCATGTTTGTTTCTCCTTTTATATCTGTTTGATCTCATCTGAGGGGGTTGCATGTATTGAAGTCTTTTCTTTTTGATTTGTAGTACTCCAGGTTTTTTCTAGAGACTGGTTAACAAAGCATTTGATCTCAGTCATATGAGATGTAGAGATGGTGTCACCTTGATCATATGCTTTCTTCTGAGAGTTGTCTGCCTGTGAATTAATATCTCTCTGTAAAGGTTTGGCTGGTAGTATTACAGTGTAGAGATAACACTTGAAGCAGAGACTGCTTTTTTAGCAACAACAATGAAAACTTGGTCATGATTATCTAGAATTTCACAGGGTTTGGACCACTTGGCAGACAGAGGGAATGCTGAACTGTTCCAGCCTGTAGTAGAAAGTTTATCATCACTGCAGGACTAAAGCTGCTGTGGAGTTTTACCAGGAATGATGACTGCAGTCAGATTCAGTGCTAAGAGCAGGGCTGATGCCTTTGGGTTTGTTCCTTTTTCTTGTTTTATGTAACTTTATTTTACCCTTTTGCAGAGCCAACTGGAGAAACTCTTAGGCCCAGCCAGATGCAGTCATAACACGTGTGCAGCCTTAAAAGGCTATGGGATAGGTGGGGTGATCATGAAGCACAGACGGGTTTATTTACAAGAATCATGCTTTCCAGAGCAGTTCTCTTTCCAAAACTGTGCAAAGTCCACTGATAATCTATTAGGGCACCCTGCCTCCTCTTCAGAAGAGCAAAATAAATGTGTTTTAATAGATAAATACAAATAAAAATAAGTTAGTAGTATTTTCTGTTGCCTTATTCTGTAAAGTGATTAATCATCTCTTTTTGGATTAATTCTGTCTGGCACTGAGTAGAGCTGATGTCTTACCTTGAAAAATAAGCCAGGGAGAAGAGAAGCTGCATTTTTTCCTGCATAGCTCATATGGGCAAGGGAAGAACAGTGGTCAGCTGCATAACTCTTTTCATCACCTCTTAAGTAAACGGATTTAGGAGTACCAGAAGGAGTATTAGGAGTCAGTGACATCTTTGAGCTGAGCATTAACTGTATGAAGATTTAAATACTGTTAATGATCATGGAGTTATCTTTGGCTTTTTCAGAGGTTTTTACAAGGTTCACCAGGAACCAGGAAGATTATCTTTCAGGGGTCAGTTTATAGTTCAGTTAAAAACTGTCCTGCACAATATGACCAAAATCAAGCTGCTATATATGCCTTCTTTCGGGGGAGATACCCATGTTGCAAGTAGTTAAGTGCTGTGAGATCTGTAAGAGTTAGTAGTTCAGCTAGGTGGGAAAGCAAGTTGTATCCCATACCATACTGTTAACTTTTTACTTGATAGTGTAGCTAGAGGACTGTATGGTAGCCCAAAGGTGCTTGAGGCCATTGGGAGGTTTTCAGCTGTGAGCTGAAGGTAGAATCCAGAAATCCTTTTCTGCACATCCACACAGGTTTTTAAAGAAATTACTTTTTGGATCCCCTCTTCTCACATTGCTAGGTGATATGATTGTGTGAGTGACTATCTCCTTCTTTATAGTTGGAGAGTGTCTTTGAATGTTTTCTGCTCTGTACGGAGCTTATCCATCATAAAATCTATGAAAAAAATCCCATTTAAAGTCTTAACAAGGTAATTGATTTTATTGAAGTTCACTGATGCTCTTTGACTTTTACCATTATGTATGAAAAAGGCCAAATACGTTGTTTATGGCCCAGATGGAAACTTGGTTGTTGTGGTGAGGTATCTGTCAAAGTACCTGGCCAATTGTATTTATGAATCCAAGCAGAGATTTTTGTAGTCCCCAAATGAAATAAATGGCATTTTGAATGAGGCTCAGTTGGTAGGCTTACAGCACAATAGGTGTTTGAATTCTGCTTTGCCTCCCTTTTTCAAACTGCAGTGTGCCCTGATAAACCCTGAAAGGGTGCAAATCTTTAGTCTTGAGCCCTTTGATGAACTTGTCCCTTTGATATGTTCTGTAATGGAAAGGAAATAGAATTCATTTTTCAAGCAGAGTATCTCAAAAAAGCTTATTTCTCAAGTTTTGGCAGAGTTGAGAATTATTTTTACTGCATGCAGACTCTTAATGAGGCATGACACTTCACTGCTGCTTTTAGATATTGAGTCACAGGCTTACGCCTGCCTTTGCTGTCTGCCCACTGATGTGTTTCTGTCTGATACTGTAGTTTCCCCAAAAGAGATTTCATTTGCAGATAAAAGCTTTTAGAGACTGAGGAGAGGCAGATTTAGGCCTGGACAGAGCATGGTACTTTTAGGGTGGAGGTTGATCAGAGGGCTGGAGCACCTCTCCTATGAAGCCAGGCTGAAGGGTTTGGGGTTGTTCAGGCTGGAGAAGAGATAGCTCCAGGAGACCTCATTGCAGCCTTCCAGAACTTGAAGGAGACTTTAAAAAAAAGTCACTCTCTCTTTTTTATAACTAATATCAGTAGGTTAAGATTAGAGGTTAGGAAGATCTTTTCTCAGAGGGTGGTGATGCACTGGAAGAGGTTGGCCAGAGAGGTTTGGATGCCCCATTCCTGGAAGTGTTCAAGGCCAGGCTTGATGGGGCCCTAAGCAACCTGGTCTAGTGAAAGGTGTCCCTGTCTGTGGGGTATGTGGCATTTGGAATTAGATGATCTTTAAGGTCCCTTCCATCCTAAGCCTTTCCATGATCCTTTGATACCACAGTTTTGTGAGGCAGTCCTTGGGATTTTTATCTTAAAGGAGCAATTGCATTTCCCAGTGATGGCACTTTAGGAAGCTAATAGCCAAGCAGACATAAAAGCTAGCTTTGTGCTAGGAAAAAATAATTTTAAAAGGCAAGTAATGATGGATAGGAATATTTTTGCTTTCTCTGGCACTCCTGGTTAACTGAAGAGTTTTTCTCAGGTGGAAAGAAGCAGCAGAGAAGGCAATACTACTGTTTTTGAAACTTTCCAACATGTTTTTTCTAGAGTTATATTAACTAAATACATGATGGCAAATTGTGCTGAAAGTTTATTATTTGCTTCTTTGGGACAAATTTACATTTAAAGGGAATACACTTAAGGGTAGAGCTTTGCTGCAGAAAACTGCAATAGAGAACAGCTTGTTTATCTTAGTGATTTTCCTGTTTAGAACACATGGAAGAATATCAGGTGTGCTAATCTTGAACACACACATACAAACAAACAACACACACATGCATACAGTTGCCTTGCCCTGCCTAAACTGGGGAGTGCCTAAAATTATTACCCTTTCATTTTGCTACCCGTGGGAAGGAATGACCAGGGCATTTCATCAGGAAATACTGAAAGCAAATTCCAATAGAAAACTCTCTAGGCTAAAGAGAAAACAATTAATTTTACTGGCTGTGGCTTCTGGGTATGTTCCAAACCTATAACCTCCTCTTAGTCAGAACAGAGTCTTCCTGGGAGACTCTTACACGTGCTGTGTTTAGTTTGGGTGTCAACAACATAATACTAATTCAGTGCCCTAGCTCATACCAAAAGAGTGTGTCAATGTGTTTGGAGAAATGTGGGAGTAGTAGGCTGCAGCATAGAATTTCTTTGGCACAAAATGCCTTTTCTCCCCTTCACTCATAAGGAGATACTCACTACAGGTGTGGAACTGAATTAATCTTGAGCTCCTAGGGTCCAGAAATTGAGGAAAGGTACATACCCTGTTGTGTTACCCTCACTCTTACCAGAACTTACATAAGCAACAGGGTAGTTACAGTTAATATGGTTGTGCTGGTGATCAGAAATTAAATTTTTGATCATAGACTTCCAGTTTGTTATTTTTATTTGTCAATTCACCTTATAGAGCTCTTTGACCTCTCCTGGAATCCTAGTTACTTGAGGGAATGTGTAGTATTTTGTATGGATACTACAGTAATGTGTAGTATTTTGTCCTGCATTAGCTGTTCTCTGGAGATTTGAAATGGATATTTATCCAGAAATTTAAATTATTTCCCCCTTGCCCACAATATCTTGGACCTGATGACATATTCCTAAGCTTGTTCCCTGACTTTATATTAGATGCTCTTATGGGTTTGATGTATTAGGCAAATTAGATTATTGTGATTTTACAATGGCCTTTTCTCCCATCAAATTATGTCACCAACTGACAACATTGCTTGCTTTCAGAGGTTACTTTTGCTTGGAAAAAAATGTTCATAATTGAAAAACCTGTACTTATGAAAGCTATCTCCAAAGCAGTGAAGTAGTCAAATTTTAGCAATATGTGCAATCTTGATTTGGGGGATTGTTTCATCCATTGGTGTCCTCTGACTGGCTCAGTGTAAAATGCCATTTGTTTTCATCTTGTGTTAACACTTGTATTGCTGCATATGAATTCCACAGCTTCAAATGAGCAATCTTCATAAGGAATTATTATAAAAGCTGTGTAGAATATATTTAATCAGTTGATTCTTAAGCAAAAGCTCAGTGTTCCTGCTTGAGAGAGATTTCTCTGATCAAATTCCACTGAGAACATAATGTAGCAACTTCAGCATTGCAAAGGAAGTTTCACCAGAGGATCTTCTAGTCTGTCTTTATTGTCAAGTTATTGACCACACTTTCTAAGTTGCACATGTTGGTGTTCCTGATTTCTCATATGTAACACAGGACATTTCTCGTAAAAAAGTCTTCCTTGAAAGTATTTGTGAACATTTTTCTCCTTTGTGAAAAACTGAAAAATACTTGACAATGAGTGGCTTTTGCATGCTTTTTATGCAAGTTGGTTTATTTCCATCTTGTTGTTCTCATTATTTTTAATCTCCATTTATGAATGGGCTTTAAGGCCCTGAATATGTTTTGTGCTGTATTATCTGAATGTGTGTAATACCATAAGGGCAGGACTGGGTGATAGCCTGACTGTAACAACAAAATTCAACAAAAAGAGAGAGAATCTTGCAGTAGTTTATATTTCTCCCCTTTAAAAAAAAATATTTTTTTATTTTTTTAAATTTAATTTTTTTTTTTGGCCTCGGAGAAGACTCACGTTTAGTGTTAAATTCTAGGCTGAAATGTGAAAAGTTAATGGTAAGTCTAAGGGAATCTAATGTGAGAGTAAAGTAAATTTACTACTTCCTTTTTAGATGACAGTAAGTTGAAAATACAGCTAGTTAAACTTGTAATGACTTGGTAACTTTCATCCTATTAGCAGACTTACAGCTGCTTATTTGGCAAGATTGACTAACAGGAAGCAGACATTAATAAATGTAGTGAGAAGAAAAGAGAGTAAAAATATGAACAAATAACAAAGAATGTAAGCTGAAACAGGTTGTCATAAATTTATACCTTCTTTACATGTTCTTGACCTGCTAGAATCTAGATAGTAGCAAATGAAACGTACCATTAGCCATAAAAAGCAGTTTTAGTAAAGACAAAGTGTATAGGGACAATGGTCTGATGAAAAGGCTTAAAAATTCCTTTCTTTTAAGAGACTAAGCTCTGTCACTTGGCTTTCAAATCTGGCTTGTGTGCCCTTACTCAATGTGCTACAAAGCATACCAAAATTGAAAAGCCAGGAACTTTGTCATGTTGAGGAAAGCTTCCTCTCTGCCCATTCAGGAGGCACGGGCAGTTACATTCCCACCACTCCAGACTTGTGCTGCTGCAGCCAAAGCCCCTGGTAGTGGGGTGGCCCTGCTTGACTCCCCCCACACCCCCTGGTCTAATCAGACAGGCTTCCCTCACAGTCTTGACAGAAGGAGTCCCATTGCTGAGTCTCAGATGTCTGGTTCCTTTAAGTAATTTGATCATGGTGCAGCAGCATGATAACAGCTCAGGCTGGGTGTCTGGGTGGGAGGGGGGGGACAGGGGGATCCTGACCAAAGGAATCGCAGGAGTTTTGTGCCATTACAGTTTGTATACCTATTCCTCATGTGTTTTTCATGCCCCTTGCACTTACCTTTTGGTCCAGTGGTGATATTTGTCCTTGTTGTTGTTTATTGGGTGCCCCTCCATGGCCACACTGCAATCCCTGTGCCCTTTATTAGGCACAGGGTCCTAACAGTTCATGGCTCCTTGGCTGGGACTTCAGCCATTTCCCCCCACCCAGGACACAACTACCTGCACTCCAGGTACTCCTCAACAGTAAAGCACCCTGAATGTTTTTAGGAAGTGTTGAGGTTTTCAGTCCTTATATATTACATATTAAAAAAAGTGCCATGTGTTCCTACAAGTACAGAAGCACCAGCAGAGTTGGGGTAGCATGATCTGGAAGGTTTGATTTTTTGCTCTATGAGTTTTGCAATGTCTTTTAGGTACAAAGTTCAAAGTTAAAAATGGTAAGGAGGAACCCTTTATGTTATTGTTTACTCATAAAGGTTTTCTTCAGAGAAAACGTGGTGACATGCAACTGTAGTGGCTATTAACTACTTTTAAATCAGTAAGTGGATCACTGAGTGGTTTGGAATCATTCTATCAGGTATACACCACCAGGAGAAACCACTGCTATGTGCCCCAATAAAGAATAAACTGACAAATTCATACAAAAACAAATCCAATTTTTTAATGAGAAAATATTACCTCTGTGAAAGAAAGTAAGTTCAATTTCCATTTGTGGTACATGACCCCCCTCGACAGAAGCAGCTTGCCCAAGAAATGCTGCTGGTTTGCCCCCATTCATGAGCTCTGCAATTCACAGTGAAGGGAAGGCTTGAGCCCTCCAACGCTAATTGGCAAACCACTAACTCCCTGTGACTTGGATATGTCAGTGGACACCAATCCATCCAGTGCCTGCTTGCAGGAAGGCAGCTGGAGGAAGTGGTTTCCATTTTCTTGTAGTGCCCGTGTGATTGTTTCCATGAAAGCCACCCCTGTTTGCTCTCAAATTGCAGCAGCAGAATTCATAAGCTGACTTTGAGAAGCTGAGCCCTGGAACATAGCCAGGTTTGAGAGCCTGATCCACAGTCTATTCTGTGACAACACAAAACCTGCAACCCAACCCTGGCAATAGAAATTGATGGCAAAAACTAATGCAGGCTTCAGTAAGGGATGAGGATCTTGCCTGGGGACCCTACTCACTTGAGAAAGCATTTTTAAAGCCTTACCTGAATCCACTAAGTATTTCTGGCATTGGGGAATGGATGAGTGTTTAACCTGGTTGGGATGGTGCTTCTATCTCTGGTATTTTCATTCCTGCTGAATGCACTTGGGCAGGGCACACCCTGTCTGTATCTCTGCTTGTATTTTGCAGAATTGGCTGCATACATATGCAATCAATTCTGCAAGATGCCTCCTTGAAGTGGAGATACTTCATACAAGTGTGCTGTGGCACTGGTTTTAAATTTGTCCCTTCCAAGAACTTGGACAAATGCCAAAATGTATTTTTAATATTATTATATTTCATATAAGCAACATAAATATTTGTGATGGTTCTTTTTTCTTTCCTTACTGTTTTGAGAACAGTCTTAATTTTGTCCCGCATTGTTGCTGTTGGTCTTTTTTGACTTTGTTTCTCTCTCTCTCCCCCCTTCCCCTTCTTTTATAACAAAATGATCTAATGTTCTGTGTTGGTTAAAGGCTGTTGGCTTCAACACAAAGTTGTTTGATTCAGGGAACACGCAGAATATCTTTACAGGGCTCCTGTGTTTCTCTTCTGCCTACCAAGAGGGCTATCTGAAAATCTAATGTTTCTAACTTCATAATCTGTATGTATCTTATTTTGGTGTTAATGCTGTCTTTTTTGTCTTTAAAAGAATACTCCTGAGTGTAGCTCTGGAAAGCTACATGGTGGGCAGTCAGTTTAACACTTAATACTTATGTAGTATTACTTTTAGTCTCTTCTAACCATTTACCTTATTCCTGTCCCTAAATTTTTTGAAGCAATTCTTGTATTGTCAGCCTCGAAAATCTTGCAAAGGCAATAGAGGTAAAATGCTGCTTAATAAGCTTCTGTAGGTCTCCTATTATTGCTTTTCTGACTGACTATCAGTACTCTTTGGGAGTTGCTGCTTCCACATATGCCAGAAACACAGAAATCACCATGATTTATCTTTGACTTCATCCAGGAAGTCAGTGGGATTATTGAAGTGCAACAACTCATCTGCTTTTCATGTTGATATTTCAGACCTAATTGTCTCTTCAGCAAGTGATTGCATCTGTCCAGGATTTTGGATTGTGAGCTGTTGTGATCAGGAACCACCTCTGGTACAGTCCTTTGTATAAAGGAATGCTTTATATAAACCACAGTAGTGCTCATGGACTATAAGCAGCCAGAGAGACAGTCACCATGATGGATGAGGAAATTGTAAGGTTTGAATGTTTGAAGGGTTTTTTTTCTTAAAATAGACACCCCCTGCATAATCCAAAAGAGTATATAAGCTGTCCTAGGAGAGATTTTCCTCTCTTGTACCTCAGAGTCTGCAGGTGCATTGTAGGACCGTTTCTGATGCTGTATGTAGGTACTGTTGTCCTATAAGTTCTAGTCAGAACCAGAAAAAAAAAAAAAAGGGTCAGAAATAATTAATATCTTATTAAGAAAAAGAAAAATCCAATGCTTGAAAAGGCTTATGTAAATGTATATGTGCTATATTTTGATACAGTTGCAGTAGAGTTCTGAGGTAGCTTAAAAGTAGGAAATAAGTAGGTGTGAAAAACAAATAAGACCATCAATTTTGTATATATATCTATGTGTCATATGCTTCCAATGTCAAGTTGCAAGGGCTGTTTAAATGAATTTAGAATCTAATGATGTGTGTTTCATCTTCCTTTATTTTCCTTTCCAGCTTGATTTTTTCCTACTTAGAGATGTGTTACCTATGTGTTAGAGGGAAATACAGTCAGCCAGATGTTTATGCTTTGAGTTGTAATTTGCAAAGGACAGAATATGAAAGAATGATATCTGGGAGTCTTCAGAGCAAAACAGATGTTGTTTAGCATGTTGGTTTTTCTGCTGCTAAGTTGCTTCTTGTTCTGCTGCACTCCTTCCTCCAGTGCCAGGCTGGACAGTAGGTGTAGGCCATGAGACAAGTGTTGTGTAGCAGTTTGCCAACAGCTCAGTATTATCCAAAACGAGCCTGATTTATGATCCTTGGAGGGGTTAGCTTAGCTTGCCAAGATCTGGCAAGCATACTGACAAACCTACACTCTATCCAGGAGCACATTGGTCTATGCTGGACCTTCAGCTGAATCTAGGCTTTGGCAGATGAATTTATCTTACCTCTATTGCAAAACACTTTTCTTTTATAACCTTTTTGTCAGTGAACAACTGTCCAAATTCTGTCTGTAACTACAGGTTGCAGTGTTTTAGGTTAGTGTGCTAATTTCCTTCATAGTTAGTTGGTAATAACATAATTGAGAAGCAGTATTATCAGGTTTTTCTTGTTTGTGTACCACTTGCAATTTTTAGTAGACAGAATATTCTTATTCAGTTTTGTCCTCACCATTGATCTGTTCTCCACCCTCAAAAATTTTTTCCTTTTGAGGTGTTGCAGGAACTTACTTTTGTGGATGCATGCTTCTGAATGTCAGTATGCAATAAGGACTACATCAAGCTGTGGGCTGCAAATAATTATTTTATGTACACAATAAACAGAAATGATGGATGTTTTGACTCGTAAGACTGCACTGGACATACATGTGAAACTAACTCAAAATATGCCAGTTAGTTTCATTCCCATGGGAAAGGACTTTAGGTCATCAAGTGTTTGTACAAACAAATATCTATTTTTATTTTAGTATTATTTCCACTAATATATTAATATAATTTTGACTTACATATATTAATATAAATTTGACTAATATTTTGACTAATATTTACAATTTTTTGTATGCATTTTCAGCTTATCCTTCATTTTATATAAACCAAAGATTTCAAAGTAAATGAGTGGGAATAAACTCCAGTCCCTTGCGTAACTAAGCCTTCTGCTTTCTTTTTCTCTCACTTTGGAGCAGATTTGTTCATATGAAGAGAGAAGGAATGATGCTGGGGTTCATATTATTTATATATGTATATTAATGTACATGTATATTTAGTGTGTAATGACTATTTAAATAAATCACCCCTAATACAAATTGCTTTGAAAAACTAAGCCTATTTAGAAGGAATTTTATATGACATCTTCTCTAGGAAAGGAGAAACAGTACTGGTATATTAGAGTAACATCTAAAAATGCCTAACAAGACACTAATGTTTACTGTGCTAGTAATGAACAAAAGGACATTTAGAAATAGGCCTTTCCCCCTTGCATGTGATAATCTCTCTGAACTGCTCTTGCTCTGCTAGCCTGAGAATTGTTGCTGAATAATCCAAGGAAGGAGAACTCACTGAAGGAAATGAGAGACGGCTTCAGCTCTTGCATGTATCTTCCTTACTTAATCTCAAATAGATCTCTTTCAAGCCTAGGTTTTATAAACACAAACGAAAGGGGTAAAGGGATCCTCACTTATCCTTGATTTTTGCCAGTGTCATGGTATGGGTCAGCTCGTCACCCAAGATTTCTTCTGCTTGGCTCAGAGAGGCAAGTCATTCCCTTGCTATGCCATGGGGTCCCTTCCCATGTGGAAGTTCTCCATGAACTTCTCCAGCCTGATTCTAATCTCACAGGCAGACAGTCCTCCCAAAACTGCTGCAGCATGGGTCACTCTCCCAGGGGTGCAGTCCTCCAAGGACAGGCTGCTCCAGCCTGGCAGCAGGGCCCCCTCTCTCCACTGGGTCTGCCACTGGATCACAGCCTCCTCCAGGCATCCACCTGCTCCAGCATGGGCACCTCCCCCATGGGCTGTGGGTGGATCTCTGCATCCCCTATGGATCCCCATGGGCTGTGGGTGGATCTCTGCATCCCCTATGGATCTCCATAGGCTGTGGGTGGATCTCTGCATCCCCCATGGATCCCCACAGGCTGTGGGTGGATCTCTGCATCCCCCATGGATCCCCATGGGCTGTGGGTGGATCTCTGCATCCCCTGTGGATCCCGTGGGTGCAGGGGCACAGCTGCTTCACCATGGTCTCACCACAGCCTGCAGAGGAATCTCAGGTCTGGCACCTGGAGCACCTCCTGCCCCTCCTTCTGCACTGACCTTGGTGTCTCCACGTTGTTTCTCTCACATAGTCTCACCTCCTCCTCTTCTTGGATAGAAAAAACTGTGCCCCACTTTGTTTTGATTTTCTTCTTAAATATGTTATCACAGAAGCATCACCATCATCTCTAACTGGCTCATCTTTGACCAGCAGCATGTCCATCTTCAGAGCCATCAGGGATTGGCTCTGCCAGACATGGTGGAAGCTTCCAGCAGTTTCTCACAGGAGCCACCTCTGGGACCACCCCACTACCAAAAAGGGCCAAGCAAAACCAGAGTGGCTCTGCACTCTGGCACTAAACCAAACGCTCAGAAATTTTTGCCACCATATACAAGAAAAACATATCAGGCCATTTCTTATGGAGGCAGTGGTGAGCAGGAACATGAGTGGAGCACTGGGAGTCAGCACTACCCATAAGCTAAAGGGCAGCTGCAGTGTTTACCACACCACCTCTGCAGCTAGATAATATGGGTGGATGGATTTTATGAGTTAAGTCTATGCTGCAGTAACTGAAACTTTTTTATCTTCTGTATGTTTTTAGTTGTGACTTTCATAAAAGGCGTATTGGTGTTTTGATGTTGTATTTGCAAATGGATCTTTTTAGTTGGCAGCCCTCAGGTTTTTGTCATGCAGGTAGAATATTTTATTTTAGCCTACAAGAAAGTGGTGTTTTGTCCATGTAATCTCTTTTCCAAATAGTGCAAAGAGAATAAGCTATGATGCATGTTTCATTCCAGATCAGTCATTAAAGCTTCTTACCTCATACTACTTTAGGCATTGGAAGAAACTTGTGATTCTATTTTCAGGGGAACATAGCATGACTTAAGAAATTTTCTGAGATTGTCTGGAATAGGGTGCCAGCGTTGGTCATCTGAGAGAAAGTGTGATAGTTGTACTGTCATTAGGCTCATGTGCATAGTGGGTGATACTCATCTCATCCCCCATCTGTTACTGCTCACCTTTGGTTGCCCTTGCAATTAGTGGCAAGGGTATGATTCACTTGGGCCACTCCATATGTGTGTTTTAGGGCAAAACAAGTAAGACTCCATTAACTATGTCTCTACTGGCTCACACAAAAGCCAAAAGCAACTTTTTGGAGGCTGACATCTGTGTTACAGATGTCAACATTTAGCCAAAGGAATCCCACTCAATCCAGTCCAGTGTTGTTTGATATTATTTACAATTTAAGACGGAAAAATGCCCAGTTGGTAATGAGGCACTGATCTGTTTCCAATATTCTGTTTCAGTGAACCAGATGGAACTTTAGCCAAAGGACTAGAATGGAGAAGTGGTACAGTCAAAAACCCATGTTTCATTCCACCCCCAGCCTTTGCAGTGAAATAATAATAAAAAAAACCACATTCTTTTCAGCTGTAAATCTGAACTCAGCTTGGGGACATATACAAGGTCTAATTGAGTGAAAAGAAATTAAAGTAAGCAGAGTGCCATTTTGTTATGAGATGATAAATTGTCTATACCTGGTGAGTTAACACAGTGCAAATCACTGGCCTATGGAACTGCACCATGCCCGCTTTGTAAAAAATAGAACAGGAATTTACCAGAACTGGTAGCTTAGTAGATTGGCTGTAGCATTGGGGTCCCTGATCACTAGGGACCATCAAAGAGAGCCCCAGGACAGAAGAACTCATGCATAAGGGGGAGGGAAAATATGTTAATGATTTTGGGGAAAATATTATCTTAAATATGTTTATTCTGGGACATCAATGAATATGCATGTAAAATGCAGTCTATAAACAGAAACTTTCCTGTACTCAGCATGCAGGGCTTTAGGAAGAGCTATCCCCCTTGTGCATCTGGCCACATAAAGAATGCTTGCTTTTCAACACTACATTGGTATTAAGGAGCTTCTTGTTTTACTGAATTTTTTTTTAATTTTTACTGAACAACTCCGTCCAGTGTTCCTTTTTTTTTTCTGTCTGTTGGTCATCGGTTAAAAGATTAGGAGTCTTTATGCATTTACATCCTAATTCTCTTCAGCTTTACTGAAATGTGATCTGATGGATATCCATAATCATCAAATTTGTGTTCCTATGTTACAGCTGGGTATTCCACCTTGCTTTTAAGATGGCAGCCAATCCACATGGGAGGTCATCATAGCTGTTCTATTGAGAGTTGTAGTAGTAGTTGGATCAGAGCCCTGGCAAACAACTCAACAGCTGTGAAAGATGTTAGTTAAATGGTTTAAAATAGTTTATATTACTTTCACTGAATAGCTTAGTGGTAGCATTATTATGGTCTACTCTTTCAAGTTTGAAATGCCCATAAAATTTACCTTGTTTTTGGAGCCTGTCATATTTTACACCTTATCTTTTGGAAATTGAGTGGGCATAGGGGTGAAACCTGCTTTATTAGAAATGATATGTACATGAATTCAATAGTATAACTCTCTTGCCATTTTTGTCATTGTTTAAGAATTTGGAGAACAGTCTGTGAAGTGTAGAAGGCAGATGGCATGGCCTGGGAAAACTAGTGCAAGGGGATAGCTGAGGTTTGTGTTTGGACTCTGTTGGGATTAAGTGCCATCACCTTTTTCCTCTTAGCAATGACCACAGCTGAATTAAACACTTGTTTTGTTGAATCACGGTCACCTGTTTTCTTGAGCTGAAAGGAGTAGCTCTTGAACATCTGCATGAGAGGAAAGCAATATTGATTGTACATGTGAAGGCTTATTGCTTAAAAGCTTCTGTGGAGAGGTTGATTCAAAGTGTCAGTGGAAAGAATTGTGCTAGTCTCAAATGGCTTTTGCTGAGTACTGTGACAAAGTGGTTGTACTTGATGGTGGGCACTAATAAGTCATGAACAGTAAGGAAAAATCTGCAGTTCCATAGGAATCAATATTTTTGCTGAGAAATTGCATTCTTGCTGCAGCACAAGTACTTCAGTCTCAGTTTTGTTGTCCCAAATGTGAAGGACCATGTTGCCTTGGCCATGGGAAGAGTTTTGGATAATTTTTGTCTTGCCGTCAATGGCCAAGTAAAATAATAGATAAACTGCAGCAGTGACTTCTGGTGTAGGCAAATTTATTGCTACAGAGCTGCAGCAGCCTGGATTTCAGTGATCAGGAATACAAAGAGGGATCAGTTTGTTGCCTTAATGTTTACCAACCTGCTGTTACTATCTCTAAGACCTACTGTTGCAGCAGACCTCTCATTAGGGGTAGAAATGAGCCAAGACACAGACTCTCATTCAACAATATGAAAAGGGTTCCAGTTTACTCTTTTTTACAGCTTAGCCATCCTGACTCTGACTACAGCAAGCTCCTACTACAGGCTCTGACTGCTGGACTGTGACTGCAAGTATTGGTTTGCAGACTCTGAACACAGCTTTCACCCAGCTCAGCTGTGACTGCTCCAACAGCAGGCTCCGACTCAGACCCAGACTGACCTCACAGCAGATCTTTTACTGGAGCAACTCTTCCTTGTTTCATTCTTCTTTGTGTCTCTGTGAATACTTCATTCTTCCTCCAGGATACTCTGGTTAGCCAACCCAGTCCTTTTATCACATGTTTTTTTATAAGTCACAGCTGTGACCCATTAAGGCTATTCCCCTTCTTTGGTAATTAGCACAACTATGATTTATCAGGGGTGGGGTCACCTGTAATCCCTTCTTCTACACCTACACTGGCAGCACTGCATGGCTTCTGCACTTTCAAGCTCCTCTCCTCTTCCCAGGAGAGAGTATCCTTTACTGCTGGGGCCCATGTCAGAGGGGTCGTGTAGTGCCCATGGATCATGGACCTGGCATTTCAGACATAGGGTAGCAGATGTGAAAATGACTAGTGGGAAGGTAGGATTTGGCCTTATTCCAGGGTTTCAACTCACACCTTGGAGATGTTTTCGGGATTTTTTCCCCTTTGTGAGATGAACCCATGCAAATATTTTGTTATGTTGGGCTGCAGTTGGTGTTTAGTGTAGTTTTGTAAGTTCTGAGTCAATATAGTCATGCCTGGTAGCCATATTGTTGTAGGGGTTTATTTTTTCCAGGGTTTCAAGTGCTTTTCTTGGCTGATGTGATTCACAGCCCTAAAGAGTTATCCTTCTCTGGCAAAGACCATGTGTCTAAGGATTATTGGCAAGGTTGAAAGCTCTCACATATATAAAAGTACTTTACCAAGTAGTGTAGAAATTTGTAAGAATTACATGAAATTAGGTGTGAACCAAAACAAACCTTAGCATAAAGAGTTGAGGCAGGACTACTTTCTCTCTGTCCCAGAGCCAGACCCATAGCACACTCTTCACCAGTGTGTGTCCTCACCTTGACCAGCCCTTCAGCTAGAAGATTAATTTTAGAATAAAACCAGATTTTGGAATAAAAATGTGGACTCATAGAGAGATCCATTACACTCTGAAGAGCAAATTGGCTCACAAAAGATTAAAGCACCTGTTCTTTTAATATCTCAGAATCTCAACATTTAATTCAAGTGTCTTTGTTTCAGGTTATTGACTTACATACTGTAGAAGATGGGTCTGCCTGAATTGTCTGTAGTGCTGCCCTGTTCTTTGTCTTTCTTAAGTGGTACCTAACAATATAAATTAAATTATTCCTCTGCAATGGTTATTATTCGAACTTTATCAAAATTAAACTTCATGTGTCCCAACTATCTTTCCATTTTTATGTGTTTCTGAATTTTGTCATGGTCTTTCCTAGTTTGGGCTAAACTTAATAAGTTGACATCATTTTCCACTTCAGTGGCTTGCTCATTTTACTCAGTCATTTAAGATTGTATTAATGGTGGTTTTCACTCTTTGAATGCTAGACTGCACTCTTAACCTCTTGCAATGTCTCCATTGTAAATAGTTTAAGGTGATAAAAATTCTGATATAAATCATCTAGGGAAGGAGATTGTTCATGTGAAAGACAATGACTGGAGTGTGGCCTTGAGGTTCATAGAAATCAAAACTTTTAGAAATGGTATCACATCACTATAACACTGCCTTCATTAACCTCCCTACCCTGAAAAAAACCCATACCTCCTTTTCTCCCTAACCCACAAAACCTAAAAGAAAGGCAATAAATGCACAAGAGATGCACTAAATGCTTAGATTTTAATATTGATTTTTAATTATTTTTTTTACACAAAGAAGTTGCCTTCTTACCAGGAAATTGTGAATAATCATTTTTTTCTCCTCTTAAACAGTTTCCATGCCGTATAAATGGTTTTAGAAGCACTGAAATCTCATAATTGAATGCCTAAAGATAGGAAGTTGCTGCTTGTCTCCATGCTTAGGGTGAATTCAGGTCTGGTTGGATTCTTTTCCTGGTCTTCCTCAGTATAACAATAGACTCCAAAGTGTTCAGTGGTTCCTTCATGGGCCCACCATGAAACAGAGGAATGTTCCAAGCATCTCCTGTTTAACAAATGCAGTGCTAAACATGTCTGGGTAGTTACCATCTCCAGTAAAGAAATCCTGATGTTTGATCTCCAAGGCAATCACACCATTTGAACTGAAGGGATTGCTTTATTAGCTGCTACCATTAGCAGTCACCATCTTCTTTGTGAAGCAGCAAGCAACTAACCAGTGTATGGCAGGCACTCCTGACCACCCAGTTTGTTGTTTAAATAATCCAGAGAAATGAAAAAAACCTAGCCCTTACAACAGCACCACCAAACTTGGCATGTCCTAGAGAGTTTTGCTTTAAACTGTTGCTGTTTCCCTAAGAGGAAATGTTGTATGTTTGAAGCTCTGGCCTGGGAGTTCAAAAATCTGAGTTATTTCTCAGCTGTAAAGCAGTAATCTGGTGTGAAGCTGGGAAGGCTCTTAATAATTTTTCATTTGGTTTCTGGTCTTTGTGTTGCCCTCCTGTCTTGCCTTTGGATTGTCACACCTGTTTGCTCCACAGACTCTTTGCAGGACAGTCAGGACTTAGGGTAATCATTTGTTTTATGTATTTTTGTATTACTGTAACACTAATCCTCTGAATCTGGCTCAAGAGTTTAGAGTGGTTCTGCCACAAATCCATTTGCATTTTGTTTTTTTCTTTTTCCTCTTGCACTTTTTTTTTTCCCTCTCTTTGGATGTTTGGGCAAAGCCAGATATTGTCAAATCTTTCCACCATATGCCGTGGTATGGAAAAATTGGGTGAAAATATACACTATTAGTACAACCAATCATTAAGAGAGAGAGAGCATTCCAGAATTAAAGCCCAATGCACTTCATCACAGAAGTTGGATGTAATAATTTTTAAGTTGGAACCACTGATTTGCTTTCACATTTGAGTTGGCTTTAAAATTCTTCTCATCTTCCACACATTTCATCTATGTGTGCTTCTCTTCCAGCTGGGCTACATCAATCAGCCTCATTCTGTAAATTTATTTTTTCACAATGCTTTCAGTCATGTTCTCTGTTTGGAACCTTCTGTTAGGCTCTTCCACTCAAATCTATTTGAGTGCTTCATAGAGCCACAGCTTAAACCTTGTAAGCTCCATTACAAATATCTATCAATGTAGATTTTTTTTCCCAAAAAAAAAAAGCAGGATTACCTGTTATTTGGCCTGTTGATAGCAAAAAATTGAGCTGAGGGCCTCAAACTCTTAATGCCTCAAGCTGTGACCTTGCTATATCTTATAATAAAAACAAGGCCTAGCAGTCTGGAAAAGTTTGAAGGCCAAAAAGGTGCAGCAAAATGAGGCTTTGGGTTTTGGCCTTCGTTCCTCCAACTCAGCCATGAACCAGTTACCTAGCATGATATGACTCTGCTATTGTAGGGGCTTTAATTTCAAATGGAACTGAAAAATCTTAGGCCTAGGTTATCCTTTATGACTTAAGGCATTTGACTGCTGTAAAGTGAGGGCTGCACTGCTGCAGACTAGGAGTGTTGCTACACGAGACTGATGACTCCAGGAGTCAGGCATCTTAGGTCTTGGTGACCAGAGAAAGTGTGAAAGAGAAACACCTAGGCATCCAGTAATGAGTCTCAGATGAAATGTTGACTTTGGGGTATCTCAAGCCTTCTCAGAAGATATCAGCATCTCAGATATTGGTGCAGCTAATATTTAATTTGCTTTTCCTTACCTCCAGGAGCTGGTGCTAGCTTAGCTTCAGAGAACAACCAAAGGAGGCAGAGATGAAGCTTTGGTTAAAAGATGGGCTGGGGAAGGGAGTGTCTCACAGCTTTTTGTCTGAATGATTCTAGGTAGTCTGAGAGTGTCTTTAACTGAGTATGGCAGAAGACAGCTGGTTGAAATTGAATTTCTTTTGAATGCCAAGAATGTACCTGGGTTCAAAAAGTGATCACATGAATCCATGGCATAGTACTTCAAAGATAAATGTAGAAATACAACCTTGGACTCGGAGAGCCTTTCCATATTGCTGGAAGCTGTGTGTGAGAACGATATCACTGTGTAACCCTTTGCTTATTCTCTCCCATGGGGCTTGTCATTGGAATGGACACAGACTGAAACACCTCCCTGTTCTTGACCACCATTTGTACCCCATATTCTCACCCTCCCTGCTATTGAAGTTAATTGCTGTTTAAACACCAAATCCTTAACGAGGATTTTAATGAATTTGACATGTCTGTTGGTGCTTCATTAGACTGACAGACATTTTTCAGTACCTGGTGGCACTCAATGTATTTTACAGTGACAGGTAGGAAGATACAGAAGAGCTGTGCCTGTAGGCACATTGCAGGCAGGATAACCTGCAAATGAGTAAACTGTGGCATCAGAAGGGATAGAAGGGAAAGACTGACTCTGTGTTGTAACCTGAGGAACAAGATGTTTTTAGAGCCCAGAAAAGTAATTGTCAGTGGGATGTGACACTCTTAAGATGAGTGAGTTAAAACTAGAGTGTTCTTGGAAAGGATACTTCCTCTTACTGTAGGTTGTGTCTCCCACTTTTCCAAATGTCTTATTTAATTAAAAAAAAAAAAAAGACAGTGGCAAGCAGCTCTGTAGTGCTCTTTTGCAGGTGTGTATTTGTTTTCAGAGACCACAAGGGAGGGAAAGGTTCTAAACTGACCATACTGTTTTTGAACTTTTTTTAAATCGCTGTTTGCTTTCAAGAAACCAGCTCTTTGCACTGCTTCCTGTTTCCATAATCAGCTGGAAGTATTCTTATTAAACAAGCAGAAAGCAAGCATTTCATTAAGTTGCAAGTGACATGAAAGTGAAGCTGTCTTGTAAACTCTGCTTCTTCTACCACCTCTTGGAAAAGAAAGAAAATCATTGCAATATCCCAGGATTAATATCTAAGCAACTGTCAAGAGAATGAAAAATATGTAAGCTCTACTCTGATTTTACTTTTAAATTTAAAAATAGTGGTTGTGTTTGTGTCCAGTCAACAGGTTCCTTGACAAGCCAAAAAAACTCTTTTATATTATTGGATCTAAAAATAGTCCTGTGATTTAATAAAAGTGGCAATGAAAGATTGCAAATAGAAGCTGGAGCAATGTTGAAGACCTGATTTTTTTAAAATAAGGGGAAAAATTAACTCCTGAGGGAGTGACTGGGCTGGGGAAGATTTTGTGATTTTGGATGATATAATTAAGCCCTGGCAACTGTGTTGTGTGGTGTGTTATATGATGGGTCAGATGTCTGTGAAGTGCTCTGGAAAAAATTATTTTATATGAGATAGCAAAGAGTAACTACAGCTTATGGCTATATTCAGCTGATTCTCAGAAGGGAAAGAAACACAGTGACAGCTGGCAGTGCTCAAACCTCTGAGAGTGTTTGGTTCCCACTCTGATAATGTCCAGATTATTAATGTTCTCCTTTCCTGGGTTACACAGAAACACTGATGACAGTATCTTTGGGATTCAGGTTACTTTGATTGTTTTCATCTGTGAAAAGATGAAAGAGCTTTTGTGCAGGCTCATTGGCTTGTGTAACTCTCACTCCCATTCATATGAAATTCTGTAGGTCTGCCTTGACATAAGTCAAGGTGGACATTTGCCTTCAACTCAGGGACAAGCGTGCCTGACAGTGTATGAAGAGCACTGGCTTCAATCTGCTTGAGTGTGTTAGAGGAGCACGGCTTAATTGGCAAACAGGAGTGAGGAGTCTCACAGAGATTGTTTCAAGAAGTACAGTACTGGAGGGGAGGCAAATCATGAGGTCTTAGTAGTTTTGCATCTTGGAGTCATCATTGTTTTATCCTTCCATGTTCCTGGAACTGCACATTCCAAAAAAAGAGAGATGTCCTTGACATACTGATGGTGTTTACCAATTCTAAATGCTGCATAGGATTTTACTCCCAATCAGACTGTAAACTGATTATTTGTGGCTGTATATGAAGTATATATACTGAAACAGGGGGCTGCTCTGAAAAGAATTAGCTAACATATAGCAACTGGAAGAGCAATGGCTGGGAGCAGAAAATATGCCAGAACAACATGGCAGAGAAGAAGACTTGCTGTGTTTGTAGAGCCCATGAGGACCGATTCAGCAACAGAGAGGAAGCATACTAGGCTTTAATGAAGACTTTGGTTTTCTGATTCATTTGCAAAATAATACTTAGAGCATGATGTCACTTCCTTATCTCATGAGTATTAGTTAATTAGAGGTTATGTGAATGCTAAATGTGTTTTGGCTCAGCCCTACACTGGAAAAAGTGGGAGGTAAAGGAGAAAGAAAACTGAAAGGGATATCAAAGGCTGGATTAAACAGAAGCATTTTTGACAAAGCTGCCCATGAAAAAAAAGCCCCACCAAACTCAGACATTTTCAAGTTAAGTGCTTCATTCTGGTGAAGACAATGGTTGTTTCTTTTTCATTTTAGAAAAGTTTTTTACAAAAACAAAAACAAAAAAACCCAAAAAACCAAAAAACAACAACAAAAAAAGTAGTAGAAACAAAGACTCAAAAGCATTTACAAATCCAGTGAAAACAGAGGTATGTGGTGGGCTGGAGGTAACTAAACAAGACACTGAGTAGTTCCATATTAATCCTGGATATGAAAGGAATATTAACTTCCCTCTAAATGAGAGGAAGAAGCCTAAATTACAATCCAAAAGATCTGTAGAATATCAGGTCCTGAAATGAAGATTCACAGATAGCATGTCAGAAAAATATAATTTAATTCTTTTAATTGATATTTCTTCTCTGGAAGTTTAGAAGACTTACTACATGGTGGGAGACAGATCAGGTGACTTGTCTTCAGGCAAAGTGACAGCAAAGAGCTTTTGTGACCAGCTGATGCAGGGAATAATAGTGTATGCATTTTTCAGGGCCAGCTAGTGTTCACCCAAAAGTTCTGAGCTAACTCAAATAGTAAATAATGAATTAACAACTCCAGTTCATAAGCTGCTTAATTTGCTGTTTGGTACCAAAGCAATGGCAAAAGTGATACAAATGTAACACAGTTCATTGAGAGTAAATACTGTTTGTCTTCCTTACATACCAAGGAAACTGATAGAAAACTCAGAAAGAATAGAATTATTATTTCCATAAATCATATTATAGAATGAGGAAAAATCAATGTGATTTTCTTAGGGGAAAATATATTTCACAAATCTATTTTAATTCATTAGAAAGTGTCAATAAAGATACTACTATGGATATTGTGTAAATGAATTTCTAGAAAGGTTTTACAATCTCTTTCATTAAGTAACCATGTTAAAATAAAGCCTTTAAAGATGAAAGATACTGTTGGGAATTAGGAGCTGATTGAATAGTGAAAATAATAGTCTTTGTAGTTGAAATAATAGTTTTTGTAGTTGAAGGTAACTGGGGTGTCACTGTTAGCCTGTGCTTCCCAAGTGATACAGAAAAGGGATAAATGATGAAATGGCAGAGTGTGCTGATGATGCAGTAGAATTCACAGTAGGAAAAAAGTGTCATTGATGTGGTAGTATTCGGGGCAGAAAAACCCAAAAGATATTATTCCAACTTTACAGAAAGATTTTGCAGTTGAATAGGCATTAAAATGGTGGATTAAATTCCCAGTAATGTTCATGGCATAAGCCAGCAATATACACAAAATTATAAGGTTTAAACTGCTTATTAAATTTCAGAATAGAAATGTTGAAATTATTATAGCTAAGTCTTTGCCACATCAGTTCAGGTGGCAGCCAAAATGTCCATTCTTTATCAGAATTAGGAGAGGAGTGGAGAGCCAAACTAAACATTCAGTTATGTTCAGGATATTTATTGGTGTATGCATATCCTGGGTACTGTCATCTTTCTTTGCTTTCAGAAAAGGGTATGACAAAGCTAGAAAAGTTATACAAAAATAAGGATAGTTAGATGAGTGAGATGACCTCAGAAGATGAGTAGGCTAGTTCAATGAAGAAAAGCCATAACAAGCATTATAGGTAAAAGATCAAGTGTATGACCTTGAGAGTATATTGCAGAAATAGTGCTCTTCTCTTCTCTTGTCACATCTCAATGTCCTTTATTGACTGGTGTCATGTCACACCTAGTGGTTTGTTTAATCCCATACTGATAGTCTGGGCTCCTGGCTGAAGTTATTTCTCACTGGCACTGGAAGAGTCCTTATCACAAGGCTGGCTGTGTGATGTTTTGTTCTTGGCTTTGAGGTCCACTTTGCTATTTCACTTCCCTGTCAAATATTGTAATCTTGGGGAAGAAAAGTAAACTTTTGACCAAAACCCTATTGTTAAATCATATCCTTGGTGGTGTTTTCTGAGTCAGGGTTAGAGTGGGTGTAAACTCGATTTGCTCGAGTTGCTCTTGTTCTGCGTTAGAAATGTGAGTACTTTGTGGGAGAGCAGGATGGGGAAGTAATTTAAGATTTCCCTTAGCAGTTTTGACTGGAAAAGGTATTCTTGTTGTATCCATAGCAAGATGCTGTGAGCCCCTTTCACCTTTTTTTACAGTAGAGTATGTGCATTCTTTGGCAAATCCCAGCCTGAGGCAAAGGACTTGTAGGCATTATCAGGCTCCCTCAGGCAGTTATAAGGGGCTGTGTATTTTGTGCAGGCAGAGCACTTTCACAGAAAAGGTTTAAGAAATCATGTCTCAGGACTGGCTGATCTCCAGGAGGCTACAGAGCACTGTGATGTTGATTGTGTTCTAGACGTGATGGACAGGATGAACAAAGAATCTGTCCAAATACTTGTAAGTCTAATTTCTATGTGTTAGAGGGTAAGTAGCTGCCACTTGACCACAGGGAAGAAGTTTCATGTTGTAACTAAGACTTTCTTGCTTTTCAGAAGTTTTCATTCTTATTTTTTTCATCTAGACTTCTGCCAGGATTTTGAAAGTCATGCCTTTCAAAATCCTGGCAGAAAATGCTAAGAAATTTGGGTTTGTTTAGTCTTTTAAAGAAGAAAGGGGAAACAGAAAAAAAAAAGAAAAGGAAAAAGTCTAGTAACTTGGTCTTAAAGGTTTTAATTATGGATTCAAAATTAAACAACCAGCAAACTAAACTAGGATCAAGGCATGTTTTGATTAAAAATGACCCAACCAAGTGTTCATGTGAAAGGGAAAAATGAGTATGTGAGTGAAGACCCAAGACCTATTCCAATAGTCTGTTAACATTGCAGGAAACATGCTTGTTTACAGTATTTTACAGGGGATTTTGGAGTAGATTTTTTGTTTTGCCTGCAGGGGGTAGGAAGTGCTCAGGCGCTTGCTTGAAGTAGTTCTAAATATTAGCTTTGTTCTCCTGCTTTGTCTCAGGCTTCTTGTGTTAGGGTTACACTGCTACATCTGATTATGGCAGGAAAAGGCAATCCTAACATTGAATCAAAGTTAGGCTTTCACTGCTTTCACTGCTGGGTATCTGAGAGGGACCAATCTGATTTTTATTTATGCCTCAACATATGTTATATATACATGAGGTGAAAAATTACTCTGGGGGCTGTACATGTGCTGGCAGCCTTGATTCCAGGAACACTTTACCTGGCAGCCCATCAGGGCAGGGAAAGCTTCCATGATCGGGCTGCAAGTGAGCTCCCACCTGCTGGTAGGGCAGATACCCTGATGCCTGGGAAGAGTATTTGGGAATTTGGGATATGGAAGGAGGTTTAGCACATAAAAGCAGTTAACTGCAACACAACCAGGGGCTATTTTTCTTTGGTTTTCTTGGAGGGAGCAGGGAATTGCCTGTAGGGTCAGCTTGGCCCCTCTTCCCCCCATGGCTTTTTCCTCCCTGTGGTCCTGTTTCCCTGTCTCCCCTGTCCTGCCCTGCTTCCCCGAGGCAGCTCAACGCCTCGGCAGCCCAGCGCTCTGCTCTTTCCCCGATGGAGCAGCTGCCCTGCTCCCTGAGCACCCTGGGCTGCCCCACGGATGTGCCAGGGCCACCTGTCCTGCACTGAGGGAAGTGACACACGGCTGGCTGCTGTTGGGAAATCGCACCCAGCCGCCCCGGGGCCAGGCACACTCACGGCAGCTTGCAGCACACACGCTGCGTCTGCTGAGCTGATGCTGACAGGGCACCCGGGATACAGTGGAAATGATCTATCCCAGTATTCTGTTTCTATCTCTGTCTATCTTTTCTCCTCTTTGCTCCCTTTTCTATCACTCTTTCGGTAGGAGCACTTACCTTTCTTTATCAATAAAATGTTCTCAGATATAGCATGGCCACATTTGCACCTTATTTTCATCCAAGAAACTGACCAAAAAGAATCCTCCTCGACTCCCCTTTTACAGTGGGATGGCACAGTATCAAAATAGCTGATTTTTGTATTTGTTAATCTCCAGAGGCATAGAAATTGGGAGACTACTATGGAAGAGTGTGAATGCAGTGTGGTGATGGCTGTGTTGCAGCCACTCCATATCAAGATGAACTGCAGAATATAGTGTCAGGATAAAGAGAACCAGATATTTGCATTGTTATGAGATAACGTAATGACTATGTACTGAAAGGAACAAAGTTTTAATGGCTGAACAAGTCCTCTGGCAGCAGTTTCATTTTCCATTCCAAACACTCTTCCCCCCCTCAAACTGTGAGGAAATCTTGCAACCCTGCTTGTAAAAAGTAACACTGATGAGTTGACATTACTTTGGGGACAGGAGGTCACGCCAGCTGCTTCTCAGCCAGTGCAACAGATGTTCCTTCCTAAAAAGGGCATGCTGCACTCTTTCTCCAGCATTTGTGTGTCTCCGAAATACTGTATATTGAGTGCTGCAGCTTTTGTGCAGAGAACTTGGCATTAGATATTTATAGTTGCTCCTACATGGGATGACTCAGCCCCTCTTTTACACAAAAGAACGTGGATGGTTAAAGCCTTCCAAAAAGTGGGAAAACTTTGCAATTGGAATAGATCAAATGTCTGGGGTTTCTCCCCTGTGTATTTTGATTTGCTAGTGAGGTCCTGTCGTGGTCTTGGTGCTTTGGTTCTTTTCAATGGAAACAAACAGAATGGACAATAGTGTATTCCCTTAATTACTCTGCTTCTAAAAAAAGCCCCAATTTGACCTGAGGATGCACTAGGTTGATTTTAGGCTGTTGCTGATTAACATTCTCTGCTTTTTATGAAATGCACTAAGTCCACTGGGAAAGAAAATGCTGTAACTGTTGTCAAGAAAATGTGCTCCATTTAACTTGTTTTACATTCAAACTGACACTGTAGGTGTCCAGGCTCCTTTCTAGTGATTCCTGCTGTCTTACATGATGTATTTTTGTCCACTTGCTTTGATAACTAAGTATCAGTAAGTTGTTTAGAAAGAAGTCCATTAGTTTGATGTTCTATCAGTACTGATTTGCCCAGCTACCAAGCAAGGTGGTGCTGAGAAACAGCAAGGCTACTGAGCAATTGTGAAAGTCCCATCTATATTGCTACTCCTGCTCTTCCTCTGACACTTGGGATAGAGCTTGCTGTTTGCAATCCAAAGTGAATGACATCTATCTCATAATACTTCAATTTACTGGAAGCTGGAGATAATAGGGAAGTAGTGTCTTTTTGCCAGGAAACAAAAAATGTCAAGGTTTTGGTTAAAAGACCAAGTCTCCAGATGAGAGGTTGGTGGAACAGCCTTCTGGATGCATTCTAAAATGAAACAAGTAATTTTCCATCTGCTAGTTCTGGAGTTAATTACCTTTCTTTTGCTCTTTCCTTTGTGTTTGTCTATTTAATTTTGTTTCATTTATATTTTTAAATTTAAATAGTACTGCAAGGACTATGCTGTCCAATCACAGCATTCAGTAACTAATCTTATATGTTTCTACACTTGTTTTCCTGAGACTTTGCTCAGATGGTAACTCCACAGGATGCAGATGCAACATGAAGCCCCTTTTTCTCCTGAGGTTCAGTTCAAGCACAGATTTTGTAGCTCAGAAGACACTGTCAATTAGCAAATTACAGCGCTGCAGCAAGTGTCAAACGCTAAAAACTGAATAGTCCATAGTCCCCAGTCATGTCAAGCAGAATTTACAACATTCAGTCGTTTTTTCTTTACTATAGAAAGTTCACAGAGCTCACTGGAGCTCCTTGATTTTCATATGACTTAAGGTTACACTGGGACAAATAAAACTTCTGCTACTGTGCTTGAAGCCATTCAACTTCATTCTTGTTTAGGTGAAATAAACTGGAGAAATCAGTAGGAGAAGAATGACTGTAGAACAACAAACTTTCAATACAATAGAAAGAATTCTTTTAGGAGCATTTTGGATACACACACACAAAAAAAAGATGATAGCTATTGTATTTCTTAAAAATTGACTGGACTTGGGTGACAAATTTGTAACAGGAGAAAAGGTGTTAACAGATGGGTTTCTCATGAAACCTGTAATCTTTCCTGACTGTATCTTTTGAATTTAAAATGTTTCTGGGGCTTTTTGGTATTTAAAAAAATCCCCCAAGAACAGGAGAAATCCCCCAATTCATCCAGTAGTTACCCTGTTTCCAGTCGTGTGAGCAACAGTGCTGAACATCTGGTGAAACTCCTGTGTTTTCTTCTGATCTAATGTCCCATTGCAGCTCTAATTTTAAATTTGTTTGCCTTTTTTAGTAACCACTTTAGTTTTCTTGCTGCTTTTTATCTCGGTGATTTTTCCTGTATTTTGTATTAGCATTTGTCTTGTGCCAACATTGCGTCACCCATTATGCAGCTGAATCTGAAAGCAGCATCATCACACTTCTTGGTTTCTTTATAATGGGAGCTGCAGTGGTTCTGAAAACTCTTGGTCAGCGAAATCTTGCAAGATTAAATTCTCCAGTACAGCTCAAGCTGTGTAAATGGCTGTAAATCACGAATGCACTTGAATTAACTTCCCTCCTTCATACAATTTATGTGAAATGACAACATGCTGCACAGGGGGGAAACCCCCCCCTCCTCCCCGTATCCTATTCCCCACTTCCAGAAACAGCCTGCACCTGGGTTTCAGTAAGTCAGCTGCACTGATGGCCATGCTGCTGGTGCACAGGGATTTGGCTCCAGTCCAAGAGTAGGACTGTCTTTCTGGTGGTCAGATGTAGCATGTGGTGCTGAACACACAGCAGGGTTGTGGGTTATTCACCCAAATGCCTTGTTTCTCTTCGTGCAGTTGGTTCTGTTTTATAGTTTTATAGTTTTTTTTTTTTTTTTTGTGAGATATGAGTTAAGTGATGTCTGATTATCCTGGAGACAATTTAGTATTTCTGTGAGCCTCATGTGAAACAATAGCCTAATGTCTTGTTCATAGCTCAGATATTTTCCTCTTTTTAATAAACAGGATAGCAATGGGAGCTTTAATTGAAAAATACTTTGCTTTGCATTTTAAAATGTTTTGCTTCAGAGTGTCTTGCAGACAATTATCAATTGCAAGAAGCTCTTTAAGATAGCTGAATAGCATTATCTCTGTTTTACAGATCAGAAAGTGAGGTAGTGAAACAAAACAATTTGCTCAAAACTACAAAGGAAGTAAGTGTCAAAATCCTGTGTAGCTTTTGCTCTATTTCAGGTAAAGTCCAAAAGAAGGACTAGGGCCAGTCAGGCAATGCATTAGGGAAACTTGGCCGCATTGCACCTCATGCAAGCTGCACCTAAGCATTAAAATTAGGTTCATTGGAAGTAATTTGGGTGTGAATCTGTTATATTTATTTAGTTTGTGAAAATAAATTATTGAAAAGAATTAAAAATAAGTTTTTGAAAGTTTGTGAATTGAATGTACTGGATTTTTTTAATTATGGGAGTTTTCTATTTAGCAGTTCAGATGTGATCAAGAGGTCTCATCTGTGTAACTTTCAGAAATGTACAAATCACTTAAGAAGTAATTTTTGACGTTTTTGACCTTTCTTGTCAGTTTTTTGTTCTTTACTAGAATTCGGAAAATATTGGAGTATGGGTTTGAATGAGAAACCAGTCATGGAAAGCATGCAATGAATTTTTTTGCCCAGACTTAAAATCTTCCTATACCTGTGTTTCTCCTTTGTGTAGGTTGCATTCAATCAGTAGATATTGGTAGTTTTGGTAAAGAAAGATACTTCTATTTCATGTGCATACCTTTGATATTTTGAAACTTTAATTTGTTTCAGGTCTTCTTCTGTTATTGATTTTTCTTTAAAGTATCTCTCAGGCATCCAGTGTCATTCTGATGTGACTTCTTTTAATAGGACATCAAGTAAAATAAAAGTCATTATACTAATTTCTGCTGGTGTCTTAGTCCCTGAGGAGTCACCATTGCAGTCTGTGGCACATTTCACCATGGGGACAGTTTTGGTAGGCACTCTGCCATCTCCTTTTCTCTGTCAAACTCCCTTAAAACCATGTCATGACTCCCCAGTGGCAACTCGGAGAGCTGCAGAAGCCCTGGGGAATGAACACTGTTAGTGCACCCGTGAGGTTGAATGGGGTGAGGAGGGGGAAGCAGCAGAAGCTGTGTGCACTGCCTGCAGCCAAATCCTGATGCCACACTGGCACTGCAGCTTGTCCCACCTGGCCCCAAACCACATGCAGCCATGGTGTGTGCCAGCCTTGGGTGTGCAGAATTTGTAGATGTGTGCTTATCAGTGGAGGGTTTTGGATTGGATTTGGCAGGTCTGTAACAGCACATATCCTGGCCTGGGTGGTTTGTGAGAGCACCCAGCTGAATCCATGGGGCGACCTGAAGACCCATGGCATCCCACACCCTCCTTAGTCTCTTCCACCAATGTAGAGAAACCCTCTTAAAGCCTCTGGCTTATCCCAGCCTGGCTGTTAGGGTCAGTGGCTTCACTGAACTCAGTGATTTTATGCAGAAAATTGTTTGGGAACTAAAAAGCTTTAATAATAGAAAACAACAAACAGCAAGCTGAACAGTTTGTACTGAACAAACCGAGAAAGGTGGCACAGGGAGGCTTGATCCATGCACAAGGACAATGGCAAAAAGCAAGTATTAGGGCTTGGCAGGGGTATTTATAAACTTGGAGGAGGGGAGGAATTAGGGTGGAGTTTAGGGAGGGGATCCAATACAGAAGGGCGATAAGGAATATTAAAATTATTGTAGCAAAAAGGAACCAATGACAACAAGGGAAGCAGAGAACTTTCTGGCAATGATCAACATACTGTAACTGGAGGATTCTGGGGGGTGATTTTTTACTCACCCCTGTTGCAAAGGGTTTTCCCAGGGCCTTAAGCCATGATTCTCTGCACTTGTATTGGAGGTAATGGCAACATCCTCTACCCTCTCAGAGGAATTAGTTTTCTGTGTCCAGGTGTGTTTGGAGTCTTTGTTTATAATACTGAGGATGGTTGTTTAAGCAGCAGCATTATCCAAGGTGTGCTTCTCCATCCAGGGGAGGCTCTGTGGAACTACTTCACATGTGAAAGCCTTTTTTTCTGTTTTAGTGAGCCCATTTGCACCCAGCCCTTGTCCTGGTGTACAAAGCTGCACCCAAAAGGGAGGCACTGCATTGTCCCTGACAGAGCCTTGGTGGCATTGAACAACAGGGTCCTCTCTACTTGTTGTTGTGGCATCTGAAACTTCTCTGCTACACAGTTTCTGATAGCTGTCCCTGAAGGTGGGGCTGCATTTGGAGTTGATTTAAACCTCCAGCTGGTTTAATGATCATCAGGGTATGTATAGGTAGTGGCTGGTTCCCACAGACTTGGCAGAGATTGGGGATTAATGAAGTGCAGATGCCACCATTTATCCTTGGCAGGAAATGTGTCCTTGGGAATTTTTGAGTCTGTGGATTTGGAGGATTTCAGGGTGGAAGAGTGCAATGACTCTGATAGTTTTAGAGAGGAAAAATGGTTGTGGAGGAAGTGCTGTTATAAGCATGTCCCTGTAGCATAGTGTGTCTTTGATGAGGTGGGTTTAATAGATAGTATATGATACTTTCAGTCAATAAATAAAAATTTTTGCATCCCTTCCAGAAGCTGGCAGTGGCCAAGACTATATGCATGGTTGTGCTTAAAATAAAAAAAAATATGGAAAAATGTAAACAAATTACTTTCTTCTCTAGCCTTGCAGGGAGTTCTTTTCCACTCAAAAATATCCAGGAGTCCCTCAAATTGAAAAATTATAGTTATCAGCAACTCAGTCTAAAGCTAGTTTAGCTGGCACTACATGGTTATACTCCTGAGATGTAACACAGATAATTAGATAATGATCTTTTCCAAATCCTGCAGATTATTCCCATTAATTTTATTCCAAATGTTCTTTGCTTTATTTGCACATTTAAGGAACTCTATTTTCTTACTTTAAATGTGTGCCTTTCCATGTCCACGTTTTTTATTATCTGCATATTCAATTTGCAAATAAGCTGCTTTTCTTAAAGTAGTTTAAGAACTGATCAAGAAGTTTAAATCTTTCAGCCTTATTTTTGTCTCCTGTGGTTTTCCTCATATGAAATGTGATTCTTCTGAAATGCATTACTTGGAATAGTTTAAAGACTCTGCTTTCTTTCAAGTATAAAGGGACAGTTTCTTATGAATACCATGCCAAGGAGGGAAAAGATTCTTCATTATGATGATACTCTTCAGGGTTTCATATTAATAAGTTGAAGGGAACTTGACATGATGTAGCCACATCTGACCCTTCCTCATTAAACCCTCAATACCCAAAATTGAAGCAATCTTTCCATAATGGCCCTAGAGGAACACTGGAACTACCCCAAACCCAAGCTGCTTTTGTCATTTGAATCAGTGAGCATTTGATGTTTGGGTGCCTTTTCGTTGGGATAACATTGTGTTTTAAACACAAGCTTTGCTGTCAAGTGTTATGACTTTGAAAAAATAAAAGTGGTCTGCCATCATGGTCAGCTTGGCACAAATGTAAAAGAATATGTTTCTTCTTACTCTGCTGTGTAAGATGAATTCCATGGCACTTGCAGCTTTTGGGACAAGAATAGTCAAATGTGTGTGGCAGACATTCACATGGCTTAAAACAAGAGGAATTTTTATGGTAATACTGGGATTATTCCGTGTAAGTGAATTTACATGATGAAGAGATATAAAGACATATTCTGACTTACTTTGGGTAAAAATGGGCTTGGTTTGATATGAGAACAAATTACACTAATTGACATATGCATTTTCTCTTGATTCAGGCCCTTGGAAGGAGGAATTTCACAGTATAGCTATGTAAACTCTAAACAACTGCAAGTAAGCAGTCAGTTGTACTGCCAATAAGCTCTAATGCTTTTCCATATGAATTCCTCTGTGAATTTGTACAACTCCTGAAATACACTTTAAAAATATATTTATTAATTGTAACATTTATCTTTAGGATAGAAGCTTTTCTATGCTTATCAGAAATGGAAGTTAATTAAAGCCATACTGTGCCTGTGGTGAATGATGCTTGCAAGTGAGAGGAAAATCTGTAATGTGGGAAGGTTGAGGCATTGTGCCTAAAAGGTACAGGAATAAGTAGTGGCTGGGGTTTCCAGTAAAGAGTAAATTATATGCAGATAGTGACTTGGCCTTGAGAAAATACAAGAAAATATGTAGCAGTGGAAAAGATAGGCTTTTTATAAAGTTATGTAAATACCCAGAAGTTTGAAGATCAGAAGAAAATCAGTTTTTCAAACTTTAGGCATTTCATACAACATTAGAAAGCATATTTTTTCTGATTTGTTTTGTTTTGTCTTCCAGATGTGGTTGGTGTTTTTCTTCCATCAGCTTTTGCTCAATTTTTTTTTTCTTCCTATTTGGGATAGTAATTTCTATAGGAAATTTCCCCTTCAAATTCAGAATTAACTATTTCTAAACCTAATTTTAAAAAAATTGTAAACACTTACTATCTTTTCCTTACAGTGTCACAAAGAGTTGTGAGAGGGCTTTTTGACACTCCTTCAGTTTTGCAGAAAATATTCTGAACCTTGAATATAACACCGTTTATCTTTCTATCACAAGACAAAGAGAACCAGTCTCAAGTCCTGCCTATCTGTAGTTACAAGCACAGTAACTAGCCTTTTATCTCAAAGAAAATATCTAGAGAAATGAGAAGCTATGAAAGAAAGGAATATAAATACTGTATTTAAGAAACTGACTGATAATTCAGTAGTTTGGAAGAGGTCAACCATTTTTTTCAGTAATACTTCAAAGATCAAGTGACCAAAAGTAGCATTGATTATTCTCTTGTAAATAGGGACAAAATAATTATAGATACTTTGCTGTTTGTTTTTTTTTAATGGCTTATTGACCATGGTACAGAGTGATTTATGGTTTTTTTACAAAGATTTGTTTGTTGGCTAAACTAGCAATTTATCTCAAATACGGAAAAATAAAACACATTCTCTTTTTATAGAATTTTGTATTTTGAAAAAAATTCTAAAACACATACCCTTTAACCAGCTGCAGAAGATACATGAAGAACAAATAAGGTGGTACATTCAAAGTCTGTGTTTGGTTAAGTGTGATTATGTTTGATATTTCCATATATTTGCCATTTTGAAAATTGATAATACTCAGAGCTCATAAATGAGCCAGTGCTGTTCAAATTTAAAATGCTATTTGATCATGCAGTGGTGCTGAGTTCTGCTCAAATAGTCAATCCTGCTTTGCTTTAGCTGCAAATGTAAACATGAGACCCTGAATTGTCTCCTTATGCTTCAGCTGAGCACATCCCATGTCCTCAGCAAATAGTATGGGAACTGAAACATCCCTTTTGAAACTGGGAAGTACAGATGTGGATAAAATATTCAAAGCAGAGATTCTTGCATTGATAGTGTATCCCTCACCCTAAGAAGGACTGAAACATCATCACCATCACTTCAGTTATCCTCAGAAATTTTTTTTGTCTCTATCAAGCTGAAAAGCAAAAATAAAATCTTTACCATAAAAAAAGGGAGATCAGTGTAAATTCTGCAGCCAAACAAAGTAAAACCTTTCCTCCAATTCAAAGATTTTAGTTCTAGCTGCGTTACTGGGTTTCTCTAGACCATGGTGAGGTCTGAGAGGTTGAGGTTGGTTGTGTGCATACTTCAGCCTGCATTTTTCAGTGAGGACACCCTCTTACAACTTTGCTTTGTCTGCCTGACTTGAATGGACATCTTGCTTCTGCTGCTTCTCTTTTTCATTAGTTTACAACACTCTTCTGAACTACTATATGGAAATTATTAGTTACTCTGTGGCCATAGTAATTTAAGTCATTATGGAGCCTATTGCAGGAATGGGACTTGAATTTACTTTTCCCCCTTTTTTTGGGTAATATTCCAGATGATTTATGAACATCATTTAATTGTGATATGTTGCAAAAATATGGAGGAGCCTGGATCCCAGCAGAAAACAGTAGTACAGCTTTCATGACTCTTCATGACCCCAGTCTTCACTACTTTGATTAAACAGCAGGAAAGGGAAGAAAACCTCCCTCCCAGCTTTCAAAAAAATTGCAATGTTTTTGTTCCTTTCACTTTAGTTTGGCTTGCAAAAATTACAGCTTTGGCTTTATAGCAATTGCAATAATTATGGCTTCAAAAAGGTTTCAATTATAACACCTTCTTTTCACACTATTGTACCTTTTTGGTAGGCTGCTGTTTGGGGAATGAAATTTTCCATGTGGTGTGGCTGTGAGATGCAGAGGAAATAAGACTTTACTTGTCTTTGAGTTTGGGCAAGATTAGAAAGTGCATTTTTGAACTGCTTTATTTTTTCATCTTTTTGACATCTACACAGTTTGCATTCAACATGATGTGTAAATGCAACTAGTGAAGACAAAACTAGTCTTTCACAAGGAATATATTTTAAAAGTTTGGTAAACAAAAATACTTTCTAGTAAATTCACAGTAATAAAATAAAGGTCTAAAAGGTCTTTGAGTGCTTTCAAGCAAAGGGCTTTTATACCCAGAGCCTGAAAAATGACCTTTCTCTGACCAGCTGTAACTAAGGGCTGACACTTCACAATGAGGATGCCGAAGGGACACTGTGGTGGGAAGGGACAGGTGCACCTTCTTATGAAAGTGGCAGGGAGCTGCCATAGTGTTGGGATTTGGGTAGTGTCAATAAAGGTGATGATGAAGGTATCACAATAGCATAAAACGTTTCCAAATCTTTAAATGACACTTGCAGTAAGCACCCATTCTATTGGAGTGGGTGGGAAAGAGGTTGTGAACACTGCAGTTTATAAAATATGTATTTGAAAGGAAAGGTATCTGCAGAGAAAGCAAGAGTGGACATCTTGAAGGGTAATTCCCAGGCAAGCTGCCCCCTCTGCCCCTCTAACAGGCTGTCTTCAAAACAGGGATTTACCTGTGAGGAAACCCACTGCCCTGGTGAGGGGCACAATGCAGTTTGGGTGGCAGTATACACAGAGAATGTGCACTTGTGAAATCCCTCACTAAAGTCTGGTGAAGCCCCAAGACCAAGCACACTGTCCTAATTTGAAGCTGAGAGCTAAATACCCACCTCTACATCTGTGGGTGTGACTGGGAAGGAGAAGCAGCATATAATGATATTCATGAGCTTTTGAGTCTCTGGTGCATTTTTTTAAGGAATCTATTTGGTTGAGTTTGTGGAGGCATTTTTTGGTTTGTTTGTCTGCTTGCTTTGTGGTTTTTTGTTTTTTGGGTTTTGGTTTTTTGTTTTTTTGTTTTGTTTTTTGTTTTTTTTGTTTTTAATCCACATTGCCAAAGCAAGATCGTGAAGTGCCAATAGAGGCAAATATCTTTAAACTGACTCTTAACTAGACTGGGATTTGTTTGTGAAATTAGTGAAAAAGAGTACATATACATCCTGGAATAAAAGGTGAATCTGGAAATACAAACCTGTCCTCCACCAACACGGCTTGGCAATATCATTATTCTTAGTAAGTGCTCTATTATTCATGGTGCACACACTGAATATGAAGATGATGGCTTCCTGTAAGTCCTACCTGGTGAACATGCCCTTTATGTTAATGAGAGATTTTTTTGGCCTGAGTTGGAGTCTTTGGATACTACAAGGGAAGGATGGTAGAGCAGATATACTGTACAACAAAAGTGAAACAAGATGGTTGTCAGGAGTGCTTCTTAGAGAAGCATAATCCCATTTGTGTATTTCTTTTTCCCTCCACATGCACTTACTTACCCATGAGGAAAAGGTCAGATGAAAATTAAGGTAACATATGGGTCAATAAAAAGGATTTGATTCATTGTTCATGTAGCTGGAATCAGTTCTCATGATCTGTGTTCCATTCACAGGACCAGGTAGCTGGGCTGCAGCCCTGTTTCTGGTCTGCATGGTGCCTGGATGTTCTGCAGCAGGATTCCACACGGATGGCTCTGAGGCTGCTCTTCAAGTTGGTTGAGAAAAATGGATTTGCTTTTCATGCTGAGTTTTCATATGCACTGTCTCCACTTGTACTCTCTTCAAAAACATTTCCTTCCTCCATTGCACTTAGTTTGCTTTCTGTCTAGGCAGATATTTGTATTGTATTAACAGAAAGAAGTGGATTTAAGAAAGCAAGGGTATACTTTACACTTTATACTTATTCTAGTTGAGACACTCCTGATCTTGTTTTAGATTGCTTTGTCTATCTTCTGGGAAAAAAAAAGCGCTGAATATATAAATTTTCCAGCTAGCAAATGGGTAGAAAGTGGAGTGTTAAAAAAAGCACCATGATTCCAAATCAAGAACGCACAGCCTCTTCCTTTTTTGGTTTACAGGATATGCCGTCTGTGTCTCACTGCTTTGTATATAAATGAGTTCTGACAGCATTATTGTAAATGGCTGTGGAAGTGTTCTTCAGGCTGACCAAAAGCCAAATGTTTCCATTAATAAGAAGTGCCACAGAAGTTTTATAAAGCAAAAGTGGCATTTGCCTGCCTTTCCCCCAGCTGTCTCCATGCCTCTTTCCCTTCCAGAGCATACCTTGCCAAGGCCTTCTGATACTCAGTTCCCTCTGGTGAGGTTTGCAAGCTCTGAGCTGATGAACAAAGAGTGAGTTGAGGAGCTATGGGATCAACTGGTCTAGGCCTTGCTCTGTTCTTAAAAGTATACATATATTCTTACCCCCTCCAACAGTATATGAAGGTAGCAATATCATTTTGCGATGTTAAAATCATTGGATATTGTTGCTGCATTTTATTCAGGTGGCAGTGGTGGACATAGAGATTGGTCTGCAGATCTGGGTTATACACAGACTGAGCTCACAGGAGGTGGCAGCAGCAGTGATCACAAGGAAGTACTGCTGGAAGGACAGAAGTTCACTTTAAGAGTAGGCTAAAGGAGCTTGGGGACAAGCAGTGCTGTGCAGAGGGCCTTGAAAATAGTTTCTTGATCTTTGTTACTGCCGTGTTCAGAGAACTGGGACTTTTCATGTACTCTTCTTGGGACAACAGGTGCTCCTGATTGCAGTTTCAACCCTGTCTCAAAGAAGATGTGAAACGTATTTTGGTTTTAGAAGTATTAGTGTCTTGGTTTGAAAAGACAGGTGTCTGCTAAGGAAGGTAGGAGCTTCTCTTGAAATGGAAAATATAAACCCCCTCCCTCTGAAGTATTATAATTTGGAAATTAAGGGGCTTTCAGGCAAACGTATGGGAATAGCAATAACTGTTCTTTACTAGGAAAATTAGAATAAAAATGCAGTAATAAAAAGAACAACCAAAAACAACAACCCACTGACAGAGTCAGGATACAGCCTGACACCTTGTCAGTCAGGGTGTTGGTAGCAGTCCAGTTAAATGTTGGCTGCAGTTCTCCTGCAGTGACAGATGTAGGTCTGTTGAAGCAATGATCCTGAAGAAGGGTGTAGTTTTCCTCTGAAGGTCCAGTGGTGATGTTTATGGGTCTGGTTATCCTCTGGGAATCCAGTGGAAAAAGGCTGCCTTGGTGTTCTAAATTTCAGATTCTTATCTAGGTAGGAAATGCTTGGATCCACCCCCTGGGTGGAGCATCTCACAATGGGATGATGTAATTTTATCAGTCATACAGTGGGACTCAATGGCCCATAAGCAGAAGATATTTTCCTGGACAGAGGATGAGTTGTGGAAGAGATAAAGAACACTGCTCCTTCTGGTTTCAACAGATGGTGATAAAATACAAACTGCTGGTTACATCTTGCATTGCAACTTAAGACAGTTAGAAAGATGTTAAGTTCAGCCTTCATTTTCATTGACTAAGATATTCTCCTTTCCCATGTAATTATTTTCAAATGGTCTATAAGTTTGTGGTTGTGCATTTGAATGTCTCTTTGTTAATGTACCATTCACTCTCTGTGGGGACTGACCAAATCAGTTCCTAAGTAATACCTTACATTCAGACCATGTGTTATGTTTGTCTACAGTGACAAACACAATTTTGATTGTATGTGGGATTTGTGTGTATATGTTTAAGAAACAGTTTTAAAGCAAGCCTAATAGGGCTAAGTTTGAAAAGGATTGCTAGTTGAATAGAGGTCTTTCAGAAACGTTTAGGTCCCATGTCTCTCTGTAATAAAGGGTCAGTGTATTACAGTACAATGTAAAACATAGAAGAGAAGTGGAATATGTTGCAAGTCTAGTAAATGGAAAGAAAAATGGACCTTTTATAACTGTTATACTTTTTATAGGTTTTTCTGGTCCCTCAAGACAGAGATGGAGCTCAGGACACAGCATAGGATTTTTCAGTGTAGAAATCATCAGACCAAGGGCAGATTTTTGAAAACTATGCATGCAAACTGCATCTGCATTCATGTAAAAACAAAATAATCACAGAAACGCAGAATATGCTGAGCTGGAAGGAACCCACAAGGATCATTGAGTCCAACTCCTGGCATTGCACAGGACCATCCCCAAGAATGTTGTCCAACACTTCATGAGCTCTGTCAGGCTGGTGCTGTGACCACTTCCCTGAGGAGCCTGTTCCAGTGCCCAATCACTCTCTGGGGAAAGAACCTTTTTCTAATATCCAACCTAAACCTCCCTGACACAGCTTCAGGCCATTCACTTGGGTCCTGTCACTGGTTGCTGAAGAGAAGAGATCAGTGTCTGCCCCTCCTCTTCCCCTCATGAGGAAGTTGTAGACTTGGGTAGCAATATGCTGGAGTCAGTTGGAAGGGTAATAATTTGATTTGTGTGTCAAAGATGTACATTCATGTACACAGAGAATGAAATGGGCAGGTGCTATTTAGGCAGGGATTTTCAGAGAAACTGATTTTGACTAGTTGTGTAGCTCACTGTTTGGATGTGACAGTGTTATGGTTGAAGGTTTTCATCTGAGATACCAATGTGAGAACTCATGATGGCAGGAGTCATTATTTGAAGAGTTCCATAAATTTCTACCTATCAAGTTGAAGAGTTATAAAAATGTTTTCTTTGACCAAGTGCTTTAAAAACAAATATTAAAGGTGAAAGGAAGTGAAGGATGTGTAAAATATGACTTTCAAAAGGTGTAGCCTTTTTGGTTGTCATGTCACAAATACTGCATGGCTGCAGTGATGTTCATCTGTGCTTCACCTCCAAGGCAATGATTTCATCAATTGGGTGTGCAGGTTTTCCTTTCTTTCAAAGAAAGATCCTACTTTGTTTCAGGAGAAATTTCTTCTGGACTTCTTGAGTAATCCTGATTTTCTTTAAAAATGAGACAATTTTCCTCTCTTTGGGTTTCCAGAGAAAGAGATTAACAAACCCCCATGAATGTTATTCTGAGTCTTACGGTAGTTGTGGCTTCTTCTGGGTAGCCAGTTTTCATTTTATATTCCATTTACTGTAGCTAAGAAAGTAAACTGGCAAACTTTCAGTCTTTATATAATTTTGTCTTCACAAAGCAGGTAACATTGTTTATGTTAAACATTGTGGTTTATGTAGTGTGCATAGAACACCACAAATATCTCGGTGACTATTGCCTAAAGCATTAAGGTTAAGCAACACTGAATGTAAGAGTCTTACCCAAGGATTTGAAGTTTTAGGAAAATATTTCATACATCTACCATAAGCTGGGACTTGCTAGCAGTGAACAATTGTTAATTTAGGATCCTATGGGTGATTTGTAATATATTTTTATATTGTTTTGGTTGCTTAGGGTTTTTTATTATCTTTTTTAATATCCTTTCCAAGGAATGATGTAGTTGATTGGTAAAAGGTAGACCTTTGAGATGACATGTGCTGCAAATTGGCAGTTAGAGGAGTGGAAAAGTCAACCAAGGCTATTTCTGCATAATGAAAAGGGTTTTCCTCTCAGAGGCCTTGGAAAAACTTGCTGGAGGTGGATACTGACAACTGTAACATGAGCAGTATTTTTTCCTTTTTGTTTCCTTTTTAAATGTCATGCTAAGAGAAGTCTCTTCTCTACAGACCAGTAGTGCTAAAAACAGGTTTATGTGGAAAGAGAATTCCAACCACTTTAAATAAAAAGAAAACCTAAAAATCCTTCTATATTTTTAACAAAACTGAGCTAAGTAAGCCTTTTCTTTTCATCCTGTTGCTTGTGATGACTCATTTTATTCTTCCTTGCCTGACAGGTTTTTTTTAAAAGAATGAGATTACCTGTGGGCAGAGGTAAATAATTTCTGCCATCTAGATTTAAATATCTACTGTTGTATGGAGCTTTTTACAGGGCATTTTTCCATTCTCAGTAAAATGCTCTGTGTCTATTGAGACACACTATACCAGTAAGTCTCATTTGTAGCTGTTTTCATGATTTCAGGTTATGGAGAATTCCAGCTGTCATGCTTGAAATCAGTCTGGATGGTGAGGAAGCTGAGAGTAGTTGTCGGGGCACATGCATTTATCTTGGGAGAGGAAAGAAAGAAGTGCAGTGCATTTTTAGAAAGCTTTCTCAGCTCACATCCTTCCCTGTGTTGTTCTCTAAGATGGTAAATCATTACTGACCTATTGCCTGGCTGCTCCATGATTACTATAACAAGGCCATCAGGACTTGTGGTACAGCAGCTGTACTTTGTCCCCTCAGAATGTGTGTGAGTCTTTCCTTTGTGATTACAGCCTCTTCAGAATAAAGTTGTGATGCTTTAATGAAATAAGTCCTAGCAATAATATTGGCCCTTTATTTGATTATGGTAATAAAATCATTTGTACATGGAGTCAAAAGTGCTTCATTAAATACTTACACATTTTGTTAAGGAGGACAAGAATGTATTCATATTTCATGAAGTTCATGCTGTGCTTTTAATGCATTTGTAAATATGGACAATGTCAAATACTGTTTACCAGAAATAAACAGACTAAAATGGTCTGGAAACTTAAGAGTCCTAAAAACTTGCTGAAGGGCTCTCTGGCTCCATATTGTAAACTTTTTCTAAATCTTGCAATGCAAAAGAAATTTCAGGAAGCATTGAGAGCTTTGAAGTGTCAATATACCAAAAAAGGGTAGGAAAGTTGATCTAAAGGGCTGTAGATTGACATCATAGTATAAACAATATAATGGAAATGCAATTATGTCATGCTTAAGAAATTAAAGGAAAAAACCAGCTTGATTTTAAAAAAGAAAAAGAACCCAAACCCTGAGTAATGAGTTTGATCAGTGAAGGTAGCTATGATGATTTTGATAGAATTTTAGGGCCTGCAATTTCACTTAACATTTTAGGCCCTATCATTAAAAGAAAAAAAAAAGATGGCACAAAATTTGTATATATTAAAGTTAATACCCAGCAGACTGATATAGAAGGGTGATGTCAGTGTAGGGTTATTAACTGGGTTATTTCTAATTTTGTTCTACAGAGACCAGTAGAAAGATTAAAATTAGTAATTAAAGATCTGAAAATAAATACAAAATTACTTCCACATTTTGCAGATAACACAAAAATACCTGGTTAAAAGGGAAGGATAGGGACTATAAGAAGTGCTTTGAATCATCTGCTATGCTGAGCCACTTAAGTAAAGTTTATTTTAATCCATTTAAGTGCGAGATCACTCATTCAGGAACAAAGACTGTGCATCCTAGGAAGTGGGAGAAGGGGCTTTCTCTTGGTTTGAGACAATTCAAAGGAAAACACTCTGGAATTAATTGTCTCCTTTAAGGTTCCAGCAATCCCATGCCACCAATAAGAAATGAATGCTAACAGATGAAAGTGGAAAAACCCCAGTTTATTAACAAATAGGATGCCAGCAGGGGGGGGAAAAAAACGGCAAAGAAGTGCTAGATATCAAACTGTTAGACCTCACTAACCCAATGGAACAAAGAGAAACCCAAAATCCTGGAAATACCCATTCCCAATATGGAACCAATTTTTTTTTTTTTTTTTTTTTCAGACAGGGAGCTGTGGAATTTGTCCTCAAGGCAGCTCAAAGATTGCTACTGCAACTTCTCCTAGCTAAGGGGAAAAAAAAAACCAAACCTAAAAAGAAAGAGAAACCTTTACCTAAGCAAAGATAAAGTAGCCAGCAGCATAAATGCCACTCAAACACCTCTGCACAAGCAATCTCCACCCACACAGGTTAATGAGCATAATCCCTGGATACAGGGTCTTCAGGATACAGTCACAATTTGTATAATTGTTGTTGTATAATGTGTTATTGTATAATCACAGACGATTATGGGATACAATATCATGATGAATCACCCTAAGACAGGCTTGTTTTCTGCAGAGCGCAGACCCTGAGAAAGATTTCAGGATCATAGCAGACCTCCAATTGAACACAACTCCTCAACATGATGGTTGGCAAAAAGCAGCAGTGAGCTCTTTGGGTACAGATACAGAGAGAATGGAGCCATGGGGTGGGTCTTCTTCTGAATAGATTGTTACTTTGGCTGGGGGTAGAATTGTGTGTTCACTGATGAGATGCTTCCTATTTAGATGATGTTGTAAAAAACCATAAAACCTGTTCAAATATTTAAGGGAAGGCCTCACTTAGAAATTTGAACTAATCACAATGTTTTTATTTTAATGAAAGTCAAGAGGTACTTTGTAGCTATTTGTAGTAAGTAGCTATTTTTAATCTAGCAGGGAAAGGTGTGACTGAACTGTGATGTCATATATATTTAAAGAAGCCAGACCTTTTAAATTCAAGAGGGATTACTGTAAGACCTGACTATAAGTATTCCTGGGAAATACACTGTAGCTAAACAAATTATTTCATGTCATGAAGATTAACAAATGAATTGTAATGTCTGGGACATACAAGAAGGTAGACTAAATTACACAGTTTATTACTGCCTCTTAGGATAATTTATTTTTAAGAAGGGAGAATTTAAATTATCATTAGTACCACAATATTTTTTTCTGAGACTTTTCTGTTGATAAAATAGAGACAAATTATAGGAAAGCAGTATCAGTCCCTCTGTACAGGAGTTTTGAAACAGTGCCAAAGCAAAGAGAGATGACAAAATCCCAGAGCCAGTGGGATAAAATGACAGAATGTGGTTCGTGTCTGGGAGTGAAGATACAATTTTTGAACAAATAATACAGGAACTGAGATAAAGTTCAAAATATTGCAACTTGTTAGTGTCAGTTTGTATTCATTGCCAGCACAGCACAGTTTGGTGAATAAAGCAGGCTCCTGTGTAGGGTCAATGCTCTGTCATCCTGGCCTGTAGCCTTTATATCCTTGTCTTCTCCATCTCCCCTCCACTTTGTCTTTCCCAAGCACTGAGTACTATGCTTCTGAGGCACTTACAACTCTCTGCAATTGCTCCTTGTGCTGTCTGATATTTTTCCTTCCATGCACTTACTGTGCTCTGATCTGCTCTTACTTCAGCACTGCATTCCAGCCAATTTGGAAATTAACAGACCCTGGAAAAATATGTTCCAAAGTTCATTCAGTAGGAAAATTAAGGAGACTTCACTCCTGAAAATGAAATAACATCAGTTTTGACCTAGTTTGATAGCTAGGGCGGGCATATTTATTGTGGTTGATGCTGTTAGCAAAACTGCTTCCAATCCTGGTGCTGCTGAGTCCTCAGCCTTTGAAAACTTAGTTACCCAAGGGCAGTGTTGCTCTGCTGCATACACTCAAACTGGAGGGCTACAAAGGGCTCTTTTCCCTTTGAAACTGGGTCTGCCAAGGTCGGTGTCAGAGGTGTTTTTGGCACAATGCAACTGATTCCAATCGTCTTATGCCTTAGACCTGAGAATATGCCTTTGTCCACAGGATTGTCTCTTGGCTTTTAATGGCTTGCTGTATACAGAAGAGGTCATTTTGTATCACTGCCCTTCACAAAATGTCTGTATTATGCTCAGGGTGCCATGCAAATGATAAAAATCAGGAGGAAAGAAGTGGTTATTTCTGAGACACTCAAAGACCCAAGGAGAGCACTCTGGACAGATCAAGATTATTTTATACTTCTACAATGCAAGACAATATCTAGTGCAGATTAATGTGTAATTTAATGACTTTTTGTTATATCTTCCTGAAAACTGAATTATAAAATGATAAGCCAATTCCTAATGCCCCCTGCTCCTTCACTTCTTCTGATACTTTCTCCTTATGACTCCCACTGGTTAGAATCTCTTTCAGACCTCTCCCCAAGGATTTGTGTGTATTTAGCTGTCAGGGCCTGTGGTTGGGAAGAGGCTTATTCCACCCTTTCCCAACTTTGCTGAAATCTCTTGTCTCAAATCACAGCATATTCTCTTTATCCATTTAGAGCCACTGTGTATCATCTAGAGTAGCCTTCCATGTAGACCACAAATTTGTGTTGTTACCAAAATTTTACATGGTGTGAAACGGAAGAATGGGGATTTGAGAAAAGTACTGCTGTCAGGATAAGCACACTTGATGCATTGGATAATGTATAAAATAATTTAAAAGTACTCAAAGGAGGACATGCAATCAAAGGAGATGTGTAAAGTGGTAATACCTGAACCTAATCGTTAGGTTAAACCCTTATTGCAGTTCATGCAATATTGCTGTTGTAAAATGCCATTTTTCCTATTCCCTATGAATGCATCTCCAGCTTCAGAGGAGAGCTCTCAACTTTGATCTGAGGAACTGGTTTCCCATTACTTGTGGAAATATTTGCCGTGTTTGTTTTTAAAGCCCACTGAACTTGAGGGGAAAGTTTTGGTTTTCCTTGGTTCCCCTGAGAAACACTTGTTATTCTGCTCTTGTCCATGGAGATAAACAGTTTCCCTTTGTCATTGTACAATATCCTCTAGCCCAGCCATCTGAGAGCTGGGCAGCTGTATTTCCTGATGTGGCTTCTAAGCAGAAAGTTCCTGGCCCTTGAATGATCTATGAAACAAGGAGAAAAGCCTTATCATTGTTGGAATGGCAAACTTTCTATTCATTTGTGATTTCAGCTGTAAACGGACTAAAATAACCATAAAGTTTCTAAAGTACTGATGTACAGATTCTTTCCTATTTTTTCTTTTGGTTTTGTGTAAGTTATGAGCAGAGGCTGAGAGTCTGAAGGGAGGAGAGTGTTAGCAAAGCAGAATGGAGGCTAGCAAAATGTCCCTGGCACCATGTATAATGCTTGTACTATGTAATGGATAAGTTTCCTTTAACTCTTCATCTCAATATTTCTTGGTTAATAATATTAATTCTATTAGTTGGAGTGTTACAATATAGTGAATGGGAATTTGTCATCCTTAGAGACAAATATTGCTTCCAGAATAATATGGTTCCCTCACCCTCTTCAGATATTATATCTCATATATTATTCAGATATATATCTCAGATATTATAGCTCATATCTGTACAGAAGCCATGGCATAGGGGAGTGAGGAGCTCAACCTGTGGGTCCTGATTTCACAAGGCTTCTAGGAGATATTTAGGATATGAAACATGAATTAATATTAAACATAAAAACTGACATCACAGATGAGATCTGTTCACATTTTTAAATTCATGTGACAGAGCAGACAATTATAGCACTCTTTCCTTTTACTTGTATTGATTTAAAATTCTGCTTTGAAGAGGATTAGGCTAATAAATACTACCTCTTCTGTTTAATAGTGCAAGAATAGACTTGGGTCACATTATTACAACTGTCATGGGTTTGTGTGGCCAGGCTTTGGTACCTGGGGTTCTTCTGTGAGAAGCTACTGAAAGCTTCCCTCATGTCCAACAGAGCTAATGTCAATAGGTTCTGAGACAGACCAGCTGCTGGCCAAGGCCAAGCCAATCAGAGATAATGGTAACACCTCTGTGATAACATATTTAAGAAGAAGAAAGAAGTTACTGAGCAGATGTAATTGTGCTCAGAGAAGAGAGGAGTGAGAATATGAGAGAGCAACAGCTGTGCAGACACCGAGTTCAGTAGAGGAGAAGGGGTAAGAGGAGCTTCAGGCACTGGAGCTGAGATTCCCATGCAGACCATGGTGCAGCTGCAGTCCATGAAGGACTGCAGGGTTGCAGAGATCCCCTGCAACCCATGGAGTAGACTCATGCCAGAGCAGTAGAGGCCCAAAAGAAGGTTGTGATGCTGTGGGAAGCCCATACTACAGGAGGCTAGTGGTAGGGACCTACAGACCACTGAGAGAAAAGCACATTTCTTGGTATGGTTTGTGACTCCATGGGTACCCATGCTGGCACAGCCTGCTCTTGCAGGACTGCACCCCATGGGAGGAACCCATCCTGGAGTGGTTCATGAAGAACTGTAGCCTGTGGGAAGGACTCATGTTGCAGAAGTTCATGGAGAGCTGTCTCCTGTGGGAGGGACCCTGTGCTGGAGCAAGGGAAGAACTTCTCTACCTGAACAGCAGCAGAAACAACCTGTAATGAACTGACCATAACCCCCATCCCCCATTTCCCTGTGTCATTCTGGTGGAGGAGGTAGAGCTCGAGAAGGAAGGAGGGATGGGAAAAATGTGTTTTTAATATTTGTTTTATTTCTTATTATCCTGCTCTGATTTTGATAGGAGATAAATTCAGTTAATTTCCCCAGGTCGAGTCTGTTTTGCCTGTGATGGTAATCGGTGACTTCTTATCCTTGGATAAGGATTTTGTTGGACGTCCTTGTCCTTATCTCAGCTTGTGAACTTCTTATCACACCACTCCCCTGTCTAGCTGAGGAGGGTAGTGACAGAGCAGCTTTGGTGGGCACCTGTTACTGTATATGGGTTACAGAGCAGCGAAAGGACACATGGCACTCTCTTGAATGGTGCAAGAAAGAACAAGAAAGAGCAATTTATTGAAGGAAGCCATTGCTTTAAATAAGACACTTCATGCATAACAAAATACAGACAGTTCATTGGACAGAGAAGGAGACACCTCTTTTTCTAGGCTTTCTTACAGATCTAGCAGGTGTTTATTTTTTGTTATGATTCTTTCTCTTATGTTTACAGTAGAGAAAGAGGCTCTAGCTTGGGAAAAATCCCAGCTGAGCCTGAGAAAGCCAGACTAGAAAAATCTTCTAAGATTCTCTCTGGGCCTGCAATGGCCACAGGCACCTGGCATTCAGCCCGGTCAAACCCCTATGGCAACGCTCCTCCAAGATTCCCATTGTATTCTATCTGTTCTTCTGTTACCAAAAGAAGGGTTTATATTTTTGTGTGAAAATACCTCTAGATTTCACAAGCAGTCTTCTCATCTTAGCAGTTTGTAAATGAAACTATAGAAACATCATTCCTCTCATGCACTTTGCCTCTCTCTTTCAGATGCATGCAGACAGGAAGGCATGCTAAATAGCATGCTGTTTGCTTTGCAAGAGCTCTAAGGACCATTTCTATCACTACTACTTTACTGAATTAACTGTCAGTAAAAACATTGATGTTAACCTTCTTTCATCTCTAGCTATCCTCTTCTACTCAGGGTGATTCTGCTTACTTTGAATCCTGACACAATGCTACTATTTTTTCCTGTACAGTTTTACAGGAAACTGGGCTTAACTAGAATATTTCCTTGTTTCATACATGTGTTTCTTATAAAGCTGTATTGATGAAATGCTTTTTGTAACAACAGCATTGAAAGAATCATAAAAGCATATTGTCAGGCCTTTAATTCAGGAAAAAAATAGTTAAAATGAAGTATCTATCAAAATACATTTTCCACTGCTACTGTGATATTTCAGTCATCTAGCCTTTCTATCCACTGCCTCTTGGCTCTTCTAGAAGATTTTCAGCCACCTGGGCTATTTGGGATACTGGGTTCAAACTAAAGTGACATCTGGACATCTGTCATTTGGTACTGACTGATGCTTTTCTCAAATAAATCCATTGCAGTTCTAGGGAATGTAGCAGGATAATCTCATCCATAGATGTTTGATCTACTGATAGTGAGGTGACCTGCTGGATATGACACAGATATACTTGAAGAGTGGGAGAGGAAATGGGTCCCAGGACCCTGTCCTGGTGCCAGCCAAGACTGTTAATTTTGGCAGTGGCCACAAGGGGCATGGCTAGAACTTGGAGGTTATTCTATACCAGCTAATGTAATTTTCCAGTAATTATTGCAAAACCTTTGTAAGTTTTGACATGGAATATTTACACTATTGATTGCAATTTCTCCTATGCCCACACCAGTAATACCTTTATCAGTAATGCCTTTATCACTCACCAGCTGATAGCAGGAATCCAGGTGCACAAGGATGGTGAGTACAGTGAGACTGTACTCAGCTTGGGTTTTGACTCCCAGCTCTTCATTCAGTGTCTCAGGGTGTTCTCTCAATGCATACAGGCTCCCAGGCGCTGGTGTTTATTTAACTAGATTTAGGATTTGCTTTTTTCTTTCCCAGGACATCTTTTCACTTTTCAGTGTGTGTGCCAAGAGGAGTTGCTGACCTAATGGAAACAGTTGTGTGCTGGAGTAAAGCATTTAGGAAGATGATAAAGAAAGCACTCTTGTTCTTTTGAACACTAACCTTACACTAACCCTAAATAATATTAGGGTATGAGACACCCTGCAAATACTTTTTTGTTTGTTTGTTTGTTTTTTCCCCTTGTTCCAAACTTTGAGATTCTTCAGAAATCTTGTAATTGTTGAAGTTTAGCAACAAAGGCTATTCACCTACTCGTTCAATTGTAGCTGTCACAAGATTGTAAAACAGTAGCAGGCATTATTGAAACATCAGGCCTCTGATTGCCTTCATATACTATAAATTTGGCAAAAAACTCACCTATAACTTTGTAAATGAGCCTTTACCAATCAAGTAAACTTTTAGTTCTGTCTCTTCTCTGGAAAAGAGTTTGCAGTTGTTTTTTTTTCCTTTCTTAACTGCAGTAACATCTTAAAACCTTAAAAAAGATATGTATTAAAAGATCCCCAACTTGTGTGTAAAGGAAACTATAACTTTTCTAGCTGTTTTTGTCATGACTGTGTTATATATGCCTTTGCAGTGGGGAGACATCAACTGTAAAATTATGCCAGTCTGAAATAACTTATTACAAGTCCTAGAATACTTTTATCAAAGTAAGCAAAGGACAGAAGAAAGCTCTTGTGAGGACAAAGGTTGTTACTCTTTTGCATAGTAGGAGGCTGAAAATATTAATTTGCACTGGGACTTAACACCAAGGTGTCTGAACGTGGGGTTGGTAAGTGTTGCAAGGAATGGGGCATGGGAGTTAAGTTGCTCCTTATTTGTTTTTAGGTACTAGAATAACATATACACATTCATTCATTTGAAATGAATGAAAATCTCTCCTCAAGTTAAAAGCCAGTTTAATTAATACTGTTATTGAATTGCATTAAGCCTTGCACCCTGGATGACTCACAGTTTAGAGAGGGAAACAGATAACAGGAGAGGATAGTTCATTTTAAAGTCAAGCATTGTGATCTTACTGCTTCACAAGCTGTAGTATGTGCTAATTAGGACCAGCAGCGATTTCATTTGATAGATTGTGGCAGTAGTAACTTTTGTTTCTGATTGCTGGTGGAAATTTGAATAATTTTTGAGATCACTGATCAGGGAACTATTTATCTCTTGACACTGAGTTGAGGATTTATGTGGTAGTGATCTGTGAGTTGATTACAGTTGTGTTCTGGATTAGCATTAGCATAGTGTCTTTCATACATTTTGTAGTGTTAATATGTTGTCTGTTAAATTTGGATTGTCAAATTTATTCTGTGTATTTAAGCTAGTAAAAATTCCTGTCTATTAGTAGTGCTTGTTATTTAGCACCTGAAATAAATACATTTAGACCAAAAGTTACTTTCAAGCTGAGTGTTTTAAAAAACGGGTTCTGGAATTCATTCTCTGTCGTTTAACTAAACAGAACTTAATTCTCAGAAGTACTGAAAAGCTGTGCTGAATTCAGTTAAAGCTCTGGAATTCATGCATGGGTTAAAATCCTGAGGATCAAGTCAGAGGGAGTAGAAAAAAGGCCAGACAGATCAGAGAACTTTCCCACAGAGAAAGGAGAAACTCCAGAAGGACATAAGCAAGAACAAAAGCGCCAAGCAACTGTAGAAGTCATCCTGGTGATTATATGTATTTCTTCAGATGATGCTGCTGAAAATTAGTTCATATTTATTCCTTTAAAGGGCCATGTTTCATCCTTTATTCCTGCTGTAGATTGTGGGCATTATTTACATCTCAATTTATTCCTCAGCCCATTGGCCATAATTAAAAATGGAATTTGGCACTCTCTAGAGTCCTTGCTGGAGACTTTCACCTTGTTGAAGAAAGGGGATTAAATGTGGTGATTTATTGAGCTTATGTACAGTCCCCTGAGTGTACTGTGGCACCGAGCCAAAAGAAAGCTGAAGTGATATCCAGTCTGGCAGCCACTTGCACCATGAGCAGAATAAATCCTATCCCTTGACTAAAATTCTGTCTTGTTCCAGCCAAATTTGCTTGAATTCCTGATGTGTGTGGGCTCTTGGTAGCCTAAAGTTAAGGTTGTAGAAGGCAGTGGCTGCCTGCCAAGGCAGTGTGCCTTTAGAGTGTTGGACTCTATATTTGTGTATTGTCATGATGTGCCTTAGTTCATGCCTATTAAAAGTGACAAAAATTATTTCTTCCAATTACCACACTCAATCTTCAATTGAAAATTATGTTCAGAGTCACAGATGCAATGTTTCATCATTGCTCTTTGATTACTTTTCAGATTTTTAGGACTTTTTGGTAATAAAGTCAAACAGAAATACAGTCATGAATATGGCAAAGGCTTTGCTTTCTTGTCTTCTTCTCTGCTAAGTCACAGAAAAGAAAAAGAAGGAATATGTGGAAGGAACATGTACAGTTACTGCCACAACATTCAAAAATTTATTTGAGGTGATTGTTCTGTGAGAGGACATAGCAAGCCTTTGTTATCACATTTGCTAGGGTAAGCTTTGCAATTCAGTCACGGTGAAAACTTGCACCAGTTCAGTGACTCCAGTCTGTACAGATCAAGTATTTATTGCTGTCACTCACTGAACCCTACTGCGTAGTTGTTTCTGTTCATAATTTGAACTCTTTATATATTACACTCATAGTGTCCTTCAAGCATTTTTTTTCTGTTACTGGATCTGTGCTGTCCATATGCTATGATTTGTTTTTTAGGGCTCAGAAATGTCTTTAGCCTGCATCACTTCCATAGTATAGCAGCCTTGTGGTGCCAAACAGTGATTACATGTAAAAGCTGCTGGTGGAAATCATATCCGTTGACAAATCCAGTTCATCATGCAACTTACACAAAAAAAATGTGCAGTTTCCTTGACTTAGATGATTTTTCAGTCTATCTCAAACCTTATTCTCATTGAATCTTTTGATTTTTTTTCTTAGAAATCAGGAATACTTAAAAGCAATCTGCGGGTTGTGAATCAATATATGATTCAACACAGGAAACAATACTTTTGGGTAGACTGAAAGAGAAAGAAACTGATTGTATTTCCAGCCTAAAATAGTACTTCTCCAGACGATGCTTGGCAAATATTAATTATTCTCTTTATGTGTTCACATCCCAGACAGTCTGGTGTACCTGTGAGACAGAACTCTCTTGTCTCCGTCTTACTGAGGACAAATGTCACAGACTGTTGCCTTTGTTTTTGAAGGATTGTGAGCAGAAGGGACTGAGCATGTGGCAAAATTAATAACTGGGCAGCATTCATAATTTTGTCCTTACTTAAAGATAAATGGGTATGTGAAATGTACTTCCTAGGGCTATGGTTGTGAAGAAGTCACAATTTCACCACTAAAATCAAGCATAACACCAGCAAACAATAAAGGTGCACTCCAGCATTCATCAAAGTCAATAGGAAACATACCTTTTAACTTTAAAAGGCATTGGACTGAACCCTGCAAGACCATATTAAAACACGTAGAAGTGATTAAGTACTTACTCTTACCATACTGCAGTAATAAAGTTACAAAAATGGCAGGTGGATTTTAATTTAACCCATATATTTTTATTATTCTGTGTTTACATAGTTGGCTGCATACAGTTGGATTGGGCAGCAATTTGCCTGATGATTTGTGTTTGACTGTTGCTGTATGGCATGCTCTTTTATAAGTCTTGTTTCTCTGTATTTGAAGTCTTAGTGTAGGCTGATAACAGTCCTCACTTAAGTTACTACACTTGATTTTCTGTGAGAACAAAGCTAGCAACTTCTGTGAGTTGTAGTGTTGTTATTTAGTAGACTCAGTATGGTGTAATTCCTACCCTGAGGCTGCAAGCATGAGTGTCTCTTTTGCTGAGAGGATTAGCAGTGCTACAGATCATGCACAGTCCTTTTTATGGGACTGGGAAGAGGTCAAACTATCACCACTGCAGCTATGTCTGTTGTTGATCAGTGTTCTTTACCAAGAAAGCACAAATTGCTCCAAGCAATGTACAGTCTACACTTCAGGGTCCTGGCAGACATTTATAATTAGGGTAGGGAATTTAAGGGCTGGCTGAAGGTGCAGGAGGGTAAATGTCATCCAGCCTGATATTTGCTATTATTCATCCAACCAACCGATGATTTGGGAATTTGGTTAGCCACTAATCTTCGACTTCAGAGATCTGTGGATGGTCAACATATTGGAGAGAGCAAAGAGTTGTCTTGAAACAGATCAAACAGGGTGGTCTGAAAGCCAGTTAGTACCTAGGTTTCCCACATCTGGAAGATGTAATTTTAATGGCATTGCATCTCAATTGCTTCTTGTGGTTAGTGGGCTGTGTTCAGAGAAACCCACTAACCAGTGCAAGGCAAAGTTGAGAGTTGGCCCATTTGAAGGTTTGATGTGCTTACTTATGGGATTTATTTATTGCCTCAATTTCATCTGTGCTGAATTAATGCTGTGTTTTTAAGTAACTAAAATTTAAGAGGAATGTTTTACTATGAAAAGGTAGAGCATTTGCACTTAGGTTTTCTGGTAAATTGGATTTTGGAAGTCAGGACTGAACAGAGCACAATGAGCACTTTGTCCTGGCCCAGCAATCTGGATTTAGGCATTGCATGTTGCGACAAATGGTATGAATTTTGTGGTTTGGGCTCCAGCCACAAGAAAAGGTGATCCTTTTGTCCCATCAGCCAAATAATACGGCACCATTCAATCTGGTATGAAGCCTACAATAAGCAAATAAAGAAACTGAAAAACTTAATTATTTTACAAACTGGAAGTGTTGCTGTGCTGAGGATAGGGGACACTGTAAATTTTACTTTGAGAAACATACTGGAAGATGGATTTTCTTGTCCCTGCATGTCTGTAATCCTATTTTATAGCCACATTAGTATCTTTACTCAGCCATTCATTTCACTGATATTGCAAAACAACAAGGGAGGATGGAGTTTTCTGTTCTTTTAATGACTGGAGCTCACTGGAGGTGATCTCAGTCAAAGTCTAGGATTCTGAAACCTCAGAGATAAAGATTATTTGCTCTTTGCTTCTGCAGGAATAATTTAATTGCTGTTTTTTAAAAGAAAATATTTTTATTAAAAACCACTTGGTTTATAGGTGGGAAAAATATTCCACTGCTTCCTGTGTCTTGAAGAGTAGGTCTCAAAAGAATAACTTTAATTTTTTTAAAAAAATTCTGACTTGTTCATTGTAATGTGCTTATTCCTTTTTGTCCTGGAGAAAGATAAAGGAAGAAGAGAAACCTGTCTGCAGTGTTAATTGCATATTTAATTAAATGACCTAGTTTAACTGAATGTATAATTGTTGTAGCTAGAAACGTGCTTGGTTATATTGATAGGTGAAATATCTGTTTGTCTTCTTGTACAGAAAAGAGTCAAGGACGTCATCTCTCCAATTGTATTTGAAGCTTCATACAGCCTTGGGGAGCATGTGACAGAAAGACGAAAAGAGGACAAGGAACTTGGTGCTCTGAAGCCCGTTCTTCGCTGGAAGAGAGGACAGAAGATAGCACAAAGGAATCAGGTCAGATTTGGACTGTGTTATTTCCCAAGAAAGCCTGTGGCCCAACTTAGAGCAGAGGTGGCTCTAAAAATGGATTGCCAAGCTCTGGGTCGTTTGCACACAGTTGCCTTTTTGTACAATCTCTACCGTTGCTCACTCCAGTGCTGCTCTGTGGTGTGGTAAAGGCTTGTGCCTTTGGGCAGCACTTTGCTGTTTCAGGGTGTTTGTGCTGGGAAGGGAAAGATGAGAAAGGTCCTGCTCCTTCTGGTTCCTCCCTTAATGTAGGAGGTTCTTGTGAAAGGCTTGAGCCTGGCCTTCTTTACAGGTTAGGCTTTTGTTAGTGCAGAAGGGGCATAGGAGCTGTCTGAGGGGAGAACAGTGGGCAGTAGAACATAAAATTTGCCTGACTCAGCTGTCCTCTTTTCTTGGGGACTTCGCACATGTTGAAAGGGAAACCTGCTCCTGCTGTTATTGTAGGACAAGCCATGCTAAAATAGGATGATTTTATTTCCCCTCCCTCCCCTCCCCCTCCTCCTCCCCCTCCCCTCCCTCCCCTCCCTCCTCCCTCCCTCCTCCCTCCCCTCCCCTCCCCCCCCTCCCCTCCCCTCCTCCCCCCTCCCTCCCCTCCCCCTCCCCTCCCCCCTCCCTCCCTCATTGTTAGATCTGGTTTTTAACCTTAAGAAGTTAATTTTCTATTTACATGATAGCATCATCATCATCTGTTGCACTACTTTCTGATTCTGCTCATAAGGTCCCTGAATACTACTTTAAAAATATTGATTAAAACATTTTATTTGCTTCACTATATAACCAAATGCTTTGAACTGTATTTGGTTATAATGCTTGTACTTTAGAGGTGTGAATTTTTTTTCAAGTATGCTTTATTTTTATAAATTTATGAATGAAAGATATGCATTCAAGAATTACTTTTATGAAGATGGTTTGTGGAGCTGTTGTGTATATGAATTTTATATTGTTGCAACAATATGATAATTTGTGGGGAGCTTTGGAACTTTAACACTGCTGTAAACCTAAGTGTTACATGAACAAAGCTTCTTGTATTTTTTACTAATGGACTTAAAAGGTCACATCTTGCCCTGCAGGCAAGTCTGAGGTCAATGTTCAATGCCTAAATGCTGAGGTTATAGAGCAGGGACAAAAGTATGTTGGGAATTTCTCTGACTTGTTTTCTTTTGCAATTTGGATGGGAGGCAGCCAGTTTAAAAATCCCTTTTCATTCATTTTCCAGATGTTGTTCACTTAGATTAGTGAAGGATTTTGACACTGGGTGTGCTGGCAAGCATGCTTTCAGCTAAGGATGTGACAAGAGCTTTAGAATTATTGTGGCAGTCATGGTGACAAAGCCTTGATGAAGTAGCCTCAAGGCATGGTGCTTGGGCTCTCAAAGACTAAGTTAATGGGAAAACTGGAATGTAGCATTCTGTTTCAGAAGTCTTGTTATATTGTAAGTAAAAATTGTTTTAAAACAAAGGCCAAAAGAGACAGTAGGAACCAAAATTAGTAATAAAGGATTTACATTTTCAAAGAGTCTAATGATTATGGAGGAACCTTACCTTTTGGATGTCCAGTTCAAGACTCCAGTGTTTTCTGTTTCCAGAAGATGTGGCACAGGTGAAGTCAGGTAGACAAAATCAATGTTAATGTTAGTACTAATGTCTTTAAATATAGCTAGCTGTGTGTTGTTTTCAAAAGCCCTAGATCTTGCTGATCCAGTAAGAAGTGACTTTCCATTAGCCTCATTGTTGCCACCCAAATCCAGTTGCTACCTTCATCCACAGGAAAAAGTTAGTAAGTCTTCTTGCTTCAGGGAAATGATGGTGTGTTTAGAACTGGGTTTGGCTTAGTTACTTGTAAATTTTTTGTACTATGACATTTATTTTTGTATACCCACTGTACATGTTAACTAAGAAGGAGAAAGCTATCCTGCCAAATATAGTGGGGATTTGTTCTTAGTAGTATCCAGTAAAGTATCTTAGAGTTCAAAATATGATAGGCTAGAATTCTATTCTAAATAGTGTAATAAAATCACCATCTGTTATGTGGATGGAGATACCATTTTGTTTTAGGAAAATAGATTAGATTTAGTTGTGACACTGTCTCCAGGACTTTGTGAGTGCCAAAACTGTTTGTTAGTTAAAAGAAGAGAGAGAAAATGTCTACAGCCTTCCATTCCTACTGTGCCACTGTCTTGCAGTGAAACTTTGTGCCCAGTGTTGCACTCCTGGGTGAATGAGGCTGCATGTTTCTTGGATGAACTTCACGTTTTTAAAGCAGGGGGTCGTTTTTTTGAAATACTTGTGTTTGAAAACCTGGTTAAATAAATAAATTAGCTTGGTTGGCAGGGATGAGAGAGTATAGAAGGATTTTCTTGGAGATGATTTATGAACTCATCTAATGATTTTGGTTTGCTGCACAAATAATGCCATTCTGTATTTTAAAACATGCAAATGCACCTCAATCTCATACTGCAAAGAAATGACAGATGAAATAACAGGATGAAATGCAGTGTCCACACACAGTGTGGTTCAGGTTTGTCAGTGGTGTCTTCTCCAGAGCAGAGATGCCCGTGTTCCTTCTTGAGTCAGGTCATGTCACTGTCTGCAAGCTGAGCTGTGCCCATGACATTTGTTGGCATTGGAATGATATCTTTATTCTGGCAAGCTGTTGAAATATCTCTTGGCATGGTTTTAACCTATGCCAACTACTGCATTCCTAGGCATTGGTCAGGAGTTAGGATGCTCCTGTCTTGGAGACAAGGGCAATTCAGTTTACTGGTGCAGCTGAGTAACTTAGTACAGCTGTCAGTAGGTGGTACATCTGAAGATTAATTAACTTATACCTAGGCATATTGGAAATCCTTGGAAGACTGCAGGGATCAGTCTAATTACCATGTTCCATATGAAATAGCTTGCCATAAAACTCCTTCTCCTTGGCAAAGCAAGGTCTCAAATTATCTTTCACATTTTTTCTTGTGGAGATCATGGGACACCCTTTCTGCCTAATTGCAATTGTTTTCCTTTTGGTTGGAGTGGTATTACTGAAAGCAATTTATATTCCTCTCTCTGCCATCCCTTCAGTGATGTCTCTTTTGCTCTCAGTGAGTTTGGTCAGCTGAAATAGAGGACAAATGACTGCATTTGGCTCAGATGGCTTGACAAGTGGCAATGTGCTAGTCATGAGATAGCCCAGAGTCCTTCACTCAGTGAAATTATTTTTCAGGCAACTTGAAGGTTTAAAATCAAGATATATTTAGGTCTAAAACAGAGCTATTGGTTATTGGTTTGTAAACCTATAAACAGAAAATACTTTCTAGAAAGATTTGTGAGAGTTGCTTACAACTCAGCATTTGAAAATTGGATTATGTATCCTGGTTTCTAAATAAGAGCCAGGAAGGAACTCAACTTCACCAGATAACATGTTTATAATCAGATAGCATCAATATATAAAAACTAAAGAATTATTAGAATGACAAGCCCCCTTATTGAATTGTTTTTGTGTTACTAGCATGATCTAATTGCTAAGTCATCTCTGTGCATACTGAAGGGTTGGTGACAATTTACTGGAAATCAGTGTAGAGATTGAAGTATTCCTAACTCTGATTGTTTTGCATAACTTAAGCATTCCTGCAGAAGTCCATGGCACAGCTTATGAAATTAAAGGAATGGATCTTTAGATACCAAAGGCCAACTCTGCTACTTTTTCAGGGATGCTATGTGAACCTTTTGTAGGCTGATGTGTGAGGAAGTTGTTAAATGTCTGATCTAGAGTGAATCACTGTTCTCTTATCCAGTCCATAAAATGACATGTTTCAGGTTTTCTACAGTTCTTTTGAGAATTATGTTTCTCTCCCTTCTCTTCGAATATTGACCTTTAGCTGTTGCTTTCCCTTTCTGTGAAAGCACAGGCAGAGCTATTACTAGAATAGTGCTGGAAGTTTCTCTAACTCTTGACAGTACATTTTGGCTACAACTTGAAATTTCCATGTGCTTTCCTGAATTTTGGTAGGTTGGATATTTTGAAAAACCCTTTTTTTTCCCCTTTAATATATTAAAAGACTTCAAGTATTTTCTGTGGGCTGGAGTGGCACAGGTGCTTTTTTATTTTTTTGTGTTTCCTATTCTCTTCCCTACTTCCAGAAACATAGGTTTATTTTATTTTAGACAGCCATTGAAAGAAAGTGAAGCAGTTCAGTAAGCCTGGTTTGAAATCACAGACCACCTTCCTCACAGCACAGGGCTCTGATCATTAGGCTGAAGCCAGGCTTCTTCCTACTTGTTTTACCTCCTATCAGCTTTCAGTAGAGTCCACTACCAGCAAGAAGGAAAAGGAGAATATCTACATGCCTAATACCCAGCAGCTTTATGCTTAGGATGGCTTAGGATGCAGGAACTAGTGATTTATCCCTCTCCTGTTTTCTTCTACATTTAACCCTGGCCTTTACCACAAAATGTGAAATTTAGTCCTCAAACTTCTCTTCAAGAGGCATAGTGGACACAAAGATACTTGCTCTGAGGCCCTGATCTGACTACTTATGTAGACATATTCCCTTCCTGATCAACTCTAGACCTCTCTTTACTGTAGGTTTGATTGTGTACAGATACAGATATTCACTTTTTATAACGAGTGTACTTTAATGTAGGCTTTTTGGCTTACTCTTTGGAGGACATGGGTGCCATCCATCTTTCCTAACTTCTTAGGGAGATGTCTGTCACATTACTGGACCTCCCAAGGAGTGTAATCTTTTTTATTCAGAAAAGTTACCATGCAGAATTTGAGAAAACCATGTTTGTCAAGAAGGTTTGGTGACTTGGTGGGAACTGCTCTGGAACAATTTCCCATGGTTGCTTGGTTCTGTTCAGCAGTGGAGAGAGAGCAGAGAGACATTGAGATACTCTCTAAAAATGCTGGATTTTGTCTCTGCTTTGCTGTACATCTGGTGATAGCAGGAAGTCTGACAGACTCACTGAGAATGAACTTTACACTAGTTTTGTGTTTATACAGTGAAGATGTGCCCTAGAAGCATTGAGGTTTTCCTGTTACTGAGCACACAAACACCTATTTTTCTCGTGGAAATGCTAGACATGTGGTGGCCTTGAGATAAAAGAGATGCAGCTGTGTTTCTCAGGGCAATTTTTGCCCTGATCTCTACCTGCCACCTCATACTCCTTAATTTTTCATGCATGTATTTTTAATGTAAGGAAGCTTCTTGGCCATCTCTGATATATACATTCAAATCTGTGAGGTACTTGGTACATTGTTAGTGGAATACAATTAAATTTCATAAAACCACTGTTCAGAATTGCTGCTCTTCACATTGGGTAGCAGTAACATCAAAAATTATGAGCTGCTTTCTTTTTTCAGTTGTGGGTAACACATACAACCCATGGGTTACCTTCTTCAACAATTTTAATATTAAAGAGCTCCATAAATCCTCAAAGCTGGTGTTGTAAAGCTGTAACCACTTCAAAGATTGCTTAGAATTAAAATTAGTGGTGATGTTGTAGTAGGGTCCATATCCCAGGAATGCCCTAAAAACATGGAGTGTTAAGTTAGGTACAGGTTCTGGCCCAAAGAAATTGCAGCTCAAATAGACCAAGTAAGAGCACAGTGACAATATATAAGCAGTGTTCACAAATGTTACAATGCCTTAAAATGTGTCTACTTCTTAATTGTTTAGGGGGGATTTAAACAGCCAGGAGTTAGTCAACCTGAAAGGTAGAAGTGACAAAAGGGTGGGGAAGGAAAAGCTCAAGTTAGCAGAGAAGAAAATGGAGGAAATAGACTGTGAGAAGCTGGAGGCTTGAGACTCTAGATGACATACAAAAAGGGAAGGTGGAATAGAGTCCAGGTAGACCAGGGAAATAGTGGAAAATAGCAAAATAGTCAGAGATGTAATTAACCTGGAATTGGGCTGCTAAATCAGTTGTGCCTGCATCTCTGGCTCTTAGGAGCCTGTTGGACTGGCAATCCAGACCAGCCAGCTGCTTTGAGGTGAGAGAGCTCCCCCCAAACCTGAACAGGTTCAAGATCCTCCACAGAAGCAAACAGTTCACTCCTACACAGTTACAGATCTTGGAACTCACCATCCTTATTTCTTTATCCCAAGCAGGTGTTGTGTAGAAACCTGGGTATCTGTGACATAAGGAAATATTCCCAGTGTATCTCAAAGTAGCTTGCTCTCCTAGTACATGATATGCTGGAAGAGATATATGCTCAGCAATTTTAGAAAATGAAGTATTTGTTCATTCTTTATGAGTAACAGTAACTATAGATTCAGTAAAGAAAATTCCAGGATTATTAGATAGTTACTTAAATGTACTTACAGTGTTTTATACTTTGCAAAGTACTGATAATTTCTTCGATTGCTGTGTTCACTTTGCCAAGATATCTGCAATTCACACAGAGAAACTGACAGGCTAGAATTTTTTTACAGTTTATTATTCTTTCTCCTCTGAGGGTTATTAAGTGGTCTTTCCTATGTGAAACTACTGCAGTGGTTTGAAGATTTATTCTGACAACTTTTGAAACTATACCACTGAAATGTGCCGTGTTTGAGAGGGAAGCCTAGTGCTGGTTCCTGTCTCAGGATTATTCTTGTCCTTTGGTTGTGGTAGTCTTTATTAAGGAGGAAAGGTAAGTTCAGTCCTCATTTCTAAATCCCCCAACATTTTCACTTCTGATATTCTGAGAAAGCAAAAGCTAGGGAAGGAAAATGAAAGAGCAAAGTAAATAGCCCAGATAAGCTGGCCACCTTTCATCTTTCTTCTTTTGTAACACACTACAGCCTACAGCACAGTTTTATATCTGTTATCAAACTGATGCCCTAAAGAACCTAGAATAAAACAGAAATGCACTTTGAAGGCAATATTAGTATAGATGGTAATATAAAGGCTGGTCTTCATTGGAGGCCTCCAGGGGCAAATACAGAAAATGTCCACCCCCACATAGGGTGAAAATAGTTTTATTAGTTCAGCAAATTAGCATAACTAACAAAACCCCCCAGTTAGAGACAGAAGTGGTAAGGTAGTTCCTGCTTGGTTCAACCCTTTTCTAAATCCTTTCCCCTTAGCTAGGAACTGAACTTTGTTTATGAAAATGTGTCTTGAAGAGCTGGTTTCAACCTTGGCTCCCAGGCAGAACCAAGATAGGATAGGGGCCCTGGATCCCCCAGCTTGGGACCTCTGGAATGTGTTTTGTCCTTCTGCCTATCAGGGAAGGAAAAAGGTAGGGAAAGGTACTGGAGCTAACTGGGATCTATATAATTATATAACAATATAGCTATGAATATATATTAAGGAAATATGAAAGCAAAAAGGCAAAATTCATTTCGGTATCACAACAATTAGCTTCTTAAATATCCACTCCTTTTTGGTGAGCTCAGACAGCATAGAAAAAGGAGAACAGGCTGCCTGTTTAGTCAAGAACTTTCCTGGAAAGCAAAGGACTAGAAGTCTCTGCCCTCTGGGCTTAAGATTCAAGTATTTTTCCAGTCCTGATACAGTTGGGCAGAGCTCTTAAGAAATGTACTCACTCAGTATTTTGCATTTTTTGCCTTCTCAGTCTCTCCAACTCAATCTGACCATTACGTGTGTACTGCACAAATTTTCCCTATCCTTGCACTTATGGCTGAAGTATATTTACTTTGGTAATAAAAGTCATGAAGCCTGTAGAAAGGAACATTCATATTAAAGGAAGACATCAGTGGATTGTCAGGTTTCCTTGCTGAACAGTGTTGGCAACATTCATGTTGGGTATTTGAATATTTGGTAGGCTGAAGAGCATTATAGCTCTGAAAGAATGAGTCCTCCAACCTGAGAAGTCTAGCCTTATGCTTAGAAAGGTATTGGTCTGTGGTCTAAACAGCAGGGTAAAGTAACCATGATCTTAATGACATCTGGGTTTCTTTGATGCCATGAGTATGTTTCTGTTCTCTTCTTTCACTTTCTGGTGGCTGTCTCGTTTAGCCATGGCAAACTACTGCCACTTAATTAGTATGCCCTTATGTTTTCCTTCGTAGTTTCTAGCTTTATCAATCTGTTACAATTCCTCAGTATTACCAGGGTTCACAAAATTGACAATGGTTCCATTATTTGAGAGTATCACTGATGCATAACAGCCTTTGTAATTTTCTACTGCTTGCATGATGACGGAAATGTTTCCTGACATATAGAAAATCTAGGGGAAATGTTTGCAGTATGATTTCCTTACTTGCAATCCTCAGGACTGAAAATAGTTTCATAAATACTTCATATTCTGATTAATTTTCATGCACATAGCTAGGAAGAGAACAAAAAATGCCAGAAATATTGCATGAGCAGTTACTCTTGTCAGATGAGAAGGGAGAATGGATTGATGAAAACCTCTGAGAGAGAGTCTGGTTTTGATGAAACTTCTTGTTCAGTTAGGAGATAATAAAAGCAGTTCTAACTGGTTTTAATATAAGATTTGTCTCATCTTGAATTTCCTTAACACTCACACCATATATCCCTGTATCACAGATTTTGGTCTTGTTTTTATTTTGTCCAAGCATGTTCCTTCTTTGAATTTTGATCTTACTCTTTTCATGTTTTAACAATTCTTTCCTCTGTTTTTCACAGACTGTTTTTGAGAGGAATTGTCAATCTGATGACTGTGCTGCTGATTTGAAACTTCAGGGTAAATTATTGCTATCTGGGTGAGTAGGTGAATTTTTATTTTCATTCTTGCACACTAGTATGCCATTTATTTTATGTGGAATGGCATTGAAAAGTCAAAATACAAACACAGATATTTTAGATCTATACTAGAAAGATGGTGACAGTGATGTCACCTTTAGTGCAAAAAGGTCTTAAGATGTTCACAGAATCTGAACTCTTGTGGTGATGGGCTGTGGTCACATAGGGTGCAAGACACCTTCACCTTAACAGTCACAATGGACAAAAATAGAGAAAAGAGATAGAATAGCAGAGAGGGACAAAGAAAGTAAAGCTGCATGCTCAAATCAAGTACCTATGTGGAATTTTTCAAAATACATGTTCATGACATGGTAGGAGTAAAACTGCCTGCAGAAAAGCAGTTTGTTCTGTCACATGTAAGGTTAAAAAAATCTCTCTGAACATGACAAATTATCTTCAAACTACTGCTCTCTGTTTCTCAACTTGTAGTTTTGCAAACTCTTCTAAATACTCCTCCTTTCAAATTCTTCTTGTTGCAACTTGGGGATGAGTGTTGGATTTCACTTTCTTCTGGGATAATAAAACTCATCAAATAGACCAGAGGTGAAGTTTATGTTCTGTCTCTTGTGACTTGTGACAAAACAATTGTCTATTGTTTTTTTCTGGATGTGTATTCAATTTGGGCATAAATCAGGCTAAAGGTGAACTTCACATGACTTCTGTTTCCTTTTTATTTTTTTTTCAGTATTTTTAGAGATGGAAATGCTGATGTGAGTTATTTAATTGTGTGCCAGAGATTTTGCTATTTGGTGGACAATCTGTGAAGTGCTTTGCTTTCAGGTCAGGAAAGAGAGTGAAAGGCAAAAAAAGCCCAACAAACAACACAAACAAAACAACAAACATAGAAGAAGTAATAGTCACAAACATGTTTTATATAAATCTACAGCATGCTGTGATGGTAATTGGAGGCAAAACTGAACCAGAGTCAAGTCTGAGAAGTTACAGACAGACTTCTCCAGACATGACTGAAATCCATGTGAATATTTTGGGGGATTGGCTGGGAGCAGGGTTAGGTTTCAGGCTACAGAGTCCAAGGTTTGACTGCAGTTAGTCTGGATATTTTACTCAATCTTTGTGGTGAGCAAAATCTGTTGAGAGCCAGATAGGTGTCTGTGTGGATTAGAGAAGCTAGTAAAGGATTTTGTCCCACAGTTGAAGAACAAATAACAAGGGACAGATCCTAAAACTTGTCAGTCAGTGTATAGTAATCATTGCAGTAAGAGCTGCAGTTGGGATTGGACCATTAGGCTGCTGGTTTTTACAGCTGTTATTTATGTTATCTTGGCAATTTAAAAGTCACACCTGTCATAAGAGCTTAGGATATTCAAATACAGTTTCTGCATTTGTAAAGCAAAATATTCAACAAATGCTCACAAATTTTCTTTGCCCAGTGACAACCTGAAGTCCTTTTTGAAATAAATCTCTGCACAGGATGGTCTTTCTTTAGCTTAAGGGCTCTGTACTACTACCTGATCAAAAGATAGTGAACAGAGAAAAGGTGTAAAGAGTTTTGGTGGTGGAGAAAGCTGTGCTAGTGGTATTCAGCATATTCACAAATTACATGATAAATAATCTGCTAGAATTGAATAGTAAGATGCTAAAGTTTGCTAAACCTATTAAACTATTCAGAACAATGAAGAAAAGAAGCAAGGAGGTATGCTTTCATGAAGTGTGTGATTAATCTGTGGATTTTACTGTTTGGGATACTGTAAGTGCTGAGACTGTATATAGTAGTGAAATGGCAAATATTAATTCTGAAAGCTGCAAAAATATATCAGCAAAATGCCACTCTTTACTTGCCTTGTTCTTCCATTGCTGTCTTGCTTTCAGACATAGTTGGAGACAGGGCTCTCTGCTACATGAACTGGCTGTCCTTATACACTTTTCTTAAATTTGAAGCATGTTAGAGCCAAAAGCTGTTCAGAGCTGGAACTATACATTGCTATATATGGCAAGGTACAGTTTTGTTCATCACCATATATGCTTTCAAATGTGTGCTGGTTACAGCATATATGTGCTGAGGAAGTTATCTCAAATTACATTATCATCAAGAGAATTGTTTGCATTCTTATGAGCTCAGGAACTGCACAAACTACTGTGGTACAGAGTTCACTCATGATGCATTTGAATCATTAGAATTACCCAGTTAAAAGATGGCATCCAGCTTTGAAGATATGAGATCTCAACCAGTAACCAAGCACTATGCAGCCACTCACTCCCCCACCAGAGGGGGAGAAAATCAGAAGGGTAAAAGCTAGAAAACTTGTGCATTGACATAAAGACAGTTTCTTATAGGAAGCAAAATCTTTTTTTTTTTTGCAAACAAAGAAAACTAAGGAATTAAATCACCACTTCCCATGGGCAGGCAGGTGTTCAGCCATCTCCAGTGGGGCTGGGCCACCACACATAACATTGATTTTGGAAGACCAATGCATTCACTCCAAATATCTCCTCTTCCTCCTTCTTTCCCCCGCTTTATATACTGAATGTAATGTTATATGGCATCATCAGTTGTGGTCAGCTGTCCTGGCTGTGTCTCCTTCCAACCTTCCATGCCACCCCCAGCTTCCTTGCCAGTGTGTCAGTATGAAAAGCAGAAAAGGCCATGGCTCTGTGTAAGTCTGGCTCAATAGTAATGAGAAGATCTCTATATTATCAGCTTTGTGTTCAGCACAAATGAAAACACAACCACATACCAGCCACTGTGAAGAAAATAAACTCTACCCCAGCTGAAACCAGCACACTTATATATCAAATGAATAACAGGAAAACCAGCCTCTGCTGGCAAGGGCTAACCAGGCCTGCTCTGATTTTAATTTTCTTGGGATAGTCCTCCTCTCCTGAAAACTCATCTGTGTGCACTTAATTTGGGAGCAGTTCATTTTGATAAATAGCAGCTAAACAGCCCAGGATGTTAACACTCACTCTAAGTGGCTACATAATAGATGGCCATTTATCCAAAGTGCTAAAATCAAGCAAATTTGCACGTATTAGTTAGAAACTTCACTGCTGCTCTGAGCAGATATGATTAGGTTTGCCTTGTTATTTATTGTTGTTGAGGTGCTGCTGCATGTGGAAATAGTGCTGCTGGGCAAGCTGAAACCCTTTGCTGTGAATTCGTGGAAGAGGACAGGGTAGGACTGTTTGGAAGCAGGGGACAATAAAAAAAGTTAAAGTCTTCTAACTTTATCTGGAAGTTTTGCAAAGATATAGGAAGCTGGAGATGGGATGAGTTCTTCTCTTGAATGTTTCTGTTACAGTGAAAGGAGACCTTGGTGACTTGGGTTGAAGACCATGGTTACATGCTGTATAGGATTGAAGAAGAGTTGCATTTATTCTGGAAAGAAAAGATTTGTTTTCAGTTAACAGATAAATCTCTTTAAGGCTTGTGCATCTTCTTTGCATCAGTTTGCATGCGAACCCATCCCAGCTTCCTGAAGGGATTGCTGGACAAGGAGTCAGCAATCTTGTTGCTTGTGATGATGGTAAGCAGAACAAGGGTCATGGGCTGTGGCTTGGCTGGTTGAGACCAGAGGTTTGGAAAAACCCTCCTGTGTAGGCAGTTCATGCTGCTGAGGAATGAGGTGTGCTGAGATGGTGTGCTCTGCCATTCTGGGTTTTAGGACTAGTTTGGAGGTCTAGGTCCCTGCTGACCTCATTTGTTGCTGGTGATAAGTTTTGTGTTCAGGAGGATCAGAATGGATTTTCTGACCTTTAGAAATCACTTCCAACCAGCTTTTCTTGAATGTTCTGGCTTTTCTTGAGGTAAATCTTCTCTGTAAACTAAGCAAAATTGCTTCAACAAAATCAGTCTTTCTTCAACACAAAGATCTGAGTAGGGATGGTTATGGGCATGCTCCAGCACTGTGGCTGGAAACTTGCTGCTGTGACTCCATGCCTCTCACTGAGTGCCACCTCTGCCAGCAAGAACATGCAGCTTCACAAGAGAGGAGGACTGGACCTGGCGAAGCAAACCATGAAGATTGAACTCTCTATGGCAGATTTCATGAGCTAGCATGTAGAAACAGCTACAGTGGTGTGTGCTAGTATTGCTACAAATGTTCTTTATAGTGGCTGGACTGGACTTTCTCATAGGAGTATGAGTGTTGCTGGCCTAGAACTACAGATGGCAATTAAGAAAAAGGAAAAAGTAGCTGTGGAGTGTGCTAGGGACTTCATGAAGGCAGCACTAGGAGAAACTGAAGGAGCAGATGAGAGGCATTTCATCTTTCCAGTCATGACTGTTCTCAAATCCATTTTTCTTAAAGAATAAATACATGAAGTTTTGGCAGCATGGCACAGAAACATGACTCATTGCCTCCCCTTCAACAATTCTCCAGTGTTGAGTCTTGCAGCTGTCCTAGGAAATAGCAAAATCTGGCCTTATCCATGCAGTTATACCCTGAGGATAGTGGTGTTAGTGATTTATAAATGAAGAGACTTAAAAGTGTCTTAGTGTAAAGAATATATGTATATATGTATGTATGGGTGACTTTAATGACACAACCTGAAACCATAAGAGAAATAGAAATAGAATATTTTGCAATAAACTTTATTTTTTTTTTGTTCAGGTTTCCTCTCCAGCAATTCTCCACTGAAAAACAAAATGTCATGTTAATTATTATTGTCAAATATTTTTTACTGTTAAAAATATATTTATTGCCTATCATTTGACTTTAATGCTGTTTTCTCAGCACAGTAGATGTTTTCTATCATATTTCTGCAGCAACTAGCACATTTTTATTGACCCTCTCATAGATGCTTATTTCAAAGCTGAACTGCATCTGTTTCCTCAATGTGTGCTGAGGTAAACTCTGAAGCAGGGGTTTTGCAGAGGTTTATATCTCCCTAGCCTTTAAAATCTTGTATCCATTCATTTGGTACTTTATGTGGGAGAAAACATCTCTGGTCTTTTAAGAAGAACCTGAAATTGCTGAGGGAGGTCTTGTCTGACATCCCAATGCAGTTTTGGCTCCTGACCTGATGCCTATCCATGTGACTAGCTATGCAAAGGCAGTGGTGGTTATCAAGCCTTTTTAGGATGTAACAGGAACCAGCTGAAAAGTGTGAAGTTATCTGAGGAACAGTGAGGGTGTTTGAAAACACCCTTCCAGCTATAATAAACAAGCTAGCTGAAAAGACCAGAACAGAAGGGGTGGTTGCTTCCATGTGAGATACAGCTAAGAAGGAAATCCTGTATGGCTGTGTAAATACACTGACAGTCCGTGTGTTGCAATGAACAGAGCAGCTTTACCAAAAACAAGCAGTACAAGAAGAGAGAGAGATGATGTTGTGAATGTCGTGTAGCTGCTGTGTTCCAGCACAAGCTGTATGATACAGAAATTGGGTTGTAAGCATAGGACTATGAACCCCCTTGGATAGAAAATGCTGTAATAAATATTGCTATTCCTGAGAAGGTTCCAAGAGGAAGTCTGTCTTTCATTCAGACCTTTATCCATCATTAGAACAGAATTGCTTATCCATTCAAGTGCTTCTGACTGATGTTTGGCTATTAGGAAGAAGCAGCTTGCTTTTATGTATTAGTTTAGAGCATCTTCAAAGGCCACCATTCGTTAGGCCTAAATTTATGTTCTCCTACAGACTGGCTGGGGTAGGTTCCTGTATATACTGCTTAAAATTGTTTTTTTTTTTTTTTTTTTTTTTTTTTTTGAAATGTGAAATTGGAAGCCAAAGTCATACATAGGAAGCCAAAGGCGTGACAGGTGTATTTTGCAGATATTTTCAACTTTTTCCAAATTACGAGTTTACTTGAATTGAACACTTTCAAAAGTTCTCTTATGAAATGGAATTTTTGTGAAATGTCCTTTTCCAATTGAAAGGTCAAGTTTGTGAGTTGGGCTGGTTCTCCTTCCATTCGTTCCTCTGAAATTAGCCAGAGAAGGGGCAAAATTCCAGTCTGTCAAATATTTCCTCGAGTTTAAGATGTTTCCATTTTAATGAAATAATAATTTATGAAGAAAAATATTTTCCACTGTTATCTGGTCAGTTTCTCAGAAGATTGGTTTTGCCTTTTTTCCATATAAATTCCTTCTCTGGCTGACTAAAGGATTAACATTTTTTATGCCAATACTTCTTTTATTTCTGTGACCTCTTTTGTCTTATGCATGGCTCTGTATATGATAAGCAAGTGAATGATTTGATGTGATGTTTTAGGATGTAATATTGAAGTACTTAACCCAAGCCTCTCTGAAAAGACAAAGGAGAATATGCATCACTTCTAGACTTTGAGCTTACAACTCTGCTTTTTAATTGTATATTGATTATTGAGCATAATAATTGTATTATTGAGGAGTGAATAATTTTTCATAGGAACTCTCTATGCAACTGAAGAATGGACTGTTTACAAGTTCCGTGTATAGATACAAGGATGAATATTTTAATGGACCTATTAAAATCAGCAGAAGGACTCCCTCTGGTTCACTAGGCACATTATCAGATATTAGGTACTTGATTTGAAAAATGAACCTCAGACGTTTCATATTGACTTGTCAAATTATTACAGACCCTGAGCTGAAAGAATCCAGAAATCATAGATAAAATGTGTTACGACAGCCTTGTCCAATTTGCTTTCCACCAGCACAAGGTGTAATGGCCCAGAACATGAGTTAGCGTTGTACCAGTGCAGAAAATCAGTGTGTTCTGAAGGAAGGAGCAATAACATAAAATTTTGGTCAGAAAGTTCAAAGCTTTTTGAGTGTATCTCATTAATATAGTAATGTTTGCTAAAAAAATTAGTAAAGGTTTTCACTGATCATAGACTTTTGCAAAGCCATGAAGAAAAGTTGCAAGCCTGTGGTTTAATGTGGGAAGCAAAGCTCTTTGATAAATTTGAGCAGGGTCACACCTCAGCGCTTGGCCTCCTTTGATCATACAATGGAAATTTGTTTCCAGAGAAGCACCATGTTTCATAGTATGCCCATTGAGGTTTTATGCCCCTAAAGTGCATCTTAACAAAAGAGTTGTGGTGAGGAAACACAATATCCTTTTTTGTGGAGCTTAATTATTTGCTCTGATAACATCTGCTTTTCCTTTCCTTTTCATTCGCAGCAGATGAAGAATTTGTTTTCACTTATTTTATCTTTCGTTGAGTAGACAGTTTTTTTGAACAATATTTCTGACATTCTGTTACCCTAGACAATCTACTCTAAGTAGCAGAGCTCCTCAGATGAAACTCATATCTACTTTACAAAAAACAACCAAACTGAAATTAGCAAATATTATGGTTTAGCATTTCTGGTGCTAGAGAAGTGGTCTTGACACCCAAGGCCCTATGTGTGTAAAGCTGTGTAAGCCAATATGGATAGTCCCAACTATCAGAGCACAAACACAGGACCATGACTGCAGTCATGTGCTGCCCACTGGTTATTTGATCATACCCAGTGCTGTTCTAGCTCATGATTTTTAAACTAACAAAAATGTTCTAAGGAGAAAAAAAAATGATGAAACACTTGGAAAATGGATGCAAGTAGATTGCTTCCTTTTTTCTCAAAAAGTCATACCAAGTCTTGCTCTTTAATTTAAGACCTTTCATAAATTATAGCATAGTTTAATGTTATTTAAAAGTGATTTGCTGCACTGCAAAGGATGCAATGAAAACCTATTTACTAACATTTAATATATATTTGTAATTATGTTTGGAATTTAGCTTTTTTTTTTGGTGAAGCTATGAAGCAGAATTCTGATTTCTAATTTATTTGTCTTTTACCTGCAGACAGTTAGTGTACAGAATGCTGAGTTTGTGAGGCATATGGAAAACTCTGTTGTAACTCATCCGGGGTTGGATTGCAGTTTCCTGAAAGGGCAGAGCCCATAATTAATCAGGATGTAGTGCAAATTGCAGTGGGAGCATAATCTCAAAGCATAAGTGAATGTTTTCTGTTGTCGAGGATGAATGGGGATGAAGAAATGGTTTCTTGGTTCCCATCTGGTTCGTTGTGCTCAGAGCTTCATAAATCTCTCCCAAAATAAATAAACCCAGCTTGATAACAGTGGACAGTCTTCTTCCTTTTGAAAATAGAGTGATGGAACCCATATGGATGGTAATAGAACTATCAAGTGATGAGTGTTAACAAACCAGAGTAGTCCACATATTTAGTACAAGAATACAGGTTCCCTGTCTCTATTTTCTAGTAACAGGTCACTAATGATCAATCAAGAATACTGTACAAGCCAGTCTTGTCCCTTCCTAAACACTGGTTTTGTTTTGAAAGAATCATTTAATTGTATCTACTGGACTAGGATTTTGTTGTTTGTTATTTTAATCTAGACCCTAAAGAGATCTTCTTTTATATAATTTGAATTCATTGCTGGGCTGCTGTGTAATCTGGCTTTCCTTGTGAACATCCCAACTTCAGTATTTTATGGGCTTAAGATAGTTAAAGTCACTGTTGCTCTAGCAACCAAAGCATAAAGCTAACAAAACAAAAGCTTAATTTCAGGAAGCACTGCCATATATCAGCTGCCTCAAGAGGTGGAAATTCTTGATAATGTACAGATCACAATGAGAAGCAGATGCACTTCTGTTCTGCATTTGTAGTACACATCTTGACTGGTACAGATGTGCACATATATGTATATACACTTACATGTATACATCATCTTTTGATGCAACTATGCGAACTTTTTTTGTATTACATCTTGAAATTGCAATATCTGGTAAGCCTGAGATTCTTCATAGGTTACCAGGTAAATCCTCCTGCTGGTTTTGTGTGAGCTGTAGAGGAAATGTGCTGTTATAGGGATATGTTGCTTATCATGTTGACATTTAGACATAGCTTACTCTTGAACTATAACCCCTGCTACTGCAAAACAAATTGCCTTAAGTAACAAAGCTGTAATGTTTCTAATGTTTCCTCTCTGTTTAACAGCCTTTTATTGACCTCTGAAAGTGGTGCATAGGGCACTGATATTCTCTCATCAATGATTAGATGAGCATTAGGTTTTTAAATTGCTTATTGCACCCCAACATCCCAGAAGCAGGAAAAGCAATTGAAGCTATCTAATAGCAGGAAATCTGTTACTGAATGCATAATTTTTATGGTAAACATATAGGTTTGCATGATGACTTCATTAATTATCTAGTTTCTAGAAACAGTATGGTACAAAGTGCTATTGATTCAGCTTCAAATTTCAGATCTATGATCACTTTAACAGAGCTTTTCAAATATTTTAACAAATAGAGGGATAAATTTGTCCCAGAAGCACAGTAATGTTAATATTAAGGATAGCTTGTAAAGATGATAGTTTGTATGTGTGACTGCAAGGGTGAAAGATTAGATTAGAGCTTCTCTAGGTGTTGTACCTCATCTTGCTTTCATGTCAGAGTTTCATAAACCAGAGAAGCTTGATTCAAGCCAAAAGCTCCTCCCTGGAGTAAACATTGTGAGAAAACAGAGGTGGCTCCTTCCCTATTGATTTTTCAGTTCTGTTTTTAAAGGGTTGTGAACATCTGGGTGTAGTTGAAATTACTGATACTAGTAAAAGGGCACCAGATTCCTGTAGGGTGATAAGGGGTATTTTTATGCAGATGTTATTCCCTGTTCTGTCCATTTTATTTCAAAGTTCGAAGGCACACATGGCTGAGATTTATATCTGTTTTGCACTTAAGGGGAAGAAACTACTCTTGGGGAAAAGAGGACAATTTCCAGAGAAGCACTGAGTATATGTTAACTAGCCATAATTAGGAATTACTGCTTTTTCTATACCATAATAAAGAGTGGTGTATGATGTGTGTCTTCTTCCACCTCCAATTCTCCTGCCCTTTCCACCTCTTGTTTACTCCTCAAATGCATTAATTTTTAACATTGAAGTGTAGGAAAGTTGGAAAAGCTAAGGCTCTGGGCCATATTCCTGAATCGTAATATATATGGGAACTGAAGCACTAGAGACAGCAGCCCTGTGCCAAAAAGGTGCTGGCACAAGCAGCTCTATGGCCATAGCCCTGGGCTCACCACATTAAGCACTTTTTTTCATGTGGGACATTTAGTTCCTTCCTAAGAGGGAACACTGAAACATTGTTCTTCAGTTTCCATCAAAAGCAATATTGTTATGGTACTGCTCTTACTTAACCTGTGCTCTTCCGACACAGAACCTTGGCTCACCACTCCTTGAATTCTCAATTATATTTCTTCTATCACCTCATGCTGTGTCCTGCTCAGGGCACACTGCAAAGTCTCTGCTTGAGAACTAGATTGAGAAATACAAGAAAGATCGTGAATGAAACAATCTGATGGCCTCAGTGCTAGTTTGCCACAGCTGGCTTAATGTACCTCAGACAGGCTCTGGTCATCAGCTGTGTGAGGTCTCTGTGCCTTTGCTGGCATAGACTTCAGCATGAGAAGGGAAAGGCAGTTCAGTTAATGCAGAATAAGCCATGGTATCTCGAACGTTTGGCCCAGTCCTGAGTCTAAATTGGCTTTGGACTTTCCAGAGAGAATTGCAATGAACGAACATACAATAAGACAATGTAACCAAACAGCGTAAAATCCGATACCTTTGGCCCCTGGGGGGCTGTTTAAAATTTTTATTTGGCTTATATTTGTTTCTGAGGCTGCTACCTCTCAGTTTTGCACTGAGGTATCAAATGAATTCCCCAGATCAACTGAGGGTTTCAGCTTTTCAATGGCCCTGGAGGTTTACGTATTTGCAAAATCTCCTCCTGAAGTTCAACTAACCCTGAAGCCTGCAATTAAACCAACAGAAGAGAGGCATTCAGGGTTGATGTAAAGAGTCTGTGGACACAAAATTAATGTTTAATTATCCTCATAACTACAAAGACCAACTGCAGTGGTGGTTGGTGAAGGTAGAAATCTGTTTGGATCTGTCACAGCACCACTGTTTGTTGATTTACACCTTTTATTGATTTAAAAGCAAAACCTGGGATTCTTTAATTTCTTTTGACGGAGCTGGAGGACAGATTGGACCTCAGTTGTTTGAAGCATTTTTACCCATTTGCAATCTAATTGACCATACTTGTAAGTTTCACTGTCTATTGAGCAGTAATGGTGATTTATCCTGTAGTTATGCTAATTCGCTGTAAGGAAAGAAAGGTTCCTGATACGAAAGGGAAAGTCAGTGACCCAGATAATAGAGTAAGTGTGACCCTGCCACATTCCTTGCCCTATATATGATTCTGCACAGTGCTGAATGTCTTCTCACTTCTAAAAAAAATTCATCCGGGTGAAATAGAGAAATGAAATAGAGAAAATGTCCCTGCACACCATTTGGAATGCAGATTATGTGCCCACCGACCCATGTTAATAAAAAGCAGCATCTTGAGGGGTGGAGAAATGAAGATTGCAGATCTTTTCAGTTTGTCTTCCTCAGATAGTCTTTCTTCACTCACTGACCATAATGCAATGATGTGGTGTGGACATTAACAATTAGGACATTAAAGTATGCAAAAAAGATACTTCTTTTATCCTGGAATTTGCTTTCCTTTTCTTAATCATTTTAGAAGTAAGTTAAATATCTCTACATTCAATGTGTACTACCATCATCAGTAAATTCAAAACTATGGCAGAAATTTGGAGCCTGATTTTCAGAATTGCTCGTTGCTTGCAGGTTTGGGTCATGTGATTGAAATCTGGAAGTACTTAGTACTTCTGAATTTAAAACTTTTTTTTCTTTCCATGCAAACATTGATAACTTGACATCCTCCAGGCATCTGTATGTATGTGCGTACAAATGTGTTTGTCTATATGCAATAAATATATAGTCTACCTAGAACTTTTACTCAGTTTATTTTTTGGATGTAGTACCTAATGTAACAAGATGGTAGTATTCTGTCCAATTGACTGATTATTTCGTGATATTTTCCCACTTCTTTTCTTTCTTTACTCTTCTTTTTCCTTTTTGAGCTTTTTTGTTTGGTTGGTTGGTTTTTGTTTTGTTTTGTGGTTTTGTTTGTTTTGATTTTGTTTTCTTTTGTTTGTTTATGGTTGTTTTTTTGTTCTAGCCTTTCTTCCTTTATGTGAGCAAGGTTACAAGGATCATGTTGGGAATGTTGGCAGCTGTGTAGTTCTCATACATGAAAATATAAAAAGAAAAGTCTGCTTGATTACGTTTCTTAAATTATTTGACAAACCTTGTTGAGATGGAGGGGTGCCTTTAGTTAGTTTTCTTGTTTCTGAAGGGTGACAACAAATTTTTAGTTGACATATTTTGACTTGGCAGCTAGGGTGCTTAATGTGTGGTAGGCTTCGAGACTTCAGCACCAGGCTGGCACCAAAGCAGTTCCAGCACCACAGCAGGCTTCTGCATTAAGACATTTCTGTCTCAAGCAGCCAACAGGGCTTGGTAGCTCCCCTGTAAATGGAGATTCCTAATCCTCTTCTCACTGCAAGGGAACCTGATTCATTCCAGATGTACACAAATTCAATGACTCAGAAAGCTGCTCTTTTAATATGGGACTTACAGCCTCTTTCAGGGGGAGAACTGAACTCACCTGCCAGCCTAAAATCAGTCTGAGGTTTATTAGTGTGTGAATTTGTATACGAGCATTTACACTGAGTTTTTAAAAGTGAGATTTCTTTCTCTGTTGAGAAAGAAGGTAATTTTGGTGTGATACACTTCGATTACAGGGTGATAGCTTTAGAAAGGAGTGACACAACCCTCTGGTGTTAATTTTTGAATTACTTTTTGTGGGGGATCAGTTTTAAATATGATTTTATTATGATAATTTTTAGTTATTAATTAGGAAGGGGAATATTTTCAATTGTCTTCACTTAATGTTAAATCTCAAAGTTCTGCTACTGCCAATTCAGAGAACATTCTGTATTGTACATTGCATTTAATATCAACTTTACATAAGATAAAAAGCTTGTAATGTTCCTTTGCTTACTGGAGTGATACTGCCAGATTCTGCTAATGAGTATAACAGATGCTGATTAAGTTTTGACTTGACTGCAAGAAATGAGATTATAAAATTTGCGAGAAATAATTCACAGTATTAAATGGTTGGGATTTTTTTTGCTTCCAAGTATACACTTTTGATTATTAGAAAATCCCAGCAGATTGTTTAGTATCTTCATAATTTGTCTGTTTGTCAACAGTAAGTGTAGAAATTGGTGCCAAAAGGTTAAATGTTTTCAAATATTCCCATATAGATGAACCATTAATTTACTACATAAGGAGCAATAACTCAAATTAGTTTTGCAGTCAGTTCTGTAGTATACTACATACATTTCTGCAAATCTTTATTTACACTGATAATTGATTATGAGAATAAACTAATATTTTGAAAGCAAAATGTCCATTTATCAATAGGATGGGTCAGTGTCTGCGGCTGATTTTAAGTTTTTAAGACTTAAGTTTTAAGATTTTTCTCTCATTTGAGAAAGCAGACACATTTCCTGTATACTTATATCTTCCTCATAATAATCTGTTATTGAACTGTAAGCCATAATTTCAGACTAAATAAATGAAGATCATCATAGATAAATACAGGAAACAAATGTGCTACAAATATTGTTAACGTTATATGGTGAAGTTACAATCCATAGCTGCAAGCTTTAAAGCCTGAGTCTAGGCCATCTTCTTCCAAAGTCTTGATTCACTAGAGCCCCTGACTGATCTGGTATCTGTCATCAGAAACCCACATTTAGAAACTTCTTGATAAGCACAGGCAGATTGAGTCTGACAAGCTCTGCCTTTGGATGTCTGGTACACCTATGACTGGCAGAAGATGCTGAACAGTTTATGAACACTGCATTTCCAGAAACTCCACTTTTATGCAAATGCCCTAGCTGCAGTAATGTGAGGAAGGCTGGGAAGGACTGGTAATGGAGGGTCAGGCTGCCTTTAAACACAGCTCTTGGCCTGCACACCAGCCATCTTCAGAGAATTGCTGATAAATAGAAGTGTGGTGCGTGCCAATGTGTATGCCACTGGAACAGCTGTTCCTTTATAGAAACTGGGTGTATGAAAAGTGGTTCCTTCTTACTTTGGGCTGGCTGTACTCTGGAGGAAATAATTGCAAGCATCTCCCTGCTGTGTGGCTGGAGTTCCTTGTCCTTTTCTGACTAGCTACTCAGTGTTTTCTCTGTGGCACTGCCTCTGTTTCTTCAGGATGCATGGATGGTCTTAGAGTCCAGTTATGACAACTACCAAATTTAATATTTGTCTATTTTTGCCAATTTTTAAATGAATACCTGGTGTATTCCATATTATCTTTTACTGCTCATTCTAAGACCTGCAGATCTGTGCATTGATAGTGTATATTCTTGTGAATTATCTTTAGCCTTTATTCCTACTTGTTAAGCTCATTTTCTGAACAGCCTAGAAGGATTAAATGCCAAATAATAAATGTATGTGCATGAATATCTGTATTTACCTTTGCATGTGTATATCTGTGTTTGTACGGAATCTGTGATGCTATACTGCAACAATGTGTTTATTCATGATATATAGCTGTTACCTTTGATGTTCCACTTATAGAAGGTGATCCACCATGTTAGGTCCAGCACAAACATCTAAAGAAAGATTAGTCATGTTCAGTGGTAATTTGTTGCAATTTTTTTCATTTACACCAGTTTCTGGATTTTATTTGAGCCTGTTTTAGATTTTTTTCTATACATAGCATAACTCTAAGAAGATTTTTCAGAGACTTGCTAGAATAAGTCTGAATTATTGACAGACAAACTGAAATAGCCTGTGCAGGCATAATGCAGTTGCATTTTCCCCATATAATTACTTTACAGTTTTAAACTAATTTGTTATCACAAAAAGTAGTGTGTGAGAAATAGTTTCATGTGGGAATCATGGGGTTTTCCTTCAGTCCCAAAATACAGTGTCAGAGCCCTGAGTCAGGAGCTCTTCATTCCTAGTATTGCCCTCAGCACTCAGTAATACAGCACATTCCTAAACTTCTGGCTGCTGGGCTTTTAAAGAGTTGAGTTGTGACACTTCTGTAGCAGGAAGAAAGCAGGATCAGTGTGAAAGTTGACCAGAGTTAAACTAATGTAACTGTTTCTGCCTACAGTGTTGATGACAGAACTACCTACCTGGCCCTGGGAGCAGTGAGGAACATCTCACTTAACATTTTCATCTCCAACATTGGTGATGATGCCTATGACACCAATGTTTTCTTCAATTTTTCTGGAGAGCTCTTCTTCATCAAAATGTGGCAAAAGGTAAGAAAGGCTAATCTCACTATGAGCAAGTCTCTTAACTTTAAGCCAATTTATTTATAAATTAAGGATGAGCTAGAGAATGGCTTAGTCCACAAGACTGACATTTGGAAGTTATATCTGGTTATGCTGGACTTTAATTTCTTTCAGGCTCTTTAATGAGATTTTTTTTCTTTCATGGATTTGGTGTGTATAGATTACACCTTTTGTATTTCTGTAGAAGACACATGCCTGTTCTTTTTGGTGCACTAATGAAAAAGGAAGACAGTTTGTTTGAGGTATATAGAGGTACAGGGAGACTGGTTGGAAACTGGTAAGGTACCAAATGGTGTTGAAATACAAAGCCTGACTTTTGTTTGAGTGGTGCTGCACTGCACCCAGCAGTCCTGGTTATCTTTTGAGCTGGGCTTCTAGACTTTCTCCTTGTTGAAACCAGGATGCAAGGCTTGTTTCTTTGCTCATATCCTGGTGCAGCTTTGGGTTGTGGCCAGGTCACATCACTAGATCCAAGAGGTCAAGAGTGCTTTTAATTTCATCCACATGGAGTCAGGCGAATATTTTGAGTTTTAGTCTCTTTTCATTTAGATAGAAATGCTTGGATGTTTTTGTTAGCAGGAGTTCATTTAGAAACAAAGGTATTTTAATGCAAACAGTGAATCAAGCTTTTTGCAAACTGATGGCCATGAAAGCTTTTTGAGTGTGAGTGATGTGACAATAATTGTTCAAAATGGGAGCTGTATGATTGGGACAATCTCTGTTCCTGCTTTTCACAGTTTTTGTCTCTCTTCTACAGCTTTGCTTTGCAAGCCATAAGAGCGATATTAAAAACAGTAATACAACCACTGCAGAGTTCAGGATTAACTTGGTCCACCAAACCAATGACATTTTGCCATTATTGTCATGTTTTATGATAGGTTTAAATTATTATAAACCTCTAAAATAACTAACTGCATAATAAAAAACCCCATAATTTCTTATGCATGTTAATTCTCCTGGTGTTCAGTTTTGACTGCACAGTTGCAAGCCTCAGTGAGTTGTCTTTTTATTATAAGTTTCATTTTCAGACATTGTGTGCTGCAAGTGTTTAATTTATTAGGAAGGAAAAGGCAGGGGATAAACTGGAAATGCCTATGCCAATGTACTTCTCCATAGTAAAAGTTTTATGGGAAGATTTTCAGGGACTGGCCCAGTTCTCGTTGAAGTCGGTGAGAGGGTTTCCATTCCTTTTCACTAGAATAGAACAAAGCTTGATGCATGTTCTTTTAAAAGATTGTTGTCATCTTTTTTCTTTTTTGAATATTTTGCACATACTAACCAACTGAACACCAATCCCCTTCATCATTTTCCTTGGCCTCCACTGTGAGGAAAGAAGCTGATGTATTGTTTCCCATGATATTTTACCTTGAGCTTGGGTTTATAGAAGTCTTGAAAACATCTGTGCTAAGTGCTGCATAGAAAGAGCAGTTTCTGGAAGCAGCTGACATTCTAGTTTTATTTCACTACTCAGTGTATTTTTTTTTCGAAGAGCAGCTAGTATTTCTTAAAAAAAAATACTGTACACATCTTCCTCCCATCTTACAACCAGCATCAAAGTATCGTCTGCTATTACTCCTGCTGTTCCAATGTTCCTATGATTAATTTCATAGGGTTTGGGTTTTTTCTGATATTTATTTCATTATTTCAGTAACAGTTCTGGAAAACCAAGTTACAGGATTATGTTAGGCTATTTTACTTTCATTCAGCTTTTGCTTTCAGGAAAACTAATCTATCATTGACCTCATCATTTTTTTCAGGTGGGAAACTGGATAATGACCTCATAGCCTCAATTACACTGTTATATTTTCCCTAAGCTCTTTGACAAGGTGGGGTGGTTTTTTGGTAAAATATCAGTTTCCATGTCTCATAACCTACTCCCATCCTTGGACATCTATGCAGATTTTGTTCCTTGTTGAATATTGTCCAAGCAAAAATCCAGAACATAATGCCAGAATAAAAAAAGACAGAGCCTTGATTTTTCCTTAGTGGAGCAATTTTGGAATCAAAAGAGCTTTGTGTGGTGGGAAGCATTAAGTATCACCTGCCTTTTAATGAATAGTGCTAAAGTGAAATTGCATGAGATCTTTCACGTGATTGCTGGATTGTTTCTCTGCAAGGTGACTCTGAGAATGATGATCACATAGTAGGCTTTTTTAACCTGTCTCTGGAGTCTGTTCAAGATTCTGTAAGATCCCTGTTTTTCCTATGACTCCACTGGGGACATTTGTAGTGAATTCAGTGCAGTTTTGTTTCTATCTGTGGATTGGTTACAATGAGACCTGACAGTGCAAAAGTTTAATGCTGTATTTTTTCAACAGAGTTACTGAGACAAAATGCAGTATCTTGCGTTTGAAAAGCAGAGGGGTGGCCTAGTTCAGGGATGATGATGGTACTGTTCCCTGAAGAGTCTGAGTAAGCTAGCTCCTCTTTCCTTCCTGGAGATTGAGATTTCATGAGAGTGTTGTTTTGCTGAAGATCCATGTCAGCAATAGGCACTTTGCTAACCATTGTTAACTGCTGCTCAGTGCAGAGGGATATTTTCAGGACAGTTGCAGAAATAACACTGTAAGATTGCTGGCAGTGGCAGTAAATGTGTAGGGCAGGAGCCATGTCTCTATTAAATGAACTCAGCTGTGGTATGAGATTTTATAGCAATAGTATAAATCCAGCATATTTACCATAATAACAGTAAAAGGGCAATAATGTATAGCATTAATCTCTCTCTGTTCTGCAAGGGCTGATAGGAATCTCTCAGCTAACCCAGCACTGGTTTTGGAGAAAGCAGGTCAGGAGGTTCCATTGCTGAACATCATTCTCTGATGTAGATTGTTCCTACATTTAAGACAGGCTTCCAGTATCCAAAGCCAGCTGCGTGTAGCATTCCTGCTGCTTCTCAAAACAGCTTTTGCCAAGCAGTAGGTGAGTGAAGTTAGCAGGGCCAGACCAGGGCAGGGTTAACATTGAGGTTATGGTTCCTTTGGGCGCAGTAGTTGTCCATGATTCCTTTGTGGGCCTGAAACATGGTGTGGAGTATGAATATTGCTGATAACCATAGTCATGCTGCTTATGGGCTCTGGGGTTTTACTTCTGATGAGTAATGGGATACTCTGTGTTACCAGAGAGATCATGCAATTCGGATATGAACTCACTCTTCTTCCTCACTCCCAGAGCTCTTGCTGCCATCTCCTGACTGGGAGGACTGCAGATGAAGGCAGAGTTTAACTTTTCCCAAACTGGAATTCACTTGCACCAGATTCCCACACCGATCAAACTGTCCCAGAGTCTTAAGTCTGGCAGGGAGAGGATAGGACACAAAAAATCAAAGACATATTGCCCCCTTTTGAGCCAGTGGAAGAAAATTTAGGTCCTGGGTATTCATTATCTCTGTTTTTCGAGCAGTTGCTGCCCCTTTGGGTTGATGCCCTAAAATCATGGTGAGGTGAGAAAATGCAGCTAACTTTATAAAGAATCCCCTCAGGTGCACAAGATGCTGCAATGAAGATACACCTGTGACATAAAGCGAGGACAGTTTTATAAGTTTAGAAAATTAGCATAATTGACAAGAATTCCAAGATAGAGACACAATGATGAGGTAATTCCCCTTTTTTGTTTGACCCTCGTTTAAAGCCCCTCTTCCTCATTAGTTGTTTATAGGAAAGTGGCACTCGAACTTGGTTCTCAGGAAAATCAAGGTTAGGATTGGGATCTAGGAATGTGTTTTGTCTTTCTGTCTAACAGAGCAGGTAAAATACTATCTACAAATCTATTAAGTTGTACAATAATAGGCTACAGAGCTACATGTATATGTGAAAAATATATGAAAGCAAAAAATCAGTTTGGCATCAGGATCCCCTGGCAGACGAGTTAACATGATCAGTCTCAATTCACATCCAGCTTGTTAGCAGAAACCTGTTTAAAATGGCTAGCAGAAATCTTTTACATTAGTGTTTTGATTTAATCCACCTGATTTTGCATGCAGTGTGTTTGACTAGCTCTGTAAACCACTCTGACGGAGGGTCAGAGGAGAGCATTGCCAAGTAGTGCAGAAGCTCTGACCCCTTGCACAAGTTCATCTGGAAGATTGCCCAAGCCATATTTCACTTACATGAGGAGATTTGAACCCTTTGCCAGGAAAGCAAAAGCTTTTATTGCCATGGCTTGGGAATATGAGTAGTGTGACAGTAGCCATGCCATATGTTTCCTCTGTTTTTGCAAATCTAATGGTCAACTATTGCTTCAGAGTCTGCCAAAATGTTTTGTATCCCTGGGGTAAAATTGTCCACTTTCTTAACTGGGAAGAAAAAGACATGTGCAGCTCAAGCTATCAAACTTCATTGTTTGTTTTAATATTCTTTTTCTGTGAATGCTCAATGGAACCCACAACTTTTCTTCTTCCCTAGGGATAAGTAAGGAGCAGTTCTTTTTCAGGTCAGGGGCTGTAAGTGTTATATAAAATACCCCTACTCACAGCAGGCAGGAATTGAAGGCTAGACTGTTGATCCAAACTTTCCACTTGGGATTAATATATCATTCCTATCATCAGGGAATGAGCATTGTAGATTTGGTTTATTTGTGTAGATAGTAGCAATTTGAGCCTTTAAAATTTTTCTCCTATGCTATGATTTATCATGCAGATCTGAGAGATATTGATATTTGGCATGTATGGGGTTTGTGTATATATAGATGTATAGGCATATAGAAATTTTTTTATTATTTTAATTTTTTTTTCTCAACAAATTAACTGAATGAATAGAATGACAGCTTAGAAGTTTTGCAGTTTAGAAGGTGTGATTTTTCAGGGCATTAAATCTTGTTCTGCTCAGTATTGGAAGAACCTGTGTGAGTTTGATTGCTATATATGTTGTGTAGTTTTATGCTGATCATGTGGGGCTGGGCTTTGGGTTACACAGTGTGAAAAGTGTTTGTCCTGGTAGTAGCTCATAATGATTTATCATGATGCTTATCTTGGACATCTTTTCCATCTTTGATGATTCTATGATCCTGTATATATATAGTGGTTTTGAGGAAGATCCTGGGATGCTTTGTGTGGCTCAAATTATTAAGGGAGGTTTTATGTAATTGCCTAGTTCTGCTCTTCTCGCAGGTCTGCCAGGGGAATGATTTTCTAAAGGAAGAACAGCTGTGTGAATGAATACAGTCATGTGAGATGTACTTTTTGTAGGGGTTTAGAAGACAGCCTGTGCTATAGCAAAGACCATTTACAGTGAATCCTGACCTACCTGCTGGTGTAGATCATTGTAATGAATAGATGTACCATGCAATGCTGTATTTCTCTGTCTGGGCATCAGCAGAAGTCCTGGTTTCCATCCAGGTGAGGTAGGGAAAAGGAGATCCAAAGCACTTAACTTATGAGACTTCTTCAAGGATGTGGAGAAGGGCTTCATGAGCCACAGGCAGTAGCTGTTCACCCTGTTTCAGTCTCTGAGTGGCCTATAGCTCAGCAGTCAAGCTGCATCTCCCTGCACATTTTCAGGAGCTGCACAGAGCTGGGAGCCAGCAGTGCCAAGTTATGGGAGAGGGCTTTGGCAAAGAGATTTTGCTGTCTCTGTTGCTGAGATCCAGTCACCCCTATCTACACCATTATTTTGATAAACTGCATCATTAGGAGAAAGGTAAAAAAGCCTTCACAGAGGATAGAGCCCAGTATATAGTGCACTCAATATACTTGTCTTTGATATGCTTATTTAAAGGTTATGCTGTCCCTATGGATCCCAAAGATCACCAGTGATTTTCCTGTGTCCCAATGTCTCACTTCATTATCATGTTTTGCTCTCAAACTCAGTGGACAAAGACATGCCAGTGTTTGAGGTAAAAAAATCTGTGGGGCAGGGTTCATCTCCTATGTTCTTAGGATGAGGCTTAAAATTGTCTGAACTTTAACATATTCTGCAAGAAACCTAAATAAGAATTAATTTGCACAGCTTTCAGTGGTTTCATTACAGCAAGAAATGGGGGGTTATTTTTGTTGTTATTTGAAGCCTTAAGTTTATTGAGTTTCCAGTATGAAAGGTCAGTTCTGTTTTGGCAGGAATTTCTCTTGGTCACTTTTCTGATAGGCTTCTCTGATGCTGTCAGAACATAAATGACACTCCCGGTGAAAAATCCGATAGAATTGTTAACAAATACATATATCTATCATTACAGTATATATAAACATGTCTATTATAGGGATAATATGCATGTGTATATATATTTGTACTTACTTGCATTGCTTAGTCCTTTAGAATGTTGCAGTTGTGGTCTTCTGTGGCTGGAAGTAGTGCCAATTGTTCTCTTTCACCTAGTTGTTTAGTTTTCTTCTGTGAAACTGACAGGATAAAACCCAAACCCTCTTTAATCTTACTAAGCTCAAGACATGATCGTGTGGCATACTTCAGGTATAGCTTCTCTGAAGTCAGTTTTGCTGTAGAAAGACTAAAAAAACCAGCTGCAGAGCTAAAAACGTGAGTTAGATTGTGAAAAGTTTTTAGCTGAAAATCAAAAGAGGGGCTGGTGATGCTTAAGAAATCACAAACTTTCCTGTCTGTGGGTCTTATATCAGTCTGTGTTCCTGTTAGCAGAAGCAGGCATGTTAAACCCCATCAGAAGGAGGCCCCAAATCTAGTTTTGGTTTGTGGTTTTTGGGGTTTTTTTTGAGAGGGAGCTTCCTGTGGCATTTCATCAAAACCAGAGGCATTGGGCACAGCAGGGAGGAAGAGTGAGAAGTATTTCAGCTGGCTTGGTTGCAGGCTCTGGGGGTGAGCAGGGGACTGCCTCTTCACTGTGGTCCCCCACCCAGGCAGGCTGCAGGGGCTGCTGAGCCAGGCACATTCCCAGATGGCAGCATTTTGCAGCCTACCTTTGGGAGGAGGCCAGAAAACCTGCACTTGACTTTTGGCCATAACAATCTGCAGACACAGTGAATTCCACTTAGCAAGCGAAAAGGAGGAGTGCACTAAAAAACTGCTCTGCAAAGTAGTGTGGTACATCTTAAAGCCTTACAAGTGATCTGCTAAGCTTTTATTAAAAAAAAAAAAAAAAAAAAAAAAAAAAGGGAAAATATATTTTAAATAAGCCTGTTTTAATATCCAAGTTCAGCAGGTAATGGGTAATACTTTTTTTGCGTTTCAGCATTATCCCTAGGTTTCAAGGTTTTCATGATGTTAAAAGGGTTTTTAGGGAAGATATCCTAATATACACTCTTTGAGTTTCTGAAAGAGAAAGACCAAAACCCCCAAACCTATATGTGTTTCAACGAGGCATTCCTGGGGTTTCAGATCTGGCTTTAGTTGTTGGGGGATTTTGTGTTGAGCTAAGGTTTATAAATTCCAGGAAAATGTCCAGTGCCAAGCTCATTATCATTGTTACTATGTTATTCTTTACATTTGAAAACTACTACCAGTGACAGATGGAAAGGACAGAAGGGTAGGGTAAGGCTTAATTTTATTGACTGTATTTCTTCATTATGTATTTGGTTTTAATTGTGAATTTAGGAGAGGGGGAGTGTTAAAATATTTGTGAGGGTTTTAATTTACTTGTTCAGACTTTGGTGATACTTGAATTTATTTTCTAAAATTACAATGAATTTAAGCATTTCATTGTAATGCTAAGAGTGAATAGCTGTGTTGCAGTTGAAAACACCAATATTCCTTATAACTGGAGCTTATACACAGAAGGTTGTCTTACAGCATATTTGGGCATATATTATCCATGCTTTCAGAAGTACCACTAGAAAATGAATATTGGCTACCTTGGTTGAGTTCTGCCTTTGTCTCCTGCTTTTAATTTTTTGAGCAGCATGTTTTAAAGATAGTTTTTGTTGTTGAATAAAAATGTGTCTAACTATTGGATTTGCATGGTAGCAGGGAGGGCTATATGAGTGGCTTCTCAGAGAAGCTGCTGGAAGCTTTCCCCATGTCCAATGTCAGTCAACTCCACGGCAGACCCACTGCTGGTCAAGGCCAAGGCAGTCAGAGATGGTGCTAACACCTCTGCGATAACATATTTAAGCAGGAAAACTGTTAGGCAGAAGTAACTGTGGCCAGAGAAGAGTAAGAACATGTGAGAGGAACAACTCTGCAGACACCAAGGTGAGTGGAGAAGGAGGGGCAAGAAATGCTCCAGGTGCCAGAGCTGAGATTTTCCTGCAGCCCGTGGTGCAGACCATGGAGACGCAGCTGTGCCCCTGCAGCCCTTGGAGGTCAGTGGGAGTGCAGAGATCCATCTGCAGCCCTTGGAGGAGACCCACATCGGAGCAGGTGGATGCCCAAAAGGCTGTTACACCATAGGAAGCCCACGCTGGAGGAGTCTCCTGGCAGGGATCTGCAGTCCCATGGAGAAAAGAGCCCACACTAGAGCAGGACTTGTGAATCTGTGAGGGACGGGACCCACAATGTAGCAGATGGTTTGAAGAACTGCACACAGTGGAAGGGACCCATTCTGGAGTAGTTAGTGAAGAACTGTAGCCCATAAGAAGGACTCTTGTTGGAGAAATTAATGGAAATGATGTCCTGTAGGAGGAACCCCATGCTGTAGCAGGGGAAGTACTTTTCTCCCTGAGCAGGACACAACAGCAGAAGCAGCATGTGATGAGCTGACCATGTCCTATTCCCCATCTCCCTTTGCTCAGAGAGTGGGAGGTAGAGCTCAACAAGGATGTGGGGGGGGGAGGGGGTGGTTAGAGGGAAGGTTTCTAAAATTTGTTTTACTTCTCATTATCCAACTATTTCCCCACTCAATTCACTTTCCCACAGCTAAGTCTGTTTTGCTGGTGATGGTCATCCATGAGTGATCTCTACCAGTCCTTATTCAACACATGAACCTTATGTTATATTTTCTCTCCCTTGCTCACTTGAGGAGGGTAGTGATATAGTATCTTTGGTGGGCACCTGGCTTCCAGCCAGGATCAAACCACCGGCATATTTCTCTGTAATAATTTAAAAACAATATCTTTGTTCATAGTGCATGCAGACACAATTTAATAGTGTGAAACCCCTACATGTGAGACCATGTGTATACATATATGTACATGTGAAGTAGGATGAAGGAAAGCTTACCCCAGAGCCTTTTCTTCTCCCAGTGATTTACTTGTCTTTGATTTTTCCCTGGGTTTTTGGGGAGAGCATGGACTCATACACACAAGAACAACACTGTTGTTATTAAGTTTATCATAATAATCCTATGCACAGATAATGAGGGAACAATAAAGATTACAAACATATATGTTCACCCACATTTTATTTTAAATAAAGGTATAATCAAATGCAATATGCTGACAGATTGCAACAGCATATGTATTTTGGATATACGTCAGGTTATGAAGGATGCGTATAATTCTGCACATTCTTTTTCTTGAGTCTTAAGACTGAATTTGCTTTTCTAGATAATTGGATTATGTCTGGACAGACATTTAATCAAACAAATTTTCTGCAGTTTTACAGAGAAAAGCCTTTTTGTGGGAATAGCACAATCTAAATTATTTCTGAATTTAGCTGTATGTCTGTCAGAGATACTTTATGTAATAGCTCTTATGATTGCTTTTTAAATATATCATTGTGGAGTCAGAAACTGATTTTTCCCTTAGTTTTAGTTTAACCATTTTTTTTAATGTGGAACTTGGAGAAGAACATGGTTTAGTACATAGAAGCTGCCTTATGCTTATATTGGTGTATTTGCCAGCCGGTGCAATGTTTGTAAAAGGCATGTCTTCAAATTTTTATGAGCAAAGATTTTGTCTTGATTGCAAACTGATAGTACATTAGTAAGTAGGCAGCTTTTTGTCATGCTTTGGTTTACGTGGATTGTGGATTTTTGCCATTCTGTACCTAAGTGTCCATTTTTTTTGGTGATGAGTGGTGGCACATCTGGTTGGTGGCCAGTTATTAGTGGTGTTCCCCAGATCTTAATACTGGGACCAGTCCTGTTCAGGTTGGACTTGATGATATCAGAGGTCTTTTCCAACCTTAATGGCTCTATAATTCTATCATTCTAAGTTCTTTCTATAGTGGAGAAATGTGTAACTGTATATAAACACATATGGGAATGTGTCATAGAGTAAAGCCTGGCCAAACAGCATAGTTGAACTGTAGCCATCCTCTCAATGAATGAGAGTCAGCTGACCTAACAGCATGGAGGTAATGTATCTTGTTGACGTTTCCTGTATTGTTTTCTTGAAAAAAATAAGTTCAGCAGTTCTCAGCAAGCAGGGAAAAGAAATATTTAGCTAGCATAGTACAGTGAAAGTCAGTGTAAGTCTAACTGGTCTATTAAAAGGAGAGTGTGGCAGCAAAGGAGGTGGAACTTCTCAGGGTGGTACCAGATCCCTGTTTCTCCTTATAGTTTCACCACCTGCCCTGCACATCCCTTAAAAGATGGGAGGAACAAAAACATGATTGGTTTTGTTAACTGGTTCTGAAAATTGTTTTGGGGCCTAATCACTTGAGCTGAATGAACAATTTATGCTGCCTCTTCAGCTTCTTAGGTGTGGTGCTCTAAAAATTTGCTATAATAGCTTTTTACCAGTTAAAATAAAAGTTTTTGAGAGAGTTGGAAATATCTAGTAAATAGGAATATCTAGTAAATAGAAATATCTAGTAAATAGAAATGTTTTTGTCTTTCCCTTTTTGCTCAAATGTTTACTGTGTTGGCTGGGATCAGTAAGCTATCTGTAAAATAGGTTCCATCCAGAGGTAAGAAGGAAGAGGTGAGAGGCTTTAATTAATCATACAGAAATAGCCATTTTCTCAAAATAAGGAGCAAATCCAAGATGTTTTAAGCCAGACTTGCTGGTTTTCAGGGTGGGATGCACCTACAGCATTTACTAGTGAGATCATGGATTAAGACAGGAAATTTCTCCCTAATGCCAAATGAAACTTTGTTTTTCCTTCTAATTTTTTTTTTTATGAAACAACTGTTGAGGTTCCCCAACCCCCTTTCAAGTTTATTTTCTGGTAATGAATCAAAGGATCAATTTACTATTAGAATACAGGTCCAGATGCCCCACTGCCCCTCATCTTCCTATGTGGATTTTGCTGTGTGAATGTCAGCATACTCAGGAATGTCGTTTTGCTTGCTCGTTAAGCACTGGGATGGTGAGGGTCAATTGGTGAAACAGCAGTTCACAGAATTCATTATGTGCGACATTCATATTTCTTGATGTGGTTTGTTAGGGGAATATCTATGTGTTGAAAATAAAGGAAAACTTTCAGTCCCTGTGACATCTTTGAAACAAACCTTTGTGGTACACACATAATATCCTTTTATTCCATTTGATAATTTGATTTGATATCCAATATTCTTTAATCATTGCATTCAAGAGGTTAGATAAATCCTAGTTTCATGACAAGGTCTAGATGAGCAAGTCTGTATTGAGTCTATGACTCTCTCTCTGTAATATTTTTTCTAACAGGTATGGATTGACAGTAATTTTCACATTATAGTTGCTATTGACGGTGGTTTATCATTGACTTGGCCTTCATTTAATTCACATTGTTACTTGCATTCCACCGGTGTTTGGAAATTACTTACAAGAGAGTAAGTGTTTGAAGCTCGAGATCCAGAGCTGTTATGTTAGAAGAGTAAAGCCATCTTAATTTCTTTCCATCATGAATATATTTTTCTTCCTTTTGAGTGATTCTGTCACCCACTTTGCTTTGGCAACGATACGCAGAAGAGTTTCTGACCACAAGGTGTTTGCTTGAAGGTGCCAAGTAAACTTTATTTCCATAAAGTGAAACAAAACTCATGGGATTTTCATTCTGAGAGAAGAAACTTCTTGAAATGCACATGAAAATATTTCCTGGACCCACGATTTCTTTTTAAGCTATGGCCACCTGTGCTAACTACTGCATTCTATCTCCGGAGTTACTATCAGTAGCAGGATGATTTTTTTCCCCTGCTTGCAATGTATACTCACAGCTCATAAGAGGCACGGTAGCCTTCCCAGATGGCTTGGTGCTACACTGAGTACTATCTCCACTGCCTAGGAAGCTGGCCTCAGGGAAGCAGTGCATCCTGACACCATAAACTCTCCCTGTGCTTCCCCCTTGTCCAATCCCTGGGTTGTGCAGTACTGAGAGAGTTGGGTACTGATGGCAGTGGTTGTTTGAAGGCTTTGTGCATTTGGAACTCCTGAAACAGATGAACAAAAGAAGAAAATCCAAACCCCAAAACTGCAGGCTCAGTTTGTGAGATACTGAGATTTCCAAGCAAAAGTGGATTCCTGATGCCTTTGGCATTGGCTGCGGACTGATGGAGTTGGGGAAGGTCTGTGCCTGGCAAGGTCCAGCCCAGAAACACAGAGGAAATCCTGTCTGCTCAGTTACCAGAGAGGACTGCTGACAGAGACACAAAGCAGACATCAGACTGCTAGTTATCTGAAGAAAACAGAGGCTTAAAGGGCTTTCACAGATGATAATCAGAACAACTTTTAGGAAGTATCTGAGGTAGATCAGACACACCATTTCAGTAATTTCAGATGATCTTGAATTATTGCACATTGCCAGTGAATTCCCAGTCAGTAACACCACTAATCCTCTTTGTGTTCCTGCAGTTTTAAAATAGCCTACAAAGCACTATTTTAGAGGAAAGTGTGGTATCTGTGGAATTTTGTGCTAGAGCAACTAAGCTGTGTGCACATGAGGAGGCCTCCAAGATTAAATTACTCTGAGCTGTACTTGCTGACAGTCATAAGGAAACTCAGTCAGAGACAGACTTTTAAAAAAAAAAAAAAAAAATCCCTCTCCTTTTATGAGCTCAAGCATCCCTTATTGCACTGCATATGTGGATAACTGTGACCCACACTCTTTTGTATATCAGTTGCTGTGGAAAGAAAGTGCATTAGCATGTTCAGGAGGTGACTGTTAAATTAATTGGTACATCTTTATATCCTTGAAGCCTCAATGAAGGGATTTCGAGAACTGTGAGGCAGAGAGAGGTAAGTCAGATCAACATAAAAATTTTGCTTTCCAAACCGTAGAGAAACCCATGAGTTCTTGATAGCAGAGCTGAAGGACTTAGACCAAGATCATGAAGATTGATTTGAAGGAGCCATTTCAAACATCATCAAAGAGATGAGTCTTTATTTTAGGTTCCTGACGTGGTTGTTCTACCCAGCTTTGCAAGCCATGTGTGTAGGAAGCAGATGACCATCTGTGAACAGGCATGTTTTGTGATATCTCCCAAAAGTAAGAAGTTCTTAAAATAAATGCAGGTCAAGTCTATATAATTGTCCTGTCTGTGGAACAAAATATCCAGATGTTCATCTGAGCTCTCATTTGGGAAAATATCCCTTCTCACAAAAAGTTCACATTGAAATTACTGCCGAATAAGTATGCCTTTTAGTCAGAGTCCATGATGAGAATAAAAAACTGTACAAATTTAGCAAGTTTTCCCAGTGTCCGGTGTAAGCCTCTACCTTTGGTGCAGGTCAGAGAATTTCCAAATAGCTAGTGGGGATAGTTATAAAATCTATATGCCAGAGAGGATATAGTAGGTAGATGCATAGTACCTAACTTTTGAGACTTAGCATAGCATGAGGTGGACAGTGCAAGTAGCCCTCCTTTATGGTATTTTCTCAGGATATTTGTTTTATGACTTCTTGGATGAGGGTGCTGTTCATAATCCTCTGTGGTGTTAAGTGCACTGTTCACAGGCAGGCATCATAGAACAAGAAAACTAATAACAACAAGGAAAGCAGTAACAAGAGTGTGTGCTCTGACAACAGATGCGGGTTCCTCGGAACTCACTCTTTTCATTCTGCTTTTGTATCCTTTGGAAAACAAGCAGCATCACAAGAAAAAATCCTAACAATTAAGTAAATTTTTAACCTCTTCAAAACAGGAGTGTTCTGCCAACATATTATCAAGACTTCCAGGACATTTTCTCATCAGTTCCAGAGTGTATGTGCTAGTAGCCAATATTTGTGAGGAGGATTTTTTGCAATTTAAACAATAGCAATACAAAAGACCTTTAATTTGAGTATAGCTAAGGAAAGAGAAATATAGACTACTGGCAAATGTATTTTCTAGCAACTTGAGGTTTTTTCCCTTTTAAAATATACAGATTATTTTAATAATTCCTCAGTGAAGTTTTGATGCCTTTCATTGGTGGTTTTAATCAAAAGTTCCTTAAAAATAGCAGGTAATCAGAAGAGTTTTTAAGTAAGTATGACGTGAACTCTGACACAGATAGTCAGCAGTATTCGTACAATACAGAAACTACCTTTAGTTCAGAAATTAATATAACTTTCTATTAAGAGCCACATCTGGCATATCCTTTACACATTTTTAGTATTGTTCTGTTGCATCTCCTTGTTGACACTGCAAATGCAGTATCTATTTGTAGGCTGTGTGCTTAGAAAAGCAAAGAGCTAGCGGATCATAAATGAGTGTTAGAATAGTTGAATTCACCCCTTCTCTGGTGAATGCAAAGCAACACAAATGACCTGTACTTATATGAATGTTTGCTTTTGCTGATAGTCATAATATGGTACAAGAGTTTTCAGATAGGTAAAAGCTTGGTATTGGAGTACCAGTGTTGAAGGGAAGTTAATGGGCTGGGGAAGTTTACTTGAGGAGATGTTTTAGGCAAGGAATTTGCAACCAGTCATGGGTGGAGATGAGTAGGGAGAAAGCTGAGGAAGTGGAGTGATGGCTCTGGATTGGTGCCAAGGCCAACATCAGTTCAGAGGAGTGGTTCTACCTTTGGGGAAGAAATAAATGATGCTAAGGATGGGAAAAATAAAAATCAAATATGAACTACCGGATCAGACTCAGAAAGATTGGAGAGTTTTGGCTGGACATAAGTGAGGGAGAGAATGGTCAGGTTGTACTGGCTAGTCAGTAAGTCATCCCATTCAAACTATGCAAGACTCAAAAAACCCCTGTATGGGGTCTGATTTGAAAATGGTAAATCAAGATGAGGCTGGGGAAGTTTCAATGTCTTGAACTTGAGTGTTTCATTGCTTATGTTATAATCATGAGGAACTTTTTTTTTTCCTGTGATAAAGAGCTTTGAGAAACAGATTGTGAGCCAGCCTGAGCTTTGTAGTTCTCATAACCAGGTCAACATTTGCAATGAAGTAATAATACAGTTATTTGACTAATTATCTGACTATTTATCCGGTTGACTAAGAGTATGTAACACTCTGAAATGATTCAGAAAGAAAGTTTTCCAGATAAAGCTTCACACTGTCTCGTTGGAAGGCCAACCCTTTTGGCTATGTTTTCTAAGCAAACTGGAAACTACTATGAAGCTCATGCAGTGAGCTGAGTTTTTCAAATGGGCTGTATAGTCATAGAGAAACATTGTTCAGCAAGAAGTGGTACTTGAAATTTCTGTAAGGCCTGAGTTGCACTGCTGCTCCCTATTTGTAAGATGAGACAGCATCAACCCTTCAGCCTCCTGGAACAGTGTGAAAATTGAGTTAAGAGAGCTGACCACCATAGGAAACCACATAAAGAAACAATTTTCTCTCCCTCCAGAACAGCACACTGAAATTGAAGCCTGAAGCTAAACAGTGAGCAGTGAAGGAAAACCAAAATATTTACTCATTAGCTGAGTTTTCTCCATCTTAATCACAGAGCAAGCCAAGAAGTCCATGGAAAAAGTTTCTCTGGGTAGCCTTTAATTTTACAAATTTGTGTGAGGCTGAACCAGTATGATGAAGCCAAACTTATTTCTGGTGTTTCCTAGCATTGAAAAGTTTTATTGTGCACCATTACTGGAATCACTCATGTTGGAAGGGACCCATAAGGATCACTAAATCCAGCTCCCTGTTCCTCATAGGACTCCGTAATTAAACTTATAACCTAGAGCACTGTCCAGATAATTTCTGAGCTCTGACAGGTTTGGTGCCCTGACCACTTTCCTGGAGAGCCTCTTACTGTGACTACCCTCTCAGGGAATAACCTTTTCACACTCTCCACTCTGAACTTCAGTAATGTTGTATTAATATTAATCATTAAACTGGACAGTATGCTAATGAAAGTCATTCAAGTCAATCTTCCTGTATCCGTTAAACTTTCCCAAGCAACAATAGCAAAACTAGTGAATTCAACGTTATCTTGTCATTTCCTTTCACAGGAAGTAAAACCATGGGCATCTGCCTGCCAGCTGTCTGGCTGCAAAGGCATCAATATGCAAAATGAAGAAGGGGTGCTCTTCTTCTGTTGTCAGTATGACGGCTGTCTCAGTTATCCTGGTCTTTGACATCTCTGAAGGGATATGGCCTTGAGGAGAGGAGACAGTCTCTGGATCTGCCTGGTCACTGTCACCTTGCTGGACAGCTATGTAATTAGAAACCATGCTTGAAAGAACACAGGCTAGGTGTTGATGGAAGAGAGTTCATAGCTTGCCCCAGTTAGTAAGGGACATTTGATCGACTGAGAACCAAGGATGTTTTCAGAGGAAACAGCTGTGAAATTTTCCATTTGGTTATGCAGCTGCTCAGGCTTTGTGTTCTCTCAATCACTCTCATAAAACTGGAGAACCTTCCAGATTCCTGAGAGAAAAAGGCTGGTGAAAGGGATGCTTTTCCCATGAAGCACTTTTTTATCTATTTCATGTTCATTTAGAGGAGAAAATCTAGCACATATGTGGATGGAAGCTCTGTCCTACTGAAGCTAGATATTTGATTTGCTAAGCAGTGCCATCCTTCATATTTCCAGAAATGGAAGCCTGCTAAATATTGCAAGGAAGTAAATCCATAGAGAAACTGAATGGGAAGGGCATTCCTCGGGCATTTTAGTAGTATTGCAGTAATGTCACTCCATCAGGCATCTCCAGGTGTGCACTATTTTCTCCTTACATTATTTTTGCTTCTCATGAAGCCAGTGAAATACTGTCTGAGTCAGGTAAGAGAGAGAGCTAGTGTTTGATCTATCATTTTCTAGAAGTATGTGCCCTGATTTGAACCATGATTTTGAAGCTAAATGTCTGTAGAGCACTAATGTTGTGCTCAGGTCAGAATGTGAAAGGCAGAGAGGCATTTCCTGGAGACACCTATAACCCAAGTGCATGGTTCAAGGAAGCTCCTTCCACTCGAGCTTGTTCCAGCTGAGAATGTAACTTTTAAGTGCATATTTGAAGTGACTCAGGAAATGTACATGAGCATGAGCTTTGCAAACTGCTGTAAATACTGAAAATAGGTCAAGTAAATCATATGTTCTGTAGCAAAGAGATTCTCAGCTGCGTGTCTGGAATAAAATTAATTTATAGATTGAGATATCTAAAATTTAGGCATTTGTATTATAGCACATACCATAAGCACTATAGTTTCAGTGATGATCTAATCAACAGTAGGGCCTAGAGCGGGATCCAACCCAGTCTAAATTAAACACCTGAATTTGGTCTGCTGGGCTGTTTTGTACATCCTTTTACTACCTTGGGAGCAGTGACATGTAAATCACATAGCAGTCACTTGCTGTGTAGGCTCTTAAAAGCATACATCAGATTCCAGAGCTGAATCACACTCCTAAAGTTTAGTGAGATGAGCTTGCCCACAGTGGCAAAGTATTAAACTGTTCCCTGATAATGTTGTAATGGGAACGTGCTCAACTGGAGCTAGGCACTAATTATATGGAGCAATGAAACTCTCTATTCACCAGAAGAATTTCTGTTGTTGTGGAGTCACCAATCAAGCAGGATAGGGCTGCTCTAATCTCTTGCATTCAAATTATTGACTGTCCATAGTCAATGTTTAGCATTAAGAGATGCTCATTCCTTGTCATGGTGTGACTGGGGTTGCCAATTTTAATATATTTAATTTCTCTTGGGGATCAAATTTAGGAGTAAAGACAAAGCAGGCTTAAAGCTTAAAAGGGTATAAGAAATTTATTAACAACACAAAACAAGTCAGAATGAGATTTCCAGATTATTCCCTCCTCCCCCTTTCCTCATACCAGCAACATACAGAAAAACACTTTGGTCAGTTATTCACTTAAATAATCATTTCAGTTCACTCTAGAGAGAAAAAGTCCCTTCTTTTTGTTTAGGCTTAGATGGTCTCTCACCCTCATAACTCGCATCCGCCCGGAACCTACAAATTATTATTTTTCCTCCCATTTCCACAGTCTTTTCAGAGCTGTATATGGGTTGCTGAAAACACATGAGGTGTCATTTTAAAGGCAGGCCACTGAGAAACACAAAAAAAGTCTCTTTATCTCACTCTTCACTCAAATGGCTCTGTCCATTCCAGTCCCAAAGACAGAGAGCTCCATTTCTCGAGGCAAAAAAAGTCTTCATCTCAGGCACTTTAACCTCCCCAAGTATATTCTACAGTTTAAAGGAATTTTAAGTAAAGTCACTTATCAGTGGTGACTCCTCAGATCTCTCTTTCTTATGACCTTAGACTTCCTTCTGCTGACCTCTGTAATTCTTCTTGCTTCATGCCTTTCATTCTGGGGAGCTCAGGAAATCCGAAGTTTTATTCAGGCACTAAAAGTTAAACTTGTATCCAAAATGGTAAAGAGCCAGGCTGAAGCCATGCTGGAAAAAACGCAGCCACACGTGGTGATGAGCTGGCTGGATTTCCTTCTGCCACCACGCAGGACCGGGAGGCCGAGCCGACCCGAGCCAAGCCCTGCCGCGTGGGGCCGAGCTGGGCTCTCCCCCAGGGCCGGGTTAGGCCGGGTTCCACCCCCGGGGCCATCCAGGACCGGGGCCCGCCGGGGCCAGAGCCGGGGCTGGGCCAGGTCCACCCCGGGCCTTCCCAGGCCCCCTGCCGGGGCTTGGGCCGCGCGGGAGGCCGGGCCGGGCCGGGCCCCATGGCGGGGGCCCAGAGCCTGGGCTCCTCTCACCTGCCCCACCGGAAAGCAAAAGCCCAAACTAACCTTATTTCCCTGTGTTTTGTAAAAGTGAAACAGCATTTTAATTGGTTTCCTGGGCTGTCAATCACCAACCCAGGTCTCTGATTGGTCCCTGCAGCCTCAGGGGAGGCTCCCAGAGAGGACACTGCTCCCTTTGTCTCAAGCCCATGTGCTTCCCATGTGGCCTCCATGGGGGATGGCCCACCACCCCCCCCTTTCCATGTGTCCCCAGCACATTCCCCTACTTTATCTATGCCACCATTGTCTCACTAAAGAAGGTTTGTATCCATACTAGCATGGCTCATCTTGTGGACCAGAGCACAGAATGTCACCAGAACCAGATTAACTTTCTCTTCTGTGTCTGTGTATGGCCACTGTCTCCCAACTGTTCTCTCTTTATGGTACAGGTACTTGGAAAAACTACCTTAGAAAACTTATATTCTGGATCATGTGAAAGCTTTCTTTTAATAAATGGAGGGAAGAACTGAGTTATCCAAGAATTTGGGCTGATCCCCTGACTCCAATGTTTTTAGTCATGCAGTATTTCCTCATGATCTCTCTCTTAGAGCAAGGTTCTGGTGGCTGTCTTCTTCCCAATGCTGGTCTGACTAATGTGGAATAAGGAAGTACAACACAGTGCTACGATGGGAAATATTTAATTTTCCAAAGCACTTCATCACGTTGCTATTTCTTAGCAATCTTCTTTTTCTCCCCAAATCTGTAATCTCATGGTCTTTTTTATTTTCTTGCAGGAGGAGCTGGGTATTGCTTGTGAGCTACTGGAGTCAGATTTCCTCAAGTGCAGTGTGGGATTTCCTTTCATGAGATCCAAATCTATGGTAAAGTTGTGATATTTGCATGTGCAGAATAATGGTTCCTTTACCTCTGTCTCCAAGGAGTAGCTGGAAAACCAACTGCTCTGTTAAATGTCTGTGATAGATACTTTCTCTAGCTTGCTAAGCCAGATATCCAAACCTTTACAGTTACAGAGACTAGCTATTCTCTTTCCCACCAGACAGAGCCAATGGCAGTGTCCCGGGCACTGCAATAAAATGGCTTTGAAAAATGGTGCAAGAGTTGCAGCTGTGAAAACCTTACATATTTCCTCTGCAGAAAATTAGAAAAGGACTCCCTGTCTCAATTATGTTGCCTCTGTGTTTTTTTGTCTTCTTTCACATTAAAGTGCATTATACAAATGTCAATGAAATGCACTAATGGCTTTTGCATTTTACAGTCTTCTGGTAGATTTTTTAAAGATGGATTAGTTCCATAAGAGAAGATATACTCTCTCATAATGTTAAAAAACCCAGCTGGGTTCTTTCTGCCACTAAAATGATTTATATAAATGACCAACCCAGAAAGGTGAGAAAATGAGGAATAACCTATGGATGGCCTGAAAAAACTGAGTCTGAAATTGTTCAGAAAGTTTCAATTTTTAAAAGCAAATCCTTTCCATTTGAATCGACATATCCTTTGACCCAACATAAGAGTTTTGTTTGTTTGTTTGTTTTTAAATTTACTCTTTTTTGCTACTTTCAAAAAGTAAAATGTATTTTAAATGGAATTGAAAAAAATACACGCAGTAGGAAAATATGATCTAGAATGTAAGAATGTAAGCCATTAAAATTACAATGAATTTGGACACTGTTTTACTTGGCCAAAGTCTGTTTTGGAGTTAGGCAGAAAAATTACATGGAGAAGTTATTCGTCAAAGTAAAATTCTTATTTAAAAATTAGTACCTTTTTCCACCCATTATGATGGGCGTCCTGAATGCTGCTTTAGCTTGTGCCACTTTCTCCAAGTCTCCAAGTGCAGGCCTGTGGTGTGGCCTTTATTCCCCCAAAAGATCTCTTTATCAGAAAATAACATGGTGCTGAAATAGTTTCAGGTAGTGATCCTCCTGTACTGGAAGACTCATTCCCAGGCAAATGATCTCCTCAAGAAATATCTTTGAATGGCAATTCTAATAAAGACATTCTTTTAATGAAGGAAAACCCAAACTCTGCAGTATTTACTAAGATTTAAAATACTATTTTACAATTACTAAGATTTAAAAGTTAATTTGCAGTAGAGGAAGCGTTCTTCCATGTATCAAAATATGCTACTTTTGTACAATTAGCCCAGTAAAATATGAATAAAGTTTCAGAATAAATAAATTTTGAAACAATATGCAGTGTCTCTAAATGCTGCTTTTTCTTTGCACAGTATGAGTTCAATGTTGTCTTTGACACAACCCACTTGACTGGGCAGGAAGAAACACTTACCTTCCTTGTCACTGCCCAAAGGTAAGAGGACCCTTATATGTCGAGAGGACTTGGATATTCTTTGTTACATGAAGTGTGCATTATGTGTGCTTGACAATATTAGCTGTAGATATGTATATGTGTAGTAAATTAGATTAAATTACTGGGGCTAAATGTATGTATTTTGGTGATGCAGAGTAACTATGTATTGAAGCTTCCTGAGAAACAAGGTAGGATTATACATGGGTTTTCTTTGTCAGGCAGTTGCAGTTCTGAAGGGTCATTCTGTATTCTCTGAGTTGAAAGGCTCTTGTGTTTCAGTGGCCATCTCTTTGGGCTGTGTATCAAGCTCAGCACAGCTGCAGTTGATGACAAATACAAGATAGGCCCGTTTGTTCCAGCATTTGAATGAAACAAGCATACTGGGGTGCAAACCAAAAAAGAGAAATGCTTTACTCAGATGGCCAAGGATCCCATTGTTAGGTCCTAAAGTCACACATCTATATTTCACCCTTCTGGATCTTCAGTGAGCTGTGACAGACTGTGGAAAATATTGAGACAGGGTACTTCCAAAGGGCAGTTGATGTAGGCATTGAAGTAGGGTGTTGCCAAGTATGCACGCATAGGCATTTTGTCTTGGGCAGGATAGAAGGTGTGACACATGCTCTGTGCCTTCTAAGATGATGTGTACCATGAAGAACCAGACTGCACAGGTGATTCAGTCACAAGCACTGTCAATGTCTGCGTGGGAACCAATGTGCAGCTGTGCTAACCTTGGCCATGAGCTGCTGCTTTGTTGTGTTGGGTGTTTGACTAGTTACTCCTCCCATTTGTTGTGTAAATGAGCCAACTCAGGTATCCAAATCAGAATCTTCAGCCTGAATTCTCCTCCCAAATGGGACACACCTCTACTAAAAGCTGGAGATGAGAGATAAGGTGTAGCAGCTGCTGAGTGACTGCTCTCATAAGGCACAGTCCTCCCCTGCAGTAACAGCTGTAGGTGGGAACAAGGTCCTGCAGCACGCAGGACTGGTATGAAACACTGACAGTGAAACATCATGTCTTGCATAGTAGCAAAGTTTTATCCTCCATCAGAAGTTCATCATGTGTTCAGATGACCCTGTGTTGCTTCTCAGCCAGAGACATCAGTATCTGCTAGGTGAATGCCAGCTAGTGCAAAGATGGCTCAGCAGTGCTTTAAATTTGTCCAGCCAGTGTTTTCCAGCCTTGGATAGCACAGGACTTCCCTTTGTTATCTCACTTCTTATATTTCTGTACCCTACCAGTGAGAAGTGTTAGTCTGTGCCTTTAGATGAGCAAAGAAATGAACAGTAATTGTTACACATTGGGTGCATGCTTAGAGGTGTTACGAGAAAGTTTCTCATTGTAGAAGGTTGAGAGAGGACAGTTATGTTCTGAAGGATTTTGCTAAACATCCAAAGAGAGTAGTGCAGGTCTCAGTGCTGATTACCCTCATTTTCTCTGTGACTTTAGGCAAATTGCTCAATTCCCTGTCTGTCAAGTGAGTGTAACAAAATCTTTCTACCATAAGAGTTGCAGGGAGCCCTGAAGGTTAATGACAAGGAAATTGAGAGAATGTACCTGTGCTGCAGTCAGACTGCAGTAGGTGAAGATATTGTTTCCACACAGAACTGGAGCTAGTCGGGCAGAAAGAGCTGGACAGGGAAGATATGTTATGCTGTCATGGGAAAGCAAGTGTTGCCCTTCAAGTTGCCCTTGGGCCTGTCCCATGTAGCTGCAAATTTGGCAGTAGAATCTGTAACAAGAGACTGGTTCAGTATCAGAACAACTGCAGAATGAGGTAAACATTACATTATATTGCTCTTACACTATTTGGTTGTTTTTAAAAAACAACAAACCTCCTTCTTTGCTTCCAGATGTGAACTGTTTTTCTAGAGCTAGATTCACTGAGTTGTGTTCTCCTTTTTTGACAGTACCTTTACTCCATTTGAAACAGATAAGAGCATTACCATGAACCCTATATAGAATTCTACTTGCTTATTCTGTTTGCTACCATGGTATCTCAGTATTTATGCTGGATGAGAAATGTCTCCATTTTGGGCTCCTCTGTGAGCCTATTTCCTCTGTGAGAGAAAAAGCTTTTGTTTGCTGGGGCTTTTTCCCAGGAGTGAAAGTTTGTGTGGTTTTTTGTCTGGGCCGTAGTTTTATCAGCAGACATAGGCATTGTGTCAGTTGCAGAAAGCTGAGCTGTATCTGAGCATGTATGTAGCCAGAGGCTCTGTTTTTGTAATCTGAGCAACTCATAATCTGTATGATATCACGGGGGATGTTACTGCCTCGGTGATACTGTCCTCAAATATGATCATATCTTTTGTTTTGCCAGTTTGATTTGTGAGTAAATCCAGTGAGCAGCAAAGTAAAAGTGATTCCACAGTCACTGTTGTAGAAATTGGAAATATAAGTAACATATCTTTCAAGATTGTTGCTCTGAGCTGTCACCCAACAAGCAGACTCATATCAGAATTAGAATAGTTGCAGGTTTGCATGCTAGACATGCATTACAGGAACCTTTCCCAGACTTCATACAAAAAGTATTCATACTGAAACAAGCTGACTTAAATGAGAGATAATTGCCCACTTTTCTCTCTCTTCTTTTTGGTTTTGACTGGCTGAGGCAGCTGTAAAGTAGAAGTGCTTTCATTTTGGCAGCTAAGTACAGGAAGAGGGAGGAAGAGAGGATGAAATTGCTGAGAGGTTATGGCCAGTTCACTACAAGGGTCTTGCCTGAAAAACTGCTTGCAGTGGCAGGAAATTGGTACTATGGTACAGTGCAGGTATGCTGAAAACATTTTTTCATTTAATGAGTCAAGACCCTCTGTGAGGTGTGTATGTCCCTCACAAACTGATGTGCAGTCAGACTGGGAGAAAATGAACCCTTGCATGGAAGTCTAAATGCTCTTGTTTCTCTCCACTGTGTGTGATGGCTGCTGTAGTTTCCAACAGGCATTTGAATTCACACCTTGTTCCAATATACATTATTTTGTTATGAGCCTGTTCATGTCACAAAACTCATGTTTTTTGTGTGTGCCCCTCCAAGGTTGGGTGAACATTCTTAAGGAGCTGATATCACTCAAATAGAGAGGCTTAGAGTACAAGGCAGAGAGGTGGTAACTGTGAAACTGTGATACATTGCAAAGGCTGTTGATTTCAGCATGTTTATTTTTCCTTTCTGGCATAGTGGAAACCTAGAACGCACTGAATGTCTGCACGATAATACTCTAGTCCTGTCAGTGCCCCTGATGCATGAGGTGGACTCATCCATCAATGGGTAAGTATCAGTGACCAAATGAAAACAAAAACAACAACAATAATCCTGAGCATTATCATCATCCTAAGAATAACATCTGAGTGTCTTCCAATGAAAAAGTTAATTTTTCTCTTTGTTTACATGTAGCCAGACTGTTGCTTTTTCCTTGTTTCCCAGACTCTGGTCATTACCACAATCTCATTCAATATCTGGAAAGTTTATTCTTTTCAAGACTGTACCTCATTTTCACTACTTCCTAATTAATGCTAATTAGTTACCATCACATTTATAGTAGATATTTTAGTGATTGTGTTTGAATTCAAGTGATGCTCTAGATAGGATGGACCTTAAAATTAAATTTAAAAAGAAACAAGTAAATAACTTGTTCCTTAGGGCATGTCTTTAAGGAAATGGTTGAGTCACCAGGCCAAAGGTTATGACCAAATGTTCTGGAATTTTAAGGAGATTGGTGAAGTCTAGCTGTTTGCCTTTCTGTTTAATTTCACAAACAGAATTTGCTTCTGTTTATTTTCCTACTTCCTCTCTTCCCTAGTCTGTGAGGCATCTGACTACCAACTGCAGAGCATCACTTACCCTTTGACTGAAATACTTGTTTAACGTGTAGCCACTGTGTCCTCTCCCAAAGGCTGCACATGTATGAGCTCCTGCCTTTGTAATTGAGGCTCTTCCCTTCCACTTGGCATCACAATCTTAAGCCTAGAATTAAATATTTGTAAGTCAGTCTCAACAGTCAGACCATTCTTTAGTGTAAACAGTGCTTTGAGTTGGAATTGGAGGACGTGGTCACTGAAGATGAATTAGTATTCATCTGACTGAGAAAATTGCCATTAATTTCTAAACTGGGGAGGCAAAAACTCATCAATAGTGTCCCCAGAGGGTCAGTGTCTGTTTTAGCCACCAGACTATGGGCATTGTCTAAATGACCAGTGCAGGTTGGCATCAGTAGAAGTCAAATTATTCCCTTGATCACTATGCTACATGTGTAGAAAAAAAGTTAACCTGCACTGGCATATGATTTGATTGAAAAGCTGAATAAACTCAGATTCAAGGCTCAGACTGGGTTTTGCCTCATAAAACTCATCCTTAATTACTGCCACAGCAGTAATGGGTAAAAGGTCTGAGCCTGCTCAGAGAAAGGAAGTGCACTATCAAACCTCACAAGATGACTAGCAAGGACAAAAATCTCAATATTGAGAGTACAGTCTCAGCAGCATGTTCTGGAAGTTTTTGAATGCTTTCATTGTTACAAATTCTTTAGAAATTTAACTCTTGTTTCTTGATGCTTTGATACAGATGGATTTTTTTTCAGCTTTACAAATATGAATGCTTTCATTTGTGTCTTTAGATCTCTGTTTATTACCTACACAATACCACATGCCAAAGCATAATTAAAATTGCTTTCTCTTCTTTCTCTTCAGAATGTACTATTTTTAAGCACAAGGTCTCTGAATTTATAAGCCCCACCCAAGTGCCTGTGTGGATTATATTTTTCTTTCTCATAGACAAGACTTAGTTAATTGAAGTTCACAGAAAAATCCAACAGCCAGAGAAAAGTTGAGTTTATGGGAGGGCACATTCCCAGGAGTGGTAATATTAGTAATACTCTTTTTTTTGGACAGTATCTTTTTGAAGCTTGTTTTACTAGCTTAATTGTCCTACATTTGAATCTAGAGGAGCAAACTTCATTCCTGATTATAAATAGCCCAGACTGGCTTGTACCATATTTGGGAGAAGCCTTCTGGCATAACATTGTAAATGGAAGGAGAAAATCTGTCTTTCACTGTTTCCTGTAGCAATCACTGGCAGATGCAGGCAGGAAAAAGAGAAATGTACCTAAACAGGCTTAAAATCCTGTCTCAAAGTGCTCTGATCCAAAGGACAGCCTGCGAAGTAAGCAGAGTTTTAAGCAGTAGGGAGGACTAAGGTTTGTCTGAAAATACACCTGGACCATTTCCATACAGTGGAGAAGCCTGAGATTAGGAGGAGACATAAAGGATGCTTAAAGCACTCCTAGTCCTCTTCTGCAGATTTTCAGGTACTGTGTTGTGCTTCCAAGTAACTTCTGATAAAATCCTACTGCATTTTACTGTGTGATTAGAAGATAAGAGTGATGGAGGGAACTTGGACTGCTCCACTCTAGTTGAAAGCAGGTTATCCCCCTCTAATCTTGCCTTTAGTCATCTGCTAATGATAAAGGTAGTAAAACTTAGACAGTTAACCAAGTGTTTATGTAAATGTTAAATAAAACTGTAATGTTACTTAAAGCATTCCTCTTAGATACTGTTTCTTCAGATTAACTTGGTCATGCAATGATTTCCTTTGTTAATCCAAACTATGGGATTTGTGCAAATCATCCATGGCAGGGGGCCCAAGAGAGGAGGATTTGTGATAGAAAAGGAGAAAAAGGGATAAGTAATCAAAAGAAATCTGCTTCATTGGTGGGATGTTAACCCAGGTCAGTTGAGATGCTGCTTGTTGCCAAGAGAAAATCAAATCACAAAAAATAGATTAATGAAAAATAGTCCCACATAGAATTTCACATGACTAGAAAGCAGGGTGCAATTCAGCTAGACACAAATATTTTTCATTTTGGTCACAATTTCTGATTACTAAATCTGTATCTTGGTCTTACAGAGAAGTCTTCCCTAGTTCATTTTTCTACGGTGATTCTGTGGAAGCATCCAACTTTGTTCAGTTGGAAAACCATGAATGCCTTTTCCAGTCTCTCAACTTCACACTGCAGGTAAAATCCATCATTATTTTGACTGTTTTTCTGCTTGCACATTCTTGTTTTGTATCTTTTATTTTGAGTGTGGTATGGGATTTTGTGCATGATTTTGCATCACAGTCATGGGCAGAATGGAAGCTTTGGATGAAGTTTATAAAGAAGACCCTCTTGTTGAGTTATGAGGTTCAGAAAGAAGTCCCTTGCTTTCTAAACTTTTCAGAAGGGAATCTAGATGCTACTGGATCCAGTCCTAGCCCACACTGGGCTAAAGCTTATATAGGTATACTCACTCATACCAAAAACTGTGGGCAAATCTCTCTTGCTCAGCCTCAAGGAGAAACCTTGAGGGACATCTCCACTCAAGGGAAGAATCCCCAGACCCTCTCCTGGAAATGGTGTGTTAGGAATCCATGCTGATAAAATGGGAGACTGAGCTTTTATAATAAAAAGTGATCAACTGTCGCTCATGGGTTTCTAGGCTAGCTGTGCCAGCTCAGCAGCTTTAGGCAAGTTATCTGTACCATCACCTGTTAATTCCTTTATCAGGAACTTTGCCTGTCACATCTTCACTGGTACCAGTTTTTGTCAGGAATTCCTGTCTGAGTTTTTAACTTTGGGATTGATTAGTCAGCCTCAGCAGTCTGAATAAAGAGCCCTAGTTACTCAAGTGCCACATCTTGGATGAAGCCACAGGTTAAAAGTGGAGCAGGAAGTCTTTTTAGTGGCATGGACATTGAGCAAAGGAGTGGGCAGCCTTTATCCAAGAGAACAAATACATATCTGTGCTAGAGATTCAGACTTGCTAGATGCCCCAGTATGAAAATATTTATAGCGCTGATATATATATACTGATATTTTAGGACTGATAAGAGTACAGTACAAGGGAGAGATGAGGACACTAAAAAGACAGGTGTGAGAAGCTTTCAATAAATAACTCATAGCATCTCAGCACTGTTCAAGGGTTACTTTTATGTTACACTTCACATGGCAGTTAGATGGGCTCCTGACATGGCAAAATATATGGATGGTTTATTATAAGAAACTCTTGTGATATGGCCAAAATTAACTGGCACTGTTTCACTGCTGTAACTGCATCTATTGCAAGCCCTACAAATCCTTTTTCACCGCTAGGTGGGACTAGGGAATGATAAGTCATGCAGAGGTAAGTTCATTTATAGTGAAAAACAGTTTTTTGTCATTTTTCTTTCTGTTTTCCTAGACAGAAAACTCAGCTCATAACAAATAACATGTCTATCTCCAGGGACAGAATGTGATCCAGAGCAATTAAGCCCCCACAGTCATGCAGTGCCCTTAGCTATTTACTGAAGGACTTGAAAGCAGGATTTCAGGACATAAAAGCTTTTGTGAACCAGGCTGTTAATTCTTGTGATTCTGGTTTCCTTCCTGGGGGTTTATAGATCTTCTTCCCTTTCTCCCCCTCATACCCAGTGATTGGTTAATCCAGATGACAAACGGATGCACTGGTGCTTTAACTAGATAAATATTTTCAGTAAAGCAAAGTGATAACGGGGAAGGGAGAGGGAATCTATGTATTGGCAGTGCCACCATTTGTCCTACCAAATGCTCTTGTGTCTCATGCACACACTTTACAACTGCAGTATTATTTTTTTTTGCATATGGAAGTAGAAAAACAAGTCACACATCTTCTCTCCAGTAATGGGATAGAACTTATAACTGAGTGTATCAGAGAGAAAAGGTAGTTTCATAATAGGCAAAGCATTGTTTGTATCACTCTTTGCTTAATTATTTTCTGCCATATATTTAATTTCTCCAGATGGAGAAAAATAATAGTTCCTTAACCAATAGAAAGAGATGAGTTACAAAAATATGGGCCTTTATAGCAGTTTTTATGTGTGAAAATCTCTACTAGATCCAGTATGAACAAGGAACCAGAAAATGTCTTTTCTGCAATAACTCATACCTTAGTATGGGATCTTAGTGAGATAATCAAAGTTTTAAAATGTCTAACATGAAGCATTATGTTTCTACTTCATGCAACATTTATCATACTCCATTCTAATGGGATTGCTCTTCCTGCCTAGAACCTTAGGGCTTTTGTGAGGATTTGGCATTGCAAACTACTTCTGTTTATCAGTCAGGCATTTCTTCAAATATAAACAGTGTTTGAAGAATGAAAACCTATTGTTTTTAATATTTATACTTTACACAATTGACAACTGCATGTTACATCTTTTCACACTACTAGCTCAGTATGGATAAATATTGTAATGGGCTTCATGTTTTTACTTAAATGTTTTTTAATGCATTTGTATTTGTGCTGTTAAAAAAGACCAGAAAATATTTTTCCTAATAAAAAAATATAGATACAAATGAAAACTTACTTTAATTGTATTTTATCCATGGATTATTTCTCTTCAGCAAAACCCCATAAATGTTGGAATTTTCACTGGATACATTTTGGTGGTGAATGGGAAATTATTTGAGTTTTTGTTGAAATTTTGGGGGCCAGGGAGTGATAGAAAGCTAATATTTTCCAGTAAAAGTGTAATTTAATTGAAAATGCCAGAACTTGAATGGAAGTTGTTCACATGCATTTCCTGGCAACTCTCTCAGAAAACCCACTGTCCAGTAGTCACAGTAATTGTTTGGCTTCTGCTCCGTAAGGAAAACATGTGCAAAATATCATGCAGTGGTTACCAGATGGAAATGAGAATTTTAACTGAAACAGTAATATTTCTTATAACCTTCAAGATTTTGTTACCAAAACACTCAGTGTACTAGCAGTGTCTGTACTAGCAGTTTAATTTTGTATACAAAATAAAAGTATTATGCTGTTGATGACTGGCAATTATCCTGCAAAACTGCTTCTCCTTTGATATGTGAGCTGTGCCTGAAGACTGTTAGGTAAGCTAATCCTTTGACTTCATTCTGATACCTGAAAAAGAAGTTTTAGTCCAAAGACATTGAAAAACCTTCAAAGTACTTGTATTTCTTCAAATTTACCTGTACTCCCAGCTCTGAATCTACAGTAGTTTTCCATTTATGAGAAGTCAAATGTGGAATTTTATTTGTGTTAATTTTTTCTCGTACAGGTCTACAATGCTGGACCAAGCACTCTTCCTGGAGCTTTTCTTGATATTTCAATTCCAAATCGCCTCTCTGCCACTGGAGCCGAAATATTTAATATTCAGCAGATGATGGTGAGTATGTTATGATGTGCTCTGAGCCCAGAGAGGCACTGAGAGCTACTGATGACTAGAACAAAAGAAGTCCACCAAAACTCAGTGAATCAGTTGCTTTTTAAGACAATCAAAGGTTCTTTGCATCTGTGGCCAGATGTTAAGTGACTGAACCCCTCCAGCTGTTGGCTGTTCTCCCTCCCCTAGGGCACAGACAACTAAGTGTATGTTCCTGGTTTCCTACAATGCTGTGTAAAACTAGGTCAGGCTTATGCTGAAGGAAATGCAGAGAGCACTTCCACAAGTCACATCTGCAAAGAGAATTGTCTCTTAATCAGCTCTCCCTGACTGGGGGACGATTAAATGGTGTATGTAATATCAGTAGGATGCTTTATCAAGCTGACTCAGATTCCCTGGGGTTTTTTTCTGTGGTTATCAGCTAGGTCTGAATACATTATCTATATCTATTTTGCTATAGTCCATGTTATAATTTGCTCTTTTTGAGTGTTCTTTTAACAAATGTAAATAATAAAGTTATTCTTTCAACATAATGCTTTTCTAAAAGATGATTTTGTGTCAGTTTCAAAGAAATTCAACATAAACTGAAATTCAAAAAATTCAACCAAAACTTTGAGAATAGCTGTCATTAATACAGAGGATTAGGAAATGTCATTTATCGGTAAAATACATTTGGGATTTGATGACATAATGGTTTTTATCTTAAAGCTATTCTAAATTCTATTGCCACTTCTCTGATCCACAGTAAGGCAGTGAAATTTATGAGTCAAAATGCATAGATAAAGCACTAGAGTTTGTCACAAATACACATAAACCACTCAAGATAGTTTCAGGAGCAAACTCCCTCATATTGTGTTGATTGAGCTAGTCTTTCAGGCAAAAAATTAATAGCAGGAAGACAGTCACATATGGCTCACTGGAACAGTCTGTATCTCTGGGAGGTGTTAATAGGAAGTAGTATCTGCTCCCCTTAGAGGAAATGACAGCCCTCATGCTTCCCCTGTTCCTGCCATTCTGAGCTTTTGGCTTTATTGCAGAAACTGTTCTAACATTTTGTTTGAGACAAATTCAGATCATGGAGACGTTTTGACATTTGGAGTGCTGCCTCAGAGATGTTCAGATACAATTCAAGGACTACTGGGAGCAGCACTGCAGTTTCTGCAGCACTTCCCCCAACAAAGCCCCCAATATATAAAGGGAATGAATCAACAATAAAAGCCAGAAGTAAATAAGAAAATGGATAATTGTAAGAAAACTAGGGAAAAAAACAACCCTAAACAATTGGACTTCCTCCTATTAAAAATTTTTAATGAATAGAAGATACTAGAAATTTTCAAATAATTTTAGCTAGGAAATTTCACCTCTGACATTGGTTTTACATAGTCAATAGTCAGATTCTGCAGTGGTAAATGATATTTTGGAAACACTTAAGTCAAATTAGTAGCTGTTTGTTTTTATGTATTTTTGTATTTGCTTTCCTGCAAAGATTGAAAACATAATAAATTAGATACCTCAACATATTAGTAAAAGTGTTGTGATAGAATAGAATAGATGATGACATAGAAGAGCTTCACACAAGCAGAGAAGTTACTCTTAATACAAAGATATATTCTCCACTGTTCAAGCCATTGTTTATCTATTCTTCCAAGAAGAAAAACAGTGCTCATTATATCTGTGTATGTTTTTGGATTTGAACTGAAAGAGAAATTATTTCCTTTGTGTATCCAGCAAGGGATACACAAGGGCTAGGGAAGCACCACCAGACTTGCCAGCCAAGGAGCTGCTTTCTAGGATCACCAAGATTTTCACAATGAGAGTTCCTACTAAATTAACCAGGGTGTTTCCTGAAGCTCTTCATAAATTAACAATGTGTCCAGGATTATTCTGGTGCTGGCTTTATGGAACTGGATCAGATCATTTACTTCTGGTTTATTTTTTTTTCATTGAAGATAAATGCAACTGTGAGAAATTAACAGTTGGAACCCAAATTTTTCTATGTGAACTGGATTATCCTCCTCCCTCCGCTTGGAGGGACCAAGCAGAGCCTGTTTGGGTGAATCAATACCAAGAATATGAAAAAGACATGATTGAGATAAGAACCTTGTTGGAAAGTAAGATGCAAGATAATCTCTTAAGAAAGAGTTTGCAATCTAGGCAATGACATAAAAAGGAATTCAGACGAAAGAGAGAAAGAAATACTGTTCTCAGTTTTTTTGATGACAAACTCCCTCCTTGCATGTAACTGTGGATGTCTAAGTCTAGTAATTACTATTTTAGTAATTGCTATTAATAGAATATATTAAAATTACTGTGTTCCCTTACTCTAGCAATGAATGGAGAGAGGCACAGAAGCAGCTCTGAAGAAGCACTTGCCAGTCTCCACTGATAATACAGAAACCACCTAGTTTCCCTGATTTTCCCTAGGCTTATAAACTTAGATATTGAGAATTATTTACAGAGAGTGAAAAATGGGTTAAACTTCATCTTGTGACTCCTGTCCCCATCAACCTTAAATGGGCCAGTTAGCCCAGGCCACTAGTTCCTGATCCAACCCTTCCCATCACTTCTGTTTAGGGAGCAAAATAAAAAGTCCTTCTCTTGCAAGGACAAAGAGAAGTCCTCCAGTTGTCGTGTTATGTTTGGCATATTCACTTCACACTTCTTTCTACAGGGATAAAACCTGCATTGTGCCTTTATGATAGCTGGATATCAGTAAAATTTTAAAAAATAAAGAAAAACTGAATGAATTAATGGAATAATTGAAGAGAATTCCTTTTACAGGCTGCCTTTTAAGTTGACGGCTGCTTGAGCATGGGACTCTAGAAACGCTTGTCATGTTCACTAGGGAAATCTGTGTAAAATAAGCATTGATCTCTTCCTGTGAATGTTGAAAGAGAAAAAGTAAAAGGGAGTCAGTCCCAGAGCTACAAGTGCTGGCTGGTGACAAGTTACATTTTGTAAGGCCAGTTTTTATAGCAGTCATGTAATTTTTCTTCCTGCATTTGCACAGTAATGTCTGTAAGGAGCAGGAAGAAGTTAGGGAGAAGAGTTAAAGCTTGCTGTCTCATTCCATGAAAGGTCCCAAAGTAATTGAGGTTTTTATTCACTTACGGAATGTAAAAGAAATATAGTCAATTTTAAAACCTTAAATGTAATTTCTGCTTATTATCTGTAGGTTTTAGCGTTCAGCATAGAAGTAAGATTCTTTGTCTGCTGCAATACTGGTGTTTAAAACCTAAAACTAAGCAAGAAGGACTGTCAAAGATCTATAAAATGTTGTTGGGCGTGAGTATTCCTTGTGGCATATGTTGAGATTGTTAAGCTCACAGCTATATGCTCCACATAGGGAAGCAAGCCTGGATATTGATAAAATTATGTAGAAAAACCTCTTGTTTGTTGGTAGATGGTTTGTTTATTTATTTATGTCATTTGACATTTCAGGTTTTATCTCTAAAAGCATATATGTTCAGTCCCACCATGTGAAGACAGAAATATTTGCTGATAGTATTTGATACAGTATTTTTTTTTTCCCAGCAGCAATTCAGGCTGCTGCTGGTTGCCACATTTGACAGAAGGATTGTACAGGAACATTTTGCACTTACAGCAAGATTTATTTTAGCCCTTTGTGTTAGTCATCCTGCATGTAGTCTCTTCATTTCAATGACTTACACACACTGGCATACACATATTTTGGCACCATATTTAAAGGCATAGCTAGATTACTTGAGGAAATTATTCATTCCAGGGAACGTATTGTACAGAAATTTGTACAGAAAATTGCAGATACTTTCTGACCTTCCTGCCTCATTCACTTTAATTGCTTTTTAAATGACTCTTCCTAAACATTTTTCCTCAGGCAGTTGGAGGTGTTTCCTGCCCCATCCCCAGTGTAGAGCACCTCAGTGATACCACCTGGATCTGGCTTTGCCTAGGAGCCCTGTCCCTTGCAGGAGAAACTAGTGCATCTGCCACGTCCAGGATGGCTGTGAGGAGAGGCAGAAGCATGCATTGTGGTCCAGCATGGCACAGGTGCCCTTGCACAGGAGCAGGGAGCAGGACTGCAAAGCAGCTCGGAAAGAGTTCCTAATGTCAGCATGATGAACTGAAACTCTTTACGCAAAGAGCTTTGCTGTCTTTTAAGTTTCCATTGTTATACAGGAAAGGCTGCCCAGCCATAAAATTAAGATTTTTCCAAAGTGAAGACCTTAGAATCTAAAAAACTCCAGCGTTTTTGCCATCTGCATCATAATACAAAAACTGTGCATTGGTCAGAGCTCACAGCATTTCCAGTGTTTCAAAATAATCTTTTCATGCATTTCTGAGTGAATCCTTGAAGATGGAGCAAAACTTCTTAACATGGAAGAAAGTTTTCTGTGACTTCCTAGTTGGGGTCTTCAGGTGAAACCAGATTTGAACACATTTTTTGACATTTTCCGGTTGTTTTGACCAGATCTTCTAAAAATGAAAGTGATATGGTATTTGTATAAGCAGTGGATTTTTTTGAAAATTATAAAAAGGAAAAGACATTTTGAATGTAAAAAATAATTGTCTTTCAAGAAAGTCTAATAATATAAAAATCAAGGCCATTGAAACACAGGAAAAAACACACTGTGATCCATATATTAAATCAGGCCACAGCAACACAGTAATTCTTGTCCAATTGTGGCCTGCTCATGATTAGGTTCTAAAGTGAAATTTGTCAAATTACTTAGTTATTGAAATTTTGCAACACTGTACCCCAAAAAATCGTGACCTTTCAAATGAGCAGCAGTTTGATTAATTATTAATTAATTTTGGGTCAGCTGAATGTGTTGCTTTTTGAATGACCCACAGCTCCTATTTTTTTGGCTGAATATGTGAATTCCAATTTTGAAAAAGATGGCTGATTTGCCTTTTTATAAAAGGAAATTTCAGATAAAGAAAGACATGAAATATAATGGATATATAAATAATCTGTTATCAGAATGATGAAGGAAGCAGGAAGTTTGGCAGATTACCAGGAGTAATCATGTAGTAATCAGGAGTTTTGCTGAGGTGTGGAAATATATATATATATATATGTATTTGGTTTTTTTGTAAACTTCCTAGCCAGAGAAGGAAGCTCCCCCTGTTGAAGGATAATGAATGAAAAGAAAGTCTACAAAAGTTTTTTTAACTTTTTTTCTTCTTTTTGAAGGAATGAGTGTAAGAATTCACCATTTTTCCATTGGTAAAGCTTTTCCTGCCAAAAACAATGAAAAAGGAAATTCAGAAAGTAATTGCTTGGCAAATTCTTTTAACACACAGTCCTGCTTTAAATCCTGACTCAGACTGGCCTTTCTCTTCTATAACTAATGTACAAGATTTGTGGTGTAAATGAAGGAAGCACATAACAAGGAAGCGTTTAAAACAATGGTATCTGTGCATATCTGGTGACAGAAGGGTTTTCCTCCCTGTTCATGTATCAGAGTGAAAAGCATATTTTATTGGATTTCTCTCCTGGCTTTGAAAGTATATCACTCCAGTCTTCTGAAAGGTACCAGATGGTATCAAAAGTATCAATAAACTATTTCTTGGAGGAAACTCTGAGGATGTCTTAGAAACAAAGAACATCTTTTGCTTAACTTAATATATCTCCTCCATCCCCCAAGTGGTTTTTTGAATGAGAATGACCCTTTTAATCTTCAGTTGTCTACAGTAGATAAGGAAAAGCATTCTCTTGAAAGTCCTACCTTCTCTCCACTGCCTCTAAAGAGAGTTTAAGTCTTAGACACCTTTCTGGTACATTCAAACATCTGCTTTAGTGAAACATCCCACAGGAGTTGTTCGAGCCCTAAAGGGAAATGTACTTACCTGCGCAATCTTCAGTTCTCCTCATCCTACCATCAACACATTAGGATTGTTTTACCATTGGGAAAGTCCTTTGGGCTTATTTGTTTTTAATACATCATAGGTAAGGCGGCAGAAGAGTCTGTGCTATAGACTGATAGAACCTAGCTGAAGGAACATCAAATGCCAGGTGATCTCAGGGGCTTTTTAAATAGAGATATACCCTGAGAATGATTTGTTGCCTCACATATTAGTAGTAAGCTGATTTTTGTGTAAGGTAGCGGTCATTCATTCCTAGGACTGAACTTTCTGTGGACCTCACAGTTAAATCATACCAGGTGGTCAGTGTTTCTTCTTACTGTGTACTTGTGGCATGTACAGTTCTTTCTAGGAAAGAATCTGCTGTCTTATAAGTCAGAAACTTTATATGAGAAGATCTTTGCTTTTGTCACAGAACTGGGTAGGAATCAATAGTTATTGAGAGCAGTACTTCTGGGAATTGCTGCTAAGTATGTGCAAATTGGCTGCAGGGCCAAGACCAGGCCAATGTTGCAAGAATCATGCTTATCAAACCTGATTATTTAATTGAGCTCTATATTAAGTGCGTCAGAAAAACATCTAAAAGTGTTGCAGTCAGGTTAGCATGTCTTATGCCAAATATGCATCTGGTGCATTCTCCTGTTATCTAGAGGAGTAGAAGCTAGAATTATGGTGTACTCCTCCTCTAAGCTGATTTAGTGCTTTAGCATCTCCACTTTGTTTCCACTTGCCTCTTCTCATGGTCTTGTAAGTCTGCTTATTGGGTCTGTGGACTACTGGTTTTCCTTGCCATCATTGCTGATTTTAGTTGAAATCTTCCAAGAGTTGTGTAAAATGGGTTAATTTTAAAAATGGTTTTCTGTTGTTTCAGTGGCTCTTAAACCAGAATCAACAAGACTGCTCTGATTCAAATGTATTTCGTTATCTGTGAATATTAAACATTCTTGGCATATGGCGAAAGTAGTCAGATAACATATTTGCATAACTTATTTGTCTACTGTTGAAAGTCTGACCTTGTCTGGAATTTCTTGTCAGTACCCTTTTTTTCTCAGTGTGACATGTTAGATTAACGCTGCTTATCAATTCTTTGTTCACCTAATAAAGGGTGAATCAGTATCTTTGAATCAGAATACTTGCATACATTTTTTCCCTAATACTGGGATGAATGTGCTCTGGTTAGCAACAAAGACAGACAAACGCATCTGTTATTTATTTTTCAAGTTTGAAAACTTGAACCACTGCTTAGTTATTCATACATAAATAAAGCGGTTTAAAAAAACATACAGGGGAAAATATGTAAAAACTCTCTGCCAGCAATTTCCAGACCATGGCCAAACTCCTTGTCCCTTGGAGTCAATATAGCCCAGGGATGATGAGAAAGGCATCCATTACAGAGTTGAACAATGCTAAAAATTTTGTGAATTATTGGCCTGTGTTCAGACCTTGAGCATGTTTCCTGCAAGTAAAATTGCTGTTCCAAATATCTTGTGTCTCACGATGTTTTCCCTGAACTCACCCACACACTGTTTCTGAGGTCGGATGTGGGTTTTGTTTTATCACTTGCACTCACGTCTGCATTCCACCTTCATACTTGCTTTGTATCAGCTGAGTTCTGCTGGGTTCCAGGTCCTCCCCTGAAGGGAATTCCAGACTTACTGAAAGAGCCTGGAAACTGTAAGTTTTAATACCATACTGAAATCTTTTCCCTTAGTGGAAATCTAGTGTTGCTAGTATAAGGAATGAGCTGAAGATACACATTTGCTCGCCCATTTATTTTGTAAAATGTCAGTCATTAAATACAGGAATAGCCCTTGGCTTCTTATATACAGCAATACAGCAGGGAGATTGTACATAATCCTTTATTGGAAGCAACAGCCAATTTTCCTCCCAATTTTCTGTCTCATTCTTCCAAGAGACTCCTATCACTTGCACACACTTAATCCCATGTCAGCTGCTAATATCCAGTTCTTGTGCTTGGTCCTCAGCTGTCCTGTCCAGCACATTTTGAAATTGTATTTAATTTCCTTCATCCCAGGTTGACATCTTGTGCTGGATACAGGGCCCTGAAAAAATAGGAGGTCCTGCCTTGCCTTTGATGCATGTTAATGGGTCGAGGTTAAATCTAGAAGAGGCCACTGTCTTTCAGTTCACCTGTGAAGTTTATGTTACAGGTAATGTGGCCTAAACCCTTAAATGTTTGCTAATAGTTTGCTAAACCCCAACAATTTCTGAAAGGCCTCAAGGGCTTCCTAGGAATTGCCATGTTCTAGGAGTAGCTACAGATCGGCAGAGATGATGTTGCAAGTACCCTGAAGGTGAGAAACAGAGCTGATAGCAGAACTGAAATGTGCTGAGGCAGTAGCTGTATTATCTCTCCTAGAAGTGCCAACCACTCCCAGGTGACCTGACTTCATTGGCAGCCCTTGGTTATCCTCTGTGTTTCCTGGAAAATGTGTGGTGTTTTTCCCTTTGCACTGATGCCTCCTTCTTGGACTTGGAAACCAGGCCCAAGTATTCCCATAAATCCCTACACAAGTAGGGAAAGTCAGACATGATAATCCCTGTGTATGCAATAAATTCAACCTGCTATCCTCATATAGCCCTATTAAAAATCCTGCAGGCTTTTTAGGATGTGATGTGTGTGGAGTGTGCATGATACGTTTTACATACAGCTGTTAGACTCTGAAATGTCCTCCTGCTACTTTTTCTCAAGAGTGGTATAATCTTACATGATTAAAAACCATTGCTACTTTATGGGTTTGCCTCTGCTCAACCTATAAAGTATCAGGAAAAAAGTAATTCAGATTCAAATATTTGGAATCCATTAAGATCATCCTGCAGTAATTTCTTCCTTGTTGGAGATACAGTATTTTAAAAGCATGGAGTAACATGCATGCTTTCTCCAGCGGTTATATCTTGTCTCTGAGGAATTTAGTGGTTTGTGCTGACACCAAAAAGTTGGCAGAGTAACCCATTGTATAAGCTGTCCTATTTAAGCATCTCTCAAGCATGTTCATAGGCTTGTCCAGGGGAGGGTAACTTACACTAAATTAACAAAGCTGGAGACTAACTTGTCTCTGAATAAGTGTGTGGTCATTTATAGAATCGTAACATGAGAGAATGATGTGGGCTGGGATGGGTAGTACAGGCAGTGTGAGGGATTTTCTGCTACTCTGCATGATGACAGATTAGTAATATTATTAGCCTTTGCAGAGCTATGGTGACATGTAGAGGCCTGTTATGTAGAGGCAAGGTGCCACTTACAGTCTGTGTAGAGCAGATGTTCTGGCTTGTCTCCATTTACATTCATGCATGTTACACGTATATGCACGTGTTGAATACAACAGGAGACTACAGAAATATATACATACACACACACATGTATATATATATTCTGGAGTGAGTTAATGATTTTCAGACCCTTAGGTTTTGATTGTCCACTTTAAAACTGTCACAAAGGTGGTGATTTTCAAGTGCACAGATGTCTAAGTGAGACACCTGACAATAATGTGTTGTTATTGAGAAATGTTGAAGACTATTCTGACATCCAGTGGTATTCAAGAATGCACATGATATCTGAGTGCAGGCTCTGCTACTGCACTAAACACTCTTGATATTCCACAGTGAGAACATTAGAATGATTTTTTTTAACCTTTCTTTGCACTGCGGCTGAGCAGTTTGACAAAAGTGCCATTGTAATCGAGATAAAAACTGGAAAAAACATGATGTGTGTATTGATGTTAAGTGTTTTGCAACCTAAGACAAGACATTGCTAGAGAATGGGAACATCTCAACCATGGTAAAAAGAAATTATTGTCAGTAAAATCTTCTGTGGGAAGATTTTACTTTTGCTCTTGATGTTGGTTTGCCTCACATGAAAGTTGAAGACATTCAAGATAGTGAAAGCATGCTTCATTCTAATAATGAAAATGACAAATAATAGATATATCAAATCTGTGTGAAAAGATTTTATAAAATATTTGGATTTCCATCAGACAACCACCCACTCACAAATTTTTTAGTTTAGAATTGGAATTCTGAAAATGTAAATTTTTTGCCAAAAATGTATTTTTTTTAAATGAGAAATGTTTTCCAGGAGTTCAAGGCTAGGATCAGTAATTAGTAATACTTACCTCTGTGTTACAAAAATTTTACACTGTTACTCCAAAAAACCCCATGATACGTATTGTACTCTAGATTGTATGTGATGACATAGTCTATTGAATATAGAGAAGAAGAAAGAGTAAAAAATAATTTAAGATCTTTGAAATTGGGCTTTTTTTCTTTTTTTTTCTTCAATGTAAAGCTGTTCAGTGAAATCTGCCAGGTCAGCCATTAATTTGTGGCTGCAGCGCATTCAGGCCACAGGACCAGACTCAGATCAAGTTAGAAAAATGTGTAATATGAACATAGCTGCTGAAGATGCTATGCAGTTAGCTTGCTTTACCTTTTTCTTTCACCTACTTTATGTGGTAACATGGACTTTGTCTACCTCTGTCTGGGTACAGATTTCAGATACACTTGCAGTACAGATTTATCTGTATGCAGCAGACCACAAATGATTTTATTCAGGACTTAGTAAATGGTTTCTGGAAAACACAATGAGACAACCTTCAGCAGAGACAGCTCCAACAAAGCTCCTTGAAAGTCCTTTCTTTGAAGGCTGCAGGGCTACTTCTACTTGGTACCTCTCTTGGGAAAGGTTTTTATTTCCCAATCTGTAGTCTTAATGTAGGATTTAGGAGAGCCTCCCTTTTTTGCCTCTTGTTCCCTGCCCCAATTGTTCGTTTGTGTTAGGAGTTAGATATTGACATTTCTCTGTGGCTTCTGTATAGTTCTTGCACTGACCACAAAGGCTTTTTCCACATCCTATGCACTGCTCAAAAAAAGTCCCCTCTGCTGTTTCTGTAAGATGTTGGATACTGGATCCTGGGAAGACCACTCTGGAGGTCGTACTTTTCTGTTTACAGGCTGCTGAGAAATGGAAATTTTTGAAAAACTCTGATATCCCAGGTACCCTGAAACTCCAAGAGCCTGGCTTCCATCCTACTCCATTTCAAAGACTTGTGCAGTTCTTGCATCTATAAATCATAAATGTTTGGCCAGAAATTTCCTTGTCTGTGTGCCACAAGGTGGCTGGGAAAGCATTATGTTCAAACAAGAAGAAACTCACAATGAGGCTCACAATAGAAATCATTATTTTTATTTCAGAGATGCAGTTCAGTCTCAGCATAATGCAAACAGGAGTTTTGTGCTAGGATTTTATTTAACTAGTTGTCTTTCTACAGATGAATATTTAATTGAAAACAAAGTTTATTGAAAAGTTGCCACAATTTTTTTTTCTGGCTGGTTGACTGAACGCTTATGCATGTAAAAATTGAGAATAACATGATATGAAAGATAAGTGCCTAATAGTCATCCTAAGAAAAGGAAAAAATATCCCACCAAACCAACTGTGGCCAGTACTTTGAAAAGGATGGATTTGCTTCTACCTTAGCATAATCTATCCGTTTAGATTTTTTTGTTAATTTTTTCCCAGTTTTGTGCCTCTGTGGCTTCCAAGAGTGCTAAAAGAAATGGATTGCTGCTCAGCTACCTTGCATCCTTTCCTGCCTGCTGGCTGTCAGCACATGCTAATTGATCACAGGTACACAGATAAGTGTAATCTACTTTCTGCCTGGTTGAATTGCCCCAAATTCTGCTGGCCAAATACAGTGTCTGCCTTCTAGGAAGCAACCTTTGCTTTTGGCTGCTAGAACAGGTATAGATGACCTGATGATCTGTTCCACAGCAGTGCAGGTAACAGGAAGTTCTTAGTTCTTATTCTTATAAGAATATTATATTCTTATATTCTTATTCATATTCTCCTAATATGGACTGAAACACTGATTTTATAATCCACCTCATATAGGATTGTTGTGTAGTTGGCAGAGAGGAAAAGATATTTCCAAGTTCAGAGTTGGCTCTCTGGAGGTACCTTACTCTGTTTCAGCTAAAGTGTTTTAAAAATTATGCTAATCTTCAGTTTAAAAAAAGATAATAACTTCAAGTAGAAAGGACCAGGTTTATGTTGCTTCATGCTAGACAATTGCTTTCAGTCTTGTGAGATAATTTTGCTTTGGCTCATTCTTACACTGTACTTTTACAAGATATAAATCAGGAATATTTAGGGAATATGCCAAAAGCTTGTGTAGCACAGAAACTTGTACTGTCCTTCCTGTATCTCTTGCATAAATCTAATGACATCTGTAATTTAAACTTTCAGGAATAAAGAACAAATACTTGATAGATCCTGACTTTTTGCTCGTTTTAATAAAACATAAGTCTTCTAGTTGATATGGATCTAATTTCCATGTGAAAGATCAAAGAAATAAATGTCTGTGAGCTTTGTGAATCTCTTACCTAAAATAAATAATGAAAACTCATTTCAGGTGATTTAGACAAATCATAGTCTTAATCTTCAGTTGAGCCTGAGGAGACTGTAAACTTTGGGTATATATGTTGGAAGTGTAAGGACAGATTACGTCATGAATGCATATTGCAAAGAGCAAATTATGAAGAATGTGTTGGCAAGTGAAGCAGAAAAGCTACATCTTTCAAAGAGACATAGATATCACTTGTCTGGAAAATAGCATTTAAAAATCTAGACAGACCTTTGGGTTTTACTTTTTTTTTACAATACTTAACACAAACTGTGTAATGCTGAATCAGACTCAGAGTATGCAGTAATTTTGTATCTGTAACAGCTTTTTTCTCCCCCTTTCAAGGATTTATGAATTGAATAAGGTGTAAGTTTTCAGAGAGGATGTGAGGTCAACAGCAGGATGTGTAAGAATGTCAATTGGTGGTTTGTGAGAAAATCTCTCACTGTTACAGGCTTTAAGGATGGTAGCAGGAAGAATTTGCTACTTTGTTGTCATAGTTTTTATTAAATTCCTTTAATTTTTTTCAGTAAGTATTCATAAGTCACAAAAAGTGAGAAGGTTTTTCTTGAGCAAGATTATCTTGACTGAAGCTCATTATCAGAGTTTGGTACTCTTCAAGTCTTACGTGCCTCAGTCATCCACTTTCTTGGAAAAGTGAATAAGCTTCTGACACAAAAAGAGGGTTTTGTACTATATCTGCTAAAGGTAAAAGAACAGATTTAGTGCCTAGGCTTGTGCATTTACACGAAGATTTATCGTGTTAGTTCTGATATAAACAGGGATGCACCTGAGTTGGCCAAAACATCAAAAAACATAGTACAAAGGGTAACGTCTTAGTTTATGACAATTTATGGGGATAGGGGGGTCTCTGAAATAAGTTGCTTCCCCTTAGTTTTAACTTCTCCTGTTTCTGCTAATAAGGAGAGACAAATACAAAGAGATGTAAGTGAAAAGAATAAAGGTTTACTTAAGGAAAACAATGATAATCAAGAAATACTTAGGCAAACGCTTTGACACCCATGCACAAATGCAGAGGAGATTCTCCCTGATTATGCCAGGAACACGGGCAAAATGGTGGAGAATCTCCAACCTGGGTCACGCAGCTGGGGAGAGAGAATGAAGGAAACAGCGCGGCAAACAAGCCTCCGTTGTTCCAAAACTTCATCCCTCCATTCCGCCAAATGAATAACCCAAAGGGGAACAGGGACAAAAAAACCAAAAAATCTTGAAGAACTGTTTTTACCAAAAGCACTGAGTGCTGCCATGCTGCCCACTCCACGCCTCCCACCAGGAGCTCTCCCTGGCCTGGTGCGGCTGCTGCCAGTGGCTGGAACTCGTGGAGCCGCTGAACTCGTGGAGAGGCTGAACTCGTAGAGAGGCTGAACTTGTGGAGAGGCTGAACTCGTAGGAGAGGCTGAACTCGTGGAGAGGCTGAACTCGAGGAGAGGCTGAACTCGAGGAGAGGCTGAACTCGAGGAGAGGCTGAACTCGTGGAGAGGCTGAACTCGAGGAGAGGCTGAACTCGAGGAGAGGCTGAACTCGAGGAGAGGCTGAACTCGTGGAGAGGCTGAACTCGAGGAGAGGCTGAACTCGAGGAGAGGCTGAACTCGAGGAGAGGCTGAACTCGAGGAGAGGCTGAACTCGAGGAGAGGCTGAACTCGTGGAGCAGCTGGAACTCGTGGAGAGGCTGAACTCGTGGAGAGGCTGAACTTGAGGAGCGGCTGGAACTCGTGGAGAGGCTGAACTCGTGGAGAGGCTGAACTTGTGGAGCAGCTGAACTCGTGGAGAGGCTCTGCCCTGCGGCGTGGCAGCAAACCCGACCCTTTCCCAGCAATGGCCTGTGGCAGAGGCGGGAAGGATTTTGGAATGATTTGGAGCCCGGAAAGACCAGACAGGAGAGCTCCATGTTTCCTACCCCCGTTTTTAGTGGCACGAAGCACCCCTGCCCGTTTTGTGAGCTGGGGTAAAACAGAGGTCCTGCTTCCGACTCCAAGTCATAAAGAGACAATAAACAAACTTGTGCGAGTTGATGTAGAGGAAGATTTTGGGTCAGCCCTAATGCTAAACTCCACATACTATCTCTGTAACTAGGACAGCTATTGATTTAAAATGCTATGTCATAACATATATTTTGCTGAGGTTTTTCTTCTTTATCTCCAGACACAGAACACAGATACCTATACGTGAGCTAGGTTAGACACATTTGTATCCTGTCCAGTCAAAGCATTTCCAGTGCATTATTCATCTGGCTTACTTGAGATACTTTCTTTAGGGTTATTTGACTCCGAGGTGGTTAATAACCAAGGTGGTTATTTTTTTTCCTTCTGATTATTAACGGGAATCCAGACATTTAGCTCAGATTTAGGTCTTTTTACAGACAGGCTAATTCAACCTTGTGTAATTTCATTAATTCGGAATTATAATTGTGATTTGTAATTGTGCATGCAGGTTGGTCAGGACAAAGGAAGCTGTTCTTTCCGTAGAAACCACAGCCCATGCATTGTCCCTCAAGAGAATGAAAATATTTTCCACACAATATTTGCTTTTTTCACGAAGTCTGGCAGAAAAGTATTGGTAAGTAATGGTACCACTTATGGCACCACTTGAACATACAGCATATTTTACAAAACATTTTGCATGGTGTGGTGTGAAGATCTGAAGCAGATAATTCTTTATGGAGTATATATAACACTACTGATGATGTGCTGGGGGGTCATTTAGTGATTATGATTGTCTGTTTTCTAAAAGTAAATAGGAAATTTCAGGAAGTGCAGTGGAAAGGGATTTAGCTGTCATGGCAGCACACACGTGGTTACCAGAGCCTTTGCTCCCATGTTCTGTCAATGGCATATAGGGGCAGTGGGTCACAGCACTGTACTTGGTGCCTGACCCACACAAAGGGCTGATACGCAGCTGCAGTCCCTTTCCTTCCAGTCCTGAATGCTTGCCTGGCTCAGCAGCTCTGTAGAGGACTGAATTTTACCTGGCTTGCTTTCATGCAGGTATCTGTATCCAGCTGTCTTCAGGTCTTGAAAGCTGCTATTTCAATGCAGGACTGCTGTATTATAGCAGTTTATAATAAAACTTATTTTTCTGGTATGTTTGCTGTCACACAATTTATCATTTATCTTTGATTTTTACCTCCTTTGCCAAACAACTTTTTCCATATTTCCTGTAGGACTGTGAAAGACCAGGCAGATCTTGTTTAATTGTACACTGCAACTTAAGCTCACTAGCTAAAGCAGAGTCCTGTGATATAAATATCTACATGCTGCTGAATACTGAGATACTCAAGAAGGTACGTGGTCTCCTTGTAGGTCATCTTCAATGCAATTTAAGTGTGCTTATGTGAACCAATGAACTCAAAACTTGCAATTTTTTCCTGACTTTACTAGTGTTTGAAAAATAATAATGGTGTCAAAGAAAATGGATCTACTTATTAACAGTGTGTATGGAGGTGTTCATCCTAGTTCTTATCCACTACTCATTAAGATGGAAATTAATTTAGTTAAGAAATTTATACATCGAAAAATGATAAATGAGATTCCTTATTGTGTGCATGGTGCTAAGGCTAGAGATTTCTTAAAATCAAATTGATTTCTGAAAGTTCATTCTAAAAAAGAAAGTGAATGTAAACTGTGACCAGCTATATATTATCTTTCTGTGTAAACAGACATGGCAGCATTTTGTCATTTTTACTTCAAATATTATTATTCAAAGAAGGTGTATCATGACCACATTAATGCTGAGCTTACATTTGTGACAAGAAACAAATGGTTGCAAGTTAATTTCTGTCTTCTCTGAAGCTACTAAATGAGACAGCAAATCTTTTAAATTTTTTGTGATTTACTGCATTTTGACCTATTTTCCTTTACTTACAAAAATGCTGACTCTAATTCTGGCAAGGTGCTGTAAGGTTATGAGGGAATAAGATAACTAGAGGAGAAAGCTGATAACATGAGCCTACAAAAATAAACCTGTCTTTCACAGTTGTTAGATTAAATGTGTCAGATAGAGCCCTTATTAGAAAACAGTTGCTAAGGTAATTAATAGATCTGAGCTTTTCCAGTCAAAACCATTAAGTCTGTTAATGTTTGTTCGTATTTGAAAACAGGAAGCACAGGCAAGGCCAGAAGTTTCAGCTATTTACTACATGCTTATACAAATGCTGAAATATGTGAACTAATAACTGAGTGCATGCAAGATATGCTTCTGGAAAATTCAGATTTGGGAATAGCCAGGATTCATCCCATCTGCTGGGTCCCTTCTAAGGTTGCCTTTAGAACACTCCTTTAAAAGACATGCAGTGTTTACACGTTTGAGTGTCACAGTGCATGCCATTTTCTACTTATTGCGTGCCCTTCCCAAACTGCATCCAAGTGACTAATCTGTAACTTGAAATGGCATCTTACTGAAATGTGCCTGTTAAAATGCACCAGGCATTTTATTGGAGAAATACGTATTAATGAGAGGAATTGTACAGTGAGTAATTAAGATATTTGCCATGCACAGATTCAAATGAGAAGTTCTCCCCCTGGGATATATTGTAGCTTATCCCAGTTTCTGTATATAATTTTTCTATTAACTGGAAAAACAAATTGGAACATTTTTCAAAGTAAATTTTGAGCCTGCCTGTGTCTTTGGAAACATTCTGTCTTGCTTTCATGGTAAATATGGGAAACATTAACAAACCAAATACAAAGTATGTGTTTAAAGTCTAACATACCTGATTTTGTTATAATCTGAAATAATGTTATATCAGTTATATCTGTCTGTTATGAACATAAAGTATATTTTTTCAAAGCAGAGTTGTAACCAGGCTGGTACTTAACTGCCAACCTAGCCTTCACTAAGCATTATCTGAGTGTATCTATTACACTGGCAAATGTTTGATGGTTTGTCAGGCTTATTTTGACAGGGGGATTGTTGCTTTTGTTGTTGTTAAGTCCGGTTCTTCCTCTTTTTACTTCCCAGGACAGTTCATCAGTCATCCAATTTGTCACAAGGGCAAGGCTGCAGGTGGACCACGACCTCAGAGTTGTGGAGTTGCCCAATGGGAGCCCAGAAGAAAAAGCAGTGAGTACACAAACCTGAAGAGAAGTGTTTCTTTATTCCAGTGGCTGGAAATCACGGGAGCTCTATACAAACCAGAATTTGTGCCTGGGCTAGCCCACAAGAGTGCCTAGACTCTGTGTGACTTGGCTAAGTGTGTTTTAGTGGTTTGCTCGCTATGATAACCATGTCAACAGAGTGACTGATGTTATGTCAGACCAGAGTGATCTGTGTTATACTAGCTAAAATACCTTTGAGGTATTAATGCAAAAATAAGGTTTAGGTCCTGATTTAGGGTTAACATTTGCTTTAATCTAATTCAAATTTCCCTTGAAAGCCTAGAAGAAACTTGAAACCCCAGCAATGTCTTTTCACATGTGCCAGAATGAAATATTTAGAAGTGTTGATGATATTTTGGAAGCTGTGAAAATGCAAAAGAGTGTCTAAACTTTCAGAAATTCATTTAACATTTTTGGTGCTGAGCTGGTAAAAATCAAGTCTGAGCTGATACTACATATTGTATTGATCTCTCTCTTCCTCCTGAATCTTCAGTTCCTACTGTGTCTCCTACCTTTTTGGTGCCACTGGTCTTCCTTCCTTTTGTTATCCAAAAGTCTGGCAGTTCACTGCCCTTGCTGTGTCTCAGTGTCCATTCACCTGGCTGGCACCACCAATTTCACAGCCTCTTGTCTGGGCTCCTACAAGGGCCTCAATCTGCATTTAAATTGATGTCTTAATCTGCAGCTTGCAAACCCAGCTACTTGCACCAGAGGTACCCCTCAACCATCATGTCTGTAACTGTAGTCTTGAATTTCTATTTCATTAGACCTGTCAGAAAAAGGAATTCTTTTATATGACAGGAACTTCTTTTTTCTCTTCTGTTTTATTTTGTCAGGTTTCTGTACCATTCTATACAATAGGCTTGGAAGTTAAAATGAAAACATAGTTAGCCATTGCTGGGAGTGTGCCTTATAAGTGGCCTGTAGTCCTGAGTGTTAATACATTGCTTGGCCTCTCCTTAGTTCTTGCATCTTGCACATACAATCTTGCAATTGTATGGCAAAATTTCATTAATGACTGAAGTAATACCTGACTGTGATACCCATATACCAACTGAAATGGAAGAAGCCAGTATCTCTATGATAAATACTTTCAACTGTAAAAGGTTTTAGAATATCTAAGAATGATAGGCACACTGTAAAATGTGTTGGATTGCTATTTTTAATGTTCAAAATTTAGAAATACTTTTTTCTAGGAATGCAAGCTCTACTTTATTTCATTGTTATCTAATGCTTAGAGAAAAAAAGAAAAGAAAATTAATTTAAAAAAAGAAATTGTCCTTTTCCTATTCTCAGAAAACCTTCCATCAAGCCTTGAGTTGCATTATGGAGCGCACTCTGTGTGTGTGTGTGTGTTGGGAAACTATCTTAATCTTCCAACAAGAGCCTGCTTTCGGTTCCTGGGAAGCCCTAGCTGTAAAAGAGCATGCTTGACATGCTGTAGCCATGTAACATTAATCTGTAGTTTCAAGTCTTTTCTCATATGAGTGTCATTTCCTCTCTGCTTTATGGTATTTCTGTATACCAGCTTCAGTATTGCAGTATGTTTTGCACAGGGTGATGTTCAGGCAAAAAATTTAAGATATGGCTTAGCTCAAGGTATCAAAATTTCTGTGTTCTCTTCTTGTGGAATGAAGAAGGGAGGAGTAGTTGTTGCAAGCCACAACTATTTAGCTGGAAATAGAGAGTGGGGAAAGAAAATGTCTTTGTTCAAACTTATCTCTTCCTTTTTAAAGCTCATCCTGTACTCTTCATTGACCAGAGACTGCTGTACTGTATTCACTTGGATAGCAGCTCCTTCTGCACAGTTGTGCATGGATTTTCTATGGGACTGTTTATGACAGTGTTCCCTAACTTTCTTAGACACTTTATCATGCTAAGGTTGAAAAGGCCTTTTTGCTTTCTATGGCAAAATGTGGGCTTATTATCACATTTAAATGGTTCTTTAGGTCAGGTACCATTATTTCAATTGGTGCTTTTACATTATAGTGTACATTTTACATTATTTTAGGTTATAGTGTACAGTATCAGAGTGCAAACTCTCTGTAAAGAACATAAATGCAGATGGAAGACAAATGGAAAAGGAAGGCTGGTATTTTTTATGATAGTGTAAGAAATACTAGTGGACCACCCATATAAACACCAACTGTCAGAAACTTCAATAGACACTTTGTAAAGAAGATGCAAAAGTGTATGTGAGTGTCTCTAAGCTGGACAGCAGGCTGTCTTTGAAATTAACCCATTTTTTTAAAAATATGCATTTGTGCAATTCTCAGAAATTATTTCTCTGGATTTGGATATGATTTTATGTGATTTGTAATTGTATAATTTTGGTTCTGGTTGCAATAGGCTGCTTGAGCTCTTATGTTAGACAAATCACATTAAGAAGGTGATTAGAGTTTGGCTCTGTGATGACAGTGGTATTAACATATGTATATCTTGTCTGAAAATGGTGCTATATTTTTAGGAGGCACGCTTTATTTTCTTCATCATGTAAGTTTCCATGAAGGTTTGACTCTCTTTTTCTCGGTCTGTGAGCAAAACCAAAAATAAGCTCCAAGAGAACACAGTAGTCCAATACCAGATCAAAGAGTTCACATTTTCTGCTCACTGCTTAAATGCAGGAAGAGGAGGAGTGCTCTTAAGGAGCAAAAGGACTGCCTTTGGAAGTGTGGAAGGAAGAATTAACTGGATTTTACTACAACAAAACTATCCAAGTGCCTCTGAGTCTTCCTATATTGGAAGTGAGGGAAGGAAAAGCTGGGTGCATGAAAAGGCAACCCCAGAGGAAATATTTGCAGGTCCTGCTACCCAATGACCTGTAAAGCATAAGGCTGCTGTCTGGTGCTATCCACTAAGTACAGGTATGCTTCATCAAGCCTTTGAACCTTTCCTGCCTTCTGGATAGAGTTCACTGTTCTTTTATTTCCAGCTCAGTCCTTCCATTTAGGTTTAATGCATATCCCAGGTATCCTAAAATGTTACTATATCCCCTATAAATCTATGCCTGAAATTGTTACTGTCTCTTTAAGACTCTTGCAGCCAGAAACCAGAATGGGGAGGTGGTGCCTCCCCAATTTTTAAAAATTGGGACACTCAGGCATATATATCTCTCTCCATGTTTGGCTTGCCTCTTGGCCTTTTCTGGCCTCTACTGGCAACAATAGCAAGTGGAGAATCTGCATTTTGCATTCAGAAACTCTTTCAGAGTGCATTTTGCAATGCCTGTGGACAGCACTGAGCCAGAGCTGGTCTGGTGCCAGACCACCGTGCATCAGCACTGAAAGTCTGTTCTTCCCTTCCCTCCTCTTCCATCGGAGCAGGGACCAGAGGCAGCAACACCAAAAGTGGCAGAGTCCAGCAGGTGTCAGGAGGTGGCAGCAAGTGGCATCACTGATCCCACACAATCCCGCTGGCAATTCCTGTCTGCCGCTAGAACTGCTTCATAAGCTCCTACCCTCATGGGAGGGTTTGCTGCTGTTTTCCCTTCGTCTTTAGAACCACACCCTCAGCAGCTTAGGATGGGTCACTCTGCAAATTCCAGTTTCTCTTTGTCCCTGGTGGGGGTCTATGAGATTTAGCACTTCTGTATCTGGTGAATGTTTGCTGTTATTTTTTTCCTGTTGCTGTTTTGCTTGCTAGTAAACTGGTATTTTTTCAACTTACATCTACTAGTATTCAGTTTCTCCTTATTGGTGGAAAGGGATTGGTTAAAACTAAGGAGGAGAACTTATTGTAGAATGTTCCCATTAAATTGTCTTAAACTAAGACCATGCAACACAGGCAAGTGGTTGCCAATCCTCCATTGATTTTTTTCTGCTCAGAATTTAGGTATGTTTATGTTTGCAATGATAAAACAATATATTTTGGGGAGAAACAATAGCAAAAAAAAACTTACAAAAAGTAAGTTTGTGGTTGTGAAGACTTGGAAGGTGTCTGTATATGCATATCTCTATGCAAAGACATTTAAATATATATTCATGAACCTAAGCTTTAGCTGTCTGTCTGCAGCATGGGCGACTCCTGACTTTGACCTGTTCTCCATGTCTGTGTTGAAAGGAGCAGCCTGTGGTACTGGACAGTGTTCATGATGTTCCAGCTGGTTTTTTTAATGCATGTGGGAATACCTCTTCCACTTAGCAATCCACCACAAACCTCTCATTTTTTAGAAACACTCAGCATTTTAAGGCACCAGTTCTCTCCAGCTTACCTTTTTGATGTCTGGCTGGAGCTTTCTCCAGCAGCTTTGCAGCCTTCTTGCCAACAAATTATTTGCTGCCTTATTGTTTTTATCATGTTAAGTTACTCACTTTATTGTTTTACCTTTCTATTTGCTACTATAACATTCATTTTATAGATTTTCTTGTCTTTACACTGCAGTCTGTCAGGTAGAAATATACACTTGGGTAAAGGAATAGAATATACAATAACAATAAAATACAGTTAATTTCCCAGGGATAGAGACAAGCAGGTTGCAAGGAAACTTCAGGTTTGTACTTTTAAGAAAATACTGCTTTTCTTAGTATATGTAAATTAAAAAAAATATGTAAAAGGGATGTATATGCATATATGTACAGACATAAAGAAGAATAGTGTCTTTACTGGTGAAATCCCCCCAAGCATAAGTACTTGAATGGAAAAGTAATTTTTTATAAACCTGTGTCTTCCATGGTGCTGTGGGTCATGATGCAAGTGTGTAAAATTAATTTAATACACAAAAGCAAAAAGAAAAGTAAAATTTTCAATTTGTATTTTTTCAGCTTTTGCTGAAGTATTTTCCTTTCTTTTTGAGTACATTGCAGTAGCCTGTACCTCTTCTGCAAAGGGCTTTGATAGAGTATGAACTTCAATTGCTTTCAGAAATTCCTACTCAGCTTAATTTCTTGCTTACATGCTTTACTGAGATAAGGTGTTTTAAAACTTCTTAAAAGTTCTATTCCTTCACAATTTGTCAACCAAGATAAAGCTGTCAGAATATAGCAAGTGTTTGGCACAGGTAGAAGATGAACTGATGGGTGCTGTTGTACTTGTGGGTTCAACATTGCAAAAATCAGTGGTTTGGTGGGGGTCTCAGTTATTTTCCAGAAGGGCAGTTACACTATGTAAAACCTGATTGAATTGTGAGTTCATAAAGCTAAATGGCAAGCTGCACTGCCTCCTGGGCTTCACCACTTTCAAATCCTGCATGTACAATGCAAAATATAAATATGAAACTAAAAATCTTCATATGTCATCAAGACAGCGGTGTTTTTCACGGTTTTTCCCTGGCATTTTGTCAGAGTCTGAAAACAAATATCTAATCCACTCTGTATTTTGTAACTGTTACATGTGCTTTCTGTGAACCACTTGCTGCCCCTACTGCCCTCTCTGGGCAGCCACACACCCCTTAACTTTGGCATCAGTTACTGTTATGACTCCTGTCTTCTCTGTAGGTCAGAGCTGTGGGAAGTGTGCTGAGCTGGAGGCTGCCTTGTGCTCCCCAACCTGATAGCCACCCTGTAGAGGCTGTGCTGTTGGGGTGGAAAGGACAGGGAATCCAAGGTTTCCCCAAGAACAGCTTTTAGAGACTGCACAATGGCCAGTGGGTCAAGCAGCAGGTGGCAGATGGTGTGTTTCTCTTTAGTACCAATTACCCTCTGCCTCCAACCTTCCCCCCAGGGATGGCTTCCCTGGCATTCTGCCACTGACTCTATCACCTTCTTTCTGATTCTCTAGGTATGCAATATACACTGATTGCTCAGTCTGACTTGATTTGGGTTTGGCTTGGGTTTTTTGTTGTTGGTACTTTGTTCACTAAAACTCATTGCAGTTGCTGTGTATTAATGCAGGCAGATTTTGGGGACTTAAGATTGCTAGGGACATTAACATGCACAAAATTCCTGCTTCTCTCCAGACTACAAAGCCATGAATGGGTTTTTTACACATGTATGTGGATTCCACACTGCTAGAAGGAACCAGATAGATAAGCTGTTGCTCTACCCTGCTAGCTCAAGCTGCAATTGCAAAAGCTGCAGCCAGGTTCTTCTACCCAGTGTGCTTCAGACCTGAAATGTGAAGCTCTTGCTATAGAGACTACATATTATTTCATCTCTGCAGCTTTTTCAGGCTCTGTCTTTTGGCAGGATGAAGTGCATATACGTCTATTGTTCTGGAGGTTGTGAAACATTAACATTTGCTCGCTGAGTAGTGAAAAGAAGGCATCAGAGACTGCTTGACAGGTCTCTTCAATAAAGCTGGCAATACTTAAAATGTAAAGAGTTTTTTTGGGGTTTTTTTACAGTCAGAAAGGAAAAGAAAATTGATGTCTTGTTATCTAAGAAATAGTCCTAAGATCTTTGCCCATAAGATGGATGCTAATCTTGGCATCTGTGAACATGGACTGCCACATCAGATCATCTTTCCAAGCTGCTTAGAAATACAAGTGTCTTGGCTGAGGAAAGCAGGAGTCTCCCTTGAAGTGGAAAATGTGACCCCCTCCTTCCCTCCCAATTATTATAACTTTGAAATCAAGGAGCTTTCAGGCAAAGATATGAGAAAAGGAATAACAGTTCTTTACTAATGTGTGTATGCATAACAAGACAAACAAACAACAACAATGGTAACAACAACAAACAAGAAACCAAACCCCAATAAACAGTCTCTCTCTGCTCTTGGAGCACTGTCCCCTCGGGTGCAGTTCCGGTCACAGCCGCCAGGGGCGCTGGTGGCTCCCGGCCGGGCAGGGCGGGTGCGATGATTCCCCCGCGCCTGCAGGGGGCGCTGTGGCGCGGGCCCAGCCCCTCTCCCCACACGGTGATGGCGGCACAGCCGGGGGAAGGGATGGAGAAGGAGCTTCCCTTATAAAACCACCCAGTCGATCCCGGTGCCCCCTCTGAATAGCAAAAGGAGCTGTAGCAGGGATTTTGGATGCAGCAAGCTGGGAAGGCAGGGATGAGCAAAGTCCCAGAGAGTAGATGAGATGTGTCACAGCAGCTGTAGCTGAAGCCATGGGTGTCCCTGCAGGGCAGGGCGTGCGAGTTTCAGTGCAGCAAAGAAACCTCAGAGCAGTGGCAAAAATCAGTGGTGGCCGGGCAGTGGCTGCCTGGCTCCTGAACACGGCTAGGAGAGAGAGGCTCCCTTGGAGGGGAAGGGGGCTCGGGGATCCCAGTCTTTGTGCTATTATCTGAAATAATATTTTCTTGGTTGGAGAACAGGTCCATGTTTGAGAGCTATTTTGAATATTGTAATACTGGTTATGGGAGTATGTTTGGATAATGCTAAGCACATGGAGCTTAGTTCATGTCTATTTGCTATGTTATCAAGTCTTGTTATCATGACACCAAAGCAAGGCCACTCACAGTCATCTTTGAAAGGTTGTGGTGATCAGGAGAGGTGCCTGAGAGATATCACCCTGGTCTTCAAAAAGGACAAAGAGGACCCAGGGAGCTACCAGCCAATCAATCCCTGGAAAGAGAAGGGTGATGGAGTGCCTCATTCTGGACGCAGTCTCTGTCCACATGGATGACAAGAAGGGGATCAGGAGTAGTCAGCATGGATTCACTGAAGGCAAATCATGCTTGACCAACCTGATGGCCTTCCATGATGGGACAACTGCCTGGATGGATGAGGGGAGAGCAGTGTGTACTGTCTGCATCAATCAACTTCAACAAGGCTTTGGACACTGCCTCTCACAATGTTCTCATAGGCAGACTCAGGAAGTGTGGTCTGGATTAATGGCCAGTGAGGTGGATTGGGAACTGATTGAACAGCAGATACCAGAGTGTTACAAGTGGCACAACATCTAGTTGGACGCCTGTCACTAGTGGTGTCTGCCAAGGTTCAGTATTGGGCCCAGTGTTGTTTAACTTGTTCACCAGTGACTTGGGGTGCAGCTAGTTCACCAACAACACAAAGCTGGGAGTAGTGCCTTATACCTCAGAGGGCTGTGAAGCCCTTTAAAAAGACCTCAAGAGTTTAGAGAGATGGGCAGAAGAGAAAGGTCTTGAAGTTCAAACAAAGGCATTTGCAGGGTCCTACGCCTGGGGAAAAATAACCCCCTGCACCAGCAGAGGCTGGGGGTCAAACTGCTGGAAAGCAGCTCTGTGAAGAAGGACCTGTGGGTCCTGGTGGACAACAAGCTGTCTATGAGCCAGCAGTGAGCCCTTGTGGCCAAGGCAGCCAATGGTCTCCTCAGGTGCATTGGGAAGAGCATTGCCAGCAGGTGGAGGAGGTGATTCTGCTCCTCTCCTCAGCCCAGGTGAGGCACATCTGGAGTGATGTGTCCAGTTCTGCCCTCCTCAGGACAAGAGTGACATGGAGCTCCTGGAGCAGGTCCAATGGAGGGGCAACAGAGTTGATTATGGGAATGGATCATCTTTCCTAGGAGGAAAGGCCAAGAGAGTTGGGCCTGTTCAGTCTCAAGAAGAGATGACTGAGGGGGCAGCCTGATCAATATATATAAACATATGAAGGAAGGGTGTCAAGAGGATGGAACCAGACTCTCCTCGGTGCTGCCATGCAATAGCGCAAGAGGCAACAGGAAGGCTGATGAACAGGAAGTTCCTACTGAATGTGAGAAGTCCTTTACTGTGCAGGTGATTGAGCGATGGAACTGATTGACCAGACAGGCTGTGGAGTCTCCCTCACTGGAGATATTCCAGAACCATCTGGATGCAGTTCTGTACAATGTGCTCTAGAATGACCCTGCTTGAGCAGGGAGGTTGGACCAGATGACTCACTGTGGTCCCTTTCAACCTCGCTCATTCTGTGACTCTCTGAAATGCCTGATAACATCTCATGGATAGAAAAAAGCAGTGTGTATAAATCAGCTATATTCAAATTCTTCCTCTAGAAAAGCTGCTATCTTAATCAGCATTAAATTAACGTGTGAAACTGAGATGAAAGATGTCTGAGTACTTCTTTCTTGGAAAACTGTGACAAAATATAGTCAACCCCTTTCTCTCATCTGTGCCTGTAATCTTCATGGCTCTTTGCTAAGGCTACACATGCTTATGAAAAAAGAGAAATGTTTGTTAAGTGGGATCCTGAGAGACTGTCCTTGCCCCATCTCCCACTTAAAGAAGAGCTGTTGCCTGCACTCCCTCAGGATCCCTGTGGCTTTCTCTGAGGTTTAGAAATCTGCATGGTTGGAGAACCCAGGGCATCTCTGGTCCCTGTATCAGTGCTGCCATCTTCTTCCATTTGCAGGCTTTTCTTGAATGCCCACCTTCAAGATTCATAGAAGTTGTGTGGTGTTGCATTGCCTTTTCTGTCTCATAAATGAAGCTGTTTGAACAGGGTTAGCAGTGAGTGAATGTATTTTAGGGGTCTTTCATTGACCTTTTATCTTGAGATTGCATAATTCTATGTGACTATAACCCCTGGATTTTCACCTACTTTTAATAGTTAATTTTTTAAAAAAACTGATTAACAGTTCATATCTACAAAATGGTTTTGGCATTTTTAAGCGAAGATGGTGAAAGTGGTTCATGAAAGAGGAAGAAAAACTAGCTATTTTGTCTTGCAAAACAAAGCCAGACAAAGCAAATTAATTACCTTTTAAGAAAGGTTACCTCTCTGCATTTGCTGGATATTAAATTGCAAAATTTTATGTAGAAATAGCCCTCACTGAGGAGAGATGTTCTTGAGTTTTCCACTGAGGAACTAGTTTTGATTGAAATAAGAGACTGAAAATTCACATAGTGTAAATGAATAATTTGCTCCCATTGTCTTCTTGAGACAGATGGTGGGAAGGCTCTTTGTTGTCTGTATTTTCCAGCCATACATGCAATAGAAAAAGAGAGAACAGCTCCTAGCATTTCCAGAAGAACCCATGACTGCATATGTCACACAATGTGTCTTGTAAAGCACAGCAGGGTGGATTTGTATTTAATACTGATGTATGAGTTGTCTGGTTTTTTGGTGGGGGGAAGTAGTTAACAAGCAATCTCGGTTTAAAAGACAAATATCTGCCAAGGAAGGTGGAAACCTTCCTGGAATGCAGAGATGACCCCTCCCTCCAAATTATTGTGACTTCAAAAATGTCGGGGCTTCCAGGCAAGAATGTGGGAAAAGGAATAGCAGTTCTTTACTAGAATATATACACATGTAACAAGAAAGAACAAACAACCACAACAACAATGATTAAAAAAACCCCAATAACAGACTTTTCCCACCTGTTGAGCTATTTCCTCTTTGGTGTAGCTACAATCTCAACAGGGGGTGATGGTGACTCAGGTGAGGCAGAGGAGGTTCAGTACCACCCTGACTGCTTCAGGGGGCATTCTGATAAAAGAGCAGGACCTCTCTGGTGGTGATACCAGCAGCTCAGATGAGAGAAGGGGAAAGGAAAAGGAAAATGACTCCCCCAGGCACCCATACGAGTGGTGATTGGTCTCTGGCACTGCTAATTGGAGCTGGCACATGTTGGGAAGGAAGGCAGGGCTTTATCCTGGTGTTGCACTGCCATACAGAGAAGAAGTCCAGAGAGGGCAGCTCTGGCTTCAGGAGTCTCACCTCGCAGTGGCTGTGGGGAGGGGATGGGAAGGAAAATTTCCCCCAGGCACCCACATGGACTGTGCTTGTCCCCCTTGAGGCTGGCAGCTGGTGAATTCTCAGTCAGTGGGGCAGCCAGGACTCTCTCTCTTGCTAGCAGGTGGCAGGCAGAACTCCATGGCAGTGTTGAAACCACTGTGCTGGAGAGGTCCTATGTGGAAAAACCCCACATTACTGTCTCTGCTCCTAGTTGGGAAATGAATATTCTCACCCAGCTAAAAAATTCCAAACCCCCATTCCCCTCTCCTCCCCAAAACCATTTAAGCAGTATAACAGTGTGCTTGACTACTCCTTTCGTTTCTTAATCACTGTCTATTTACCTAGAAAGCCACCCCCAGCATCTCCCTGACAACAAATGGGATGAAATTCACTTGAGAAAACCTAACCCACAGAAGCTCATAATGAATATTTCATGTGAAGCATCAGGGGGTTTGGCTGGGCCAGACCATGATAAGTAAGACAGGCCATGCAAGATGTCATGCCAATCCCTGCCAATCCAAGGGATGAATTTTTTCATGCAAAACTTTGTGCACATTTGATGGCCCAGCACCTAAACAAGCTCAGTGTTGGGGGGTTGGCAGGGTAAGTGTTATGCTGGAGAGGAGGCTGATATTCTTTGGATCCAACACATGACTACTCAAAATGCACTTGAAAGCTTTAAATTCTTTGGGAAAAATTGATGGAAAGCACTAAATTAAGGCTGCATTCCTTATTTGTTTGACAGATGAAATACGATCAGTGAGGCCACCATACAATGTGTTTAATAAGTACAAGAGAAAACAATACATCTTCCAATTCTAAAAAGATCTTTTTCTAATTGCTTTGTAGGTGGTCTTTGAGGCTTTGCACAATCTGGAGCCTCGTGGGTATGTTGTCGGATGGATCATTGCCATCAGTTTGTTGGTGGGAATTCTCATCTTCCTATTGCTGGCTGTGCTCTTATGGAAGGTAAGGTTATAGATGCAACATAAAAGCAAAGCTAATCCCAGGGAAAAAAAGCTTAAATTTATCCCTGTATTTCACATCCATTTTCTTTAAGAATTGAATAATTGTCTATTCCATTACAGAAGTCATTAGTCAGCAAAACAATTTAATAATATACAAGCTTTTGTGAGAGACATGGGGGTACTAATGACATAGACAAGAAGTGAGATAGTGAGGGTTTTTAGAGTCTGGTTATTAAAAGTTGAAACCTCTGATAACCATTTCAGGACAATGGAAGGTCTCTCTTAGAAACCTACAGTTATATTACACTTACATACTTTGCATTTCTATGTTTTATGATGACTGAGGTTCACTGATTTCAACAGTCTCCTGAAAATCAGGTCAACTTTGCTTGACCAGCAAAGAGAGAGGGTGCATGTCTAGCAAAAGCTACTTGGTAGCTACTGTCTAAGAGATATATGCCCTTGGGAGAGGAATATCCAGCAATAAACTTTTCAGATCCCTCAGACAAAGAGTTCCAGATCAGTAAAATGCCTTACCAGAGCAAGAAGCATCTGGACCTGTTAAAAGATGGCCTTCACACCATCTCTGATAAAGTGCAATTCTTTTACCCAAGCACTGTCACAGGGTAAAACTGGGCTGATGCTAACACTTGCCAGCAGCCATCTGGTGTGGTAGATATGAAGGGTAAGGAGCTTGAAGTTTTAATTTTTCAGTTCCCTGTTACCAATCCATAAATTTAGAAGACCACAGTCAAGGTCATGGGCTGTCTTTGAGAGAAGTAAATCTCAAATGCACACATGGGAACAAGTCCAGCATTATTTTGCTTCCCATGGCAGAAATCCAGGAGCCTGACTTGCTCTGTTTAGCAGCATGTGTGCTGCAGGCTCTGCTAGCCAAGTGTGCTGGAACAGGAGGCCACAGTCCCAATGTGCTGGTCATATTGCTTCATAGATCATGAAGCTATAAAATGGATTTGGAAACCTAAAACTGGCCATGCAATTCTTATTTTAAATTATATAGATGTGTGAATAGTTGGGTCACAGATTATTCACTACATCATATAATATATAAATTTTATATGGGTTATAGATTTAAAGTGCTTTGATAATCAGTTTTGAAGATTTTTAAGTACTTACTGGCCAGGTTCATTTGGAAAAAAATGTCTGCCCACAGTCTAGAGTATCTCCTAACCCCTGTCTCTCTGGCATTTGGGAAATACTTCTGCTTTCTGTCAAAAATAGTATAAGAAAAAAAAAGTCCATGCAATCAAGATGGAAGAATAACCATGAGAATGGAAGAAGGTGAGATTGGAAGAGGCCCAGGTTTTATTTCTCAGTGACATACAGTTTTGATAAAGACTGTATTGCTGGTAGCTGTATGACTGATTTCATATTTCTCATTTCCTGTCATAAAGAGGCATGAGATAAACTGTTAGAAAATGTGTAAGATAAGAGAAATATCACCCTGTGAGTCTTCAGGTAAAACTTGCACAAGTTCAATTCTTGGTCTCCACTAGAGTTAATAGAGTCCTTTGCTTATTGGGTTAATCTTGATACTTTGAGCTCTTTTGTATTTTATAGGGATCATTCAGTACATGTGAAAAAACTGCCATGTTGTTGCATGAAAGCTTTGAGAGAAATTTCAAGTAACAGCCGCAAATAGCTATAACTAGGGTTGCACAGCTGTTTTTGTGTGCATCTGTGCTGAGGCAAAGGAAGTTGAGGTGCCTTGCCCAGAGATGATAGTTGGGTTTTTCCAGATGAGCTCCAGTGCTTCATCCACAGATTTGCACGAGTGCTAAAGGATCCAATAGGATTTAAAGTTTTATTTTAGATAAAAGTGATTAAAACTGTGTAGCTGCTAGTTTTAGCCAGTATTTTAATTTATTGCAGTTTGATACAAAAATATATATAAGTAATACTTCACACTGACTATTTACTTATTAAAATTATGGTAATATTAAAGTTGAGATAAAACTGACATGGGAAACTTGCAGTCCTACAGAGGAATCTTAATTGTCTGATTGTAAATATTTTTTAGACAGAATTGGCCAAGTAGATCCTACAATCATTCCTAAATTTTGTATGTGAAGAAGTAAAAAAAAAAATAAAATTCCAACTTTATATTAGAATTTAGTTTTTAAATGTGGAATGAAATAACAGATTTTAATTACATGGAGTTGGGTATCTTAGAACTGCCAGTGAGAACAAGAATTTACCCGAGTTTCAGGACTAGATTATAAAATAAATTATGTTTTTATTAAGAAATTAATTATAGCTAAACTGTGGTCCTGGAAGGCAGCTGCTGACACAAAAAAGCACAGGAGCTGGAGCAAACTCATTGTAACAGAACTGGGCACCGGCAGCAGGGCAGAGTGTGCTGGCAGCAGCCATGTCTCAGCTCTATGGAAAATACGTTCTTGCTGTGTGCACAACTACACCATAAATGGGACCACACAATGGACAAACCCTCGAACATGCTGATGTTTTGCAAATGGAGTTAACAGTTCCTTAAAGTTGCAGAAGAATACTAGAATACATGTAAATACTTCACATTACACACTGCCAGAATTGATAGCATTAGCATGAGTGAGATCTCACGGACATTCCAGCACAAAATTCTGTTTTAAATCGAAGTAAGTTTACTGTGTGTCATACTAAGATGAGAATTGGAATTATTTCATTATTTATAGATCTAAAATTGCACAATTTGGGGGTGAAATTGTCAGTGAAAGTGATGTTAATTGTTTGGTTGTTTCACTTCAAATAAAAGCTTACTTATTCATGTGCAAGATCACAGCCATGTTTATATACACACAAAGCTTTTTAGCATGAGCTTGATCAGTTTTTGAAAGGCTTTACTTCTCAATTTATTTCCATACTTCATATAGATGTATGGTTTAAGTGCAAACAGATTCAGAGGGGCTGAGCAGCTCTTCCCTGACTTCCACAAGATGCCATACACAAGGCAGATGGGCAAGGATTGCCCCATTTTTGTCTATTTTGTTGTACAGCCCAACTTGTGGCTTTTCCTGTCTTGTTCATCTGCTCTGGATAACTTTGTGCAGGCATCTGTGGGGCCATGCTCTCATACTTGCCAGACTCTCTGCAGCGTGGCTTGTTCTCCACACTTGTGCCTCACCTGTGGTCACCTGTTTGCAGGAGCAGCAGGAGGAGCTCTCATGCTGTTGCCCACAGCAGCACATTTTGCTTTTTTATGTAAAAATTGGCCTGCACCCCTTTGGTCGCCTCCAAATGCTTGTGGAAAGTAGAGCAGAGAGGGGATTGCTTTTCTTCAGGCCAGCTACCCTTGTGCTAGACAGGCCTGTGGTTTCACAAGCACTGGCAATAATTCAGGAGGGAAAGGCAGTGATGGCTGGTTTATTTTGGCGAGTGCTGTCCCAAACATGCTTCCCTCGAGTGTCAGGACTGCAGCAATGTGTCAGGACAAAGTCTTCTTCAGGCATAATGTATTTATGCACATGTAGACCAGGTACACACCATGCCAATGCAGTGGAGCATGATATATTATAACAATAAATATTCTATTAATGATAGTAGTGCTTTACAATGTTTTGGATTGAAATTCCGACATTTGAACTGGCTTGCGTTGTGAAGTGAATTATTTAATCCATTTCATTTTAGATTAAGTGCACAGAAAAAACAAAATGTTATCAAAGAGGGAAAGTGTAAGTGAGCACTAGGCTGGACATTTGGGCAGTGATCCATGGAGCCAGTCATGGAAGTGATTTTCAAAACAAGAATTTAATATTAAATTATGTTCACTGCAGCAACATTATTTTGTTTCTCTGTGGTATGTTTAACACAGGAGATGGACTTTTATCAGAACTTATTTATCTTGACATTAAGCGTGTCTCTGAGCTGATCCTGTCCCTGTGGTATCCAAGCTCTGGCTTGCCTAAAATGAGGTTTCTAGCATTGCTTTCTGGGTTCCTGGGTCAAAGAACTGATCTCTAGGTGTCCCTTATGTAATAACCTCTTCTTTGTGGATTTTTGAGAGGATTGTAGAGAGGAAGACAAGGAGAGTAACACCCACATAGTTTTCTGACTAGCCAGAGGGTTCCTGCTCTTCAGTGTGTGCTGCACAGTACATTTTTGCCTTTTGTCTTAAAATGAGAATTTGAAGACTTTTTTTTTCCCCCCAGATTTTAGAGAAATAACTTGTGACTGCACAAGTATCTTTGAAAGAGCACTTGTTATTCCCCTACACAGAGTAGTTGCCATTGCCTCATATATTGTTTCAGCATTCAGAAGGTATCTCAAGCTAACCAAGGCTAAAGCTATCTTGAAATTCATCTACGCAGTAAAACCAAAAACATTTTCTCATTTTTGGAAGGAGATGCTTTCTCTTACTTAGTGCCTCAAACATTAAATCTTTTTAAATGGGCCAAAACATACAGCTCCTCGTGTTCCAGTGAAAGAAAAAGAAAGAAACTTCTAAACTCTGCATCTAATCTTTCCCAGTGGTTGCTCTGTATTCTGTGTTAGAAGCCCCAAACAATTCTCCCCCTTTCATTTACAGCTCAGGTGGCAATTTCTAACTACTGTTTGCTGAGTAGTCATCACACCAGCGCCCTTTCCTGGTGGCCAGGTTTTGGAGATGTAGCTCTTCAACGAAATAAAACTAATTTTGAGAAAAGCCACAGAAAACTCCCACCACCACAGTTTCCTTCTGAGGTGCACAGGGAAATACAGTCATTATTATTATTATTATTATTATTATTATTATTATTATTATTATTGTACAGTTATACAAAACTTCTTTGTATTTCAGTGCAGGGGAGTAGTGTGGCTATTATGCATACATACACCCACACCCACACCATACATATATATTCATAGTCATAAAATCAAGGTTGAAAAAGACCTCCAAAATCATTGTCCAACCTTTGACCAATTGCCACCTTGTCAATTAGACCAATGGCACTAAGTGCCACACCCAGTCATTTCTTGAACACTACCAGAGATAGTGACTCTACTGCTTCCCTGGGCAGCCCATTCCAATGCTTAACCATCATTTCAGTGAAGAAATTCTTCCTCGTGTCCAACTGGAACTTCCCCTGGCACAGCTTGAGGCCATTTCCTCTTGTCCTGTCACTTTGCCTGAGAGAAGTAGCTGACTCCTCCCTTGCTACAGCCTGCTTTCAGGTAGTAGTAGAGATCAGTAAGGTATCCCCTGACCCTTCTTTTTTCCAGGCTGAACAAATCTAGCTCCATCAGCCACTCATTATATGATTTACTCCGTAGACCCTTTATCAGTTTCATTGTCCCTGCTCATGACTTGTGCCAGCATCTCAATGTCTTTCTTGAAGTGAATGGCTTAAAACTGGACACAGTACTCGAGGCACAGCCTCAGCAGTGCTGAGTACGGGGGGACAATCACTGTCCTGGTCCTGCTGGCCACACTGTTGCTGATACAGGCCAGGATGTCTTTTGCCTTCTTGGCCACCTGGGCACACTGCTGGCTCACGTTCAGCTGGCTGTTCACCAGAACCCTCAGGTCCTTTTCCAGCAGGCAGTTTTCCAGTCACTCTGTCCCAATCCTGTAGTGATACATGGGGTTGTTGTGACCAAACTATACATTTATATATATGTACGTATACACATATGTGCACATACATGTACATATACTTCCTGACTCTATCTCTGTCTCTTTCTCCCCCCTACTCTATTTATATATATAATCTTTCCAATAAGAGTACATTTCAATTTTTTAAAATCCCCCAGCTGAGTGTAATAGCTATATAACTTTGAATGTTGTTTTTAGAGAAACTTACTGAAACTGAGTGGCATTTCATATCTGTGGTGAAAGTTATTGTGTCTATTCCAAGTTCACATGCTTCTTCCTTTCTGTACATATAATTCCAAGAATAAACCATTATGTAGTATGGTAAAGCCAAAAATTAGGAATCATAATTGTTGTTCAGATAAACAAGGCAGTCAGATCAACTTGCTGTGAAAGCACTTACTAGTCACTACTGGTGGGAACAGTGTATTTCACAGCTGTGCTTGTTTGAAAGCAAATCAGTGGAGGAATTAACTCCACACAAATATTTTGTGAGAGATTCCAAATCAGAACTATAATTTATTACGAAAATTGCAATAAAGGCAACAGTACAGAAACTCTGTCTTAAACTGACACAATCAGAGTACAGCCTGGTACCCTTTTTCGTCAGGATGGTGGTAGCAGTTCAATTAAATGGTGACTGCAGTACCACTGGAATGATGGATGTAAAAGAGGATGTTGAAGCGGTGATCCTGTAGAAAAGGTCTGGTCCTTCTCTGGAGGTCCAGTGGTGGTTATGGAGAGCTCCTGTCCTCTGGGTATCCAATGGTGGTCCTTCTGTGGTATTCCAAGCCTCCGATTACATCCAGGAATGCTTGACACTTCCCCCAGGGCAGAGCATCTCACAATGGGATGATATGATTCTGAGAGTCATGCTGAGACCTTGAGGGCCCATTAGCAGAGGTGGACCCCCAGAGTGGCTCCTGCTTCCCTGAGGGAGCTATCAGGGCTGAGTCATGGAGGAGATAAAGAACACTGCTCCACCCATTTTAACAGTTTATGTAAATGGTAGTAGAATACCTACTTTTGGTTGCATCTTAGATAGTAACCCTAGAGAATAGATCACAAAGGCCTTCCCTGAAGAGATGTGGATGGATACACCAGTTGCCTTGGAACTTAAGAAGTCTATATTTCTTCTAATTTCTTTCTTGATTTTTTCCTTCTTTGTCACCTCTCCTTTATTTAAATACATGTCAACACCATCTTTTCAAACTTACTTCTAAGTTCCTGACCTCCTTTTTCCTCTAATTTTTCAGATTGTGTCATTCACAAAAAATATGATCCCTGTGTATAGCAACCTAAAAGCCCATGCCTGTCTGTCCATAAAATCTGCAAAAAAAATGGCTTTGTTTGGGTTCTCTGAAATTCCTCTTTCTGTAGTCCTCGAAGCATTGCATTCTCTAAAGTTTTGTGATAAACTTTTCAATTTTATTGCTTTTGCTATCCATTTATCTAGTTGCTTTAAGTAAGTTGTTACTTACTATCTCACATATAGACTTCTCAGGATACTACTTTTTTGATACACACTCTAGGGTCAGTAGACCTAGAATAAGTTTTTTTCAGTATTATCCTGTTACAAATAGTAAAAGTGCAGTCAGGTGATAATTAACTTCTATTATTCAAGATCAAGCCTATATTACCTCCCAAACATGGATAGATCTTCATTTTGTATAATATTTAGGAAACCTTGAGGAAGAAATGGGACAATGGAAGAGGTTGGCTGTCTGTACAAACAATGAAGTTTTCGCCAGGCGGAAGTTGAGTGGATCATTTTAAGTCTGCCTGTTTTCTTACAGAGCAATGAAACTTGTTTTATTTTTCCCTTTTCCTGAACCAAAGCAAGCACCACAAATTTTTTGTAGACCCGTGGCTTTCTGAGACCAGAAGGGTTTATATTCTTGCAACAGTGACTCAAACTTTGGGTTTTCTACAGCCTGTGATTGGCTGTGCTTTTTGAATTCTTACTGGATTTTGCTGAAAAATTGAGTTTGGTCATCTTTTATTTGTTCTTGCACAAGTTAATGGTTAATACTGCTGTCATAGCTAAAACATTGCCATCACCACTGAGCTTGCTGGCTGCCATGTAATGTTTGTTCACTTTCTCTCAAGAGAAAGATTAGCAACATTTCAGTGGTGGTATGTGTCTAGTACTTGTAAAATGCCTTTGTTATCTTTCTTGATAAAATGAGCTGTGCAAATGTGCAACAATAATGCTGTGACTGAATGTTCTCTGTGGTCTCAGTGTCCTCCAAATGAGAGCTGTGCATGCTACATACAAATGTAATCCACTGCCAAGAGAGAGGTAGAGTTGTAATTTGGAATATGTTCCAGAAAAGACAAAAGACAAAAGATAAATGTCATTTTCAGCAGTCTAAACCAGAAAAAGAATGCACATGTACACCAAAAAATTGCAAATAAGTACCTAAGGTTCCAAGATTTCCCACTACCAAAATACATGTACTATTGGAAGTCAGTATCTCTCAGACCCAAATGCCAATAATAGAGCAACTGTGATTTGCCTAGTCTCAATTCTGTCTTTAGGCTTTGTGTTACAATGGGAAATACTGTACTATAACTTACACCAGCCATAGCCATTTCCTTTAGGTTTGGCTAAGCTGTGGAGGTGACTTATTCTGTGACCTTTCATTCAAATATTTTTGACAGATCAAATATATCAAAGTATGATTGTAAAGCTGCTTTTTATTGCTTACAGAAATAGTCTTTAATATTTAGTCTCTGGTTTTCAAACAAAGCAAAAAATATTTCAGTAATGTTTCTTTCTTTTATTTGGAGAGAAATGGAAAATATAGACTGAGATATGTCTTAATTGTGTTTACAGAAATTATGTCTTCAATTACTTTCCTATTCCCTGTTGAGATTTTAGAAGACAGTTTTATCTGGACGTATCTGCAGCAGACATTGTGTTCTTTCTCAATTTTGAGAGTGATGATCAGAGATGAACTTTTGTTGATGGCTGTGTTCATTCTACAACTTTTTAAAAAACAAACTATATGGTGAAATTTTGCAATAGGGAAAAATATTTAAACTATTTGGAAGTGTTTGTAAGTTTAAACGTTAGCCAATTCTCTTTTTAATTGCACTTATAAGTATACTAGTAACATCTGTCTTGCAAGATACTGAACATAGTTAGAATCCTGCAAGATGCAAGAAGTTTGTGCTTTCATTAAACTCAAGCTACCCTAACTTAGCACTGAAAGATCTTTATAAAGTCCAGCCAGTGGAATTATCTTAATTTTTGAAGTACTGTAAATACTAAGTCTTTAACAAAAGATATTATGTATGCACAAATGAATCAGAAGCCTTGTCTGATTCAACCTAGATGGTACCTACATGGTAAAGATATTCCAAAGGTAAATAACAGATCTAACAGCTCTATTCACCACATTGCTAAGTAGCTCCATTGAAGCCAACTGAGCAGCTGCTGGGAGAAAAGTTGCACAAGAATTGGTTAGAGGAACAAGTTATTGGTGAATGGGCTGACACTCTGGCATCAGTGACAATTGTAGGGCATGCTGTATTAAAAGAACCCGCTGTATTAAATTAGATTTTCTGTACTGGTGTCCCTCTGTGTGTGCAGTTAACTGTTTCACATACCTAAATGCATCTTCTCCATGCATGCTCCTAGTCTGAATTGTGCATCTCTTTGAGGTACCTAGCCTTAGTGACAGGTTTTTTTATATTTGGCCTTTCAGACAGGTATAGAGCATTTGGTTAAAATAACAGTTTATTTAATGGTCCCTTTAGGTAAGTTTATTAATTGTGAATGCTCTTATAAAAAAAAAGTTTTATCTTATTATTTCAACATTACAAAGTAACTGCCTAATAAAATGTGTGTTTAAAAACTGTTTGTTAGTACTGTTTAGCGTGTGAAATAAATTTACTATTAATATTTATGAAAGACTATAGATCTTCTCCCAACGTACTAACAGTAATATCTCAAGAAAGCTGAGCCAGATTAGATGAAAGTAAGTTAAAAGTTAAGGGCTATTTTGTGTACATTGCTAATCCTTTTGTGTCATAGCAATGTCTATCAGTTGCAATGCATTGGGATCAGATATAGATGTAGGTATCAAATTCTTGTTTGCAGAGGACAACTTACCTTTGAGCTATTGAACTTATCTTTGCCTCAGTTCCCTGGCTGTATGAGTATATATGTCACTGTGTATATTTACAGTGTATATTAGATGTGTGTTTTGTATATTATATATGTGTGCAGCCACTTGTGGAATGGGGATGTTTGAATCACATTATTTTCTTGTACGTGTTTCATTGAGCAAATGAGGATCTACATTACAAGAAAGTTGAGGGATTTGCATCTCAAAAAATCAATGTAAGACTGAATAATCAAAGCCAGACCTCCTGAGTCCTCAGGAGCTCGCTTTAGTTACACTATCATCCTTCCTCCAACATGCACATTTTCTCCTTTAACTATAGACAAGACACATGGCTCCTCTCCAAACCTGCCTCTTCCTCACATGGTAACCCAGTATTGATAGTTTGACAGTTCTTGATGGAAAAGCTGATACAAATATCTGTTTGTGACCCCTTTGTACTGTGGCAAGCATCCTTTAATTGGGAAAAAGGATGCACTGCATCCTCTTGAAACTGATGGCTTGCCAGAATTGTCCAGGGCTATACAAACCCAAGTGCAAAGTTTTTTACCTGCCTTCTTGGTGGTAGTAAAATGAAATGCAGTTAATAACCAGTGATTGATCTCTACATGGCAAAATACTCTATGCTTCTAATCTCAACAGCACTGCTTTGCAGATGTTGGGCATGTTGCTCCTCAGCCGACTGGTGGCATTTTAGTGGAGTGAGGTTCCTGGTCCTGCTTTGACCCGGGATTAGCTGCATATTTTTCTAGCTATGGTACTGTTTATGTGAAGGGAAAAGTGCCCAAGTAGCACACACCAAAAAAAGGTGAGATGTGTAAGTTAATTCTGAATGGCTTGGGACATCCATCTAGGTTAGCAATGTGCCAGTAAAAGATTAATTATGTAAATAAAGACTATTCATCAGGTATGGCTGGACACTGCTTATATTAGATAAAGAAATTGTGTACCAGAGGAAAGACAACTTGTGACTAAGGCACTGAACCCAAGGTATGTTGTCAAAGCCTAGATCCCTGGGAGATTTTTTCAATGGTTCTTATGTTTTATTTCTTAGCCCTTTGTTAGTACTTACTTTGCTCTCTTTGCTTTTTACACATTGGCTTGTACTGTGGTCATTAACCTTGTCAATAGAGTAATACTCTTAAAAGTCAGTATTTCTTGTGTGCAGTTTAACACCCAGCCTGCACTGGAGAAACTTAATTAAAAACTAAGAAGTGGCAAAACTTTCTGATACAGTTTTGAATTCTGCTTGAATATTGTTGTTCACAAACCTCTATTCCTGACTCAGTTATAGTCTTGAAACACTATTGTAATTAAGACATAATGTTGGTTTTACAGCGGTATGTGACTGTTAAATTTTTTTTCTTGTTTCCTAACTACTTATATTAATGGAAGAAAGACTTTTAAAAATGCAAAATGCAAAATAATCATTCTCCTATAATCCCCGTTTCTCTTTTTATTTGATTGGGAGCATCAACCTTGTTGGGCATGATAAAAACACTTTAGAAATTTACCTAACAGTGAATAAAATAAAAGCAGAGATATTGTTTGCCCTCTGATCAGCTTTCTTTTTTTCCCAACTGCAAATCAAATTTTACTTTGTAATCTCATCACTCTTCAAATATATTTATAATTCACATCCTAGAGAGATAGCCACAGGCCCATGCTTTAGGATGTGTTAGGTAAGTGCTTATACTTTTGGAGTTTAGAAAAATGTAAGATCTAATAATTCAGCCTCTGGATATGCAGAAAGTAGGAGCAGAAAACCCCCCCGACAAGATAATTTATTGTGATGATAATTCAACAGTTTGAAATAATTTTTGACTGAAGTTTTCCATTTTTGCAGGTGCTTTATGAATGCTATTCTATTTGAGTGTTATTAGATATGTTTTATCTGGGATTGAAGAGATTTAAATCTGGCATGGAAGTTAAAAGGAGTTGTGTTTGCTAAAGACTTTAAATACCTGTGTTTGAATAGAGGACTTGACAATGCTGTCACATGGAGAGAAATAACTTCACAATAATAGGTGTAATTTCCCATCTCAGACTAACACAGTTTTTGTGTTGGTTTATTATTCAATATTGCCAGGAACATGCTTTCTGCTCAGTATATACTGTAGGTGGCAGTAAGGTTATGCTACAAAAGGGTACATGGGAGGGAATAACTAAATTAAAGATGTCCGTAAAAACCTATGAAAGGTTTCAGGTTTTGGAGTGACAAACAATAACCAGTCCTTTCTGGAGGTGCTTCAAGAAGTATTAGAGCTGCTATAAGTAGGTGGTTTAGATTCAAAACCTGAAACTATCTATGGGTTTTACATGCATCCTTTAATTTAGTTATTCTAGCCCATCTGTCCTTTTCTTATTTCCTGCATTGTCTTTAGTGGATGATGCCTACTTGTCTCTTATAGCCCTTCAGCTTTCCACAGTCTCTCTTTGCCTCTTGTAAATGCACTCTCCTGCTGCTTTTCTTCCCATGAGTGCCTTCTCCAGGCAGAGATTTGCTGTTCAGAGCTTTCCTTGGATGGAGATGTGTGAACTCACAGGCTGCCTGATGAGGTCACAGTTCTGGAGCTGAGTATTTCTTTGCTCTATACATATAACTGTATGCACATGTGTGCACACATATGTGTGTCTGTATATATGGGAAGCAAAATTTGGGAGAAATTAACACTATTAGAGACTCATTGCCCATGAAACAAGCAACCATTGGCCTACTGTAAACACCAATTCTACAAATGAGATCCCAGCAATACTCCTGTTAAAGATGAGGGTCTCTCCCTTCCTTGTTTGAAATTCAGGACTGAGTCGTAGCAGTGCTTTCCTCAATGGGTTTTCTCAGTTCTCTTAATGGCTTTGCATTAGCCATGGGAAAGGGACATGGTGTCATTTCAGCCCCAGTGATAAAAGAGCATGTATATATTCAATTTTATATTGTATCAACTCTCCTGCTTTGGCCCAGTTGTCTGCCTCCTTATTACCTATCACTGTATGTTAAATTCACTCATTCTCTCCAGCTTGCTACAGGTACTTACCAGCCTTCCCATATGGTGAATACTGCTGTCCTCCTTGAATGAAATGAGTTAACTGTAAGGAACTTGTGTGGTCCTTTGTGAGACAATAACTATGTTGTGATTTCTTCATGGTGTTTGCAAAAAAAATCTCTTTCTGGTAATGGTAGAGATTTTATTACATTAAATGTAAATATATGTCACTGAAGAACAGTGTCACATAACAAAGAACATCCTTATCTCTCAAGGATGGGAGATGTATCTAATCCCTCACCACTGTTTCCTAAAATATTTTAAAAAATTTTAAGGTCCAGTTTCTCTTTTTGCTTGCATTGAAATTCTCTGCATAATTTTAGAGTATCCACATAATTTGTAGCAAATAAACATAATTCTTCATAGTGGAATCACCTCTAGATATAGGGTTTCATGCTTCATTAATATTTATTACAGGTTTTAGCTCACTTTTTATCTCTATGAGAAAGTTATACAACAGCATTCTTTATCCAGAAAAAAAGTAGTAAAATACCAAATACCAAAACCCTCATTACCAACTTTTAAAGACAATTCCTGAAGCAGATGTTTGGAAACAGACATTTTTTTAATTAAAATAACAGTGGGAAATAGTTGGGGTTTGTTTGTTTGGCCCTCAAGGAAATTAAAAAGCCTTTCTATAATTTTGATTATAACTTCATAAGGAAGTTTTATTGTACCAAAGATGTGGTTGCATGAAAGATGAAAACCTTAAGGATTTAAAACCTGTTTTTAAAACTAGAAATTGCACTTCTCCTGGCAGTTTTCTTTTCTAATGCACAGAACATGTAGGGTCTGTTACAAAAACTGATAATACAAAAAGCCACCCACATTTTCATAACATCTGCTCCCTGAGCATATGTAAGTAGTAGCAGCAGATTCCTGTGAATAAATAAATACCCATGATTAATCCAGCTGGAGCAGAACACAAAAGTAGTAGGTTCTTACACTTTTTTTTTTTTAAATGATCAATATAATAATTCACTTCCATTTCAGACTGAAAATCTAGAGAAACTTCTATTTGCTTGCAGTCTCAACTGAGCTGAATTCTGTTGGCATCACTGGTAAACTTTCACTGTGATTTTATGATGGGACAATCTTAAGGATGTTTTCTCAAAATAAATTCTTTGCACTGGTATAGCTTGTGGGTCCTAGTACAAAAATCACTAGTAATAATATTTTTCTGCTAAAGAAAAAGAATTTGATCTCACTTCTAGAGTAAGTCTGAAGAACTAGAGAAACTCCACTCCAATTCTCTCTTCCTGAATCCTTTCAAACAGTGTTCTGAAAGCGTAGGAAGGGAGAAAATTCAACAGTCACTTCTGTGAGTTGATTTTGCAGAACAGAACTACCATTATCCATGCATTTGAATGTCATTTCAACAGATATACCTTTGCTTATAGTACATGGGAAAGATACTATGTTCACAGTCTGTGCACAAGAATGACTGAACAAATGATTTTTAAGGTCTAATTCCAGTTACTCAGGAGGACATCCAGGTCATGGGGCCTTTGTTAACATTGAGATCATGGGCATTTATATGTATGTCTGTCTACTGTACTATTTATAAAGTAGTTACAGGTGTCATGGTTTAGGAATGGTATTCCTTAATTTAGTGCTTCCACTAAAATCTGGGGCCTTTTGCTCCTCCCTGCCCCTACTCCCTCCCCTGTGGTGGGCTGGAGAGGAGTGGAAGCACAAAAGATAAAGATCACAGGCTGAGAAAATTTACTGGAAACAGAAATGAGGTAAGAATACAAACAGAAACAGCAACAACACTCATAGCAAAAGTGTACAAAAGAAAGAGAGTAATTCACATGCAAAAGGCTCACTGAGGCCAACCTGGCCCAAACACAACCATGCTACCCCAACCCTTCCCTCCAGCTTGGAACCAACAAACCCCATCAATCCCTCTGCCCCACCTACTCAAATGGAAGAAAACCCTTCTTCCCTGAAGATTCTGTCTTCCCTCTGCCCCCACCTATGATACAAGGTGGTACAGAATAATCTGCATGTTCCAGCCATGCCTGCTCTGGCTACTACAAAAATGAACCCTGTCCTGGCTGGAACTAGGAAATTATCCATCCCTTGTTCTTTACCACAGAATTTACCAGATGCTACACCTTCCAAATATATGTATATGTATATATATATGTATATGTATATGTATATGTATATGTATATGTATATGTATATGTATATGTATATGTATATGTATATGTGGGGGGTGGGTTTGTATGTGTATACAAGCTCTGGTGTCATTTCTATAGTCAATGGCCCTCCCTCCAAGTTGCCTGTTGAGTTCATTTAGTCCATGACTGGATTCTATCCATTCTAGGTGTCTTCCAGGGCAGGAGGGCTGGTGTGCTGTGGGGTGGTTGCAAACTGCATCAGGAACTCACAGCTCATGTATCTGGAGCAGTTCATATGTTTTGTCCGTGGTGGTTATGGCACACAGTGGCAGTGTCATTCAACAGCCAGTATTATACAATTCAACATTACAGATTATTCTTACCCAAATATCAAACCCCCTTGAGGAACAAATTGCATTTCCCTGTCCCTCTGCATTACCCACCATGCACACCCAGATCCTTCACCAAAAACAATCCCACAGATGGCTTTGCCTTTGCTTGAGGCAGAACTAACCCAAACTGTCTACTCTAACGGATATTCCTCAAATGCACCATGGGGACTTTAGCCCCTTCTCTGATATGTAGAGGCTTTGATGTAGCAGGGCAAACTCAATTAGTAGAGCCTCTAGTGTTAACTAAGAATATGGCCTCTTCTAGATATAGATCGCAATGTTTGAAGGTTCCACCACCTATTGCTTTGAATGTGGTTTTTGAACAGTCCATTTTGAACAGTATCATTTAATTTTCACAGAGGCTGGTGCATGAGAGACAATATGATACACCCACTCCTTGCTCTCTGGCCCAGCTGTCTATGAGGCCATTTTTAGAATGACACCCATTGTCTGACTCAGTTCTTTCTGGGATGCCATGTTACCATAGAACTTGCTTTTCAAAGCCCAGTATGGTGCTCCTGGCACAGGGTACATCTCCAGCCATTCAGTGGTTGCTTCCACCATTGTAAGAACGTAGCGCTTGTCTTGGTGGGTTTGCAGGAGTGTGGTGCAATCAATTTGTCAGACCCCTCCATATTTATATTTTGACCATTTGTCCCCCATACCATAGGGGCTTTTCCTGCTTGACCTGCAGCATATTTCACAGTTGTGGATAAGCTGGGAGCTGTTCATGGTTAAGTCCATCCCTTGAGCACAAATCTGTGTATTGAATCTCTTCCCTGATGACTTGAGTCATTATGGGCCCACTGAGCCAGAAGAAAATCACCCTTATGTTGCCAGTCCAGATCTGCCTACACTCCAACACTTTAATCTTGTCAGCTCAGTCTACCTGTCTGTTGTTGTGGTGTTCTTCAATAGCCTGACTCTTGGGTATGAGAAGACATTAATGTATGTTTAGATGATGTACTTATACAGCCATTCTGTCTGAAGACTTGCCCACTGGAAACTGAATTATCCTTGATAACAACCTTGGTGGTTGTTCTTCCTCTCTTTTCATGTACCTCTACTATTAGGACAGAGGTGGGTTTTCCATCTCACTTTCTCATGTCCTCTTTGTGGTCATGCAGGTGAAACTGCAGGTTACCTCGTGGTGTGTAGCCCTCTCTGGAGCAGGGGGGTGCATGCTCCCAATAGCAGAGACTCTGGTCCATACTGGCAGGGGCATGGAACATTTTCTCTCTAGGTTGAGTCTTTCAAATCTGTCATCAGTCTTGTGCAATCTTTTCCCAGCCAAGGCACAGATTGCTAGGGAGGAAGAAAGAACTTCATATTGTGGAAGCTGGGTGATCACCTGAAGCAGTGTTTCTTCTTCTTTCATTGCCATCAATGTTAAGGGTTGGTGTACAATGATGGCACGCTCCATAGAAACTTCTGCCACGTGGATTGTGTGCATTGGGCCTGATCTGGATCTACAGGGAACTATTTGTTATTTGAATCTCTATAGATTGCCTCCAGCACAGCTGATTCTTTCATGTCCTGGACACCTTTCTCCAGGGCATTCCACTTGTTTCAGTGCACCATTAGGTCATCCATTAGAGAAGACCATTTCCTCATGCTTGACAGATGTTGTCTGCAGAGGCTGAGAGTTTCTGTCCTTTCCAATCCCCTTGCCAATGCCCACATCCTGGAACAGGGATCCCAATTGCCTGGCTTCACTACCATCTAGTTTCATATTGCATGTTGTGATATCCCAGCATCAAAGCAGGCACGTCACAAGGGGCTCTCCTGACTGGTGGCTGAAATGTTTTTCCATATCTTGCAATTCATCTGAGGGTAGGGATCAGGTGATCCTCTCTGGCCCTGCTTCTTCCTCCTGTTGTGAGCACCCTATTCCTCTCCATCCCTCACTAAGTGAACTAAATTTGTCTTGAATTTCTTTGTAGGGGCACCTTCTACTGGCACGAGTTCTTCATCTGTTTCAGCTGCAGTTTGAGTGGCCACAGTGCCTGTGGGTCTGTTTTCATTCCCCTACCCCTGAGGGCATTATCTAGTACAGGGCAGTATCCAATAAATCATAGTCTGGGCCCAGCATACTTCAATAAATTGCTCCTCTCTGGAATTGCTACAGTATTCTTCTTGCAAGTATTCTGTCACTTTATTTGGGTTGCATAGTTGTTCAGGGATGAAATCCCAAGTCATTAGAGCAGATTCCTCCATGAACTGGGCCTTTTTCTCCCACATTCTGTGCCACCCATGGCTGTCCACCATCAGGGCAGATCTCTGAAAGATTATGTTAAAATTCTCTTTTATTTGATTTGTACCATGATGTGGACTGCACTGAGGAGACCTGGCAGACTTAGCAACAACAACATGCTTTCCTTGACATCCGAAGGGAATTCAAAATTCTCCAAAGCTGTTGTAACAGGCCTGAAGAAGGAAAAGGGGTTGAAAATCTGGGGAAAGTCATCCTTCCCCAACAGACTGGGTACGATTTTTACTGGACCACCAAATATTGTGCCTGAGGCAAGGGTAGGAGAAAACCCCTGAATACAAACCCCAAATGACCATCATTACATATTATCGTGTGAGAAACTGTTATCATACAGTACATAAACAAAGTAATCCCTATCCTTCTCCCTGCTCTGAAAAAGAGCACTGCAAGGAGCAGATACAGGAATATATACAGGGTTAAATACCACAACCACATGAAGAGATCAATAACATTGTAGCCAGTGGCTCTGTACCTAATACAACAAAGGCTTAGATGAATTTTGTTTCCAGCCTGCTCTGGGCAGATCTGTTGTTATCATAACCTTTGTGTCCCACTTGGGCACCAGATTAGGCTGTCGTGGTTTAGGAATTGTATTCTCGAATTTAATGTTCCTACTGAAACACTCCAAACTCCCCTTAGGCAGGATGGAGAGGAGAATTGGAGGTACAAAATGTGAAGATCATGGGTTGTGATAAGAACAAGTTACTGGAAATAGCAATGAGATAAGAAAACAAACAGTATCAGCCACAATATTAATAACAAAGGAATAGAAAAGAGTGATTCACATGCAGAGTGCTACTGGGCTGCTCCCCCTGGCTACTGCAGAAATTATCCCTGTCTGTCTGGAGCTGGGACAGTAGATATGTATGTAATGTATACCTATGCTCCTAGGGAGTACACTTATCTCTAGATTAATAGCATGTCCCATTTACCAAAAGAGAGGGGCTTGTTAGACTGTACTGTAGCTTCTATGTCCTTTGAATAGAAGGCAAGAGGCAGAGATAGGGATTGATGATAGGATGGTGTGTGCATAGTCTCATGCTGCTGTGAATTCAGGATGTAATTCGAGGCACAGGCAAGGACTTGGACTTCGGGAGGATGTAATGGAGAAGCCTCCTTTACAGATTTAGACCCCTGGGAATTAAAAAATACACTTGAAGAAAATTAAAGTTGTTGAAAACTGAAAATAAGAAGTCCAATTTAATGGAATTTTATTGTTTGCAATGACAAAACAACATAAAATATTCCTACACACAGGCAATTTGGAGATAAAGGGTGGCAATAACTGGTTGATAAAAGAAGACTAAAACATGTTTTACACAGCAGGAGTAAGAAAACAGGTTTAGAGTGGTAGGAATTACATAAATGTTTAATTATGTTGAACAAAATATTTATTCAGTGATCTCAACAGTGCACTGCTAAGTTTGAGGAGTTGTTCTTGAATGCTTACCAAAGTCTGTTATTAAAATAATGTTTGTTTATCTGAGGGACTTAAAGAAACAGAGATATGAGAATTTTTATCCAAACTGCAATGAAAACCAGTTGTATTTCTTTAGGTACAAGGGTTTAGGAAACAAGAAGATATGCAAAAGTGACTACTAGTGATTATAGTTAGAACTGAGAAATGGGATGTGGGTGCCTGTACTGTATTCCTCTGGTCCCTCTTGTTTTGTGCAGTTGTAGACACTGAGAGTACTGTTATAAAACTGTCAGCATTTACTCAAGACCCAAGAGTTAGCCTCGTTTTAAGTTCAGCTTCAAATTTAGCATTAGCCTGTACTTTAAACCAATAAACCTGTATCTGCCTCTGCTCATCTGTATTTATTAGAAATACTTCATGTGCATTTTTGTTGGGTTTTTTGTGGGGTTTTTTTTGTTGTTTTGTGATTTTTTTTTTTTTTGAGCTCATACTTCATATAAGAGGACTCCTACCTCAGAGCAGTTCATCTATAAGGACCAAAGTACTTGTGAATATTTGGGACCCAGTCTGATCTCATTTATATCGATCAAAATAAGGAACTAAGATTTTGGATTGGCACTTGGAGGAATTAGATGCTAATTCCTGGGCTAGTTCTTTCTGCATAATGTTGTCTGTCGTCATACTGACCAAGTTAAGTTTCAATTTAACGATTCGATAACTTACCACTCTCATCTCTTCTGATTTGCAGATGGGCTTCTTCCGCCGGAGGTACAAAGAAATTATTGAGGCTGAAAAGAGCAGAAAGGAGAATGAAGATAGTTGGAACTGGGTCCAGAAAAACCAGTGACCTGCCCATGAGAACAAAACTGCCCAGTCATGTGACATGCACTCGTTAGTCTATAGGTCCTGCTTCGTATCTTCCATATGTGGAAGAAGGAATCTTCTCCAGATTTTTTGGAGACCCCATTGATGCTGTGTCTTTATTACTCCAAAAAGCTAGGGAATGTATCCTGAGGCAACCACTGCAGCCATGTCAGGTGACTGGAGCGATTCACACTTCATTTAAGAGTTGAACTTCGAACTTTGGTATCCAAGCTGCAGTGCAAAAGCAATATTTATGAATCCAACTACGTAGTATGCCCTCAGGGGAAGACTTTTACCTAAGAATATTTTTTATAAATACAAGCTTTTTATATTGAGTATGTCTTTATATTTGTATCAATGTTTTATAATTTCTATTGAATAGCTATATAGTTCACTCAAGCACTGATATCTGGCTAAATCTTTGGAAATATATATATATATAAATATAAATTCTATTGTACTTTTAAACATCAATGCAAGAGAGAAAAGAGAGATTTGCAGATAAAAGTAGCTGAAATCCTCATATGCTTAATTCACAATGCTTGGTAATATCATATATAGATCATTTAACAGAAATAAGCCAAAATCTTTTTACAATCTCTTTCTTTAAGTTAAATTTGGTGTTTGATTTATAAGCTACAGAACCTAAAGTACGTCAGAGTTGTGATACTCTATATCTTGAGTCTGTCCTTTACTAGCCTGGATGGGAGAGGATAAAAACATTTCTTCATGACATGTAGCAAGATGTAGCTTGCTTTGGCTCACTGAAGAAGGCAGCACAGAATGTTCTCTTTGGGAAGTTTTCTTTTTCAGTCTCTAGGAGTGTACACTTGATATACCAAAAGGATATAATTGGGCCAACCACTATGGCATTGACAAATTCCCTTAAACAATAATAATAATAATAAAGTAATTAAGTCATAATAATATTAAGATACATAGTTTTAAAGATGTTAAAGATTGTTATCTGTGGCTATCAAAGCAAGTGATAAATTGCTACATGCTGTGAGCATTATGTCTGCCATGTGAGTTATATACTTGAGTCATGAGTTTGTTTATATGATAATTTTAAGGGAGATAAGTAGATGCAAGGATTAAAATGTTTGGATATTTGAGTCTTGAGATTGCCTGTCTGGGTGTTCCATGAACTGAATGTATTTCCTCAAGAATTTAAAAGGAGGTTTAGTAAAGGCACAGATGTTATTGGATCTCAGCTTGCCACTTTTATTGCTGGTAATTCTTTAAAAAATATTTTGTTGAATTAGAAGAAATCCAGTTGTAATTAATTCAAAAACATTTCTGTAAAAAGCTCTTGGATTTCTGAATAGAAATAGTGGAACTTTGTAAGACTTGGGTTTAGATACTACTTGTATTTTGCACTTTGTGTAAATAAGGAGTAAATGTCATGTTGGTATAAAATCCATGTAAAGAAAGAAGGGCCAAGCTCTGTGGTAGAAAGTGAAACCAGGATTGAAAGGCTGCAGGATGTCTTCTTCCTCCAGGGTGTGGTAAAAGAACAGCTGGAAGTTTGGATACTTGAATGCAGAGAACATGCAAGAAATCTGCTTGGGAACAGGTCTTGCATTTCCTTGCCATATTCATGGAAGCTTCAAATTATAAAAATGGGCTGCATTCATATTGCTGTTTGCTTTTTACCATCACCATCATCAAGTGCCTGCTATAACTACAGTATTGATATTCATTAACTATTAGCTATCTGCATACATTAGGGAGAATATAGTTTTAAAGTGAATTAAGTTTGTTGATACAACATCTGACAAGAAAAACTCACAAGTTGCTTGGGTTATCTGAGAGAGAAATTATGCCTGATGTAAACCCCAAGCCTGTAGACCACTTAAGCAATCTTTCCATTTCAAAGTGGCTCAGACTTCTGCAATGCCAAGCATAATAGTGAAAACAGCCCTTTCTATGCCTAAGTACATGAATGGTAATGACCCCACATACCAAGTCAGTGATGTGCAGGTAGCCCAGCTTGCTGAAAGCAATGGATATGAAAAATTTTTCTTTGACAATATTTATGGGCACATTTTGGAGTCTTGCACAAGTTTGAAGCATAGTATCCATTTGACATGGAAATATATAACACTGCTTTCACTAAAGAATTAAGGGAGTCATGGAACTAATTTCTATCCTTTGTCCAAGTCTACCCACTTGCTAGGGTTTCTTGGATATAAATGATAGTAGAATTTTGTTCATCGAATGTGCATTGATTAAACTGGCATGAAGACTAATTGCTTTTGGAGCTTGTTTTGCATGCACAGTAGAGTACCTGCACCATTGTCCCTTCTTTTTCTCAGAATGTCACTGCTTCCATATTGTAAAATTGTATGTTTCTTTCTGTGAACTTGTTGGAAGAATGTGTTCACTCTTACTGATGTCACTTGTATTTAGAAGCTTGTGTTCACCTGTATTCTGATTCACTTGCACTGTTTTGGAAATATCAGGTTTACAAAAAATACAACTTTTTTGAATAAAAAATGACTGCAAAATTATGCTAATAATATCATTTTTCAGTTATTGTCCTTGTCTAGCTCAAGTGCTTTTCCATTAAGTGGGTGAGACATTTTCTCCTGTATGTTTGAATTGAATACTATATGTATGTGTTTATCTGTGTGTGGATAATGGACATCTTCTATTGTAATTCTATAACATCAAACTGTTTGGAGACAAAGAGTGCAACTGACTTGATACAGTATTTTAAAACTATGGAAATAAAATAAAGGTAGTAAGAATTACTTAAATTTCATCAATTTTGTTTTATCAACATCAAATCAAACCCTACTGATTGTGATACTGACCTAGTATAAGAGTGTGAACCTGTGTAACTTGAGTTCTGTTTCAATCTATGAATTTGGATGAATGTTGAATTTTTTCAGCTTCATGTGCTTTTCCTACAAGGATTTATAGTCCATAGCGGCTGGAATATAGTAGCTAAATAATATATTTAAAATTATGTCTTCAGCTCTATACATCCCTGTGCTTACTGGTCGCCTGTACAGGGAGCAGAAGCTAGATATAAGCTTTTACTTCTACAACTCTAAGTGTTTCAGTGTTCTCCAGCCATACTAAAGAAGTCTATTTCCTCAGGAATGCAATGCCCAGTTTGCTTTTGGAGATTACTGGAAGCGCTAGTGCTGCAGCAGCTAAAATAACAACCAGAGAGTTTTGGATGTATTAAAATCTCTCAGTTTTCATGTGAGCGTGGATGTGTGTGTGTTTGTGTAAGCAGGCAGTGTACTCCCCCTAGGGCCAGAGGATTGATGAGCTAATGGTGCCCTCTGTGGGGCTCACTTGTCTTCTTGATAAGCAGAGAGCAGCAGTTTGTACATAGCAGGATTTTGTGTGTTGTGTTACCTCAAACAGCTTTTAAGAACCGTGTGTGGCAAAGTGGCTTTGTTTTAGACATCCAATCCACAACAGTTAGCAGATCTGTTTCTTCCAGTTTCACCAAGAAAGGAAGAAGTAGATCAAAATTCAAGAAAAATAATATATTCTCTAACAGTGGAAAAAAACATCTCATTTGTTAGCATGCTGCTCAGCCTGGCTTATATGTCTGGACTGGAGCTGGTCTGACATTTTGACTCTCTGTGCCTGCCATTGGCCTGGTCTTCGGATTGGATGTGCTGGAAGATTCTCTGCTAAATCTTTTAGTAGTGAAATACCCCTTGAAAAAGATAGGAGACTTTACCTCACACCTTTTGGGTCTAGTGGGGTGTATATTACCTGAGTAGTCCTGGGTAAGATGTCTTAATTTGATTAAAATTTTGAGTGCTTAACACACTGGATAATTGAGATCCCAAAGGCCTTAGTATCATGGGAGTCATTAAGGATGCAAATTAAATTTTAGTGTCCTCTGGCTCCATTTTGCTTACTACCAGAATTAAAATACAATGAAGATAGCTATTTTGTGTAGATTCAAATATACAAATGAATTAAAAGTCATATGATTATTTACTACAGCAAATCCAAAATTTCAATATTTCAAATGGCTGCAAATGGAGATTTTATTCACAAGTGGTTTTGACAGAAATAAAGAATGAGTGGAGAAATTAATCTTATTAATAAAAGAGCAATGAAAGTTAGTTTATTATGTCCTGGTCCTGTGAGTGTTGAAAAGGAATAATTCACGTATTTCTAGTTCATTTCTACTTTGCTTTTTATGTAGTTAGTGCCATTTCAATGCTTTAACTTCTAGATATGCAATGTTTTAGTGAATTCACCTGCAGTTCAACAGCTGTAAAGAATCATAAATTAATGAAGTAGTAACCTTGAGCAGAGATGTACCTGCTGCAGACATGCATTCAGATATGATATATTGACTTGCATTAAATAATTCTGGATTTATACCAACACAAGAGAGAAGGGACTCAAATGGGCTCCCCTGAAGCTGAAGAAGCTTTGCACTAACCAGTGTAAGTGGCAATGTCCAGTAATTTCTGTTATTCAAGCAGTATTCCCCTGCACTTGAAATCTGGGAGCTGTGTAATTCAATGTTAATGATACTGCTCTGTGCTATAGTCAAAAAGATAAAAAGAATAGTAAAGGGAGTTTACTCCCTCTGCTTTATCTAGCAGAGTCCACTTCATTGAGAGAATGTATTCTGTCCTACATCAGTCTCTCAGTGGAGATAGGGCACTTGAGAACTGGGCATGATCTCCCCCCTTACCTTTATCTAACTTCAATTATCAGACTAAGTACTAAAATTATTATTTTACTAAGTTGATTTCAGGTGAATGGCGCAGAGTAGGAAACTGAAAATAAAGTGATCACCTATTAAGAGGTCAGAATACTTGCTCAGTATTAAATTCATGAAGTCTATATGTAGAATTGGATAGAAGACGATATAAATGTGGTAAAATACTTTTCTCCATTTTAATTTTCAGGATGAGGGATGAGAAATCAAATCTAACAGCCTATGAAAACAGAATTTTTTTTTTTGGTGAGATTGCCAAATCCCAGAATCAAGGAAGCATGTTGCCCTATTTCTTAGCTCAGGTCTGTGTCCCTGACACAGCTTCATCAAAGGGGAGACCCATGTTTCACCTTGGCCAGGGGGCACATGTTACACCTTGTCTCATATTCTACTGCCTGTTCAGCTGTTCTTGTCCCACACTCACTCCCATTCTACAAATACTATCAGCTTTCCCTCCCACCTTTTTCTGAATTTTTTCTTCTGCTTTCATAACTGGTATTACCCTTCTCTCCCAGTTTGTCTGAATAAGAAGGCTACCTTAAATTTAAGGTTTTTCTCAACCTGTGCTTAGTTTGAAATATGTCACTGTAGTTTCAGACCCAAAAAAAGATTTGTCCTGAAAACCTGGCAGTTTTCCCAATTACATCAGCAGTTCTGAGGCCTATGGGAGGTTAGGTCAGGAACTGTGGTCCTCTCCTCAGGTTTCTTTTCATCAAACTTATTAGCCAGGCTGAAGTGTACCTTGTCAAATCACTAATACATGTGAACTCCGAGGGAGGTAGGGAGACTGACAGACAGACGGACATGTATAAGACTGAAACTTATGGAAACTTTGGAAGTGAACAAGTCATATAAAAAAGAACAAGGCAGCCAAAGCTGGAACCATTCAAAATGATCAATGCAATTTTTTTTACAGTTAGGGGACATGGAACTGGAAGGTCCTCAGTTTCAGTCTCTTATTTTCAATGGCAACCATTCCATATCTTTCCTTTTATGAGCTGAACAAAGTCCTGTAGAACCAGTTAATCTTTTCCTTATTATTCTTGCTAAAGACTATTCTAACATTTTGTTTTGATAATGCTTTTAATGGTAATTTTCTTCTCAATTTGTTCTTTTGCCCTCAAGGTCTTTTAATTTAAGAAATTCCTTTCCTTCGTTTGTGTTCTGAGTTGATATTTCTTGAATACAGGTGACCAAACACTACTTCTGGGTAAGATACTGTTATGGACCAATTCAAACATGGAAGAGCAAAGAAAACTAAGTCTCTGTGAATAAAATTGAATGAACCCAGAAAGGTTTGAAATATATCCCAATATATATAAACCAAACGAAGCCAGATGTTGGTGCCAAAAAACAGATTTTTTTTTTTTTAATTGTAGAAGAGGTAAAGAGAGAGAAAGAGGGAGAGGAGAGGAGAGGAGAGGAGAGGAGAGGAGAGGAGAGGAGAGGAGAGGAGAGGAGAGGAGGAGAGGGAGGAGAGGAGAGGAGGGAGAGGAGAGGAGAGGAGAGGGAGAGGAGGGAGGGAGAGGGAGAGGGAGAGGGAGAGGGAGAGGGAGAGGAGAGGAAAGGAGAGAGGAGAGGAGAGGAGAGGAGAGGATGAAAGAAACAAAGAAGAAAGAAACAAAGAAGAAAAAAGTGTGTGTGGGGGGGAGGGGACAGGGACATGGAGAGTGATGGGGATTAGGTAGATACACATCACCCTCCTGAGGGTCCCAATGACACCTCGTGGCTCCCCTCCATCTGATCTCCTTGGTGGTGACAGTCCCCTGGCACCCTGCCAAGAAGTATAGAATCCAGTGGATTAATATACATTTGGGCTAGGTGGGAATGCCCAGGTGCTCCCCAGAGGGGGCTAGGTTTGACACTCTTCCTTGCAACACTGGGCATCTGTTGCATCACGTTGTGGTGCTCTGTTGCAAGATTTGGGGACTCTTTTGAGGGGAGCCTTTGATGGGCTGACACCTCCTCTTGTGAGTCCCTTGTGTGAATGTGGCTCTTCCCGTGGTGAAGGAGCCTCTGCAGCTGGGCTCCTCTGCAGAGGATGGACATAGTCATGTTTGACACTGGCCCAATGCCAGGCACCCACAAGAGTCACTTGCTCACCCTCCCCTGCCACAGCTGGGCAGAGGAGAGGAAAAGGAAAAAAAAATAATGAAGGGTTCATGAGTTGAGATAAGAACCAGGAGAAAACACCTCAAAGACAAAACAGGCTCAGCTTAAGGTTGAAAAATGAATTTATTACTAACAAAATCAGAGGAGGATAATGAGCAGTAAAATAAGCCCTTAAAACACCTTTTCCCTCCGGCCCGTCTCTCCTTCCCACAGACAGCTGCTTCACCATGGTCTCATCACAGCCTGCAGAGGAATCTCAGCTCTGGCACCTGGAGCACCTCCTGCCCCTCCTTCTCCACTGACCTTGCTGTCTCCATGTTGTTTCCCTCACATGTGCTCACCTCTTTCTCTTCTCTGGCTGGAATTAACACTGCCCCCACTTTGTTTTGATTTTCTCCTTAAATATGTTATCACAGAGCCTCTCTAACTGGCCCAGCCTTGGCCAGCAGTGTGTCCATCTTCAGAGCCATTAGGGATTGGCTCTGCCAGACATGGTGGAAGCTTCCAGCAGCTTCTCACAGGAGCCACTTCTGTGGCCCCCCTGCTACCAAAACCCAGGCTGTGCAGAACCAAGACATTCTAGTATCACCCCAACACCGAGCAGGTGGGTGTGCAGGTGTGCAGGTAACTTGGAGGGGACACAGCTCAGACAGCTGACCTGAACTGAACAAAGGGATATCCCAGACAACGTGGCTTCATGCTCAGTGTACAAAGTGAGGATAGAAAGGAGGAAGGGAAAGGTATCTGGAGTTATGGTGTTTGTCTTCCCAAGGCACCATCATTTATGACAGAGCCCAGCTTTCCTGGAGATGGCTGAACACCTGTCCACGTACCAGAAGTGGTGAATAAATTCCTTTTTTTGCTCTTGTACATGCAACTCTTGCTTTACCTGTTTAAGTATCTTTACCTCAACTCAGTATTTATTCTCTTTTATTCTTCTGATTCCCCTATTCCACCAGGGCTGGGTGAGCAAGCAGCTGCATGGGTCTTGGTTGCTGGTTGGAGTTAAAACATGACAGTCAGCTGTCATCTGTTCTAGACTGAATAACAGAACATAATAACAGAATAAGGAAGACTAAGGAAGACCAAGATCAGTTTAGTATTTCTCAGTCTTGTGGGTTTTTTTGTTCAGACTTTTAAAAAAATATTGATCTTTTGCATTTGGAGTGTGAATTATCTCAATAACTCTTTCCCCTCATCAAAGACTACTTCCAAGGAAAATCAATATTTCAGTCTAAATGTATAATATCCTTAGTATCAAATATCCCAAGCTTTCAATATCCAGCACCCCAAACATCCAATTTCCCTATAATACTTTTGAGCCATCTCAAACCTCAACAAACATTCTGTTTCCATCATTCAAAGTTTTCCCTCCTTCTGGCATAGATCTTTACAGATTGTTTTACTGTGCAACATTTTTCCATCATGTGGTTGATTATAAATACCATACCTCTGCCACCCCAAACATATGTTACTGCAGCAAAACATTGCAGGTTTTCCCCAGAGGAAAACTGTCCTTCGTGTGCCAATCAACTGTATTAATGACAACAATGACAAAATTAATTCTACTTTGCTTGGCTCATCCTAAAAGGCTAAAGACTGGTCAGAAACATGACTGAACGTTAAAGGTGTCCTCCTAAAGAATATTGAAGAGCCATAATCCAAAATAGTAGGTGACAGCTGCATCTTCTATGTCTTTGTGTTGCAGCAATTACATAAACTGATGTGCTAATAAATGTTTATGCCACACTTCTTTTTTTTCCTCTTTTCCAGTGGAGATGAAAAGCTTTGAGTTGTGGCAGAATAAAAGCTCCAGAGGACCAGGTCTCCTTCCTTGGGGGTAGGGAGGCACTCAAAGCAACACCAGTTGTTGTGATGAGTGTTGCCATGGCAAGCATTTGCATACTGAAAGAGGTGCTTTGGGCATGTGAAGCTGGATCCTAATTTTACCTTCGAGCAAAATTTCAGTGGGACTTTTGGTGGCAATGTGGGCATGAATGGGCTGTTTAGCAGAATCAATCATAGTCCTTGCCTGCTGGATATATTTAAGACTAAAGTCAAAATCCATTTAGTGCTAGACGTGTTTAACCAGGGAGTAGACAGACATAAAAATTCCTTTCATGTAGACCATCCTGGATAATTTTAAATATGTGTTTTTAAAGCTGAATAACACCTCCCTTTCTCCTGAGCTGTTTTGCATTTTGATGTTAGCCTAGTACCCAGATGTTCTAAGCTCTAGACTCAGTTGTGTGAAATAAGAGAAATGTTCCAAAGTTTATGTAGGGTTAGAAGATCCTACAGAATTTTGTCATTTATCCTACTGATCAATCTCAGTCATATAAAAAATCTGTCAGCTCTTGAAAACTCTGCTGTCAGCCCAAAGTGTGTGAAAGAGAATGAAACACAAAATTTTGTTTTTAGCAGAAGTGGCACTGGACCTAAAGTCTAAAAACTAGTTGTTCTAGTATGAAGCAGCATTCTCCTTGTTATTTTGTTCTAAACACACTGTGAATGATAGCTAGACTTCTAGAGTAGCATGCATGTTAAAATTAGACAAGTTTTCATTGTAATTTATATTTACTAGTCAGACCTAAATTTCTAAAAGCTGGACCACTAACTTTGCCAAACAAAGCATTCCTGCCCTCCCCAAGCAGTGATATAATAGTCTTAATGCTTTAGGCTGGGTTAAGAAAATATAGGTCATATCCTCTAATATGAGTACTCTCCTCATTTGTCCTGGATTTGAATCACTAATGTGTTCAAAGACACCTTGAATAATTAGGAGAATCTCTTTAAATTGATTGTGTTTCATGATGCCTACAAAAATATCACAGCAGCATCCTGCTGTTCATCTATGGCAACACCAAGTGCCTTACTATTTCACACCATTCTTCTTTCCTGTACCATTTGTTTTATTGACCTGGTGTCTTGGACTATAGAAACTCCAGAAGTGATGGAGCAGGGATCCTTTTTTCCTTTATTTGCCATGCCCTTAATTCAGTCTATTACTTCAGAGACTATATTATGGATGCTACAAACCTCACTACTTGAAATCAGTAGTAGGATAGACCTAGACAGAAAAAAACCCAAAATATGAAAACTGTAAAAACATTTGGTTGATAAAAACCTATTCTTTTTAGTTTGGAGGGTTTAGTTTCCTTATGGGAAGCACTTGCAGCACAGGGCTCAGGTAATTGGAACAGCTGAGTGAATGTAAATCTGAGGGAGTTTAAGTGCACTGTCTATAAAGCTGATGTAGTTCTTGAGCAGTCCAGCAGAGATCAATTCATTATCATTACAAACAGCCTTCTAAAGAAAACCTACAGGCTATTGAAGACAAAATGACTGTAAAATTAGTGATCAAACCAACTCTAATATTCACTAATGGATGTGACCATTAGCCTTGCAGCTTCAGCCAAGTGCACTGAATGACACCCTGGTGACATTTTTGAATAAAGTACAATAGGGATTGAATAAATTATTTAATGTATTGATGATTTTTTTTTTTTTTTTTTATTAGGAGCTAAAGTAGCTGAGAAAAGAAAGGATTTGGAAAAGATACTGGAAATGGAAATGAATGAAGGTTGCCCACTGGCTCGCCTTTCCTAGGTTTCTGCAATGTTCAGCAATGGAAAGGAAACTCTGAATATTTTCTCCCCACAAAACTTCATTTGTTTACTTTACAGTCCAATGCTAGCACAGACAAGCATGTCAAATGTAACATTGGAGGTAAAACTGACTCCATGTAAACTCAAGCAAGCACCAAGTTTTTGTGTACAGTTTTGTATTACTGAGATCTTGAACACTAAGTAGAAAAAACACCATTTCTGTTGTCTTGAGTGTTCATTGTTAGAAAGCTGAGATGTCATCTTAGAAGAAATCATTATTTTTATAGTCTTTGGGAGGCAAGAAGCCTCTTCACAACAACTACAAAAACATAAGTGGTTTGAAAAATACCTTGATGTCTAAGCAGTGGTCCCTGATTTCCCTGTGACTTAGCCTCACATTAAGAAACTTTCTCTGTTTAATTTTTGTTGTTATTGCAGAAATGACATTAAAATAAAAACTTTTTTTCAGCTTTGATGCTTTCATTATTCTGTCTAAACTCTTTTAATGCTATTAGCTGTCCATAGCTCAACCTCCCAGGATTGGTTCAGCGTTTTTTAGTTCGTTTACAAACCACTTTATTAAGTCAAGGTGTAACAAGCTCCACAATATAAAGTAGCAATGCCACAGCCCTGGAAGTTACATGCAAATGTCTAAACAGGATTTCTTCACTGGCAGCCACTGGGATTTTGCATTAGTTATGCATTTTAGCCATTTCTTGCCTTTGTGTGGACTTCAAAAAGCACATTAAGAGAAACCCAGGGTTATTGGAAAGCTTTCCTTTTACAGAACTTTCTGAAGCTTTAAACAGACGTTTTTGTTACTCTTGCCAGATGTCTGTGTGATTCTATGCTACCACATACTATTTTGCATCTTCCCATAGCAGTTCTGTGCAAGTGCTCCATACAGAGAGGAGGTTCTCACTGCCCCCTTTTCTGTAGCTTGCCCAGGGATGTTGCCATGTGATCATTAGCCCAGCAAGGGCTGACATGTAAAGACCAGGGTAATGGGTTGAAATGGCTTAAAATTGAAATGGCTTTAAACCAAAAGAGGGTAGATGTAGATTAGTGTCTTGGTTTGAGACAAATTGTGAGGAAACATCCCGAAATGAACATGTCCTCAAATAGAAGGAAGGTTTCAGCAATCTCTCTCTCACCCAAGTTCAAAAAAGAATCTCTGGAGGAAAGTGAAAAAACCCCAATGTTTATTTAACAAGGAGGGTGCTCACAAGCATAGGGGAAAAAAAGAAAAAAAAAAAAAGAGAAAAAGAAAAGTTAAATAATAAAACCTCTCACTGCAGAGAAGAGCCAGTAGATTCCAAATCCTCTCTGTAGGTGCAGTCCTTTCCACAGGCTCCCTCCAGGATCCAGACCTGGCCTCTGGGGCTGCAGCATGGGGGGCCCAGAGATGTTCTGGTGTTTCGGACCAGAGAATAGCTGAACAGTTCCAGGAGAAAGAAGAAGAGGAAGCCACAGCCCCAGAAAAAAACTTTTTGTCTCAGCTAACTGAAATAAAACCTAGCTAAAAAAGAAGGAAACCTCTCTGTCTCTCCTTGGAGAAGAAGAGAGCTGAGAGCTGCAGGGAAAAAACCCGAGTGAGTTATCTGCACCACCTTCCCCAGCCCACTTCCCTTGGAGCTGAAAGCTACAGGACTCATGTCTGGGCATGGGGCAGCTGATAGGAGATACAGGACCATGCACTCCCCCAGGATAATTGGATATTAGGAAGAATAAGAGCATGGTGAGCCACTGGAACATGATATCCAGATGTGGATGGCCCATCACTGGAAGTGTTCTAGGGCAGGTTGGATGGGGCTTTGAGCAACCTGGTCTAGAGAAAGGTGTCCCTGGGCATAGTGGGGAGGCTGGAACTAGATGTGAATGGTCATTCTATCATCCTTTGAAATCTGAGTTCGTCCCACTGCTTTCACAGTATGCTCTTTCTAAAGATAGGTCTGGAAGATGGATTTTGAGACTATGAAGCTCAGGCAGAGACCCAGGGGATGGTGGCATCTGTGGAGTACCTAACCTGAAGGGAGCTGATTTTATTCCCTGGGGAGCTGAAGGCTGCAGAGGTAGCTGAAGGAGCACAGTGAGTGAGATGTACCTAAGGGCTGGGGTGAGAAAGAAAGAAGATAGTAAAGCTCAGCATTATTTGAGGCCTGTTTAGCCAACAACCCAAATTATTTTATCTTTAAAAGAAGTGCTAGGCATAAAACTTTTCTGAGATAATGATATGGTCTGCATCTTGGAGAAAATGGAGACATCCTTCTTAAGGCTGAATGAATATTGCCCCAATGCTCAGGGAAACAGAACATGGTTGAAACATTCCCTAGCTGCATGCTATGTTTTCCCACAGGGACATTTCCTCCTCCTTCCCATAGTTCTGTTTTCTCCATATTTGTTACTTGAGTTCTCGTTTTCTCAGATATTATTGTAGTTGCTCTAACAATAAAATCCTGAGTAAAGTAACAGGAAATGGAGAAAATAAAAGAAGTGGTCAACCCTTTTCTATAAGCCATAAGTGATTGACATAATGGAGACTAGACTCAGGCTTCCCTGACCCCATACCTATCATAAACTGCTCAGCTTTACCCAGTTATGATTGACCTGATGGATGCCCCTGACTTTAGGGGAAGGACAGTGGAGGGGAAGCAAATCTGACACTTTTGTAACAAGGGTCACTTGTGTAATTTGTGTGACTTTGGGTAGCAAAAAGCAGTCAAAACATGGGGAAGTGTAGTGAAAAGGCAATGCACTATATTTACACATCTGTATGAAAGAAAATTCTGTAGCAAAGCAGCTTCCAGGACTAAAGCTTGACTTCTCTGTGCTCCCCAATTACAGAACTGCTTTTCTGTTTTAGGGTGACATCCTGTCCCTTTGAGATCACCACAATCCTTTACTGTTGATTTTAGTGGGAGCAGGGACTTTACCTAAATACCTATTTTATGGCACCATCATATAGTAAACACATCTTATACTTCTTGGGGGAAAAAGTCAGATATTAATTTGTGATGCCATGTGCCAAAGGATGTGTCCATATGACTGTGTTCACAGCAAACAGGTACTACCTCTGAATTCAGTAGGCACCAATGTGGCATGGCCTTGATTCAAATGAGGCCAAGATTTCACTTCTTGTTTTTAATGTAGAAAATGTTATTGCAAACCCACACAAAGCCAGTGTAAAGTGCAGATTACCATTGAAATTTGAAATATTAATTACCAAACTAACATTATTAGTTTATATGAGTGTAGGTAATTAGAGGAAAGGTTTCAGTTTCTTTCTTTAAAAATGAGAATTTTATTATCAAAATGGCAAACTTTCTCTCCATGAAAGCAAGTCATATGCTGCAGGAAGAGACACAAATTTGAGAAAAGATCTGAGAGCCAATATTTAGTGAAGACAGCATCACTGTACAGTTGAGAAAACAGACAATAACTCATTCCCTTGTGAAAATCGAAATTAAGTAGGAGAAAAGTAACATGGCAGAAGAGGTTTCATTTGCAAAGGCAGATCAAAAGCTACTGAAGGCAGAGTAAAACACTCAGAGAACATCAGGGGACCTTGTTGTTAGATGCCATAGATAGATTTGGTTATTTTCCATTGATCTTCATTATTTTTTAGTAATTTAGTGAAACAACCCACTCTCTCCCTCCCACCCCTCCCTTCTGGAACCATTTCATAACTCCTGTATGTTAAGTGAAGCTGCAACACTTATCATGGGCAATAATATTTTCCCCAATAATTTCATCACATAACTGATGAAATGCTATCCTTTTCTCCCGTGAGAGTTAGTTCCACTTTGGCACATTGCTATTAGGTCAAATCTGTTTCCATCTTTTTGAGCATCAGCAGGAGAAGAAAAAAGTATAAGAGATAGTTTAGGGAATTAATGTATAAATACTATATATTTTTGAAAAACCTAAATGCAGGGGGAAAGAAACCAGCCCAGTTCTGGTGTAGCTTTCTTGCACTTCTAGCTGTGTTTTGTTATTGTTTGTCACCCTGCAGGGTTAATGGGAGCTTCCATGACTATTCTAGAGTGACCTCTCATGTTATGTCACTCAACTTCTGTTTGAATCTGTGTCTTTTACTGTTTCCAGGAAGGTTGTGAGAATAGCATTGATTGCTTTGGATGCTGGTTTTATTGTATGCAGCCAAGTCCAGTTACACTCCCCTCCACCTCCTGTTTGATTCTTAGTCAATGCACTGCATTTGCCTGTAATCATCCCAACAACACTCCCAAGATGATTTTCCCCTTCTTTTAATTTTCATGTATGCTCTGTTCTATCTGCAGTCTTCATATAGAGAAATGACCAGATGTCTCAAAAAGCCTCAAGCTATGCTGGCATCAGGAGACTTTGCCCCCATCCTGAGTGACTGCAGACTGAGATGCCAATATGTTCTGGTTTGTAATGGATGATTGATTTGCAAGGCTGTTTTGCTCTGATCCTCCCTTGCTTAAAGAAGCATTGGACCTTTCAAAAATTATTATATTTTTCATTTTATACCAGGCAGTATTTCCCCTGTCTGTGTTCTTGTCCACTAAATCCTAACTAGCTGCTCTATTGTTTGTGATTCTTTTTTCCCTTGCAGAGAAGTTAATGTTTTCCTTTAAATTCTAATGGCAAAAAAATTACATTTGAGAAATAGCCAGATCATCTGTCTAAATACCTTTGAAGGATCATCCTGGGTGGAAGAAGGTGGGAGATCATTCCTCAGCAGACTTCTGGACAGATCATCACACTTTCTGTCTTCTCCTTAGGACAGCTATGTGTCACCTCCTCTCTGAACTAAAACATTGGATCCAAACATCTTTTCCCTTAGAATTTGACTATAGCTTCATTGAACAGTAGTACAATTATTAATTTAACCTATTCCAGTTCCCTGGAGTTCTAATGCATGCTACAAATTGATTACACAACTTTTACAATAACAGGAACTGAGCTTTTAATTCCTCATGCAAGGTACTCAAACATAACATGGCAGCATATGTTTCTCTGCCTTACAGACTTTTAAAGCTGATTTGGCAAGAAGAAGGAGTCACTGAATAAATGGTAAATGGATTCTCAATGTTTTTAGTCTTGAGTGGGTTATCACAGAACACTCACAAATTACCTGCTTTTAGGTGTGAAGGGTTGCTGGGGTGTTTTTAGAGCATTATTCTTTTTGCAGGACTAGGTCTGCATTCTGTTTGGGTAGTAAAGAATGAATGGAAGTCCATTGCATCCTTCACTTGCTAAGGTGGCTGTGAATTTTGCCAATGTATTCAACAGACAGAGGTACTAACTTCACTTTTTATTTTCTTCCACTGAGATAATGTTCTCAGATCATTACATTAACCTGTTTCCTGTAAAGCAAAATTTTTGCTCATATTTGGAAATACTTATCATTTCTTCAAATATCTGGATACACTGTCGAGGTATTCCTGGAGGAATTTTTGGATAATCTTCAATATAAATCCTGTTAAGGCTGTTTTTGTGCAGGAAAAGGACACATTTCCTTGAGGGCCGGGGGAATCCTGCAGATGTACAGCTCACCCCTAGAGGTCACTGCGATCCAGGGATTTCAGGGATCTCCGGCGAGCGGCGGAGGGGTCCCGCAGGCAGGGCTGGCAGCGCCGGGGATCACAGCCGGAGGGAGGGAGGGATGCTCAGCAGGGCTGCTCCCACCTCCCCATCTCCTTCTCTCCTTATGACATTTAAGGCTTGCCACCAGAAACCAGCCGGCAGTCAGCTTTCTTTCAGATGACAATGTCTTCGGTGGAGTTTTTTCTTCCCTTTTTTTTTTTTTTTTTTTCTTTTCGCATCTTCCTTTGCGCTCAGAAAAAAAAAAACAAAAACCAAACCAAAACAAAAAAAAACCCCAAAAACCCCAAAAAAAACAAAAAAACCAACACATAAATAAATAGAAAGGACAACTATCACAAATTATGGTAATTATTTTAGATCCAAGAGAAAATTCCTTCTCAGCAGGCGAAGAACTTGACTCCCGGATTCTTTGGTGTAATCCTTTATGGAAAAGGATTTTACTGTGCTGCGTAATTTAGGCTGCATCTGATTTTGCTTTCTGGAATGATTTACCAGTATCTCTTATGTTTTTTAGCATATGATTCAGGATATTTCTGACTTGACTCTCAGGTTTCAGTGTAGATTTCCAGTAGCTCTGAGGCTCAGTGTCACACAGACTGGTTCAATCCTTGCATACTTTTGCAAGGATTTTGTATAATGACTTCTTTATGCTTTACTTTCACTTTTACTCTGCCTTTTAAAACAACCAAAGATTATTTGGAGCTATGCTGTTGGTAGCATTCTAATGAACCACAGGCCAGAGCTTTAGTTGGGTATGGGGAAAGATGCCAGAGTGTCTCACTTCAAATAAGTCTGCTCAGTGTTTTTTGCAGTGTGCTAGAAATTTTGAAACCCCTTTGAAACATAAGCTTCTTTGTCTCAAACTTAGAAGAATAGATACATACAAAAACGTGTGAAAAAGTTACAATTTTTTTTCTGATTCTTCAAAATATTACTATCATGTTTTGCCTACAGAAATTTGCCTGCATAAGTTCTGCAATAAATTAAGTATATGTAGCCAGAATAATTGAAAGAATTGTTGGCCAAAACTTTCTACATAGAAAAGTTAAACCTGAAAAAATACCCAGGGATAGAAATGAGTGTATTGGCTGAGCTGGCTACACTATAATCCCTCCCATTTGACATGCACTGTAATTGAATAGAGCAGAAGCCCAGCTTTGCACCACAATGTAAACTATGTAAATTTCTGTGAATAATAGATTTATTCCTATTAGAAAAGAGATTGAAAGTAGTTACACATGTCATCCTGGATTCTGTTCCATGGCTTGTTACCAAAGACAGAGATGTATGTGTATCCTGTTGATGAACCATTGTGGCCTCAGCAGCCCCAGCCTTCTCTTGGGCTATTGCCACATTTGCAGAACCTTGGTGCAGTATTTCTCATTACCTAGAATTACTTTTAAAATAGCATCAGCTATCTAATACTATACATTCTGGAGATAATCCTTTGCTCATTTGTTTTGGACTGGCCTAGCACATGGAGGAGAAATCACCAATCCAGAAAGGGTCAGGTGCATTGTGGTTTTTGTGACTAACTTCTCTACTGACTCTTGGTAAGCCCTGTGGCAAGCCATTTAAACTCTCTACCATTTGTTTTCCTCATTTGCCCAAGATTCAAGATAGCTACATTAGTAAACATTGTGTGGGAATGATCAATTATTAACACAGGTTGTATAATCCTATTTGGGTAGTACAAAAATTACAGAAAATTGCAGGCTTTCTGTTACTGAAATAACTGCTGTCTGACCAAATAGTTATGATAAAATATCACAGTGGTAGAAAGAAGTATTGTCAAATATTACATAGTTAGATGGGAAAATGGAAGAAATACCACTGTCATAGCTCAATAAATAAAAGCATAAATACAGAAATTTACCTTATGTAGGTTCCAAAAATGAGCTGCATATATTGGCATGGGGAGGGTATATGCATAACATTAGTGGGGTGGAAGAAGTTAGTTGGACTGGAGTGGGGAGGAGTGGTAATGTTGGTTCTGATTACATTCTATTTCTTGCAAGAAGGGGAATAATGGGGAAAAGTTGAATTTTAGAGGTTAGTTGAGACAAATAGAATAGGGCCTCCTCTGGTGAAGGCTTTACAGGAAACTCCAGCTCAGGGAATTTAATGGTCTCAGTTTGCTGCAGTGAAAGTTCTTTTGGTCTGAAAGCACTCCAGTGTCCATTCAAAGCAAAGCCATGAGACCCTTCTGTTACATGAGGCCACAGCAGAAGGGCAACTGGAAAAGCTAAAAATGTGTCAATTAATACAAAGTATGTGTGAACATATGCATGTAGTTTGCTAATGTGAAATATCAAAGGATCAAAGTTCTGAGAGGAACATTAATTTAATTTTTTTTTTTTTTTTTTTTTTTTTTTTAATTTTTAAATTTCAGTTTAAAAATATCTTCTTTAGTTGTGGCTGCTTAAATGCCTGGCAGTTGTGGCCCTACAAAAGATCATCATAATCCTACTGAAATATGAAATTTCTGGAAATTCTCTGAAAATGTACTCAGCTTCAACCATTCAATCTTTCCTTCACTGTGGAAAATTTTTCTATTTGTGAGATGGGTTTTCACTCACACAACAGACCCCTGCTGTTCCCTGTAGTGTTCATTGATCACCTGCTTTACTTTGCAATTGTTTTTATTCATAATGGTTAAGACTGAGGGTGAGATCATGCAATTTTTTAATATCAGTGGCAAAAGTCCTCCTGCAGCCCACCTGGCCTTCAGCTGAGAGGCAGCACCACTCAGGAGAAAGCAATGTCCTACTTTCTGGATTTTGTCACTGTTGTTTAATGAGATAACAACATGCTTTATCATTTAGCTGTGGCATATGATGGGGTTAGGAGATCCAGAGAGATTTCTCAGAGCTGCCAAATTTGATGCTGTTCTGTAGAGGATATTTCTTACCAGTGAGAAACCCTCCCATTTCTTGCTCCCTTCTCATCACCAAAAATGTATCTGTTTCTCTCTCTAGGTCAGCCTACTTCCTGGCAGGCTTGCAGCACGCCAGAAGAAGTAGGACGATGAAGGAGACAAAAACCCATGAAATAGGATGGTTTCATCAATCCTCAGCTCCCATCAGAAAGATCAGCAGCCCTGACTCCTGTGCCCCAAACTGTGCTTCCTTTTGTCTTATTTGGGACCTTAGCAGTTTCTGCTGCAATTCTGGATGCAGGAAAGGTGCCCCTGATGAGAGCACTAGGGCAGTCCTCAGGAGCTGTAAGGGAAGATGGGTGGCTGTTCCATGGGTTGTGAGCTGCAAGAACCAGGAGCAAGGAATAATCTCAGAGACTGAGAATATAGGGGATTTTGGCAGCCAGTGCAGTGAGTGGCAGAAGGGAAAGAGGTGGATCTGTTTTAAACAGGCATATTACTGTTGGGGGGCAGGGAGGAGGAGAAGAAATCATCAGGAGGGGTAGATGGCATATAGGAAAAAAACCAAAAACACAGGCAAAGGGAAAGAGAGGCAGGGTTGACTCCTCACAGAGGGCAAGTAGCAGTGAGGAGCCCAGTGCAGAGGGGAAGGAGCAGCTGGAGGGACTGGTCCTGCCCATAGTGTTTATAGGCTTGGCATTGATTCCCTCCAATATTGTACCCCCCCTCCCCATCCAACATGAGGGCACCACTGCCAGAACAGACAGAACCAAGTGAAACTACCTTTTATGCTGGAGGGACAATCCAGGTGAGGATTGTTTTCTTCTCAGTATGTCTGCTGTGCTAGACTTAAACTTGCCTTGCCAAAGAGCAGACACCTGTCATTTCTTGAGAAAAAAAATCAGTCTCTCTTGTCTCTGGAGACTACAGAGACAAACAGTGCAGCAGCTTGCTGGGGTGCTCGCTGTTCCAGGGATAAAACAGAGTGGTGGAGGCCTATTGATGCCCAGGAGAAACAATAGAAGCCAACTGCTGCAGTGAGAAAGAGGCCATTTGCTGTGCCTGCTGCAGCCAGGGATGGAAAGGGAGGAAAGGGACAGGAGAGGATGCCTGGGCTGGGCTGTTGAACCATTCCTGTCCAGGCTCCAGCCCCAGTGTGTCTTGATGTGCTGCCCCTGCTGCCTGTTAGCATTTGGGAGCTGGGGAGAGAAATAAGGAAAGGAAAACAGCGAATGATGTTGCACAAAATCTGTTTTTCTGTCCAAATTTTACGCTACTGTGGACTTTTGGAGTGAGTGGATATGGGCTTGTTAGAAATTTCCTAGCCCAGAACTCTGGCTGGATCCCTCTCAGTGACACCCTGAGAGGGACTGTGAGAGCTGCTGGGGGGCTGTGGGGATCCACCCTCAGTTTCTGTCTCTCAGAGTGCAGCCCCCAGATCTATCAAAGCAATTCTATACGTTTCATTTCTGTATGTTAGTGTCACAAGTTGTGTGGTACAGGAATGCATCTCTTCTGGAGAATGATGTCAAGTCCAGGGGACAGGGTATGGCAGGTAGAACACACTTTTCAGCCAGGAGTTGCCAAGCTGCTGTGCAACTTTAAACAGACCTCAGTGAAATCTGCAGATCTAGGCTTTTCCCAAAGCTTTACATCATTAGACTTCAAGTCTTGCTCAGCATTTGCTAATTAGATCTGTTTCTAATGCAGAGCAGTGACAGAAGTGTTTGGGCACTGCTGCTCTTCAGCTGTTTAGCCACAGTAGTTAGGTATTTAAAGGGTGGAGGATCAATAGACAGCTCTATGCATTACCCACACCTCCAAACACTCCTGAGATACTGTTACAAACTTAAAATGAGTTGTAGAATACTAACAACCATGAAAATAAGGGGAAATCAAAGATTTGGCTGTTTGGTCCTTTTAACAGGTATTACTATGTAGGATTCTCTAAGGCCTAAGAAGAGTCTCTGTTGTTTCAACGGAGGAAGGTGAAAGAAAAGTCACACACCACAGTCCAGGTCCAAAGATAGGGATATAATCATCAAAATGGAGTTTATTCCGGTCTGTTCAGTGATCAGCTGAAGCTCTTAAGTATGCAGATAATACCCCATAATCATGGAAGATCACTAGTAGATGATAGTTTCCTTTCAAGTACTTTTGGAGATCTCATCACATCAGAGGTCTAAACATTTAGCCTAAAAGCTCAATTCTCAGTTATACTGTCCCTTCCATAAAATTACTGGCAAACTAAATGACAGGGAAGGAATTTTTACATGAGAGAATGGCTTATAGCAGGTAGTAAATATGGTAAAAAATTTCAAGCACAATAGCATTTCTCCTGATGTCTTCTCCTGTTCCTGTTCCTGTGCTGTGACTGACTATGTAGTTGGGGAGGGGAAACTACAAAACCACAATACTGTAGCTGTTCTGTAAAATGTATTGCTATGTGAGAGCATTGAGTTTGTGGATGGGAGTCCTACAGTCTGCTCTTCAGAAACATTCACAGAAATGTGCAAAGGAAGTGAAGGTCTGTAAAGTGTGTGAGGAAACTGCAGCAAGCCTGTCATCCTCCTAGCCTGGAGCCAGCACCTAGAAAAACAAGCAGTAAGATTGATAGGCCAGAGAAAATGACTTCTCAACTGTACCTTTCTTGGTCCATATGTAGTATTACAGGGAGAAATGAGTAGACATCAAAATGATTTTACTGAGTATATATTCATCCAAGATATATTAATATTTCACAAAGGAGTTTACTGATAGGCATATTTATTGAAACAGTGAATTTGAAGCAAATAGTAAGAGGAAAAATGAAACCTTTAAATGCAATAATTTACTGTCATACTGTTTCTGAGAACCACTGAGCCAGGGTGACATGAAGCAAGTAACTTGTGTTTTAGTTGAGTCTGTCCAAACTGACATATCTGATGGCAGTTCAAAATTGCCCATGTTTGGCTGGGAATAAAAATGGTAGCAAAATTCCTCTGGTTTTGCAGTAACTGACGACACAGAAAAATAAGTGGGTATAAAATGATTTTTTTAAAAACATAGCATTAATGAAAAAAAAGGGCAAGGTAATACCTGTGTGGCACTTTTTCCTAATATGTTAAGATGAACTACAGAAATAAAGAAGTCTCTCAGAAGACATCTAAACTTTCCAAATAAATTAAGACCTGTGATGTACTTGCTTAGCTTTATTCAATCTTGTACTGTGTAAGAAGCAGGAAAATACCTTATTCTTCTATCAGTTACTTCTTTGACAGAGTCATTCAGAGAGTAAAATCTTTCTTTAACTGGGGAAACATAGGGAGAGATGAAGAGCCATCTCTGGTCAGTACATCATGTTTTCTATCTGATTTGTTTCCAACACATGGGAAAAACATAGCAGATTGCATGTTGCATTTGTTAAAGAACATACACATGTGTTTAAATCACAGTTTCCTTTCTTATGATGCAGCTGTGAATAATCTTTTTGCATTTCTAGCTGGAGGGCAGAGCTGATGCAAAAGCTTAGTGTAAAGTAGTATGTCCATAAAAGTAACCTAGACTGCTGAGAAATTATTCATTTCAATGGGGGAATATGCCCATAGGAATAGTGGTTTTGTTCCAGTTCAGTATTGAAGGGACACAAGTCTTTGGCCAATGTTGCAATGTTGTACAAGCTGATACTGGACTGGTGCTGAGGAAAACAAAGTCTTCCTTATGAAAGAAACAGGGAAATTCTCACAAAATTAAACTATCAGTTTGAAGCTTTGTACCACAATCATTTTTTTTCCACAGCATGACTTTTACTGCAATGGTACATAGGTTGCAAAATATTTTAATATTAACTCTTAGGCTTTTCATTTTGAATGACACTAAACAAGAACTCAGGTTCTTAGCAAGAAACAGGTTTTGATCAGACAGTCCCTTAGTCTGTAGTTGTGCTTGACTGAGATAGGTTCTGACAGCCAACATAATAACAGACAGACTATTCTTTAACATATTAACCCTTGTGACCTAATTCTCCATCCAAAAAATGCAAATAGGATCCCCAGCAACCTTTTTGACCATTCACTCCTCAATGACATTTGAGTTTCCTTTTGCCATGTCAGTGCACTTGTGTTACAATTTTAAAGAAATTTAGTCTTTCTGCAGAACAGATGCAGACATTAGGCACTTGCTCAGCTTTAGCTGAAAATGTCTCTCTTTAGCCACCAGTGATCCCAGCAACATTTGTGAGCTCAAGGTTGAAGTTCTTGATTTAACAGAGTGTTAACCACCCTCACTACATCATTTAAGCTTTTGCTCATTATCAGTAAATAGAGCTGAAATTGTACAGAGGGGATGGGGGGTGGCAGGAGAGAGTAGGAGGGAAAGGAGAGGAAGTGGGTAAGGAAAAACTGAAAAAGGTGCCCTATTTACTTCTGCAAGGAAATCCTTATTTCTCTGAGTTATTTCAAAAAAGCTCAGAAGGGATAATTCACCTGACACAACAAAAAATACAGAGGGAAAAAATCCCTGCCATTGAATTGGTTTCTAACTGGCATTACACTGTCTGTTCATATGAGCTGTGTATACCTTCAGCGTCTGTCTTTTTACTTTTTCCATTAAAATCAAAGCCATAATGTCCTCTGAAAGTTAACCTTAGTCTTTTCTGGGCAAGAAGATTTAGATAAAAATGTGTACAGGAATATCTAAATTCAGTTTACAGTAATCCCCGTGTAGTTAACTATAGTCTCTAAGTGATTCTAGCAATGTCCTAATTTGCAAATGTTGTAACAACCCTTCCCATTGCAATTTTTAGCAACCAGTGGAGTGCAAGTATGAATTGGTTTGTTGAGGTTTTTTTTTTTTTTTTTTTTTTTTTTTTTTTTTTTTTTTTTTCTCTACCTTCAGAAGTTGTCTCCTGCCAGCACTTCGGGTGTACACATGGCTCTTTGTCAGCAGGGCAGGATTCCTTCCATCCAAGTATGTGTCCTATTTCTTTATCACATAAATCAAATACACTGTGTGTCTGTTCCTTTGGACTGGGTAATAGAATAACATCACAATGAGGAGTTGTGGGATAAGAACCTGAAGTTTGTTCAACAGAGCTTAAAATCCTCTTGGTGCTGAAAAACCCTGTTGTGTAAATTGTTGATGTAGCTGAGTTTGGACTCTCAGAAACATGCCTTTCCTAGAATTTGGAGTGTATGGATCAGCATACATTATTCTACTGTGAGCGCAAAGCATGCCAAAACCTTCACTAGCATTTGCTGCAGAGATGAGCAGACGAAATGTTTTAAGAAGTGAAGAATAAATCAAAACATGCTAAGCAACAGCTCGTGTGTCCAGCCCTCAAAAAATCTCTAGAGACACTTGCCATTTCATAATTTTTTTGAGAAGGGAGGTCTCACTTCTGACTCTTTTCCTGGATAAAGGTTTACTTTTTAATTTTCTTTGTATAAACCAGAGGCTGAAATTGCTGACATGATTTCATTATTCAAAAGTACTTGGATTTTGAGAGAAATCACAAATATCTCTATAATTGGCAAGTAATCAGTGAACAGCAGCATCTTCAGCTGAAGACTTTAGGGATTTTTATGGTGAGCCTTTGACACAGTGGAGTGTGTGTGGTGTACCTGGGCTGGCCTTGTTCATGCTAACTGGGGATGCTCAGCAGGGGCTGATCTGTCTCTTGTCGTCTGTAGTGTGGCTCTGCATTCACACATCTGCTGGTTTGAAATGAGATTGGATGGTGGGCAGAACTCACTGACTTTGTTGTGACTGCAATGCAGACACATATTGTGTTTCTTCGCCTAGAAGAACAGAAGACAAATGGGGATTTGCGACAATCTGCATTAAGAGGTTTATTCACTGTGAGTGTTAACAGTAACTGGAGAAAAACAGCATGCCAGAGTGTGGTGGCAGCTTAGGCTGTCAGAGTACATATCTTGTCACACCTCTGACCAACACAGCTGTGCTGTCAGAACAGGATGGAGTTGGCCTTCATAGGGAAGCAGATGAAAATAGAAGGAAGCAACCATTGGACGTGGTGAAAGCTCCTGCCCAGTTGTGGCTGCAGGGTTGACAACCCATGTCTCCCTACCCAACTTCTTCTCCTCTTTTGGAAGAGCTGTCACAATGGCCTATGATCCTCTGGACTGCTTGGGCATTTCCAACCACGATTCCAACAAGTGCTTGTGCAGTTCAGGGGTTTCATGCAGTCGTTCCTGGAGAGGGAAAATCACAATGAATGCTCTAGTGAACACAAGGAGAGTGGGCTATGATATTAAATTTAAACTGTGACAGGATTAGATATACTTCTGTAGCTCTGCCAGTCTCAGAAGACCCCAAATCTGCCATGACTAATTCACTGGTAAGACTATTGCCTTTTCCCACACCTTTTTTGTTTTAAAATAGGTTGAGTTGGATTTTTGAATGAAGAAAGTGAATTGGTGCAACCATGTGCTGAGTCAACTCCCCTTATAAGTTCATTTTTCAATTGAAGGCTCAAATGTATCAGTTTGTAAGATTTTGTCACCACTGTTGCTGTCTCCATCTCACAGCCACAATTAACAGTGGAGACATCAACAGAAAGTGTAGCAGGGGAGGCAGGAGCACAAGGGCTGTCTCAGTCCTTGAGGGAAATACCCTGAGGAAAATAGTCCCTCAGGACAGGTTAAGTACTCCTCTGAGGATCAGTGGAAGGATCATAGCAGTGCAGCTCAAAGTCTGTCAAAGTTGACTGTAGCTTGAGTAGAGTGGTTTTTGGAAAGCAGAAGGACAAGGAAGGAATGAGATGCACTGGCCTAACTTTTGTGTAAAACTGCCATTGGAATGACAGTGCATTCCAATAGTACTGTTGTCAGTGGTCATTTATATTCAGTCAGGGCAGTAAACCACTCTCCATTCAAGGTTTTAGATCCATCTGTAAGAAGCAGATGGAAACATTGCTGCTGCCCAAGTGGCTTGTAAAAAGCACCAGGGCTCAATGTCAGCTCTATCTCATGGTGAAACTACTGCTGTGTCCATGCCCAGGAGACACAGACCTCCTTCAGGAGCTGCTCCAGAGCCCAAAGAGCTACTGGAGCTCTGTGGAATGGATGTGTCCTGTGAGGAGGGCTAGACCTGTCAGACCTGGCAGGAGGGTGGCTGTAACTTGCACGGAGAGAGGAATTTCACATGGTCTCCCCAGGATGAGTCTGTGGCCCCCAGCATGGCACAGGGGATGCTGCTGCTGCCAGAATGAGAAATGAGGTTTTGGCTGATATGATTTAATTTGCAGCAACATGAAGGGCTCAGCACAGGAGCTGCTCCTTGCAGTGGGTAGCAGGATGCTTTTTAGCCTCTCTTCACACTGGGAAATATGGGCTATGCTCTTCCCCTTTGCCAGTGGGAGCTGATGGGCAGCTGGGCCTAGAGGACACCAGATAGCAGAGAGGTGCAAAATATCCCATGATTTCTCCACAGAAGATAACAGTGTGGCTTCCTAGCACTGAACAACAGGCATCTCACTGACCTCTAATTCCACTGATTATGCATATGGGGTGATGTGGGATGGATTTTCCACATACTTATGGAACTCCTGTACTTCTGGAGGGAATTTTAACCCTTATGGAATGCTAGCATTCTGCTGAAACCTCTCTGAATAAATAGCTACCTTTATTTCTTTCTTTTTTGTCCCTATCTCTGGATTTTAAAATCTTCTCTTTAATTTACTTGTGCTCATTGTGTCATAAATGTTTATCTTGATTTTCTGTTGTTCATAGACTGCTTAATATTGTCCACATGGCTAAGTCTGTGGTGTTCTTACACTGGAGTCATAGAGCAGCAAAGGATGGAAATTAATCCCAAAATGTGCTGATAAAGTCCAGAGAAGAAAAAAATACAAAGCAAGGACACAGGAAGCACAGCTGCATAAAGGAAAGAGGTTCTCAAATGCTAAGCAAAAGTGCTTTCTTTTTAAAGAATTTACTAGCAAAGATGTATGGTTCACCCAAATTTGCTCATTTGATGAAACATGCAACCACAAATATTTTGCCCCAAAGAGATTACCCGAAAAACCAGTACTTCTAGACTTCATTGGTATTTGCCAAAATTGTAATCCATGGTCTGACAGCTTTACTCTTAATCTAATGGAGTCATGAGCCAGAGACTCAGTTGTTATCAGCAACTTTGAGCACAAGTTCAGACTACTCTTTACCAGTGGGTTGTGAACTGGGAGGAAAGGTGTACATTCACAACTACAGTGATGCAGGTGTGACCATAAGGATATTTGTGTGGGAAGAGGTGGGATGGAGTTGGCTGTGGGCTGTGGGACATGCCTGCAGAAGCACATGGCAGCACAGAGAGGCTTGTCTCCTCCTGACCTTGGGGTGAGGGGGTCTCACAGGGCAGAGCCCTGGGGGACAGGACCCTGCTGGAAGCTGACTGACAGGTGAACAGCGTGTGATCACCCCACAGAAGGACATTTAGAACTCACTTGCTGACGTGGCAACATGGGATAGGTCATGTAGTGAGAATTATCATGGTAAGGAAATCCTGTGCCTTGAGAAAGTGTATAAAACTCGTTTCTTTGAATAAATGACTCTCATTCCCTGCCTGAGTCTGTGTCTCAGTCATTACACATTTGGATGCAACCTTTTGGCTATGGAAAAGAGAGCAAGTTGGCTGCCTGTGTTACACAGAGAAAGAGTCAAACACCTAGGTAATCTCAGGAGGTGTCCTTCATCTCTACAGCTGCTTCTGATATGACTTCATTTGAAGCCAACAGTGTAGATTTTGGATAGGGAAAAATTTTTCATTTATCCTTTTAACTAGAACTATCACATTGCAAATGGTTATAGAATTAAATATACCAGAGTATATGCCTGGTTTTATAAGTAAAACCTTTCCTAACAGAGAACAGCTGTTGCCCTATAAAGACACAGGCATTTTATTAGCCCCCCCTTTCTTTTTAACTGTGCTATATAATTGTTGTCTCCCCTTAATTTTTCCTTTCCACCATCACTGTTTGATAATTGTTTTTATGTAAGATATCTTCATTGACTTGACATTTCTCACAACAGCTAGAACAAAAGTGATTTGTTTGAACTGTAGGAGGTACCATGAATTAATAGCTGAATTCTATATTGTGTTCTCATTAAGGGGGAAGACAAGTCATCTTTTTTATGAGTAACAGTTTTACCTTGTAATATTTCACAGCAAAGACAGCCCTGGACACCTACGGTGTCTCAATCAGAGGGTGACAGACAGTGCAATAGCATACACCCTGTCTTCAGTATGCTGCTGTCAGTCACCAGCTACTGAAGCTATTTGTGGTCCATAATAATGCACAGTTGCTTTGCAGGAGAAATACCATCACTAGATAAATACAGTGCATTGTGAGCCATGTTATTGGTTGTAGATGTTTTTAAAGTTCTGAAAAACTCTTTTTTTAAAAGAAGACATTATTCTTTACAGTTTATTAAAGTGATTTTATGGGTTGTTTATGTAACTCTCTTTCATGCAAATCATCCTTCTTAAGAACTTTTCTGGGACTGTTGGCAGAAGTTACCAGCACAGTGCCTTTCCATCTTATGTTGTTTACTGTTAGCATTTGGAAACACACTGGACGTGGCAAAATTTAGAAAGATAAGAACAGGGATATATTGCATATAATCACTCAGTTGAGACATAGTTTTTCATTAAAGCATTCATCAGTTTATTGGGTAAAGTTTAGGAATATAAAACAGTTGGGGCAATTGCTTCAGGACAAAATGCCTGGAATAAAAGGGCTGTATCCATTGACCAGCCTTTCCTTTCATCACCTTAAAGTCAGAAAAATTATAGAGTTCATCAACCACACACTACAAATGAAAACCTTGGTCAGAGTCCCCAGTGAGGAATTTGTTTTTGATGTCAGAAGGAGTGGAATGGGGGACCTAAGTAATAAAGAAAGCAGTTATATCCCTGCTAGAAAGATAGCTCAGGACTAAAGGTTGTCATCTTTTAGGTTGAATTCTTATCCTTTTAGAATCCATGGCAATTTTGCCACTGTCTTTTTCTATGATTCAAATTACACTACTAATATAATTTGACCCATCTTCAATTAAAAAAAAAAAATTAAAAGAAAAAGCCTTACCCTCTCCTTTTTCATATACTCATGCAATATGCCCACTTGCACATAAAGTGGCTTTTGTAACTTTTATTTCTTGCCTTTGGGCTTGATTTCAAAATATTGTAATATATTTGGCTTTTGTGACTTTCACTAATTAAACCATCTAAAGCAGATGGAATTACAGAAATTACAGGGTTTAGAATACCGTCCTAATTGGTTTACGATCTATGTGACACTGCAGTGCCATTCAGACTGTGTAATGTATAAGGACTGCACAAAAGAGAATCCTCACCAATTAATTTTCTTAAACTCCATTATCTGCAATTTTTGCTTCCTTTTAATTCTTTTCTGTTAATCTTTTTCCTAGTTGTCCTTGTTGCCGTGGGAAGAGAGAAAACATCCCATTGCCATATTGGGGCTTTATCCGTCTGCTAAAAAACCCAAACATTTTTTTTAATCTGCAATGGGATAGAACAAGAGAATAATAGAATAAAAATGAGTGATCTTAAGAGAAATAACCCATTTCAGAAATGTATAAAATAGTCATTGTGTACTCTGATACATTTTGAAATGATGGGGATTTGAGAACAGATAGAAAAAGATGTCATTTTTTAAGAATGTAATCCCGCAAAGTTGTAATAATGCTGTGGTTCCCTCACACAGGAGGAAAAAAAATCCTTCTGTTTCTTTAAATTATCTCATTTTGCCATTTAGACATGATTTTTAAACTCACGATTCCCTTTTGTTGCCATGGTAACAGGTTTTGGCCCTCATGGTGACAGAAAAGTATCTCAGTTCTTGTTCCTCTTTGAACACATATGTTTCTATGTATAGCTGAACAGGCAGAGGGAAGGGAGGTGTGACAAGATCACACCTTTTGGAGCAAGGTAACACCTTGTGCCAAACCAAGTCTGTGCTGAGGAAATAGCCTGAAGCAAGGACAGATTTATTCCTCCTGATTCCTCATTCAGACTCCAGCTTTAATGATGCCAGATAGGTTTGCTCCCCCTGCTCCCGTCCCCCTGGCATCCCCTCTTTCCTAGGTGACATTTTAGGGATTTTTTTATATATGAAGCAAGTATTTGAATGAAATCTAGTTTTAGGGGATTCCTATGGAGCTGGCTGCTAGCATCTTGCAGCATTGCAGGGGTCAATTAAGAGAAACAGTTATCTGGTTTTAAAGCTTTAATAAGAAAAGCAAATCAAAACAGAAAAAGCAACAACGACAGAAACTGAATAGAACAGAAAATCAAGAAGAAAGAGAGGAAAAGAAAAAGTGGACAAAAAGTAATGTTAAATAGCATGGAGCATGACTAATGGCACAAGCATGTTAAAATCATTGGGAAAATGTCCTTGGAAGACAAATGAATTTTCAGCAGAATAATTAACTTAATTAACAAATTTGCATGCATATTCATCAGGCTATTGAAGTCTTTCCAGCACAGCTTGATGAGCATTGGTGTAATAATTGTCTCATTTACATTCTGCAATCTACTACAATTTGGGGCATGCAAAAAAAGCCGACCTCTTCCTTTTGACTTTCTTTAGGACCCTGACCCTCTCAATAAACACATGCAAACAGCATGTAGTGTCCAATACTTAGCCTTGTGTTCCACGCTTGATAAAAAAACCCTGCTCCCACTCTGCCATGCTTTCCTGCCTTTCACTTCCCTCTTCCTTTGCTTTATTTTTTTCCCCTTTGGCCCAGGTTCTCTTTTTGCCTCTGCTTGCTCTCCTGGGTAAATCTTGGCACCAGTTTTGACTTCAAATCTCCTGGGCTGCCAGACTGCATCATGTAAAAATTGCCATTTTCCTCTATCTCTGCAGGGCAATCTTTAAAGGCAGTAAGGTGTGACGCTCCAGACTGGCAGCTTGGCAAGAAAGAGCCCATGGATACCAACACACAGGAATCTGGAGGGTTCACTCTGACAGGCAGTCAGTACTGGGAACAAAAGAAATTTAAAAGAAAAAATTTATTTTACATGTTGCAGGCATATGGTCACAAGACCAGCAGAAATATATTTAATTACTGATATTGTCTGTTAAGCAGAAATAACGTACCGTTATTTCCAATGATTACCATTAACAGCAGTACCTTAATTTTTTTTCTCCTTTGATTATAATAAAGTGAATTAAAAGAGCCGTCTAGAACAGAGTTGGTTTATCATGTTGCACTTCAGATCCATTTACATTTTTACCCCAATCATTTGCAAATTGAATCCAATCACTTGATTTCAGACTACCATGATTATTTTAGGATGATTTTCTTTTAAAATGGGAATGAAGATTTTTAAATGCAATTAGGACATTTACAGGCAATTTTGTTACCTTGTTTTAAATCAAACCCTCCAACCATGAAGGATAGAGTCCCTACAATGTTTACAACTAATATTAGGTATGCAAACTGTGCTATAAGTGAATTGACTTGTAAGATACCAGCCTGAATGCTTTGTACCAAATGTAACTCTCACTGTGTTACTTTTCAGGCTGCATTAACAACACTGTATGAACTGTTTTCCTCAGAACATAAAATCATAGTACAATTATGTTCCCTGACTTCTGGTTGAAAGGTCCACTGGTAAAAGAAATGCAGGATCTAAACTGGGATGGATGTGGGAGGTAAAAACAGCCATCCAGGGTTGCAATATAGAATTCCTGAGCTTATTAGCTTTTGTTTCCATCTCCATCACTCCCGAGATGCCCACGTGTCTAGAACAATGCTCACACCCTGCACCACACTGAGCAAGGCAATACTGATTTCCAGCTTGCTTAAATAAAATGAGGATCCAGGAACCTCCATATTCCATTATTTCTGTCCCTTCAGTAGCTTCAGCCAGTGAGTATGTTACAGGTGTTCCCCATGAATATCAACAGAATTGGACCTTTCAGGAAATGCTGTGGCCATTTCCTTCTGAAATATTGCTGCTGCCATTTATGCAGTAAACTGCAGCCCAGCCTGAAGCAACCAAATATAATTCACTTCTCAGTCTGATGGAATTCAAACCTAACATTAACCAAGCAGGTACTGTAATCAACTTGTTTGTGTGTTTTGTCAGGAGAGGAGAGCATGTCTGCACCTCTTCATTGGTGTGGTTCTGTAGTTATACTTAAATACTGAGAGTATATCTATGTAAAATGTTGTGGTAAGACAACTCTTTCAAGAATGCAGTCTGCACTGACTTGCTTGATGGAGGTGAATTCTTTCATAAAAGTATAACAAGAAAAGGTTAGAAAACATTTAAAATTAAAATTTCTCCATTTGCTAGGATATTTATGGTCCATTCAAATCTGTAAAACAGATAATGCTTAACACCACAGAGACACTATCCAAAAGTTACAACTTGGTATTGTTTAGCTTATAGAAAAGAGATTAATGCATATATATATATTTAACTGTTAAACAGTGATGCATGCCCTCACCAAAGTGTGAGTTCTTCCTTTACAAATATTCGATGAATTTCAGAAACTTTCACATAATGTGATTTTCCTGGTTTCAGCCACCATAGGGTTAATTTTTGCAGTGGCCAGGAGGGAGCACGGGTAGGACCTGGAGGTTATTCTATACCAGCCAGGGTGGGGGGCTGGGGAGTGGGCTGTGGGGCAGAAGAGGAGGGCAGGTGGGAAGTCATTGTCTTTCAGAGAGAAGGACTCCTTTCCAGGTAATAAATTGGGGAATACTATTCCTAAACCACAGCAGACATGAATTAGTTTGCCAGTTAAAGTAGTTTAAAACTGTGTCATTTACAGACTTTAGCACCTGTGTCAGTTCAAAAGTAACAAATGGTCCTAGCAGTACAATAATTGTCATTTAAGACCTTTATATAAAACTAATTCAGACATGAGGTTTAGGCCGTGTTTGAAAAAGGGAGGCTGTAATTAAGCAGTGCTATTATTTTTTTTTTTCCAGTTGTAGCTATTATTATAGGCTAGAATGGATATGCCATGATCAACAGATTGTATAACTCTTAAATAGATAATATAGTACAATACAATTAAATACATATAAATAATACAATACAACAAATAATAAATAATATAATACAATTAAATATAATACAAATAATTCTGGCAAGAACCGTATTTCCACCCAATGCTAATGTGTTTGCAACTGTTGCACTGATTTCAGTGGCTCTGAGGAAATTGCACATGTCAAGAGAGAGTTGCTTGTTCTGTTTTTCACTGCACTTGACAATTACGCTGCTACATGGAGATGGGCAGTTTCGAGGCTCTCACAACACGTGTGCTTTCACACTCCTGCCAATTGAGTGCAACAGGGAGAACTAAGGAATAAATCAGTCCTGTGGTCATAAATGGAAAAATGAAATTTTTTTGTTTTCGTTTTTGTTTTGGTTTTTTTTTTTTTATTTAAGGAATAACCTCATCTGAGTTATAACAATAATATTTTGAAAGCATCATATTGGGGTGTGGTGGTGATTTTCTTGAGTGCTCTAACTTGAATTCTTATTTTGCTAAAATAATCATTTTTACTGGAGACACTGTGTAGTTTAAGTAAAACCCTTAAAAATATTTTATTTTTTAGCAATTTTTCATACTTATATTCATTTGAAGTTTCAATGACTAAACTGAAGTAAAAACAGTGGCCAAATGTTTATTTTTATACAAAATTTACCATATTTGCTTTGTGAGTCTGTATGCTACTCAAAATATACATTTTAAAAAAATTGTTACTTTAAAATTGAAATCTCAATGAAAAGAACAACGAAAACATTTTCCACTGAAGTTTTAAAGCAAGTATTTAACTTCTCAGAAAGAAGCCCCAACTTTTGTCAGCTGAGATTGTTGACAGGCTTCAACATGACTGTGAATAGGCTCTGTGGGGCTTTATGCTGCTTCTCAAGCTGCATTTTTGATGTATTTTCTATTCAGAGAAATAAAACTTCCTCTGAAACTGAGGTTGATAGACCTGTACAACATGAGAGAGGGAGGAAGGCTGGGGACTGGCTTGGAGCTTGGGATTTTTCCACTTCTTATTCCACCCACCTCACTACAAACGCAAGACTCTTCCACCCCTACAATCCATGAGTCAGTGTTGGCCATTTCTCTCATTCAGTGATATCTAAAGCCAGCTGGATGGTTTTCAGCTCTTCAACCTTACTTCATCTACCTTATCCCTCAACAGTTTCTGCAACTCACCACACAGGGCTCCATGCTGCAGCTTTCCATTTTCAGTGAATCTCTTCAGTGTGGCAGGAACCATCATTAAAGAGAAGGTATTGCTTTTAATTTTCTGATTAGTGGATTATGTGGTAGGGCCTCCTCAGCACATGACATCCTCCTCCTCCTATTCTGATGATAGTCTGACACTTTTACCTTTGGGCCAGTTTGTGATGACTTCCAAGATCCCTGGGCAATTGGGGTTTCCTGTTCAAGCTCACTGTGTGATTATAGTGCTCCAGTTAGTCTATGTAGCACCAGTGGCATGGTGTGTGGAAGGGACTTTCCCTTTGAACATCCAGCCCAGCAGCAGCTGCCAGGGTACCAGGAGGAGCTCTGCTACAGTGACAATCACTTCTGAAGCAGCTTGAACCCCCTCATAAGCTGCCACTATCTCTTTTTCAGCTGGATTTTTATAGGCTTTAAGTTGTGTTTCTGACTCCAGAACCCCAGGGCTCCTCCTCAAGTCTCTCTGGGAACATTTATGCCAGAGTCTGCAGGAAGAGCTGTCCTCCTCAGCTACAGTGTAGAGCACATTTTTCACATTTTGTCCTGTCCTGACTGGCCCAAGGGCTACTGCATTAAAAATCTCCTGTTTAATTTGCTCAAAAGCTCCTTGTTGTTCAGGGCCCCACTTGAAATCATTCTTCTACTGGGTCACTTGATGGGAAGGGTTTACAATCTGGCTATAATCTGGAATACGCATCCCTCAAAAATCCACAGTGCCAAGGAGAGTTCATGTTTCCTTGCTGGTTGGTGGGGACATAACTTCTCTTTTATTGACCACATCCATGGGAATATTGATGATGTCTATCTTGCCATTTTACTTCTAAAATCTAAATTTCCTGGGCAAGTTCCTCAACCTTGCTTTGCTTTATGGCAGAACTGGCCATGAGGAGGATTTCTCCCCTTCTCAAAAAGTTCCTGTGTTGTGCTGCCTCACAAGGTGATGTCATCAATGTTTTGAAGCAATTCTGGAGCCTCACTCTCTTCCAATTCAGTCTGATATGAGTGCATGGCAAATAGTGGGACCTTGGGCTCCAGTTCATGCTGAAGTTCCAGCATATCCATCACAGCAGCACTCAGTGATGGTGTGACATTGTCCAGACCATGATAGTCCACTGTCAGTCTCCACTGGACTTACACACTGGCCATAGGGGGCTGTTAAAGGGTGAGTGAGCCTTATTGACACTCCCTGGCTCTCCAGTTCAGGAATCATCCCATGGATGAGGGTCACAGAGCCCCTGTTGGTGCACTGTTGTTGATGATGCACTGTTGTGGCAGTGACTGGTACCTGTTGTTATTTGACCTTCACCAGTCCCACAGCAGAAGGGCCCTTTGAGAGACCATGCAAGATGTTCAGCTGTCTAATTTCCTCTGTCTCCACAGCAGCTATCCCAAAAGCCCAACAATGCCCTTTTGAGTCCTTGAAATACCCTCTCCTGAGTTAATCCATGCCAAGGGTGTGTGGGGTCTCTGGGCTGACGGGGTGATTTTACTTTTTGCTCCCAGTCAGGCTCACCTCAGGTTCCAGTTCTGTCTATTGGGATCATTCTGTCACTCCAGAAAGAGAGATAGCTTCTGCCCCTACGGATTGTGATGGCATCAGGGTACAATCTGTGCCAGTGTCAGCTAAAGCCTTACACTCTTGTGGGTCTGATGTGCCAGGCCATGGGATCCACACAGTCCAATAGATCCACCTGTCCCTTTCTTTCACATGGTTGGAGGCAGGGCCCCTGTAGTTCTGGTCATGGTAGTCATTGCTCAGCTCTTGTAAACATAAACTGGAGATCCCTTCAAGAGGATCAGAAGACTTGCTCACTGGAAACTGGATTTCCTTGAAGAATTTCCTTCGGTGGTTGTTCTTCCTCTCAATTCATGTACCTCTGCTGTTAGGACAGAGGTGGGTTTTCCATCTCACTTTCTCATGTCCTCTTTGTGGTCATGCAGGTGAAACTGCAGGTTACCTCGTGGTGTGTAGCCCTCTCTGGAGCAGGGGGTGCATGCTCCCAATAGCAGAGACTCTGGTCCATACTGGCAGGGGCATGGAACATTTTCTCTCTAGGTTGAGTCTTTCAAATCTGTCATCAGTCTTGTGCAATCTTTTCCCAGCCAAGGCACAGATTGCTAGGGAGGTAGAAAGAACTTCATATTGTGGAAGCTGGGTGATCACCTGAAGCAGTGTTTCTTCTTCTTTCATTGCCATCAATGTTAAGGGTTGGTGTACAATGATAGCACGCTCCATAGAAACTTCTGCCACGTGGATTGTGTGCATTGGGCCTGATCTGGATCTACAGGGAACTATTTGTTATTTGAATCTCTATAGATTGCCTCCAGCACAGCTGATTCTTTCATATCCTGGACACCTTTCTCCATGGCATTCCACTTGTCTCAGTGCACTATTAGGTCATCCATGAGAGAATACTGTTCCCTCATGCTTGACAGATGTTGTCTCCAGAGGCTGAGAGTTTCTGTCCTTTCCAATCCCCTTGCCAATGCCCACATCCTGGAACAGGGATCCCAATTGCCTGGCTTCACTACCATCTAGTTTCATATTGCATGTTGTGATATCCCAGCATCAGAGCAGGCAGGTCACAAGGGGCTCTCCTGACTGGTGGCTGAAATGTTTTTGCATATCTTGCAATTCATCTGGGGGTAGGGATCAGGTGATCCTCTCTGGCCCTGCTTCTTCCTCCTGTTGTGAGCACCCTATTCCTCTCCATCCCTCACTAAGTGAACTAAATTTGTCTTGAATTTCTTTGTAGGGGCACCTTCTACTGGCACGAGTTCTTCATCTGTTTCAGCTGCAGTTTGAGTGGCCACAGTGCCTGTGGGTCTGTTTTCATTCCCCTACCCCTGAGGGTGTTATCTAATACAGGGCAGTATCCAATAAATAATAGCCAGGACCCAGCAATAAATTGCTCCTCTCTGGAATTGCTGCAGCATTCTCCATGCAAATATTCTGTCACTTCATCGGGATCCCATAGTTGTTTAGGGATGAACTCCTGAGTCATTGGAGCAGATAATTTCTCCATCAACTTGTTCTTTTTCTCCCATATTCCCTGCTACTCATGACTGTCCACCATCAGGGCAGATCTCTGAATGACCTTCCAGTAAATCTCTGTTCTGACTCTAACTATGGTGTGGACTGCACTGAGGAGACCTGGCAGACTTAGCAACAACAACATGCTTTCCTTAACATCCAAAGGCAATTCAAAATTCTCCAAAGCTGTTGTAACAGGCCTGAAGAAGGAAAAGGGGGGGAAAAGCTGGGGAAAATCATGTTCCCCTCACAGGCTGGGTATAATACCTAATGAATTCCCAGTGGTAGAAACCAAGTCCAGGGCGGGAGAGCAACTCTGAAAACATATCCCAAATGACCCTGTTCGCCCTTGATGTTATCATGCCATAAATTGATATCATAAAGCATATCAACAAAGTAATCCCAATCCCTCTCTCCACTCTGAAAAAGAGCACCATGGTGGGCACAAATTGCATATACAGGGTTAGATACCCCAAACACATGAAAAGACTGAGCAATATTTTAACCAGAGTGCTCCACATCTAATATACAAATACTTAGATCAAAATTGTTTCCAACCCATTCTGATGAGATCTGTTGTTATCTCAACACTTCATACTCCACATTGAGTGCCAATTAAAAAATGTCATGGTTTAAGCCAATATGGAATTTAAACTCCCCACAGCTTCTTTGCTTTCCCACCCCTCCAGTGAGAAAGAGAGAGAGAAAAGGATCATGGATTATCCTTTTAATCCATAAATTATATCTTTATTTAATCCAGTTGTGGATTGTTCTTGAATTTTGGAGACCAGAATTGAACACAATACTCCTGACTAGAACCAGTAGAGGGGCAGGATCACCTTGCTTGATCACAGTCTTCCCGATGCATGCCAGGATACCATTGGCACTCCTGGCTGCAAGGGCACGGCTGGCTCATGGTCAGTCATTCACTGCCCTCAGGTCCTTCTTCACAGAGCTGCTCTGCAGCAGGTATGCCTCCAACCTGTGCTGGTACTTGGAGTTATTCCTCCCCAGGTGCAGGACCCTACACTTGCCTTTGTTGGACTTCATCAGGTTTCTCCCCACCCAGTCCCATCGAGTCCTCACTGAATGGCAGCACAGCCTTCAGGCGTATCAGCCACTCCTCTCAGTTCCATACGATTGGCAAAGCTGTTAAGGATGCATTCTATCCCTTTTCCAGGTCATTGATAAACAAGTTGAAAAAGACTGAACCCAATATTGGCTCTTGGGGAATGCCACTGACTACAAGCCTCCAACTGGATTCTGCTCCACTGATCATGGCACTCTGATCTGTGCCATTCATCCGGTTCTTGATCCACCTCACGGTCCATTCCTTTGACTGGCATTTTGCAAGCTTACCTGTAAGGATAGGAGACAGTCTAGAAACTTTTGCAGAAATCAAGGTAGACAGCATCCAGTACTTTCTCCTTGTCAACCCATCCCACCACACCAGGTGGTGTACACTCTCTACTGGGATAAACCAGCTAACAATTTAACCTGTATCTCTTGTCAGCAAGACACCAGAATATAAAGTCCCTTCCAGAGCTGCGTGTTTTTATTAAGTATGAAAAGAAAAACCTCTGGCAAGTGTAGAGGGAATCTTCAATTTACAAGGAAATTGATACCTTAGAAGATGCCTGACTTACTTAACAGAAAATAGAGTAATGGGCAGATTCTCAAACTTCTTGGTAGGATATTTTTTAACACCATACTTTGTGCATTTTTGTCATGCATTGCCAACATGCCATATGCTTATAACACATGGTAAAAGCATGGGTAAGAAAATGTAATTGTGACATGTAAAGACAGCTCCGGATCCATAATACTTCTGAGCTAAAATACACTTGTGCATTTGTTATATAAGTTTAGAGGTCTTTTATCAAGCTCTTTGTAGGTGTATCACTGAAAGTGATACCGTACCTCAGACTTAGCAGATTCCATAGAGGGAGAACAAGAGCTGGATCAGGTGGTATCAGCCAGGGCTTCAAGGCTGTAGTCTGTCATTTGCTAAGGATTTTCAGAAGTTAAAAGCTTTTCACTTGAGTATCCTGCTGTCAATTTACTACACTGGAAAAGCAGATTTAACTGATTGTTTCTAAAGTGTTTAAAAATTACATGCATGTACAAAAGAACTGAAGTGCTGTATTTATGATTTAATTGTGTAGTGCTCAGCTTAGGTCTTCTGCTTTTCCAGGTGTAAAGACTAGTAGCTCTTATCTCAAAGAGTTTATACCATGAAGAGATAATGAAGAAAATTATTGGTAGAGAAAAAAAGCTAATGGGTGATAAAGAAGATTTACCTAAGGTGAGTCACACAGCACACAGTGACAGATTTGGAATAAAATCCAGGCTTCCTGCATTCCAGACCAGTTTCAGACGTACTAGATCTTGCTGTCTTCAGCTACCACTGTTACTCATCTCTCTGGAGAGATGAGGAGCCTAGCAGCTGTCCTCACATACTGGCATATGGGGCAGACTCCTCTTCAGAAGTTGCTGCAGGAGTTTGTCTTTCCAAACATGCCACTGATAAAACCAACTGCATTTGAGAAAAGTAGGTAATAGAAGAAAATGCATGAGAAATTGCAGTTAGGGACCTTAACCTACTGAGTCATTTAGGCAGATAGACTCCATCCATGACTGAGCAGAGGGAGGGCCTCTTTCATGGAGATATTCAGTGAAAGAATAGTGCCTTAATCAGGCCAGTCTTACAGGTATACATATTTATAAGTGGACATTGAAGCTAGGAAATTATTTCAATAGTTGATTGAAGAACATTTTATAATTTATTCCCACAAAAACCAGAATTATAATTGCAAGGTTACCCACCACCAAACAATATGCAAACTTTTTAGAGATTATGTGTATGATACAGTTTTATCAGTGAAACCCAGGCACAAGACACGGCAAACCCAGGGTTACTCTGTCCTTGTCTTTGCCTACTTTCTCTTAGCAGGCCACTGGGCTAATCACAAACTTTGAGAAGAGAGAAAGAAAGGCTATTCTTCATTTATCATCCCTTCAAATTTATAGCCCAAGTGGTCACTCATTTCAGACAGATTTAATTTGTTAATTCAACAGCAGAGAGCAAAGCCAAGGCCAACATATGATTTTGTTCATTTGCCATGGCCCCAGAGTGCTCCTAATGGAGTTTGCTTGTTGGCAATGACAGTGAAATACTCCAGACTTTTACCTCCAGAGATTTCAGCATTCATGGTGACAGGAGTGTAGATTTAAAAAAAAACCCACAGAATTCTCTTTCCTATTTGCATTCCTGGCACTTAAGACATTCATACATGAAGTTTCAGGGATTGCTTAAAGAGATTGGACTGGAACACCAAATATATGAATATGCTCTTCCCTGGCTGATGAGAAAGAAGATTTTAAAGAACTGGGGCTGCCCACAGCCAAAACACACAAGTCTTAATCAGGAAATGGTGTGTCTCATCCTCCTTTGAAGTGTGGGATAATGCAATCCACACTGAAGAAAGTAATTTTCATAATGTCAACCCCAGCTTCAGGTTTTCCCCACAGGGTGCCTTGCAAAAACAGTGGAGGGTGTACCTTTGTCCCACAAGGACATTGTTTTTCTCCCTGCAGAATCACCATATGTACAAATTAACAAAATGTAAGGTAAAAGCCCTCAATCAACAGACATATACAGGTAACAAGTAAAATCCTCACTACATGAAGTCTTGCACTTTCTCCTGTGGCATCTGCTGCCTTAGGACAGTGTTGATTGAGGTGATGTTAGGAAGCTGCAGATTTATCAATATTTGTAGAATTTTTTTTTCCATTTAGCATCACTTCTTTCTTCAGTACTGACTTTTAATATTTCTGCTTGACATCTGTACGTGTTGGCTAGTCCTTAACCATACTCTTGCCCTTTTTGACTGGGTACAGGGAAAATATACAGTGTAGTCCTGTACACAGAAAACCACTGTCAAGACACAACATTGGAACAACAGAGGCATTGTGGTGGATTCTAGACACTCTCCACACCAGGTGACTTGGTGAGGAGCAAATCTATTCTCAGTTCTTGACTCCTTCTATTGAAGGTGCTCAGTCATTGTCCTTTTAATTCTAACAAAACCATTTTCACTCCAGATGGGAGATTGTAATAACAGCTTTGTGTTTGGACCGTTTTGGAGCTCACTTAAATACAAACCTCACCTGTGCAGAGCCAAAACCTGGTGGTGGTGGTGAAAATTTTTGAGAGCCTGAGAACTCAATTAACCCCAAAGTTATGCAACCTGACACCATTATTGACACATCTGATAGAACAAGAGCTGGGACAAGAGCTGATAGGAGGCTGAAAAGAAGGGGCTAAGACTCCAGGGCCTGATCTTACCTCTTTTTGTTTTGTGTTGAGTACCCTCAATCCTGCACTGTGCTCATCTTCTTTGTATAAGAAGTTTGGCCTCCACTCCAGGCACCTGAGCTCTGGAGTTTCAGGGTGTGTTGCCTAAAATTTCAAGAAGAGTGAGCTTCAGAAGGGTCATCTAACATGGAAATCTTAGAAAGAAGGAAAGACATTTTTTCATCAGTGATGAGTTTTTTTTTGTGAGAATTATTTTTATTTTCACCTTTTTTCTTTTTTCATTTTTTGTTTTTTTCTTTTTTCTTTTTTTCTTTTTTCTTTTTTCTGTTTTTCCGTTTTTCCGTTTTTCCATTTTTCCATTTTTCCTTTTATTTTTTTTCCCCTTGCCCCTGTCTTCTTAATTGAAAATAGACTATCATGATAGTAGTTAATAGGCAAATTAAAAAAAAATTAGCTATTTGGGGCACTATTATATTAGAATAATTTTTGTAGGCAGTTGCTGATCAAATTCAAGGTGGACTTGTCTGAATTTAAGAACCTAACAAAGAAATTTAGAGATTGTTTAGACCCTGAACAGATAAGGCTAAAATCAATTTTCAGTCTTCAGTACTGGTACTAGGTCCAGTGCTCTGCTCTCTATGTAGATATTATCCTAAAACTCTCTTGGCCTCAAACTGCAGTGCCATAAGCCTAACCAAAATGGACCCTTGAAAGTGACAGCAAGCCTGTCAGTCCTCAAGGAGAGCAATGGGAACCTGCACCTGGCTGTGATGCAATTTTCCAGGATTAAATCCCCCAGAACACCATGGAAGAGTGTATAATGAGAATTTTGCTCTTTTCATTTTCCTGTCAAATTCAAATCTGTATCCCTTCTGTTGTCAAGGTTTTCGAACCTTGAATTTTAATTTTGATGGATTTATCACCAACCACCCTTTGCACACAGTTGTTTCCATCTATTTCTGGACATTCTGGCTGTGCTGGGATTGCAAACGGTAGGAGAAGGTACTATCTTAAATGAGCTACATGAAACAGATTTCTGTCCGTGTCCCCTCGGCATTTCTTGATAACAACACTGTCAACAGATCTAAACATTGTCAAGATGTGTGAAAGAAGCTAAGTTTATGTCTGCGACTAGAACTTTTCAGAGAATAGGTTTCAAAAACTTTCCATGTTTTTATTTTTTCAACAAGCAGGCAGAATTTCCATAGAAAACAGGTACTTTCAATAAACATTTTTTTTTAGTCAGAGCACCAGTTTTCTGTTGAAAGAGTTTTGTTGGGAAAATGTTAACAGGCTCTTCTTGGTGATTTAGTGGTTTAAACATTTCATTACATAAATTTGCATGTCTGCTAATGGAAGACAGTTCAGCTTAAACCTTTAAGGCTTCTAGTAGATGATTGTGATCAACTTTTCACCAATCTGAATTTTTTAAAATACTGATAACTCAGCCCTCAGCACATGCTCTGTGCAGTAAATATTTAGGTCAATTAGAGAACAACTATGTATATATAAGGCTAAAAGACAGTTTTACTCAAAGGAAATTACTCTCTGTATGGCCTTGTCATGCTTTTGCACAGAGATGAAGTAGCACCTTAGAATTCAATCTTTTAATCTTTTACACTAACACAAGTCTTTCACCTCAGCTTCCCCAGCACAAATTTTCCCCAGCAGTCTGTGTGTATAAGAAATGAAGCAAAACACTGTACACAATTGACCTCTTGAGGAGAAGAAGAAAGAACAAACATGTGACACACATCAATTCCTGGTCTAATGGAAGGTCGTCTGGTACTGTAATGAACACAATATAAGAGACTGAAGAGAAGTACTTTCACTAAATTTTCAAGTTTTTACTGCTCTTTTTCTGGGATTATGAAAAAAAGAGATACATGGACCACTGAATATCATTCTTCAAGAAAAGCCTAATGTAACTAAGCAATAGATGACAATGTGTAAGTGCATATCACTGGAATTCTTCGTTTGTCCTTGTCGATAAAATATTACTGCTAACATAAGAAAAGCAATTCTTTATGCATTTATATATATATTCTTTATTACACATTGCACCTTATTGTATGCATTCTATATGCACTTCTTTAGCACATATGTTTCTGTGTGTCTGGGGCTCAAAGAATTTTGGAACTTTTCTGATTGTTGATTCATTCCAAGTTGTGGGCTTGTTACCATACTTAAGCAATGAATGTCAAATTTCAGGGAACAAGTGGTTTCTCTTTGCACTGTTACTTTCATACATGGAAACGTTCCTTCCTTCAAGTGAATTAAGGCTAACTTTGCCTGTTCCTCTGTTCTTGTGTTCTAGATTTGCTGCTTGAGCAAGCGTTTTCTGAGCAGCCCTGGCAATGGGATGGGGAAAGAGGAGTTGCCCTTGCCTGTAGGTAAGAGAAAGGAAAGTAATTAAAGTAATTATCTTGTAGTGAGCATAACATATTTGATAAGAATAGTTTTGATAGGCCAGATCACGAAGATTAGGGTGCTGAATTCAGTTGTACTAAACCTTTTTACATTTTACCTCTGACTCCAGAAAGGCCTCATGGGCACTTCTCCATCAAAGAACTCAATAGTTCATTTTCAAGAAGAAAGGTGAGTTATAGATCCATTAAACACAGCAAAATTCCCTAATGTATAATAATTACAAAACCACCTGGGCTAGGCAGAGTAACATTTTGTTGAGTCACTGGATTAGACTCTTTAAGTTGATGTTCTTATGTTCATTTGTAAATCATTTTAATAAATAAGCAGCATTCCAAACTGCAATTTACTATCTTTAGATAATTGCATAATTGCAGAATTCTTTACAGTATTTATATGAGGAAATTGGCAATTCATAAATGTTAAATTATAATGTTTCTGCCTGTTTGCCAATTGCATAAAATTACTGAACTAAATCTTGCAGTCATCAGAGCAACATAGTTTAAGCTACAGTAAATTTTAAAATATAGCTAATCTGTGCAATGCAGCTTCACAAAAACTTATGTCAAACACTACTGTGCTGTGAAGAGATACTACCACCGATTATGTAGAATGGATACCATGTCACAACTGCAGTGCACCAGAGTAATTTGCTCTGCTTCTGAGGGTTCTTAAAGGTTTACTAACTAATTGTTCTCAGATGGGTTAACATTCTTAGGAAAACTGCCTTTTGTGCTTGGTTTTGGACAACTACCTTATCTCAGTTGTTTTATAAAAAATCCTCCTGTACTTATTTATTCCCTGTGACTATCTTTTTATTTTTATACAATTTGTTTAATTATTCAGGCTGGGTTCAAAATATCTGGTGGTTTCTCTAAAAAATTAATGCTTCTTTTATGTTGTTGTCATTGCTTTGGTTTGTGGTTTTTTTTTTTGTTGTTTTTTTTTTTTTTTTTTTTTTTTTTTTTTTCCCCTGAAATGTTGAATCAGTGAATTCATAAGAGCCCAGAACTGTGGTTTTGCAGCAATTCTGAGTTCGGGGGTTTTATATGCCAGAGGGAAAAATAAATATATATCTCTATAATACAAATCCTAATGATCAAAGACCTGGATAGGCTACTTTGGTATTCTTTGTTGATGTTACTTATGAAGCCACCTTCATTTCGGAACAGAACATCTATATGTGTCTCTTGGGAATCCAAACCATACTCCTTCCCTGAAAAACAGAGGTGATGTCTTTCAGTCTTGGGTATTCCTTTCCATGGAATTTCCTCATGGCTCTTTCCACACCTTAGAAGCCCTGAGTTCCTTTGATGATAAAAGGAGACAGAACAGAATTTTTTTTCTTTTTCAGTCTGGCTTTTTTCCTTGCTTGAATGTGGTATCCAGATACACCAGTAATGAGCAGTGCAGCCTGGGCTGAGGCAACCGAGTCAGAATGTCGGCATATGGATTCCTCAAGCAATCTGGTGTGCAGCTCTATTATTAAGCTAGGAAACAGTACAGGGCACTTGACCCATCAATGTTACATCACACAGAGATTGCTCTCTGGAACCGATGATCATGATCATCTTGAATTTCCTGCAATGGTTACAGGCTGAGTTGGTGATCACAGAAGTATTTTGTCCCATCCCATTAGCATCTTGTCGAGTAGCAATGCTTTTGGAGGTACGGTATTTGAATGTTGGGGGGTTTGTTTGGCTTGTTTCTTTTGAATATAACAAAATTTAAGTTGTAGTCTCACTTCTTGAATACAAACATACAGTTAAATTCTCTGGCAGACATTTATTAGCATTTTGCCTTTGTAGCCATTTTCTAATCATTGTGCAGATTAAGTATTTCAGGAAGAAAAACTTACTGTAGTTTTTTAACAAGTACCTCAGGCAATTTGCTGACATATATCAGTGCACTTGTCAAATGCTTTGACACAGATGTCTGGTTTTGGCAACTACAGAATTTGAATATCCTACCCTGTACATAGCTATTCATAGAGTCAATTCAGATCTGGTGTAGGTGGGTGCAACTTCATTGACTTCAACTCTGAGGCAGCCGCCTGTACTCAAGCTGAATTTAGGCTTGGAGAAGTGTGCCAAAGAACAACCCAGAGAGCACTCAAAATGATCCTCTAAGACCTATTGCTGTCCCTGCCTTCATGGGGGGATGTGTCACAGGTGTTCCTGGGCCTTTAGGGACAGCCATGGCACTGATGGATGCTCTGGCCTCACCCTTCTCTTTGTCTTTAGGAATGTTGGTTTGGAGTCAGAGCCAACCCTGGGTAGTGGTTCCACACACACTCCAGTGCCAGTCCTTACCCTCTGGCTATCACATTTCTTCCCCAGTTGGAGCCTGGAAGTTGGGATTCTGCATTTCCCCCTACAGAGTGCTTCTTTGACCACTGTCAATATCCCATATATGAAAAAGGCTCTTTATACTCCCTCCAACCAGCCAGTCTAACTCCCTGCAACTACAAATCTCTAGGATTATCATTACTTACTTAAATGAGCTTTTCTCTAGTGTTAGAGTAGGAATTGAGAAGAAAGGTGTCTTTTCCAGCCTTGGAAGAGCAGCCACCCCTAACTGTGTCACCGTGATAATCCAGGCTGGGGCACAGAGACTGTTTGTCACCTCAGTTGGCCCCAAACAATTTGGGTACCCATTAGACCTTCTTCTCTGCAGCTCAAAAACTCTTCCAGAGAGAGGTTCACATTGTGAAGAGGAACAGCAAGGAAACTAATTACAAGAGGATCAGCCTCAATGTACCTGCTAATATTCCAAAGTTCTGTGGAGGCTAGTACTGCCTCTGCAGCTGTTACTTCCCCACTCAGTGATCCCCCATACCATGAAATACATTAGCACGACTGGAGGGGAGAGGGAGGGCTTGGGTCTCTGGCATTGTTCTGCTCTGTCCCAGTCCAGTGCTGTCAGCTTCCCTTCCCCTGTGTCTGGTATGAAGGGCCCATTGAATGCATTGCAATTTGGAGCAAAACCCTAACATTAGCATGTCAATATTCCCAGACACTGGGATTTGCTAAATTTATTTAATCAATGCTATGAGAGAAGAATAAAAACCTTGTTGTAGATGTTTGTTTGCCTGGAGATAGAAACACAATTGCCATAGTAAATTTGGGATTGTCACTGCATATCATTTCTAGATCTGATTTTTCTCAAGATGGTTGTGAAGTGAAACCCAGAGGATTGACACAATGTCTTTGATTGTAAATCGTTACGCTGAGCTGCCCTGCTGCTATCGGAAATAATCACAAAATACATGACACACGTCATCCTTTAGTTTGAAGAACACTTTTAATTTTATGCTCTACTTTCACATAAATGCCCTCACTTGCACCTTAACAAGCCCCCAAGCATTGGTTACCAAATGATATTTTATCAACCTCCCCTTTTGTTCTCTCACTATAAAATTGAACAACTGGGATGGAGAGAATTTGGCTTTGGTCCAAAACATGGCTAGATGCATCTGCATTTGGCTCTGTGCCTTAAGATATAATATTCAAATATGCGTTGTCCTTAATTTTTGTTTAAATAATCCTTCTTCCTTTTTTTTTTTTTTTTTTCTGGTGTGATTGCAGTGCCTGCAAGATGTTTTCCCCTCCTGTTATCAGATTTTTATTATTGTTAAACGCAAATTCATCTCTTTTTCCCCCCTGAATTCAGAAGAAATGAAACCCAGTGGGACTGTTTAGAAATTAAATGGGCCCCGCAGAAACTGTTCTTTCAGAACCTCTTAATATTTAATAAAGAATTGTACCATTTCTGTGGTTTTCTTTAAATATTGCACCAAGTATAGTGAGGAAACTTATTTCTCTGATTTAAATTTTGTTGGATTTTTTTTTCAAAAAAGAGCTTTAATTACCTATGAAATCCTAGACATCTTTTACTCAAACAGCTAAATTATATTGTTGTTAGTTAATAATTATGTATGTGCTATAGAGTAAGTTCATATTTTCAGGGTGGACCTGGTCTGACTGCAATGGGATTTGGGTTAAACCAGAGCAGACCCTTGCTTGCAACAGAATTACACATCAATCCTTTGTGCATGATGCTTCCTGTGATTAAAGTAGGGCAGGACTTTGAGAAGTGGCCTAGTACCAAATTAGCTGTAAATTGAGTCATGTCTTGTACTTTTCCATTCATGCTTCCCTAAATACAGAGACAGAAAGAGGGGAGCAGGTCAATGGAGATTGTGACTTTCAGCTGAGAAAACATTTGCTGTATTCTCAGTACTTTAATTGTTTTTATTAGTACAGATATTTCTGAGCAGCAGTACCAATTAAATTGGTGCAAATAGAGATTATAATGTGGTCAATTGACAATACCTGTATTTAAAAACCAGGAATGTCAGTATGTATAAAACATCACCAACATATTACAGTTTGGTATTTCATAAGACAGCAGAGCATAGGGATTGCTTTAAGACAGCAAGCTGAAAAAAAAACCATTTCATTTATAAATGAAATGTGTTTTAGTGTTATATGCCCCAGCAGGCAATTCACTCATTGGGGATAATCATTCAAAATCTGCTCTGCTTTGGTAATAAGCTGAAAGAGAGACAGAGCAGCATTTCCAAAGACACTGATTTTCTTAGTCCTTAGGAATAAATTATTTTAGCTTTGGTTAGTTTGTTAGTTTGTTTGTTTGGGGTTTTTTTGGTTGTTGGTGGATTGCTGTTTTGTTTTTTGTTCTTGGGGGGGTTTTTTTTGGGTTTTTTAAAAATTTTTTTATTTGTTTTTGTTTTATTTTGGGTTTTTTAAAATTTAAAAAATGCTGTCTTCTGTCTGGAGAGTAGTCCTTAAAGGCTAGGTTTATTAACTTTTTTCAGATTTACATGGACTGTTATGTAAATAATGACAAATATGGGAACTTAATATAAGCATTGTGTGATGGAGGAATGAAGAGTCTTCCTTAGCCACCTGATCCAACAAGCTTGAATAAGGTATTTAAATCTGGTACAGTGAGTAATTGTAAATCAAGGGCTTCAGTTACTGAAACAGTTAACAAAAGAAGTTTTTGCTCACAATTAAAGTGCTTCCAGAGGCTGAATTGCTCACTGTCACTTCTCAGGGTATAGTTACTCTTTCCCTACAGCAATGAATGTGAGATTTTTAGCTTGTGGTCATGGCTGGAAAGATGGGCTAACCAGAGTGCTGAAGCAGAAGAGATTTAGGTCTGGCTAGGTGAATGTGAAAACTGGAGTTGGTGTCAGTAAATGCTGGTCTCCAAAAATTAACAAGGTGCAAAGAACTTGATCTTGTTATTTATCATGTATCAGCTTTTACTGAAACTGACTCAAAAAAATCTCTCATTCCTGGCTTGGCATTTTGCCTTCCTCCTCTTTTCTCCCTATCTTCCTGTAATGGTACAAGACTTTTTTTCCCCCTCTCAGCTATAACTGTGAATAAGATTAAAATCTGGAAGGTATAGAGTGGCTGTGGATCTATCATATTCAGTAGCTGAAAAAAATGTGATGATGCAGTGTCCCAAGAGAAACTGTTTAAGAACTTTTCTGTAAAATTCTGATCCTGGTTGCCACATGGGTTGCAGTTGACCAGCATTGGAGGGGTCCCAGCAAACCTGAATAACATTATTACAACATGGATGTTATAATTACAGCATGTTGCCTGTTACTGTTCCTATTTTCAAAAATTTTCTAGTAAAAAGAGGAACTCTACTTTAAAGGTTCTGTGAAGGGGACTCTTACCTTTCTGAAATGGTATCATGAAGGTCACTTAAAAATTGAAAAATGTAAATGATACAAGAGCTCTTTTGTACTGACCTTACAAAAAATAAATGTTAGAAGTTGTTGATGAGGCCATGAAAAGAATTTCTTTCAAGAAAATTTACTGAACCTCGCAATGAAAAAGAAAACAAAGTAGGTGTTCCTCTCCATGGAGCAAAACAGTCATACCTTTCTCTAAATTAGAAGGGGAAAACAATATGTTTCTCCTAATCTGATGCTCTTCTCTCGCTTTTCCTCTTACTAGAAGATCTCACAGCCAGATATTGGTTCCTATTGAATCTATTCCTTATGCATTTTATAGCTGGTATGGCAGCTTCCACAAATGAACCATCACAAGTGTAACCTACTTTTTCATTTCAAGAAAAAATTTTGCTAGTAAATGCTACTCTCCCTTAACCATGAGCAAGGAGGTTGCTGGCAAACAGCACTAAAATAATATCAGCTCTCACAAGAAAAAAGACAGTGGAGGCAGATCTAATTTGTATATACTGCTGTTAAATTATAGAGCAGCACCAATGAGGCGTGAACCATCACCTGCTGACATTTTCTTCAACTGATGGCTGCACAGCACAGTGTCTGCACAGTTAGACAATGATGTCAGTGCCAGAAAGGATAAAGATCAGAAAACAGAGTACTTGGTATGATTTGACCACTTAGTATTGTCAGTTCTCCAATGAGTGATATTGGGGGTGCCTGCACCAGGAGGCTGTAGCTGCATATTACAGACATAAGAGGCAGCTTTTCAATCTCTGCAGCTGGGATGGGTCTCCTGTGGAAAGACATGGAAGCTCATTAAAATGCCAGAGCAATGAGGCCATGATACCACTTGTTTATGTTGAGACCCTGAGACTAAACTGAAGCAGAGATGCCTGTGAGAGCTGATCCTCTGGGCAGCGAGGTAGATTAAGTATTTCTTGTTGCTGTCCCCTGAAAGTCACATGTGGATGTGCAGGTCCACAGCTGATAGTTTCTGTTTGACAGGGCAAGTTGTTTATAAGCAGCTGCTGATGTGCATTGTGTTCATACTGTTAAGTGAGGATTATTTTAAAGCTTGACAAGAAGATGGTTGTGGGGAGCTATGACTTGTGAGTCTCTGCCACAACTGTGTTGGGCATAGTGCCTGTGTTACACTGATGCCTTTTCCTAGTCTTAAAAAAATTGAGTGCCAGATGCATTTAAGGGATAAGAGTTTTACAGGATAGTTTACAGGATATGTTGTAGGGGAGGGGCCTTGGTTTCTCAAGATAGCATAAGGCTTTCTGGCCTCCTACTATGAGGCCTTTAGGATGTTTGGCCTCCCAGCCTAAGGAAATATCAGGACTATGCAAAGCCATCAGCCTTAAGGAATTGCGAGTATGCATGCTAAGAATAGTGAGGATACATAAATGTTATATAAAAGGTATATAAAAGAAAATATCAAAAAATCATCTTGTCATCAACACAGAGGCTCGCATTTCCTTGTGCTGTCTGGCTGCCATTATGATGCAGCCTGCAAGGAGCTTCTTAGCTTTAAGAAATTTCTGAACAGTGCAAGTATAGTGCAACTTCCCCTTATTCATTATCAGTAAGTGCAGAGGTTGAAATGGTTATCACTGAGCTTCAGTGCAGATGCTTTCTTTAATGCCTGGGCTTTTTGTGTGTCCCCCACCCAGCTGTTGCCTGGGTGTTTTCCACAGCATCCTCTCCATCTCCCCTCCAGTGCAATTCCCTATTGCAATGCCTATGCCAAAAAAGCCTTTCAGCTGCCCTCCCTGCAGCAGTCAAGCTCTTGTGAAAGCAACTCAAAATCCTTCTGTGACATATTTGGGTGACTGCATTATGGATGTCATGGATCACATATGCATGTCGTACCACTGGATTGTGTTGTCAATTTTAGGTTACAGATTTTCTCAGCGACGAAGGAACTTTTTCTATGGCCTGTGTAGCTCCAGCTTCATCTTTGGTGCAACACAGTTGCTGGGAAGCAAATAGAGTATTTCAGCTGGCTGCCTTGGCTGAGTTCTTTTCTGCAAAGGGTTTAAATCCAGCTCATGACTAACATTTTGTGTCCATTTTTCCATATCTTTAACTTTTCTCATTAAAGCCTCTCACATGTCCAAGGACAGGGGGCTTTTTTTTGCCTTTCCACAGGAAGGAAGGAGTCTTTACTTTAACACTTCTCTTTCTTGGTTATTTGCTTTCCCTTAAAGCTGGGGAAGCCATTCCTTTCTGTCCTCATGCAGTGAAATCCTGTGTGAGCTGCAGCAAATTCCATCTTCTATCTGAAGTCCCTCAGCAATTTTAAGGGCCTGTTGAGTCTTTAGACTCTAGCAGAAGAGTCAATGCTCAATCCTTACCAAATAGCTTTTCAATTTTAGATGCTTATTCCAAAATTCCAGTTCAAGATAAACGTGGAAAGTTCATTGTCAAACATATGTGATATATCAGCTACAAAATTAGGTTAATGTAGCAGAAACTATGTGCTTTCTGAGTTAAAAAGACATCTAAAAAAAAAGCCATTTACTTCTAATTAACAGTTTTAAAAAGTAAATCCTACTCAGAAACTTTAAAATTCTTTCTAAAAATGTGATAGAGCAGTTTTAGGTGATCCCAAGGGCCTGCTTTAAAGGCTCTTTCAGTATGACTTCCTCCATTGGCCTGTGTCAGGTTACAGAGTTGTGTCTGATTTTCAGAGTTGCCTCCTGATGTTCAGGCTTTGCTCTATCAGTCTCCCAGCCTATAGTAGCCAAAAATCCTCTGAAGACTTTGAGTCAAATGCTTTTTTTTTCCTGCTCCCATCTCCAAAAACCAACCAACAAACAAGCAAAACCAAGAACAAACAAAACAAAACAAAACAAAAAAACCCCCAAACCATGAAAAACCCCACAAGAAACCTCCCCAAAACCCTGGCTTCTGCCTACCACTTGTGAGACCAATTTGATGGTAATGCTTCAGTGCAAGAACCAGTCATAGGGGTGTGGCAGGGGTCAAGGTGAAAAATTGATGCTTATCTGTCATTTAAGAGAGCACAGACCTACTGTGAGCTACTCACTCTTGCAACTGCTGCATAGTGTACATAGAGGTTAATTTTTACTGGAATAGAGACACAGTCAAGTCTTTGAGTGCAGACCATTATTTCTACCTTAGTGAGCTCTTGTGCCTTTAAAAATAGCTCAAAGAAAAGACCCATGTAATTTATGGGGAGTCTTTTGATATTTGGACTCCCCAAATCAGCAAAATTTAGGTTATCTTTCTTATGATAGCTTCTATGCTTGCTCCTTTTCCAAGCTCCCCACACAATAAGATTTTTGATGAACAAAGAAGTGATGATCAGACTATTTCTCGAGATCCTTTTTGGCAGCAGGAATTTTGGAAAGCTAAGAAGCAAATTGTTGTAAGGGTGTACCTTTTCCTTGTTAACCTTCCTCTCTATTTCAGCTTTCCAACACCAGTAATTCCAGAAGAAACTTGCATTCCAAAAAGCAAAAATTAATCTGGCATTTCTGCTATTTTTCCAAAGACCCATTTGTCACAGCACATGCAGGGCTAGAAAGCAGCTCCTCACCTGATGTCTTATCTTAATTTAATTTGGTTCCTCCCTTCTGTAACACATCTGCCTTGTGGTGAGTGAGATATATCAGCCAATGCAAGTTTTCTGTAATGATCTGAAAGAAGTATGGGAATATAGTTGAGAGATTACAGTAGAGTTGCTAATATACACATGGAATGCAGGATTGAGGACTCCAGCAGTATGTCGTCAGCTTTGGGAAATTTGTAAGTCTTTGTCAAAATGACCCAAGGTGGCAGGGTACAGCTGAAATCAATGAATATTCAAAAGCTCATTCATTTTAAGTGGGTAATCATTCACAAATTTCAGTGAGTTTAGGTACAGGGCAGAAATGTGAAGCCTAGATGACACAGAGCTAACTGTGCAGATCTAATAGTTCGAGTCCCCACAGGAGAGGACTCTTACCCTAGTGGGAACTCATTCTAAGGTCTCTTATCTGTATCAAATGACCACACAGCATTTTGTCAAAACAGTGTTGACAAAATGCAATTTTAACATAGGCAGTAGTCAAGTGGTTGATAGGCTTGAGCTGGGGTCCTAGCCTGGGTTTTACACAGGACCTTTGTCACAGGGCTCTGATTTTACAACTGTTTTTTAACAGCCATTTAGAAAGCCATGGTCACACATAGTTTCTACCTGTTCTGATACCTTTCTTCATATTTGCCTGTGGGCATTTGACAGTTAAATACCCCTGTAGTGGATTTCCTTCATTTAAAAGTATCTTTTGGCTCAGAAATGTGATGGCAAAAATACTGCACATTTCCCATGTTCAGTTTTGTTCCTTGCTAGTTTCTGTATTGTCATTATGTTAAAAATCTTCCTTATAAGAAATTCTCTTATAAACTCAGCCTACCATTCAGGTATCCAAATACATTCTTCTTTAGTTGTTAGTCACCACTAGGGGTGAAAATGCAACAGTCCATATTTTCCCCTGCCACAACTTCTCATTCAAGGTTAGATGTAACACACAGTTAGGGGTTAACACAGTGGCCCATGTATTTTGCTGTTCACTGTCGACACTGCTCCTAAAACGAAATAACTAAGTTCATTCTTTGCTGTTTTGTCCCTGGATGGCAGACAAAGAACAGAAGAAACAATAGCAACAAGAACGACTTGATGTCTAAGCAGATATTATTTAAAGGCAGGGACAAAATGTTTTTTAAATGGTTTTTCTATTATTATTCCTTGAGATTCATTCTCTTTGTTCCAAATGCTTATGATGTTTTAGAGTTTATGCATAGTTTCTGCAACAACTTAAAGATTGTGTTTAAAGATTAAAAACTGTGTTTTGTCTATTTTTGTCCCCAAAATAAATAGTATGCAGTTTTGCCATGAGAAAAATAATAAAATTCCCTAATAAGTTTGTTAAATTTTTGCAGGTATCAGTAATAAGTATAGACATGAATAAGCCAAAATAATAATTGTGTAATAATAAAGAACCATAACACAGAAATACAGTGTGAATAAACTAAAACATCAATGGGTCTTGAATACTGTTCCAGTCTTTTATTTCATATGGTAATTCTGGGTTATGCATTCTCTCCCCTGTTTGAATGATGCAGCAACCTGCTACAATTTCTTTTCAATAAGGAGTAGATGTAACTTTTTAGGGAAAAAGCATTTTGCTCCAAAACAGCGTTAAGAATTATGTTCTTGATATATTACAAAAAGTATTAAATAACATGCTCTGTCATCTAATAGAGAGTTTTTGTATCTGTAATATAAAATGTAGTAATCTTTCTTTAGCATCTGTGTATATCTGTTGTCTCCCCACAGAAGCTTGCTAGAATTCTTGACATTTAGCTTGAAGAACAATATTTACTCTGCACCACGCTTATCTCCATAAGCACGGTGAGTGATCTGCATTTATCCAGGCTCCAGCTTCTGGTGACAGAGAAGGGTACAAGCAGCTGACACTGTGACCCTGAAATTGCTCTAGCCTTAGAGCAAACAAAGCCTTCTGCTGAACAGTTACAGAGTTTAGGAGAGGTTTTGGCAGTTTAGTAGAATTAACTGTGACAGAGGGATGCTGCAGAGGATCCTGCCACCCTTCTTCCCCTGGCAGGCATGAATTCTGTTTCTTGAGGGTGAGGAAGGGCTGTGCAAAGCAGGTGCTTCAGCAGAACATGATCTTATAGAAATACTGTGCTAGACCATGAAAGCCTTTTATGCTGCCCCAAAGACACCTTGACAATGCCACTCCTGTGCTGCAGCAAAGTTATGCTTGTAATTGTAAAGAGCAAGGACGGAAGTAATGTCAACCTGGCTTCACCAGCAATCCTGGAAATATGTTGCAGGCATTCTTCCAGCGTTGGTGTTGGCAGAGTACTTCCATGGAAAGGCATGTCTTTGTTTCGATGAAATGAAGAATGCTAAGAAGGTGATGTGTTTAGACACCATTTCCCATCTACTGCATCAGCCATCCATTCTGTACCCATTCTGGAAGCTGCTCTGCTAAGAGACTGGCTCCTGATACGATGTCTGAAGCCCTTGATCAATTATTTTTGCTCATTTGCTTGGCTCAGACAGAGGGAGATTTCTGTAAAGTAAGTGCTGGCTCAAGCATTCTCTGCTTTATCTCTGGATGTGTTTGTATATATATGTGTGATAGATATATAATGATGTGCTATCTCTGCATCTAGAGCCTGGTGATTTTCTCCTATAGTCTATGTCAAATCACGAAGCACAGCTCTGGGGGGGGGGGGGCATGAAATAAATCTCCCTCAAAAACCTGTATATCTCTTGTGTAATGAGCTGAGTATGGGACCCACTAGCAAGCAAGAAGTTGTGTCATTCTGTTAAAGAAGTAACTTCTCCCTTCCCTCAAAGATGGGAGGTACCATGACCTGGCATTTGAGGGGCAGCAACCATATCAGGGGGGTGAGCTGCTCTTTGATGGCAGACACTTCTTTAGTATCCTACTACCAATTTTTAAACATAGCTGATTGCCCAGGTGGGGGTGTGGGGGGGGGGGGGGTGTTATTTGCATGCCTTTTATTTATTCTTTTTTTTTTTTGGCGTGTGTGTGTGTTTGTGTGTGTGTGTGTGTATGACTATGACAGTATGCAAATATGAGTGTCCTGCAGCCCAGGATAATGACAAGGAGTGGAGGTAATTTTTAAGGAGAAGCTGTATAAGCATGGAGCAGTTATAGTTCTTGATGTAAAGAAAGTCACCAATTCACAAAGGGATTTGATTACCTCTATCCATTATACACACACAGTGAGTGATCGTGCTACTAACCATCTGTCATCTATTTCATTTGCATCATCAACACCTGCCCTGTTTATCTGCTACATTCTTTTCTTCTCTGAATTCTTACACTGCTTTAATAAAATACAGAAGTGTTATTGTTAAAAACCAATTAATTTACAATCCTCCACAGAGATCGTATTACTTATATTTCAATTTAGCTTCTAATGACCTGCTTTCTTGCAAAATGACTTAATTCTGGTGTCAAAGATTAGTTATTAGACATTACCCTGATGCACCAGTCATGTACTGCTGAGACAGCCAAAGCAGCTCTAGGTGTCCCCAGTCATTAATCAGAACTCAGAGACATTTTCTCTATAACTCATTACCTGATTTCATCTGCCACTTTAACTCTTTGCTTTACTGAGTATTTTAAGTCTACTTTTCTTTGTTGTTTTCACAGTTTGGATTTTCTAGGGGGAGAAAATTATTGGCAGTCAAATTGCTTTGGAAAAAACCTGTTGTTGCTTGTGTTTTCTGCTGGCCCTTTGCTGAGAAATTAATTTTGTGTCTCAACTGTTATGTGAATGAGGCCTAAATAGCTGGACCTCTTGTTCTCTGCATTGGTTTCTGGGAGAAATTAACACAACTGGATTTTCCACACAGTTACAGCATGGGATATGCATTCCTTGCCATGACAAGAGACAGTGTTATAACAACAGACCTCAGAGGCCAAGCTGCTTCCCTGGAAATGCCTTGGGAAGGCAGCTACCACCAGCCACCTCCTTCCTGGGCTCAACAAAAGGTGCTATGATCAAGTGGACAAATCCAGCCAATTCTTACAGCACCAGCAGGGTTTGTAGGCATTCAGAAGAGTGGCTGGTTCTGCAGTTTACACATTGATGTTTCATACACAAAATATTATGTGCAATCTAGGGCAGGGCCAAATTCTTCATTCTCACCATATTCCAGGCAAGAGTTGGCTTTTCTTGCTCATAAACTAGTATGGCTTCTTCTTCCTTCACAAGTGGTGTAGCACTTTACTGAGAGCAACCTTATTTGTGAGGCATTTGCAGTCTGTGATTTGCAGACAGTAAGGATGGATTTGAACTTTGGAAAGAGAATAGTATAAAGTGCTATTCTGTGTCTTTGTTTATAGATTCTGTGACACATACAGAAGTATTTGCCATTATATTAAATTTGAAATCTTTAGAACATTTCAGCAAGTAGGGCATAAAAACTGCATATACAAATGAATGGATTTTATATAGAAATTAAAGCTTTTAAACAATTTATGTCAGTGTAAGCTATTAAACAGTTACATGCAGAGTATTTTTCAAATGCATAACAAAATCAAAACTTCAGGCTTACAAAAACTCATTCATGGAGACGGCACAACTGGCGGGATTTAACGTAGAAAAGGTTATTTCTTTTATTCACAGCCAAGTCTATATGCTGCAGTACTACTTCCAATAAAATTTTATTTTTAGCATGTGTAAGTGATGCAGTTGAGAGTGGTGAAATTTTTTTACTTTCCCAAATCGCAGTCACTTCTGTCTGTCGAAAACTGAAAAGATACCTAGTGCTATAAAAGACAAATAATGTCTCATTTGACTTCTTGACGACTGCATGCCATGCTGGAAGAATAAGAGATGTTCTTAGTTTTCCTAAAGCAGACTGGAATTGTCTGTAGAATGTAAGCTGATGAAACTTCAACAGCTGTCTTATAAGAAGTAGGATATTTTTTCACAATAGACTATCAAGGGACATGTGAATAGTACACCAGACTAACTCTTAAACAACAGACATTCTATGAAATGATCAAACTCAGCTATGAGGGCCTAAGAATAACTTCCTTTGGATGGCAGAGGTGGGACATTGTTCTTCACATACTGTGAATGCTAAAGTTGTACAAAAAAACATTTTCTGTGTTGTATTTTTATAGCTGATGATATTTGCAGATATTATTAATCTGAAACATCAATATCTTAAATACAGAGATGATCAACCCTTAGGAAAATATAGTATGTCTCTTTGTATGAGCATCCTTAACAGTGCTGTTTCCAAATGATATAGACTAATTATTTCAATCAGACTAATAAATAATTCACATTTATTAATAGTTTCTTCACAGGGTGATGCAGCATGGTGGTAGGGTAGACAACATCCACCTAGAGCCTAAAACGTCTTCAGACATAATCCTAAAATAATTCTGTTTTCAAACAGTGAAATGTTGTGCCTTCAACTCAGGCGGCACATCATCAGCATCCAGATCAGGAGTTATGCCAAACTAGATGCAATCTAATATGGAAATGAGATGTTGGCCTTGATATTGTGTCATTCTTCTGAATGGGATCACCTGCACCCATATCTCCTAAGAGGAAATTTCAAACAGAGTTAGCTCCTTAAACCTTCTAATTAAAATGAGAAATCCCCAGGCTTCCATGACTCAGCCTCAGAAAAAGATTATTAGGAATTTAATAGGGAAAATATCGCATCTCAGACCATCTGTGACCCAGTGCTCTGTGAGAATTTAAAGAAAACTGGAGGGAGGAGGTGCACGCTCCAAAGCACACTCTAGAAGTATTTTGTTGGAGCTGCAATAAATCAACATAGTTAGAGTACAACCTTTTTCAGATTTAATTACTGTTACATAATTATTAGCAAAGCAGTCTCCTCTGAAACTGTAGAACTCATTATATCAAAAATCCCCAAGCTCCTGATGGAATTTATGAGCTAGGTACTCTCTTCCTAGCTCTGGCAAAATGCATTTGATTTTGTCTCCAGCAATATTTTTAGTGTGGGGAGCTATTCTCTTCTCTCCTCTCCTCTTCTCTCTCTTCTCTTCTCTTCTCTTCTCTTCTCTTCTCTTCTCTTCTCTTCTCTTCTCTTCTCTTCTCTTCTCTTCTCTTCTCTTCTCTTCTCTTCTCTTCTCTTCTCTTCTCTTCTCTTCTCTTCTCTTCTCTTCTCTTCTCTATACTTTTTGTTTGGGGAATATTCTCTATTTGCCTTTTTTATTATAAAACATATTCATTTTCATTTGTACACTTTTCTGTTCCCGGCATAGAATCTAGACGTAAGCACTCAGGGATAGATACCCTTTCCCCTTTGTTGGAAAGGATTCACATCTCATTTTCTCCACCTCTCTAGCAGCTACTGATTGAACTAAAGTATGGATTCCCTCATGGAGACACCAAAGGACAAAATTCTTATTGTCTTTTCCCAGAGGTTTTGCTATGAATATAGTTTCAAACCTGCCAATGATGTGAACAAACTGTCACCAGGGAAGACTATTTGGTGTCCACCTCAAGGCCAGACCTTTCCCTGGACATTGTTGACTGGTTGGAGACTTTTGACAGCTGCTTCCTGTAGGACAAGGGAGAGATTACAGGATGCCCTGATGGACAGGCTGACCCCTAAATCCACAACATTGTTTCACAGATAGAAGCAGTAAGAGGCATCTCCCCCAGAGAGCTGGGAGAACAAGTGAAGAATGGCAATGGCCATGGGGCCTTTAGAGTCACATTATTTCACAGCTGCTGGGACTGGGCTGAGGAAGAAGCAAGGTCTCAGTTCAATCAGATGAAAAAGCTACAGCAATCCTCCCTTTCCAAGTTCTTCCTTTAGTCAGGGAACCGCAATTCTAGCAGAGCTTGTGCTAGCACAGCCCAACCATCAACCCTGGGAGGTACTCCTAAAACTAAGTGAGTCTTTAGTTTCTTGTGAGCCCATGAGGCACGAGTCTAGGAAAATTATTATAGTATGTTAAGGGGTAACTCACAGATAATCAGAGCTTTTCAGCCACAGAACAAAGCTGAAATTATATTTACCTGTTGAAATTGCTATGAAAATACTGCCAGATGGAACAAGACCAGCCTGCTTTTTTTCACTGAGCTGCATAAATTTGAGGCATCAGACAGTAACTGCTCCTCCTGCATTTACCCACTCCAAAATATAATTTTGTTATTGTATTAGTTGACTTGAAAAATTGCAAATCTTATCCTGGTAATTTTATATATGTACAAATTTTCTAAACTTAATTCAATTTTTTTTAACCTGTAGACATAATTATAGAGATAACCCCCAAGGTTTAAACTAGTGCCTTACAAAAGGTGAGATGCTGAGCTATATTGAGTCAGGTGTATTGGGATATTCACTTTTGCTCTGCATTTAATATAATTCAATTATCTTCAGAGATATTACCCTTGGCTTATATTACAGGCTGCAAAATATCAAGAAATAAAATACAAATTAATTTTGCATAACACTTTAATGTGATCTGTGTCCTATATTTAATAAATGATACACTTACAATACTCCAAAAGAGAGATTAAGAAAGAAATCAAGAATGAATATGAGCCTTCTTTCCTATAAGAAGGCTCAAGGATCAGGATGTGGATTTCACATGGCACCAGCTGAAGTAAAGTTTGCTGCACTACATTTCTAATACATGAATAAATGGTTTAGAGATGAAGAGAGAATGATAGAGACAGCTCCTTGTAAATGAAGGAGGAGTCAAGTATATATATATATTTAATTTTCTTTTCTTCCCTAGGAAAAAACAGATGCTTGAACTATTCTGGAGAAGTGCATCTTGAGGTGATCACACGGAGAAGTTACAATAGTTATGCAAAGAGGAATCTATAGTATAATACTTGTTGGTGGGCTAAAGAAGAAAACATAGTATATAAAACAGAAGACAAAGACAGGACATGAAGAAATCTAAGTATTATCCATGAAGTCTATTTGAATTGCAGAGAGATCCAGACCTAGCTGCTTATCTAAATAATTCTTCTGAAGCATCTCACTGGAAAAGTGTACTGAGCTTATTTTCTTGAGCACATCCTTACTTTGTGAAAGATGGGCTCAGGAGGCTTATTGGCATGAAGGCAGAGAGCATGATTTGGGCAGTTATGTGGGCCACTGGGCAGAGCATCAGATTGAGGCTTCAGACTCTTGAGCAAGTTACCATAGCTTAATGAGTTCCTATGTAGCAGCTGAGCTGTTGCAAATATAGGGTAGCACATGCTAATTTAAACTATTTTCACTAGGGCTCAGCTGATGCATGGCAGCCATTAAGCCAAAGTAGCTCAGTCACATGTCTGAAATCAGATTTAAGGATTCTGGGTTCAGCTTGGTTCAGAAGTGGATCACTCATTAGGTTTCTGCTCAGCTTGTAACTTCTTGGGACAGCCGTTCCATCTTGGGTTTTCTCATGCGTTTAAACTGCAGTAATGGTGCCAGCTCACTAATACAAAGTGTTCTGAGGGAAATAAAAAAGGAAGAGAATGTTGTAAGATTTGTTATTGAGTAGAAGTGTGGAGAATGTTGAACTTTGGTAGAATGAAATGCAAGTTTTTATTCTTATCTCCATTAATAATTAAGTATATCCAATGTGTTTAAAGGAGTTTTGCTGGTAGGAACAAGGGCAGAATCTTGCCAAAGTGATCTAGCCTTCTATTGGTGAGCACACATAGTTGAGATTTATCACATTTCCTGGGAAGTGATGAGGAAAGAATGGAAAATCAGGAAATGTGGATTTTATTTACAACTTGCTAACTTTGGGACTGTGAAAAGTACCATGTGTCCCTATCCTCTCAGGAAAGGTGAGAGCACAAATGTCCATTTTTACTTTTTCCCAGTATCGTAATGCTTTTAATAATTTAATACTCAGAATTTTGTTTTCTCCCTTGTTTGAAATGAAGGTCTCCCCTGTGGAAGGATTTTATTTTGTATTCGTGTGCTGATCATAACATGTGGCACTCCAGACAGCTATTCTGCTCAGAGCTGAAAAACACCGAGCCACTCCTTTAATACTACCAATAAACATTTTTGTTATTTTTTTTCTACAAAGTGGTACTCTAAGTATTGTGTTAGTTCTCCAACTGACAGATGCTCTTAGAGGTAAAAGAAAAATATCAGTATTTACTGATTACTATAACTATTCCAAAGCAATTTAAGAATTACTAAATCCTAAAACATTTATGTATGCATGTCAGTTACAGTACTCTGCTACTCTTTATTAGACAGATTGACAAAATACATGTATCATCAGAGTTACAATTGCCATGATAATTACTCGAGGGAAAAACTCTGTAATCAGAATGTAAAATAAAATCATAGTATTGTGTATATTGATTAAATATTTTTGTGATTATTTATTCTAAAGTCATTGGGATTGTCCATATATCGAAATGTTCAATCCAAAAAAGTAACATCTTGCTGCAAAAATGATAACTATATTCTTAAAATAGCACTTTTGGAAATTGCAAAGGACAATGCTTTTCCCATTCTCACAGTCTGCTTCTTGTCTTTCTCCTCCTGTTAAAAAGGAATTGAACAGTAAACTCAAAAACTTGAATAAAAGTCACTTGACATCAATCCTGTGTGCATTTATAGTGGATGATAACACGGAACAGCAGAGCAAGATTTGAAGCCCTGGATTTGGGGGTCCTCCCTTGTAAATAGATGCAACCTATGCCTAGTTATTCAGTCTAAAGATTTTCAAAAAAGCTGTGCTAGCCCCCTCAGCTACTGCTTCTGGGCTGGCAGAAGCAGCTGTCTCTTACCATTATGCCTGGAGGAAGCGGTGGCATTTGCCAGCAACTCCCTTTGTGTCAAACTCATTTTCTACATTCTCTTATTTCATTTGCATAGTCAACCGGTCCTTACGCCTGAAGAAAATCAGGAAAGCATGTGAGGAGTAAGTTGTTAGGAATGGAGGTGCATGAACAGACCTCATTATATTCCCGACAGATCTGCCAGCTCACGAGAACATAACACCAGAGAGAGACTCTCTGTACTAACAGTTGACAGTACTAAAATAAAGAAGGCAGCTCCCCCGCTCCCTGGCATTTCAGGAAATCATTGTGTAAATGCAGTGAAATTCATCCCTGAGCCCTCTCTTCACTGTGATGCCCTCCTGGTGGACAGGGCTTATTGATGTCAGGAGTGCTGGAAAGAGTCAGAATTAAATTATAATGGGCTGCCTGCTTCTATTTTCTTCCCTCCATCTGTCTCACTTCTTTCACAATAATTTTGTCTGGGATTGTCCCAAAAGTGTAGGTTAGAAGTTAGTCAAAATAGTCTGAAATCCTAGAATAGCCTAGGTCAGAGACTTGTTTTATTGAAGACCTCAACAACTAGGGCTTCAGCATTGTTTGTGCTGGTGCTTTTTCCTCATCTGTGTCTAGCCTGGCTGCAATGGTGTACTGTTTCCTCTACTGCCCAGGAGTGGTCTGGTAAATGTATTTTCCAGGAGAGGAAATCTATGTCTATATATGCTGTACTTGCAACAACCACTCTGAACCACCAACAGCTAAGGATGCCTCAGATGTGTCTCTGATAAAGTCATCAAGAACCTCTTTCTCATTCTTCTCGAGTAGCCCCAAGGATGTTTGATAAGGCTGACCTCCTAATTCTGATTGTGCTCATGCCTTTGATAGGTACTTCCAGGCTGTTACTGATATACTATGGTCTCAGGATATGAAAGCCTCTTTTTCTGCCCCAGCCCCATGCTTTTTTATTCTGAGTTTTGATATAACTGGCATAGTGCTGGATGTGGTTTCCCAGCTACAAGTGAAATCCAGGCATAGATGAACAATGCCAAACCAAAACTGATGCTGACTTACCAAACAAGTGTCAGTTGCAAGTATCGTTAATGAAAAAATAATTCTGTGCCTATGATTTTGGCCTTATTTACTGTTGTTGCTGATCACCACGACACAGCTGGTGCCAGTTTGAACAAAAAGAGAGAGCATGCTGGGTATCTCTGGCAATTTTATTAATAAAGCTGATCAGAATATTTCCAACAAAGCAAAAATGCTTTGAAATATATTACTTTGGTTATAAGATATACTTCATTGAATGGGGTTTTTCAAGAAGGAGAAAGAGGGAAAGAATAAGATCTGCTGTAATCACTCTCCAGCAGGCCTTCTCAAGTAAAAACAAGCTAGGTATTGCTGGAATTTGGTGTGGTTGAAGAAGGTAAGAGAGATAACTTTGAAAACAGGCACTGTTGCTCATTTAATCGTGGCAGTGTTCTGCAACAAGATTACTGATAATGAAATGTATGTGCAGCATATTGCCTTTATCTAGTTGATGTTCTGGGTACATTATGCAAAATTTCAGCAGTACCTCACTTACAGGTGATCTATATATCCTTGTCAAAACTTAGGTTCTTTGGCTGTTTTTAAGTTCTGTAGGTTTTTTTTTAAGTTTTGTAAAGCTGATGTTGCAACATCTTATTATATTTTGGTCCTGTTTTCCCTAAAAAAGATACCAGATGCTCAGTGTTTTTAAAAAATGTGCCTTCATGGTTAGGAGAATGACCTGGTAAATAGCAGTTATGACTATGGTTGCTTTTTAAAATAAACACTGATTATATCTATAGTTCTGTGACTGAATGTAGATATTCCTCAGTCTTAGACAGGCTATGATAATCCCAAATGGTGTCAGTGGTTTGGGACCTTTTAGGGCTGTTGTGCCTTTGTAGTAACCACCTTGAACAGCTTTTCTCCCAGTAAGCACAAGCTGATTTCATATGCCTACAGACCATTCTGCAAATGAGCCTCTGTAGTGACCAGGGAACCTAAAATTGAAGCCATATGGAAACTTACTGTGCATATTAAATTGCATGCAGCAGTGTTAACAACGTTTTGATTTGTGGCTGCAAGTAATAAATGAATTACATTAATTTTGTAGCTGCAAGCTAATTTATCCAGAATTACTTTTTAATAACCAGCATCATGTTCACTGGTAAGATTTAAATACATTTAGGAAAAAGTCTGAAGATTTTTTCTTTAAAAAAAAAAAAAAAAAAAAAGATGGATTCTAATTTGAGACTGAGTTTATTTTATAATTCAGTAGATATTTAAAAGTAAATTGTTACAGAGCAATGAAGTGAACTGGAGACCAGATTACCTCTACATGATGCAGGAACTGGGATAAATCACAGGTGAAATGGATAAACCATGCAAAAACTCTGTCTACTACTGCCTTCACACAAACTGACCAGTAGAAGAGAAGGGGCAGGTATAACACTGATCTAGGATATCTGAGCAGAGATATCCCTCCCTGTGTGCAGTCCTTCCTTGCCAATAACTTATCCTTTTGGAGGGGCAGTTTCTTCCCAGACAACTTGCTGGTGACCTTAGGAAGACAGAGGATGTTAGTGAGTGTACCAGAGGATGCTAGCGAGTGGATGCTCTGACTGCCAAAATGTGTGTGGCCCCATACAAAATACCTTCTCTTCTATCTTGGTTCATTAATAACATTATTAATATATTAAAACTAATTCTGTAGTGTTATTTTTGCCCAGAAGAATGCTAAATTTGAAGGGAGGATACATCCCAACACTCGGATAGCAAAAAGAGTTAAGGAAATATGACCACAGTATCAGTGAGATAGTGCTCACAAGCAGTACGTGCTGTTAATCACTCATGGAGGCCACTAGGCATATCTTAAATGAAGAGCTTTTCCATGAGGCTGTGCCTGTGGTGGAGACCATTACTCATGGCAGAGTCACCATTCTGCAGAACATGCTGACATCTGTGTGAGTACCTGAGGGTACTGGGAACCCGTGACTGAGTAAGATGTGGATGTATGGTACAGCAGCACAATCTCCTCCAGGGCATCTTTTGCAGGCTCAGCTGTTTGAAGTGGCTGTGAATCCAGCACAAAGGCTGAGGTTACTGTTATGGGATGGATGACCCGCTGTGTGAAGCACCCAGCTAATTCAAAATGGGGATGGACAGAGCTGTATTTGGGACATATTGTCCAGGCAAAGCAGACTGGCACCCCAGCTCACATGTAATGTGCCTGTCTCTGAGGAGGTAATCAGCTGAATGTGTTGTGACCACAAAGTTGCTTTTTCCTTGCAGAAGTTTCCTCACCTGTGTTTCTGCTGGGTGTTGCAGTGCACCTTGCATTGAATTATTATTCTATCTACTAGGAAAGATATTGTCATACTTCTGGTGGTGTCTACTCACATCCTGCATCACTCAATATGTTAGGGCTGTGTTTCTGTGCCTGCAATATTTGTCATTCTGATTTCTGGGCTTAGCTATTTTAAGAATTCTCTTTTAGTAAGAGTGTGAGATGAGGCACAGGGACAGGTATATCCTTTTAGCTAAGCTTCTATTATTTAATTGAATAAGGGGGAAACTGAGAGTGCAATAAGAATGAGAATATATGAAATTTAGAAGAAGTGGGAACATGATGATTATGGCTAATTTGAATCCATACACTGAAAATTTGTGTATCTGAACACCTGACAACTTGTGGCTGTACATATTGAATGGCTGTTCACTCATTGTCTTACCACGTTAATAAATTTTCTGTCATTTTGGCATCAAAATAATTATAACTACATGCATTCAAATTATTTCCCCACTTTCTGGTGGAAACCTGCAAAATCTGTCCCAATGGGCATAGGTGTGCCTCTATGTAAGCTGATGGGTGTGAACTAAAACCATTATTATATCTACTGTGGGGAAAATATTTGCTTTTCTAAAGTAATGGCTGCTACCAAGACAAAGATGCTAAGCCCAAGAACAGCTCTCCTTGTAAATCCAGAAGGAAAAATCTTTTCATCATGGCTGACATTAACTCTCCTTTAGAATTTGGGAATGCAGTCTCAATTGCCTAACTATTGAAATTAGCAGGAGTCCCACTTCTGGTGTTCCCCTTGTCCAGACAATGCTTTTCTCTCCCACAGACGCTTCTCCTCATGAGGGGCAAATATTGACTAACATTCCTGTGGGTCTTTCCCTGGATTCTGAGGAGGATCCTGTCAGAGTCTCTTTGTTTGCAAGCTGTCTGCCCAACAGAAATGTCATTTCAGTTGCATCTAAGCATTATGCATCTGCTCATGTGTCTGTAAATAAATAACATCATGGATAAGGCTGTGCTTATCTTCCCATGTGATTTAGACTCCAATCTGGTATCTGCTGAATTCCAACAGAACTAGAGTGGACCCAAGTCCTAATGTTCCTGATTTCAAAATTTATGATATAATCTGTGGTTTAGCCTGTATTCTCTATCTGTACAAGGACCTCCAATTCAGCTCCAATTAGATTTTGCATTTGCAAACAGAATGTCCAAGCACTTCAAAATTCATGACATTTTACATGTGGGCACACTTACAGATCAGGAAATGTCATCAGTTTCAAAAATACTATTTCACATACTAATCAGTTACAATTAAAATACTGGGGGAAGGACCCTCAGACCTGCTTAGCACTGTTCTACAGAAGTGCAAAAACCCTCCAGAGTATCAGAAAGTACAGTGTTCACAAGACTGGGGTGAGATGAGAATATACCTATTATCATATAAAAATGAACAACCCTACGCATCACTTTTTTTCCAGCAAATATTTTTTAACCTCCTAAAGCAGTGCAGATTTTCAGCTACAACCAGATACATTTTACATATGTGGTGTAGAATTAAGCCATGCAAGAATAGAATTAAATAATGCAAGTAATGCAGTTACAGGGATAAATGTGTAAGTGTAAGGAGCAAGTGACAAGGAAACAGTCAAAAGAAAATGATGTTTTGGGGAAGTAGGGGGAGGAAATCTCTTTACCATTCTGTAACAACCTTTGTGGCTGCTACCAGTCGTGAGTCATAGGGACTCCACACTATAGGCATTACAAAAAAAAAAAAAAAAAAAAAAAAAAAGAAAGGAAAATAAATGAATCTTCTTCCCCCCAGAGCTCTTTTGCTTGCAATTTGCCTTTCCCTCTTCCATTCTTGCACATCCTCTGAGGGGGAAAGCACTGCAGGAAAACATGCCATCCTGTTGGCATAGCATAGAAGATTTTTGTGAGATGACTTGCTCTGGTCTAATTGTGTGGAGAAGGCTTGGGAGAGTGATTCTGCATGGCAGCCCTGTGTACTGTAGTTAGATTTGTATCAGTGAGATACGACAGGTCTGCCCTTGAGATTCTGCGGTGGCACAGTGCCAGCTGTTCACCATGCTGATCTGTGTCTCTCCAGAGCAAAATCAAAACCTGCTGCCATGGTTCAGCTCTGGGTCAGACCCACAGCCAGATTACTGAGGGTTGGTTTTTTTGTTTGTGTCTTCTTAATTCAAAAATTGCTGAAATTTTGTAAGGGAGGATGCTTTTCTGGTAGTTCAGCTTAAAGCAGCACTGTATCTGTTACTTATACATCAAAAGCTGAAGGATTTTAGTACTAGGATTAAACCTGCTTTGACCTTGTGACCATAAAATATAACCACAGTTAAGCCAGATTCACAATCTGATAAGCAAAACCATGCAAAGACTTTTTAGTTTTGCTTTTGCAAGGAAAGATTCTGCCATGTATTACACTGGGATTTCATTCATCTTTGTTGATGGCATTTCACTTAATTGCTGCCATTTGAGAGCCCTATAGGCAAAGCAGAGAAAGAAGAATAAAAGTAGGGATAAAAATGGCAGAGGGAATTGCTAGTATAGAAAAAAAATTCCTATTGTGTTTGTGCTTGTGCAATCTCCATACATTTTAAAAAGCTCCCTAGAAATAGCGATGAAATGAAAAAATGCAGACAGTCCTAAAGGGACCATAGTCAGGATGTGTCCTAAAAAAAGGGCATTCCTACTGTAATTCAGAAAATGTTTGAGATCTCCACTAAGGTCTGGCAAAGCAGTGTCTGCCCCTCCCTCTCTCTTTGTGGTTTCACTGGGATTTGTAGGACTGGGGCTTGGGCCATGGATTTTAAATTGTACTCTGGATGAGGATTTTCTTGGTATGGGCTTCAGAGGTACCACCTAGTACTGCCCAGTGTGTCCTACTCAGTGATCACTGATGAGTCCAGTGCTGCAGAGGAAAGGGTGCTAACATCACAGCACTCTGTTATGCCTCCTGGCCCTTTTTCCAGTTCAGGCACATCTCTGTCCTCAATGAGACTGGGATATTACGATAAGTTTATTTTCCAGTACTTTATTACTACAAAAAAAAATTATTTTCCTTGCCCTCTTCTGGCACATTTGGAAAACTTTTTTATTCTCTCATATTAAAAATGGATATTAGGTCAGATGGATGATTAATCTGAGCCAGTACAGCCGTTCTTAAATAATTAGTGTGTTTCCAATACCATAAAAAAACACAGTGTTTTTTTAAAAAATCACACTAAAATGTTATTCTGGAAAATAATAAATGGCAAAACATTCCACTCTGTAACAAAGCCACATATGAAATAGCTCTTCTTCTGCCAGCTTTGGGGTTCTCATCTCTAAAACTGACAGAAGGTTTCAATATTTTTATGTTAAAGGACACGGAACAATAGAAATTTCTCACCTAATTTTTCTGAAGCAGTTGCTCTTTTACATAATTCTATCCTCAAGAAATTGAAGGCAGTGAAGGGGAGAACAAGACACACAGAACTGAACAGTTTTGTTTTGCCGTATGAAAGGGATTGAAAGGAGACAAACCTCAAAAAGTGAAGATAATGAGTAAGAAACCCATTGGCTTCTATTCCTGTGATTTTAAAGGAGCAGACCTTTATTAGTACTCAAATCTTTTCCCTAAAATAGGGCATGTCCAAAGGCTTTTAAAAATCATGTCAGAGCTTGGAGCATCTTTTTATTCTGTGACTGGCCAGCGAAGGAGCATAGAAATGTTTGTTGTGTGGATGAAAGAAGGTATGCAAGAGAGCCTGCTCTCAAGGGAGTTCCCTACCTCTATATCTCTAAATAATCCATACCCTCCTAGAAAGAGAACATTGGAGGGTTTTTATGCCATCTCAATATTTTCCTATTACTCCTTCCATTATTTATTGTGGAACGACTTTCCAACTTGCAATGCCCTGAGCAAGCGTGGTTCTTGCCTTGAGCTACCAGAGGGGGAATCTGGCTGCAAACTGCCTCCCCATCTGTCGTGGAGTGAGAGAGAAAGATCTGAACTGGCAGGGATTTTTTTCCCCCTTTCCCTTTGTCTCTGCTGCCAGAAGGGGAAACAGGAACTGGCCCATGAGTTATTGAGTTAATGTAGGGCCACAGAGTTGGAGACCCCCAGATCTCAGAGCCTGAACACCCCTTGATTACTTCTGGATGTATTGTGGTGGGCATTTCTTTCCCTTGGTGCAGGACTTTACAGCTGCCTCCTCCTCACACCACTCTCAACTCATGCAAAGACCTTCCCTCCGTGCAACAAGGCAGCTCTGAAGTACTTGGTGAACTTTCAGCCTCCTAGAAGAGGCTTCTCAGTAAAAGTGGTTAGATATGTTTGCTGCCAATGCTCAGTGGGAGGTTGGTATTTGTCCCCCCACAAATGATCTGGTTTCTGGGCCTTCTTGTCTACAGCTTCTTGTTATATATTATTATTTCTCAGTGTGCATGAATATGTGCCCAAGCTTGTGTGCTTTCACCTCATTGACTGGCTTCTCCCATCTTCTCTCTCCCATCACCTTTCCATGCCTTGCCAAATATCAGCTAATGCTAACAGCAAATGCAATCTAATTTAGAGTCTTCTTTTCTCCCAAATCCCACCTATATTCAGTGCAAAACACCTGGGGATGTTTTGGTGTTGATAGTCATCACCATCACCTTTCATCCAAGGTGGAAAACGGCTGCCTGTGCCTTCCATGTCTGACCCTGAGGAAACAAGGGATGATCCTGAGCCAAACTCCTGAAATTTGGCCCAAGCCTCTGCTCCAAAAGACTCCATTTTGGTGTCATATTTGTGCCTAGAGAGGATATTGGTTGAAAAAAATCCCGTGCTTATCCCTCTACCTCTGCAAGCCTGAAAATATTTAGACCCTGATATAAACTTTGGGATGTGTTACCCCTTTCCTTTGAGGGCAGCCTGGTCTTTGAAGAGATAAACGTCAGGCTGTGGTTGTCCTGAGGGAGCTGCAGTGCTTGGCAGGGCAGACTGTTTACAACCAGTATTACTTGTGACATTAGGCAAATTATCAGGAGAAACTGGCCCATCCCCTCTTTGTCCAGCTGTGTACTCAAGAGAGGCTCTGAGACTGATGTGTCATTAACAAACTGTGACCCAGACTGTGATTCAGCCAGGAGCTTCCAACTTGCATGTGAAATTTACACTTTCTATACAGCTTTTAAAGAAGTATTCCCTCCTCATTCAGAGCAGAGTACTTTTGCTTGTCAGACAGCTGCTGTTTATCCATCATAATAAAGAGGTCTTGCTCATTCAGAGGTTTAAAGACTGTTGGCTTTTAGATCAATGGTTCATTCATTTTATCACTCATTAGCTTATAGATAAGTAGCTCTAGCTGGTTAAAAAGCAACTGGGGCTCAGCTAAGCTCAACTCTTTTAAGGTGTGAGGGGCTGTGCAGACCTCTGCAGCTGCTGAATTAGTGGGGGTTGCACACACATGTGTAGTTTACTGATGCTCTTTTTCAGTCAACGCTAGGTTTAGCAATGTCCAGGAATTCTTTTTCTCTGAAGTTCTTATCATTCTCATGCTCCTGCCACTCCCACACTAGCCAGAGCTGGAGGAGCAGCTAGTGTCCTGTGTGTTAGCTCAGGGCCCTTCCCCGTATGAAATTTGGCATTTTGTTGAGAAATAAAGTTACTTTCTTCCCATAGCCTGTGTTTCATTTAGCACACAGCTATTTTGAATCTGCTGCATCACTAATACATCCTTCTGAAAATAGCATGAGGTTCACCCTGATAATTCTTGACTTCCAACCCCAGACTTGAGCATTATGAGTGTCCTGGGAAGAAAGGTGTGTAGGCAAGACCAAAGGCAGCTGTATACTGTGAAATAATAAGTATCAGACAAAATACAGTATCACAGCTAATAGATGTATTTTAAAAGTGGAAACATCTATCTTTAATTGCATTTTAAGTACGTAGTGAGAAACCACAGTTATACATTTTTATAACAAACCTTTACATCTGAAGTCATAATAATACAAATAAAAAGTGCTGATATTATATATCGTCAAAATAACTGAGGCAAAATTTTGACAACATCTTCTAAATATGTTCATATGGCCCCTGTCAGTAACACTCTAAAGTCAGGCTGAATAATGTCAATGACAATCGCTGCTTTTCCTTAGTTTACCAAAAACCAACAACCCAAAAACGATTTTGTTTTTTTGTTTGCCTTTTTTTTTTTTTTTTTTTTTTTTTTGCATAGCTTTCAATATTGCTGCCCTCTCACCTCTGCATATTGCCAGCCCATCTCAGTTCTGGATAATTACTTTAAAGTTCTTAATATTTTTAATCCAGTTCTCCTTGAATACATAATATATATTTTCTACCAATTATAAATACATAATTTTATTAATCTGATTTCAATAACATGCATTTGTATAATTACTATACAATCAAAATAGACATCGACTTTACACAGTGTGTACGCTTTTATTTCAGTAATATTGTTCAGACACACTGCTCAACAAATCAAACAAATAGGGAAATTAAAAGTTAAAAAGGAGGGAGAAAACCTCTGGGAGGAAACATATTCTCACAGTGATTACAGACAAAAAAATACTTATAATAAAAAGGGTTTATTAATACATAGAAAATCCTCACAATAGTTGAAACACGCTTTAGGAACTAGTAAACATTTTAAATAGAATTGTGCCAATTACGCAGTGCCCAAGCATCTGCTTGCTCTTAATTAGATGGGGAGGTGAATGACCACTGTTTATTTTCATTTTCCTCATTAATTATGAAAAACTGCATTCAATTCATCTTGCATGGTGAGCGACTGGCTGCGCAGATGTAAGTCGTAAGGGAAGTGGCTCTCTGTAGGCAACCTGAACATCGAGCTCTGCCCAAGGGGACCCCTGGGTGGCACTGCACAGTAATGCATGCCGTAATTGTAATTTTTGCCATAGTCCAAGCTTTCCTCTTGCTTCAGGGAAAATATCCCATTATAGTTAATTGGGGGAGGACTTAAGGGACCTTCAAACTGTGGGCTGGCGCACTCAGGGGAAGTGCTTTCATAGAAGGACTCGTAAGCGCTGCAGTAATTGTATGGTTTCATGGACTTAGAGTTGTCAAGAGTCCCATGCCCTGGGGGGGTGCCAAGCTCCGGGCTGTGGTAGGGAGGATAGAAGGTGGAGTAGGGTGTGCGGGTATGATGGGCACCTTCACCTGCCTGGCCCATCAGGAAACTTCTGGCATTCAGCTGCAGGCATCCTGCCACCAAGTTTGTAGTCGGCTGGGACAGACCCTTGCACAAGTTTTGGACAAAGGTGAGCAGGTCAGGTCTCTTCCCAATCCGCAGTATTTCAGAAAGAGCCCAAATATAGTTCTTGGCTAGTCTTAAAGTTTCTATTTTGGACAGTTTTTGTGTTTTAGAATAACAAGGGACGACTTTCCTTAAATTGTCCAGAGCGTCGTTAAGGCCGTGCATACGGTTTCTCTCTCTAGCATTAGCTTCTTGACGCCTGAATTTAATCCTTTCCATCCTTATCTTGCTCGTCTTTTTTTTCCTAAGGCCCCTTCTCCTTGGCAAGCCATTCTCATCCTCCTCTTCTCTCTCTTCCTCCTCCTCTTCTTTTTCGGTGTCTTCTCCAGGAGATCTTTTAATATTCTTTCCTCGGAGGATGATCTGCTTTGAAAAGCTTTCTGGGTTCTTCATTTGCTTTTGGTCATCACTTTCTCTGGGAAACTTTCTACACATCTGGGATTCTGGCATTACAACAGACTCATCAAATGGTAGTGTTAACATGGTTCTATAATCTTAAGTTACCTGAAAGAATGCCAGCACAATGTTTAAATATTTCCATTTTTAAAGTTTTCCGACTCACACAGACAGCCTCATGCACCTTATTTGTGTCTGTGTGTAAGCTCTCTGTATAAGAGAGAGTGTGTGTGTGTATAAATGCTCAATCTATATTTTTTAATAAAATGGCAGTTATAAATGCCCACTTTTTTAAAAAAATAGCTGTTGAGAATTTAAAAATCACTTGAAACATTTGACTCTGCAACTAAAAAGCCACATTTCTCACAGACAAATATAGAGTAAATTGATATTTTTAATGTACAATTAGGTCCCTGCTCATTTATTTTATTTTTAAACAAAACCTTTAAACTCTTACCATCACTGAATTCAAAGAAATGCAAAACATGACAAAGCAATACAGAAATTTCATTAATCCAAAATCCCCTGGGTGGAAAAATGAGGAGAGGGAGCGCAGTTTTAAAATTGAAAAAGTGCCATATCTCTGTTACCTGATGGTAAATATTTTAAAATCACTTTTTGACTTATGCTTCAAAATTGTGGGGTTTTCCCCTCCACATTTCTTCCTTTATGTATCAAGATATTAAACTTTAGTAAGTTACAGTAGCTGAGAAAAAAAAAATGGAATATACCCCCCAAACCACTCAGCTAGTAATATAATTCCAAACAAAGCATTTTTCCTGGTTACTTGTATTAAAATGACATAGTAATTATTTCATATTAAGACAAAAATCAGAATTATTTAACCCTAAACGTATTCAGATTAGAGTTAGGAAATAAAATCCCCCTACCTTTCCCCCCCCCCCCTTTTTCAAGCAAAAATTCTATTTGATATTAACTGCTTAGTTAGAATCAACTTATTTGCTTTTTTCTTGTTCTTTTCTCCTTTTTTTTTTTCTTTCCCATCAATAGGGAGGGGGGAGGGAGGTGAAAAATTCCCTGCACGCTATAGCAGTGTTTATGTTCTGCGAGGCTCAGATGTCTTCCTCCAGCTCTTAGCTGACAGGAGCGGTCTGTAGATTCTGACTGTAATCCTGCACGTGTGCTCAGAATCCAGCCTGGAAAGGAAAAATAATTTCCTTTTCCCAATTACTTTGCTTTTGTTTGCAGTTTGGGAGCAGCAAAAGCTTGTATCCCATGGACTTCTAAGAGACAAGCAAAGTAAATGCAGGGACTTTTTAACACAACAAAATTAAACAAAAACCCCAGTTAAAGACTAACTCTATCAGTATTGTCTACACAGTGCAGTATTACATAAAAGCAATGAAAGTTTGTAATTGCATCAGAAGAATAAAATGTTAGGAGTTATTAGACAGCAAATAGCATACACAAAATACAAGACAATGATACTGTATCTTTAAGCACTTGCATGCACACCCAACACCAATTGAAATATATCTTTATTTGTATTACCTTAGCTTTTTATTTCATTCAACAATCAGTTTTCATTTTTTGCCTTCCAAATCTTTTCAGTCTGAATGTCGCATCGTCTGCTGGAGTCTAGATCTGTGTATATCTGCACTATCTCATTGATCTCTAAAAAGTGACATTGATGCCAACTGCCAGAGCTGGTACCCATGCCATCTGCTAGTGACGTCACGGGGCAGAGAAAACCACGTGAGCCTTTCTCCTGGGACCTTCATTCTGCACTGATCATCTGGCATCCCTCTAAGTGGGTACCAGCATTCATGTATCAACACAGAAGGTTAGACCGATAGAAAAAAAAAAAAAAAAAAAAAGAAAAGAAAAAAAATTCTGCACCAGCATTTCACATACAGTAGGTGCATTTCCACTGTAGTTGCTTCTTTTTAGCAGTCTAGCTGCATGGATAGACGTGCCAGCATTTGGTGCTATCCCTGCCTACAGGTACAGCTGCCCTCTGGTTGTTAATATGGCATTGTTTATATGAGAAATGCTGTCTTGTGTTGATCTGAGTCCCTCCAGTGCACCTGGTACCCAGGGACAAAAAAGAAAAGGCAAGGAAGGGAAGGCAGTAATGGGGAAGTAATGCTGCAACGCATAGCACGGTCACAAAAAGTAGTTTTTTTGTGATTATGCTGGGTGTGATTTTTGGGGTGTGGGGGTTTTTTGAGCGCAGCTTGTTGCCCCAGAGCACAGAATAATAGGAGCAAACCTCATGCCATCTGTAAGAAATCCTTCCTTCTCATCCCTTCGTGGTTTTTGACGTGGCAAAATAAAAGAGGCATTTATAGAAAACTGGGCATGCAGCATGAAGGTTTAACAAATCATGCCTTTTTTCCTGAAGCACGTGGCGAGGCTCGCTGACCTGCTCTGGCATGTTGCAATGTGACTGGCGTGCACCTGCTCAAAAGTGTAACTTAGGATTCTCAAAGGGTTTGGCCCCTGCCATATTTTCTCAGTCTGCCTGGCTTTTTCATTAATGTTTCCCCAATATCTCTTTTAAAATTGAGTTATTCCCTTTGGAAACCTCTTCAAAATCTCCCCCTGCTCTTCTGTTTTCATACCTAGCTTTTCCTTTCTTCATGCCCTTGTTTCTCCTGTCAGCTGCCTCTCCTGTGCTCTCTGCTCTTCCTCCTTTAACCCTTTTGTCTCTTTCTGCTGGCAAAACACTGTTAAATGAAGCTGACAAAGACTCTTAACTCAGCCTTGCCATGGAGCTTATGACAAACTCCACCTTCATGTGTTAGGGGTTTGTGTTTTTTTTTAATTTAAGGAGTGGCATGTCACATATAGGCAATATCAAGAGAGTTACAGGAGGAATGATGTGTCACCTTAGAAACATTCTTTTTTAAAATTTGGTTTCATTATTATTGTGTATCACTGCTTTTTTGTAACTAAATAATCTCTATATTAAAATAATGAGTGACTGAGTATGCTTTTAGTATTAAAATAATCCCTGGCAGAGCTGCTATTGTTACGGGTCCGTGTCAGCATTTCCATTATAAATCCTTGTTTTGAAGGGTTTATAATTCATCTGCTTTAATTCACATTGGTCCAAACCTTGGCATTAATGTTCTCAGCCCTCATCCAATTATTTTTTCTTTCACAAAGTTTCATTTAAATATGTTGGGGCATTTTTTTGGATTAGAGACGGGAACAAAAAATACGACTGCGGTACAGAACAACATGTGTGTGGGAAGATCATGTTTTATACATCTATATGTAGGTGCTCAATGATTTTAAAGCCTTTCATTAAAAAAAACTCCTCACTCCAAACCTTGATGCTTCTTTTGGTTTTTGTTTTATTTTAAAGAAGTAAGACATTCAGGTCACTCATTCTTGATAAAATGCAGGCTGTTTTTTTAGTTTTTGTTTATTAAGGAACATTTATCTGAAGTGACAAAGATGTTAAAACTTATGTGGAAACTGTTCAAAAAGAGCAAGCGCTGTACTATTCATAGCATTTGGTTCATTTTTACTGCAAATATTACAATCTGTGTAACAAAGGAGAGGCTAGAATCCCATTATCCTCAATAGGAATTTATGTATTAAGATTTATATTGTTAAAGGTTCTAGGGGTTGTCAACCTTTTCAAGGATTTTGCATTTTCAAAGTATTAAAAAATGCAAGTTTATTTAAAAATTAGAAGTTCCAGAGTAACCAACACTGTTTCAATACATACTAAAAATACCATGAGATACTGAAGGAAAGGTTGACATTGTAATAGTTCTGTGTTTAGGGAAGGACCAACAAAATTTTCAGTTATATCACACAGCACCCAAAATACATGAAAATATTTTCTCCATCCTTTTTATTATTGAAGTAGATGGTTATTTTTTTAAAACTTAAATGCATTTTTGAACGGCTTTTATACTGCTACTAAAATCAAAAATGAATTTGTTTGTGTTGAATAATTCCCTCTATAGGAGTAATATTACAGTTTCACACATTCCTAATCCATCATCTGACCTTTTTAATATTTTCAAATAAATTGTGAAGAAACAAAATAGCTGAGATATCAAGGTTTAAAAAGCCTCTACTGTGCATGCATAATAACTTTTCATAAGGATTTTACTACGCATTTTGTATTATGGATCCACGATATGCAAATAGGTACTGCTGTTAATATGCATTCACAGCATACCCGATAACTGCTGCTTTGCTGTCTACTGTGAATGCATGTTAGGAATAATACACAAAATACAGTTAAATGCACTGTATAGAATGGTTGCACAGCACCAAACATGTTACAGAACACATATCACAATTTTTTTTCCTGTACCTGGACTGTCTAGTCTTGAATTAAAAGCGAGTTTATTTCAAATGCAATATTATAATAATACATTAACATTAATATGTATAAATAATAACACAACCAAACATTTATAGATTCATTTAAATAATAATGAGTCATTAATAGAATTACTGAAATAATACTGAGTTCCAAGGACTGCAGAACCTCCATGGTACATGAGGGGGACTGACCCAAACTGCACTGCATTCAATGTGAGACCTTAAAATAAGTTCAATAAGTTCAATATGCTAGCACCAGAGCCCTGGGGAATGGCTTACTCTTTTTATTTTTCTCTGTCTTTTTTTTTTTTTTTTTTTTTTTTTTTTTTTTTTTTTTTTTAATTGTTCTCTCCAACTCTCTCTTAACTGGTCCATACCTCCCCATTTTGCTGAAACAGGAAAACCACATCAAATTGAGGACCTCAGGAACATTCTGAAGTGTGGTAGCCTTAGTCATTCAGTGGGACCTTGTGGGCAACAGAAAACTGTCCAGAAGGGGAAGATAGCTAAATCTTTTACTTTTATTTGTCCCCTCATCTTTCTAATGTACACACTAGACACGACTGCACCACAGACACAGTGACAATCATGTGGTGCCAAACTCCCACATCCATGACCTGACCTGAGTTTGCCCTCCTGCAGTAGCACCCACATGCACAGCCCAAACACCCAAGTGATTGCTGCCTTGGGAGTGAGACTGGGGGAAAATGCATCTCTAGTGCATCCTAAATTGCAAAGTCAGGCCACAAGGGACAAACACATGGATAAGAGTGTAGAAAACAATGGCTCTGGTCTCCTGCTGGGTTCAATGCTAAGGAGGAGGTGGGAGCACCTGTTTGGCAGGAGTTTTGTGTGTGCTGTTGGGGTTTTGGTTGGTTGGTTTGGGGTTTGTTTGTTTGTTTTCAGGTTTGGGTTTATTTATTTTTTTTTATTTAAATTACAGTGTTTTACAAAAATATTCAAAAGACAATAATATCTTGGGCAGGGACCCTGGTCTGCCAGCCTTGGTGAGTTTCAGACTGGGCAGAAAGTGACTTTGAGACTGCTCAGATTTGGGGCTTTCTTGGTGAACAGTGTCTCTACAAAATGAGCTGCTGGGGAAAGAACCAGAGCAATGTGTCACATGCATGTTGCATGCTTGCTGCCTATCCCGGGTGCAGCTGACACACCATGGGACCAAAGTGGTGTGTCTGTCTGTCTGTGAAGATCTGTCCCTCTTCTGCCTCTCCATGTCCCTAGTGTGCTGCTGTAGGCTGTGGATTTTTTATGAGGGGAACTTGCCATTCCCATCAAGTTGGCTGAGCACCCTTCTGCCAGTGCTAAGACAATATATGCCCTTCTCCCAGGACAGATTAGAAGACACCAAGGACCCCTAGCTTCAGAGAAATAAACTACATTAGCTCGAGAAAGATATGGTTCAGTCTGAAAATGCAATTTTTAACCTATCTTCCAATGTAGCAAAATGGGTGTTTTGTATTAATCCTCCTTTAATAAGGATGTACTTCTAGCTCTAATCAGACATCCTTAGTTTCATGTTTTGAATAGGCTGTTAGACACAAATAGGAAATAGCTGTAAAGGGGTTAGTTATTCTATTTTAATGGGAGTTATTTGAGTAAAACACAAATGTAAAATCTGAAAATGGTTGCTAACTGTAATTTCTCACGGTTAACCAAAAATTAGTTTATGACCAGAAATTACTCTAAGATTTCTGAAACACGTGACTAAAATACATTTTATGTAGATACAACACACATTTGGGATAATGTTATTAATTTTTAGTTACTCCTTGTTCACACAAATATAGAGGAGTTGAGAGGTGGTGGAACCAAATAATTTAAAAATGGAAAATACTTTTGATTTTTTAAATCACCTAGAAAAGTAGAGGCACGATATGGTCTGAAGTTTTAGTACCAGACCAAGAGGTGATGTGTATTTTGCTGGAATATGGGATTTAAGGTACTTCTCTCTCTGGGGTAAAAAGTATTCTAGTCAGACCAGTCATGCAGCTGTGTCACTTCTTAAAGCTGCAGAATGTTAAGGTGATTGATATTGCTTTGTGGTGTGAAGCAGCTATATGGTACATCTGAGAAATGGATTTTCTTCATTCATATTTGATGAGTGGAGTTGTCACATGCTCTGCTACCTTACCTTGAGGATGGTATGAGATCAGTAAGTTTGTAAATATTTAGAAGCTGCTGCAGGGACACTTGCCTGAAGGACACACGCTGACACTGCTCATCACCATCCATTCTTTGATGGCAATCTCTGTCAAACAGCTAGTCAGTGATCATGACTTTCTTCCTTTTCTTCTGCTGATGTCTACAGTGATTCACAGGTATTCTTTCTCTGTGTTTCCATTTTGAGACTCTGCTCCCATCAATCCATGCTTTTTCATGGACTTGCAGCTAGTTCCTTTTAGTAGACATAGTATTGCCTAAAATCAAATAAAACAAAACTTGCAAGAGTGCTAAAACAGTGAGTTAAAAACAGGTCTTTATTGAAAGCTTCCAGGTGCCCCCATTGTCATGGGCACATCCAGCATTGGATTTTTACAATTTTCATAATTTTAACAAATCACTGGAGTTATTCCAAGGGCTTGTTTGCCCCATGTCTTGTTATGTCTTCTAAGTTCTAGTGGAAAACAAAATGCTAGGCTTCTTCTTCTTCTTCTTCTTCTTCTCCTTCTTCTTCTTCTTCTTCTTCTTCTTCTTCTTCTTCTTCTTCTTCTTCTTCTTCTTTCTTCTTCTTAACAGAGAATTCCAAGTATGCATTAGATGGGCTAGCTTAGTATCCTAGTATCTGAGAGAAAGGGTAGGAAAAATACCAGGAGCTATGTAACTGTGTGTTAACAGTATGCAAAGTTGCAAATATATGAAAAATATATAAAAAGCTAAAATTAACAGTGTGTGTGTGAGACCCCAAAAGAGACCTACATTACTTCCCCTTCCCCAAGGAGACCCCAGAGCTATGATGTATGCTTTTTCCTCCATAGATCTGCTTGCAGATCTATGCAATGGGCATAGATCTCCCTAAAGCTAATGGGCTTCTCCCCACTGCATCTCTCCCTCAGCAAGAGGTGCCTGATGAGATAGTCTCCCTAGATCACCTGCATTGATGTTCCCAAAACTTTTTTCTCCCTTTCTGCAGTCTCCTGCCTGTGACAGGGTTATCCATCCCACACAGAGTGTGGATATGCTGCACTCTACATGGTGTGGTCATGCTGGGGCAAAGCCTGTCCAGGAAGTGGTGGGAGCTCTGAGCACATGGCTACAGCACTGGCACAGAAGAGCAGAGTGGCCTTACAGAAGGCATGTGCTATAAGATGAGCAGTTTGCTTAGGACCTAAGGTTCTGTACATGTGTATGTATATGTATATGTATATGTATATGTATATGTATATGTGTATATTTTTTATACGTGCATTCTATAAATTAAATGCAATATGCAATGTAAGAAACTTAAAGATCACAATTGCCTTAAACACCTTTAAGATCACTGAAGGGCTTCTCCCACTACAGCAAACAGTATAAAGAAGCAACTGCTCATCTGCAACCACCCAAGCCCACCCCTCACCTGTCCTCCCAACCCATCTGCCCTCCCTGTCCCCTCTACCTTTCCCACCTATCCCCAGCATGCCTCCTGGATCCCTGCAATTTGGACTGTAAGTTAAGCCACCTGATGGAAATTTCAGATAAGTAAAGTTGTTACTATAGTCTAATTATCTCAGGTCTAAGGAGATGTGAACAAGCTGTGGGAGAAGAAGGCATCTCCAAAGAAAGCCAAACCCAGCAGCTATCCTGAAAATCAGCTCTACCTGGGTGCAGCCATAGCCCACAGACTCATTTCTGAGGCTTTCCACCAGGGCATTGCACATGTGTTGCAACAGATCCTCAAAGCTGCAAAAAAACATTGTAAAACTTTCCCTTTCACGTGTACCTGACTGTATATTAACCCACTGAACTTCTTTCGTGGGAGCCCCTTCAGTGAGAAGTCCAGAAGAAGGGCAATGGTACATGGTCTGGATCTACAATTTGGTGGCTATCCCTCTCACTCTCTTTCTCCCCTCCAACCCCTCTCCCCCTTTCCTATTTCTTTCTGTCTCTCATTTACTGTTAAATAAAATCCGTACTATTGACATTGACATATGGTCTTATTTGCACATTAATTCAGGTAGGGCCATCTCTAGTAATTGGATCTTAAAATGCAAGGAAACTAAGAAGTCGAATTAACAATGACTTGACAGAAGTGCAAAATAGAACTTAAGTATAACATTATCTTCTGTTGGACAGTTCCCTCCCAGGAAATTATAGGATGCTTTGTAGAGGCAACTTTGTCAATGTTCCTTGCAAACTTTATAAGAAAGTCTGGCACTTCTATTATTTGCAGCAGACCTTTGAAACTCAGCGAGGAGAAATTCCTCAGACTAGAGAAGTGACTTCCTTAGCCCCATGAAACTTCACTAAGTCCAGGTGAGCTCATATGTAGGAATCATCATTTCCTTCTTCTTATAAGCATGAGCACCTTAGAAAAATAAATAAATGAAAGTAAAAACCCCCAAACTTTAAGCCTATTTTGGATGTACACTATTAAGTGTGAGAAGGCAAGTAGCTGACAAGTAAATGCCAGAGCTACAATTGCCTATGAAACCTCCCTTCTCTCACACATAAGTATACAGGTAGTTTTCATAACAGCTCAGCAGTAGTGCTTGTTTATAGGAAATAATATTGTTTAGCAGGATGATTCAGGCTTACTGTAATGGAAAAATATGCTCCTTTTGGTTTGCCTTTTATTATCTGAATTTATAAACCTTTTAGGACAGGAATTTTCCTGAGATTAGTAGATCCTGATTAAGATTAGTAAATTTTCATTCAACAAGCAGAAAAGCTGTGCAATCAGGCATCCCAAGCTGTTAATGAACTATGGCCTCCCTTAGGTTTCTCAAATCTGTATTACACTTTTGACTGGTCCTAGCATCCACGATTGCCAAACAGCATTGCAACATGTGGTAATGCATGCACCTAAAAACCTTACTAGACATCTCTCCTTATTGAAAAGTAATTTTGGATTAAAAAACCAAAAGCAAAGTAAGCAAACCCAAGCTGGTGCCAGAATAAAATGTTTATAGGAATGAAGCAGGGAAATGCTACTTTCTAGGAGGAAAAGGGAGGCATAAGGATCTTACAGCATTGATCCTGAACTTTTTCCACTGATTTAAAATGCTTGATGCCAGTGTTAGGAGTAATGAAGAATCCAATGTCTATTTGATAGACATGCTAGAAATTATTTTTTCAGAGAATTAGGTGATGTATACAGTTACTGAATCATCTAGTCTTCCTGCTTTTTCTTGTTACACAAAACTATATGCATCTTTCACTGATTTGAAAGCAGTGGAAGGTGGACAGCTTCATACTTTGAAGGATCTTGACCATTTCATTTTACCTTGAGACAAGCTGGAACATTTGTTGTCTTTTACCCAAATCAATTTTCCCCTGAGAGTCCTGGAGATTCGGTGGTGGAATTCCACTGCAAATAGAACAGGAATTTATAAAACTGTTTTCTGGATTCTATCCTCAAGCTTCTGTGAAAGTGAAAGGCACAGCTAATTTCATTTTAGCTGTAAAACGGTGCTGAATTCAGAAAGGGCTGTAATGATATATTCCCAAAATCGTTTTGGAAAACTTGATGTTTAAAGAACAATTTTTCCAACGATGAATGAACAATTCTATTACTTCTAGCTGCAGATCTACTTTCGGAGTAACTGATGTTTCTTATCTTTATAAAAATCCATTGTAATTGTGTTTTTCACCAAATATGCTGAACTAGCAGACACTGGTGTTGTAAGATGCAAATTTCTTAGATTCTTAACCTAACAAATTCGAATTCCATGTATTCAATTATACAATTAAAGAGGTAGAGTCAAGAGGGGAATTTTACTTACAGCTGCATAGAGGTTTTTTTATAAAATACATGGACCCCCTCCTAGAAACAGTATTGTCTAAACAGCCAATCAAGTTTTCCAAAATCAACATGACATTGTGATTTGCTGTAAAAGGAAGTGGGGTTATCATGCACTTAAGTGCAAGATGAAGTAAACAGTAATTTCTGTTATGAACATCCCTTATGTCTGAGCAAGCTCTAAGGAGTTGAGTAAATCCTATGGCTTGCCAGCTTCCTTGTCCACCAGTCATCATGAAAATCAGTGTTTCGTGCTGCAGTTTGAGTGCCCAGTGTTGGTTTTGAGGGTAACCACTTTGTCAAGTGATCTCACCTAACGGGATGTGCAAAGAAATTGTGTATCTTTTGGCAGCTTGAAGTTTTAATTTCATTCCTTTGGCTGGCTGAGTAGTAGTTTGAATCTCCAAATAGCTTAAAAAAACCATGGCCAAAAGGCACCTGGAAGTTTGGCAAAATCCCTTTCCTAAGAAGGAATGTGGCTTGCTGAGCCTGAATTCTGCTAGTGTTCCCCCTCAGTTTTGCTAGTTGCCACATTAGTTTCCTACCTGGCTCATGTGGCCTTACTGTGAGCCTGCCTCTTTAAGCTGGGAAGTTCTTAAATTGTTGGGAAAGTTAATACAAGGCACAGTTTGCAAGATGTTTAAACAATCAGTGGTCAGCAAAAACAGTACTGAAGATGCACATATTTTTGCAAGTTAAAAATCCTTTTTTTCTTCCCATGGTATTGTTCTCAGTGTTAGACAATATGTTTCTGATGTATCTAGCTTTATTTTGGTTTCTCACTGATCATCTTTAATTCAGTTGCTATTTTTTGAGAAACATATATAGCTGTTCAGGTCTTATTGCTGCAGTGTGTCCAGGAGAGAAAAAAAAATTGCACTTGACAAATTGTTCAAAGGCATGTATTCTGAAGAGTGTACTGTGGTATGTTCAGGGTTTCATTCTTGTATTCAGGAATTTTATGTGTGACTTGGGTTGAAGTGCACTTTCTTCATAGAGGGGCATGCTGGAGTCTGCATTCTGCATTTGGACCTGGAAAACATCTTGCTATGTAAAGCCATATAGGTAAGATTTGTCTCAAAAGGGTTATGAATTTTGAAGACAGCTGATGTTAGCAGATGGTGACTAGAATAGCCATCTCTCCCAGTATCTCAAAATCCTTAAACAGTGTGAATAAAGGCAGTGCAGTAATGATTTGGTGAGGCAACATAGGAAAGATACTTGGCATTATGGCATGAGGCCAAATCCTGAGAGATTCATGGTTCCTGCACTGTGTCTTGAAGCTGGATGCTGGAAGAATGAAATCTGTGATGCTCAGGTTGGTGGGGTTTGGAGTAAACATTGTTTTCCATTCAATCTCTTATTAATTTGGTTCTTGTAGCACAAATTAACAGTAAGATTGTTTTGCAGAAACTCTGTACAAATGCTCTTACTCCCATAGGAACGGAAATCTTGATTATGAAGAAGATATTTGCAGTTTGACTTTGTAAAAAAAAAAAAAAAAAAAAAAAAGATATTATTTTCTTTCAGAATAATGTGTTTATTTTTGCCAAAAACTTTGTATTTTAAGTGCAGTGTAATGAAATTTCATTCTGAGAATAAGGTACTTAAGAAAAGTAAAACCTTTAAATCACTTCAAAGGGACGTGAAAGGATGCTTCTTTTAAAAATTGCATATAATACCTGAAATCAAAACTAGAGCAATCATTTGAAAAATGATTGATTTGGAAAAAAAATGTTAACTGGAATTTTTTCATTGTAGAACGTACTTTTTTCATTTGCTTTTGTTTCATATCTGAAGGAAAGAAAATTTTAAAAAGGGATATTTGTTCAAACAAAGGAATGTCTCCGTTTGCCTAATGTACTGAAATCCCTATGGCACCTGGCTTAAATCATCATTTCCGAAAGGCAAACCTCTTTCAGCAATGTATTTTGGATTTTCAGTTTTCACTTTTTAAATCCATTTCTCTATCATTTACAATATTCTAAAATTCAGACAGCCTATGCTTCCTGTTTAACTACCATATCTAAATGTTTCTACGGGCTCCTCAAATATTTTTTTTTCCTTTAATCATCAGCAGTTCTTGGAAGCAGAGGTTCAGGCTTCCTTATACCCTCAATTCCATTTAGCCAAACCCAACAAAAAAAAAAATATAGCCTTTGTTTAAAAGTTTAATGTTCTTAATTAGTAGAATTGTCAGGCTAATTGGAATACCAATTAGAATTGGCAGGGCTATCGTTATTTAGAAGTGCTGTGGTCTAGTGTTAACTGCTATTAAACCTTATAGTTTGTGAAAGAGAGGGAGTAAGGAGATGTATATGCACAGTCACAATCTCTGCTCTCTTCCATTTTAAATGACAGGGGTCCATAATAATCCGTGCTGTCAATATGTACTTAGGGACTGTTTAATCCATGAGGACACTGATGAAGAGTTAATGGCTGTTTATGCATAAAAGTAGCATTATGAAATAAAAACTTATTAAAATGTCTAAATTACATCTGCGGCTGGAAAAAGCACTCCAAGCACCATGGATTTTCATTTGAGCTGTGCAAGAGAAATCTATTTTATTTTACTTTTTATACTTGTGAAAGCTACCTTGAGCTTCTTACACCACATGGCAAATGGAGATCTTACAGCATTGTATGAACTGAAATTTAGCTTCAGTGCCTGCTGGTTCAGGGGGTGCTTCATAGACAGAGGAGCTATTGCTCAAGTTCCCATGGTGAGTCAGATGTACAATGAGAAATACACTGAGAGCTCAGCAAATTTCACTCTGCACATGTGCCCTTCCCATTGACCTAATTCTAAATTCCGAGATGATCATGGAAGGAAACAATTTTCTTCAGCCTCAAAGGAAAACAGAAAGTCTGTGTTCTGACTATGTATTTAAAGCATATGTTCCTGACTGAAACCATAAGGGATAGCTTCCCAGAGGTGAATGCTGTGAATATTGCTGCAAATTCCATGCACACTGCTACCACATGCACATAGTACAATTTATATCTGCAAATGATTATATGTACAAGTAATTAGGAAAAAAGGGTGCTCAGGCAGCTGGAGAACCACTTGAGAGCCCAGCGTGTCCAAGTCCCAAGTATAAATGTAATACTTCCATTTTCTAAGCACAAATATATCTTCCACTTTAATGCTTTCTCCAGTTGGGCTGATTGCTTTCTCAAATATTTTACCAGTCTCAAATATCTTACCAGATTGAGGCAAGAGTGATAGTATTGATTATTATTTATCTGGGGCAATGGTGGTGTGAGCTAGAAGAGGATAGACAGAGGGCAGGAGAGAAAAATAAAATGCCTGTAACACTGCTGCTTATGGGACACATGGAGGCAATGCAGAACAGCATAAACATTTTTCTGTTCCTCTCCAGCCCGATTTTGTTCAAGTATTTCTCAATTTATGCCACAGCCAGTTCAAAGTCTGATAAAATCAATCTAGACCTAACTGCACTTTTTTTTTCTATTTCAGAGAAACTGAATAGATCATTTTCATGTAAGTCAGATGTTTAAAATGTACATGTATGGTCAAAAACCTGTGCCTTGGTCGAATCTTCTGTGCCAATGCTTTATTTAACCTTTGTTTATGAAATGCTAGAGTCAAATATGACAAATGTTTCTTTTCTCTTATGGAAGAAAAGGTCTGAATTTACATGATTTATATAGGATTTAAGAATTAGCTACAAACTTAACCTTCATAGTTCCTATTGTGTTATTGCACAAAGATAAATTTGATTCTGGATGAGTAAAATGCTGAAAAAGAGAAATAATTAAGATACTTTAAGAGAAATTAACTGATGAAAATATCTTGAACTGAAAGACACTGTTTTCTTTCAGCTTTCCACTAAATAGGTATTTCTCTCTTTTATGTGTCTGGCAATGATCTGTTCCTCTGTACTTTGTACATCAAAGCAGGAAGGGGTTAGCTTCTGAAATTTAAACTCAGTTTTTCTGTTGAAAATACTGTGAGGGAGTATAGCAACAAAATATTTCAACATTTCATCATGGCTGGGATTGAAAACAAACAGGGAACTTTTGTGATAACTCACTGGATGAATTCTCTAATTTCACTTTCCCTAACTATTTCAAGGTACTTTGCAGCCTCAACTTCATTTTAACCTGTTACATCACAGGTTTATTGTTTCTGCCTCAATGTGGTACAGTGAGGTATTGCCCAGAAGTTAAACAAAGGACTTTAAATACTATAAAAAAGAGGAAGCCAGACCTTTTTCTCTCCAGTAGGGATGTGGTGGTTTAGCTTCACTTTTCTGACCTGCACAAGTGACCTGCACACATGTCTTTGAAGCACTGAATTGCTTCACATCTTGATTTGTATTAGAGATGCTTCCTGTTGCCTTGGGCAGCTGCAAACCACAGTGTCCCAGCCCTGGGCTACCCCACTGCTTTATATCTAAATATGTCCCTGGTGAGGTTCCTCATACAGATACCCTCTCTGAGCTGTGGTGATGGTATTGCATCAATGTGGGAGCAGAGGGGAAAGCAGCACTCTACTCCTGTAAGAGGGGTGAACAGCAGTCTCAGTTTGCTTCTCTGGATATCTTACTGCTTGGGTGAAAAGGCATCCGTGTGTTTGAAGTTCCTGGAGGCAAAGAACTGAGGACATGGAGCTTCAGTATAGAAAAATTATTTTCCTGTTTTACTGTTATTTCTCCAATCATTATTTTTATTTTTTGCTTAGGTGGTTTGCATTTACCATACTTATTAATTCTATTGTTTGCCTTTAGGGCTTCTCTGTGCTTTTTCTCCACCATTAGTCTGTGCTCCTTTTTTTTCCCCCAATGATTTTATATGTGATCTTTATGTTAATTTAGCCTTATAGCTGTCCTCTTGTCCATTGTGGATGAAATTGTTTCTAAGGGGATAAACAATATTAATTAATTTGTTGGGTACAAAAGACCATGTGTATTATGCTACCTCTATTGCTTGATCACTGGAGTGATCAAGTTTTTCTTAAACTTTTTTCATTCCTTTTGCATTCTAGCCTTATAAGGAATTAGAAAAGAGACTGAATAAACTTCCAAGAGCCATTCACTCCCATAAGACAAAGGACCATGTAGACATATAGTTCACAACTCAGAACATAGTAATTTTTGGTGTTTGTTTAGATCTGTGATCACTTTTCTCATATATATTTTCTAGCATTAGCCTTCCATGAAGAGAGACCCCTAAAGTCTGAATATGAAGTTGAAAAGAGATTACTCTTATTAAATCTCAACCTGTTCTCTAACAGTTGCTGAATTCTGAGAGCCCTGAAGCATGACCCAAAAAGCATTGCTATAATTAATTGTGTTAACTCTGATATGCATATCAATTCCTTTTTCCAAACATACATTTTGGAAATCCACTTCTTATGGTAGAGTGTTGTCTAGCCTAAGTACTTATTGAGCACAGTCCATTTAGGGTGTTTAATTTGTTGGGGTTTTTTTTTTTGTTTGTTTGTTTGTTTGTTTGGGGTTTTTTTGGGGGTTTTTTGGGGTTTTTTTTTTTTTTTTTGTTTAAACCCCTGGTGTATGAGCAAATCAGTCACATCTCAGCTTTAGAAAACTGAGATGTTTTAGCAGTCCTTTTGCCTTCTCTTCTATCACTGAGTCTTTTATTCCTCGTTTTAGAATGAACAGACTTGTTCAAAACCCATCAAAATCCTTGATGAATTTCTGGCACCCGTTGCCGTATTGCCATAAGGCTCCCTAGTTCTGTGCCCTTCCTCCAGACATTACTGAGTCAGTACACAACCAAGAAAAAGACTGCAAATAAGCTCAGCGGCATGGTACATATTCTGTTGTACTGAGGCCACCCCTCCTCCCTCAGCAAGGGAGGGAGGGGGATCTTTACACTTAAAGAAAAATATATTGGAAAAGAGTGCCCCAGCACTGTGCTTATGGAAATCATTCACTTGGAAGAGGCAGAGGGACTTTAGGCAGGTGAGGTCCTCCTTCGGAGCAAGGCAAAGGAGAGGAGCATCACATAGTTCTTGTTCATGCTTTGCTCACATTAAATTATTTTTGTATAGAATACTAATAAATAGTGAAAAGTATATACCAAAATATACAGCTAACAGAACTCAGTAAATGCTGCTTTACTTGCCAACAAAAAACAAAAGTGAAAATGTTAACATGTGAATGATGCTCTCTGTATGAAGAGGTGCCATGTTCCAAGCATAAGTGCAAACTAAACCCACATTTGTGTGAATCGCTAATTACAAGGGTGAAAACACTGTCAATCTTAACACTCATCTGGGTTTCATCTTGGATACCAAATGGGTCTTGCTGTTCTATATGTTAAAAGTCTTGATTTCACAGTCCTGACAAGAGAATGAATATCAGCCAGAAGTAAGTGAAAGGGCATAAACATATCATGATAGAATTTTATTAGCATCACTTTTTTTTCCTTTATATAAGTATTCTGAAAACAATCAGAAAAAGAGAAAATAAAGAGAAGGAAATGGAGAAAAAGAAAAAGAAGAAGAAAAAAAAGAAGAAGAAAAAAGAAAAAAAAAGAAGAAAAAAAAAGAAGAAAAAGAAGAAAAAAAAAGAAGAAAAAGAAGAAAAAAAAGAAGTAGAAGAAGAAGAAAAAGAAGAAGAAAAAAAGAAAAAGAAGAAGAAAAAAAAGAAAAAAAAAAGAAAAAGAAGAAGAAAAAGAAGAAGAAGAAAAAGAAGAAGAAAAAGAAGAAGAAGAAAAAGAAGAAAAAGAAGAAGAAAAGAAGAAGAAGAAAAGAAAAGAAAAAGAAAAGAAAAAGAAAAAGAAAAAGAAAAAGAAAAAGAAAAAGAAAAAGAAAAAAGAAAAAGAAAAAGAAAAAGAAAAAGAAAAAGAAAAAGAAAAAGAAAAAAAAAAGAAAAAAAAAAAAAAAGAAAAAGAAAAAGAAAAAGAAAAAGAAAAAGAAAAAGAAAAAGAAAAAGAAAAAGAAAAAGAAAAGAAAGAGAAAAAGAAAAAGAAAAAGAAAAAGAAAAAGAAAAGAAAAGAAAGAAAAAGAAAAAGAAAAAGAAAAAAAAAAAGACCTACTGCAATTTGCAAAATATGCATGTCCTGTTGCAACTTTCTAATAAAAACAAACCCATCAAAAGATAGGTTTTATCAAATATCTTAAGTTACATCTCATGTCCTAGTACAATTACAATTTAAATGTAACTCTTTAAAGCACACTACAGACAGAACATCACCATGTTGTATCTACTCATTATTTAAGAGGCACCCATTGAGTTTTGTAAAATCTTTACATAATAATCTCTGAAACTTTGCAGACCTTAAAAAAAGGCAGCTGCAAAACTCTCAACAAGTGGGGAGATCTGCACACTATAATAAATAATTTGGGTCCCATGTGACTCCAGAATCCTGCAAATCTAGAAAGAACAAAGGTGGTTTGCTTTTAAATGAATATTCTAATTTGCATGATGTTGAATGGCATAGCCATTAGTGTATATTAGTATTTCAAACAAAAATGAAAAGTGTTTGAAAAATAAATTTTATCTTTGGCTGTTCCATAAACTGCTCTTTCAATTTGAGCCATTTTAAGACGCTTTTAATTTTCCTTTGTTTCCTAGACCCTAAATCACAGGACTTCAGGTTATCAGGTTAACAGTATTTTATTCCAGTGTTTGGATAGGAAAGTAAAATAAATAAAAAAGAAGCTATCTTAGGGTTTCAAACTTGGTGAAAAATATACATCTCAACTTCTGGTTGAATCTAGAATGACAAAGGCTCTTGGAATTTAATTATCTCTAAATCTCATTTATTGTTTCAATTTAAAACATAAAGCAAAACATTTGCTAATGCTTTAGATTTTTTTTTTTTTAATAATGGAAGACTATGATATGTGAGTTGTCTGAGTTGCTGGTAATAGAAGTCTTATGATGACCTTTATAACATCTTTGACTGGTTTCCAACCTATATCTATAAGGCAGGTTAACTTAAGATTCATTCAAACTTTCAAGAAAATGCTCTGTAGATATTTCACATTAATGGAAACAATAGTACACAACTGTGGAAAAGAAAAGTAAGTAAGTGGAAGATGAAAAAAAAATGGGAGCTGTGGAAGATTTCCAGTTAGCCTGAACTTACGTGAAAGAAGAGGGTTCACTTTGCTTAATGCCTTTCTAAACCTCTTAGGAAGGTCTTTGGTTCCAAGAATACCTATAATGAATGGTGCAGTACAGCATTGCTGGTAGTTGCTGTAGCTTTGTTGGATGAGGGGATTCTTCTTTTACAACCAGATGCTGTTTGGTTTGTTATGTTATGAAGATGTTTTGGTTTTTTTTTCCTTGTCCTGAAAAAAGTAAAACATAGAACAAGCCCCACCTTGCATATTGACTTCACACCTTGGCAGGCTTTGGAACCCAAGGTTCTACAAGCAAGATGCCCTGCGTGCCATTGCTGGGGCATTGAATCAGTATGGGGAACTCACTGAACCTTCCAGATACTGGTGTGGGGAAGGAAGACTACAGATCACCTGAGGCTGGGCAAAACACCTTTGGAGGGGCAGTGGAATGGCCCTCCCCACTCCCAGGGTGTAATGGCAAGGTAAGGATTGCAAGGGAGAGGTGGTGCCAGACCGGGAATCAGAAGTTTCCCATTGAAATGGATCAGAGGCAAAGCAAAATTCAAGACCAGTGGAGTCCTTCAAGCAGTTTCTTCTCCAACTACTCTTCATTGTCCTTGAACAGCCAATTCAAACATGATCTAATGAGGCTGCAGAAGTAGAGAGTATATATTGCAGATCCAGGTTCCTGGGATTTAAGTGCAATCCTTAACAGAACATTCAGGTAGAGCAAAGTGAGTGTTTTCCTTCAGAATATCTTTCATGGATGTATAAACAGCATTTGCTGCAAAATGTGTCAACTATGGAGCTCAGAGTCACAGCCTGCAACACAGCAAACTGGCTTTTCCAGGAGCTCATAATGTGATAATTAAATTGCTAACAGGCACCTTAGTGATGGCATTTGCTGGGGATGTGCAAGACTTCTTACAATCATACCTTTCTGTAGAGAACCTATCAGTAGAGTCAGAATCAGGGTTTTTTTAATATATTTTCTTCAATTAGTACATTAAATTTTTATGTGGAGTGAAATGGGACAGGACGTGTTTCCCTTCCACTGCACAATGATTTATTACCCCAAAAAGACTGCAGAACTAATTAGCAGAGTAATTAATTAATATAAATTTGCATATTTGCATTTGCAATTAGTGCAGCCGACTGATTAGTCTGAAAATGGGAAGTTTGTCTCATTAGATGTTAGTGTCTGCTGGACCGGAAAGCGGCTGCCAGATGAGGCGAAAAAGCACGGAATAAGCAGGAGTGTGTGTGTGCACACGCGCAGGCTCCTAATTGTCTTTTGTTAGAGGAATGGAGTGCAAATATGTGGTCTAAGGTACTAGGACTGCTGGGGGGTCTTAATACTCTTTTTTTGCTTTTCATTCTTAATCACTTTTTCTGCCTGGTTTTCCCATTCATTTACTTCCTGCGGTGAGTCACTGCAACCATGAAACTCATTGATGGTTCTGTACAGTCAGATCTTTCAGGCAGGGCAGCTGCTGCAGATCTCCTGATTTTGGTGCTGAAGGGAACCTGTAAGAAGCCTTCTTTCTGTGTGATGGATGGGACAGGTCTATTTCCCATTTTACTAGTTACGTCGTATTATCAATTCCTAATGCTGGGAAGTCAAACTCAGTGATGCCAGAAAAGCCCAAGATAAGGGATTAGCTTTCTAGGTTGCTGTGCTGTTGTCTTTTCCTTGGACACACTTGTAGGTATGCCTTTTTGTCTACATCTAAACAGTCCTTCTGCTCTGTGTGCCTGAACTTGGTATGACTTGGTATGACTGGACAGCTATTGTCCCAGGGTTTAGTGACCTTTGAGAGGACATTGAAGGCATTGTGTATGTCTGCCAGGTAAAGATACTCAGATGCCAAAATATCTGCAGGCTGAATACCAACACTCTTCTCAGGGTGTCAGAGCAGAGCTAGTTTTCATGGGATCAGTGGAGGAGTCCTGGTACCTCTTTGGGCATTTTGCTTTGCTCTCTCCACTACAGATGGAGGAGATCTTCAGTCCTCCCCCACTGAGACTGATTGTCTCTCCTTAAAGATAACTGAGACAGGAAATGGCTGGCCTTGAAACAGTCCTGTCAAGTACACTGGGTCCTCTTTCAAAAGTTTTGATCAGATTTTACACATTTGGTGTCACTGTGACACTTGTGCAAGTGTTGCCAAGGTTAAAATACATACTGCCCTTGATCATTTGACATCATCATGCACTTACAGCACAGTGAAGTCAAATTTCTCCTAGCTCCTCTGCAGTATCATAGCAAGTCACTGTGCTTCTTCTTCTTAACTTTTTTTTTGTTTTGTTTTATACTAATCTTGAAATTTTTTCAGCTGTTAGAACTATGGTGCAACTGCAGTTATTCTTTCAATAAAGTATAATTCTATATTGTTCCAGGAACAAGCTTGAGCTAATGTACACTTTACAGATACAAATTCTGTCCCCTCTGGTATACCATCACTAGTCTGTAAAATCTGAGTGCAAGCTGAGCCTAAGTTAACAAAAATATATTATAAAGTTGAATCCAATATATTTTTTTTGAGATTTGCAAATGTTGATTACCTCTCAAGAGGCTCCTGTCCTGTTAGATGTATATAACATAATTCAAAATGTAATCATCCCTATGAAATGAGGAAACTCCTATTTTTTCTTTGTATAAATACTCCAATGTGAGAAAAATTGTTATTATGAAGTCTGTGTAGGGTTACAAGCAAAATTATTTTCCCCCCCACCAATCAGTAAATTTTAATTCTCTATTTATTACAAAAAATCCAATATATACCATCAGCTTTTGAAAACAAAGTGAGAAAATATTATTTTCTAAGATATTATTTCTAAAATATTATTATTTTCAATTATGAAATTCAATACTAGTAAGAAGGAATTTATGAAGAAATATTTGATGAAGAAAGAACTAATATGGGTAAAGAATGCTACTTAAAAGAATCTTATTACCACTACAGATTAAGATATAAGATATACAGTCATTAATAAGAATGTATTTTTAAAATTCCATCATACTCAATTGCATCAAAAACAATTAGGAGAAAATATGAACATAAATAAAATTTGTCCCATAGGAATGGCATCTCAGGCAAAAACCAAACCATTTGTAAGATCAAATAACCAAACTTACTTCCACCAAATCCATTATTATATTTGAAACATAACCAGATTTTCAAACACATTCAGGACCAACAGAGGCAAATAGTTTTTCATACTCACTCCCATGGAGTTCTCTATCTGCACTCTTAGACAATCTTTAAAAATCTATCCCAGTGACATTCATTTTGGATATGGATGCACATATGCACATGAGGCAGCCCTGGTTTGGGACTCTAGCACCGTGTTTTGTAGGACATGCCTGTTGGGATGACATACTACAGGGATTCAGCACCATGTGCACTCAGCTATCCCCCTGGCAGGTAAGAATTGCTTGGTACCCCATCAGCCTGAAGTGCAGGCAGATGTGGGCCCTACTGAGCTGGTCTTACTTTTAATTTACAGGCAGCTGTGGATTTGCTCTTGAATCTAGACTGAAGCATAATTTGCCTTTATTTGCAGCTTTGCGTTCTGACACATCAAAACAGTGCTAAAATAAAATAATGATCTGACCATTTAGGGAGAGCCTTTTCACCCTTACTTTCCTTTTCCTTCCTGCTGACTCAACAGTTGAGAAGTTGTTCACCCTCTTCCTAAACTTCCCTGTGCAAAATAGTAAAACATTCTGTTTTCATGAGGCTGAAATATTTCATTACGCATTTGCTAAAAGAATAAAGCAGAGAGCAACCCTTTACCAGAAGAGTTGCATTTCAGTAAGGCTGTTTGAGCCCAACCACAAAGTAAATCATTCTGCAGAAGCATGACGCATAAGCAAACAGAAAAGCACAGGGTGTACAGTGCAGTTCGTGCTGGCAGTTGGAGAGCACCCCCAAAGAGACTCCAGCAGCAGCAGTGACACAGCACTCTTCTTGGCTCCAGCACATGGCAAAGAGAAGGATAACAATGTAGCTAGCTTCCTCTGTCTAATTAGCTGCATAGGGCCAAAGGAGAGCGTCTGATACTCAGTTTTGAATAAACAGCTGGGGAAAAAGCATTCTGTATTCATGAGACACAAGAAGGGCAAAAGACAGCTTCCATTTGGATTCCACTAATGAAATATGGAGTTCTTCAATCCCAGTTGCTGGAGAACCACGGATTGGCTACAGATGAAAAAGGAAAGGTCAGAATCTCTCTCTCTGTGTTTGACATGCTGGCAAATCAGTCCTAACACAGAAAAATGGTGTCACTTCACAAAAATCTTTATACATGGGGAATCCATTCCATAGCAGAGGCAAGTAGAATGATATTTTTTTAACAACTAGGAACTCTTGTGTCCGAAAACACGGGCAAAACTGAAAACTGCAAAAATATGTCACCTCCCATGTTTCTGGTACCGACAACCAGGTATTTCAGCAGCTACTTCCACAAGTGACATGCAAAGGAACCTCAGTGTCCAAGAAAAGGGTGTGATTTAAAGTAGTGAAACCTCTAAAGTGGGTACAAGGAGGAAAAAAAAGACAGCCTGGATACTTACCGATCACTGCAAAAAAATAGTCTCCCTGTGCTATAGGCTATAATTTATCAGGACCTTGCAGCATGTTCTGAATATTAACTGCCCATCCTGGGCAAGGTAGGTGGGACTGGAAGAAGAGATGAGCAGCCACAACATTTGGTAGGAAACACCTGCTGGCCTGTTATCAGTGCACAGTATTTCCTGGGAAAAGGGAGCATGATGCATGATTGCTGACAGGAGGTGAAAACATACATGACAGTGCAGACATATGTCCGAGACAAGAGGGAATACCTCTGCTCATTCAAAATTCAGGAAGAATAAACTAAAGCTGGGTTATAGCAGAATGTAAATCACTGCATAGCAAATTGAGGACTTCAGGAACCACAAATGAAGTGAATGCTGTAAAATGATTTCCCCTAAAAAATGGAAAGCTATGGGTTGGGTAACTACCTACCAGTTAGTGTTGGGTAACAAGAACAGCAGAAGTCACAGGGTGTCCATAAACAACTAGGACGAGGCACCAATCTGAAACATGAAGGATGCTGTTGGGAAAGAAACAAAATACTTTATACAAATGAGGGAAGTCCCACCAGAAGGAAGTGTTAAGCAGCACTTGAAACAGCTGTAGTGCAAGAAGAAGCTCACAGTGAAAGGACTCAAAGTATATATGTCAACACAGCAAAATTATATTCAGATGGAAAAAAATATCATTCTTGTATTCCCTGGGTGTCAGGAGCTTAGTCACCACATGTAGCTGTGCTATTACCACTGAAGCAGATCACAGGCCCCTAGGGTACATTCATGACAAATCCCTAGTATCCACATGGCCAAGACTGCTTCACTTAACTTTTAAACTGTGAAGGTGCTTTTTGAAAAGCACAATACAAGCCTGGAAGAGCAATTTCTTCATTTTTTCAGGAGATTTTTCTTGGCTGCAGTTGTGCTGGGCAGCAGGTTGCAAAGAGGAAAGAAGAATTTAAAAATGTTGTAGCAGCACTTACAATTAATAGAAAGTGATGATGTAATCAGTCATTTGGAAGATGGAATAATGTCAACAGGATTTGTACAAGAATGAGTTTATTTTGCTTTGGAGAGAAAACAAAGTGAATTGTGCAAAGTGTAGCAGGTTAAGTCAAAAGAATCTGTGGCCAGAGCCAGAAAAAGTACTCCTAGCAAACTAGGATTTGGAGGCATCTCCTTCCAGTTAAATGTTTCTCCATTGAGAGCTGCATCGTAGCGTAAATTCCTAGATTTGCTCCACATGGCAGGGCTGTTGTTGTGGGAAACCTTTGAGCATGTGGGCTGGACCTAGAAAAGTAATGCAGCAGCTGGTCTTCTCTGACACAGAGGAAAAACTCTCTGATGTTGAGTGATGACAATAGAAATTTTTTGAGGCCACTTCAAAAAAAGGAAGGCTGTTAGGTACCACATTACCACCAAAATAATCCCAGAAAGCAGAGAGAGTGTGAAAAAACCTCTTCTTGAGGTGGGTCTGATAGAGAAGAATTCATGGCATGGACCTGCACTTTCAACATCCCAAGTCCAACTTTCTGTTGAGCAATACACCTGGTGCAGGTAGCTTGGTTTGTATACTACAGTTCAAGATGCAGACTGAGCTCTGGGTGAGAGCCCAGAGAGACAACAGGCCATGAACTGCCAATCCTTTGCTTAAAAAAGGGTGCAAAGACTACTGGCCAGATTGGTGAATGGACACTGAGACACAGCAGGAGCTGAAGACTGGAGAAGAGCAAGACTTGCCCACATGCAAATTGTGGTGGGGTTCCTCTTTTGAGGGTTCTCTGAGGCACCAGCTCGAGCTGTTTCTTCTATTACTGCACCATGAATAAATTGTTTTATGGACATCTGAGTCCTGTGGTCAAACTGGTAAGGACACCTGGTCTGACTGCATGATTGGGGTGTGTAAAGCAAGGCACCCACTGGCCCTCTGCAATCATCTACTGTGAAGGTACTTCAGTCCCAGCAGTGAAAGGGTCTGGCATTGGGAACGTGGCTGCTAAAGTGTCTGCCAGTGGCCAGACTGGGATGATTCCTTAACACTCTCAGGACCAGCAGGAATATAGGATGTGAATGGCTATTGATTTTCAAGAAGGGAGAGGCTTTACTAATAAGTCATGGTGGGTTTTTTCCCTCTCTAGGTAGTAAATGTTGCAAGAAGACCCCTCATATATTTTCAAAAATGTCTGAGGACTGTTACGGCCTGAGTACTAGAAAGGGATAAGCAATCCAGGGTATTCACTGTTTGAAGCTGCCAGATCTGAGCAATCAGTTGAGAACAGAAGAAACTATGCCTAAAGCCATCTGAGCATAATGTTTTGCAATTAGCAGTAAAAGTTTAAAAAAGAGGTGTTTTTGGAAAACTTGAGATCTGCCAAATAATGATGGAGTCACTTTTACATCACATAGGTTTTTCTGGAAGATTACTGCTAGTGAGAGTAGAGTCAGGTCTTCCAGATCTAGGTGAACACACTGAGAGCCTTAATTAAAGAAACAATCAAGGAGAGTTCCATGGAGCATATAATGAGGAAGAAAAGTCAGAAATATCTGTTGGACAAGCAAATATAAAATTGTCTATTTAATATATACATTGAAAGTGAATATGTCAGAGCATTCTCAGGGCTTTCTCTGAGTTTAGTGGCTTTGGTTAATCTTCCCTTGTCTGCCCTTGAATGATCATTGTTCTCCTTGTGTATATTCTTTGTTCTAGAAAAAAGATTGGACATATTGCACTTGTGAACTTGCTACACCTGTTTTTGATGACAATGTACAAGATACATGCAAAATCATTCTAGTGAGTATTAACTACTTATATGACTATGTTTGAATGTGAAAAATATATTCATTGTGTTGCTAAAGGTACAGTGAATAAGGCTTGACATTTCTGTGGATATCAATTATTTATTTAAAGGCATTACCAGAACGTGAGTCTTGGATTTATAAATATGCATATAGGCTCCAGAATTCAGAATGCCATAATTATTGAATTAAGACAGAAAGAAGAAATTTGAGTATTGTCTGGTTCTGGACAGTATGACAGCCTCCACTCTACTGAGACAAGGCAAATCTACTATAGCAGTAGCTTTCAGTCAAACCACATTTGTTTTGATTCAAGTTCTGTTCCAATAAACTTATTTATGATACGTACATAAAGAGTGTGTAGGAGAGCCATCTTATAGCTACTAGAGACTCCATCTTTATGCATACTACTTATGAAGTTGGAGCAAACCTACTGGGTAGGCAGTGTAAGAAATCCACTCACTCTTATGAAGGTGGGCTCATTCCTTAATACATTAGTGTGGCTGTGAGAGGTTTTCTGCTGTGGTATACAGACAGCTTACATGTCTGACAAAGTCAGTCGTGTTCTGGAACAACACAGGGCTATGTGATGTACTACTATGTATAGCATGAGCTGAATGTAGGAATCCAGGATCTGAATTGCAAATGGTGGTTTCAAAATGTATTCACAACTATTGCCCATTTTATTTGGGGTCTTGCTTCTGAGCTAACGTAATAATTTAAACCCTGAAACTGAACTTTCAGAGACAAACACCAAATATTGTGAAAATTCCTGAAAAACATTACATCTGTTATCACCATGTTTAACTTGGCTCCACAGTTTTATATTGGTATACCTACAATAATTTTATACATCATTATTTAGAAAACCTTCCATCAAAAAGTATGTACTGACATGTTCTCTGTTTTTAACTTTCTTTTGATTTTAAAAGGTAGAGTGTCACAAATATTGTCTGAAGGCCAGAGTCTGAATTCTTGGTTCGTATTGAAGAACAGTTTCAGAATCACCACCAATTCCAGAGGAGTAAGGCTTTAGCTGGAAAAGACTACTAAATCAATCTGAGGGAACAAAAATTAATTGTCTATCAGGTTAATGTACTCCAGAACCTGAAGACCAGTTAATGTTGCCAAAACTGAATGGTTTAATTTTTGCAATTTCTTTGCAGGAGTTTGGTGATTTCATGCATGCCCAAAGCATGACTCTCAGGCCTAAAGGATTTGAGAATATGACCCAATAGCATCAATGTCAATGATACATGAAAGGAGATTAAATTGGTAAGGAAATAAAAACTGCTTGTATAGGCTTTTTCTATTGGTAATTCCTGTATTACCAGGATAATTTTATTCAAGTATCACAGTATGAAAAAAAAAAAATCTGCCCTGGCAATTGAAACTTTACATCAGGATATCATTCATTTTAATACACCAAATTACAAGAAACTGTTGAAAAACCCAGACTAGAAAGTCCCAGGCCAAAACATATACCTCAAGATTGAAACTGATTTTAATTCCAAGAACAAGTAGATGAAAAGACCATTTTAATGGATTAATATTTTTCACCTGGGTTTTACGTATCTGGAAGAAATATACATTGCATTGGTTGTGCATTGATCAAACTTTTATTGTGCCAGCTGTACTTCATAGACCTGAGAAAGTGATTCAAGCAAGACAAAAGAGAACATAAAAGCACAACTCTAATAGTTTTAAATCCCAAAGAGGCAATTACAAGTTTGATTCCAGTCATGCAGCTGGACTACATTGGAGACTTAAACACTTTACCCATATTAAATAGATGCGAAGGCTTGGACTAGGACTGTAAATAATAAATCCATGCTGCAGGTTTATTTTTGAAGTACCACCCTTTTAATAAGTTGGGAAAATACAGCAATAAAATTCACACTAATTCATGTGTACAATGTAGTTTAACAGAGCTGAAATGTGTTAGAACATCTTTTTTTTTTTTTTTTTTTTAATGAGAAAAGTAAGTTGCGCAATAACTAACCATTTAAATAAACCAACTGAAAAGTGAATTAAAGTAATGTTGCAACAGGAATAATTTACAATTCTTTAGCTTTTGTGAATTATAATTCTTTATAATTTGTGAATGTGATAGGGTATAGTATACAGTGTTATATATTTAGAATATTTTTTGGCCTATAAAGAAAAGCTTGGCATTTGCAGTCATATTTATCTTTGCTCTGGTGGCTAAGGAGAAGGGTAAAGGGCAGGGCACCACAGGATGCAATAAACCACCCGCACAATGACATGAAGATGGACCAAGGTTTAAAACCTAGCAATGCAGATGACAAATGGCTGATGAGGATAAAGGTGAAAGAGAAACACCTTTGTGTGCACCATATCCCAAAAGCAGATTTTTCATTCAGGGTGCATGTGCAGGGTCTTTATCCTCAGATAAATGCGACATGCTGAGTATAAGCTCGTTCTATGGGCTGCTTCAGTAGGTGCCCACATTTCTGGAGGGCAATTTAACCCACAGAAACTACTTCAGGCTGAGCTGGATCATCACTCTCCACTGAGGATTGAGCCATCCTATATGGGTGCTTCCATTGCACATCTTCATTTTTGATGTCTGAAGTTAGGTAAATGAGTCCTTCCCTTGACAGATGTAATCAAGCTGATCCAGCTGGGCTTAGAAGTGGACAGAGAAGCTGAGGGCAGTTCCTGGGCTGTTGAGAGCAGTTTTGCATGTCTGGAGTAAAGTCTTCCTTGTAGTTCTCTCTGGATGTGTAAGGCCTAGGCAAACACCAGTATTTGGAGGGGGGAGGGATGAAAGGATGTATCTAATTATACATCTGTTCCCCAACATTTTGGCTCTCAGAATTACAGTAAATTTTTTAAAAAATAAGTAGAAAGGCAGAAATAGGCAGATCATGAGAAAGGTAGTAGGACAAAATAAGTCCTATATTATAATTTTAATTCTTTGCATTCTCTTCTGGAAAGTATAGGCACTTTGGAAAAAGCAATAAAACCTCCTTGTAAGAAAGATCAGTTTTTATTATTCTGATCTAACTTGAAATAATTCTGCAGGAAAAAAGTCTTCTTGAAATGTTCCCTTTTGATAGTTTTGAGAAAAATATGTTACTATTTTATAGTTCAAATATTTTATCACATTATTTTAGTTAATTTTTAGTTTAAAGTGTGAAAAATCAACAACAACAGCAAAAAAAGTGATAATATTATTTGCATGAAATATTTTAACAATTTAATCTCAGGGATTTCTACTCATTTTTCTTCTTGAACTATATTATTTTCCAGGTTTTTGGATGCTGAAACTTTTGGGGCAGGAAAAAAACGTTTGTGATTTAGCTTAGTGCTGAACATCAAAGAAGGTCTGTTTCACAAATTATAGTCAATGGTGGACTTTGTCAGATTTTGGGTGTACTCTGCTGAAATGGACTTCCTCAGGACCCTGAGTTTGCTGCTCCTCTTTGGCAGAGGCAGGGCCAGAACAATGCTAAGTAGACCCTAACATTTTTAAAGCCACATTCCCTGAGAAGTGGGCTCCAGACTGTTACTTGCTACTATTTGGCCTTACCATTTGAGGACACAGCTGTATGGTCAGGCAGAGATGTGTGAAGTGGCAGAGAGAAGAATTTTTTGTGTTTGGCTTGTCTGAAGTTGCTTCTGCACGTGTTTAACGCTGGTGATTAACACGTCCACCGGCAGCAAGGACGAAACCAGGCTGAGAGCTACGGTCGAGGTCTGCAGGGATATTGCAGACACGGACAGCGGCAGGAATACCGGCACACACGGACATCATCAGCAGGGATATTGCAGACACGGACAGCGGGAGGAATACCGGCACACACGGACATCAGCAGGGATATTGCACACACGGACTCAGGTGTTGCGAACATGACTGGTGCCACCTATGGGCACGTTCAAGAACAGGAACAGGCAGAGCTGGGGTGTGCTTTACTGTTGGAGCGCCACAACATTTGCTGGATTTTTGGCAGCAGGGGTGATTGGCTGTAGTAATTCCATAGTTTATAAACGAGTGGTATTTCTTTATCCTTCCTTTTTTTTTTTTTTTTTTTTTTTTTTTTTTAGCATCGAAACACTATTGCTCTAGCCAGTGACTTGAAGCTGCAAAATTAAATCAGTGAATGATTGAGAGGGAAATATTATAAAATAATGGATTCCTTCAGAGCTAAAACCCCCAAGCAACTGTTTCACAGATTTATAGCATAGCCAGGAGGATGACTCGATGACCTGATGGGTTCCTTCTAACTTGGCACATTCTAAGTTCTATGGTTCTATGATAAAGGAAGCTACAAACATCCTGAGATGAGGTTCATATACTCAAGTTTAGATATTACTTTGCAACAGGACCAAAATAGGGCTAAGAAGCTGAACTGCAGCTGACCAAGTAGGAAAAACAAAACTTGACTACTTGACAGACTAGGGACACAGTGAGTTTTAAGGAAAATTTTAAGGGCTCTTCTCTCTCTCCCTTTTGCAGTCATATTATGATTTTTATTGGTATTAAAACCAAAAAATATTTCAGGCCAAATAAAATACTGGTATGACACTTCTTTGAAATTAGGTGAGAATAATGCAAAGATCCTCACAGGCTTGATTTCTAGCCCCGGGTATTCTTCCCACTTACAAACTTTATCAGCTTCTGTAGATTTTAAATCACATTGTCCTTTCCTCTTTTCTGTAAAAGACCTAGAGGATCAAACAGAATAACAAAAATCTCAGATCATGACGGAACTTGGCAGAGATGTTTCTTGCTTCCACTCCATGGGACCCTATGAAGATTTGAGGCCAAACATGTTGGCAGGTGCATAACCAGCCCCTGTTTTCCTACTCAGGAGAGATACAGAAATTATCGAATTCTGAGTGTTCCCAAACGACTGTTACATGTGGACTTAAGCAAGCTCAGTGCCATTAAGATGAGATCAAAAGTGATGCCTGTTGTAAAATTAAATTGATTTTATGTGTGGGAAAATATTTCAACATTAAAAAAAGAAAGATGTTAATTTCAACTATATTTTTTCAATTATATTTATTGCAATAATATTTGCTTAAAACTTTTTAGTGGAAATATGAGTCTGAAATTTACTTTTTCTATGTTGCTGCTGTTAGCAGCTTCCAACGGAGTTTCAAAAATTGTTTTGCAATGTTTTTTTCAGTATACCTCCACGATGTTGTCATTTTTCTTTACTGCTTCCTTCTGTCTCTGTGAGAGGAATGCATTATGTCACCCACGAGATTTTGTGTTGCCTTGCTTTGCTCCCTAGTGCTTATCCTTCATATGTGCCATGTTGCTGACCTTTGCTCACTCTTACACTCTATGCTCCAAATCCATTTGTTGATGTGTACATACAAATATACCTCATAATGCTAAGGTTAATTTAAAAGGATTTTACTTTTCTAAAGAACATCCTCCTTATCTGACACTTTCTTTATGGTTGTTTTTTATTATCAGTGTAAAGTGTATTGTTGCTTGTGGGATAAGCCAAGAAGAAACCAGAATGGCAATCCTTTTATGAAACTTCAGGCTTTCAGTCTCTTCTCTGTTCATCTCATCTCCACTCTTCAGCTAATGAAACTTTGGACATGGTTTTCCTTTTTCATTCTATGCCGTTTAAACCAAATTCAGGCTACTGTTTTGTTGGTGAGGATGTGTAGATGTCTTCTAGCTTGCCAAATAAGAAAGAGTGATCCTCATATCTGTGGTAAGCACAAGTGATAAACTTAGTAAAGGTACTGTTAAATATCACTGTCTGGATTTAAATATTTGGACAAAGATTAGCTGCCAGTACAAAATAAATAGCATGAATGTTTAATCAATATCTATCATTCCTACTGGTCAGATACTGTCTTCTTTAATTAAATAGAGAGACCATGCCTGCTTAGTACTATAACTGTTTTAAAATTTGGACAGTCTTAAGCACAATTCAATCCATACTTTGGTGCATAATTAGGGATGAAAGATAAGAGAGTTGAATCTCCACATCATAGGTAGATACATACTTCACAGACTCTTAAAAAATCATGTTGGGGTATGGCTTTCAAAAATACATTTAGTCACTAGAGGGAGACACGATATAACAGAAATTTTCACATTGGGGAGGCAGATATCAACCAGGCTGGAGTGCTACTGCCCAAGTGAAAGGCTGCTGATTTGATAATCATCTGGGGGCTTTGGGGATTGGAGACAGTGCAAGAACCCTTCACAGATTTGCCTGATTCTCCAGAATTGCATCAGCAATTCCTTTTCATAAACTCATCTGACCTGGGCTCCAATGAGACAATCACCTTCAACTTAAGTGAGCAGAAAAGGGTTTTACCTCATTTTCAGGCAGTGCTGGTCTGTGCTATGCTGCTCATCTTTCTGGAGAAACCTGCTTGGTATGGCTGAATGTCTCACCCAGAGTAACTTGACCGGGTGGAGAGGAGGAAGGGCAATGAAGAAAGTGTCTCCTGCGTCTCCTTGGGAGTTTTCTACTGTCAGGAGTGGGCTGGCACACCTTAATAGCTCCTAACCTATGCTGCCAGTAACCAGTGATTCCCCCATAGCTGCATTTGGGCTGAACAGAGATGCTGCTTGGGGGAAACCAGTGAGGATGTGCAGAGAAGGCTCCTGGACGATTTGTTGGCATGGGGGGAGAACTGTTTTTCTTTTGGTGGAAGACCCTGCAGGGGACAATTGGAACAACCAATTTGGCTGGAGAAAGTGGTGTGCAAGGCTAAATTCTCAGGGTCTCACCTCAGTGATTTACTTTAAAATGAAAGCTAAGGTGCAAATATTAGAGGCAGATTTTGTGCCCACTGGAAAGTGGTTTGGTCAAAGCACCAATCCCAGTGTGAAGTTTGCATAAGTGTTAATATTCATACAAAAACCAAACAGAGCAAAACAAAGGCCCTATCTATGCTGGGATCAGGATTGGGCTAGCTGATAAAACCACAGGGAAACATCTCTACATCTGGAGTTTCTGTTCAGTGTTTATCCATTCTGGGATGCTGTTTAATAATGTATTAAACTAGGGTATTTCAAAGGTATGGTAAGCAATATTTTTTTTTACCAGTACATTTATAATTGGTGTTATTTATTCTTTATTGTCCAGAAATATTTTATGGACCAGTTAATATTGCTTCCAAACAAATGTTTATGAAATCACTAATTCTGGTTTTATTTGCCATATTTCTCACAAAGATTCTGAGTCATGATTTCATGTCTGTTAGGATTTGTGATCCTGTTTCCTCTTTACTTTGTACATTATGTATGTCTGTGCCATTTGAAAAGACAATTGTAGAGTGTAAATGGAGGCAAGTATTCTTTATTTTAATTAAAATGCTAACACAAGAAATTATCCTATTGAGTGATTTTGTTGTAACGTAGCCACTTGCTCTGCCATACAGTAGTAAAATGCTATTTGATGCTTCCTCGAGAATGCTTCCTGTTCTCCAGGGCTTAGACTGTAGCCAAAATCACCCTTCCTTTAGGCTGAAACTTGGCACACAAAATGTCACTCAACTTCAATGCGACTTGAAACTTAAAACAAAAATATTTTGCTTTCTTGTGTTCAAGTTGATTTGAGACACTACACCTTGAGGTTCCCTGTATTGTTTCCCTGTAAAGTGATTAAAGACTTCAACATCATACCAAGATTAAAAACGGAGTGTTGTTGGCATTAATTTTTAATAGAAATATCATTACTGCTGACTACAGAAAAAACCCCTCTGTATCAAACCCTCTGGGTTCAAGAAGGGCATAGATGCATCACTTCACAAAAAAAAAAAAAAAGTTATTCTTTTGCTGGCAGTTTTTGCTTGTGTTGGCCATCCTAGATGGAAGACTCTTACCATTCATGGAGGGGCCATGACACAGGCTTTCATGTCACTGACCCTTGCTGGAGACATTTGATCTGATCCAAGCATGAGCTGTTATTGCTTCTATGAAGCCCAATGAATGGTGAGTCTAAACTCTTCTTAACAAATCCCTCATCTCTGGTTACTTATATACAAATGGTTTCTGAAGCAAGTCAAGTGTGTTACTGAGCAAGTTGCCTGTTCCCTGTCTCACTGACTAGAGGAAGTTGGTCATAATAATCTGATTGGCCAGTTGGATTTGGGTAGACCTTTGATCTTTTCATATCAGCATATGCATATACCTGGAAAAGGAAAGTCAAGCTCATTGCAACCTGAGGATACATAAAGGCTAAGTCTAGCACAATTTGAACACCTAGGACCAATAGGAACTTGTGCAGCAGGATTACAAATTTGGACAATACATACATACCTATATTTTTTTAAAACTGAGTGTGTGCCTGACACATAAAGCAATTTTTGCACCATGCTTTCCCAAGATATTTGCCATAAATTTAGTGGTTTCATGTGGAGGCCGATGGGCCAACAGGAATGGAGTTAGCTACTTGTTTTCTAAGAAGTTTTTCTCCTGATCTTATTTATGTTCACTCTTTGAAATATCTTTGCATATAAAAAAATTAAAGACAGTGTTTAATAGATGGAAATTTCTCTGTCTGTAAGACACTTATAAAAAGGGTTCCTCTTAGTAGAAATAAGGAAAAATTGTAGTTTTTTCAGTATAGGAGAAAAAGTTGGGGAAGTACTGACTGACATTTGAAAACAGGAAAATTAACTCTCATGTGGAAGAATTTATAGTTGTTTATGCCAGTCAAGAGCCATTTGGAAATTCAGAAAGAGACAACAGGACTTAACACAATGGCATAGGATACTTCGGGTTGATAAATGCAAGTCATTAAGCTTGGAATAATGAAGGGGGGATTTGAAATGGCCCATTCATTTTGGAGGTTACAAGCTAAATTTTTCCTACTTAAGAAAAATACAACTGAACACAGGCCAGTCAGAACTTGTCAGTCTGTAAGAGGTTAAAAATATGGGCAAAATATTAGGGCCTGTAAAGTTTGAACTATAAACTATGTCAACCAGTTACAGATCAATACAAGCCTGACAGTGCCACTGTGTGCATCAGTGGTAGGTATGTCCATCTGGGGTCAGATGGGTATATGCTGAGGTTTTTTCTCTTTTCTTCTCTTTTCGTTGGTTTGTTTGAGGTTTTTTTTTTTTTCAGACAACACTTGTATTACATCCGTAAGAGACCAGTGCTTATATGTTTCATAGCTTAGGAAAGCTGCCTTTGGCAGCAGAGATTCAGGAAACTGTTGTGGATCCTCCTGGTAAACAGTCTCCAAGCTTGCGGTTATACAAAGTTGTAAAAATCCAGAAGTCTGAATTACCATTTTCTACCTTTCCATGGGTCACTTATCCCATGTGTTGTCTTTCTTGAGGCATCAAACTTATTCTCTTGTGCTGTCTTGAGACATCAAACCTCCAGTGACTGGAATAAGGTCCCTTTCTGTGTCATGTCACTGATGCTACAAGTGAAGCATTTCCTTATTCTCCGCAGCAAAGCCCACTCTGAACACATCAGTGACTTCGAGGGTTTTGCAAGAACTTTCATGGTAGCAGTGCTCAGTAGGAACTGAGCATGCAGATATTTGTGGGACCCCAGGCTGTTGTGGGAAGGGCCTGTCAAAGGAAAATGGAGTGCTCTAGTGGGCAAAGGTGTTCAGTGTTTACATGAAAGAAGAATGGCTGTTAGAAAATGAAACAATGGAGCCTGGCTCTGCTCACAGGAGTTATGGAAATCACTGGTCCGAAACAGATGGAGTGATGTTTATGTGGAAGTGGTTGAAGAGGAGCGAAACTGTTTTACACTCTTTATGGAGCAGTCTTTTCTTATTTCTGAAAGCAGAATCAGTGAGCAAGGTGAGTTAATAGTACATAAGTAAAATTGAAGCCTACAGCAATTAAATTAAAAGCTAGAAAATTAGGAATGGTAAAACTGAATACATTTTAATTGAACATAATCAGCTGAAGACTATTACATTGCCAGAGTGGAACAGAAGCACAAAATAACATGGTAATCACTTCCTGAATTAAAATTTTAAACCAATAAACTGAAAAATTGCAGGTACCCCAGTGTATGACATGCAGAGTACTCATGATATGAGAACATGAATTATTTATATCTTCTTTAAGTGTAGAATGTAAATTTGTTTTGAATTAATTTCTACTGGGAAATCAGTAAATGTAACAGTCTCCTGTGGCAACGTTTTTTCCTTCTAATTATTGTTGTTATTATTTTATCATTTTGCTGTTTGGAGCAGGAAAGAAAAAATGACAAATTTTACGGTAGTAAGTCATTTAAGTAAGGGTTATATTGAAAAATTGTAGTGCTTTTCTTTTTAGTGAAACACACTGCAAAGTAGACATGTTAAAATAACTTCAGACAGAAAGACTCCACTTTGTTAGGACAAATAGGTGTTAATATCTTCAAAAATGACTTGATCTGAAAGAACCAATCAGGTTCTGGAAGAATGAGTGTATAGGTCTTTATGAACATCAAACCACACTAGCCTGTTGCAGACCTGAGCATAGTATGAACTGCTGAAATTTAGAGAAAAATACACAAGCTTAATAGACTCCAAATAAAGTTGCAGAACTCCTCTATCTCCTTTGTGAACACTGACTTTTCACAGCATGTTTTTCTGCAAATTTGATATTACTGTTCTGTGACCAAGAAGTCAGTATCTACTTGTTTTCCCTACAGAGAGTAAATTAGTAGACTGGTAGGGAACATGAAAGGGTTTAGCTAGTGCATTATTATTATTGTGGTCTGCGGGATGTAGAAGCAGGTGCCAAAGCTTATGATGGCCGTAACATCACTGAAATTTGGGAAGAAGAAAAAACTTTTCAACACTATTCCTTTAAGTGTTAGAGAATGAGGCATTATTTTATTCTGGTCAGGATGTGCCATGGAAATAATTCTATCCACCCATGCTTTTTTACCAGACATTCCACATATTTCTGCATTAAAAAATTATGAAGAAATTCTCATTCATTGGTTTTACATTACACAATTTAGTATTTGATCTTTTATTGGTTATGGATTCCTTAGCCTTCAAAGCTAATTTGGTCCTCATTCTTTGGTTCTCTTACCAATCTTTTCCCAGATCAGGTGTCTCCAACTGCACCTGGAGTTAATGTCTGTTAATGTCTGGTTATCTCCTCTGTGTCTCCTGGCTACTCCCAGCATGAGGATGATAAACTCTCAGAATCTAGGAATCCTCTTCCTAGGATTGAGCAAAGACAAACAAACCCATGACTAAAGTTACTAAAAATTTAAAGAGTTATATCATTTCCAACAACAGGAATAATCTAAAAATGAAGGAAAATCTCTTGTGAGTTGGGAAAGTGTTATCAAATGAATGACCCACTATTATTGTCACTTCTGTCACTGCGGAATTAGGCCTTCCCAGCTTTGTTTTGTACTCCTAAGCTTATTAAAATTGAGGTAGAGAGCTTTTTTTGAATTCTATGTCACCTTGTCCTTGGGGGTTACTGAAGTATCTGTCTAAGTCAGAGTAATCAGGACTGGGGCTTTTGTTGATTGGCCTGACCTTTACAACCCTTTCTACTCAATTTATACACTTTATTTGTCCATCTCTCGCATCCTAGGGGATAATGATACCTTGTGGATAATGTTATATGGCAAACATTAAGTATGAGAGGCAAGTAAAAGATGGAAAATATTAAATAGTTTTGTTTCATATAATACAGTATTTTTTCATCACTTGTATCTTTGTCTTGTAACCCATCTGGATCTGTGAGTCCTCATTAGCTGTAAACTATGTGCTCCCCATTCTTGATCCTCTGACAATGGGAAGGTGATGAGCTAAAAATGTAAAGATTTTTGTTCTTACAATTTTGGAACAACTGCTCTCCTGTTTTCTGCTGTTTTCTTTTCATGGACCATTAGCAGCTTCCAAAGGCAATATCCTTTCACTGTCACACTATGCCATGGGGTGCCATTTCAACAACTTCAGATGGGGGCATTAAGTACAATTCTGGATGAGAGTCAGAGCATAACCAAATAAAAATAATAAAGGAAACCTTGTAAGAGCAATTTGGAATGCTGTCCTGTGCTGAATTCATTTGCAACTTAGCAGAAAGCTACCAATCACTGGTGATTGGTACAATAGTCTTCAGCACCTTATTTAATCGTAAAGTATTTCATACCCTAAGAAACATCACTGCTCATTTGCTTTTCCTTTTTCGGTGATCATCTTCGCTGAATGCTGAGTGGTGAATCAGTAGGAGGGGAAGAAAATTCATGTTTCTAATTCAAGGAGAATAAAAATGGACTTCTTGTTGTTCCTCTCCCTTCTCCCTTGCAATTAATCTGGAGTTAAACATTTCTTAGGAGAATCTTTTTTAAAAATCCTGGAAGGAAGGAAATAACCTTCATAATCCTTTAATAAATCTCTCAATGCATCTCTCAATTGTGGCAAACATTGCATACAGGTCCAAGACAAAGCATACTCCCTGCCAGTGGTAGGACTGTGGGGTAGAAGCTCACCTCCTTTAGCTCACCTCCTAGGGAAACAGAGCATGATCGGTCTACAGGTCCTCACAGCGCCACATGCTCTGGGGAGAACTCAGGCTACCTAAAGCCCCTGGGCTGGCACTGATTTAGTACCAGCTTTTGCACTCAGTGCTTGACTAAATTATTCATTCTTTACAGTGGGGAAAATTTGTAAGGTGCACAATAAATGGACTGCTCAGAGCTAGAGCTGAGGCATTTCCTGACTCTGATGATGCATTCCCTTTCCACACCTCTTTCATGGTGACAGATATGCAACTTAGCAGGCACTGCATGGAAGTGTCATGCAGAGATCCACATAGAGTTTGTCAGTGTTGTGGGTTGACACTAGTTGGATGCTAAGCACCCACAAAAGCCAATTACTCACTGCCCTCTGCAGCTGGACAGAGGAGAAAAAATTTATTTCATAGGTTCACAGGTTGAAATAAGGACAAGGAGAGATTTCTTATTAAATACTATCATGGGCAAAACAGGCTCAACTTAGAGATATGAAGTGAATTTATGACTCACAAAATCAAGGATGACAGGAAGCAAGAATCAGACCCTCAGGGACATATTCAAGAATATTCCTAGTGGGGGGTAGCTCCATGTTCTGCTGCAGAGTAGTGCAAGCTGCAGATTGTGCTTGGGTGGGAGGAAATGTTGGAATCTCCAGCAATGAGCTGTTGAGTGACACAGACCCTTTGCATAACAAAGGGCGTGGGGGCCTTGCTGTTGTAATTCAATACTAGGAGGTAAAAGGAATGTATAAACATATCCCTATAATCACTATCCTGTTGGCAGAAAGCCAGAGGGGCCTCTTCCTGACCATCCCCCCTCCTTGTCCCCTGTCTCCCTGTCCCCGTGTCCCCTTTCCATTGGCTAATAGCCAAATTCTTTCCTACCTCCCTTCTCCCTAATATACCCTGGTATCTGGGGGTCTTGCCCTCTTTGCCCTGACACCACCAAGAATAAACTAAGACCTGAGAAACAGAAGGAGCCTCTTTTGTCCTCTCCTGTTCATGTTAGCTACCTGTCTCTTCTTAGATAACTAGGATAGAGACACACTGAGCTTAGCACCTTGCCACCAGCCAGGTGATGGGCCACCCAGAGATATGGCGGGAGGAGCCATTCCCATGGCTCAACAGGAAAGCCCCACCACTATTGTGTGCAGAGACCCTGAGGATACAAAAGCTCAGAGATTGCTTGGCTCAGGGTCCCTCCTCAGAAGAACCCAGCTTGATCTCAAGCTGTTTCTGTGTGACCATGCCATGATTAAAAATTGCTTTAAGGGTTGTTGGAGGTTGAGATTTTTCCTTTTTTTCTTTGTCTCAGGGAATTTTGTTACATTTGTTGCTTAAGAGATGATAACGACCAGTACTTAAGACACAAAAGGAGTGGCAAAGGTGGGAGGAAGGGTGCAGCTGGCTACTGTCTTAGCCAGGGGTGTTTTCTCTTGGGAAAGGCAGAGATACTGTGAGATTTTGGCTGAGGTGAGAGGGGCTGGGCTCAGCTCCTCCCTCTCTCTCACTCTCCAATTGGAGGGGAATTGTCGAGTCGCAGCTACCACAGGAAGAATTCACTACCACCAGGGAGTCCAGCGCCCCCACAACCCACGCGCAGCTGCTGCTACATCTGCCGAGTTTCTGCTACATTTTGTTTGCCAGACTCTGGTTGTGTCCACCTCTGCTGCTCTGAGGTTCCTGCTACAGCCCATTTCACCATCCAGAGGGGCACCAGGACCAGCTGCCCCCCATGGGTTTGTAAAGGAAGCTCCTTCTCCATCCCTTCCCCCGGCTGTGGCGCCATCACCGTGTGGGGAGAGGGGCTGGGCCCGCGCCACAGCGCCCCCTGCAGGCGCGGGGGAATCATCGCACCCGCCCTGCCCGGCCGGGAGCCACCAGCGCCCCTGGCGGCTGTGACCGGAACTGCACCCGAGGGGACAGTGCCCCACAGCCCAGACAAGGCTGGCACTGCGCTTGGGGCTCTGTTTGTTGTTAGTGATGCTGCTGTTGTTGTTTGCTTGCCTTGTTGTACATATATACACTAGTAAAGAACTGTTATTCCTTTTCCCATATCTTTGCCTGAAAGCTCCAAAATTTCAAAGTTATAATAATTTGGAATGAAGAGGTTCATATTTTCCATTCCAAGGGAGGTTCACTACTTCTTTTGCAGACACTTGTCTTTCAAACTAAGACAAGGAACCAGATGAGAACACATCTGGGGCAGAGTCAACAAGGAAATCTTGTCTAATGTGCATACGGTATATGTAGGGGGTAAAGTGGTGCACCCACTGGCTCACTGGAGCTGCTGGCTTCAAAGGGGATTTGATCTCATAAGTGACAGTCTGAAGTGGTGGAAATGTGATTGCCAGGATGTCTCCCATATGGTCAGACAGAAAAGTTTCTTTATCAGCTGGCATGAGATTGGAGATGCCAGGGCTGTAAAGAGAAGGCTAAGGCAGTGAGTGGTTCCCTTATCTCAGCTCCATTAATATTGTATAGTTTACTGATCCTGCTATGATTATGTTTGAGCTGTTGGGTTTTTTGTTTCTTTTTTGTTTGGGCAGGGGGTATTTTGGTTGGTTGGTTGGTTGGTTGGTTGGTTGGTTGGTTTTCTTGTTTGTTTGTTCCTTTGGGGTTTTTTTGTTCTCTGATTTTTTTTCAGTCTCATTCTGACTCATGCAGATTTTTAGCATTTCTTTTGATACAGAAATCTGCAATACAACCACATCCTCTGTGAAGAAGTGTTTCTTTCAGTTAAATTTGAACTGGCTGTTGCTAGTTTTGCTTCAAATGCCTTGCTTCTTACTCCATAAGATAGAAGATAGTTTGTTTTATCTCAGTGGCACCCATGGTTTCCTAGATTTATTTAGATACCCACACAATCATCCCATGACAGGGTGAAACAGTCCCAGTCATTTAGTCATTTCTCTTACATAAAAAAGTTTCATACAAAAGGTGAATCCTATTCTTGACCATCCTTGCCACTATTCCCTTTACTCTTTCAGCTCCACTGTGCTGTTTTAAAAGAGGGGGGCTACTAGAGTTGCAAAAAACCAGCACATTCTGGATATATAAAATGCTGTCCATGTATTCCCTGGCTTGTTCTTTATGACAGGTCTGTCATTCATGGACTTCTATTGCAATTATTTCAGGTGTGGCAATAACATTGTTACAATGGCTGGGGATATTTTATAGTCATGACTCTGAGTGATAGAACAAACTACTACCTCTGCAAGTCTGAGAATGAGAGGAATGAGTCACCCAGACCAAGAGAGTTTCCTCTTCATTTTGCCTTGTTTTCCTCTGCCTGCTTTATGATACCCCACCTTGGAGTGTTTTCAACTTATCGTACATTTGCTAGAAAATAAAAAGCCTCTCTAAAACTGCTGGACTGAAAATGAAATATAGGATGGCTGCAGGCTATGTTTTTCTTTGCTGGGAAGAACTACCATGATAATTGTTTCTACTACTCTGGAGAAACTACTACTCTGGAAAAAAATTAAAAACAAAAAAAAAAGACAAAACAAAAGCCAAGCTCCCGAACACCCTCTATTTGCTTGAACTCACCATAAAGTATTGCTAGTAATTATAGAAGCCAACTGCATAACATCTTCATTTGACTTAACTGGCATTTTTTTTTAAAGCTGAAAAACAATAAAAATAGAAAATTAACTCTGCGCAGGTTCTGGAGATGGTTCTGAGAAAGAGATGCTTTCATGCAATTTCTTGTAATTCATTAGGAAAGCTTAGGTTGGTTATATATTATTTTTTTTTTTTTTTTTCTTCTATTGTAATATGGAAGTGTATAAATATATAGCAGTGTTGGAAAAAAAAACTAAGCTTTGCTTTTGCTCTCAGTGCTGGGTTCTGTCTCACAGAAATGTTTCACAAAGATTATCAAGAGGTAGAGAGATCATATGTTAGCCTTATTTCTTAATGGCCCCACGGTTGAGGTTATTTTTTATTAGGATGTTTTTGGGTTTTTTTTTGAAGTGACTAGCAATTCTAAATGACAGATTATTTTGATCTCCTCAAATATTTAAGAAATCCTCCTCTACATTTAAGAAATGGTAGTCTGCTAAAGAGACAAATCCCTGTCGAGATACAAATTTATCCATTGTGGGTTTTAACTTTAAATAGATTAGTAGTCCCCTCTAAATCAATTGAGCTTTAGCAAGTATTACAGAAAATTAAGCCATCTGTACACACTACCAGTGAGATGATTTAACTACACAATGTTCTGATATGGTAAGAGAAAAATTTATATTAAGTTAATGTTTATTTATTTGAATGTGAGCTGAGTATTGTCTGTTATAATACATATATATTATGCAAGTTGATGTGATGACAGAATTGCTTTATGCTATAAATACCTAAAGAATCCAAACCTTTGGATGCAGTTTAAATACCAAGTAAGGATCTGCAAAATTAAGAGTCAAGACTTTACATTCTCCACCCCACTTTACACCTTTCCTGTCCCATATGAAACACCTAGTCCCAGCTGTTTGAACTATGACTCTGGTCACAGAAATTCTTCAGAGGTGTCCTAGGCCCTCCTCTAAGAAAGGTGATGTAAATGGAGGGTACTTGACAAGGGAGGGCCTGGGATACATTGCAACTAGTGGAGAAATCTTAAGTGACATTTTCCATCTGACACAGTTTACCACAACTGCAGGTCAGTCAGGAAATCAGCTGTCTCATCCAAAGCACCCAGTACTGTGATGAATTTACTCTCAACTTTGACATTAGTCCTCTGTAGACATCAGAACTCAGACTTTGCACTTTGTCTAAAAGAGTTCAAGCTCAAGAAAGATGAGGATGTGAAGCTGATTTTAAGCTAAATCTGAAACTCCTCAGTCCAAGAATTGGTGCACATCGAAAGCTATTTTGAATTGCTTGCCTTCATTTGATCTATCTAATCGCAGTAGATACGTTTCCTCTTCTGATACCTGTTACAGTGGCTGACAGGATCACAAGTTCCACAGTACAGCTTCATAGCAATGACTGCTTGATTTGGTGACTTAAACTGTTTCAAAAGTTGTCAACAGCAACAGAAGAGCCATTCCAGACAACAAGGAAGCTTATGCAAGGTACACAGTTCCAGTGGAAAATGTGCATACATGTTGTAGCATGTAGTCATTCCTGGATAAAGAGTTTAATTACAGACCTGTATTTGGTGTGCTCTGTGCTTATATGAAAGAGTTGTGAGAAACGACTCAGTTTTAAAATTTCAAAGGTTTATTAAACCTTAACAAAAATACAACAAAAGACTAAATAAGGAGGAAAAGGAGAAGCGTGGGGAACACAGGACTAAACTACCATGTGCTCACCTACAAAATGGATGCTCTGACTTTTATACTCCTATGCCCTCCCAAAGTCTTGTTGGTTAACTCCTTCTCTGCCATCCATTGGTGGAGACTGCTTCCTTACATCTTGATTGGAGGTCAGGTGCAGTACCAAGCCAGCCCTCCCCAAATGGCCCGATAACCCCAGACATCTTGTGACAACAATACAAGGGAGAGGTGAAGAGGACCAGGGGAGGATACATTACAATAACATATACATCCACAAAACTTACCTTAACATACACATAATATTCATCCTTTAATTGTGAGAGCCAATCATTATAATACTCATCATATAACAGAGTTATATGGAATATATCATATATATATGTGTGTATATCTATCTATCTATCTATCTATCTATCTATCTATCTATATAGATATATATATCTGTATGATACAATACAGATGCAAATACAGAGCTTATGTGACTCAGCTGGTTTTCTACATGAGCTGCATGCACTCTGATGCTGCTGAGTACCATGCTGGAGTGTAGTTTAGTTCTGTATTAAAGCGCTGCTTCAGGTAAATTCTGATGTCATATAGTAGTACATATATATAAGTACCATTACCTTTTGTCTCATTGCTTTATGGAGAAAGGAACCATTTAAATGTGGAACTAGCTCTCCCATACTGTAAAGATAGCATTAAAACCTATGGGCTTTGTCTATTTATTTATGGCTATGTACTTTCTGTGAAATCACAGCACATTTCACACTCCCCACACTGAGTAGAAGAGAAATGGGGAGAACATTTGAGACCTGAAACTGAAAGTATGAAACTACACTAGGAATTCCAAGTAGAAAGTGCGGGATCTGCCACACAATCTGTCTTTCCATAGTCAGTTTTAGCTCTGCCTCATTTCAAAGAGATTGTGAGCAACAGGAGCAGGACTGGACCTTTTTAATCATTAATACTCCTAAATGACATATTTATTTCTGGTCAGTAAAGGGATTCATCTGATGTCTTCATGGAGCAGTGGAGAATCATATAGCTGGATTCATAAGATAGGAGAACAGACTGGAGGATAGGTGCTGATAGTGCTGTTATCTACTGAAATGTGATGAGGGAAGTAGGGAAGAAAGCAGAAAAATCCTAGCTTGAGGGCTGTGAATGGAGAAGGTTCTACTTTATGTATGGCCTTTACATTATTCCCAAGGCAGATGTAGATGTTAATATTGTTTCAATTAAATGTATCTCAAGGCAGCAGAGGATAGCATGATATAGAAAATGAACAATAAAGAATCAGACTTTTCAAGATCAAGAGGATACTCAGTCTATCACAGAAAACTCTGGACTATCCATTTACCAACATAAAGTTGGGTCCTAATGACTGTGATCAAAATTTAGTGGCTTAAAATGGCAAGAAAACAGCAATGTGGGAATTTCTTTGAGACAGTCCAAACTTGGAGCATTCATCTTACTTTTATGTTAACATCATTTTAGCCAGTAGTCTGTTCTTTTTGATTTCTTCATAACTGGAAATACCCCAGAGGGGGAAAAAAGAGAAGCATTAGTATTTACACTTCAAAGGAGTATATCAGTATGTACACACAGGAGCATAGAGAATTAAAATAATTGTATTAATTTTTTCAAGGCTCATAGAAGGCTAAATATGGATTTTTGGAAGTTATTTTCAGGTTTTTATGACCAGAACTGGTTTGACATCTGTAGCTGAGATAATTCAGTTGCCAAATAAATGAAACACAGAAAGTTTGCATCTGGACATGACTTCAGTGTTAGTGAAGATTAATTAATGCTCATTTCCATATCTTTGTCCCCCTCCTCCAATATATTTATGTCTGAATTACTTTTTTTTTGCCTTGGGTGATTGCCCTAACTTAAATATTCTTTTTTTTCCTACCTCTACATTGACATTGCCTCTGCCTAAGACAATTGCATAGAGCCAATAAATGATGGAGAGTGAAAGGAAGAAGGTTTTGGCTTTCTCTTCTACTTCCCCCACATCCAAATACTAAGGTTTCATTTTTTATTTCATTTTGTAATTCATAGAAGAGTATCAAGCACATACTAGGAGAAAAGCATGACTTCATCTATATCAAATATTCAGCCCAGTTGACTTTTTTACCGGGTTTCATTCATACCTCTCCAGAAAACTGGAGCAATAGACTCACAACAGCAACTGAACTGTACTGAACCAGTGTTGTTTTGGCTTTCAGCCTACACTCTCTAAACTGTTCGGCTTCTGGAGGAGGTGAGGATTCAATGTATTGTCAGTACTAAGTACTGACTTAAATTTTCTTGCACTTATGAAAAGGTCATTCAATTTATTATGCACATTGGGTTCATACAAGATTTTTTTACTTGACTTAAAGCTCAGCAGATGTGCTTAAACCTAATACCACAAAAAGAACTGCTGAAACAGATCCACAAGTGGTGGATCATGCTCAAAGACCTGTAGAAAGTGAGCTATAACTTATCCTGTACTATTGTACTATTCAGGCATTGTAAAGACCTCCATTTCTCAAAAACAAACAAACAAACAAACAAACAAACAAACAAACAAACAAAGCAAACAAACAAAAAACAAAAAACAAAAATAAAAGGCAGAGAAGTAGTCCACTGATAAAAAGCGGTATTTCCTCTTTATTTCAAATAGTTATGTGCCAGAGATGTGCCCACAATGAATAGAAATGCACTGTGGTGATTTTCAAGTCCTTTATGTACCACAGGTTTCATAACTGGATATTTTATATTTCGTGTATTAATTCCCTTCCCTTCCCTTCCCTTCCCTTCCCTTCCCTTCCCTTCCCTTCCCTTCCCTTCCCTTCCTTCCCTTCCCTTCCCTTTCCTTCCTTCCCCTTCCCTTCCCTCCCCTTCCTTCCCTTCCTGAAACTTCCCTGAAACTTCCTGAAACTTCCCTGAACTTCCTGAAACTTCCCTGAAACTTCCCTTCCTAGAGCTTCCCTGAAACATCCCTTCCTTCCCTTCCTTCCTTCCCTTCCCTTCCTTCCCTTCCCTTCCCTTCCTTCCCTTCCCTTCCTTCCCTTCCCTTCCCTTCCTGAACTTCCTTCCTGGAAACTTCCCTTCCTTTCCCTTCCTTCCTTCCCTTCCTTCCTTCCCTTCCCTTCCCTTCCCTTCCTTCCTTCCCTTCCTTCCTTCCTTCCCTTCCCTTCCTTCCCTTCCTTCCCTTCCTTCCTTCCTTCCTTCCTTCCTTCCCTTCCTTCCTTCCTTCCCTTCCTTCCTTCCCTTCCCTTCCTTCCCTTCCTTCCTTCCTTCCTTCCCTTCCCTCCCTTCCCTTCCTTCCCTCTTCCTTCCCTTCTCTTCCTTCTTCCTTTCCTTCCCTTCCTTCCCTTCCCTTCCTCCTTCCTTCCTCCCTTCCTTCCCTTCCCTTCCTTCCCTTCCCTTCCTTCCTTCCTTCTCCTTCCCTTCCTTGACTTCCTGCTTCCTGAAACTTCCTTCCTTCCTGACTTCCACTTCCTCTTCCTGAAACTTCCCCTTCCTGAAACTTCCTGACTTCCTGCTTCCTTCCTGAACTTCCTTCCTGAAACTTCCTCCTGACTTCCTCCTTCCTGAACTTCCTTGACTTCCTCTTCCCTTCCTTCCCTTCGCTCCTCCCTTCCCTTCCTGAACTTCCTTCCCTTCCTAGCTTCCTTCCCTTCCTTCCCTGAACTTCCTTCCCTTCCTGACTTCCCTTTGAACTTCCTTCCCTTTACTTCCTTCCTTCCTGCTTCCTTCCCTTCCTTCCTGAAACTTCCTTCCTTCCTGAAACTTCCTTCCCTGAACTTCCCTTCCTGAAACTTCCCTGAAACCTTCCTTCCTGAGCTTCCCTTCCTGAACTTCCCCCTCTTCCCTGAACTTCCTGACTTCCTGACTTCCCTTCTTCCTGATTCCTTCTTCCTGAACTTCCTTCCCTGACTTCCTTCCTTCCTACTTCCTTCCCTTCCTTCCTCCTCTTCCTTCCTTCCTTCCCTTCTTCCCTTCCCTTCCTCTCCTTCCTTCCATCCTGAACTTCCCTCCTTTCCCTCTTCTTCCTTCCTTCCTTCCTTCCTTCCCTCTTCCCTTCCTTCCTTCCCCTTCCTTCCTCCTTCCCTTCCCTCCTTCTTCCCTTCCTTCCCTTCCTTCCTTTCCCCTTCCCTTCCTATTCCTTCCCTTCCCTTCCCTTCCTTCCCCCTTCCTTCCTTCACACCTTCCCTTCCTTCCTCTTCCTTCCTTCCCTGCTCCTTCCTTACTTCCTACTTCCTTTCCTTCCTCGACTTCCTTCCTTCCCTTCCTTCCTTCCTTCCTCTTCCCTTCCCTTCCTGACCTTCCTTCCTTCCCTTCCTTCCTTCCTTCTCTTCCTCCCTTCTTCCACTTCCTTCCTCTTCCTTCCTTCCTTCCCTTCCTCCTTCCTTCCTTCCTTCCTTCCTTCCTTCCTTCCTTCCTTCCTTCCTTCCCTTCCTTCCTTCCTTCCTTCCTTCTTCCTTCCTTCCTTCCTTCCCTTCCCTTCCCTCCTTCCTTCCCTCTTCCTTCCTCTTCCTCCTTCCTCTTCCTTCCTGCTTCCTTCCTGCTTCCTTCCTCTTCCTTCTTCCACTCCTGCTTCTTCTTCCTACTTCTTCCTAACTTCCCTGACTTCCTACCCTTCCTGCTTCCTTCCTCTTCCTTCCTCTTCCCCTTCCTCTTCCTTCCTCTTCCCTTCCTACTTCCTCTTCCTCCTCCTTCTTCCTCTTCCTTCCCTTCCTGACCCGCTTCCTTCCTGAACTTCCTTCTACTCCTCCTTCCTGCTTCCTCCTCTCTTCACCCTGCTTCCTCTTCTTCCTCTTCCCCTTCCCTTCTCTCACTTCCCTTCCTACTTCCCTCCCTTCCTCTTCCTTCCCTTCCTTCCCTTCCTTCCCTTCCTTCCTTCCCTTCCCTTCCTTCCTTCCTTCCCTTCCTTCCCTTCCTTCCTCCTTCCCTTCCTTCCTTCCTTCCCTTCCCTTCCCTTCCCCCTTCCTAAACTTCCCCGAACCCTGGCTTCCTACTTCCCCGAACTTCCCCGGGCTTCCTGGACCCTGGACTTCCTGGGCTTCCCCGACCCCTTCCCCGAAACTTCCTTCCTGGAAAAATTCCCTTCCCTTCCTGAACTTCTTCCTGGACCCCTGGCTTCCTGGGGCCGGGCTTCCTGGAAACCCCTTTACCTCCTGGGCTTCCCTTCCCTGCCCCTTCCTGAGCTTCCTTCCTTCCTGGGAAAATTCCCTTCCCCGAAAAATTCTTCCCTTCCCCAGCTTCCCTTCCCTTCCTGAAAACTTCCTTCCTTCCCTGGGCTTCCCTTCCTGGAAACTTCCTGAGCTCCTGAAACTTCCCTTCCCTGAAACTTCCTTTCCCTGAAACTTCCCTGAAACTTCCCTGAAACTTCCCTTCCCTGAAACTTCCCTGAAACTTCCCTGAAACTTCCCTTCCTTTATCATAATAGGATACTCAAGGTCTTTTCTCAAATTTCTCCATAACCAAGTTGGATTTGAAGATTATTCCTTGAATTTCTGATTTCGTGACGGGTGCTGTCATAACCCAGTGGCTTCCATTCACGCTCCTCCCATTTTATGAACTGTTATTATAAAAGATGTAGTCCCTGTACTGGGGAAGTAATTGCAAATGAATTTGACCATTAACAAAAACTCATTCTCAGGAGTACTACATAAATTTGGTAATGGTGTCAGTTTGAGACTGACTCAAACAAGAGTTTGAGAAACCTAATAATTTTAAACTCCCCATCTCAGAAAAAAATAATTTAATCAACCTTCTACTTCTCTTTCACCCATGCAACAAACTCTTTCACAAACAGATTTCATATAAAGGTTTAAGACCAATGAAGGATCTAATTTTTGAAATTATTACTAGATTTTTAATAGAGTTTTGTTGTTCTTTTGTTTTTCTTTTGAGATGTTTACTTCAAGTTGTTTGTCTCATACTCAACAGATATCCTTTTGTGATGTTCATTTTATAGCAGAAAACTCATTATTTTTCACCTTCTAGGACGTCAAGAGAGTTTCCAAAGGCTCTCTGGAGGAACGGAAAGGATTATTTAAATGTCAGAAGCCACAGTGAACATGAAGGTGAAAAAGGAGTTTATCTTTCAAGTTTTCAGGGGTAAGAGGATGAGTCTCCAAAGTGAAATCACCTATCAGTATTTTCTATGGGAAGAAATAGTTTTTTTTTCTCAAACTATGAGCATTAGATGTTCAATATTTAAGCCAGTGAATAAAAACATTATTCTGGAAGCAAAACTTTGGTGATGGTATTAATGCATGCATGATAGCAAGTACTGAAAATTAATGATCTGATGAGACAGGTAAGAGTATATGGCAGAGCAGGACATTCTGGAAGATCTTGATTTAATTCTTGTGTCTGTCATCTTTATGTGACCATAGGCATGGTTTTTCATCTGATTATGACTTAGGTTCTTCAGTTCTGTAAATTTCCTTTCATTGCATTTGGATTATGAACTCCTTAAAGAGAAAATTCCGTACTCTATGCTCTATAATGAAAAAGAAACTTAAGAACAATAATGTGATGAAGCTAAATATTATCATTATGAAAGACTGATTTAGTCCAGTGAGTAGCATGATGAACTGTGAAGGGCATTAATGATGTTGCATATGGTCTGAAATCTTATGCAGAGATCAACTGAACTCTTGATATTTTAATGAAATTTTAGGTAGGAGGAATAATATGTGGTTGTATTAAATGATGGCAGAGAGATATTTTGCCAATTTGCAAGTTCCTATACAACTGTAAACAAAATTTTAAAAGCCCTTCCCTTGGAAGACTTTAAAAAAGACACAATCACACAAACCCCCTTATATGTGAAAATAGCCTAAAAAGAAGAGTTGCAATATTATCATAATAATTTCAAAGCAAAAGGATAAAGCTATGAATCCAAGTATTTCATAATGAATGCAGCATATAGCTTTTAAACAGGGCTAACATATGGACCACTAATGTGAATGTGAATGCAAATTAGATACTTTTGATTGCTTGAAATAAAGTCAGCGAAATCCAAGCTTCAAAAAGCAAATTGTGTGGATTTAACTACCTGAGTGCCACAGAAAGATTATTGTTCATACAATATTTCCATATGAAAGAAGGTAATGAAGCTAATTTAGGTAATTCAAGGGCAAGCTGCCTCGATTATTTGAAGATAAACTGTACACTTTTTCTGGCATTTTTTTTTTCTGTTTGGTTTCTTGATCCTGATTTGTTTAACCTTTTACTTCTATTCTCTGCTGAATTTGTCGCCCAAAATTACCAGGCATCTCACTTTTAGATGTGGTATAGTTTTCTACAAACATGCTGGTTTTGAGATAAAGTGACACAACTGGTGCTGGCTAGAATTAGCAGTCATAGGGAACTTCTTAATGTATAAAGCATGATTTAGCAGATAATGTTCAAGGGCTTCAAGTGTCTTCTGGCTCAGGCACATAGAGGGAGAAGATCAGAGGTTGCCCTAAACCTTGGAAATGCTGGTGTAACTTAGTTCAGCAGCACACATTTCGCACCCAGCTTTCCTCTGCCATGACTAGTGGAAAAACTGGAGAGTAGCATTTTCTCCATGAGCCACCACCCTTCATGTAAAAGCAGTAAGTTACTCTTGGCAAGAGGGAAAATTAAGGGAGTTGCCTACCTCCAAACATTTGGCATGGCTCGCCCCCATGTAGCAACTATACCCTCACTGTGACCTGCAATTTGCAGGTTGCAGGAGCCACTGCCAGGAGCTCTTGAGAGATGGGTGCTAAAGGAGCTACTTAGTTCAGAGTACCATCAGCCAAGTGGGAGCCTGGGTGTTCTGACATACCCACTCCCAGAAGAATCAAGAGGTGACCTTTACCACCATACCTCTTGATCCACACCCTTTCCCTATCAGACCATTTTTCCCTCATCTGGGGTCATCAACTGTATTCCAGACTGCTGCCCCCGTGCAATTAAAGCAGCTCTTAAGCTTTCCTCACAGCCTTGCACCCTCTCACATCTCAGCTGTTGACCACTCTAAACATGATCACATCCACACCCATTTACTGCTGATACATCTGCAGCTGTTCTAAGTACTCCCCTGATGCCTTCCTACCACATCTGGAGATCTTTTTAGTGCATTAACAGCCTATGCTGTTTTTTAGCATTCTTCCCATACTCAGGGCACATGGTTACATTGAGCCAAACCCCTACAAGACTCACATAGTTGCATTACATTCTCCTCATTGCCATAATTTGGGGAAGGGTATACTAAAACTAAATTTTAACAAAAGAGGAAAATGGCTAAATGAGTTCATTTACATGTTTGCCAATCACTTGCCAATTTGCAAATATGTGAATTAGCACATTCTGAAATTTGCATAAATTCACACATAGAACTGTGCAAGACTTGGCAGCTATGAAACAAAAAAACAAAACAAAAAAACTCCCAAAAACAAAATAAAGCAAAACAAAACAACAACAACAACAAAAAGAATAAAATAAAAAATGTATTAATGGCTGTGCAAAAAGAAAAGGAAAACAGCTCCAGAATATAAATTTTTTTGTGTTTGTATAGATTCATAACTGGGAAAACCAGAAAAAATTCTGTTAGTATCAGAGGCATTTATATAAGTCCTGAAACTAGGCTTCATGATTCAAAACATGGGACCTCTTCTTTCTCGGAAAATCATAATAAACAGTTGCAAAGACTAGGAAGAGAATTTGTTGCAAACAGAAAAATGCAGTACCTAGGCATTGGCTAATGTCAGCAAAGTATTTTGGAACACTTAGATTTTCTATGTTCTACTCTCTGTGTTTCACACCAGCATTACTCACCCCTGGCTGTGCACTTGCATTCTGACAATTATACTGATTAAAGCAAATGATGTTTTTATATCATGGCTGTGATAAAATTTAAATTGAGCCTGAAGGACTTCCTGGACCGCTGATGTTGCACTCATGCTCATATGTGGGGCTCAGCTAGCAAGGTCACTGAGCTCAGGCTACAGCCTGACTTGCCAATTTTGTTCAGAGGAGTCAAGGTAGCAAACAGGTGTGTGGTGTTTGCTACCATGATTACTTCAGCTAGCAATTGGTCTTGTTTGGGACCACATCTCCCTTTATCTTCAAAACTGTGTAGCAGCTTGAATTGGCAGCAGCATCTTCTTTACAGGATAGTAAGTGAAGTATGCATTTACATCCTCACTTATTTGAGGGAAGACTGCTTGCTCTTGGACAGCCAATGCATAATCCTCATTGTCTGTTCCTTCCCATGTGCTGCTGTCTCCAGCTAGTTATATCTCAGCAGAGAAAACTGGCTGACAATGTCAGTGAATATTAATTGCTTGGTCAGTGCCAGTTATTTTATTAGGAGAGGTGTAGTCACCATGCATAGTCATGGCAAGGAGTGATGTATGACACCTAAGGTGTAGATGATGGTATTTTATGGTAACAGAATTGTAGTTGTTGACAGTATATTCTGCTTTACCTGCAAAGGTTGGATTAATGGCGATCAAAAAATGTACTGCCACCCTCAAAATATTATAAGCACTTTGCTAGTTCCACATCCTATTATTGCTACACAAGCTGCTCCCTTCATCAGTGGTTCTGACCTCTCCATCAGATTTTTACAAGTTGAAAATTTAAGGGGCAGAGCAGTGATCTAATATATGTGTAAAGACTGAGGAGGCTTCTTCTTGAAAATGCCTTTTTATAAGCAGGTTTTCTTTATTATTGGAGCAAAAATGGTAGGTTTGGATGGAATTTTTTGAACTCTAAAAGCAAGACAGAAAAATAAAGGAAGTCAAAGCAAAATTCCCTTGGTTTTGCCAAACTATTATTTTACTGAGACCTTTTTTGGCATTATAGAAATCAAATAATACTTAGGAAAATTTAGGAAAGCAGGAAAACTATTAAATATTGCAGGTTTAATTTTAAAATTCAACTGAAGAAACTTCATTCTGAAATGCCTAGATACAACATATTCAGGAACTTTGCTAAAGTTTTTTAGACCACTGGTTGCACTAGATGGAAACAGCTACAATGAGTTAGTCCCTTGCTACTCCAGCTACAGAGGTAACTGGACTGCAACCAGACTTTCTGTCAAGAAGAATGTGATGGGATGACATATGGGGAAAACTGGTATTTCCAAAATAGCTGGAAAGATCTGCTGCCCTCAAAGTCTTACAGGTTCTTTCCCCTCTGATTTAAATGTCATACTCCACACTGAATATGTTTAGACAGTAGTGTCACTGACTACTTTGTAGACCTCAGTAATTAATCTAGTAATGCTCCCCTTCATGTAGATGACACAATTGGAAATCTGTCCAGGTAGATACAATTTTGTCAAGCACAGAAACATAATCCTTCTGTCTCTGAAGCAACACATTAGTTAGCTGCCATTCTTCTTACATTTCTTCTTCTGAGAGTTGGCAACTATTTAAGTTTCTCTCATTTTATATAATTTCAAGTAATGGCTAGACAAAAGAACTCTGTTGTTTACCTCCCTTTCTTAAGTTCCAGGGAAACAGAGCTGAGTAGATTAGCTTTTAAAGCTAATTTAATTTCCTTAATGGGTCACTTTGGTTTTTCAAATCTGTGAAGTCATAAGCTGAAGTTGAAATGGTTTTATTTGCATTGGAGAAAATACATCCACTTTCTACTAAGCAAGTGGTTTACATACGTAAAACCAAAGAGTGCATGGCCTCATCTGCCACAGCACTGATGAGGGAGTTCCTGTACTGCAAGCAGCACCTGCTGACATTCACATGCACAATCTACTTCGTAGACAGAAAGGCCCCAAAGTTTTGGCAATTTCAAGTATTCTTAACCTGAAGCAGAGAGGAGCTGAAAGGGTGAAATATCCTACCAGAATAGGAATATGTTATGCAAAACTGTTCATGTAAATATTTGTATTTGGGGTGGTATTGCTCCGGGCAATTTGCTCTTTGTATGTTTTATTTCTGATTCTCTGAAGACAGGCAGACGAGAGGCCTGAGAAGGATGATGTGCAAAGTCTTGCCTTGCTCCAGACTTCTCAGGTGGTCTGAAGCATGCAATTTATCTCCTCTGAGACTTTGTTGACCTCTTGTCTGAGAAAAATATAGTGCATAAAGATAAATCTTTTAGAGGTTGTGGAGACTCAGAAATGGTATCATGGAGGTGATGTATATTAAAACAATTGCAGAAAAAGTACAACTGGCCAAGGTTTATACATAATCTCCATATCCTTCAAGTAGATATGTTGACTTTGGATAAAGATTTTTCATCCAATTTCTCTAGCAAATAGGTGCCAGGGAGTCTATATCTGCATGCACATTATAAGACTTCATTGTCTCTCGAGGCTTTTGAAACTAAAACACAGGAGAGTTGTTTTACATTTAGGACTAGGAAGTATCATGTGAGGCACATAGCAGGCATGGAGCTGCTGTGCAATCACTTTATAATAAATGGATTGTGTGATGTTGGCTCTCGCAAATGTTAAATGTGTGTTATGAGATTGAAAGGAGTTCTGTTAAGTTCGGGTGTTTTTTATCTGAGTTTTGTAATGTTGAACATTGATTTTCAACCTTTGGAAAAGTCTAAGCACAAAGGACTGCACAGACTCTGAGAGGATGAAGGAGGAGCTGGGTTGGAAGAGTGACATCTGCATGAGTGTGGGGACGGTTGGGTTACCCAGGGGTTGGCTTGTTGATAGCATATATAGAGATTGTTACGAGCATGGGCAGTGTGCCTGTGGCTGCAGCTAAGCTCCCAGTGCTGTCCCTTGTTCCTTACTCGGTTCCTTGTTGTGGATCAATAAACCTTTAAAATTTTAAAAAGGGAGGTGTCGTTTCTCAAAATTTCAAATAACAATTCTGAAAAATACAGCATCTTCTCTGTGAGATAAAATAGATGTTGGGAGTTGGGATTTTTTCCTTATGTTTCTTGCCCTCATGGAATTTTGTCCCATATATTGCTAGGAAACAATATCCATCAATACTTAAGAAAACAAAAGATGTGGCTGGGTGTCACAATCTTCCATTGAAATGGCCCTGACTGGAAGCAGATTGCAAGTGATAACAGGAGATAAAAGGTGAGGGGGTTACTCTGGAGGTTTGTGGCTTGGTTTTTGGTTGGTCTGGTTTCTGGGTTTGAGGGAGGAAGGAGGGATTTGCCATTTTTCCCTGCTGTCTGACCATTCGGAGCACAGAACCAGCGTGTGCAGTGCCAAAACATCGGGATGGGCTCCTGCTGGACCCTCTGCCCGCAGCGTCTTGCTGCGGCCACTCCTGTGCTTTGGACTCTGAGATCCCAGGGCTGTGATTGTCCTGCACTGCCAGTCTGCTTAATTACTCCTTTTTCCAGATGTTTTGGGGGAGGGGTGGAGGGATGTTCCCATATTGGCCTCCTCTGCACAGTAACCTGGCATTGGCAACCAGTTGCTGCTGCTGCTGCTGCTGCCCGTGACTCCTGTCTGTGCCGAGCCGCCATGGCCGTGCGCTGCTGGGCCCGCGCCACAGCGCCCCCTGCAGGCGCGGGGGAATCATCGCACCCGCCCTGCCCGGCCGGGAGCCACCAGCGCCCCTGGCGGCTGTGACCGGAACTGCACCCGAGGGGACAGTGCCCCAAGAGCAGAGAGAGTCCAGAGGGAAGGGGGTAATATCCTCCATTCCAAGGGAGATTCCTTCCTTGGCAGATACCTTTCAAACCATTCTGCTGAGACACAAAATTTCCTTGCATAAAGACATTGCCCTTGCTGAGTGTGGGTGTATTGGAAAATCAAGCAGGAAACTAAGTGGATTTAGATTAGCATCTTCCTAGCAAATGCATGGGGGCACTTTTCAGGTATCTTCTGGGCTCATACTCCCAGTGAAGGTGTTTTACAAAAGAAGAAAAAGTCCTGAGTAATCAACCAGTGATTTTTTTTCCCCCCGATAACAGGAGCTAAAAACAGGGATCAAGAAGTCATGTGAGACCATGCCAGAGCATAGGAGCTAAACAGAAAGGTTGACCTGAGGCAGGCAGCCTGAGAGAACCCTTTAAGCAGGCTCCTGTGCTTCCCTGAGAGTGAAAAGTCTGTGAGACCAGGAGCCTGTTCATCATTACCATTTCTTACAAAGCAAGGGAAAGTGAGTCTGCTTTGTGTTTTTACTCACTGAATAATTTAGGTGTTGCGAGCAGGAGCTCCAGGCTGGGGTAATGGTCATGTTATCTCCCTTTTGTCTCCTGTGCTGCGCACTGGACCATCAGGATCCAGGCCTGGTCCTGGGTTCTGTTAAAACCCCTACCTGTAAGGCTTCTGTAGTACCAGATGTGCAATGTAGGACTCTAGACAACACTTAATTCTCTCTTTATTTATTCTGTTTCATCTTGTTGGAGAAATAAAAGACTGTGTATCAAACACATAAAGCACATCTTTAGAGTAGTTTTGCATATTTAGTAAGGAGTTTCAGAATGTCTGTCACCACAAAATCACTTTTAATAATGTTCTCTTCTTTTGTATTTCAATGCTGGTACTTCCTGTCTTGTTCACAATTAGAAAAAAATAGGGTAAGAAATGTAAAAGATTATATGTGATTGTTTTCCACTTTTCCAGAAGTATGAGATCTGATTTGTTTCATGTTTAAATAAAAAAAATTGTGTCATTTCATATTTAACAGTATTGTTATTCCTTTTCTGAATCAATTAATCCTTCAGGCAGATCTATCTTGATTGCTTTTTAATCTGCTTGTAGAACATTAATACACTAATGATGCACTGTTATTTGAACTATTGTCTATAGTCTAGAGATCTACAAAGTTTATGCACTTTAGTCTCTAGAATTAATGAATGTTCACACTTTGCTTGGTCTCTCTGTATCCAGATTGGACTAAGCAAAGACAAAAGTTGTGATAAAAAAATTCATTTCCTTCGGTATTTAAATTACATGTCTAACCATGGAATGAAGTGCTGAACTGACATGAGGCATAGTTCACAGGTACCAAACTGTGGGAACTTCATTTTATAAGAAGGGTGAGTGTAGTGTGTTTTGTTGACAGAAATACTTGCACATGTGCTGTGAAGTAAGTGGACGGTATTGGGAGGACTTCAGATACATTGCATGTATGCAGACAGACTTTGTGGTAAAAATCACAAGAGTGTATGTGGTATGCATCCTGAAAGTGGCAGAATCAGTACACCTGGACTATGAGATTTATCTGTACTTATCTATAACTCTTCAGCAGGCACATACTAGGACAAAAATGTGTATTTCACCCAGTAGGAAAAGACAGGACACCAAAACCAGAATAGCTTTATATAAACACGAGGTGTAGGTTTTTTACTTGCAGATAGTTTAACCACTTGAATAGCTTTATATAAACACTAGGTGTAGGTTTTTTACTTGCAGATAATTTAACCACTTATGAGTGACACTTAAGATTGTTTACTAAGTGAAAGTGCTTTTCATATCTTTGATGAAAGCAACAAAATAATCATGTCAAAAATTAAAAGAAGCTTTGCTTGTTTTCTCCACTCCATGTTCCTAGAATTGTATCTGTGCATCAGTAACTTTAGAGTCTTTTAAACACAGATGGAGCCAATACCAAATGAAAAACTGCTGGCATCCTTACATAAACATAGGATGCAGCAGACAGAGAGTTTCTGTAAATCTTTTGTGTAAATGGTGGCACTGCTGATTTCTCAAGAATCAGAGGTGGTTAATAATGTACCCAGACAGTTAGAAAGAAAGGAAATGGGGTTATGAAACAGGGTTTTGACTTACCAGTAAATCAAAAACTAGGTCTCATAGCCTCAAAGAGGGGGGAAAGATTGTATTGCTTAGTTTGCTTACGTCTAGGGTTTTACAGCAGAGTTTGGGGAGGGGAGGGGGGGAATGCTACTGATAGTGGACAAACCTCAAAGACATTTCTCAGAGAGAAGAAAAATTAACAAAGCCAACTCAGTAACTGTACTGAAATCAGTCCCAGCTATGTAAAAGGCAATTGGAGCAGGGTGAGATTGTGACCTAACTGACTCAAGAAACCCATAGACTCAGGAGAATGAGTGATCAAGCAGGATAACAAGAATGAGAAGCAGGAGAATCATTTAACAAATAGAAGGAAGAATATTGAATAACAAGGGAATTAGGTAACTTGCATCTGGTATACCATGATTCTTTTATTTGCTAAACTGTATACATAAAGTTTTGGGAATCAATGTGCTATCTTTGTGGATTTACCACCTAGCACCAATCATTGAACAATAAATAAATAAATGCTTCAGCTCTCTGTATGAGATTGTCTTACAGCACACTGGGTGATGGATGTTTTTAGGAACAACAATACTAATTCTGGAATTGCTATATGACATATTGAAATACGTGCTCCAACTACAGACAAGCTCAGATGAGGCCAGGCCAGGTTACTGCAGCATTGGAAGAGATGTGGATGTGTCATGGGCTGTGCTTAGAGGAGCCTTGCAGCAGAATGGGGGATAGCTGTAAAACTACCTGCATGTGGGTTGGACCTTGCAGTGCAAGAAAAAAAACATTTTTTTTTTCTCCAGTGAGCTTGTGTTTGAAGGCAAGACATTTATCATGAGGAAGAGGAAGCAGAAGGACTGTATTGACCAGTGAGACAAATGACTGTTGTAGATAGAGCTGGCAAGTCAGGATGAACTAATTTTTAGAGTTTCCTCTCACAGGTTAGAAACGCAGAGGAAAAAAATAATATTGTTCTTGTGCTAGATTTTTTTATCCCAGAAGAAAGCCAGAGAATCATACAACCGTTTCAGTTCTCCAGCCCTTCAAAACGGTTTCTGTACCAAATAAGTATTTTAAATAAATTACTGTTTTACTATTACTATTTTAAGTAAATTACCGTGTCCAGGCAGTATTAGTCCCTTGTGATTCTGCTGTGGTCTAAGGTGAATATGTTGTTAGCATTTAATATTTTGTTTTGCTACATTCAGTAAGTATTGTGCAGATATGGCAGCTTTCTAAACTCTGAAAAAAGAAGTGGAATGCATCCCATCTCACTCTTGCTGTCTGGTGGGTTTGGTGAACCTGGATCCCATTGATATCAGTCATTTGGACAAATGAGTCATATTCTAGGCATCCAAGTTTCATGGACATAATCTTCCATTTAGATTTTATGTAAGCAACTTTTACATTTTTAGTATTCTCTTCTTCTTTGTTTTGAACTCTTATCACTAGCTAAATCTCCTCTCCCATGAGAAACTTTGTAGTCCTCTATGCTCTTATTCACAAAAGAAGGTTTGAATTTTGTTTATAAATGAATAAATAGTACTTTATATGTACTAACTGAAATATATTTTTCATACTTCTAATTCTTAAAGTGTTAAAATTTTTTTTTTAAATTAATGGATGAGTGAAAACTATGGATTTTTTTTTGTCCCTCTAACTCCCACACACTGGAGAAGAAAAATTGAGCAAAGATGCTTCTTAACTTAAAGGAACTTTTGGGCATTTAGTTTCAGCACAGCCTGTGTAGATGTTGTGAAGACTTCTGTGAACTCATTAAATGAACAGCTTCAATTCTTAAAGATTCCCCTGACTTCAGTAGCTGAAGCTATTGTGATACATACTTTATAATGTAATCCATTAATGGGATCTACATGCAAAATAATGATAATAGATCTAGAGCTCAAACTTTAGGAGTGAGCTTCCACTTTTCCAGGATACATTTTGTGTTAATCTACCTGTAACCTGCTCCCTTTGTGGGATTTCCTGGGTGAGGGACACAGCAGTCTCACTGCTGCTTATCTGCACTGCTCCTGCATCCAGTCAGGCTCTTGGTTTGGGGTTTTCTTGCAATATCTTCCTTCCACAATGTTTAGAGGATGTCCTTCCTTGGCTGCACCATCCAAAAGTCCAGAGGTCCCTCTGTGATTGGAGCTCAGGTACCCTAAAAAGGGTAGAACGAGGGCTTCCAGTTTGAAATGTATGCATATTAAGGGGCAATCTCTGAGCAGCAGTGGCACTAATGGTGGGAAACCATAATTTCTTGTGTATCATGGTGATCATTTACATTTTGTGAAAAAGTGTCCCTAAATAACTAATTTTCAGTGTTGGGAAAGTATGTACAGCTTTTTATAATGATTTTTCAGCCTCTCTCCTTCAGTCCTGTGCTGGCTGGCTGCTCTAAAAGAATTCAATCAGCAAGACAGCAATGGACAGAAGTATTTTCAAGAGTAGACAGGATGCACCTTCAAAACCAAGGTTGTCCCAGTGAAACATCTGGCAATCTTAAAAAAACCCAAACAACTAGATGAAATAAAAATTATGAAATAGAAGAACAGAAAAATATATCTTTGCACTGATTAGCAGGCAAAGTAATCAATCTTCAAGTTCACTTTCAGTCCTTGGTGCAAACCAAAGGGAAATAGGGTTTTTGTTTTCAGACTTAGAAGGGATATTTCACACCCTTTACTCCCTCTTTCATGTTGTCTCCAGTAACAGTCTTTATGGCACTTAGAAACAAAATCTGTCCCTTGCTATCCTTGTTGCTGGGTCCAATCAAAGGTTTACCATTGTGTTTCAGGTGCTTTGGATCAAACTCAAGCCTGTCTTTGCTAAGTGTGTTATTGTGCAGGACACCACCTGTCCACAGTCCTGTTTGCAACTGAATTTCTTTCCTGGCCAACATATATTTGCCTTCTCAAAACACCAGGCAGAAAAAGTAGCATATCCAGCTGGTCTCTTTCAAGTGTGGGAGAGCCACATGTACACTGGATCTACAATAAAAATATCATAGTTTTTTTTCTACAAGTTTTTTTTAACTGCATTACTACTATAATGTTACATAGCTACATAAATACAGTTAGACTCAATGATCTTAAAGGTGTTTTCCAACCTAAATAATTCTACAATTCTGTATCTGTAGTTTCACATGTATGATCTAGTCTCATGGTAGGTTCTGGGGTAGGAAGACCACAAAGACACTAATTGTGAAAGACAGGGACAATTGATCTCTCTGTTTAGGCTGTATCTTGCTAGAAAAATGTGATAGAACTGCAAATGAAGTATAAAATCATACTCCTTGCATTGCTAGAAATTATTTAAATTTATATAGAAATTATTTCTACACACTTAGATGACAATGCATGCTTATAGACACATTGTCTAGTGCAGTGGAATCCTCACCTCTGCTGGCGTGTGGGAAAAAATCATGTGATGTTACAGATGATAAGCACTGTAATAAAGTTAAACAGGACTGGTTTTATACTGCATTTTATCAGCAGATAGCACAATATATCCATATTGGAATATTGTATTTTCAGTAAAGGGAAAAGGTAAATAGTAGAGTTTGGCCAGTGAGTACTTGTATTTTAATGGCAGTTTGACAATGTAGAGGGAGATGTTTCTCTAAGCATCTTTCCACCCATAAGTTAACAAGACAACACAAAAATCAGAGCTCCCTGATAACCAGCATACATGTGTTTCCCAGTATGATTATATGAGGAATCAACTGTCCTCTCACACGTCCACTTACCTGAATCATTGTTACCCATTTCCCTTCATTTATATTTTTAATTTTTTATGTCACAACAGTTGAATGCTTTTTCATGTTCATGCTAGAGTTGTGCCTAAGAGATATTTCTTAAATTTTAATGAAATTTTTAAAAATTCCAAATAATTTTCTAAATAACTCTTACCATTGTTAAAGCTAAAAACCTAAAAGGAGCTACCTTCCTCAAACTCAAGTGTCAGTATGTATTAGTTAATAATTTGATCCTCAGGAAAATTATATGCATGCATATCTTTGTGAACACAGTCTGTTTGTCAGAGATACTCCTCAATGACAGCCATGCATCCAGGGAAGTTATATGATGGTGGGATTTGTCTTTCTGGGAAGGAAGTCACAGCTGATGCTGGTAGACATGAGAAAAAAGAAGAAAACAGGTGGCTCCCATTTGCTCACTGCACTTTTTACTGAGACTTGTAGGAAGTTTTAGTGTTGCATAGGCAAGCTTTTTCCTAAAAAACATAAATGTTCAGGAAAAAATATTTAAGCCAGGAGGGTCACTTAAATTTACCAATCCCATATATACAAGAAATGTGAAAACAGAGGCTTTGTTGACATCCCACCCAAGATTGCTTTGATGATGAATACTGCAGAGACTGGACTGTTTTTAAGATATTCCCTTAGATATAAAGGCAGCCTTTTATAGACTCCTTAACTCATTCTAGAGTGAAAATGACCTCTGCTGGTGGAAATTTGCACATCAATTCAAATAATTACTATACGTGTCTTTTCATAAATATTTGTGTCCAAATGCTGTTGCACTACTTCCTTGGTATCTTTTTACAGTAATCTAAGACGACCTGGAATATTTCAGAGTTGCTGTATGTTAGAAGACTATCACTTGTCTCCAGCACCAGAAATATATATGTCCAAGGAATATTCCTGAGGGTGTTACAAACACTGAAAAACTAAAGAAAAGATGGAGTGACTCCAAAATACTTGTTCTTGTATAAAGAATTTAGCCTGTGGTATCCATTCTGGCTTCATCCTCTCCTTATAATTAAGGGATTCCTGTAAGGATAAAGTTAAATTATGTGATACTAGAATCATCTGTACAGAGGGTAGATTTGATTTGAAAGACAATGGTCATTCTGCTCTTACTAATAGATTGTTTCTAATCTTTCTATAGGATCAAAAAGTTTTATGATTTGAATTGAATTTATAAAATTTGTAATTTTCTATCTCCTTCTATGAATGGTACTTAGGGAATGATAAGAGACAACAGACTTTGCAAGGACCATGGTATTAATTTTTAGGCAAGTATGGAGAAATAGAAAAATTGTGGCCTTGTAGATTTACTTGATTATGTCTGTTTTGAAAATGTTATCTAAATTCTGGAATCACCTAAATTCCAGAATCACCTAAATTCCTAAAGTTACCATTTTCTAGTTCACTATTTGCTATGAAAATAAGTGTACATTTTTGTTATTGATAAAGATCTGAAAGAAAAAAAAAAAATGGGGGGTGGGGGGGTTGGGGTAGTGTTCCTGTAGTTGCTCAGCAATGTTTGCCAGTTGTATCATAGTAGTAGAGTGGTAAAATGCAATGTGAAAATACTAGAGTATTTATAAATGTGCTTGGCTAAGGATAATTAGAACAAGAAAAAGCACATTTTAAAAATCAGTTTGTGAATGCTTTGCTTTCAGAAGATTCTTGATTTCAACATATCCCTGTTTTATTCTGGGGAAAGAAAGTTCTTCAGAAACTTTCCAACCAGCCAGATTCCTCTAGGGAGAATGCTGCCACAGGACAGGGAAATTCCTGCCATTTATATGCTGTTTTCAAAAATTGCTTTTAGTGCTCCAACTTGGAGTGTTCTGTGTGACGAAAAAGGTACCAGAAAAGGCATGGCAAGAGCACAGATTGATGTATTTGTGCCCTGGGTTGTATGAGAACTTGTATTAGTTTTTTTGCCATCCAGATTTATTCTTTATCATGTTTCTGGCTAAGTTCACAGAGAATGCTGGAAAATATACTTTCAACACTTTCTTCTAATTTAGTACACTCCCCATATGCACCCATAGAAGAGCAGACACATGCACACAAGAAAATAGCTCCTTATTAATGGCTGTTCTTTTGAAAAATGTTCTCTTTTTTTTAAGTAGTATTTTAGAAGTAGCTCCAAGAATAATAGTTTCTCTTCAGTGTCACAGATAATCAACCCAACTTTTTATTTGTACAGAAGATATTTGTGGCTTTAAATCTTTGAGGAAGAAGCTGAGTTGTTGTTACCACTGTGCTGTTGTTTTAGGGTTTTTTAACAGGAGTTTGGGAAGGAAAATTTAAAAAATTATCCAAAAAAGTTGACAAAAAATCTATTGCTGGAGGGCTGAGTCCAGCTTGCTGAGAGCAGCTTTATGAGCTTGGATTGTTTGTTTGTCAGGCTGTTAGGTTTTTTTCAAGTCTGACCAGAGAGGTTTTGTAGATTTTGGCTATGTAATTTTCATTAGTTTTCCAGTGCTGAGTTTGGTTTTTTGTTAGTTCACCTAATTTTTTTTTTTAAATTTTGTTTATTATTGGGATTAATGTTTGAGATAACTTTGTGCTGTTTCCATGAGTCATGAAGGCATCAGGAATTTTTTCTGTTCTGATAAACTCTCTGATTGCCACCATCTCTGGGCACCTGACTGACAACTGGATAGGCTGGCTTCTCTCAAACATCTGGTCCTTCATACCTGTAGAAGATGGCATAAACTGGAATAGGCAATCCATTTTTGGGTGTCATTAGGATCTCTTCCCAGCCTTACCCCACAGGATTGCCTTGAGTGTTTTTCATTCAGACATTCATGTCTGTGTACAGTGGGGACGGCTGCCATCAGTGGGATGGCAGCATGCAAAATAGTTGTCAAAGGCCTTAAAACCTGTGCCACATGAACTTCTCACATCACACTAAAAAAACCACAACAATACTAAACTTCCTGTACATATCTGTCCTTGAAAACACTTATGTGACATGGAGTAGACAAAGCGTATTTAAAAAATGGGCAGGTTTGGCATAAGTAGGTGGGGAGTATGAAAATATCAGACCCTGTTAGGCAAATGTTTGTCCTCTCTCCTTTAGAGACAGGAAACCTGTGAGAGTTTTTCAGAGCTATAAAGCTGAGACAGGAGAGCTGCTGTACAGCAGACTCTCACTTGTCCCTCCTCTGGCTTCTGAAGAAACATTGGGGCATGCTCTGCAGTACCTGTGCTGGCACTGGTAAGACATGTTTACTTTCCCTTTTTCTTTATTGAAGCTGCATTTGTTTTGTAAGCCTACTCCACAGAAGCACTGCTGGCAGAAAAGCAATGCCAAGGGAAGTATCTTTGGAGGACAAAACTCCTTTTCTGCTGTGCCACTGTGTTTAAATACATTTAATATAGAGGGAAGGTGTGTCTTATACAGCTGGATTGTGTCTCATGCCATATTATTCCAGGTGTGTGGGACAATGCCATTAGCAGTGGCTAAAGCTTGAAACTTAAGTCACTGAGTAATTAAATGTACACTATCTAAGATAGCAAGCTGTGTAGTTTTATTGGTTTGTATAAAGTCAGATTAAGTTCTTGACTCATTGACTATACTCCTTGTTTTTCCAGACATAGAAATAGAATTAATAATTGCTTAAACAAAATATCTGGTTGGCTAAGTGACAAAAAATCTGGTCTGGCCTACAACATGAAAGATTACATGTGTTACAGTGTCCCTCCTGCCCACTCCAGTACGCCAAATATGTTCTTATCAACACAGAAAAGCAAAATTCTTGCCCTCAGGGTTTCCCATGCCAGTTCACAGATGGGCAAAGTTAATGTTCATGAAGGCTAGCAGAGTCTGATGTGAATGAAGCCTTAACCAAATTTTCAATTGGTAACGTTCAATTTACTTTTGTAGTCTCAGAATTAGGCCTGAAGTGACTGCCAGTTAAATCAGGAGTAATTTTGGACAAAACCTATCTACTAAAAAGAAATCAGTTGAGACTTCATACTGTAGAGAGAAAAAAGGAATAATTACTGTTAAACACTTGTCAGGCCTATTCTGGTGAACCTATAGTATTTCTAATCTCAGTAACAATATCAACCTCATTTAGCTTCTTTCCTTATACTGACACACACCTGGAATGCTGACTTCTGAATGAAGTCAGCCAGGCTGCCTGTGAATCCACAAAAAGCTATCTGAATTTGCTCCAAATACATGACAAAATTGTGGAGTAATAGCTGCAAGCAAGCTGAATTAGTACTTGCTTCTCTGTGTTAAACCATTATTGAGATATTAGTGAAATGCATACTCATCTTATAATGGCCTTTTGAACCATTGCCTTCTAATAAGAAGTTTGAACTCATATGAAAGGATGAGGTGGAGAAGAAAAGGTTTGATGAGAACCAGATTCTACCTAAACTGTATTCCTATAGATAGCAATATATAAGTATAGTTTGCACTGATTCTATACCTTGAAATAAGTCCTTTCAGAACTCATTTTTCCATTGCAAGGGCTGGTACACTTAACTATTATTGTAACCTTTATGACTTACACAGACTAATTTTATCAAGAAGAAAAGAAAATGTTCTAAACCTCTGGAAGTTTTCATTGTCCATAAGAATGAGGGCAGTTATTCCTGGCTCTGACAATGCTAAAAATAAAAACAACCAGGCCAATTTGCCTCTTCTGGAATATCTGTATGTAACTCTCTTGAGACCAGTGGAAATGGAAATAGCAGGATATCTGTCTTTTATAGATTCACCATTTCTATATAGATTTCACTGTCATGCTGATATGGGGAGACAGGGAATGCTGTTTTTACCATTATCCTTGAGGTTGTGCAGGCTTATTAAAATGAAAATAACAATATGATTTTAATAAAATCAACAGAATACTGAACATATAGTGGAAATAAACCTGTTGATTGGAGGACAGAGCCTAAATATGTTTTCAGACATTAAAGAAGACAGTACTTTTCATAGGTTATTCCATTTTGTCATTCAAGAGACTTACCATCCTTACTACCTCACTCATCTCTACTGGCTGGTGCATTATTATTTAAAGAAATGCCAAGAGAACTGTTTCCGGAAAAATTTTGTAGCAGAGAAAGGAAAAGATCCCACAGGGCAGGAGGATGAGACTAACAGTAAACAAAATGCTAAGTTCAGTTTTCAAGGTGACTTACACATAGTAAGGATTTGTAATCACTTTGGTTAACAGGACATGTTGGCACTGGAATTTTCTGTGCTTTCCTGTTGCTGCTGTGAAGTGCATATGGAAGAGCATTATGAGTGGCCCATGGGCAACACAACCCCATTCTGCACTGCTGCAAGGGTAGGCTGAGGACTTGAAGCCCTGGGAGCTGCTGTAGGCATGCAGGGATTGCTGCTGGTCAACTGTTTGCTCCCATTTCAAGTCCCACCTTCATTCCTCTCCTTCTCGACTTACTTCACAGGCTAGTGCAGAAAGGGAAGAGGAAAGAGCAGACCCAGGGCTTTGTTAATTGCCAGGTGCTCTGAAGGGTAGAGAAAGACTGAAGCATATGTCCAATTGTGCTTACATAGGCAACATGAGGCTAGGGCAGTATTTCTGTTATATACATGCTCCCTTCTCTGTCTCTTTCACCAGCAGCACAATGGCTGAAAGGCCTGACAAAATCTGTGCCACCAGTAGTTAGTATTGGGGCTACTGGAAATGCCTGAAATAATCCTCAGGGTATCTGAAGATCTTGGTCTGGTAATGTTGCTGCCCACTTCTAAAACTGGCCTCAAGGGTTTATATGACTGCTAAAGGGTCTGAGTTCAAGGAACATCTATTATTTCATGGACATTATGAGAACAACTGAAGGGTTGGTGATCCTAATTAGTTCCCCGTACCCACAGAGAATAATGGTGTGAGAACAGAGAGGTCTGATTGCACTCTTCTTGTCAAAGGAAACCTGCTTAGATGGTGCTGGTGCCCTTTCACCAATTGTGGACCTCTTTCCTGAAGGGGGGAGACAAGAAGAGTATCTTGGAATGATATAGCTGCCTTGGTCCCATTAGAGAAGTGCCTAGTCCAGTGCTAAGGGAGGAAAATATTTTTACTCAACATCTGATTGAACTAACTATTCTGCCTAAGATGCTTTGAAAAGAAAACACTTGATTCATTTATGTGGACGAACCGTTTGATATCCAGTTCTCTTTTTGCTAAACCAATGACACTTGGCCAAGTCTCTCTATAGAAGCAGGGCCACACCATTTGTATTCCATGTCAATTGAAATAAAAATAATATGTGATGATACATCTGGCAGAGCTTAAAGCATTAATAATAAAAAACCCCCTAACAATCTAACAGCCAAACCATCATCCATTATTTCTTTTTGGGCACAAGACAATTTCCCTCCTCCTTATTAACTGTACTGCTCTGCTTCCAACTAGGTCTCCTTAGAGAACTGCTCATTTAACTGGACCTTTTGTAACAAAGTTAAGGTATTATATAATGCTTCTGCAAAATGAAGAGGACACTTGGATGGATAAAAATTGTTGTAAAAAAGCCTTACAATCCTAAGATCTGGCTGCTTCTCAAGCCATTCCAGTGCTTGTGGAAATTACTTAATCTGGGTTATCAGTGTATTCATTTAGCTTTAGTATCCCACAGGGAAAAGAACAGAAAGCTGAATTGTTGTCATACCTATATGTTACCTATTTCACTCTAGGTAGTACAAGAAATGCCAATTGTTCTGCAGATGTGAGGGGTTCTGCCTCTTCCTTCATCTGATATGCAACATCCCTGACCTTTTTCTCTTCATAGCAAATGCAGACCCAAAGCTGGTGATTGCTTCACTTGTAATCAGTCACAAGGAAGATCCTGGGACAGTCTTTTGCCAGAATACCATATTGTGTGTCCTTCACTCCTCCTGGTTGTTTGCAATGCAAATTGTAGGCTCTGTCTCCTGTAGTGCCATATCCATGGTAACCAAATGAAGGTAAGTTTGCATTACTTCCTCAGTAAAGTGTAATCCTTTCCCTGGTATACGTGCCAAGAAGGCATACAAACTTAAAGGGACAGTAATATATTTCATGGAAAGGGAAGCAATCAAAGCATCTTCTGTTTTGTTTTGTTTTTCTTTTTTTTCAATTTTTTTCCCCCAGTGTCAGTTACTGCTGCACTCACTCCTACACCCTCTTTCCTATCTTGTCTTTTTCTAGAATTCCCATTGTTAAAAGCTGGACCAGTTCTGACTTCTGCTTTCCCTTTGCCTAGAGGCTAAGCAAACAAGTCAAACCGCCAACTTAAACACCACTTCTTGGCAAAAAGCCCTTCTTTGACCTTCTTGATATCTTCAGAAAAACATAAACAATGGGAGTGGAAAGCCAAGCGAAGAATGCCAGTGCTTGTATTCCAGTTTTTCAGACCTTGGGTCTTTGGTACAGCAGAGGCAGAATTGCACCAGCCTCCTATTATTCCACTATATTAATAAATAGATCAAACCATACAGGTTAAAGTTATAATTTTCTTTATAATGATAAAGTATTTTAGAAAGACTTGTTTTTTTTTTCTGATCTGTAAGATATAATGTAAAAATAATTTTTTCCTCTTCATTTCTGGTTTTAATTCCATTTAAAAGAGCTTAATTCCAGATTATAAGAGCTTTTCTTTTTTTCATAGCTTCATAGACTCTCTTTTGACTGGACAGATATGTTTTTGAGCAAAGGAAACAGACTCAAACTGAATGTACTGCCAAATTGTTACTGTTGTTACTGTTTCCAATGTTGTTTTGGTTTTCTGCTTTTGACAACCTCTGCGCTGAATTTATGCACTTTCCCTTATGTATCTAGAAGGTTTAAATGCAACTCTTTCCCTCTTCAACACAGTCTCATGCTGTTTGAATGCAAGGAAGAACTTCTTTACTATGTAGGGGATCAAACAGTAGAACAGATTGCCCAGAGAGGGTTGGACTCTCCCTCACTGGAGATACCAAGAACTGTCTCACCTCAAACCTGTGCCAGGTGCTCTAGTATGAGTCTGTTTGAGCAGGGAGGTTGGACCAGATGATCCACTGTGGTACATTCCAACCCCAATTATTCTGTGACTCTGTCATTCTGTGAAACATCTTTAGCTATTGTTATTTACCTTTATCTGCAGCGTCCTCAATTAGAGTGAGCTCACGTAATTAAAATGCAACATGAAGATACCTTTAGCTTCCAATCTTGTTATTTAGAGTGAACAACACTGCTTGTCTCAACCAGCTCCTCTGGACATAAATTTTACCAAAGACTTCACATGGGTAAAATCCTCTCAAAATTTATATTTACCAGCATATGAGAAAGCTTGAAGTGTTATTACAGCATTCACTATCTGTTATGCTTTCAGAAAAGCTTCTTTTCCTGGAGTCACTCACCCTTGTGAGTTTTCACATGGATGTTCCAGTGGTGGTTTGAATATCAAACTGAGTGTCCTTTTTTTCCATCAAAGCTAATGGCAGGCATGCTGAGAGACAAAATAAATTAGGATCATCCTACAGTACCTATGAGTTCAGTGTGCTTAACAATTGGGATGTTGATGGGCAGGAAAAGGGACCTCAGCTTCATTTAGCTGCCCAAGGTCAGATACTAAAGCTTAAGACTCAAATGATTTTTGTAATCTTGTTTTGCTTCTGATTAAGACAGAGAGAAAACAGGAAGTTTTCAAGCAGTGATTTGTCCTAATGAAAACAGTGTCCTGGCAACTGAAAAGAAAGAATAATACAGACCAGAAAATATGACTATTTTTTGCCTTGGGGCACCTGGCTAGATGCATATTTTTCTTGTTTACTGGAGCAGCCATTGGTAGATGGATACTGTGGTCTTTTTCCCTGATGGAACTGCCATAAGAAGTGTAGTTCAATCAGAATGCAGAACACAACTATGTCACAAAATTGACTCCACAGTAGTAGTGTGAATGATATCTGCTGTTTTCCTCCCATTTTCTTTTTTAAGTGTTACCTAAAAGCAACAATTAATTCATAAATGATACAGAGTATGAACACTACAGTTCATAGAGTTGATAACAGAATAATTTTCATCCTAGCTATGGGGTCTGAAAAAAGAGTATTTTTTTTTTCCTATTCATTCTATGCTGCAAAAGCATACTTAGTATTCTGTTGTCATGCCAAGACAGCCAGCTACCAAAAATATACTCAAATACAGAGGATATTGAAGTGTTGGAGTGTGTTCAATGAAGGGCAACATCTCAGTTTTGAGACATATTTGAGAGAAGATAAGCTGTAATGAGTAGTCTCCCCTAAAGGGTTTCAATAGCCCAGCTCCACCAAGAGAAAATTAATACTAATAGTAAAAATTGGGGAAAAAAAAATCCCTAAACCAAGAGTTTATTAACAACAGAATTCCCACAAGACAAGGAAGAAAAGTAAATAACTAGTAAACACCAAATTATCAGAACTCAAGTCCCTTCCAACCTTGTTATTCTGTGATTCTGTAACAGGAAAACAAATTTTTTTTCCACCCCAAACAGGTGTAGTGTCTTTGCAACATATTTTGCCTCTGGTGTTACATCTGAGCTGCTGTGGATGACTATGGCAGATCTAGACACTGCTTTTATGTGTTTCACACCAGGAAAATCATAAAATCACTTCTCTTAGATGCAGTGTACCTCATGGACGGGATTTCCTCAGGAGGTGGTGGCATTGTCCCAGGTGATGCAGATCAAGTGTCTCAGCAAAGTGAAGACATTTCTTCTGGGGCAGCTGAACTGTGCCTTGAACCAACATTCCCAAGGTCAGACGAAGCTTCCCAAATTCACTGAATAATACAGCATTTTATGTATTCCTTTCAACACCACGTCCCTTGATATAAGCCATTTAAAAGCTCCTTTTACAGGGCTTAATCCATTTTTCTCTCTGAATGTCCATAACACAGCCTGGTTTCTATCTTTTCTCCCTATTTCACTCACCATCTCAGGAACCTTGATGTGATTAACAATTGCATTGAAGGAACACAGTTTTCGTGGTTTGATGGAGCAGTTTGCATGGTCTGAGGGCTGGCAGCTGGAGAGCTGTGTCAGTGCCATCACACTAAACTCACGTTTGGTTGCAAAGGCACCTGAACGTTTGGGAAAGGTTTAATTTCTGAAAGACCTGAGAGCTGATAAAAAAACAAGATACCCCTCTTGCTGTTTCAGAGGGCTTCAAAATTTCTGTTACAATGATAATAAAAAGAAAAAAACAAAGAGCGTGTTATTTCACTGAATAGAGTACAAGGACAGAAATCTTACCATTTAAAAGGCTACTATTGTCAAGACAAATTATTATATTTGTGTCACACACAGGAAACTGATATGCAACAGAAAGAGGAGATTTGTCCATTTGGAGCTCGCATTTCCAGAGTACCGGCCGAAATATTCATCCTCAAAAAAAAATATTCCCACAATATCATCAGCAATAGAGCTTTCTATTGACTGATGGGCACTAAAAACACTGGTGTTTTGCAAGAAATAAATGCAGGGAATTTTTCTCTAGTTTCCAGATTTGCTTTTTGAGATGGCATCAGACCTAGGCCAATGTGTTGTACTGGTGACAAGCATTTATGCTTTTCTCCTAGTCACTAATTTCATCCTTGTTTTTATTCTCAGTGTTGCTTTCTTGCTCACAGAGGTTCTGGTGGAATCTTTGCACCTGTTTGTATTTCCTATTTCTCGTGGTTCAACATAGCTTGGTTTTTAGTTAAGGAGAACTTCATCAGCTACCAGAGTGATTCTCTGTGAGGAGCTGCTAGCAGCTTCCTCCAGACATGACAGAACCAATCAGCTGGCTGGTTTTGTATATTGACACCCTGTAAAACCACTTAAGAGAGCTGAACACACCTGTGTGAAATCACATTTTAAAACAAACAAACCCTGGGAGAAAGTCTCTTGCTTCCAGCTTTTGGAGAGGTAACTGGGAGCCTGCATGGCCCAGCAGGGCTGTGCTGGGCCCTGTCCTGCTGCAGAAAGCAGTCCTGTACAGAAAGCAGCCCTGTGGCTGGAATTGACCATAGCAGGGGCCAGAAAAAAGCCATGCAGCCAGAGGGGCTGCTGCCTGGCAGAGATCACATAGCCATCCACAGGCCTAGGTGAGATACTAACTCTGCCAGTGCACAGATGAGACTTACAGACATCACTCCTCTTCTGAGTCAGAGAAAAGGAAAAAAGTGAAGACACATGACGAGAACAACATAGAGACACCAAAGTCAGTGAAGAAGGAAGAGCCAAAGTCCAGAGGGAGGAGAAAGAGGAGATGCTTCAAACTTAAGAGCTGAAATTCTTTTGTAAGGCCATGGTGATGGACTAGGATACACTAGAATATACCTGTGATTAATTAAAAGCATGGGGGGATGGAATGTTCAAACTGTAGATGTGAGCAAAAGCACCTGTGCTGAAGCAAGCAAATGTTGAAGTAGCTGTGATTCCATGAGAAGCTTGAACACAGAGAGATAAGAGTGATGAAGACCCTTTGCCCCAGGGAAGAAGAGGAAGACTTCTGTCCCCAGAGATGATCTTAGATATAGATGAAGAGGACCTTTGCTTTTGAACAGTTCATCCTTAAAAGTGTATCCCATTAGCCACAGATTGAGCCCTCAAAAATAGTTGTGGGGAAAGCTGTAAGTCGAGGGGAGGGACTTTCACATGGTGAACAGATTTCCGTCTCCTGGGCAGCTGATTCACTGTGACATTGAAACCATGAGAAAACTGCTTCTTGTGGAGGAGTTTCCATGGCATGGCCAGAGAGACTCCTGTCCCTAAGTGAACGGAAGAAAGACTACTTTAGAGGTGGTAAACTGACTGAAAGTCTCAGGTTTTGTCTCTTTACATTGTCAGTGGAAAAGAAAAGGGGAGGTGGGGGGAGGAGAAGTGTTCTGAAGTATATTCTGATTCTTATTATTCTTCTTTTAGTTCTGTTAGTAAAGCTTTCTTTATACCCTTTAACATTTTCAGCCTGCTTTTGCCCTTCTCCTAATCCTTATCTCACAGCACAAAATGAGTAAATAATTTTAGTGAGTGCACTGGCATTTGGTCTGCGTTCACCCCACTACACCACTGAAATGTTAAAAAAGCACAACTATCTTGTTTGCCAGGTGAGCTTTTAAGTACCAGATATTTATATTGATACTCAGTGTCATAGTAGTGATTGTGGTTTGCCTTCTTTTTCTTCACTGGACAGGGAAAACATTGCCAGTGATGCAAAATCTAATCTTTCTTTCACCAAACCTTCATCAGTGTTCTACTGCTTTCATTTCTGTCTGGGTGAATGTGCCACTTGTCAGTGAATATAATCTCACAGCTCTGTGTTTAGTCCAAGGCTAGGCTGCTTCTTCCATCAACAGAGAAAAAAAGCTCTTAATGTAGGTGAACTCTTTTCCTGACCATAGAGGGAACTGAAAAGGCTGGTTGGGAGAAAACATGCTGGCTTACTGGTAGAGTGTAATCTTCAGTGAATCAGTAATCAGCTTTCAGAGTTACAGCTAGGCAGACATTGACAGTCGTAAAACAACTCTGTTGCTCTGTAGTTTAACAAAAAAATAGAGTAACTTTGTAAATTCATATTCCACACATCAAAATTAGGTCTCTAAAGACTTGAGTGTAAGGACTTGTGACTGTTGCAATCTTTCCATGTCTTTTCATTGTGCTAATGAGACTTGCAGCATTGAATCCGGGAGGTAATAATGCAATGAAGCCACCTCCCACTTTTTATCTTCTGTCTAACTCAGCCATGTTGCAGATCAGCCCTTCCCTCCCTCCTCTGTAACAGAAAGCAAGGTAGCTCCTTAAACTGATAGTCTTAATGGCTTTGGTTGAACCTGCAGGGAAAGAAGCCTGCCTTTGACATTTTTCAGCAATGTCTTAAATATCTGTGAGCCATATGTATTTATCTTTGGGTTTAAGAACTGAACAGAAAGTTAGGATTGCTGGCATCCATTTCTGGCTCTGCTGGAGGCTGCATTTGTGCTTGGTAAAAGGCAATAATCCTCCCTCTACACAAGAGTGGACAGTCCTCACAATTCAAGCTATGCAGGAACTGTGTATTGGGATACATTAATGTAGAACCAGAAAATATTGTTCGCAATTTTCATTAGGACTGCTAGATACTTCCAGAATATTTATGCCTGCATATAATAAAGGAATGCTTTGCAATTTTATTTTTCTTTCCAAATTTAGTTATAAAAAGCCTTCAGATCACTAAAGGAAATTACTAGACTCTTCTCCCAGTATTTCCTATCCGTTCCAAGATTCACCGAAAATGAAGTCATACAATAGGGTGGTTGTTATAAGATAATTTGGCAATGGTCTTCCAGAGAGCTCTACTTTTATTTTTAGAGGACTGTGTAGAAGAAAATATGCATCACTGGTTACATTCTTATGTTCTGTAAGTTTGTGCTCATAATATAATTATTTATCTTTTTTTCTCCAGTAAAAAATCAGTATTGAAGATTCTGGTAGGAAAATTGTGACCCATGAAAATTCATAACAAAATGTTCTACTTCGCCTGATTTGAACCAAATATTGAGCTTTTAATTTTGTTAAACTACACCAAAATAGTTTTTTTCGCAATTATTTGTTCTGAGATGACCTGTCTTGCTTATGACACAGTCCCTCATGAGAAATGTGTCTCAATGCTCCATTAATTTCAAGGCTATTCTTTGAAGGATAGAATTTCCCATCAGGTGCCTCAATCTCTTTCTGATCAAATCTGCTTTGTCATGGGAATTTCACAAGGCTGGGTGCCCCAGGGTAGATGTAGCACTCTGTACAAGAATGATTTATAGCACAAACTGTGGTTACACATACTATACCTACAATCCCATAGGCAAAGTACCACTCTAGAGAAATATTGTTTAACCTTAGACTAACATAGAATTAATTGCATTTTGATCACCAAAATTGAGATTTTTTAAAACTTTTGTCCAACTTTGGCATAAAAACAAAGCCTGAAAGACTGGTACTTCCCATGACTTCTTCAGTATGACTTCATGCATTCACTGCTTTATAAGCGTAAAAAAAACCAAAAAAAAAACCATATGCAGACTTAGGAATGATATTTGGAAGTGAGATGAGGAGCAAAAAAAAAAAAAAAAAAAAAGCAGTAGCCTTATATTACAGTCATAGTAACATTTCTCAGTATTAGGGTAATGAAATATTAGCCTATTGATGAGACCAAGTAAGCCACATTCATAGAAGGGAGAGCAAACTATTATTGCAGGTGTCATAACTAATCACCATGTCACTAGGCAAACATAGAACAGTGGAGAGCTATCATATGGCTTCCTCTTAGGTGATACACTGAAAAGGTCTTTGCTTCCATTCTACTCACTCCTGGCCCAGATAAGCTGATTTAATTAGGTATTTAGTTACATTTAAGTTCAGAAATGGCAGATTTAACACATGCAGAATGCTAAAATTTCATGGGTTTTTGCCTTAAGCATAAATTCAAGATCTGAATCTCAACACTTAACAGAAGTCAATATATAGTGAGGGGGAAGTAGGTAGTACATACAGGAAATGTGAGCCTATGGCTCTGTTTTTCCACAAGCCATCCCCATCCATGTCCTGAATGACCTGTGTTGTGCCTGCCCATTGGACTGCCTCCCTAACCTTGTCCCTCCTTAGGACAGAGCAGATGTTCTTTTGAGGTATATAATTTTTTTTTTTTTTTTTAATATTTCTTCAGTGTTTTTTGTCTTGCAGTCTACCAACAAGGAGGAATAAGCTGTGAGGCCAGAAGCAGGAAGGTAAGACATAGCATCAGAACATCATTCATAATTTCTGATAAGGACTGCTTATGGATAAAATATCAAACACCACAGATCTCAGTCTGGGCTGGGGGGAGCTATTATCATGGATAAAGTGTATTTTATTTTTTCTCCCATGAGGCCTTCAACTAAAAAGTTCCATGCTGACCTTCTTTACAGGCATGATTTCATTTTCTTCTGCTGAAGGAGTAGAGATTTCTAGGATGGGTTTGCAATGTACTCTGGAAGTTATGGTGTGAGATTATTAGGTGACTGTTATTCTGCTTGACCTAAATGCAGAACTTCTCACTTGTTCTCACCTACTTTCCTGATCTGTTGAACACAGGGAATTCAGATAATTCTTTTTTAATAGGAAAGGAGCCAGAAGCTCAAGTCACTTCACAGCTCTTCATGTCCACAGGAGAACATTCTTGAAGTCCAAAATATTATTTACCAGTCTTTCCATATTTACACTTCCTGTTTATTGGGTTCTCAAGCAGAAGATGCAGTTCAACAATTTGTGATTTAACTTTGTCTCCTGTTAGTAAGAGACTACTAAGGCTAAAATGTCCTATCTTCCCTCAAGTAAATGAGGCCACATTTTGGTTAGCAAAATGTATACTTAGATGTTCATTGAAAGTCTCAATTAGCACCACAGTTGGTTTAAAAAGCACTTTTTATATGTTTGTGTCCATTAGGTTTTTTGACAGATTTCTAACTGGCATTATTTCCCCCAAAGTATACTCTAGTTTTGTAGTGAGTTTCAGACTTTCTAGTGTTGGGAACAAAATACTTACACAGACCAGGAAACATAAATACCATGCCCTACCCGTTCATGCTTCTGTGATGTCTTGAATATGGAGAAAACAAACTCTAATAAATGTCAACCTCTCTAATGAGAAACTTGTCATGAGAGTCTTCTCATAAGAAAAAAAGCTGGAGAATAACCATGAGTAAAACCACCTGTGCTGCACTACCCAGAGAGGTAAACTCCAAGTCATGAAGTGGACACAGGGTTCTGAGAAGTTTATTACCACTTAACAGATTGGGTGGCTTAGTCTTGGTAGGAGTACATTGGCATGCTCTTGCCCCACAGAAATACAGGACAAATCAACTTACTTTGGCCTACAACAAAAGCTATTTAAAGTGTCACAGCCTGTGTTTGCCTGATTTTAGAGTACAGCCATATCAGCTACTGCCTCTTACCCAATCTATCATGTTCTGTCCATTTGATTTTTTTGTGACTGACTACTGCCTGTATTGCCTTTAAACATAGCATCATTAAAATAATCATTAAGTTCTTTACTTAACACCCTAGCCAGTGTTTCACACTGCTAGGTTTTTATTTTGCAGCATTTGTGTTCTTTGAGTCCTGGCAATGTGAAATATTGAGGAAATCACATCAGTAGCCAGTTTGTAGTATAATGTTCTCTTACAGAGAGGAGTACATATGTGCTTCTAGGGGGAAAATTGCATTAATTCTCACTTTCTAATCTTATTTTTTACATTTTCAAGGATTTTATAGTAAATCTATAACTTCTGTTGGCACACAAGTAGGAAATAGTATACAACTAGCAGTTGATTTAATTAAAAATATGTTCAGTTTGCTGCTAGAAAGTCTGTTTTATGTTGCTACACAAATTACAGGATGTCAGTAACCTTTATGTTCTCAATTTGGATGGATATCCCTTTACTGAATAAGCCAGAAGAAACTCTTGTTAGAATTTACAAGCAGAAGAATAATCCTCTGAAAGGATGGTTTCTCCTTCTTTACTGAGACAATTTTGTTAGTAGAAGACAAAACTTCAAAAGTTTTTCTTCTCTATTTATTTTTATAGATAAAAAAGCCCCTAGTGTTTATCTTATGGAATTCAGGTATCTTCTGCTCCTCGTTGGCAAATGTTACCCTATCTTTCAGAAGATCAGCAAGTGTGTTATTTCAGCATTAGAACAGGAAGTTGCAACTACAGGCACTGTGTATTTTCATCTAATTTATTCCTATCTCATCCTCATGAAATGATCAAATATATACCTTATAGCTCACAACTATAGTACATTTGGAGACCACTAAACAGTATCATAAGTTCTTGACATATATTTTGTCCTCAAGAAACTCTTGCAAGTATTCAGCATCTATCACTACTCTCAAACATATATAGTGTATGATGCTAAGCCCAGAGAAATCCATATTCACAAATATTCACAAAATTTTGAATATACTTGACAAGCTATTATGTACCAGAAAATCATACCTGAATAAGTTGGAATGACACTATAAAGCAACATATGACAATTTTCTATTTTAAAAATCCCCTTTATTATTAAAAAAACCCAGGGATTTAAAAAACCACCCTTTTTATTAGAAAAAACAGGGATTGAAATTTATTTTAATAAAATTTGCTCTACATATATATATCTTCAATGGTTCTGCAGCACATGGTGGAACCCATTTCATAGTGCCTATTTTTAAATACAGGGGCTTAGAGTATATTGCTATTGGTTCATGAAATGTAAAAGTACTTATTTTCCCTTTCTTATTGACATGTATTGCATTATTCTATGACTAAACTACACTTTGAGCTTTCCACAGTGATATTGTTTGGCAACTTTGTCACTCAGGCTAAAATTTTTCCTTATTTCATTAAATCAATCCTTTGGTCTTTTCTCTAATTTGACAAGCTTCTGTTTTGAGGGGGAACATCTAAGAAAAAAGAAATTATTTTTAGTTTTTTTGCAGTTTCCTTCTCTCAAACTTATATCAACAATGTTAGTTCAAAAATCTGCATATCCCTCTAGGCCTGTTTAATATATGAGCTGACGGATAACCTGCAATGGTAAAAAAAATTATCAATGAAATGCTTCCATTTTATATAAACATTTGCTACTGATCTTGGAGATGTGTGCAACATAATGTTCATTTTTGCATGATAAAACCTGTTGATAAAGACTACTGTGGTGTGGGATATTCCTTTTACAGTGTGAGGGCTCTGAGAAGCAGTTATTTCTGTACAGATCAGCAAATACAGACACAATAAAGTGAAGAGCAGAATCATTCTCAGATGCCACTCCTGTTGCTGCAACTCATTGTGCCTTGTGTCTCCAAAACTTTGTTATGAGCAATTATATTTTTTGAAGTAGGTGGCTAGAGAAACCACACTCCCTAAAGGTTCCCCAAAGATTCACCATCTGTCAAAAGTGAGCCACTCTGCCACCTTTATAATTAACTGGTATCTTACACCTACATTCTCACACCTACTGTAACATACTGTTCTTGAGAATAAGCGTATTGCCTCACTCACATCAACTTCTCTTCTAAGACATTGCAATTATGTATCATAATAAACCAAGACAAAATGCAAATGTTTACTCTAGAAAAAAATAATAATGACATCCCAGAGGAGTATGTAAGTAAACACATTTTATTGTTGCTTTCTTACCAACCAGGTCCCTGCTAGAGTTCTCAGAAAGTCCACACATGTCAAGCTGCAAGAATCTCAGCTTTTCCCACATGCACACTGGTCCACCCCAAAGGTTAGTTACACCCATATATTACCAGAAAGCAATACAAGTTATTAGCCTGTCAACACATCAACAAATGTGAGTACAATTTTAAATATACATTCAAGGTCTTAATGCTTTAAAAGCCATGTACTGGCTTATTTGAACAAGATCAAAATAATCTTCTCAAGCAAATTTTTAAGAAATCAAAACGTACCTGAATCTACAGCAGGCTCTGGATCATCTGGAAGGTAAAAGGCTGAGAGACCTTATAGTAGCTGAAGCATGTCTTGTCTGTGCTGTGTCTAGAGCAAAGGGAGCCTGCACAACTCTGAACCTTTTATTAATGTCCTACTTGCTAAACTATCTGGATGTAATGGCAGCAGATTATTCTGGGGAGAGGAACATGTATTAATCTTTTAATAACATGACGCAAAATGTGAAGTGACTACTTCCACTTCAGGAACTGTTCCCTCAAGAGGGGAAAAGAAGGGAAGATAACTATTAAAAACAAGACCATATGATAGCTACTGCAAGATAAAAGTGGTAGCAAGACAATAATGTAAATAATCTTAATGTTTCCACCACAGCATGACTGAATGGCTGGTGTTCTGGGAAAAGGATCCAGTGGAGATTCTGCTTAATTTGGGGTTTGGTACAGAAGAACCTGATGTCCTTACAAAAATCCCTCCTCGATTCCTCAGTGGTGTTTCTGTAGCAAAAGGATTTGACATCCAAGCCTTTTTGGAAGCTCAGAAGAAGCAGATGGATATTGAGACACCAAACCTATATGGTAAGGAGAAACATTCTGGCAAAAGGACAAGTTTCAGCCATAAATATTGTGGGAATTGAGAGGGTAGAGAAGAAGAGGCTTATGAAAGAAAATTCATGAGAAAGACACAGTTTTAGGAGACATTGAGGAACCTCATGTAGTCCTTTGTGGCAATGATACTTCCTGATATGACTGTTTAGCTCTACTCAGCTATGGGCTCTGATTTATATGCTGAAGCAACCAGCTTGTGGCATTTTAAATCAAAGCATGTCCTCTATAAGACCTACCCCACAACCAGAGATAGTCCTTGGTGTTGCAGAGGAATGGCTCAGCCCCTTTACCAGCAGAACATTAATGTGTGCCAACCACCACTGGTGAAGTAAGTCAATAGAGAAAATATGGAATTCAGCCAAGCCAGATGAGGGCCTACATTCCCTTTTACCCCTGGTGGATTCCTCTCACAAGACAATGTACAGAGCACTGACATTAACTAAGATACTAACTTCCCATGACTAGAGTTGCCAGAGCTTGTGCATTAGACCCTAACTAGAACCTAAGAGTTTTGTGGTTCAAGTATGCACTAAGGCTAGATGAGGATCATATTTTAAGTACAATATGTTCCTTATTCAAATTGCATAATTTAAAACACACAGTCTTGATTTTTATTAATTTAGATGCTTTTAGTTCTTGTTTTGAACATTTTGCTATTGAGAAATGAATACATGGTCTTCACCCTGAAGATATTTCTGCATTAAAACAACATTGTTAATCTGCTGGTATATCATGCATCTGAAAAATCCCTTTTTGACATCATATTCCTAAAAGTTGTGGCATGGGACAGCCAGATGGCTCTTGAAGTCTTCTGTTTACTGAAGATGCTCAGTGAAGCAGGATCTCTCACACAGCCATGTTGTGTAGAAAAGCACCAAGCAAGAAGTAAGGATGGAATGAGAATTGAAAGTGAAATGTCAAAGCATTGTGAAAAATGTGTTCCCCCCTCCTTCCCCCCCAAGCCCCTCTCCTTTTATAGCAAGGCCCATGCACACATTTCAATATTTACAGCAAACGGATACATCAAACAGGTTTCTCAGTTCTCACTTTATTTCTCTCCTTAGAGAAAGGGAAGAGAGGGATCTGAGCTCATAGGAATGAGTGGATGGGGATGTATTTAATGAGATGATTCTTAAATGGATAAGAAATTGGTTGGATGGATGCATCCAGAGGGTGGTAGTCAATGGCTCACAGTCCCGATGGACTCTGGGATCCAGTGCACCTTCAGCAAATTTGCAGATGACACCAAGCTGGGTGGTGCACTTGACACACCTGAAGAACAGGATGCTGAAAAGCTGTGATTCAGTGAGAGGTTGAACAGAGAGAGAGAGAACCCTTGATTTCATAAATAGAGGAAGACGACCCTTGCTTTTATACTAGAACAGCTCATCCTTAAAAACTGCACTCCATGAGCTAAATGGCCCATGAAAAGCAGTTGTGGGAAGACTGCAAGCCATGGGAGGGACTTCATGCTGCAAGCAGATTCCAGGTGGACAGTCAGCCATGAAAATTAAAACCAGAAAAATTCACAGAGAACTGCTTCCAGTAGGAAAGACCCCATGGCATAGCAAAAGAGACACCTCTCCCTAAGTGACCTGAAGAAAGATTTTAGAAGTGACAAACTGACTAAAAATCCCATGTTTTGTCTCCCTGTACTGTTGGTGGGAAGGAAAGAAGGACGGGGGAGAAAGGTGTTCTAACGGTTTATTTTTAGTTCTCATCATGCTCTTTTAATACTGTTAATAAATTTTTCTTTATACCTTTTGAAGTTTTAAGCCTTTAAGTCTTGCCCTTAAAGTGTTTTTCTCTTAATCTTTATCTCACCCCACGAATTTTCTTTCCTCCTCCACTGCTTAACTATAGCAGAGGAAAAAGAATAAATTATTTTCATGGGTGCACTGGCATTTGGCCAGCATCAACCCAACACAAAGGTTCAGGTCTAGAGATGTTCCACAGCATTTACCTCTCCATGAACAATTTAGGAAATTCACTGAGCCATTTCAATGCTATTTGTCACTGTCAGTTTACTTCTTCATATTCTCTGAGTCAGCAGAGAAAGTTAGTTGATTTAGTATGGTAAGTGTTACTCTGGAAAGGGAAGAGATAAGAAGAAAGATTATAGGTAAAATATGGAAGACAAGAAACCTGGAGGAAAAAGGGAGAGGGAGGTGAGGAGATTAAGGACTTCCATAGTGAAGTGGTACCTCTCCATTTTCATATTTCATTCATTTCCTATTGCAGTCCCTTTCTGTATCTGTGCAGCTCTTCCAGGAATATAGTTTTCTAGGCCTCCTTCGTCGGTAGAGCATGAGACTCTTAATCTCAGGGTCGTGGGTTCGAGCCCCACGTTGGGCGCCAACTGCAAAGGCTACTGTGTCCTTTCCTAATTAATATAAGATCAGACAAAGTATCTTTGCATGGATGAAAAAGGGATACAAAGAGGCTCTTTCAGGTTGTTTATTCCTTGGCAGTGATGTGGCTGGAAAGAGACAGAATCTCTCTGGGAATCGGGGTCTTCAGGAACGGGGATGGGAGTGGTTTTTGCCAGCCAATGGGGTAGGGACACGGGGCTTTGGGATTTCCGTAGTTGCTTCAAGGTCACTTAGGGAAGGTCAGAGGATAGTAGGAATTCTGGGATAAACTGAAGATGTCACATCCTTCACTGCTGATCTTTTAAAATAAGCATAAATCTCTGAAGCACAGCTTTGATTCAAGCAAAGGCAGTATTGCTGAGATTTGAATTAAAACAAACTAGAGAAACCAATATATTTTAATATATGAAAAAGTAGACAATGCTGAAATTTCATTTTTACTTCTAAGAAAACCCAAGCAATTTCAGATATCTTGATTTTCCCACTGAAAAGTTAGATTTTTTTTTTTTTTTTTTTTTTTCAAATTCTGCCATTTGCTGTGAAAAAAACCCATCTTGTTGCTGGCTCTGGAATTGTTCTGTATTTCTTCAATTCATTGCGGGCCTACTGAAGGCTTTCCAAATCTTTCACATAGATAATTACATCAGCCTGTGCAATACCAGATCAAAGGAAGGAGGAACAAAACTAAGTTTCCCCTCCTAAAGTATAAAATGGTTGACCACAAAGTCATTAGAAACCCTATAAAAGATACAGATGCTGTTGAAGATTGATTGATCCTATTTACAGCATGACCATTCGCTTTTTTGGCTGAAGTTTCTAGTGAAAATGAACTCATGTTTTTGCAATTTTATATGTTATCTGTGTTACAATTTTAGACTATTTCGCAGGGATTAAAGAGACCTTTTTAGCCTCTTGCTCATTTCAGGTGCAATACCTGGAGAACATACATATAAAGGGAGGAGCTGCTTGCTTGGAGAGAAATAGTCCATGAAACAAGGCTATCCTGACATAATTTCTTAATGACCTGAGTATTTATTACATTGCACATGAGTGAGGTGTTAATTTTTATGTGGTTTATTTATAATTTATCTTGTTCAGTTTGCTATTTAGGTGTCTCAAGTTCTTTGAAATAATTTTTAAAATCTAAGCATGGGTAAAAAAAAATTCAAATCACAGCAAGTTTTGTTCTGGTTCAAATCAAAGAATGGCTGGACTGCTGTGCCACTGCCAGTCAAAGGAGATTAGCACTTGGCATGTTTATGGTGTGATGTAGTGGGACACAGATGAAATGCTGAGGATAAAATATGATTTATATGGAGAACATGTGGCAATACAATGAATGTACAAAGCAAAAAAGTTATTTACTCTGAGACCCTAACACAAATGGAAAGTATACAACACTGTGTAACACATAGTGTTGGTCAGATCAGATAGACTAGATAACTCTGTTAAACAGTATCAAGTGAAACCTTTTTTTAAAAAAGTGGCCAAGTTTTCCTCCAGCATTAAAATACAGGCAGGGTCAAAGACAGAAAGGGGTATTCTTGAAATATAGTAACTATCAGGAATTACATGTCATGGTGTTTGTCCTCAGTGGACCAACCCATATCCCCTCATTGACTAATTGTCAGTGAAGCAGCTTTACCAACAGCCTATATGCCAACTGCATAAAGAAAATGTGGCTGCTCTCTAAGTGAAACTACAGCCAAGAAAGTTAGCATTTTGCCATCTACTGTCCTCAATTAATCTCTCAAGGAAGGAGGAGCTCTGGTGACATATTTGTTGCCTCAGGAGAAAGGTACTGACACAACATGCAAGAAAATGTGTTGTGCTCTACTGTATAAATAGCTTTTTAGTACTGTAGTGAGGGAGATCTCCAAGATACCTTAGACAAAACATTATTGGCTTATCTATATATATAGTGTATCATGGAAAAAATGCCCCTGAAATTACAGGAAGTTAGTACAATGAAAAAAAATTGGGAACTTCTATACAACAGAAGCTCTGAGATTCTGGGGGATAAGTGTTTAGCTTTGTATTCCTATGAAAATGAGAACATAGCTTTTGTCATCAATTTTCATCAGTTTATGACTATATACATTTTACAGCTATCCTGGACAGCTGGAAGCTGTAAATTTTTGAGGTCAGACTTAGATAACTTTCATCACATGATTTTTAATATGTCCTGAAATATGGCATTCAAGTCTGGCCAAGACAACTGGAGAATTTCAGGCTGGATTCTGCAACATTTTTTTCACAGAGAGCAGTATGTAGCTGCACTTGACCCACTGAATTCAACATTGCATGATTTTCTAACATAAAGAACTACACACTTATGTCTCTGTGTAATCTGAACTGGTCCTTTGGAAGCAAATGGAAAAATGTAGCCATTTTTTAATGAAGTAATTAGTATGTGTCTTGATAATGACAAGTTTGAATAATCATTGTACCTGATTATTTAAAATTATGAGTTTTGATAACCATGTTGCCTCCCATTCTGCCAAACTTAAAAACGTTTTCAACAGCTGGAAGTACTTGACCATGTGGTCAGTGCCCTCTTATCTTTGCTGAGCCATGTCAACACCCAACAGACCAAAGCACAGAGCACTGACAGAGGTGACACTAGTCTGCTGGATGCTGCAAAACTCAGATCTGCCACCACGCAGTTGAAGTGGAAACAAGTAGTCAGCTCCTGTCAAGGGTCTCTCAGCAGCCAATGCTACTCAGTCCAGGCACACGTTTAGCATGTATTGAACTGGCTGGCTGACACACCAACAAGTTCCTGGAAATAAAGTTGCTTTAGCATATCTTACATCCCAGTGCCCGCCAATGCTATCAGCGTGGGCTTCGTTGCACCTAGCTGCAGAACAGCCCCACCCTCCTCCTGCATGCAAGGTGCCTGCTATAAACAGGACAAAAAAGGAGTCTCCATTTCTGGTGGCCCACATGCTCAAAAACAGTGGCTGACCTGCAAGCTGCCAGATTAATTTGAAATCTAAGAGGTAATGTGGATTTTGTACTTTATCTCCATTCTATTTACAGTAGAAGTATGGATTCCCTTTTTCAGGATGGAAGCTAGAGTACATATTTTCCACAAACACCATGCAGCAACATTATGGGGAAAATGAGTAGAATTCACACTACTGATTGAGGGTTTGATAATTTAAAATTGTCTTTGTGTTAGGATACTGTCAAAGAAGTTACCATTGAAGTTACTGAAGATTCATTCAACCAGTACTATAGTGTAAGAGGCCAATGTTTTTATGCAGCCCTAGGTGTTGGGTTTTTTTGTGGAAGGAAATTGCAGGGGCACTGACACATATGGTAAAGAATATTTTTGTAGATCCAGTCATTAACCAAGGTTGATCCTTTTTTCCTGTATTTCTTTTTTCTTTCAAGCTCATTTCCTAGTGTGCTTTTTCAGAAGGTTGCATGGCAAAATTAGCCTTACTTTATAGCAGTGTTTGAAATAATCTATCACTCTGTAAACTGAGCATACTATAACTAAAAAAGCATTGGGAATGCTTAGGCTGAAGTGGTAGCATTCTTCTTGAGAAAAAAGATATTTATCTTTTCAAGTCCTTCCTGTTGGAGTCTGTAAATCTAAAAGTGTATTTTTCTGTGATTAGATGGGTGCAGCTTTTCTCTCAGTAGAGCTGATTCAAGAGTTGGAGGATGGACCTAATTATCAGCCTCAGTGGGAAATAAGGGTGTCTTTTACAGATCTGCAGCACTGCTAATTTATAGTCCTGGAGCAACCTCTATGTCTTTCTAAAGCACTTTGCATGCTGAACTTGCAGCTCTATGGCTAGAAGTCCACACAAAAGTGAGGGCACTGACAGAGCACTAAACACAGGTGATCATAAACTCCCCAGTTTGATGTCTAAGACATTTTGTAAATGCTGTATTCTCAAATTAGATAGGGTATATATTGTTTAACTTCTGAGTATTCTCTATCATATCATTAAATTAAGACCATGTACTGTTTGAAACCTAAATTTTTAGCTTGGCAGTAGGCACTAGCAAACATGTGTGGAACAAAAGAACAGACACTTATAGAATGATCCTTCTCTCTTATTCTAGCCTTTAAAATTAGAATTAGAGACCCCTTAAGCTACAGACTGCATGGACAACACACCCAATATCAATGTTAGTGTAACACTTGTATCTAATAGATTTGAGGAGCTATGAAAGGATGAAAGGCCATGCTGTTGGACCAGATGTCACACTATCATTTGGAGTAACCTTAGTTCAGATCCTGAGAAGCATTTGGTGTCAGAGATAGTGGCATTGGGGAAATGGTTGTTCAGTTTCCAATGAAGGTAAGTCATTACTTTCTAGAGACCGTCCCTATTCAGTGTTTAGAGAAGGACTGGTAGATCTCAGGGTTTTTTTAATTGGGATATAAATTTAATGTGAAAGAGCTAGTAACTAGCAAGGGACAAAGGCAGGCTACATTATATTACTTTTGTGGAGCCTGCACAAATAATATAGCAACCCAAGTTCCTACACAGGTATCTGTCCTAGTTTAAAAGACAGGTGTCTGCCAAGGTAGGTGGGAACCTTCCTGGAATGGAAAAGATTATCCCCTCCCTCCAAATTTTTATAACTTTGAAATTATGGGACTTTCAGGCAAAGATATGAGAAAAGGAATTCTTTACTAGCTCTTTGGTAGAATATATACAAACACACACCACACACTCATATATATATGAAAAACGAGACAAGCAAATAACAGCAACAACAACAACAACAACAACAACGAAAGCCCAGAAAAGCCCAGTAACAGCCTTTTCCTGCCTATCAAGCAATTTCCTCTTTGGTATAATTACAACCACAACCAACTCCCCTCCAATCCAGGCAAAGACTGAACCACTCCCAGCTAAGAAACTGCCAAAACCACACTGCTTCCCCCCTCAGCAAGCCAGTGTCCAACCCACACTCTCCCCGGAAGCTTTTCAGTGGAATGCAAGGGTCATTGGACTGTTCTTCTGTATTTCAATTGCCCATCATTCATTCCTCATGCCCCACCCCACTCCAGCTTCAACTACCCTTTCTTTGCAAAGGCCTCTTTTTCGGTAACAAATGGGAGAAAATTCACTTGGAAAATCAAACCCACAAGAGTATCTAAAAAAAATTCAGGTACTCACTGATTCTGGGCATTCACAGGTGCTGTTGGCTAGAGTGGCAGCTGTGTTTGCAGGAGTGAAATCATGAGCCTGTTGAAGTCAGTGTCCTACTGACTTCAGCAGGGCCAAAGTTTTTATCAAAATGTGTGCAGTATTCTTGATTAGCGATAGAGTTCAAGAAAGGTGATGGAATAGAATAATTAATTATTCCATTCTTAAGAGTTTATTTGTGTTTTCAAATTATCTGTAAACATATTTGCTGTTTTCCTGAGGAGTTGTGGTGGTGGTGTCATGTTTATCTGTATACAGGATTGCATACCTCTGGCATTCAATTGTTCTTGCCACACCTTTTGTCTTTTTGCATGTGCCCAGTTTGTGGTTTCAGCAACCTTCAGGACTCAGTGTTGCTGTTCAGATTTGTCACCTGAGTTACATGAGGTTACTTTGGTTTTGTTTTCTGATGAATGCCTTGATGTTCATGAACAAAGATGTGAATTCAGTAGTCTTGCTTATAGAAGTAAAGGCAGAAATAATAGCAATTCCCTAGGACTAGTGAAATGGAAAATACCATTTGGATAAACCTTCAGTGATGAATTAAAAAATGAGAATGTGGACATAGCCCAATGGGTAAAAAAAATCAAAATGTAACAATACACACACAAGTGTGTTTTTCATTCTTGTCCATCTCTAAAAAATGCCTGTGTTATTTAATTAAAGGATTTAACAGGTAGTATAAGTATAGTAATCACAAGGTAAGGGGCAAAAAAACCCCAAAAAACAACAGTATAGCCCGAATACTCTTTCAAAACGTATGAATAAGCACATGTTTACTAGTAATTTCATTACAGAAAACAGAGACTGCAATTATTTCTTTTCAATTCAGGTAAGATGCTCATCCAGTTACATGTTTAACCAAAATTATACAAGTAAACTGAACTTACATAAGATTTATGCCTTTATAGAACCATATTACTATTTAGACTTGTTTTTAAACACCATAATTTTTCTCTCTCTTTTCTCTGTTGTCCTTGGTGTTTTGCCTAAATTGGAAGTGGAGATTTCCAGCTTTTTTTTAGACAGGCTTTTTTCATGTTCTTTGTCTTTTTCTCACTGCTCTTAAATAGTATATCCATCCATACTCAAAGAGGCCTTTCTGCAACTTCAACTTGCTGTGTGTCATGGAAATAATCTCAAAATTCTCAGTTGAGAATGTAATATTATTAGTGAATAATACCTAGCTTTTAAGACTGTTCCTATTAAATTCAGCAGGATGTAGCTCAGACCCATAAGAGGGGTCCTCAGAATAGGAGCAAGTGGGAAAGAGAGTCTGTAAGGAGCCTACACAAAGAAAATCTCAGCTCCCACAAGCACATGCCGGAATTTATATTTGGCCTCCAAATCCCCTAGGGCACAGGTGCTTATTTTCCAAGTCTCATGCAGTGCCTGATACCATAAGGGTCCCCTCTCATTTGGCTGTTGGCTGTCTTGGAAAGGGTGTGAGTAATGATAAAGATGTGAGATCCTGACATGACCCTGCTAAAAGGAGACTTTACTTGAGTGAAAGAGTGAAGTGACCAACATGAAAAGAAATAGAGATAGACAGGAACAGACTGCTTTGCCTAGATGAAACATATTAGAGAAGACTCTTAGAAGTACTTGTCCCAGTGGTATTATTCCTTGGCTTCATAGCCTGGCCTCAATTTGAGTCCAATTGCTTAATTTTCTACATTCCCCACGAAAGCCAATTCCCTAACTGCAGTGTGTCTTCTTTATATTTCTCCATAATGTAGAGTCTGGCTGTTTAACTGCAGTAGACTTTATGATAAGGCTTTTTCCCCCTCTTTCTTGGCAGAATACCGAGACTTAATTTTAAAAGACACTCAAACCTTCAAACACCCCTGAATGACTTACAGGAAAAGCAGAGTGTTTACTAGCTCTGTCTTTAAAAATATGACGATTTTTTTTATTAGGCAATTTTATCATTGTTATAAATAAGTAATTGTACTGGGGAGAAGGGATAATCCTTATTTAATTAAATTCATCTATACTCCCAGGTTGGCAGCAACCACACATATGTGAGACTAATACCCACAGCCTGCCAGTATGCATGTGCAATTAAAAATTCACTCTACAGTAGCACTGGCAGTTTAGTGTTGCTTTTGGCATTTACAAATTCTTTTATTTTGTGACTTTTTTTTTACCATACACATATGCTGGAGCAGATGTTGCTTATTTGTTGTTTATTCAAATCTGTAGGCTCTGGCAGCTCACTCCATTGTTCTGTAATGAAGCTTTATTCACTGTCCTGTATTAGGACCCAGCAAATGCATGACGGGCAGAGTCAGCTCTCAGCAGGAGCTGCAGTTATTGTCCTTACTTATTGGCTGTTTATACGCTAAAGCTCGCAGTTAAGGAAGCTGGCTGGGCTGGGTATGGGGCTAGATGCTGTATGCAGGGAAGAAATACTTGACTCCACACACTGTATCTTTGCCCTGATGAGGTGTGGGCTTGCATGTAAAACTCAACTGTTGCAGACGTTTTGCATTCGGCACCTGAAAAATAGAGCTGTTCTCCCCCTCTACATCCTCTCTCCTTGTTCTCCCCCTTCCACCCCTGCTGCTCCTTCCTTTTTTCAATTACCCTTTGTAAAGTACTGAGTATAACTAAAGGATGTTTCAATGTTGCTCACCCCATTAACTCAGTGCGTGCCTAAAAATTCATTAACAGCAGCTCCTCTCAGGGAGGCATGGGAAGTCAGGGCTTTTCGTGCATATGTGTTGTAGCCACCCACTCCCTCTTGTTCCTTGCTTACTTGCCTCTCAATCTGCTGGGCAGCCATGCACTGGAAAGGCAGCAATTCCAGCACAGTGCTGACCCAAGGGGACACATTGTTCCCAGGCACTCCAGTGCCAATAGAAACTCATTAGCTTGCTGGAAGAGCCCTTGGTAGCCCAAGAGGTAATCAATCGAGCAAGTAACCGCCTCTATTTGGCTCACTGTGACATGGTATCTTGTGATATATCTTGTCCCAACTAGTGGTGCTGGGGATCACATACATATGGTTTTTGCAGCAGCTGGGAATGTCCCAGCTTCCCCACACACTGAGCTAACACATTAGCTCCTGTGACTTATCAAGTAGCAGTTTTTTCAATTATCACACCTTCACTCTTCCTACTCGCCAGCTCCTCTGATGGTTTGGCACCACTGCAATACTCACAGAATTCAATTGGTATTTCTCTTAATTGACTGAGTATCAAGAATGTGAATTCTATTTATTATCCATTATCCATTGTAAATTCTGCCTGTAGTTGAAGGAGCAACTTCTTCAAAAGTAAAAGAAGAAAAGTTATGTATATTTCCAATGTTTTAAAGAGTATGGGATTTTCCGTGTGCCTTTCTCTGGTTTCAATATTAAGAAGTGAACAGCTGTTTCATATTTCATATTTTTGTAGTGCCAACATAACCCTATTTTTCTTCATGTATAACACAGTGACTTTTAGTGTTAAGTATATATTAAAGAAAAGGGAAAGGCAAAGAGACAGACGATGGAAAGACTTGCTAAATCTACAGTCAAAATTTGGGAGCCTTAACTTAAAAATGTTTTACAACTATTCTTGTGTTGATACCACCTGACATTTACGTTAAAATTTGTCATTGGTTAACAAAAACAGTCCTCAAATTCTCCCTTCATAAGAGGTGATGAATAAGAGGTTCATAATAGATAAATCCCTCTTTGCAGCACTTATATCTCCTGCAGGTGACCTGGCACAAAGGAGACATACACCTTCTTTGGCTGCTTTTGTCACCTTCACTTGTTTTATGATGCCCCAGCCTGAATTTTCCCCCTCTTATTCAAATGAAGCATAAAGATGTTTTTCTTCTTTCAAATTTCTTACATAAAGGATCTGTAAATGGGATTAAGAGGAGGTTGCAGTATTTTAATGCATTTTATATACCGAATAAGTCTGGAGGGGAAGCCCTGTGATCCCGGAAAGAGAGAAAAGAACAAAGTTGTGAAATGATGAATCTTCAAAATTTCCTGTATTATTTCCCCTCTGAAAACATCTTTAGTTGCCTGTTTTCCCCACAGAAGTTCTGCTGGAAAAACAATTTACTTTTGCAGCTCTTAGTAATACCTTGTCTGCTTCACTTCACCATGGTCCTTCTTGATGTGTCTCACATACCTTGTATATGTGTAAGTCCAGAAATAGATATAAAATGGAAATTTGGGATGTGGTAATGTCACCTTCACCAGTACAGAAACTAGATGGGCAGCAAAGAAAGGTAGATTTCCAGCTTTTTGAAATTGTTTCTGTAAGGTTATGCCACCCAGCAGAGGTGTGAGGATACCCTGTCTCCAGTCCTTGAGCCTAGCAGCATCCCAAGGTCTTTAGAAGGCTGTATAAGTTTTAGTGAGAACATTTCTAAAAGTCATTGCACATTTATGTCATTTTGTTGCATATGTGTGTCATATTTAAGGTTCTACTCCATCAGGCTGATTCATCCTAGTGGAAAAGGATGTGCACACACTGCATACTTAAGGCAGATGGCCCAGTGAAACTTACTGAACCTGCTGTTGTTTAAATCATATGGGCAAAAAAAATAATAAAATATCTTAGGTATACAGGGGGGCAACCAAATACTTAACAAAAGGAGAGATTGGTTTAGATCAAGTGATAGCCTTTAACACAAGAAAACTTCTGAAATTAAATCTAGTTGTTTTGAAGTTGTACTGCACCCTTGAAAGGCCTTTTCTATGATTTCTGTCTCCTCCTTTTCTTCCCATACCCTCAACAGCACAGGAGTAACAGATACTGTGCAGTCACAGGCTTCTATGTTGCTATACTAATTGTTGCAGTTGACATCTGATCTTTTGAACCTTGCTGCAAAAATTCAAAATCCAAACCTCATATCCAGCTCAGGCTTTGAGGCAGCTTTTTGAGAACATACATTCTTTTTCTGATGGCACCACATTGCTTTGAGAGAATTGGTTCTCCTCACTGTTGGTGATACCTCTGAGAAGAGGACCTTGTTATCCTGAAAGTATTTTTATGCTCTGGAAAACTCTACATGATTCCTCTTCTATAGGTCTTCTACATACTTGTTGTAGTCTTCAACTACTAGTTAAAACTTAGAATTTTTCCTTGGGAAAATATCACTGGCAATAAAGAGGTGATGTTAATAAGCTGGACAATCTTAGATTCCCTGAACAGAGTTTAATGGCCATTATCATTGAAACAGAGCTATTGTAATTGATTTTTGATCTCTAGAAAGTAGCACCCAAAAATCAGTACCTGTTCTAGCCTCTCAATTGCTTTGGGCACTTTTGACCAGAAGTAGCAGGATCTGGCAAAAATATACAGATTTGTTCTGGTTCTGACCAGGACAGGGTTAATTTTTTCAGCAGGACCCTGGGTTATTTGGCTACCACCTCAAGACATAGGCAGAGGGCATGGAGAGGGCTATGGGTTTTCCAGTGTTGTTAGAGTGTGCACGGTGTGCAGTTGAATGGCACCAAGATCCACAGTTCTGCATGGTGAGCAGTTGCATGTGAATCTTTTGCCCATTAAGTACATTCTGTGTGCTGGTTTGAAGGTAAACCAGGGGGAGGAATTAACACCACACAAATGCCTTGTGAGAGATTTCAAGATGGTGTTACAATTTACTAGGAAAGTCACAATGAAGGCAACAGTATAGAAACACTGTCTTAAACAAAGAAAGTCAGAGTCAGCCTTTTAGTCAGAGTGGTGGTAGCAGTCCAATTAAATGATGGTTGCAGTCCCATTGACGTGATGGATGTGGTCTTGCCAAAAATGGTGGTCCTGTGTAAAGGCCTGATCCTTTTCTGGAGGACCAGTGGTGGTGGTGGAGAACTCTTGTCCTCTGGGTGTCCAGTGGTGGTTGTGATGTTCCAAGCTCCAGAATCTACAGAGGCAGGAATGTCTGGTACCTCGCACAGGGCAGGAAATTTCACAGTGGGTGATGTAATTCCAGGAGTCATTCTGGGGAGTTCTTGAAGGTCCATTAGCAGAGATGACCCCCTCCCCCCAGGGTGGGTGGTGCAGCTACTTCTCCAGAGAGAGTTATCACAGTTGAGTCATGGTAAAGAAACACTGCTCCACCTATCTTAACTGTTCATCAGAAGGTATTGTAGATGGTGGTAGAATACATATTTTGATTACACCCCATATTGTAACCTGGGACACTCTACTATTAGTATTGCTGTTGTTACTGATTTTTTTAATTTCATTGCTCTTTCTAGTAAATTGTTCTTTATCTCAATCCATGTTACCTCTCTGTGCTTCAAATTCACCTCTCCATCTAGCTACAAGAGGTCTGGGGGTGAATGAGTGAGCAGCATGTGGTCTGGTATGTTTCATGTGAGAGCACTGAACTGGGAAATATTATTCTTAAACCATGACAAGATCTTTCACTCATTTCTCTCAAATGAGTAAAGGTTGCTGGAAGCAATCCTCCCTTTTTTGAGGTGGTTTCAGTTGCAGAAAGACCTATGAGGCTCCCTGTGATCACTTATTTTTTATTTGTTATCTCTGTGCAGGTGCTACTAGAAGCAGTTATGATGTAAAGTGATCTGCAGTTTAAGATGATGACATTCAGCTCTACCTCTCATTTTCATCAGAAGCGGATACAACCATCACACAACTCCCAAATGCAGTGGTACAAATCTGTATTAAAGACTGTTGACTGAAGCTCAGTGGAAATAAGATGGAAGTGATACTGACTTGCAAGGCAAAGCTGGAGGAGGACCTGGGAAAATTTGAAGCTGTTTCATTAGCTGAGAAAAGATAAAAGACTACTATCAAAATGACTGCAATTTGAGGTTTTGACTCACTACTGGCTCACTACTTCCAGCCTCCCAGACTGCAGAAACATGATTTATCATAGAGAACTGACTACAGTGTTCTCTCCTTTCCTGTCAAATTCAGATCACAGATTGTCTTCATCTGAAAGACAGGTGCCTGCCAATGAAGGAGGTAACCTCCTTTGGAATGGAAAATATGACCCCTCTACCATCCAAATTAATATAACTTTGAAATTATGGGGCTTTCTGGCAAAGATATGGGAAAAAGAGTAACAGTTCTTTACGAGTGTGTGTATATATATATAAAATAAGGCAAACAAACAACACCAGCTACATCATTAACAACAAACAGAGCCCCAAGCGCAGTGCCAGCCTTGTCTGGGCTGTGGGGCACTGTCCCCTCGGGTGCAGTTCCGGTCACAGCCGCCAGGGGCGCTGGTGGCTCCCGGCCGGGCAGGGCGGGTGCGATGATTCCCCCGCGCCTGCAGGGGGCGCTGTGGCGCGGGCCCAGCCCCTCTCCCCACACGGTGATGGCGCCACAGCCGGGGGAAGGGATGGAGAAGGAGCTTCCCTTACAAACCCATGGGGAGCAGCTGGTCCTGGTGCCCATCTGGATGGTGAAATGGACCATAGCAGGAATCTTGGAGCAGCAGGCTGGTACAGCAGAGGCAGGCACACCCAGCGTGGCAAACAAAGTGTAGCAAAAACTCCGAAGCTGTATCAGGAGCCTTGGAGCATCCTGGTGGACACCTGGATGCTGGGTTAAAGTGTAGCAAAAAGCCAGAGAAGCAACAGAAAACAGGGGGCTGGGCAGTGGTGTCTGGGTGCCCACAAGCACCCAGGAGATGTTTCCCCCGGGTGTGGGAGGGGGTCAGGGTCCCAGCTTTTCCCCTGCGGCACCCAAGCAGATGGTGAGGGTCCTTTCCAGTGAGATTGGGTGTTGGAAAGGTCCCAGTTCCATGGCTGCTGTTAGGAGCAGAGCTCACCCACAGTAAGGAAAAGCTGTGCAGGACAGAATTCCACAGTGGCAGTGAGTTCTCCCCGCAGCAGCAGCCTGGCACCAAGAGCATGAGCTGCTCCCCTCTGATCCCGAGAGCAAGAGAGCGAGTCAGGGCCAAGCCCAGACCCTCAGCCCCCAGCCAAAATTTTGTGGTATCTCCACTCTTCCCAAAAGAAAGCTGCCCAGTTAAGAGAGGGTAGCAAACTGCACCCTTCTCCCTCCTTCTCCTCCCATCCACATCTTTTGTCTCTTAAATATCATGGGAGAAAATTCCCTGAGAGAAAGAAAAAAACCAGGAAAAATCCCAACCTCCAACATTAATTTATATTTTTATCATTTCTGGGTGTTTTTTTGTATAGGACAGGCAGGATATAATGGGAAGCTTTGATTTGCAGAATAGGCAGAATAGGCCCCTGAGCCCAGCAGTTTGCAGCTTCAGCTGTTGAGACACTGACTGAAGTGTGCAGCTAGTTTTTAACCCGTAAATACGTGCACCAGCTTCGAATATGCTAGCATGCAATGCAGGTGCCAGTGGCAGAGTAGCCCCTGCATTGGGGAGCTCTTATGCTGCCTTGCACACACAGTTTTGCAGCCTAGGCAGCACTCCACACTGCTGTGCTCTGGCTGCTGGCTGTGCTGTGGCACAAGCATGCTAGACATAGCCATAATATACCCTGAATCTTAAGCCAAAAGCTTGCCTGAAATTTGTTGCAAAACTTGTTCAGGAGGAAGACTCAAGCTGAATTCTCTGGTGAAGGACATAGACTTTCTACATAGTTTTGTTATGTACTGAGCCAATTTTTTTCTTAAATGCTCCATGACCTGGTTCTCTTATGTGCTTATGGCTAATATCTGGAGACCATCTAGGCAAATGTCTTTACTGGGGGACATGGGCACCCAGAGCTCTGCAGGCAGACAGGCACTGGATGCGGACCCTGAGGCCGCACAGGAGGACATGAAGCATGGTCTGTGCAGTCCTAGTGCCCCTGGAAGTATGTGTCTCCTGCTAATGGTGACTGTGACAGGCAGACCACAGCGATAACCACATAAGAAAGTGCAGTCTGAACAAGGAGATGAAGCAAAATATCATAGCTGTCACATGACATATGTGTCTTCTGGCCCTTTCTCAGATCCTTGGGGTGCAGATCCTTGTGTCCCACCTGGGGTGGTTGCAGTCATGGGAACTGCAGGGCCTTCCCCTCTTTTTCACAGTGAGTCTGGCATCACCATCACAAAAAAGAAAAGGACCTGAAGTCCTCCACGTGTCAGTGGTACCCAAAGTGATGGAGAGAAGAACATTGCAGACTATGTGAGAACTGTAGTTTTGACAAACAGAAGAAAATACTTCAGAGGAACCAGATTTTGTTCGCCTTGTAAACTTGTATTCTGGACATGAATCATTCTTTTGTTGAATCCATACTGCATCCACCAGCACAGTGGATCACAATTAATAATAGAAATTGCATTTCATAGAGATTTTTGGAATATATTTTCACCAAGTCACACTGTGTAAGACGATTGATGTGAAAATCCTCTTCAATTCAAAGGGAACAGGGGACTGACACATATCATAGCTCATTTGAATAAGAGTAGGAGCTTTTGCTGTATCTGGTGCATTTTGGAGTGTATTATTTCCTTTCAAATATTATAACTATTGTAGTAAGATGGTTTATTTGCCTATTGTCTGCTAAAATATCATTGAAAAATTAATTTTTTTTTTTTGCTGAAGTACATGGTTAATATCTCGACTGTGCCAGCCTTTGGAAATAGTTAGTGGTTTGTGTGCTGCTGCCATCTGATGGTTATTCTCTTGAAATGCTGCACAATGCTAAGACAGCTATAAGGGGTCAGTGCTTCTGCGCCAGGGACAAGTGGGTCTGGACTGGGCTCCCCTAAGAGCAAGTTGTGGAAATGTGTATTGCATTTGGCTAGAAAACAAGTATAAGTGAGACCTATCTCACCTTAGTTTTCTTGTTCCTTGCCATTTTTACAATGTGCAAAGTGAATTGGTGTTACAGGAGTTTACAGGTGTATTAAAAAAAAATAATTTCCTTTGAAATTTCAATGGCACTATTTGAAATGTTTACCTTTATAGTCAATGATCAGTAAACTGTACAGATGCCAATGGGGCAGTTATGTCTTAGAGAAAGGAAAGAAAATCCAGTATGCTGGAAACAATCAGATTTTATGTAATATTTACATAGGATTAAGGTTTTTCACACATATGGGAACACATATTCACATATGAATAACAAAATTTATTTTCCCCAAATGCTTGAAGTTGTATAAAACAATTATTTCTGGAGTATCAAAGCTGAGTTTCAGACTTGTTCTGGATAACAACAATTTTAAAAAGAGGTGTTTTGTGGCTTATGCAGAATGCATATTTCAGTGAAGTTTCGCTAGCTCTTAAACATTGAATTGTAGAATGCCTTGAGTTGGAAGAAATTTTAAAGACCATATAGTTCCAATCCCCCTTCCATGGAGAAGGATACCTTTCAGTACAGTAGGCTGTTCAGAGCTCTGTCCAGCCTGGTCTGGAACACTTCCAAGGATGGAGTATCCACAACTTCCCTAGGCAACCTGTTCCAGTGCCTCATCAACTTCACAGTAAAGAATGTTTTCCTAATATCTCATCTAACCCTACTCTCAGTTTGAAGCCATTTTCCCTTATCCTGTCACTATGAGCTCTAGGAAAAAATCCCTTTCCATCTTTCTTGTAGGGTTGCTTCAGGTACTGAAAGGCCACAATTAGGTCACTCTGAAGCCATCTCTTCTTCAGGTTGAACAAACCAAATTCTCTCAGCTTTTCCTCTCATGAGAAGTGCTCCATCCCTGTGATGATCTTAGTGTCTCTGGACCTACTCCAGCAGGTTGATGTTTCTCCTGCGCTGGGGACCCCAGAGCTGGTTGCAGCACTCCAGATGGGGTCCCATCAGAGCAGAGCAGAGGGGCAGAACCACCTCTGTCTGTTGGCCACATGTCATTTGGTGCAGCCCAGGACACATTTCTCTTTCTCAGCCTCAAGCACACTTTGCTGGGTCATGTCCAGCCTCTCATCCACCAGCACTCCCTTCTTGGCAGGGCTGCTCTCAATCTGTTCATCTGCCAGCCTGCATTGATACCAGGGTTTGCCTCAACCCAAATGGGACCTTGCACTTGATCTTGTTAAACCTCATGAGATTCCTATGGGCCAAATTCTTGAGCTTGCCCAGGTCCTTCTGGATGGCATCCTATCCTTCAGGTATGGAAGCCACACGACTCATCTTGGTGTCATCTGCAAATCTGCTGAGGATGCTCTTGATCCCTTTGTCCATGACATATCAATAATGAAATATCAAATAACACAGATCCCAATACCCACAGGACACCACTTGTTACTGATGTCCTTTGGGACTGTGACCTCTACTCTCTGGATACGACCATCCATCATATAATAGTCCATTCATCAAACCATCTTTCCCCAATTTAGAGAGAAGGATGTTGTGGCAGTGTCCAAGGCTTTATAGAAGTCTAGACAGATGACATTTGTAACCCCTCTCTTGTTTACTGATGTAGTTGTTCCATCAGAGAAGGACACTAAGTTGGTGAGGCAACTTTTCCTTGGTGAAGCCATTCTGTTTGTCTCGAATCACCTCCCTGTCCTCCATGTGCATCAGCATTGCTATTACGAGGATCTGTTCCATGATCTTCCCAGGCACAGAGGTGAGGCTGACAGGTCAGTAGTTACCAGCGTTATCCTTTCTACCCTTTTTAAAAATGGGTTCAATGTTTTCCCTTTTCTAATCACCTGGAATTTCATTTGACTGACATGACTTTTAAAATATCATGGAAAGTGCCTTGGCAACTACATCAGCAAATTCTCTCAGGCCTCTGGGATGCATCTCTTTGTGAATGAGTGTTTCAAGTCTCTTAAAGAGTTGCTGGCAAAAGTATCAGTAAAAATAGGTTTATTATAAAAGTGACAGCATGACAAAGTTTGTTAGCAAGGTTCACTGTACTACTTACTAGATGGTTAAGGTGTACCAAGGAAAAGGAAACAAAAATCAAAAATAATCAAGAATAAACCAAAAAAATTATTTCTGTGGAGGTGTGGGGGGAGGGGGGAAAGGAGATAAAACAATAGAAAGGGTAAGAATAAAAAGGAATACAGCCCAAATTTGCAGCGGCACTTAAGCTTTACTTAAACATAACAGCATTTAACTTAAGCTTAACAGCACTTAAGGAGCATTTAACTTAACTTTCAACTTCAGTTGAAACATTTAGTGAATGATTCATATAGGGTTTGTTGTATCACAACAGGAACTTACTTAAGGCCTGACTTATAAACCTAAAGTACTTAAGAATCTTGGAAAGCAGCATTTCTCCCGCATTTGATGTAGCATCTGCACACTTGCATGCACACAGGCATAAAAAATTTCTACAAGGTACCTGTTAAAAAATTTCCATTTAAAGTAGTGAATTACTCACTACAGATGTATTTGCATCTTCTCAACTGGCAAAGTGTTGATCCTCAAGGAGTGGGAGTATCAGCCCAGAATCACTCATCCTTTGGCAATCCAGATAAGCAGTCCAAATTTTAATTTGTGAATTTAAAGTTCAAATTTGTTCTTGCATTTATAATGTTTGTTCCTATTCTTCCCCATTTACTCGAATTATGTAGAAAACAAATACTGATATTGATACATATTCATCAGTGTTAATGTGATTCAAGACACATGCAAAAAATGCGCTAATATTTAGAAACAGTGTAGCAGTTCTCATGACATCTGCAGTTTGCAAGTATTTTCCAGACTGAAGGTGGGAAAGAGTTTGGGTTGTTTACAACCAGCTCCATAGAAAACCATCTGTGGAGGCTTCAGGAGAAAGCAGAACTTAACTTCAACACTTATTACTAATTAGGAAATATTCTGTCATTAATGGTGAACCTAGAAGCCCTATAATTTCAGAAAGTTACTGAAGGCTTCTGAAAATAGGAGCCACTGTAACTGCATGTGTATATGCAGAGAGAAAAAGTTCCTTAATTAATTTGGATTGATCAAGTAAAAGGCTAGAAAGTTGGGGCATCTTTGATTTGGAAGGCATGTACTTACTCATATGATCTGAAGTAGAAACTCGATTAGTAATTTTCTTTAACCTATTTTTATTTAAAATTCAGGCAGAAAAGAAATGGGATCCAGGAGCTAAATTATCCCAGTTCAATTAGTACTGAAGGTGAAGAGCCTAGGTTTATCTCACCATGATCTTCAGGGGCAATTCTCAGGTTTCCCCTTTCCAACATAGCCATATGTATTCTCTGAACAAGACCCAGTTATAGTTTTTAATTCATAGTTTTGGACTGTGTATCTACTTCTTCTCCAAACATACTTTGCCTTTCCTTAGTGCAATTCTCTGGATGTATCTGCAGAATCTCAACAGATTTGGGTGTCTCCACACATTAGGAGAACTCAGTAGAACTACACAAATAATGGAGGTTTTGGTTTGGTGGCTGAACAAAACGATCAGGGAAAAAGTGTGATTTGGGCAGACTAGAAACAAAAACATGTTTTTTTCTAATGTTGTTGATTTAACACCCTCCCTTTTCTTTTTCATACTGTTGCCAAAATGATTTTTGTTTTTATATTTCCTTCATATATTCATAACTCTGTAGACTATAGTTCTATAGTTCCTAGCTGGCTCCAGTAGTTTTCCTACCCTGATAGGCAGAAAGACAAACACATCCAAAAGGCTCCAAGCCCCAAGGGGTCCAATGCCCCTATCCTATCTTGGTTCTTCCTTGGAGCCAAGATTGAAACCAGCTCTTCAAGATACATTTTCATAAGCAAAGTTTAGTTCCTATCTAAAGAGGGGCTACAGAAGAGGTGGAACAAAAAGGGGGGAATTACTTCATCACCTGTGCTTCTAATTGGAGATTCTTGTCAATTATTGTCTAATTTGTTAGACTTATAAAACTGTATTCACTCTACGTGGGTTGGGCATTTTTCCATATCTGCCCCTTGGAGGCCTCCAATAAAGACCAGCCTTTATATTACCTCCTATACTAATATTGTGTTGAAAGTGTGTTGTTTCATTTCTAGGTCTTTAATGTATCAAAACCTTTAGTCTTCAAATTTAAAAAAATAGTGGTTTTGAGGAAAAAAAAAGGTTAGAAAACCTCATTGGAAGCAGAAAGGTGAGATAATTTTAAAATGTTGAAATATACTATACTGGTTTGGGTGACCTCCCCTTCCCTACCTTTTTGCCTAGCTTACATTCCTTCTAAAGACAGTATTCCAGTCACTAGAAGGTTTTAATTCATTTAAACGTGAGTAATGGTTGCTGTGAATGAACGGTGTCCCTAAAGGTGGCCTTCGCCACTGCTGAAAGGGCTTGAGATGCCAGTTCATTCAGGGAAAAAGCACTACAAACATTCAGTTCATTTCCAGAAACCTGTGAGACCTAGCAAAAACCTTCTTTGTGCCCCTGAAGAGTGAATCTCCAAGCAAAAACCTGGGCTATGGGTATCTTGGCTGATTATTAGAAACTGTCAAGAAAAACTCCACTGTTACCATTGGTGAGCTATTAACATTAGTGAAAATTCCACTATTTTAGTGGAGGGAAACTCTATTCACTATTTAGAGGAGGGAAACTATTTTTACTCAGGACAACATCAGGCATAGTCTAGCTGACAGTCTCATTTAATTGCAATTTGGGACACTAAGAGGAAATGAAGTGATAGTTTGGTCTGCTGCTCAGCTAAAGCACAGTTTCCAGGTATGCAAATGTTGATGGCCATTATGAAAACTTTACTTGGCTCTGGTACACAGACATTAAACCATATTGCATTTACATGTGCTTAAAGTTAACTGCCTCAAGTTGAGAAAACTGTCGTGTAGTTTCATCACAGCCCCAGCCTGCCTTCACAATGCAGCCCTTGATCTTGTTTTTCCTGGAAGCCTGTCATTAATTTTGAAGTCCTTGTGGGAGCACTATAGATATCTCTTCACAACTTTTTACCTAACCTTAATTTGGAGGCAGATATTAATTTGACTATTTATTTTTTAAAATTCAGGCTTCTCTGAAATCAAAACAATACTGCTTGGCTTTGAACAAAATGTTACGGTCAGAGAAACATATAATCATTTAAAGAGCCCTTACTTTCACAGAATCACAGAATGAGTGAGATTGGAAGGCATCAGCAGTGCAGTCACTGGGTGCAACCTCCCTGCTCAAGCAGGGTCATGCTAGAGCACATTGACAGAAGTGCATCCAGCCAGTTCTTGACTATCTCCAGAGAGGGAGACTCCATGTGCTCTCTTGGCAATCTGTTCCAGTGTATGGCCATCTGCACAGTAAAAAAGTTCTTCCTCGTATTCAGGTGGAACTTCTCATGCATCAGTATTTGACTGTTGCCTCCAGTCTTATTGTTTGGCACCACTGAGAGGAGCCTGGCGCCCTCCTCTTGACACCCTCCCTTCCAATACTTATATACATTGATGAAGTCCCTTCTCAGTCATCTTCTCAAGGTGGAAGAGTCCCAAAACTTTGTTGCCCTCCACTGGACCTGTTCCAGGAGCTCCATGTCACTCTTGTCCTGAGGAGCCCAGAACTGGACACATCACTCCAGATGTGCCTCACCTGGGCTGAGGAGAGGAGCAGGATCACCTCCTCCACCTGCTGGCAATGCTCCTCCCAGTGCACCTGAGGAGACCATTGGCTGCCTTGACCACAAGGGCTCACTGCTGGCTCAAGGACAGCTTGTTGTCCACCAGGACCCACAGGTCCTTCTCCACAGAGCTCCTTTCCAGCAGTTTGGCCCCAGCCTGTACTGGTGCAGGACTCTGCATTTGTCTTTGTTGAACTTCAGACAGTTCTTCTCTGCCCTTCTTTCCAACCTGTTAAGATCCTTCTGAATGTCAGCACAACACTCTTGAGTATTGGCCACTCCTCCCAGCTTTGTGTCACCAGTGAACTTGCTGAGGAGGCATCTGCCCCTTCACAGAGCCACCGATGAACAAGTTAAACAATACTGGACCAATACTGACCCTTGGCAGACACCACTAGTCACAAGTCTCCAGCCAGACCCTCTTCTACTGATTACATCCCTCTGTCATGTGCCATTCAGCCATTTCTCCATCCACCTTGCTGCCCACTTATCCAGTCCACACTTCCTGAGTCTGCCTATGAGGACATTGTGAGAGGCAGTGTCCAAAGCCTTGTTGAAGTTGAGGCAGACAGTACACACTGCTCTCCCCTCATCCATCCAGGCAGTTGTCCCTGGAAGAACATGGAAGGCCATCAGGTTGGTCAAGCATGATTTGCCTTTAGTGAATCCATGCTGACTACTCCTGATCCCCTTCTTGTCATCCACATGAATAAGAGATGGCCTCCAGAACGAGGCCCTACATCGTCTTTCCAAGGATTTTGTTGAAATCAGTGTTTTCCAGGAACCTCCTGGACAGTTTGTGCTTCATTCTTTCTTCTCCAGCAAATGTCAGGCTAGTTAAAGCCCCCCACAAGAACCCATTCTTGTGAATTTGAGGCTGATTCAAGCTCTGTAGATGATCTCACACACTTTTTTCTCCAGATCAGCCAGCCTGTAACAAACACCCACAATGGTGTCACCCTTGCTAGTCTGCAACTCCACCACCATGGCTTTCTGCTCTTTCTAAAACAGCATGTAGTTTCTCATGACAACAGCCCTTCTTTCCAGTCATTTGCAGTGTCCCACCACCTTTCCATAATCACAGTGAGATCAAAGCCTGGTGACTGCACACAGATGTCTAGTTTGTCCTGTTTGTTCTCTATACTGCATGCATTGGTGTGCAGGCACTTTGTAGTATTTCATTGTGTCAGTATCCCAGTAGGGGTGCACAGGGATGCCACACGGTTCTGTCTTGTGGTTATGTCTTTGGCTGCTTATTATTGATTGAGATATTCCCCCTTAGGCCTCCTTTTGCTACTACTGTCATTGCTATAGTTCTCCCTGTACCACACCTTATCTCTGTCAAGCCTGTCCCTGTCTCCATTTCCCCTTCAAATCTAGTTAAAAGCTCTCTCAATAAGCCCTGAAAACTCCTGAACTAAGACCCTTTATTTCCTTTGAGATAGTGTGTTGGGACATGTGGAAAGGGGGGGGTGGTGGCCCATCCCTCATGGAGGCCACATGGAACGCACATGCTCTTTAGGACAAAGCAGCAGGGGTCTTCTCTGGGAGCCTCCCCTGAGGCTGCGGGGACCAATCAGAGACCTGGGTTGGTGATTGACAGCCCAGGAAACCAATTAGAATGCTGTTTCGCTTTTACGAATCACAGGAAAGAAGTTAGTTTGTGTCTTTTGCTTTCCGGGGGGGCAGGTGAGAGGAGCTGGCAGGGGCTCCGGGTCGCAGCATGGGGCCCGGCCCGGGCTGTGCTCCGGGAGGAGGAAGGGCCCAGCCCCGGGAAGGCCCTGGGGTGGACTCAGCTCTAGCCCTGGCGGGCTCCGGCTCCGGATGGCCCTGGGGAGGGGGCCCAGCGCAGCCTTGGCTCGGCTCGGCCCTGCCCGGCCTGGCTCCAGGCCTCGCACAGCGGCAGAAAGAAGTCCAGCCATTTCATCATCTCGTGTGGCTGCGTCTTTTCCAGCATGGCTTCAGCCTGGATCTTTACCGTTTTTGGATACAAGTTTAACTTTTAGTGCCTGAATGAAACTTCGGATTTTCCTGAGCTCCCCAGAACGGAAAGCATGAAGCAGGAGGAATTGCAGAAGTCAGCAGAAGAAAGACAAGTTCTTATAGAAGGAGAGATGGAGGAGTCGCCACTGATAAGTAGCTTAAAACCTTTTTCTTGTGGGCTTTAGAGGATCGTGACTTTACTTAAAATTCCTTTAAACTGTAGAATATACTTGGGGAGGTTAAAAGTGCTTGAGAAGAAGACCTTTTTTTGCCCTGAGAAATGGGCCTCGGGAAGTAGAGCTCTCTGTCTTTGGGACTGGAATTGGACAGAGATATTTGAGTGGAGAGTGAGATGAAGAGTCTTTTTGTGTTCTCAGCAGCCTGCCTTTAAAATGACACCCCATGTGTTTTCAGCAACCCATATACAGCTCTGGACGAACTGTGAAAATGGGAGGAAAAATCATAATTTGTAGTTTCCGGGTGGATGCAGATTATGAGAGTGAGACACCCTCTAGGCCTAAACAAAAAGAAGGGGCTTTTCTCTCTTGATTGAACTGAAATGATTATTTAACTGAATAACTGACCGAGGTTTTTTTTCTGTGTGTTGCTGGTATGAAGAAAGGGGGAGGAGGGAATAATCTGGAAATCTCATTCTGAATTGTTTTGTGTTGTTAATAAATTTCTGGTTCCCTTTTTAAGCTTTGAGCCTGCTTTGTCTTTACTCCTAAACTCAATCCCCAAAAGAAATTAAATATATTAAAATTGGCAAACCCCAGTCACACCGTGACAGATAGGTAGACCCTGTTAGTTGCCAGCATGCTCAGTGTTGTACATTGATCCATGCTCAAAAACCCCCAAAAGACAGCTCTGTCTCAAAGACAGCTATTCATCTTCATGATTTTCCTGTTTCTTGCCCCATCATTCCCTGTAAATTGCAGAAGAAAACACAACTTGTGCTCCAGTTGTCCCTGACCAGCTGTCCCAAGGCTCTAAAGGTCCCCTTGGGACCTTGTTGGTGCCTACCAGAAAAACCAGTAGATGGCTGGGCTGTACCAGGCTGGGAAGTTTCTTGATGATTTCCCTTACCCATGCCGCAGGGAGGTCACATACCTCCCTATGTATTGGGTCTGGTTGGCATATCAGGCCCTCCATTCCTATCAAAATGGAATCACCAATGACTACTACTCTTTTTTTTCTTAATTGGGAAGGTCATGATGCAGAAGGTAGGCTGCTCTGCCCCAGGCAACATCTCCATCCCAAAAGAACCTTTATCCACAGCCTCATTGATGAGGTCCTGAGAAACCAGGGCCTTGTATAAGGGCACATGGGAGGTGAACTAGGTCTGGAAGGGATTCACCTGGCACCCCAAGCAGAAACCATTTTCCACTCCCCTCCATCTCTAAGGTCACTTCCTTCTACCTGGAGGTGAAAGGAGAGCAGACCCATTGCTTCTGGTGAAGTGAATGGTGGGTGCATTTGTCTAATAAAGGAACAGTCCACTGTAGATCCAGATCAGGTCCAGCTTATACAATCCATTGGCCAAAGTTTCTATGGAGTGCATCATTGCCATATACCAAGTCATTGACATTGATGTCAGTGAAAGAAGGAGAAGAAACATTGCTTCAGGTGATTGCCCGACTTCGACAGTATGAAGATCATCTCTTTTGCTCCCTACCAATCTGCATCTTGGCTGTGAAAAGACTGTACAAGGCTGTGGATAGATTTGAAAGACTTGAACAAGCTAGAGAGAAAATGTCCCATGCTCCTGCCAGTATGGACATGAGTCTCTGCTATTGGGAGCATGTAGCCCCCTGCTAGAGATAGGAGTACACACCACGAGGTAACCTGCAGTTTTACCTGCATGGCCACAGAGAAGCCATAAGGAAGAGGGACAAACATCCACCTCTGCCCTAGAAGCATAGGTACGTGAGTTGAAAGGGTATCCACCAAAGGAAATTCTTCAAGGATAAATGCCACTCCATTTTCCAGTGGGCAAGTCCTTAGACAGAATGGAAGGACTGAATGTCATTTCTGATCCTCTTGAAGATGATGATCCGGTTCATATTTATAAGAAATGAGCAATGAGTTCTATGACAAGAACTACAGGGACCCTGTCTTCAGCCAGCTAGGAGAAAGGGACAGGTGGATCTATTGGACTGTGTGGATCCCATGGCCTGCCACATCAGACCCACAAGAGTGTAAGGCTTTAGCTGACACTGGCACAGATTGTACCCTGATGCCATCAAGATCTGTAGGGGCAGAATCTGTTTCTGGGGTGTCAGGGGGATCCCAGCAGCTGACAGGACTGAAAGCTGAGGTGATTGGGAATGAATGGCAAAATCACCCCATTCTGACTGTCCCAGAGGCCCCGTGTGTGTCCTTGGCATAGATTAACTCAGGAGAGGGTATTTCAAGGACTCAAAAGGGCATTGCTGGGCTTTTGGGATAGCTGCTGTGGAGACAGAGGAAATTAGACAGCTGAACACCTTGCCTGGTCTCTCAAAGGGCCCTTCTGCTGTGGGACTGATGAAGGTCAAATAACAACAGGTACCAGTCACTGCCACAACAGTGCATCATCAACAACAGTGCACCAACAGGGGCTCTGTGACCCTCATCCATGGGATGATTCCTGAACTGGAAAGCCAGGGAGTGTCAATAAGGCTCACTCACCCTTTAATAGCCCCATGTGGCCAGTGTGTAAGTCCAGTGGAGACTGGCAGTGGACTATCATGGTCTGGACAATGTCACACCATCACTGAGTGCTGCTGTGAAGGACATGCTGGAACTTCAGCATGAACTGGAGCCCAAGGCAGCAAAGTGCTGACCACACCATGGACATTGCTAATTTGTTTTTCTCCATTCCTTTAGCAGCAGAGTGAAGGCCACAGATGCTTTTGCAATGAGAAGGCATCCTGTACATGTGGAAGTAACTGCCCCAGGGGTGGAAACAGAGTCCCACTATTTGCCATGGACTGATCCATACTGTACTGGAAAAGGGTGGAGCTCCAGAACACTTGCAACACATTGATAACATCATTGTGTGGGGCACTTTTTGCTGAGGAAGGTTTTGAGAAAGGGGAGTAGATAATCCAGATCCTTCTGAAGGCAGATTTTGCCATAAAGCAAAGTAAGGTCAAGGAACTTGCCCAGGAAATTCTGCTTTTAGCAGTAAAATGCAAGATGGTCGTTATCAGATTACAATGCAAGTGGTCAGCTAAATAGCAGATTTGTCCCCCATCCAAGAAGGAAACATAAACTTTCGTTGGCATGGTGGATTTTGAAGGATGCATATTCCAAGTTACAGTCAGATTATAAACCATTTCTATTAACTGACCTGGAAGAAAAATTTCAAGTACGGTCCTGAACAACTACAAAGTTTTTAACAAATTAAAAAGGAGATTGTTCATGCAGTAGTCCTTGGGCCAGTCAGGACAGGACAAAATGAGAAAAATGTGCTCTATATCAGAGATGGGGTGAATGGTTCTTCCTGCAATCTCTGGCAAAAAGGTACCCAGAGAGACTTGAGGACGAGCCCTGGGTTTCGTGAGTCAAAAATACAAAGTATTTGAGGCCTGTAACAACCCAGTTGAAAAGGAGATGCTGGTGGCTTATGAAGGGGTTCAAACTGTTTCATAAGTGATAGGCACTGAAGCACAGTTTCTTCTGGCACCCCAACTTCCAGTGCTGGGCTGTATACTCAAAGAGAAAGTCCCTTCCACATGTCATGCCCACTCATGCTACATAGAATAACTGGATCACACTGATCACACAGTAAGCTTGGATAGGAAACTCCAGCTGTTCAGGGATATTGGAATTAATCATGAACTGGCCTGAAGGTGTGCTGCATTATAGCAGGCCAAGTGGTGGTATGGTAGATGATGGTTGATATGTAAACATGGGGAGGTCTAGCAGACTGATTACATTACCTGCAAACCCACCAAGAAAGTGTTATGTACTTCAAATGATGGAAGCAACAAATGGGTGGCTGGAGATGTACTCTCTGCCTCATGCCACCACCCAGATGATCTTTGGCCTTGAAAAGCAGATCCTACGGCAACGTGGCATCCCAGAAAGAACTGAGTTGGACAACAGAACTCATTTCAAAAATCAACCCACGGACAGACACCTGGCCCCTGCTGTCTCAGCTTGCTGAAGCACCGGGACCGACACTGCCCAGGGCTAGTGAAGCAAAGCCTCTCTTTTCCATCCCTTCCCATCTGTGCCGAGCCGCCATGGCCGTGCGCTGCTGGGCCCGCGCCACAGCGCCCCCTGCAGGCGCGGGGGAATCATCGCACCCGCCCTGCCCGGCCAGGAGCCACCAGCGCCCCTGGCGGCTGTGACCGGAACTGCACCCGAGGGGACAGTGCCTGAGGACTGGAACTTGGTTCCTGTTCTGTTTGTTCTGTTCGTTCTGTTCTGTTGTTAATATCATAGTTGTTGTTGTTTTGTTTGCCTTGTTATATATATTAGTAAAGAACTGTTATTCCTATCCCCATATCTTTACCTGAGAGCCCCTTAATTTCAAAATTATACTAATTCAGAGAGAAGGGGTTTACTTTCTCAATTTCAAGGAAGGACCCTGCTTTCCCTTTGAAGCAAAAGGCTGCTTTGAAGACACCTGTCTTTCAAACCAAAACAATGTTGAAACACTTTTGAGCTGCCTTTTCCTTTCCTCTCTAGCAGTGCTTGCTTCCTTAGTGGTACATATCTTTGGGAAATAACTGAGAAAATTGATAGGGAAAAAAGGATTCCCTTGTGGGAAAAAAATAGCAAACATATCTGTGAACCTTCCATTTTGTTAGGCTGCTTCTTTTAGTAACTGATATACATCAGTTCAGTGTTAAAATGATTAATTGTCAACTGGGACGTAAAGTTTACAGTTAAATGAAGAGCTGAGAAATGAGAATGAGTTTCAATGAATAAGCTGAGTTAATAAGTAACTTACTGGTTTGCAGAAAATGAGAGGTTACATGATTTAGTGTAGTCCTTTAAATAAAATAAAACAAAACTCATTTAGGTTATATTACTTAGTGCTTATTCAAGACTAACTGTGAACATTCAGATACATACCATAAGCCAAACTGCTATAAATCAAAATGAACTGTGAATTCTCAGAACTTGAAGCTATTTTACTGTGGTAGAATAAGAAGCTTGCACAAAATCTAAAGTCCCAGTAAGATGAATTTATTCCAATAAAAATATCAATTGTAAAAAGTCATCAGATATTTTATTTCTTTGTTCAGAAATGCTGAGTATTCTCCAAAGCTGTGAAAGACTTAGGTTGTGATAGGGAAGAAAGCAAGAAAGGGAGTCAGGAGTGACTCTTTATCCTGAAAAGAGTGGAAGGAGCAGCATCACCACCTGCTAGTTTTCAGACATTTTCATTTTTCCTCTTCTATTTTCTCTTCATAAGAAAATGAAACTTGAACTGTTGTAGAAAGAAGAAAATGATTAGATAAAAGTTCCAGAAAGTGAAACTGATGAATTTTAAGCTGCTATGTCATTGAATACATAAATCTGAAATGTCTTTTCTTTGAACAGTATATTATAAAATACGCTTTTTGCAATTATCTTGCAATTTCCAGAAGATGGCAGAGTCAGTCCTTAAGCAGGACTGAGAAGCTCTTTCTCATTTATCCATACCATTTTATCACCTTTATAATGGGGGATAATGGGATATTTCTTCTCTAGTCTGTGGACAGGAAATGTGGGAGGAACAAATTTGCACTGTACCATTATCCATATCTGTTCTTAGGAATATAGCTTCATACCCAAGTCACTATGCAATAAGCGAGTGAATTTACTGAATATTAGTCACTCTACAGAGATTACACCCATGCCTACTTTGTATTGCATGGGATGCAGTATCTATAACTTTTACTGGGAGATGTTTTTCAGGTTATGTCCCATTTACCAAGGGCATGCATGGAGCATGCAACCACCATGAAGCAACTGCTAGACAGCAGATTTGTCCTGTTTATCATTGTCCTGGTTTGGAGGACAGGTGTCTGCTGGTAAAAGCAGAAGCTTCTCTTTGAAATGGAGAATGTAAACCCCCTCCCTCCAAATTATTATAAATTTGAAATTAAGGGGATCTCAGGCAAAGATATGGGAATTAGGAATAACAGTTCTTTACTAGGAAAATTAAAATAGAAATAAGGTATTACAAAGAACAATCCCAAAATGCTGACAGAGCCAGAATACAACCTGACACCCTGTCAGTCTGGGTGTTGGTAGCAGTCCCATTAAATGATGGCTACAGTTCCCCTGCAGTGACAGATGTGGTTCAGTTGAAGTAGTGCTCCTGTAGAAGGGTGCAGTTTTCCTCTGAAGGTCCAGCGATGACATGGAAAGGTTCGGTCTTCCTCTGGAATCCAGTGGAAAAGGCTGCCTTGGTGTTCAAAATTTCAGTTTTTATCTAAGTAGGAAAAGCTTGGCCCCTCCCCCTTGCTGAAGCATCTCTCAAAGGGATGATGTAATTTTATCAGTCATAGTGGGACTTAATGGCCCATTCAGCAGATGATATCTTCCTGGAGGGAGGATGGGTTGTGGAAAAGATAAAGATGACTGCCCCACCTGATTTTAAAGATGTCCCATTAGCAGATAATATGTGCAACGGAGATAAGGATCAATGCCCCACCCAGCTTCAACAGATGGTGATAGAACACACATTTCTGGTTACATCCTATATTGCAACCCAAAACAATCATCATCTTACTTCAAACAAGGTCTTGCATGAGAGTTAGTCCCTGTGTCCATCCCTGCTGAGTATGACCACTGAATTATTCTGTGTGAATCTGGGCTATGCAACATGCTCAAAGAGCCAGTGCCAGGGGGGCTGGCTGTACCTCAGCTATAAGGACGGGTACAACTTTTTACCAAACCTGCCCACACAGTGCCATTTCCATGGTGCCTTCCAGACTTATGTTAGCCTTGAGGAACCACCTAGAAACTTGTCTGTGGCCCATTGACTTTTCCTAGTGACCTGAAGGACAGAAGCTCTTCGAGCTCATTTGGGAACATTTTTTTGATGGCTGTATGTCCTCAGTGTGCTCAGTTTTAGCAATAGGTAGAAATAATTTTACTAGGTGAGCACTGCTTACTTTCAGCCAATACACTCCCATCTAAGAACAAGAAAACTCTCTGAGGATCAAGATTTAAAATTTGTTATGGGTGACAAATGAGCAATTAGTTTGAGTGTTGACTCACTATCCCTAATGATATTTAAAAGTTGTGTAGATGTGGCACTTAGGGACATTATTTGCAGTGGAACTGTCCATGCTAGGTTAATGGTTGGACTTGATGCTCTTAAGGATCTTTTGCAAACTAAACAATTCTATAATTCTATGGTTAAGAGCACCAGTTGTGCTGCACATGGAAGACACACTTAGGAGACCTCACCTCCATTGCAGTGGAGAAGGCCCTATCAGACTACTACTTGTCTCTAATTAGCCCTTTCTGGTCCAATCTCATGACTTTTGGGCTAGATTTTTAAATTTACTGCTATGGGATGGTTTATCCCAGGGTCACACACATCAGGATTGTGCCTAGTATAGCAGTTGCATTGAAATGGAGATTGACAATGAGAATTCTCAAACGAATGGGTAGCATCTTTTGCTCTCTAGCTGAAACTGATCTCCTAAAAGGGAGGGCTTCATAATATTTCAGGCCTTGCTGGATCTGAGGAATACATTCAAACACACAAACATGAAGAGATGATCAAAGGACATGATTTTAACTGTCTAGTCTCTGATCCAGATAAGCCTCTCTAGGCATCAATGGGAATCCAAAGAGATTGGGAATTTCTATGCTTTGCAAACATGCCTATTTTTTTTATCAGTTAGAGTGGTCAACAGTGACATATAGGTTTCTGTACTCTCTTTCCATGGCTTGCAAGAGACCAAAATGTGCTATGATGGGAACATGTCAAACACCTTCTTGCACTCAGAGCAGTTTCAGCTTGATAAGGAAGGATGCTTTCAGAAAGAAGATGGTACTGTCTCCAAAATAACTTGTGTGATACTGTTTGTATCACACAACAGTACCTACACTGAACAAGCTGTGAAAAGTCAAGGATAAGCCTTTAGAAAAAAGTCTTTAATGTTTCTAGGAGCTCAGACACTGCTGGACACCAGTTAAAGGATTTATTTCAATGTGCTACAAAGTAGTAAATATAAAATTTGCCTATACTTTTTCCTATCCATTCCTGATCATTCATCTCCCCTTGTTCAAGAAACTCCTAGGGTAGATGTAGATGACAAAATATATTAGATACCTTCTTACAATGAAGAGTAATTGTGACATTTATGGCAAGGATCCTCTGACCTATTACAAAGGTCTACTTCTTGATCAGAGCAACTGCTGTGTTACAATATTTGCATGTATATCTGCTGTGGTAAATGTCTGCCCTTGGCTAAATAAATCCAATTCTAGGCTTCTAACTGGTGATAGATGATAAATTATCAATGTAACACTTAGCAGAACTCATCACAAAAGATGCTTTTCCTCTTCATAGTCCTTATTAATCTTTCCTCCTTCCCTTTTTCCCTTTTTCTCATTTTAGGAACAGTTTTCAACTTCCACAGGACAGAAATTTAATCTATCTTTAATCTGTAGCAACTCATCCTGCTCAAGTATGTCTGACAATAGTGCAGTAACATCAGAATTCATTGTCAGGTCTTTGATCAAAGCCTTTTTTCCCCTTCAAGGGCAAAAATGAAATCTTCATTGGCCCAAATAGTGCCAGGACTTAAACCTACAAGCTTTAGAGTGACTGGGATGTGACCCAGAGCAAACTCCCTTGAGGTGCCATCTAAATTTTCACAGCAGCTGCTCAGAGAGATCTTGTGAGCTTAAGAGGACACATTCCATTCAGGCTGTCAGCTTTAAATTCACTCAGCATGGAAGTGCTCAAACAAACGTGGCAAAGTGGGACATCTTGGTTTTCTGTGCCGTGTAGCCTTCATGAAATAGAAGTGATGAAGAGCTCCTGCCAGCCCTTCCAGGAGAAGCTGAATGAGATTTAACAGTGCCTGATGACAGCAGGCACTGTTTTTCTGGTTCTGTGTCAGAGGAAGAAAGGTAATGACAGCCAAACACACTTACCTAAATCTGAAGATATCCTTGTGTTACTGCATGACTTTTGGTCAGTGAGGTACAGCTGTGGATGTCCCACACATGGAGGAGAAATGTATTGTGATGTGGTACTTGCTCAGAGGAAACTCCAGCTTCTTTCCACATTGTTCAAGGTGATTAAACATGAGCATTTTGAACGGGAAGACTGCTACATAAATTTGGGCTAGATTTTTAGCACAGAAATACTATGTTCTAATAGCATTAAGAATGCAGCAACAGTTATCTGTCAGCTGGGGCTTGGTGTCCCAGGCCAGTGCTGGATTCAGGCCATGTAATTAGGGCTCATGATTAATGCAGTGACAAGGCAGGAAAATTTAAACTAACTCTTCATGGATTCAGCACAAATTCACAGTGATTACCAAGAAGCCTCAGGTTCATAAAATGTTGATAGGGGTTTCCAATCTCGAATTGCCTAAAAGTAGGGCATTTATGCAGTCTTTGTGTTTGTGATAAATCAGAAGTGATAAACCTGTCCATACAGAATGACAGAATGACAGAATTAATTATGTTGGAAAAGACCTTTGAGATCACCAAGTCCAACCTGTGCCCTAACATCTCCTTATCAACCAAACCACAGCACTGAGTGCCAAGCTCATTTTTTTTTTTAAACATGCCCAGGGATGGTGACTCCACCACCTCCTTGGAAATTCAGTGCCCAATCACTTTCAATGAATATTTTTTTCTTGATGTCTAACCTAAACTTCCCTTGGCACAGCTTAAGTCTGTGTCCTCTTGTTCTGTCAGTGGTTGTATGGGGGAAGAGACCAACCCCCACCTGACAACAACCACCTTTCAGGAAGTTGTAGAGAGTGAAGAGATCTCCCCTGAGCCTGCTTTTACCTAGGCTAAACAACCCCAGCTCCCTCAGCCATTCCCCACAGGGTTTGTGTTCCAGCCCCTCACCAGCCTTGTTGCCTCCTCTGGACGCGCTCAGGTGTCTCAACATCCTTCCTAAACTGAGGGGCCAGAACTGGACACAGCCCAAGGTGTGGCCTCACCAGTGCTGAGTACAGGGCAAGAATGACCTCCCTGCTCCTGCTGGCCACACTATTCCTGATCCAGGCCAGGGGCCATTGGCCTTCTTGGCCATGTGGGCACACTGCTGGCTCATGTTCAGTTGGCTGTCAGTCAGCACCCCCAGGTCCCTTTCTGCCTGGGCACTGTCCAGCCCCTCTGTCCCCAGCCTGTAGTGCTGCAGGGGGCTGTTGTGGCCAAAGTGCAAGACTCAGCACTTGGGCTTGTTAAACTTCATGTTACTGGACTTGGCCCATCCATCCACCCTGTCCAGGTCCCTTTTGCAGAGCTCTTCTACCCTCCAACAGATCAACACACTCTCCCAGCTTGATGTCATCGGCAAATTTATTGATGGTGAACTCAATCCCCTCATCCAGATCATCAGTGAAGATATTAAGCTGGATTGGGCTCATATACAGACCCCTGGGGGACACCACTGGTGGCTGATCCCCAGCTGGATGCAGCACTGTCACCACCACTCTCTGGGCCCAGCCATCCCTCCAGTTCTTAACCCAGCAAAGAGTGCTCCTGTCCAAGCCATGGGCTGCCAGCTTCTCCAGGATTATTCCATGGGAGACAGTGTCAAAGGCCTTCCTGAAGTCCAGGTACACAACATCCACAGCTTTCCTCACATCCACGAGGTGGGTCACCTGGTCATAAAAGGAGACCATGCTGGTCAAGCATGACCTGCCCCTCCTAATCCAGGCTGGGTCTGATTCCCCAGCCATCCTGTGAGTGCTTTGTGGTGACATTCAGGATGATCCACTCCATAATCTTGCCATGCACTGAGGTCAGGCTGACAGGCCTGCAGTTTCCCTTATCCTCCTTTTGGCCCTTCTTGTGGACAGGTGTGACACTGGCCAGCTTCCAGTCATCTGGGACCTCCCCACTGAGCCAGGACTGATGGTAAATGATGGAGAAAGGCTTTGCCAGCTCATCTGCCAGCTCCCTCATCACCCTGGGATGGATCCCATCTGGTCCCATAGATTTATGAGTATCTAAGTGGCTCAGCAGGCTCTGACTGCCTCCTCCTGGATAACAGGGGGGCTGTTCTTCTCCCTGACACCACCAAACACCCCAGGAGGCCAGCTGTCCTGAGGGAAACCTGTCTTTTTGTTGAGATTGAGGCAGAGAAGGTGTTCAGTACCTCTGCTTTTTCCTCACCTTTAGTTACTAAATTGCCTCCTGTATCTAATAGAGAATGGAGGCTGTCCTTGCCCTTCCTTTTGTCATTAATGTATTTATAAAAATATTTTTTATTGTTCTTTACAGAAGTGGCCAGACTGAGTTCTAACTGGGCTTTTGCCTCTCTAATTTTTTTTCCTACATGACCTAGCAAATCCTTACACATTTCCTGAGGTACCTCACCCTCCTTCCAAAGGTGAATCACCTTTGTTTTTTTCTTAGGTCATTCAAAAGCTCCTTGCTCATCCAGGCTGGTCATTTTCCTCATTGGCTCATCTTTTGGCACACAGGGAGAATCTGTTCCTGTGCCATCAAGATTTCTGTTTGAAGCATGCCCATCCTTCCTGGACTCCTTTGTTTTTAAGGGCTACTTCACAAGGAACTCTGGCTAAGTCTCTTGAATAGGCCAAAGTTTGTCCTCTGGAAGTCCAGTGTGGACATTTTATTAATGCCTCTCCTTTTTCCACCAAATATTGAAGTCTACAATTTCATGATCATTGTGCCTCAGATGAGATCCAACCACCACATCTCCCACCAGCCCATCTCTGTCTGCAAACAGCAGGTCTAGCATACTCAAAATGGCTCTGCAACTACATCTTGAATTTTGCAACTGGGATAATCAAACAAATGAGAATCAAGCAGAGAAGGACTCTTATTCATTATTTTAAGGTATCCTGTCCACATTAATAAAAACAAGACTTCAATAGGGGAAGATACAGGTATTATGCTGGAGCTGAGAAAATGGAGGGTATTTGCTGCTCACCTAATATGCTTCCACTGCTGTTCCTACAGGAAGGAAAGCAGATATCTGCAGTTCTTACAGCAAGCCATTTGTCAGGAAGTTGCAGAGCTGGAATTTCAGCAGAATGATTCAGCATTTCAGGTCAGAGAGAGTATCTTTATGGAATGTTGCACAAGCACTGCTTTGGGTCATGTGGGATGAACTGAAAGTCCTGTTATTTAGTGTCTGAAATGCTAACTCTGGAGGTACATCTGGAAACCCTTTCAAAGCCAAGAGGTGGATTTTCAAATACAAGACTTACAGCTTACATACTTGACCTTCTTTCTCCTTGGCTACTTGAACTCAACTACCCAGGAAAAGTGACAATATTTTTAAAAGGGTCTGTATCCTACCCTGCTCTTGATTTCTAGAAAAAAGGTGCCACAGGTGTCAGCCTACATAATTATTGGGAAATGGTTACTAACCTGGTTCTTTTCTGGATCACCTCTCAATTTGATAAGAGTAAAGAAATGATGACTAGGGGACTTGTCTTTTGATTCTTACCTGACAAGCTTGGGTTAGAGGGTCTCAGAATTGCAGAATAGCTACAGTTTCCTCATATTGCAGTAGAATTTCTTGGATTTTACTCTAATGGCCTTTCCTCTTTGTCCTGTTGCTGAGCTCCACTGGAAAGAGTCTGGCACCATCACTTGACACGACACCCTCCTATGAGATATTTGTATTGATTAGATCCCCTCAGTCTTCTCTAAGCTTAACAGTTCCAATTCCCACAGTCTCTCAGTTGTAAGATGCTCCAGACAAGACTGTGTTTGGCCTCAGACTGAAGTCTGTTTGCAAGTGATCCCTCGGGCAATTAGATCTGTTGAAATAAAATGTCCTTTAGGGTTTTCGCCTTCTTTTTGTGACAGCCTCTCAGTAGCCAAATATTGCATGTCTTCTTCAGGCTAAGCAAAAGCAGGTATGTTTCATATACTCTTGTGTATCTTGCTTGATTCCTTTTATTATATTTTTATTATTGCAATATGCTTTTCCTTCTCTTTTCTTTGCAGCAGCTGGACCAATTACTACCAGAACAATCCCATCTGTTTTCTGGGCTCAAACTCTCTGACTGAAAGGGAGAAAGAAAAGCTCAGAATAAACAAGTGTTTCCAGATGCTGTTGACACTGTGCATCCTTGAAGTGGGTGCTCAAAAATGATGCACAAAAGAGCTCCTAGCTAAAACATGACAGCAACAGGTTTTCCCTCTGTCCCACAGCAAATGACATCCTCAATGCAGTTTCCTACCAGGACAGTACTTGATCCAAATTCAGCTGAGCTTGCCCCACAGCAGCTCTCCACCAGTAATAAGGAAATGAAAGAACATCCACAAGCAAAAATGAAGTTTAAGACATCCATATACAATGTAAGAAGTTTCAGTCTCAGCCTCAAGGTTTCAAGGGGAAGAGATTGTTGACCTGCAGTACAATTTTGCTATTCTCCTCATTAATTGCCACAGTCTAGCTAATTTTTTTCTAAGCCATGCATTTATCTGAAGGGATTGTCAGTGTTTCCGTGCACTTTCAGTCTGCATGGACAATACAGGCAGAACTGAGACTGGACCAGCCTTGATATTTCTCAGTAAGCTCTGGCAATGATCTAGATGCTTCAGAGAGAACATATAAATACATGGATTGTATTTGGCTTGCTTGAACTTTGAAGGCAACTGTTTGACTTATTAGTATATTCAACCCCCTCTCTCCTGGTGAAATTAATGGCTTCAAATATTAGACCAAATGGACCAATTTTACAAGGGCAGTAAAGTCAGTGAATAGGAAAGTTTGTTTTTCTGAAGAAATTATAAATAAGCTTATATCTCACAATGTAACCATAAACAATTTAACCTGATTTAAAAAATAGAATATAAACCTAGAAAATGTCATAAATAGCTGCCTTATAAATTAGTGGTGTCTTCCATCTAAACAAGTGTCCAAATTTTTGAAGGATTTATCATTCTATTAAATGAAAAATTATGTTAAATCATGCCCTTGTAGTCTCATACTACTATATTGATTTATGTTGATACTAACCTGATGCTGTCAAGCAGAATCAAAAATCAAGTTCCTCAGCCACAAACAGTGAGGAACGAGGAACTGAGATACTTGTTTATTTATTTGTTTTGTTGGGTTTTTTTTGTTTGTTTTGGTTTGGTTTGGTTTTTTGTTTTTTTTTGGTTTTGTTTTTTTTTACATTTCTTTTTAAGTCTAGTCTTGGTCATTCTTTCAACATGCAAAGAAAATAGCATATTTTTTCCCTTTTTTTTATTTTCCAGTTGAAGAAATCTTTCCAAAATTTTTAAGTAATGATTTAGCAGATGGAAAAGACTGATGGATGTCAGATTAATGGATTTTATTTTTAATAATTGTGGCGTTTTTCTTGAAAGATATGGTATATGACAGAAGAAAATGAATGAAACTTTGCATCATAGAAAGTTCTGATCACAGCAGTTTCATTTGCCACAAGATGAGTGACCATAAAAGCAGGCATTATTAAAGGATGTTTTGAAGAGAGGTGCTGTGCATTTTGCTATTATGTGATTACTAAACCTACTATGCTCCTATAAGCAATTACATGGGATAGGGCTGTCTTTTGCAAGAACATTTAAAAAGAGGGAAAGGCTTATTTTTTCTGAAGATATTTAAGAACTTGCAGAAAGGCAAGATATTCTTCTCATAGTCCATTATTTTAATAGTCCTTCAACCAATACTGATTTCATGTGCAAAGTACCTTTTGTAGTCCTAGCCACATTCCAAATTTTAACTTGCTACTAGCTGCCTCTGACTATTTGTTACTGTCAGTATCTAATAAGAAGCTCACTGACAGTGCATAGAAAGTTAAACTATAAGATTATTACTGTGCAAAGTCACCTGGTGGTACTCTTCTTTTTAATGTTTGCTTCATATAAATCCAACTAGAACCAAAATGAGATAAGAAACACAGGATTTTCTACCATATACGCCTGGAATCAGAATCCTGGTTCAGTTTTCTGGGAAACACGAAGAGCCTGGATTTATGCAGAAAAACCTCTCAAGTTTGGATCACAGCAAAGAAATGCAATTGGTTCATTTTCCAAGCAATGCAGTTTTCAATTTAGGGCTTCCCAGACTGTGAAATGTCCTACTGTCTTGTTTGTTTAATGTTCTAAAGGAATCTTAGGTATCATTTAGGCTTTGGTGTTGCAAATCACAGCTCTGCTAAGGCACAAATAGAAGCAGCATTTGCACGTTTAAGGAGAAAATGCAGTCAGACATGCTGAGCAGCCTTGAGGCTCCTTGCACCTCCATGTTTCCACAGATGTTCAGGGTAATAAAATGATTAGAAGAGAGAGGTACATAACATAGGAACTAACAAGATCCTCCACAGCCTGCTGGGCTATGAATTTTACTGGTTGAAATTTGCCCCTTTCTTGAGACCCCACATGGGATTTGTACACCACTTCCATACTATCAAGTTTTTAAAAGTTTATATGTCAAGGTTTGTGATTGTGAGAGTGTCTTTAGGCAGCATGAAAACAAGACCATAACATCTCCATGGAAATTTTTTGTGAAATAAGCAAGAAATATGGCATAGTGTTTTCTCTCACCACTGGTTCAGAATCTGCACTTGCAGATGTTGTTTCTCAGATTGTGGACAAAAGCAAGAGCATGGTGAAGGACAAACAATAATGCCAGTGCTGAAGATCTGGAAGAAAGGATGGCTAAGAAGATTCCTTCCCTCAGTGATACCAGTGATTCCACCCATGAAACATGAGAATTTTTGCAAGAGTCACAGCAACCCAATGCATAAAAGCACTGTAGGGATGTGATGTTGCAATTACTCTTGGCCTGTCTTATGCCTATGTGTGGAGAAGATGGTATTGGTAGGTGGCAGCTGTTCTTTATGAAAAAGATCATGCAGGATCTCTTGTGCCATTTGAATTCTACTATTTATATTGATGAGGGCTGTATCTGACCCTAATTAACAAAACTTTCCTGTTCGAATGATCTTTAGATTGGTATGAGAAGTGTAGCTCCTCCTTTCAATTCAGTTATAAAATAATTTCATGCAACATATGAATGGTATAGGGTTTCCCTGTATGCAACACTTAGACACAAATATTGTTAATGTGAATGTATTTGCTTGTAGAGCTAGAAAACCTTTCAAACCCTCAACACTTTTAAAACTGTTAAGCCACAATCTTATAGCAATTAAAAAAAAAAGCATACTAAGCAATGGGAAATTATTTATTTCTGAATAATCCTAGAGCACAAGTGGTGTTTCACTTTATAACTCCTCCAAGCATGTTACAAGAATGACTGGACTGGGTCTCATAATGTTGTTGTTGAAGAATGGAGAAAAAAGAATACAAGCAGTAATTTTGGGATCAGGAAAATCCAGGGGTAGCACTGGTGAATGTGACAACCAGCTGTGTACCTATTTAAACTCACAATGTTACCAACATTCTAAAATCCATCATTTATTTTCCTCTGGGGAAGTCAAATGCAAATATGGTGACAATCTTAATGACAACTCAAAAGAATTGATTAAATAATAATATATCTGATTGAGCATCACAGTATCCCTAGCTAGCTAAAATACAAATTAGCTTGCAGGTTCATATCTTGGAGGAGTGGGGAAGCTACATCACTTGTGAAAAGCATTAGCATTAAGCAGTTTGGAAATTTGAAACTGACCTTGTGACACTGTAGGACCTCTGACAAAAAAAAAAAAAAAAAAAAAAAAAAAAACAAACAAACAAACAAACAAACAAGGAAATAAATGGAAGTATTTCAATAAAATTATGCTTTCTTCCCCATTTTACCTCTCCAAAACTAAAGTAGGTAGAACCACTGACTCTTTCTACAGGACTGATGAGGCTTCACAAAGGTCCATGCAATATATATCAGACCAGGTATGGAAAAGGATAAGACACATAGGGCTACAGCAGTGCTCTTCTCCTTGCTCTCTGGTGCTCTCTCAGTATCTTTTGCCTCTACTAGCTCCTGAAACTAGTGCCTGAAATCCTTTAACTCTCTATTGAAGAGAGAGTTTGGAATTTTCTTTGTTCTGATTACAGTATCTAGAGTGCAAGGACAACATGCAGCCTCAGCAAAGCAGGAGAAAGGAAGGAGACAGAAAGGTGGAGGTAAATCCAAAAATTATTCCCTAACAAAGATAGAAAATTCAAAACCTAATGATTGCCTTTACCTACTTTAGTTCAGTAGCAATTTGTGTAACTTAGATTTTACTTCTTTTGTCACTGTCTTTTGCCTTCACTGGTTTTCCCTATGCCCCCATAAATCTTTAAACCCTGATGCTTTGTGCACCAGCTTCACTATTGATTTTGCTAAAGAGTATAAAATCTAGTCAGATAATAAGGAAATTAATCTAAGGTACCCTGCCAAGAGCTCCCATTAGTTGTCATATCAAGCATCAATTCAATCAACCCTTGAGAGCATCACATGAATAAACATCAAAACCTCTCTGGCATGTTAATGTATCAGTTGCCTTATTGTCAATGCTGCCATGACATTCCAAGAAAAGTATTATCTTGGGAATTAAGCCCTTTCCAACTTCAAGTCCAAACATGATTTAACACAAGCTTAGAAGAAGGCAGGGTTCAGGAGAGGGGACGTGATAGCAAAAAAATGTGGGTGCAGTCGCTTTAAACATAGCTTTGACCTCCTGCTAGATCCACAGTCCAGCCCTACCCAGTCTGGGCTTACTGCCTCCCTCTTGCCTCTCTCTTGCCTCCCTCTTGCATCCCAGTGCACAGTGATGAGGTGCCTCAGGTCAGGCCCAGGGCTTCCCCTGTGCTGGAATCTGTATTTGAAAATACCAAAAAGTCTCAAATCTTGGACTGAAGCAACACAAATACACTGGTTCTGGGCTTCTAGATGTGAATGGCTTTCTGCTCTAAGGCTATCAGGGAGCCTGGTGTGGCAGGACCTCCTCCCCCTCTCTCTACCACAGATGGCTGGTGCAGATGGAAGAGATAACCCAGGCCAGGTCAAAGGTCCAGCAAGGCAAAGGGTCAGCTCCTGGCACCAAAAGGTCTGCAGCCCTGACCTATAGTCAACATCTTGGTATGGAGAATAGATTCAGGAAGAAATTAAAGAAAAAAAAATTTCATTGACCAAAGAAACTGTTCTTTACGACTAGTAAAGTCACACAAATTAACAGAGAGGTAGAAGCCTCTTACCCACTCCCTGGAAATGTGTGGGGCAGCTTCTGCCCAAAGCATGGACAAGTCTGCATGGTTACTTTTCTGGAAATTGAGAGCAAAGGATTTTGATGTGTGCCCCATCAGCAACTGGATGGTAAGATACATTGAATTCTAATCTACACTTTTTCTTCACTAGCTGTAATATAGGTACCTTAATTGTGCAGTGTATGTTATCTACTAGTAGTTATTTTTGTTTTATTCCTGTGTAGTAAGTAGTCTGTTTAAAGTCTTATGTCTGTTAATCTTGTGTCTATTAAATAGATAATTCATTTTGTAATAGACCTAACTTGCCATAATTAAAGAACTTGTGGACAAGAGTGGATTTTGGGGTGCTGGCCACCCCAGTAAAGCTACTGCCTGCTGCTGGAGGCCTGGGCAAAATGCAGAGACTTATCTAAGCTCCCATCTCCATTTGTAACACCTGGTGACAAGAACCCCTCACCTTATTGCAGGCTGTACCATATGTTTTTTCTGTGATCAGGGTATTTTTCTTTGCCCTGGGGGAGCCCTTATGCCTGGTACAGCTTCCTTCTGTCTTGTCTTACAGGTTTTAAATTCATTGTAGCCAAGTTTTTCTCTCCTAATATGTTCGTAGAGTGCCTGGCACAATAGGGACCTAGTATCAGTTGGGATCTTTACTTTCTGCTGTGGTAATAATTTTATGAGCAGACTTTCATTAAGATCCATTGCTACTTAAGAAACAGCTGCACTGTCACTTTATAAGGCGGTTGACTGTCTTAACTCTCTGCTCCAGAAACAAGGTTTTAGTCTTCCCTGTAGAAATGGGTATGGGTAAAAGAGGCTGAAGCATGAACAAAGGCAATTTTGCTATTAAGTGGGAAAATTCAGAATCACAACATCTGAGACTGCCAGGAATTAAAGCACTGTTAAACGACACTGATCTCACCTCTCTAGAGAGGTGCATTTGAATTCATCCATCTTCATTTCATTGTTTTTCATTGTCTTTCAGTGGGTGAAGTACTCCCTCAACTAGCCCAGATCACATCTAGTAAGAGGGACACAGGTGTAAACCATTGATGCTATTTAACATTGATAGGGGAAACATTTATTACCATGGCAAGTGACAAAGCACAGGCAGCCTTTTCCTGATTTCTTTCTCCCCCCTCCTCTCCACCCTTAAAATACAAAAGTCTGTAAGGACAGTCAGAGAAATAGTGAGAAGGCAAAATCAAAAGTTGAAAGCTAAGTTGTCTGTTCCATCCCCCCACCCTTTATCCCAAGGGTACCTCACCTGAAGGTTTGCCACATATTTCCCTTTCATGTCACTGTAAATCTCTGGCCTTGTCACCTGCAAGAGGCTTCTGCAAATACAGACAGCTAAAACATTCCAGTTTCTCTGTGCTCTCAGATAACCCAGCTGCCTCCAGGAATAACTGCAGTCAGTATTGATCAGAAGGATTTTAGATAATGCAAGAATCTGTCAAGGCTGACAGGCTACTAGAAGTCATGAGAAGGAGCAGAATGATAATACCAGGTGGTAAAGAAAACTGTGGTGCTCAGCCCAATATTAATGGTACACTACTACTTTCATTACCCTGTAGACATTTTTGGGAAATTACTCTAGGTGAGTTCCCAGTCTGTGAAGGTACAGTAATGTGCATCTTCCCCACCATATATAGTTTATTTTACAACAGACAAGCTATTATAAACTCTAGTGAAACAAGGAGTGTGTGGGTGGGTGTAAAGTCTGTAGTCAAGTATTGTCTTGCTGGTAAATTAGCTTTTTAAAGGTTGCCTGGACTTTATAGAGCTTTTTCTAAGCTATTGGCAGAGAAAGAAATTGTGGAGAGTAGGAAATAGTTATAATCACTTGGGAGGAAAAAAAAGAAAAGCCTAATTACTTGAAAGCTAGAGTAAATTCTATTAGTGACACCTTAGCAATGTTCTGCATAAGGGCTTCACTGTCCTTAAATTTTCACGTACAAGGAATAGCAATAATGATCTTATTACCTCAGGAGAGTTGTTCCAGATCTAGGGTTTCTCTAACCAGAACAAAGCATGTTGGAAGCACAGTTGCCTGGATTCCTCACATCCTTGTCCCATTTAACAAACAGAGAAGTGGAAGCAAGGGCAACTGAGTCATCCCAAACCAGGCCGGTCAAATGTGACAACCACCCTTCTCAGAACTCAGAACTGGGTTTCCTCCTGAGCTAATCCACAGAGGACTGAGAGTGTGTGTGTGTGTGTGTGTGTGTGTAGCAGAGATTGGAGGTTAGGTGGAGTGGGATGTCCAGGGAAACCTGGAGCAGCTAGTGTCAAAGAAATGTGATTCTGGTAGCTGATAGTCTTTTGATGTCATGAGGTGGTATCCAGCTGTTGCCTGCTGAGCCCATCCTGGCACTGGTTAGCAATTGCTGCTGAAGCATGCAGCAGTTGGGCTGACTGCCCTCCAGGTGGGAGGGGAAGAAAGAACTTGTAAGCAGCACAGAGGAAAGGTTTTAATTGTGGATGGGACAGAGGAATCTGAAAACAAGGGGCAGATATGGGAAGAAAAGCAGAAAGAGAACAAGAGCTGAGCAGGTGCAACAGACATAAGAGGCCTGAAACTCGACAAAAGTTCTTCTATGTGTAAATTCATCAGATTAAAGGTAGCCTAAAAGTAACCCATAGCGTTCCTTCAATGAAATATGTAACCTGATGTAGACCTTGCTCAGAAATCCAGGTAAACAAATTCACTTGTTCATCTTTCAAAGGACATTTATGAGCATGTCAGGATCACAAATCCTGTAAAGGGGTTAAGGACCAAAGTCAGATGTGGCCCCACCTGGGCTGAGTAGAAGGTCAGGATCACCTCCTCCACCTGCTGGCAATGCTCTTCCCAGTGCACCTGAGGAGACCATTGGCTGCCTTGGCCACAAGGGCTCACTGCTGGCTCAAGGACAGCTTGTTGTCCACCAGGACCCACAGGTCCTTCTCCACAGAGCTGCTTTCCAGCAGTTTGGCCCCAGCCTGTACTGGTGCAGGACTCTGCATTTGTCTTTGTTGAACTTCAGACAGTTCTTCTCTGCCCTTCTTTCCAACCTGTTAAGATCCTTCTGAATGTCAGCACAACACTCTTGGGTGTCGGCCACTCCTCCCAGCTTTGTGTCACCAGTGAACTTGCTGAGGAGGTATCTGCCCTCCCCCACCCTCCCAAAATCACTGATGAACAGGTTAAACAATACTGGACCAATACTGACCCTTGGCAGACACCACTAGTCACAAGCCTCCAGCCAGACCCTCTTCTACTGATTACATCCCTCTGTCATGTGCCATTCAGCCATTTCTCCATTCACCTTGCTGCCCACTTATCCAGTCCAGATTTCCTGAGTCTGCCTATGGGGACATTGTGAGAGGCAGTGTCCAAAGCCTTGTTGAAGTTGAGGCAGACAGTACACACTGCTCTCCCCTCATCCATCCAGGCAGTTGTCCCATCATAGAAGGCCATCAGGTTGGTCAACCATGATTTGCCTTTAGTAGTCATGCTTTAGTCAGCCATGCTGACTACTCCTGATCCCCTTCTTGTCATCCATGTGGACAGAGAAGGCCTCCAGAATGAGGTACTCCATCACCTTTCCAGGGGTTGAATTAGGCTGACTGGCTGGTGTTTCCCTGGGTCCTCCTTGTCCCTTTTAAAGACGGGTGACATTTACTCTTCCAGTGCTCAGGCTCCTCTCCTGATCTCCATAACATTTCAAAGATGCACATTAAAGGCCCTGCTGTGGTGTCCACACTCTCAGCACTCTCAGCACTCGTAGGTGCATCCCATCAGGACCCATGGACCTGCAGACATTAAATCTGCCTAAGTGCTCTCTAACCAAATCACTCACCCTTGAGAGAGGGAAAGTTTCCTTTCCAGTGTTCTTGACCCTGGTCCCCTGGGTCAAAGATCCCTGAGGGTTGGCCATGTCAGTGAAGACTGATGCAATAAAAGCATTCAGTTACTCTGCCTTCTATGCATCCTTTTTTTTAACAGGGTCCCCTTTCCATCTATCAATGGTCCCATATTTTCCTTGGCTTTTATTTAGTTATTGATGTGTTTGAAGAAACCCTTCTTGTTGTCCATGACATCCTTGGCCATATTTAGTTGCAGATGGGCCTTGACCTTTCTTGTCTCATTTCTAGTTACTCTGACAAGTTCTTTATATTCATTCCATGTGGCCTGTCCCTGCTCCCACCTCCTGTGTATTTCCTCTTTATGTTTGAATGATGACAGTAGTTCTTTATTCATCCACACAGACCACTTGCTTCCTTTGCTGGTACATCAGGATTCTTGAACCTGGAGGATACGATCCTTGAATATCAACCAACTCTCATAGATCCCTCTTCCTTGCAGAGCCTGTTTCCATGGGGTTCTTCCCTGGAGATCCCTGAAGAGTTTAAAGCTAGCTAGACCATGTTCATAGTCTTGCTTGCTGTCCTGTTTCCTCCTTGCCTGTACTGAACTCGAGTCTCATGGTCACTAAAGCCAAGGCTGCCCCCAGCCTTCACATCTGATAGAATCAAGTATTTTGGAAAGGACCTCTGATCATTGAGTCCAACCTATGACCAAACACCACCATGTAAACTAGATCATGTCTTTCCTTAAACCCCTCCCTGGGCAGCTCACACCAATATTTCATCATCCTTTCTGTGAAAAAAAGTCTTCCTAATGTTCAAACTAACCCGCCTCTTGCTCAGCTTAAAATATGTTCTCTTGTCCCATTGCTAGTTGTCTGGGAGAAGAGACCAACTCCCACATGCAACTTCCAACAAAGCTTTCCCTGTTTGTTACTATAAGGACAAGCAGCACACTGTTCCTTCTGGGATTCTTCACTACTCCTGTCAGGAAGTTGTCATCAGTGAAAGCTGATGGAACAGGAACATCCTAGACTGTTTGTGCTTCTTTGTGTTTCTTCTCCAGGAGATGTCAGGGTAGTTAAAGTCCCCCACAAAGATCATTAAATGAAAAAAAAAAAAAAAATGGAGGGGAGGAGGGAAGGAATGTATGTCTGGTATTTTCTAAATTGAGTTATTTTTTTGAGCCTTGTTCAAGATTTTTCCAATACGCAGAAAGTCTAGGAACTTAGTTGAGTCACTCTATATCTTATTAAGACTATAAGTGGAATACAGGTTTATATGTTCTTGGGCACAAGGTCCATTAAAGGATTAAAGATTAACCTCTCTCTCCTTGTTATAGCTTTAGAAATACCTGTTTGCCATCCTCTGAAACTGTTTCTTCCCAGCATTCATTAACAGAACATCAGTTTTCAGGGAAAGAAAAGGTTTTTCTGCAATCTCCTATGAAATGTTCTCAATGCCTTACTTCTTTCTGTGCATCTGCCTGTTCAAATCTGCCTGTACTGTTCAAAAGAAGGTTATGCATCTCTTGGTGTTTAAGGTATAAACTTGATATCTGATTAGTTTTATGTGGGCTCTTAATAATACCATTCCAAAAGAAACATTTCAAGGATAAATTTTAACTGCTTTCAATGTTACCTCGTATTTGATATGCTGCAGACACTACTGCTTGTTTTAAGTAAGTGGAAACAGGTGTGCAACAATTGATTTAATTAAATTAAACAAGCAAGCAGGGAGTGAAATACACATGGCTATTTTCAAGGAGAGATACTGTAAACACCAATTAAGCAGCTGGAATTCAATAACTAACAAAACTATTCCCTCTTCCTATTTTTATGAGATGGAAGAAGTCCTGATGTTCTCAATCATGGTATTGTTATTTATATTTTGCTGAGGTATAAAGAAGAAGTGCTTATAACCAGGCCAGCCATGACATAGATACAGGCAGTGAATTTTCATATCTGTAGAAATCCAAGAAGAATGATGTAGCATTGCTTTCACACTGCCCATTAAACCCTAAAGAGTCAGTGATTGTCTAAGTGAATGATTTTCAGAACTAATTAGCAAAAATAATCCTCCATTCCCCTTCTGGCTAAAATTAAGTCATTTTACATAAAATAAGGGATGGCTAGTATCTTTCCAGTGCTGATTCACCATGTAAGACTACTATAAATTTTGTGTATAATGAAGGAAAAATACTTAGTAAGGAGAGAAATGGATTTGCACATTTTTACAAATGTCTGAGTATTTATTTCCTGTCTTACAGAGTCCTCAATAACATTTATCTTAATACATATGCTCCCTGCAGAAGTACAGACAAGCTCAGCTTTTACAACTAAAATAATTTTGATGGCTTTTTCTACTATTGCTGGCACAAGTCAACCCAGCTAAGCTAGGGCAAGAAGCTACTTCCCAGGCTGTTTTGTGCATTTCTGTGTGCAGGTCATAGCAACTACTCATTTGTTATCCCACAAGTGGCAGAAAATGACTCAAGTCAGATGCACAGAGTCAAATTCACAGCAGACAACTTACCTCACAGGGTTGATTTCCCAGATCTCCCCATGCTGATTAAGGAAAGGGATTCCAAAAGTACTAAATGGAGCAATGCCTGTGCTGGCTGAGAAAGGGGAACAAGTCTTGGCTGCTCAGAAAATGGTGGTCAGTCCTGCCTGCTTAGTTTTGTGTTCACAAAGCCTGGCTCTGAGATAGGTTGTAGATGATTAGAAATAATAATTTAAAAACAAAAAACTTGTGTGAAATGGAGAGAGACATTCTTATTTTATTTGCTCCTAGGGGCCCCAGGAAATGGAGTTCCATCTTCATTCTATCATACCACCTCCAGCAAATCCCAAATCATGTCTGGGTATATTTTACAGGATTGACAGGATTGTAGAGTGTCACGGGGTCTGGATGAATGCAAGCTGTGCAAATGGATGGAGCTGCTTTGATTTACATAAATAATTGAATATTAAATGGAACACAGACTGGCATATGTTCACCCTTCCCCCCTGCATCTTTCTCACACCACCATCTCTTCCTGCTACTCTAACAGGGAAGTCATAAAAGTAGTATTCCAGAGGAGGGCAGCAGAGGGAGGAGAGAAGAGAATAAGGCTATGCAGAAATGCACCTGCAGCATTTTTTGGGATTTTAAAGTGTATCCAGTGCACTGGAATGGCTGGATTTACTTTCACCGGAGCACCTTCAGCACCTTCCACATACAGAAGAACATTTGTGACAGTGGCTGTAGAAAGTGGGCACCCTGTTATTGCTCTTCTGCAAGATCTTCACTGAAGTTTGCTTGTGGCTGCAAGTTCATAGTGCTTGGCTTTAACAGACATCATACTTTTGATGAATAAGACTTTATGTAGTGAAAAACAAGCTTCAGTTCAACTCGTTACCAGATGATAAATGGCCTACAGCTGGTGAGCTAACACAATGCTTGCTCTCCAAAACTTCTGGTTTATGGTAACTGGACAATGCCCGTTGTGTAAGAAGAACTGGAAATTCCCTAGCCTCAGTGTCCTGCCAACTCAGCCAGGTGACCTGGAACATTGGGGGTCTACACCAAGGGCCACCAGAGAGACCCTCAGAACAGAAGAATGCCTGAATAAAGGGGAGGGGAAATATGTCAATGATTTCAGAGAAATTATTATCATATGTGTGTTTAGTCTGGGGCAATCAATGAATATATATGCAAAATACAGTACATAAACAGAAACTTTCCTGTACTCAGTATGGGTGGGCTTTTGGGAGGAGATATCCCTGTGCATCTGGCTGAATAAAGAAAGCCTGCTTCTTAATGCTACATAGGTGTTAAGGAGTTTTTTATTTTACTGAATTTTTGGTAACAAACTTGCTTTCAAAACCAACTTGTTGAAAGATCTGTCTTTTCTTTCATGATGTATAATAATAATTTCCTGGCATTGGCAAAGAAAAATAAGTCCTTTGTGGTCTCACTGGACCATTAAATAGAGAGGCAGCTCTCATCTGCCCCTTCAAAATTTCCTGATATCAGCATATATTGTTCTGCTGTTTCATCACTGATTAGGTATTCAAGTAACCTAACCAAAGAACAAGCATTTAATTAAACAACAGGCAAAGAGGTACTTTATGGTTGGGCACTGCTTGAACTGAAGCAGTCTTTATTAATGTAACTGAAATAGATACCAACAGCTGCATACCAGCTTCCCAGACATTCCTCTCTATGACATCACCCTGGCACTGTTCTCTTCACATAATCCAAATGGTCACTTTTCACTATGATACTGCTTCAATAAAGACATTACCTCAATGTCTTGTGGGTCAGAATAGTACTGCTGGAGTTGACAATATATGTGACTGCCTTTAGAGAAAGAAAAGTTACCCAGTTTATCCTGGTGATGTCCAAACTCTACGTGCACAACAGAAAAAGGATCACATTAGCTGATTCATCGAGCACTTTTTCTATGTATCATTGCAGTGTTTCTTATTCTAACCACAATGTCATAAGGAACATCCTTCTGGTAAAGCACAAATTTTGCCTTTCTAAGCCAACTGAGAGTTTAATTTCCTGAGGTCCAGACTCCACTGAAGTCACTGTTCTGAGACAGTTTTCAGCTTTTATGTTGTCTTAGGGAATTGACTTTGTGACATCTTGGCCCTATTAAACCAGTAGAACTTTTGTCTTAAACTGCAGTAGATTTAGTATGTTGTGCACTCTATAATAATTGAAATGGAAACTATAGAAGCACAATTTTCTGTCTGCCATTTTAATGAGCTTAACAACTTCCTAGAAGCAAGCTTCTGCAGATGGGGAATCTGTGCATGTATTTACACTAATCCCACATGATGCAGAGCTTGTATGTCTCGAATGAATGAAATATAATCTACCCATGCTGGGCTCAACAGCTTGCTGTCAGACCTCCAGTGGGCTCAGTTCTATTGAAATTATAGAAAAAAAAAGATAAAATGGTAAAGACTAACACAGCTTTTTGCTATTAAACTGCAAGCTTGAAATGCAGGCAGTGAAATTAGGGGTAATTTAGACTTGCTTTCAAATTCCATCCAATGGAGGGTTCTTCTCTCCCTCAGAAATACTTTGCATTATCTACTTTGTACCATCTCCTGTAATGGAAGTGATGGTCTCAGACAGAGGACACCATCCTGCTCTGAATAGCAGGCAGTAATCTGCTTAGCAACAGGAACCAAGAGAGGACCACTAGCACACTTCCTTCCTCCTTCCCTCAATTTTGCTGTATGGGCTGGAGCACCAGTCTGAAAATCTAGGGATGTAGGATGAAGACAATGGCAAAAGCTCTGCATGACTGCCACCACTGCTGCATCACCAGTGCTGTCCTCTGGACTAGCTAAGATTTCTCAGGAACCAGCACAGGTTGCAATATCCCCTTGTTTCCCCCTCAGCTCTTTGCACAGCTTTCTGAGGAGCTCCTCTTTTCAGAAATCAGGATTACATGATGGCTGTCATGGCTGCAACTGGCCAGCCAGGTGAGGACTTAGAGTAGTCCCTGATGATACCCAGAATCATGTAGAACATGTAGAAGACTGCTCCCTTGAAATCTCATCCTCTATATTCTCTAGCCAGCAACAATTAAACTATTGCTGTTTTTCATCTACTGAACTCTTCAGACTCTTCTCAAGCTCTAAGGAAAAATCCAAACACCTCAGGGGGTGGAGGAGAAGCACTGAAAAATGCACAGATGCAGCTTACAGCTTGCCACTGACTGAGCAATGCTGAACAGGTCAGCCATATATCCTTCTCAAGGCCAGAGTCACCCACAAACTGGAAGTTTGTCAGCACAGCAATGCATGACAGGGCACTAACAAAATGTTTGTGCAGCTGCAGTAATGTGAAAAACAGAGACCGAGTAAGGATTTTTCAAGATGCTTGCAGTAAACTCAAGGAAGTTGAGAGGAGGAAGTAATCACCTTCCCTGAATTTCTCCGAAAACCCTCTTATGTGGATCACTCTGGTCCTCACTCGTTTCATGTCCTGTGCTAGGGGTGGGTTTTAGGGTTATGGGGGCGTGGTCTAGGGTTAGGAGAGGGTCCCAAAGTGGGTGTTAGGGTTATGGGGCTTGGTCTAGGGTCAGAGAAGGGGTCTGGGGGGTGTTAAGGTTATAGTTGCATAGTCTGGGGTTAGGGGAGGGGTTTGTATGTGGGTGTTAGGGTTATGGGGTGGTGGTCTAGGGTTAGGGGATGGGTGTTGGAGTGGGTGTTAGGGTTATAGGGGCATGGTCAAGAATCAGGGTTGGGGTCAGGGGTATGAGTTGAGGTTAGGGGAAAGGTCTGCAAGTGATTGTTAGGGTTATGTGGGCATGATCTAGTGTTAGGGAAGGGGTCTGGGGTTGGTTGTTAGGGTTATGGGGGTGTGGTCTAGGGTTGGGGATCTGTGCTAGGGGTGGGTGTTAGGGTTATGGGGGCATGATCTAGGATTAGGGGAGATGTCTGGGGGTGGTTTAGAGTTATGGGGGCGTGGTCTATGGTTAGAGGAGGCATCTGTAGGTGGGTGTTAGGGTTATGGGAGCATTGCCTAGGGTTAATGGAGGGGTCTGGGGGTGGGTTTTAGGGTAATGGGGGCACAGTCTATGGTTAGGGGAGGGATGTGTGGGTGGCTGTTAGGGTTATGGGGGCATGGTAGAGGGTTAGGGATTTGGGTTATGGTTAGGGCTAAGGTTTGCTTTAGGGTTTGGGTTTGGATTAGGTTAGGCTTTGGGTTAGGGTTAGAGTTAGAGCTAGGCTTAGGGTTAGGGTCTGGGGGTGGGTTTTAGGGTTATGGGGGCATGGTCTAGGGTTAGGAGAGGGGTCTGGGTGGGTTTTAGGGTTATGGGGGTCTGTTCTAGGGTTGGGGGTCTGTGCTAGGGGTGGGTGTTAGAGTTATGGGGGCCTTTTCTAGGGTTAGGGTAGTGGTCTGAGAGTTGTCCTGTGTTGATAAACTTTTGTGTGGTTTCAATCTTAGTCTAGTTTATTCATCTTTCAATAAATTGTTTATTGGATAGCAAATGCAGAGATATTCTTTGCCAGGGAAGTTCACAGCCTGTGTCAGATATCTACAACTCTTGCCACCCTGATGCAAGGCACAAAAATCCTGATGGACACCCCAAGTTTACCAATAAGTCTCTGTCTCCAATCTGAGAGACAGGCATATGTTGTAGGCTCTCATGTTTCTCACACTCATATGTGCAATTTTCAGTCACAGAAGTCGTTTTCTTTCCAGGTTCTCAGATTAATAAAATAGAGTAGACCATGTGGAGCGTGTTAAAAAGGAGAGTGAACACAGTGGTGTTTTAGAAGCCATCTAATATTTTAAGCTCCATGTGCAGGAGGACTGTGATGCCTAAAGATTTAAAAAGATCCATGGATGTAGAGTTGGAAATTTTGTAATCTTGGCAAGTCTGGAGTGTTTTAGCAGGCAAACCCCTTTGTATTCATACACAGGAAGACACATTTCAGCACATAATTAACCAGAGCAAGAACTTAAAGAAACATCAACTCCAGGTAAAGATGCAGTTCTACAAATCTAGTGCCCCTGGAAAAGGAGGGAGAGAGATTTCTTTAGGAGAAAAAGGCCAGCTTCAACCTCATCCCAGCTCCCACCTTGTTCCATTCTCTATAAGAGTGATGGATATAAGGAGAAGCACAAATTACATGGGTCAGAAGTCATCAGCTACTGCATTGTTCTAAGTCTCCCTGGAATATAGTTTTTCACTACCATCTGCCATTTGCTGGATTTTACATCTGTCTTTCCCTAAAATTAACTCCTCAAAGCCCTCTGACATAAAGATTTATGAAAATTGTGCTCTAGTGTCTTTACAAGCATCAAACTTGAAAATCTTTCTCCCTCATGAAAAGCCACATCTTTTTCTTTCCATGTTTGCTCCTGGGTTGCTTCTCCTGAAATAAGAAGGAAGACTTTGTTGTAAACTAGATACATAAAAAATGCTATTTTTTTAAATCTAAATGTAAAGCACAGGTTAACTCCTAATCATTTTCAAGTCAGCTTAGTGTAATATTTTTTTCTCCTTGGCTTTGCACAGGGAATCTGGGCATGACCTTGATTCTTGACATAGCAATTTCCTTTGCCACTCTAAATGGGGCTATTGTCTTCCAGACTTTTAGGTTTCTTTTGTAATAGCCCTAAGCTTTGTAGGAACAGCAGAAAAGACATTTATTTGCATGAGAGTCATCTATCAGGGTAGATACAAAACCAGACTCCTCTGAGCCTTAGTGTTACAGCCTTAAAGGCTTTACTCAGAGGTACAATAAACACAAATTATTTCCCTTTGGACCTGGGACAAACATGCTGTTTTTCAGGATGTGGCAATGATTTTCACTGAGTCTTCTTTTTCAGAAGTATGTTTATGTTTGTGCGTGTGATAAATGCAACTTATGTCCCTGTATGCATATATAATTACCTGTAGGGGGAAATGTAAATGTTTATAGTTGTAAGTCTGAAAAGTGAGCTGCATTGAGTGCAAGTTTTGATCCTCTGCACTTTTAACCTCCACAACTTAAAGGGAAACTGCCAAAGACAGGTGTTGACAGTACAGGAGGCAATCTGTTTGATTAAAAATCCAGCACAGCCCACTGACCTATTGATCAAACAGTTGTGGCAGCAAAGTAAATTATTTAATCAGCTGTAGTCTGTTTTATACCTATGGCAACATTTTAAAAGGGACTAAATTAATATATTGTTCCTTACAAGGTACAATTCCCTAATTTTCCACATATAAATTTAGTTTGGAAGTGAACATGCATGCAGCAACTTAGGAGTTAGCATAAGTCTGGAGCAAACTTTATGTACTGCACAGTACACTTTCACACACAGTAAGAGGCTGAAGGTGGGCTTAAGCACATCAGAAGAGTGTGAGCCCTGAGTTTTCTTACCTGAAGTATTATATTGGATGTAACCACATACTACTGCATAGAGAAGTGAGTTGAGGCTGAATTATCAACAGTTTTTGGATACCTGAGATCTGTTAAAATAAAATAGCACTTCACTTTCACCTAATCAGCACCTCTTATTTCATCTGAAAGTAGTGCCAGGGTTGATAGCAAAAACTTACCTTAATGTAAACTTAATGTAACAATCCCCCACAGACACACAGTGGTACATATGTCTTGGATTGTGCACAAGGTTACTAGTTTTGTAAGGTTTTCATAGCCATCTACAGTAGATATGGAACATAGAGGTAGCAATTATGTCATCTTTGAGGCAGCAGGCCTTCCTGGTAATGATAATCATGCTTACTTCTAACTCTTTAGAGACAGGGGTTTGTATGGGAAGGTCCTGTGATGTGACTTACTGGTGATCACTAGGGTTCTTGGTTCTCTCCTTTCCAGCAGACTCATTCTGGCCTCTGCAGGCAGCATCAGATGCTCTGTTCCACACCCGTGACCAGTAACAAATGCACAGTAAGGTTATATTTAAATATACATATGTGCATGTGTGTATGTATACATATGTGAGTATTTATCTGAATTTTTTGCTAGGTCTTCTACTACTTTCCTTTTGCATTACTTGTCTTCTAAAGCACTAGCCTGGAAACTTTTAGGCATGTTTTTATCTTTAATTACATGAGTAGTTTTCCAAGAAATACTTTTCCCAAGATGGGAGCACTTGCACACATGTGAAGAGGATTAAACTGCAGATTATTACAAACTCAGACTATTTTCCAATGTTTGTGAAATAACTGAACAGAGAAGATTAGAAAGATGGCAGGAGTCCCAACCCTCTTACAAGCAGGACAACAACTGTAAACATTTAAAAGACCACATCTGACAGTAAACCCTCCATCCCACTGATAATGTGACAGACATGCTGTAGAGATGTTAATGCTCCATGGCATCATGGCAGCTAACAAACCTAAAAGGTGACCAGGGCTGGATGTGTAATCTTGCTGAGATAGCTGATAGGCTGCTTTCCCTTTGAGTAAACCTATATTGTAAAATTCCCAAAGCAACCTTGGGATTTGGTGGCTAGAACAGGAAATTATTTTCTCGTCCTTGGGGAATTCTTTAGTGCTATAAATGACTGACTGACTTTTTCAATTGGGACAATTAAAAGTCAATCTTCAGCTGAGTTTCAAAACATATTTCTGACTTGACCACTTTGTTTCATTCACCTCATTTTGATTTTCTGACTTCATAGAAAAGTATGAAATATTTGTGTTTCTAAGTAAAACACATTCCAGTGACAATTAGAGGGCTTTTAATTTAAAATTCACTGCAATAGAGAGATCTGGATGATGAAGGTGGGCAACTCATGAAAAACAAGGTTGGGCTACATGTGATTTGAAGTTTTGGGGGTTTTTGTTAGGTTTTTTTTTTTTTAAATTTAGAAATATTAATCTTTGCCAAAAAAAATCTTAGGAGCTTCTGCTCCATTTTTTAAAGGAATAATTTAAGCATTTATAAACTTGCTTTTAAAGGTGGGCCACTGAGACAGATAAGCCCAGGTGACTTACACTTTGCAAGGTAGTGAACATACTTGTCTCTCCCAGGCATCGATGAAGAAAGCTCACAGCTCTTTCAGGTGGTGCCTTTAGAGCACTTAATATGTTTGGCATTTTGGAGAACCACATATGATACGTAAAGGATCCAAGGGTGTAGCACAGTTTGCAGGGCTGGCAATTAGCACTTGGCCCCTTTGGGCTTTCTGTACAATGTGCTGTTTATGAAAGAAGGTATGCCATGCACACTGGCACTTGTGAATTGTTGTCACTGAGTGGGGGAAAAGAAGAGAACAGCAACTGTGAGCCTTCACAGTTTATAGAGACAAATGCATTTTTGTTCCAAATGAATACTTAGAGAGGGGCAGTTCACAGACCCACCACAGACTAGAGTATTTCTTCCAGAGCTTTTCCAATGTCAGGCATGTTTTTATTTCTTTCCCTCAGCTGAAATAACATTTCCATCCAAAGGCATGGGCTAAAATAGGAGAGACTGGTCTCCGCTGGCAAACAACTGGCAGCCATGGAAAACTCCCTGCCTGGCCCCATAAACACCATGCTTGTATAACCAGTTGTGGCTATATAAACACACAAAAAATGCAGTCATCACTGAACTTCAGTGCTGGAGACAGTGTCCATCTGTTTCTATGCTTATGTGTTGCTCCTGGACGTGTGCCCTGCCTTCTTGCTTCACTTTTATTCTCAACTTTCCCCTGGGTCCCTGACGGCATCGGCCTTAGTCCCTCCCCTTGTGATTTTCTTTGCAGCTCCAGACACAGCAGCTGCAGCTCACCTTTTGGCTCTCTGTGCCAAAGTTTTAACATCCTCCCTTGCCTTTTTGAGAGCATCAGCATCTCTTGCTCTTGGTCATCTGGGAGGAATAATGCCTCAGCCTTGAGGCACTGCTGGTCTCCCAGGGATCTTGTTGCCTCTCCTTTGGCCCCCACAACTTGTGGAAGAGGAAGGAAACAGGATTAGAGTCTGCTGGTGGGGCAGGGAGTGGTGGTGCTGTTCCTTAGCCTCCAGGAGGACTCCTGAGTGTGGTGTTGCCACAGCAACACTTCCACTTATCCCTAGATAAGACGGGCAAGAGCATCAGCAGCAGCCCCAGCCCAGACTGATCCTCCGGTGAGCCCTGAGGACAAACTGCACCTTCCCTGCCACCTCACACTGCTCAGTAAGTACTTCAGCCACAGTTTGCCTCACAGCTGCTTGGCTTCTTGATTTCCTTTTCTTTTACTTTTTTTTTTTTTTTTTTTTTTTTTTCCTTATCACCTCTGGGAATGAGCAGAAAGCACAGGGTCCCCACTGCGCTGGGAATGGGCTGGGGATGGTCCTGTGTGGGGAAAGTTGAGGTGTGACTGAACTGAGTCTGGGATTTGTGGATGGGGCAATGGGGAGGAGAGTGTTCTAGGAAAACTAAAGCACTAACTTTAACTACTGGGACAGTTCACAACCAGATTTATAAGTCAGCAAAGTGGGAAGTGGTATTAGAACTTCCTATCTCACTACTACGTCTGGCAGGTGCAAGGGGTTAATTTGTTCCTCAAGGAAAAAATTAGGGAAGACTGTCTTTTTTATGATGTCCAAAGACAAAGACTTAGCAACCAGAACTTGTGCAAACTCGCATTTTTTTCAATCAAACAAATAAATATTTTTGTTTATTTTACAAGTTTATTTTACAAACTAGTACCAGCCACAATTTTTGAAATAGCACCCAAAGCACACTGTCTGTGAGAAGAAACTGCTCCCAGACAATCCTGTGGCACTTCTGCATCCATGTTATTATTAGTAGCAAAAGTTTTGGGGAGAGGGAGGCACTCAGATCAGGCTTTCAAATATCTATGTATTTGCTATGAAAATTTAAATATGCTTTATAAAAGTGAAAATCAGAGTAATCTGACAATATGCCTGTGGAGACAGCCTAGTGCCTAAATAACTGAAGAAGAAACTCCTTCCATTAGCATGAAGCTGTCTTGTGTATCCTGGAAGGCATCACTCCAATGGAATAATGTTAAACATATAGTAAAATTTGTAATTAAAGGTCTGGAGTGCAGAGCAGCAACACCGAGAATTTCTACTTGTAGGACATCTATTTTCTACTCTGACTACTGTAATCTTGCTTTGCTCACAGGAAGCAGTTGTAATGGGACTGGGATGGGATGGGGTATGGGTGAAGGTGCATATTTTCTGATAAAGGTACCAGGGCTGCCTGCTGAGTGCAGATGGAAGAAGTCAAATGCAGCCAGATGTTTTACCATTCCCCTTGACTCCTGACCTGTTTCACATGATTTCTGTGTAGGGCAGATGTCTGCAAGATAGCTTCATCCAATATCTTATTCCTTCTTTCTGCATTTGTAAATTACTTCAAGCAAATAAGGGCCCACTCACACTACAGAGTCCTTCACAGAGAGCATGCTACAGAAGGAATGACAGGTCAATCTCTTTGCCTCCCAGGTTTAAGGAAGCAGGGGAAAAGGAGCAGGTGAGGGTGCTGGGAGCCTGCCTGACCCTGCTTGCTTATGTGCTCATTGCAACCAGACAGAAAGGGGCAAACCAATTTAAAATAATTTAATAATCAAACTCCACCAGGGAGCTGTAAGTGTGTGCTTGGTGGGAGAAGAAGCACCAGCCTTAAAGAGCAAACCCTCATGCCAGAGCAGCTCTTTGGGCAGGGCAGCAACATGCTGCTTTTAGCCCAGACTGGGCTGTAACTAATGAAGTCCAGCCTGTGCCTCGTGTCTGCATTTGGCAGCAGCCTGTGAGATACTCCCTGTTCACTTCCCTTCCCAACTATTTGAGTACACTAGCAGCAGCAAGGCCAGGCTCTGCCTGTGAGAATGAGGACAAACAAGTGTACCACCCCAGGACCTTGGTTTCCTCAGTTTCTGCCTCTGCTTCTCTCTGTTCTTCTTAGGAATTGCTCTGGCTTCAGAAGATAAGAGCATAGGGCCAAACAGGCTTCTGTGAAAACATTTTTACTAACTATCAAAATGAAGTTATTAAATTCAAATTGACTGCTGTCACCCGACAAGGATGCTCTCAAAAGTACTTTTGTTTATCTAGCATCCTTGTCAACATGCCAGTGGTTTGTTTAATAATTATGCATGTCCTGGAAATTAGCAAGTTGTTCTTCAGGATTTTGCCAATTGTAGAAACAAAACACTCTCCTGAGCAAGAAAAAAAATCCATATACAATACCACATGCACCAAATGGTCTACTGAAATCTTCAGAGGCCCAGGCTGTGGATACCTTATAAAGGGCCAGTTAATAAATTCTAAGTATTCAACATACAAAGAAACCACAAGCCTTAATGTACAATAGTGAGGAGTGTCGACATTGATGCCCACATAACCCCTGTAAACTTTTATAAGAATTGTGTATCAGAACTTCTTTTCTCCATCTTATAGGTAAGAATGATCACCTGTGAGTGGCTCATATGGAACTGCATTGTCACTTCAGATTATATGTAAATATCCATAGTACCTAACACCCATGTAGTAGCATAGCCTCTACAACCCTTCAAACCCTAAGAGAAGACAAGAAATGGAAATTTTCCCCCCTAAGCCATTTCCATGCCTAATTCAATATCAAATGAAAAACAAGTCCAGCCCTTTAGTTTTGTTCTCAAAGCTTTAGTTTTCTATCTTACAAGGTAAGTTTTTCTCATGAGATTTCATTTCAAGTTGGTTTAAATGTCACATTTCAGATGGCCTTGAAAGATTTACATCATCTTATAAATAAGAGTAGCTGTACTGAGTATTTCCTAAATTCCAAGCTGTTTACTTGTGACACATGTCTACATTAAACCAACTGTGCATTAAAATAGTAAACTATAACAGGTTTCTTTATCTGTCTCTAGCAAAGTATTTTTACCTAATTGAAGCCTGGAATTGATCGAATTAGTGAATTTTGTTATGGAAACCAAAAATTTAGCAAAGAAAGTAATCATATTACTTGCAAATATTTGTGTGTTTTAGTACTATGTTAGTGAGTGATAACTTTATTTGGGCACTTTAATCAAGTGGGTACAGCAACTGACAATTTTGAAGAAAAATCTTAGTATGTGCTTTAGCCTATCTAAAAATCCAAAGCTGATATCCAGAAAGTGAAAAGTTCAAATATTTTTCATCTGGATATCTTACAAGGATATATGCCCAAAGGAGCCATGCTGTCATATGACACTGATTCAGCTTGAGACTTCATTCCCCTGAGGCTGAAGCAGCTTCAGTAATACATGCACTTTTCAGTCTGCTTTATCATTCATTGCCCTCCTCCATCTGTGAGTAGAACCAATCCAATCTCATGCCAAAAGTTTTAGCAAGGAGCAACACAAGACTATGTAGGCAAAGCTAGAACTTGTCTCAACTTTTAGGAAAGCATTTCAGCTGTGTCTATCAGCTCTCTCTTTTCCTAGAAATAGGAGACTTCAGGTGACTCATTTAGGCACATACCTCTGCAGAAGGTGGTACAGCCTAGCTGCACTGGCTAAATGACAACTGAATCCTAAATAATGTAGGAAAATTTACAGCATCTCAGGAAGTATCTTCTATTGTGTGTGAATAAGGTCTCCAATGTAACCATTACAGATGCACAAAGGATGAATGTGGATCATTATGCCAAGAGACATAACAGAGTGCAAGAAGAAAACACTTCATCCCATGAATAGCAAGCATTTGCTACCAAGGTGACTGATGGCAGCACAGAGTGCAAACTGTGCTAATGCAGAGGAAAAGTGTTGCACCTAACGCATGAAAATCTGAGAACATGCTTCAATTTGTAAAACCATATTAATGGCTTCATACAGTCTCCATAGCAGGCTACCTTCCCACCTAAAATGTTACTGGGGAAACTATTTCCTTAGTGGTAGGAACTGATTTTAGTTATTTGGGAAAGCACCATTACAATGGTCACATAGAGCAACTTTCCTTTGAAGGAGAGCTCTGTGTGTAATCCATGGTGACAGGATGTAACAGCACTCACAGGTTCACATGTCATACATAATGTATATACACCCAAGATACAAAAATCCGGGATATATTTTGGTAATGTTCATCTTTCTATTCTTTTGTCACACAGACTGTCACTTGCTTTTGTAAGCAAGGCAATGCTGGCCTCAGGACAGACTTACAAAAGAAAAGAAAAGGAAGGGGACAGTCAGAAGTTAGCCTGTAAACCAGAATTTTAAAGCATTGAAGATGTCAAGGGCTTGGCATGTGTGACCATGAAAATATGAACACAGATCTAAAAGGTGTATTTTAGAATATTATTTTCCAAACTACCATATTAAGAAAAAATAATGAAGCAGTCCTATATTAAGTCTCTTTGCAAAGCTTAATTTTTATTGAGTGAAATAATTCAATGAAACAACTTACTGAAATTTAACCCTATTTACTATATTTTATAAACCATTTCCAGTAAATATAATTTACTACCAATTTTACATTTAAATTTTGCTATCTATCCTCAGCCTTTTTTGCTTCAAGACATGTTAAAAGCAAAAATGTCCATAGTGTCTGAAATAATATCCCTGACTTTACTTAAAACCATGTAAACAGAGTATTTTTCAGAAAATAATATTTTACCTACAGTCATAATATTTAGCCAGCATGCCCTAATCAAATCCAATAAAATCAAATGGCATTGAAGAATAAAACTCCCTCAAATCACAAAATGTAGTGCAAGCCTTCATATGGCCAGATAATAAGTTTTGTGTTAAATAAAATTATCTGCTTCATTTTAGACCACATCTATAGCTTACTAAAACAGTGAATAAACAGAGCAACCATGTTAAGGTGCCTTCAAAGATTTCTTTCTGTAAAATCTTCCCAAGTGAAGGATTTTTCTTGAAGTGAAGGCAAATGAGCCTTCAGGCAGTATAACACTTTAGTACAGGTGTGAGGCTAGATTGGAACATTTCTACAGTGAACATTTGGAGGAGAAATCCCTCATCTAGGCCTGATTCTGTAAGATTTTAATAATTTGTATCATATTAATTTTTATTTTTTTTGTAAATTTTAAATAGTGAAACATAAGGGAATTAATCCCATATGTATAGTATCAGTCAAGGTCAACTTTTGATGTTGACATGAGTTGAGTCAAATTTGATGTTGCCAGGCAGTTGTGGCAGGACCTCTGTCCTTCCCTTCTCCCTGCCACTATCAGTTGGTCCATAAAGATAAAACCTGTAAGGCCCAGCAAGAGCTCATCCCTGGAGCCAAAAGGGCTCAGACTTCAGCTAAGAATCAACATCTGAGTCCAGAGAGCAGATATGGGAAGAGATAAAGGAAATATTCTTGACTGAGAGACACTCATAAAAGAAACACAAGTTATCACAGGGGCAGAAACCTTCTACATACACACTCTGAAAGTGTGGGAGGCTTCTCTCTGGACCTTGGATGCAAATCTGTGGTTACTTCCCTGGGGATTGAGGGAAAGCATCTTGATGTGTGCCCCACCAACAGCTGGATGGTAAAATACATTAAATCCTAAGTTATATTATTTCCTTGCTAGCTATAACATTAATAGGTACCTTTAACCCCACTCTGTATATGTCTCTAGTAGTCTCTTTTCTTTTTGTCTTCAATTCTTTGTAGTGTTAGTTTAAGTCTTATGTCTGTTAGTTTCCTGTCTACTAAATAAAGAATTCATTCCATAATTGACTGAATCAGCCAATATCAAAGAACACGTGAATGAGAGTGGGCTTTGGGGTGCTGGCCACCTCAATAAAGCTACTGCCTGCTGCCAGAGGCCTGAGCAAAAGGCAAGGACTTATCTAAACCCCCACATCCTTTCATAACAGCAGTGTTACTGCACTTATTTTTAAATCACTGGCATGTAAGACATGTGTTTCTATCTGCTGAAGAACTGCATCAGTGCAAACTTTCCTACCTACTTTTGCAAATATTTCTGTGACTGGATTTTGCTCAAGGGTTAATTGTTCTTTACATAGATGCAAATTTAGTCATGGAAATGAGATTAACTCCCCTACTGTTCTGTTTCTTGTCAGCAAACAACCATTGCAATTTGCAGAGAAATAATAAGGTAATTTTGTTTCCTCCAGCAAGATAAAACCAAACTCCCACAGTTTAGTCTCCTATTTTCCCAACCTCCTTTTCATTGTTATTCTCCAGCTGCCTCTTCTCTTACCTTTCTCTTTTATTTGCTTTTCCTTCTCTACCTCCCCTTCCTCTATTTTTTCCCCCAATTACTTCTTTCATCTACTATTCATAATGTCTCCAGTTTTTTCTTTTCCTCATTGCCTTACTCCTCCTTATAAGGAAGTCACAGTCTGCTCTTATTCCCTGAAAATGGATTACAGAGGTTGTGAATAAGAAACTACCACAGCTGTTGCTTGATGAAGCCAGATACCAAGATCACTTGGACTGCACCTTCAGGTTGAAGGTTGCTTCCCTTTAAGGTTGCTTTTGTGATTCTGATGAGTTTCTGCTAAGCAACCACAGAAATAATCAGCAGTGAAAAATGGTCCAATTCTCTTGTCTCTGTGGTGGCAGCCCCAGGATCAAATCTCAGCTTGCAAGGTGCAGGGGAAGCTCAGGTAGGAGGATGGGTGAGGATGGGCCTCAACACCCACTGCAGCTATAAGCAAAGAGAGACAAAACAGCCCTAACAGCAATCCAGTGAGGCTTACAGAGCATGGACACTTAAATAGCTGTGTGAAATGAGCTCTCATGATCTT